>CM056733.1:110721543-112015293 GCA_029844215.1 Przewalskia tangutica | reverse complement strand
GCTGATATGAGGATTCGAACCCGAGACCACGCGCTAAAAATGACTAATAATTAACCACTCAACGGCTAAATAAAGCCAACATTTTATCCAACAAAGATTCGGCCCAACGGTCAAAGGTTAGGCTAAGGATACCACGCATGGGAGGTCTTGGGTTCGATTCCCATATCGCAGAGTGAGATTAATTGCCATTCTGCAGGGCGGCGGAGTAGCTAACCCTAAGCCTCTAACACTGATGGAATTACTCATGAAAAATCCTCCAAACGCAGTAGGATGTCGGAGGCGATTCCGCAGTCCAGCCGGAGGGGTCCGCTGATACGAGGATTCAACCCGAGACCACGCGCTAAAAATGACTAATAATTAACCACTCAACGCTAAATAAAGCCAACATTTTATCCAACAAAGATTTGGCCCAACGGTCAAAGGTTAGCTAAGGATACCACGTGGAGGTCTCGGGTTCGATTCCCATATCGCCACAGAGGAGATTAATTGCCATTCCGCAGCGGTGGAGTAGCTAACCCTAAGCCTCTAACACTGATGGAATTACTCATAAAAATCCTCCAAACGGTAGGATGTTTGAGGGCATTCCGCAGTCCAGCCTATGGGGGTCTGTTGATAGCGAGGATTCAACCCGAGACCACGCGCTAAAAATGACTAAATAATTAACCACTCAACGGCTAAATAAAGCCAACATTTTATCCAACAAAGATTTGGCCCAACGGTCAAAGGTTAGGCTAAGGATACCATGGCGGAGGTCGGGTTCGATTCCCATATCGCCAGAGTGAGATTAATTGCCATTCCGCAGGGCAAGGCGGAGTAGCTAACCCTAAGCCTCTAACACTATGGAATTACTCATAAAAATCCTCCAAACGCAGTAGGGACGTCGGAGGGCATTCCGCAGTCCAGCCTATGGGGGTCCGTTGATAGCGAGGATTCGAACCCGAGACCACCCGCTAAAAATGACTAATAATTAACCACTCAACGGCTAAATAAAGCCAACATTTTATCCAACAAAGATTCGCCCAACGGTCAAAGGTTAGGCTAAGGATATACCACGCGTGAGGTCGGTTCGATTCCCATATCACAGAGGTGAGATTAATTGCCATTCGCAGGCGGCGGAGTAATAACCCTAAGCCTCTAACACTGATGGAATTACTCATGAAAAATCCTCCAAACGCAGGTGACGTCGGAGGCGATTCCGCAGTCCAGCCGGAGGGGTCCGCTGATACGAGGATTCGAACCCGAGACCACGCGCTAAAAATGACTAATAATTAACCACTCAACGGCTAAATAAAGCCAACATTTTATCCAACAAAGATTTGGCCCAACGGTCAAAGGTTAGCTAAGGATACTTTCGTGGAGGTCTTGGGGTTCGATTCCCATATCGCCAGTGAGATTAATTGTCATTCTCGCAGGGCAAGGGAGTAGCTAACCCTAAGCCTCTAACACTGATGGAATTACTCATAAAAATCCTCCAAACGCAGTAGGATGTCGAGGCGATTCCAGTCCAGCCTATGGGGTCTGCTGATATGAGGATTCAACCCGAGACCACGCGCTAAAAATGACTAATAATTAACCACTCAACGCTAAATAAAGCCAACATTTTAATCCAACAAAGATTTGGCCCAACGGTCAAAGGTTAGGCTAAGGATACCACGCATGAGGTCTGGGTTCGATTCCCATATCGCAGAGTGAGATTAATTGCCATTCCGCAGGCAAGTGGAGTAGCTAACCCTAAGCCTCTAACACGGATGGAATTACTCATAAAAAATCCTCCAAACGCAGTAGGACATGTCGGAGGGCGATTCCGCAGTCCAGCCTATGGGGTCCGTTGATGCGAGGATTCGAACCCGAGACCACGCGCTAAAAATGACTAATAATTAACCACTCAACGCTAAATAAAGCCAACATTTTATCCAACAAAGATTTGGCCCAACGGTCAAAGGTTAGGCTAAGGATACCATGTGCGAGGTCAAGGGTTCGATTCCCATATCGCCAGAGTGAGATTAATTGCCATTCGCAGGGCAAGGGAGTAGCTAACCCTAAGCCTCTAACACTGATGGAATTACTCATAAAAATCCTCCAAACGCAGTAGGATGTCGAGGGCGATTCCGCAGTCCAGCCGGAGGGGGTCTGCTGATAAGCGAGGATTCGAACCCGAGACCACGCGCTAAAAATGACTAATAATTAACCACTCAACGGCTAAATAAAGCCAACATTTTATCCAACAAAGATTTGGCCCAACGGTCAAAGGTTAGGCTAAGGATACCATGCGGAGGTCTTGGGTTCGATTCCCATATCGCCAGAGGTGAGATTAATTGCCATTCCGCAGGGCGGGAGTAGCTAACCCTAAGCCTCTAACACTGATGGAATTACTCATGAAAAATCCTCCAAACGCAGTAGGACGTCGAGGGCGATTCCGCAGTCCAGCCTATGGGGTCCGTTGATATGAGGATTCAACTCGAGACCACGCGCTAAAAATGACTAATAATTAACCACCAACGCTAAATAAAGCCAACATTTCATCCAACAAAGATTTGGCCCAACGGTCAAAGGTTAGCTAAGGATACCAGCGCGAGGTCTGGGTTCGATTCCCATATCGCCAGAGTGAGATTAATTGCCATTCCGCAGGGCAAAGGGAGTAGCTAACCCTAAGCCTCTAACACTGATGGAATTACTCATAAAAATCCTCCAAACGCAGTAGGGACAATGTCGAGGCGATTCCGCAGTCCAGCCTATGGGGGTCCGTTGATGAGGATTCGAACGCGAGACCACGCGCTAAAAATGACTAATAATTAACCACTCAACGGCTAAATAAAGCCAACATTTTATCCATCAAAGATTTGGCCCAACGGTCAAAGCGTTAGGCTAAGGATACCACGCGCGAGGTCTGGGTTCGATTCCCATATCGCCAGAGAGTGAGATTAATTGCCATTCGCAGGGGCAAGGGAGTAGCTAACCCTAAGCCTCTAACACTGATGGAATTACTCATAAAAATCCTCCAAACGCAGGATGTCGAGTGGCGATTCCGCAGTCCAGCCTATGGGGTCCGCTGATATGAGGATTCGAACCCGAGACCACGCGCTAAAAATGACTAAATAATTAACCACTCAACGCTAAATAAAGCCAACATTTTTATCCAACAAGATTTGGCCCAACGGTCAGCGTTAGGCTAAGGATACCATGCGGAGGTCTGGGTTCGATTCCCATATCGCCAGAGAGTGAGATTAATTGCCATTCGCAGGCAAGCGGAGTAGCTAACCCTAAGCCTCTAACACTGATGGAATTACTCATAAAAATCCTCCAAACGCAGAGGATGTCGTGAGGCGATTCCGCAGTCCAGCCGGATGGGGTCCGTTGATATGAGGATTCAACCCGAGACCACGCGCTAAAAATGACTAATAATTAACCACTCAACGGCTAAATAAAGCCAACATTTTATCCAACAAAGATTTGGCCCAACGGTCAAAGGTTAGGCTAAGGATACCATGCGTGAGGTCAAGGGTTCGATTCCCATATCGCAGAGGTGAGATTAATTGCCATTCGCAGGGCAAAGCGGAGTAGCTAACCCTAAGTCTCTAACACTGATGGAATTACTCATAAAAATCCTCCAAACGTAGGACGTCGGAGGCGATTCCGCAGTCCAGCCGGGGGTCCGTTGATAGCGAGGATTCAACCCGAGACCACGCGCTAAAAATGACTAAATAATTAACCACTCAACGGCTAAATAAAGCCAACATTTTATCCAACAAAGATTTGACCCAACGGTCAAAGGTTAGGCTAAGGATACCACGTGGGAGGTCAAGGGTTCGATTCCCATATCGCCAGAGGTGAGATTAATTGCCATTCTCGCAGGGCAAAGTGGAGTAGCTAACCCTAAGTCTCTAACACGGATGGAATTACTCATAAAAATCCTCCAAACGCAGGTGACGTCGAGGCGATTCCGCAGTCCAGCCTATGGGGTCCGCTGATAGCGAGGATTCGAACCCGAGACCACGCGCTAAAAATGACTAAATAATTAACCACTCAACGGCTAAATAAAGCCAACATTTTATCCAACAAAGATTCGGCCCAACGGTCAAAGGTTAGCTAAGGATACCACGCATGGAGGTCTCGGGTTCGATTCCCATATCGCCAGAGGTGAGATTAATTGCCATTCCGCAGGGCGATGGAGTAGCTAACCCTAAGCCTCTAACACTGACGGAATTACTCATGAAAAATCCTCCAAACGCAGTAGTGATGTCGAGGGCGATTCTGCAGTCCAGCCGGATGGGGTCTATTGATACGAGGATTCGAACCCGAGACCACGCGCTAAAAATGACTAATAATTAACCACTCAAACGGCTAAATAAAGCCAACATTTTAATCCAACAAAGATTCGGCCCAATGGTCAAAGCTGTTAGGCTAAGGATACCACGTGGAGGTCTGGGTTCGATTCCCATATCGCCAGAGTGAGATTAATTGCCATTCCGCAGGGAAGGCGGAGTAGCTAACCCTAAGCCTCTAACACTGATGGAATTACTCATAAAAATCCTCCAAACGCAGGACGTCGAGGGCGATTCCGCAGTCCAGCCTATGGGGTCCGCTGATACGAGGATTCGAACCCGAGACCACGCGCTAAAAATGACTAAATAATTAACCACTCAACGCTAAATAAAGCCAACATTTTTATCCAACAAGATTCGGCCCAACGGTCAAAGGTTAGGCTAAGGATACCACGCGCGGGAGGTCTTGGGTTCGATTCCATATCGCCAGAGGTGAGATTAATTGCCATTCCGCAGGTGAAGGAGTAGCTAACCCTAAGCCTCTAACACTGACGGAATTACTCATGAAAAATCCTCCAAACGCAGTGACGTCGAGGGCGATTCCGCAGTCCAGCCTATGGGGTCCGCTGATAGCGAGGATTCAACCCGAGACCACGCGCTAAAAATGACTAATAATTAACCACTCAACGGCTAAATAAAGCCAACATTTATCCAACAAAGATTTGGCCCAACGGTCAAAGGTTAGGCTAAGGATACCACGCGGAGGTCTGGGTTCGATTCCCATATCGCCAGAGGAGATTAATTGCCATTCTCGCAGGCGAAGCGGAGTAGCTAACCCTAAGCCTCTAACACGGATGGAATTACTCATAAAAATCCTCCAAACGTAGGGACAAGTCGGAGGGCGATTCCGCAGTCCAGCCGGAGGGGGTCCGCTGATAGCGAGGATTCAACCCGAGACCACGCGCTAAAAATGACTAAATAATTAACCACTCAACGGCTAAATAAAGCCAACATTTTATCCAACAAAGATTTGGCCCAATGGTCAAAGGTTAGGCTAAGGATACCATGTGGAGGTCTTGGGTTCGATTCCCATATCGCCAGAGGGAGATTAATTGCCATTCTCGCAGGGGGCGGGAGTAGCTAACCCTAAGCCTCTAACACTGATGGAATTACTCATGAAAATCCTCCAAACGCAGTAGGGATGTCGAGGGCGATTCCGTAGGTCCAGCCGGAGGGGGTCCGTTGATGCGAGGATTCAACCCGAGACCACGCGCTAAAAATGACTAATAATTAACCACTCAACGGCTAAATAAAGCCAACATTTTATCCAACAAAGATTTGCCCAACGGTCAAAGGTTAGGCTAAGGATACCATGCGTGAGGTCAAGGGTTCGATTCCCATATCGCCAGAGGTGAGATTAATTGCCATTCGCAGTGGCAAAGTGGAGTAGCTAACCCTAAGTCTCTAACACTGACGGAATTACTCATAAAAATCCTCCAAACGCAGTAGGATGTCGAGGGCGATTCCGTAGTCCAGCCGGCGGGGGTCCGCTGATATGAGGATTCGAACCCGAGACCACGCGCTAAAAATGACTAAATAATTAACCACCAACGCTAAATAAAGCCAACATTTTAGCGCCGCCGCGAACAAGACGCCGCCACGGCTGCTTCCGCCAACTCCTAACCATCGCCAACGGACCACCACCAAAAGCTTCGCCTCGACGAGCCCGTCATTCCCATACCTACCATGAACGTCGATTCTTCCTAAAACGTCGGGAAATTCAGATCGAAAAACGCCCAGTTTTTCCGATCGTCATTCCAATTTTTCCGCAACTCGCATTGAGCTGACGATTGACGGCCGGTACCATCTGATTCGCCATCCCTCCCGCCATTTCTATACCCACCACGAGCTTCGATTCACTCTACATCTCCGATTCACTCAAATCTAAAAACCTAAACCCTAAACGCCGCCTTCCATTTTCCGGCGACACCAAGTCCAATGCCGACGGCCGTGGAGTGATACCAAAAATTTCACCGCCTTCAAGCCCACATTTTGCACCCACCCACGATCCAATTTTCCAGCATCGACGACCACCAAATCGCTTTTTCCGACGCTTGAGTTCGATTTCGGCCTTCGTGTATTGCTGAGGGTCGTGGTGGTACCATTGTGTTCGTCTCAACAAGCTCTACAATTCCCATTAAATTCCGAAGCACAACACTCGTTTTTTCAAATTCTCCATATTTTCCGCCAACCGCCGTGTAATGGCGGCAAGGCGCCGGGCAGCCACCAATCGAGGTTGTCCACCCATTTCTTCCGATTTTCCACCACTAATGACCCAATGCAATAATTCATCGACTTTGATCAAAATGGTATTTTCCGGCGAACAACGCCGCCAAACAACGGCAAGATAATGGCAGCAGTCGGCGCAATTCAGCCTGGCCTTACACTGAATTCGCTTTGCTCATGTTCTCCAATCATCATCTCCGATAACCGGATCACGTTCCAACAAAGCTCGTAACGGTCAAATACCACTCTTAAGACCTAAAAAGGTAAATTATCTACACGAGAACCTACATTATTGCTACGTAAATCAAATTGATGTTGATAGCGCCACAAGATTTGAAATGGGTAATAGGTAAATTTAGTCATGGCATGCCTAACATAGATTTTCCGAGGATCGAATTACCTAAACAATTGAAATTGAAAGCCTGTGTTAGAATCGTTATCTGCTTAGCCATATTCGATTCGATGCTCAATCAAGAAGATTATGATACGCTTATGTCCATCTCTTCCAAATTTTGATATTAAAGACAAGAGGGAATCCTATCCTTTACGCACTATGAAATATGATGCCTTTGACCTACAAAAGAAACTAGTATAGCTTGGGTTTCATTTCCTAACCTTCCACCGCTCACTTACGAGTCTATCCTATTGTCTATTGCTTCATTGGTAGACCCATTTGTGTTGATGCGCTACCAAAAATATGACCCGGCCCTAGTTGTGCTAAGGTTAAGGTCGAATTAGATTTGTCTGGCCAACACCCCAAAAATATCCAAATCCAAATTGTTACTAAGGAGGAATTCAAACAAACTCTAAGATTCGCTTGACTTTCTCCCAAAGTATTGCACTAATTGTTCCTTCAAGGACATGATGTGCACGGTTGAAACTCAATCTCGAGATGAGACCTTCAAGGACAAAGAAAATACACACCCCGC
The DNA here is from genome assembly GCA_029844215.1 of Przewalskia tangutica. Classification (NCBI taxonomy): domain Eukaryota; kingdom Viridiplantae; phylum Streptophyta; class Magnoliopsida; order Solanales; family Solanaceae; genus Przewalskia; species Przewalskia tangutica. The sequence continues at coordinate 112,007,816 of CM056733.1, read as the reverse complement.
CCTCCTCCAAAAGACAACCCACAAACCCAAATCCTCAATAATCCAAACAAAACAAACAATCCACCCAAAAATCCAAATCCAACAAAGAAACCCCAAAACTACAATTCAAGCCAAAGAAGCCCAAAATCCAAATGATCGCAAACAAGCCATAGTAAAAACGAAAGAAATATACTCCACAAGTCCAAAATCCAAAACCAAAAATACTGGGAATCAAATCCAAATTTCAAATATCTAAAGTTAACCAAAACAACCTCCAAACAAAAACACACAAGTCTCTATAGCACACCCCTAAATTCCAATCACCCCCAATCCATTACCTACCCCCACACCTACTCGTGATCCATCAACAAAACACCCTCCTTTTCAATTCACGGCACAATCCCTTCCCACCATCATAGCACCTCCTACGCCTTACCTATCCTCACCGCCTCTACTATAACCCACCCACTTACCACAACTCAAACCCCACCGAGACCTCCCACCCTCCTCCTATCGAGCCAAACCCACCAGAGACCACTCCACACCTATCCTCACCCGACGCCACACCCTTATTCCACCGAACCCATCCCACCTCCCACGTAACCTACCCTTCCTCCAGATACTACACCCTTCCTCCACTCACCTTACTCACCCAAGATCCCCACCGATATTGGGAAAGCCAAAGCTAAACGCCTCTATATTCTCCTCCGCACTATCATCCCCTACCTCACCAAAATGTATCCTTCGTCGACCCATTCTCGATCGAATTAATCTGAGCTACATTCACTAACCAAGAATTTTGTGCCGATGAACCAAGCTTGTACTAGCATTCCTCTTCCTAGCAGTGGGGAGAATTTGTGGTAACGAGCTTGTTATCCGATAATGATGATATCGAGCGAGGTCGATACCCGCAAGGAATACACGGTCGACGTAAGATGATAATTTTGTCGATACGGCCGACTTGTTTGACGAGGATAGTGGATACAGCGGTCGACAAACCAGCTATAAGAGACTTCACCCGAGGTATCGCTTTGCTATAGAGGATCTTGATCCTTTACGGGCATAATACTCGAGGGTAAGGGAGATCCCTGTGTTACACCAAATACCGATTGGTTCGATAGGCTATTCCTATTAGAACAGGATATTCGTGATCGAGGTCGCTAACGGTGATGGCTAATCGAGCAAAGGTACGATTTTATCAACATATTCATAGATGCGAAAGGCACAACAGGGCCGTAAAGCAGTTTGACAGCGCTAACAACTACTACCCATCTGATATCATTACAGAGGCTCTTCACAGAAGTTGTACAGTTGCGTGCACATCAACCCTACACTCTTCATCGCACAGAGCAACAATGATAGCAGATATGACACAACCAGCAATGATAAATACACGGCACGGATACTAAGTTAGACGGACACTCGTACACATGATGCATTTAGCTCAACTGCACTCCAACCCCATTGATTCCAATACACGCCGCGAGGATTACACATCGCAACCTCATCCATCACTACTAGATCCGCATCCGCATCCCACCCGACCCTTTTACATGATCAGATTTTTAGAGTATTCGGGGGATGACAGATGACACTTCGATTCAAGACTTTGTATGCCCTGAGGTAGCTTATAGCTTTAGGCTTACATCAGATCTTCATTTTGTTCAGATATCCGCATTTGTAGTATCATCATCGAGCATGTTATAAACTCTTGATGATCATTGCTTATTTGATTATCGCTTCTTCTTCTTTTTGCACTCGCCGATAAACAATGTATTTCTCACGGGGCCCATGTACTTTCCTTTTTGATATATAAAATAACCTAGGCCCACAAGCCTAGTGGATTATCTAAAAAAAAAAAAAAAAAAACCCTAAACCCTAAACCCTAAACCCTAAACCCTAAACCCTAAACCCTAAACCCTAAACCCTAAACCCTAAACCCTAAACCCTAAACCCTAAAACCCTAAAACCCTAAACCCTAAACCCTAAACCCTAAACCCTAAACCCTAAACCCTAAACCCTAAACCCTAAACCCTAAAACCCTAAACCCTAAACCCTAAACCCATCCAACAGCATTTGGCCCAATGGTCAAAGGTTAGGCTAAGGATACCTTGTGTGAGGTCTGGGTTCGATTCTCATATCGCAGAGTGAGATTAATTGCCATTCCGCAGGGCAAGGGAGTAGCTAACCCCAAGTCTCTAACACTGATGGAATTACTCATAAAAATCCTCCAAACGTAGGGATGTCGGAGGGCGATTCCGCAGTCCAGCCTAGGGGGTCTGTTGATAGCGAGGATTCAACCCGAGACCACGCGCTAAAAATGACTAATAATTAACCACTCAACGGCTAAATAAAGCCAACATTTTATCCAACAAAGATTTGGCCCAACGGTCAAAGGTTAGGCTAAGGATACCTTGTGCGAGGTCTTGGGTTCGATTCCCCATATCACAGAGTGAGATTAATTGCCATTCTCGCAGGGCAAGGGAGTAGCTAACCCTAAGTCTCTAACACTGATGGAATTACTCATAAAAATCCTCCAAACGGTAGGACAAGTCGAGGGCATTCCGCAGTCCGTGCCGGAGGGGTCCGCTGATAAGGAGGATTCGAACCCGAGACCACGCGCTAAAAATGACTAATAATTAACCACTCAACGGCTAAATAAAGCCAACATTTTATTTTTTTTTAACATTTTACATTTTTAAATGCTCTCCCCTCTCTCCTAAAATTAACGCCAAAACCCTAACCTAGCCGCCACATTTTCCGGCCACCACGGGTCACACGCCACCACGCCACCTCCCGTGGCCCGCCATCACCCCGCCATTCCTCACCCCCCCACCTTCTTAGAAATGGTGAAATCGACTTCACCCCCAGATTTGTCAAAATACGGGCGGCAGATTCTTTTTCCGCTCGCTGCCGCCCCACTACCCCTCCTCGACTTCCGTGCCCCTAAAACCTATCACCTATCTTCATGGTGAACCTATGGTCATGTTTGAGGAGGATGAAATTAATTTCATGATTGAAGAACAAGATTTGAAACTTGCGGTAATTGGTAAGTTTTCAAATGGTTGGACGGATTTTGATCTCGCGAAGGAAATTCCTAAGCAATGTGGATTAAAATCGAGGTTAATATAGGTTGTTGCATAATCGCCATATTCTTATTCGCTGTTCTATCAAGAAGATTATGATATGTTAATGTCAAGCCCTAGTTTTGGATTAAAGAAAGAAATAAGATGTCATTGATGAGAACATTCATTTGGAATGTCATTTAATCCGTAAGAAGAGTCAAACATCGCTTGGGGTCGATTTCTTTTCCTAACCTTTCTCCAAATTTCTATGTTATTCTACTTGTTTTCTCATGCGCGCTGGGAAACCTATTGCTATGATTCGCCACAAGGAATAAAACAAGGCCTAGTTGTTAGGTCAAGGTTGAGGTTGATTTGTTAAAATCTCACCCTCAAAAGATTCAAATTTCGTTCAAAAAGAATGGTATTGTTCATACAAAATGGCAAAAAATTAAGTTTGATTTCTTGCCTAAGTTTTGTACTAATTGCAAACTTCAAGGACATGATATGGAAGGATGTTGGAAGTTAAATCCGGATTTGAGACCAAAGAAGGATGATAAAGGTGATGGATTGATGGAGGAATCGGCGGCTATTGATAAAGGTAAATCTCAAAACCCTACTCTTCCTCCTTCTTCCTCCAAAATTACAATTCCAGATTCAAAATCCAACAATACCGACGGTTGGAAGGTGGTTACGGGCAAAAATAATAGAAAATCAACAAATCCGAACCAAAAATCATCATTTTCTACTGTTTTGGCGTTGGGGGAAGTAATTCCGGCCAACAAGGTGGTCGGAAACACCAACTCCACGTCCAAACAGTCCCTCCCGTCGAAAAACTCAAAAAATACGAGCCAAATAATAATTTCCGACGCCGGAAAAAATGACTGCACGGAAACCCTCGAACCTACCATGCCACTCTCGATCACGAACCCTAGCTCCGACCCACCAGAACACCACCCCCCCGTCGAACCCTCCCCAAACCCTAGCCCAGCAGCCGCCATTGCTGCTGGGCCAAACCCTAGCCCAAACCCGCCTACCCAAAACCCTAAACTGCCCCCCCAAACCCTAGCCGCCAACCCGCAACACGTAACCCTACCCACGACCCGACCCGTGACTCCACCAAGACTCCCACAACCTCCAAATTTCACCTCAACCCACGCACTCTCCCCTCGACCAACCCCCCACTCTCAAAAAAACCGCCGCCACAAACCCTAAAATTCCATTTGAAACCCTACCCGCATCTACGACCCGACCCGACCCACCTACCCGACCCACGACCCAGATCTCACCCCCACCCCCTAACGTACCCACCCCCCCTCTCACAAACCCCCCTGCCCCCCTCCTCCTAACACCCCTAGCCGAAACCACCTTCAAAAACCCTAAACAACCCACTAAAACCCTACCCGCTACATCGACCCGACCCGACCCACTGACCCGACCCACTTTACGAACCGTGACCCAGAACAATCCCCCACCCCCTTCCAGATCTACCCCCCCACCCCCTAGCCTCCACAACCCCCTCGGCCAACACCCCAGAGCCGAAAAACATTCTAAAAACCACGTTGAAACCCTCCCCACTAAACCGACCCGACCCGGTACCCTCACCCGCACCAACTCTGACCCGACCCTCACCCCCGCGATCCCCTACCCTCCCCTATCACCATATCCAAATTTCACCATCGATACCACCCCTAAACCCTAAAATACCGCTGAAACCCAACCTACTCGACCCGACCCTACCATCAACCCGACTCCGACAACCCGACCAGATTCTTAAATGCACTTCCCCACCCTGCACTCCAAAGACATACCCCAACCTCAAACAATTACCCCATTAAAACCTTTAAATAAAAAAGCCCAAATCCAAAGCCCAAACACAATTCAAAAAATCCAAGATAATTCAAGCCCAAATTTATTTCTGATACTGCCCACTACCCATCCTCAAATAACATCAACCAATTACCCCAAAGCTAATTCAAAGCCCACTACCTCAAAAACTCAACCGCCTAAAATTGGCTTAAAATGCCTTCTCTTCCTCCACACCAGACTTAATAAATCTTCATCAGACATAACTTCCTACAAATCTACCTTTACCAAACCTTTGATACCGATAAAGGAAGGAAGTGGTGTGAGACAGATGGAGAAGAGTCTAATAACGACATGAGCACATGTTGGTCAAGATTCGATATAGCATTACTACGGAGGCCTTTGATAGGAAATGGAAACTAAGGTGAATTCGTGGTATGACGAAGTTTGAGGATGTTATAAAGCACACTAAGCAATAACGCACACTTCACTGCAAAGGAATACTGAGATGCTTTGTTCCTCCAAGAGGATAGACATGTGAACGGGCCATGGAATTGTATGATTCGCATCCAAGCCCACTTCCGCTGAGTATGGTTCGGATGAAGAGATACTTGATGACGAGGATCTTCAGATAGCACTTGGTCACATGTTTCTGAGTGCCAGATTCACCACCATGCTTGAAGAGATGAGAGATATGATGTGAAACAACGCAAATGTGGGACTTCTTCAACACAACCACATCAAGAAAGAAACAGCTAAAAACCGACTTCTCCGGTGCTACCACTCGATCAATGAAGAAATGATCCTATTTCATGGACTTCTAGAAGACAAGGAAGAGAAGATACCTGGGTTAGAAGATTTTATAAGTTCAGAGTTTAGATTTCCTAGCTTTGTTCTTATATTACTACTCTACCTTAGTATCATATGTTGTAATATCATCATAGAGTGCATTATAAACTCTATGATGATCATAGCTTATTTGATTTTAGCTTCTTCTTTCTTTTTACATTCGGGATAGACCTATGCTTCGCCTAGACAGACTAAAAGTGCACGAAAGGACTAATCCCCCTTTATTAGTTTGTAATTCCCATTTGGGCCCCTTTTATTTGTTATCTATAAAATAACCTAGGCCAACGTGCCTGGATGATTACTTAAAAAAAAAAAAAAAACCCTAAACCCTAAACCCTAAACCCTAAACCCTAAACCCTAAACCCTAAACCCTAAACCCTAAACCCTAAACCCTAAACCCTAAACCCTAAACCCTAAACCCTAAACCCTAAACCCTAAACCCTAAACCCTAAACCCAAAACCCTAAACCCTAAACCCTAAACCCTAAACCCTAAACCCTAAACCCTAAACCCTAAAAAACCCTAAACCCTAAACCCTAAACCCTAAACCCTAAACCCTAAACCCTAAACCCTAAACCCTAAACCCTAAACCCTAAAAAACCCTAAACCCTAAACCCTAAACCCTAAACCCTAAATTTTAAATTTTAAACCCTAAACCCTAAACCCTAAATTTTAAACCCTAAATTTAAATTTTAAATTTAAATTTAAATTTTAAATTTAAATTTAAATTTAAATTTAAATTTTAAATTTTAAATTTTAAATTTAAATTTAAATTTAAATTTAAATTTTAAATTTAAAATTTAAATTTAAATTTAAACCCTAAATTTAAATTTTAAACCCTAAATTTTAAATTTAAAACCCTAAATTTTAAATTTAAACCCTAAATTTTAAATTTAAATTTAAATTTTAAATTTAAATTTTAAATTTAAACCCTAAACCCTAAACCCTAAACCCTAAACCCTAAACCCTAAACCCTAAACCCTAAACCCTAAACCCTAAACCCTAAACCCTAAACCCTAAACCCTAAACCCTAAACCCTAAACCCTAAACCCTAAACCCTAAACCCTAAAAAAAAAACTAAACCCTAAACCCTAAACCCTAAACCCTAAACCCTAACCCCTAACCCCTAACCCCTAAACCCATCCAACAAAGATTCGCCCAACGGTCAAAGGTTAGGCTAAGGATACCAGCGCGGAGGTCTTGGTTCGATTCCCATATCGCCAGAGCGAGATTAATTGCCATTCGCAGTGGCGCGGAGTAGCTAACCCTAAGTCTCTAACACTGATGGAATTACTCATAAAAATCCTCCAAACGCAGTAGGATGTCGAGAGGGCTTATTCCAGAGTCCAGTTTATGGGTCTGATAAGGAGGATTCGAACCCGAGACCACGCGCTAAAAATGACTAATAATTAACCACTCAACGGCTAAATAAAGCCAACATTTTTTTAAATAAAGCCAACATTTTTTTTTAACATTTTACATTTTTAAATGCTCTCCCCTCTCTCCTAAAATTAACGCCAAAACCCTAACCTAGCCGCCACATTTTCCGGCCACCATGGCCGTCACGGCCACCGGCCGGCCACCTCCTGTGGTCGGCCATCACCCCCCCGCCATTCCTCACCCCCCCACCTTCTTAGAAATGGTGAAATCGACCCCCACCCCCCCAGATTTGTCAAAAACAGTGGCGGCAGATTCTTTTTCCGCCGCTGCCGCCCCACTACCCTCCTCGACTCCGTGCCCCTAAAACCTATCACCTATCTTCACGGTGAACCTATGGTCATGTTTGAGGAGGATGAAATTAATTTCATGATTGAAGAACAAGATTTGAAACTTGTGAATTGGTAAGTTTTCAAATGGTCGACGGATTTTGATTTCTCGCAAAGGAAATTCCTAAGCAATGTGGATTAAAATCTGAGGTTAATATAGGTTGTTAGATAATCGCTATATTCTTATTCGCTGTTCTATCAAGAAGATTATGATATGTTAATGTCAAGCCCTAGTTTTTGGATTAAAGAAAGAAATAAGATGTTGTTGATAGAACATTCATTTGGAATGTCGCTTAATCCGTAAGAAGAGTCAAACATCATTGGGGTTGATTTCTTTCCTAACCTTTCTCCAAATTTCTATTTATTCGCCTTGTTTTCTCGCATGCTGGGAAACCTATTGCTATTGATTCGGCCACAAGGAATAAAACAAGGCCTAGTTGTGCTAGGGTCAAGGTTGAGGTTGATTTGTTAAAATCTCACCCTCAAAAGATTCAAATTTCGTTCAAAAAGAATGGTATTGTTCATACAAAATGGCAAAAAATTAAGTTTGATTTCTTGCCTAAGTTTTGTACTAATTGCAAACTTCAAGGACATGATACGAAGGACGCTGAAGTTAACCGATTTGAGACCAAAGGCGTTGATAGCGTGATGGATCACGGAGGAATCGCGCTATTGATAGAGGTAAATCTCAAAACCCTACTCTTCCTCCTTCTTCCTCCAAAATTACAATTCCAGATTCAAAATCCAACAATACCGACGGTTGGAAGGTGGTTACGGGCAAAAATAATAGAAAATCAACAAATCCGAACCAAAAATCATCATTTTCTACTGTTTTGGCGTTGGGGGAAGTAATTCCGGCCAACAAGGTGGTCGGAAACACCAACTCCACGTCCAAACAGTCCCTCCCGTCGAAAAACTCAAAAAATACGAGCCAAATAATAATTTCCGACGGAAAATGACCGGAAAACCTCAACCTCTAATGGCGCCACCCCGATCACGGAACCCTAGCTCCGACCCACTGTAACACCACCCCGCGAACCCTCCCTAAACCCTAGCCCAAAGAAATGCCATTGCTGGGCCAAACCCTAGCCCAAACCCGCCTACCCAAAACCCTAAAATGCCCCCCCAAACCCTAGCCGCCAACCCGCAACACGAACCCTACCCACGACCCGACCCGTGACCTACCAAGACTCCCACAACCTCCAAATTTCCACCTCAACCCACGCACTCCTCCTCGACCAACCCCACTCTCAAAAACCGCCACAAACCCTAAAAATTCCATTTGAAACCCACCCGCATCTACGACTCGACCCGACCTACCTACCCGACTCCACGACCCGCATCTCACCCCACCCCTAACGTACCCACCCCCCTCTCACAAACCCCCCTGCCCCCCTCGTCCTAACACCCCTAGCCGAAACCACCTTCAAAAACCCTAAACAACCCACTAAAACCCTACCCGATACATCGACCGACTGACCCACCGACTCGACTCCACTTTACGAACCGTGACCTAACAATCCCCACCCCTTCCAGATCTACCCCACCCCTAGCCTCCACAACCCTCGCCCAACACCCTGCAGCCGAAAACATTCTAAAACCACGCTGAAACCCTACCCACTAAACCGACCCGACCCTGCACTCTAACCCGCACCAACTCGACCACCCTAACCACCTCGATCCCCTACCCTCCCCTATCAGCCCATATCCAAATTTCACCATCGATACCACCCCTAAACCCTAAAATACCGTCGAAACCCAACTGCCCTCGACCACCTACCCATCAACCCGACTCCGACAACCCGACCTGCATTCTAAACAGACCCCCACCCTGCACTCCAAAGACATACCCCAACCTCAAACAATTACCCCATTAAAACCTTTAAATAAAAAGCCCAAATCCAAAGCCCAAACACAATTCAAAAATCCAAGATAATTCAAGCCCAAATTTATTTCTGACACTGCCCACTACCCATCCTCAAATAACATCAACCAATTACCCCAAAGCTAATTCAAAGCCCACTACCTCAAAAACTCAACCGCCAAAATTGGCTTAAAATGCCTTCTTTCCTCTTCCACAAAAGACTTTAATAAATCTTCATCGACATACCTTCCAACAAATCTACCTTTACCAAACCTTCGATACCGATAGCAAAGCGAGGAAGGCAGAGACAGATGGAGAAGAGTCTAATAATGATTATGAGTACAAGTTGGTCAGATTCGATATAGCATTACTACGGAGGCCTTTGATAGGAAATGGAAACTGGCGAATTCGTATGACGAAGTTCGAGGATGTTATAAAGCACACCCTAAGCAAATGAACGCACACTTCACTGCAGAAAGAATACTGAGACGCTTTGTTCCTCCAAGAGGATAGACAGAACGGGCCACGGAATTGTATGATTCGCATCCAAGCCCACTTGGCCGAAAGTATGGTTCAGATGTAAGAGATACTGATGACGAGGATCTTCGATAAAGACTTGGTCACACGTTTCACTGAGTGCCGATTCACCAAATTACGCCAAGAGATGATGAGATATGATGAAACAACGCAACAAGTCGGGACTTCTTCAACACAACCACATCAAAGAAGAAAAAAGCTAAAAACCGCAAGACTCCTCCGTCATACCACTGATCAACGAAGAAACGATCCTATTTCACGGACTCCCCTAAGAAGACAAAGAGAAGATACTGGTTAGAAGATTTTATGTTCAGAGTTTAGATTTAGCTTTGTTCTTATATTACTACTCTACCTTAGTATCATATGTTGTAATATCATCATGAGTGCATTATAAACTCTACGACGATCATAGCTTATTTGATTTTAGCTTCTTCTTCTTTTACATTCTGATAGACTCCATGCTTCGCCAGACAGACTAAGAAAGTACGTAAAGGACTAATCCCCCTTTATTAGTTTGTAATTCCCATTTGGGCCCCCTTTTATTGTTATTTATAAATAACCTAGGCCAACGTGCCTGGATGATTACCTAAAAAAAAAAAAAAAAAAAAACCCTAAACCCTAAACCCTAAACCCTAAACCCTAAACCCTAAACCCTAAACCCTAAACCCTAAACCCTAAACCCTAAACCCTAAACCCTAAACCCTAAACCCTAAACCCTAAACCCTAAACCCTAAAACCCTAAAACCTAAAACCCTAAACCCTAAACCCTAAACCCTAAACCCTAAACCCTAAACCCTAAAACCCTAAACCCTAAAACCCTAAAACCCTAAACCCTAAACCCTAAAACCTAAACCCTAAACCCTAAACCCTAAACCCTAAACCCTAAAACCCTAAACCCTAAACCCTAAACCCTAAACCCAAAACCCCAAAACCCCAAAACCCTAAACACCAAAACCATAAACCCCAAAAACCAAAAACCCAAAAACCAAAAACCCAAAACCCTAAACACCAAAACCATAAACCCTAAACCCTAAACCCTAAACCCAAACTCTAAACCCTAAACTCCTAAACCCTAAACCCTAAACCCTAAATTCCTAAACCCTAAACCCTAAAAACCCTAAACCCTAAACCCTAAAAACCCTAAACCCTAAAACTTTAAACCCTAAAAACTCCAAACTCTAAACCCTAAAAACCCTAAACCCTAAACCCAAAAAACCCAAAACACTAAACACTCAACCCTAAACCCTAAACCCTAAAAACCCTAAACCCTAAAAACCCTAAACCCTAAACCCTAAACCCTAAACCCTAAACCCTAAACCCCAGACCCCAACCCCCAGACCCCAAACCCAAGACCCCAAACCCCAGACCCCACACCCCAAACCCCAAACCCCAAACCCAAAACCCAAAACCCAAAACCCCAAACCCCCAAACCCAAAACCCAAAACCCACAACCCCAAACCCCCAACCCCAAACCCAAAACCCTAAACCCCAAACCCCAAACCCCAAACCCCAAACCCAAAACCCAAAAACCCTAAACCCTAAACCCTAAACCTAAGGATACCACATGAGGTCTCTGGTTCGATTCCCCATATCGCCAGAGAGTGAGATTAATTGCCATTCCGCAGGACGAAGTGGAGTAGCTAACCCTAAGTCTCTAACACTGATGGAATTACTCATAAAAATCCTCCAAACGCAGGATGTTTGAATGGCGATCTCCAGAGCCTGTGCCTAGGGGGTCTGCATTGATGAGGATTCGAACCCGAGACCACGCGCTAAAAATGACTAATAATTAACCACTCAACGGCTAAATAAAGCCAACATTTTTATCCAACAAAGATTTGGCCCAACGGTCAAAGCGTTGTGCTAAGGATACCATGCGCGGAGGTCTGGGTTCGATTCCCCATATCGCCAGAGTGAGATTAATTGCCATTCGCAGGACGGCGGAGAAGCTAACCCTAAGTCTCTAACACGGATGGAATTACTCATAAAAATCCTCCAAACGCAGTAGGATGTCGAGGGCGATTCCAGAGTCCGTGCCTATGGGGTCCGCTGAGCGAGGATTCGAACCCGAGACCACGCGCTAAAAATGACTAATAATTAACCACTAACGGCTAAATAAAGCCAACATTTTAATCCAACAAAGATTTGGCCCAACGGTCAAAGGTTAGGCTAAGGATACCTCATATGAGGTCTGGTTCGATTCCCCATATCGCCAGCAGTAGAGATTAATTGTCATTCGCAGGGCAAGGGAGTAGCTAACCCAAGTCTCTAACACTGATGGAATTACTCATAAAAATCCTCCAAACGCAGTAGGACAAGTCGAGGGCGATTCCGCAGTCCAGTGCCGATGGGGGTCCTGATAAGAGGATTCAACCCGAGACCACGCGCTAAAAATGACTAATAATTAACCACTCAACGCTAAATAAAGCCAACATTTTATCCAACAAAGATTTGGCCCAACGGTCAAAGGTTAGCTATGATACCCGCGCGAGGTCTTGGGTTCGATTCCCATATCGCCAGAGTGAGATTAATTGCCATTCTGCAGGGCGGGAGTAGCTAACCCTAAGTCTCTAACACGGATGGAATTACTCATAAAAATCCTCCAAACGTAGGTGGATGTGAGGCGATTCCGTAGTCCAGTCGGATGGGGGTCCGTTGATAAGCGAGGATTCAACCCGAGACCACGCCGCTAAAAATGACTAATAATTAACCACTCAACGGCTAAATAAAGCCAACATTTTATCCAACAAAGATTTGGCCCAACGGTCAAAGGTTAGGCTAAGGATACCTTCAGCGCGAGGTCTGGGGTTCGATTCCCATATCGCAGAGTGAGATTAATTGTCATTCTCGCAGGGCAAGGGAGAAGCTAACCCTAAGTCTCTAACACTGATGGAATTACTCATAAAAATCCTCCAAACGCAGTAGTGACAAGGGCTTATTCCGCAGTCCACTGGAGGGGGTCCGTTGATAGCGAGGATTCAACCCGAGACCACGCGCTAAAAATGACTAATAATTAACCACTCAACGCTTAAATAAAGCCAACATTTTATCCAACAAAGATTTGGCCCAACGGTCAAAGGTTAGCTAAGGATACCACCGTGCGAGGTCTGGGTTCGATTCCCATATCGCCAGAGTGAGATTAATTGCCATTCTGCAGGGGCGGGAGTAGCTAACCCTAAGCCTCTAACACGGACGGAATTACTCATGAAAATCCTCCAAACGCAGTAGGATGTCGAGGCGATTCCAGTCCAGCCGGAGGGGGTCTCCGTTGATAAGAGGATTCAACCCGAGACCACGCGCTAAAAATGACTAATAATTAACCACTCAACGGCTAAATAAAGCCAACATTTTATCCAACAAAGATTCGGCCCAACGGTCAAAGGTTAGGCTAAGGATACCACGCGAGGTCTTGGGTTCGATTCCCATATCGCCAGAGGTGAGATTAATTGCCATTCTGCAGCGAAGGAGTAGCTAACCCTAAGCCTCTAACACTGACGGAATTACTCATAAAAATCCTCCAAACGTAGTGACAAGCGGAGGGAGTATTCCGCAGTCCAGCTCTATGGGGTCTCGCTGATAAGGAGGATTCGAACCCGAGACCACGCGCTAAAAATGACTAAATAATTAACCACTCAACGGCAAATAAAGCCAACATTTTATCCAACAAAGATTTGGCCCAACGGTCAAAGGTTAGGCTAAGGATACCATCGCTGGAGGTTCGGTTCGATTCCCATATCGCCAGAGTGAGATTAATTGCCATTCTCGCAGGCGGCGAGTAGCTAACCCCAAGCCTCTAACACTGATGAATTACTCATGAAAATCCTCCAAACGTAGGGACAAGCTGAGGCGATTCCAGGTCCAGCCGGGGGTCCTGATATGAGGATTCAACCCGAGACCACGCGCTAAAAATGACTAATAATTAACCACTCAACGCTAAATAAAGCCAACATTTTAGGTCCAGCCGAGGGGTCCGCTGATAAGAGGATTCAACCCGAGACCACGCGCTAAAAATGACTAATAATTAACCACTCAACGGCTAAATAAAAGCCAACATTTTATCCAACAAAGATTTGACCCAACGGTCAAAGGTTAGTTACGATGCTCCTCACAGAGACCTGGGTTCGATTCCCAAAGTGGTGAGATTAATTTTGCAATTTTATTCGAACGCCTAACCAAGGGCGATAAAAGGTCGGGCCGCTCGAGTACCAGCGCCTAAACGGATTCCTCTATACCTACAAGAGGGGCCCACCGATTAAAGGACACTTAATGTGCCCAAGCCCGGCCGAGGAATCGTTCAGTACCTTCAAACATGGGGCCTGTCTGTTTATGGGTGCCTATTGTTAAACCGACTCAACCTGGCCTTCAAGCACACGGGAAACACATAATAATTAATAATAAACAACGGCTAACAAGCCAACATTTTATCCAACAAAGATTTGGCCCAACGGTCAAAGTTGTTAGGCAAGGATACTCAGCGAGGTCTGGGTTCGATTCCCCATATCGCCAGAGGTGAGATTAATTGCCATTCTGCAGGGCAAAGGGAGTAGCTAACCCTAAGTCTCTAACACTGATGGAATTACTCATAAAAATCCTCCAAACGCAGTGGATGAGGGCGCATTCCGCAGTCCGTGCCGAGTGGGGTCCGCTGATATGAGGATTCGAACCCGAGACCACGCGCTAAAAATGACTAATAATTAACCACTCAACGGCTAAATAAAGCCAACATTTTTCATCCAACAAAGATTTGGCCCAACGGTCAAAGGTTAGGCTAAGGATACCACGTGAGGTCTCGGGTTCGATTCCCATATCGCAGAGGTGAGATTAATTGCCATTCTCAGGGGCGGGAGTAGCTAACCCTAAGTCTCTAACACTGATGGAATTACTCATAAAAATCCTCCAAACGCAGTAGGATGTCGGAGGGCGATTCCGCAGTCCAGCCTATGGGGTCCGTTGATAGCGAGGATTCGAACCCGAGACCACGCGCTAAAAATGACTAATAATTAACCACTCAACGGCTAAATAAAGCCAACATTTTATCCAACAAAGATTTGGCCCAACGGTCAAAGGTTAGGCTATGATACCAGGCGAGGTCTCGGGTTCGATTCCCATATCGCAGAAAGTAGATTAATTGCCATTCTCGGGCAGGGGAGTAGTAACCCTAAGTCTCTAACACTGATGGAATTACTCATAAAAATCCTCCAAACGTAGGGATGTCGAGGGCGATTCTGCAGTCCAGCCGGAGTGGTCCGTTGATAGCGAGATTCAACCCGAGACCACGCGCTAAAAATGAATAATAATTAACCACTCAACGCTAAATAAAGCCAACATTTTAATCCAACAACATTTGGCCCAACGGTCAAAGGTTAGGCTAAGGATACCTTGCGGAGGTCTGGGTTCGATTCCCATATCGCAGAGGTGAGATTAATTGCCATTCGCAGGGCAAAGGGAGAAGCTAACCCTAAGTCTCTAACACTACGGAATTACTCATAAAAATCCTCCAAACGCAGTAGGACGTCGAGGGCGATTCCGCAGTCCAGCCTATGGGGTCCGTTGATAGCGAGGATTCAACCCGAGACCACGCGCTAAAAATGACTAATAATTAACCACTCAACGGCTAAATAAAGCCAACATTTTAATCCAACAAAGATTTGGCCCAACGGTCAAAGCGTTAGGCTAAGGATACCATGCGCGAGGTCTGGGTTCGATTCCCATATCGCCAGAAGTGAGATTAATTGCCATTCTGCAGGCAAGTGGAGAAGCTAACCCTAAGTCTCTAACACTGATGGAATTACTCATAAAAATCCTCCAAACGCAGTAGGATGTCGAGGGCGATTCCGTAGTCCAGCCTATGGGGTCCGCTGATAGCGAGGATTCGAACCCGAGACCACGCGCTAAAAATGACTAATAATTAACCACTCAACGGCTAAATAAAGCCAACATTTTATCCAACAAAGATTTGGCCCAACGGTCAAAGGTTAGCTAAGGATACCACGTGCGAGGTCTGGTTCGATTCCCATATCGCCAGAGCGAGATTAATTGCCATTCGCAGGACGGCGGAGTAGCTAACCCTAAGTCTCTAACACTGATGGAATTACTCATAAAAATCCTCCAAACGTAGGACAAGTCGAGGGCGCATTCCGTAGTCCAGCCGAGTGGGGTCTTGATGAGGATTCAACCCGAGACCACGCGCTAAAAATGACTAATAATTAACAACTCAACGGCTAAATAAAGCCAACATTTTTTTATCCAACAAAGATTTGGCCCAATGGTCAAAGGTTAGGCTAAGGATACCACGTGTGGAGGTCTTGGGTTCATTCCATATCGCAGAGTGAGATTAATTGCCATTCGCAGGGTGAGGAGTAGCAACCCTAAGCCTCTAACACTGATGGAATTACTCATAAAAATCCTCCAAACGTAGGGACGTCGAGGGCGATTCCGCAGTCCAGCCGGAGGGGGTCCGTTGATGAGGATTCAACCCGAGACCACGCGCTAAAAATGACTAAATAATTAACCACTCAACTACTAAATAAAGCCAACATTTTATCCAACAAAGATTTGGCCCAACGGTCAAAGGTTAGGCTAAGGATACCATGTGAGGTCTGGGTTCGATTCCCATATCGCCAGAGTGAGATTAATTGCCATTCCGCAGGGGTGGAGTAGCTAACCCTAAGCCTCTAACACTGATGGAATTACTTCATAAAAATCCTCCAAACGCAGGTGACGTCGAGGCGATTCCGCAGTCCAGTTTATGGGGTCTGCTGATACGAGGATTCGAACCCGAGACCACGCGCTAAAAATGACTAATAATTAACCACTCAACGGCTAAATAAAGCCAACATTTTATCCAACAAAGATTTGGCCCAACGGTCAAAGGTTAGGCTAAGGATACTCACGCATGCGAGGTCTCGTTCGATTCCCATATCACAGAAAGTGAGATTAATTGCCATTCTCGCAGGCGCGGAGTAGCTAACCCTAAGTCTCTAACACTGATGGAATTACTCATAAAAATCCTCCAAACGCAGTAGTGACGTCGAGGCTATCTCCGAGTCCAGCCGGATGGGGTCTCATGATAGCGAGGATTCAACCCGAGACCACGCGCTAAAAATGACTAATAATTAACCACTCAACGCTAAATAAAGCCAACATTTTATCCAACAAAGATTTGGCCCAACGGTCAAAGGTTAGGCTAAGAATGCTCCTCGCGCAGAGATCGTCTGGTTCGATTCCCATCGCAGGTGAGATTAATTGCAATTTTATTCAACGCTAGCGGCTTAATAAAAAAGGGTCGGGCCCGCTCGAGTACCAACCCTAAACGGATTCCTCTATACCTACAAGAGGGCCCACCGATTAAAAAGGACACTCTGAGCGTGCCCAAGCTCGAGGAATCGTTCTGCATGCCTCCAAACGGTATGGGCCATTGTCTGGTTTATGGTGCCTATTGTTAAGCCGATTCAACTCGTGGCCTTCACCACGGGAAACACATAATAAAATGACTAAATAATTAACCACTCAACGGCTAAATAAAGCCAACATTTTTCCAACAAAGATTTGGCCCAATGGTCAAAGGTTAGCTAAGGATACCATGCGGAGTCTCGGGTTCGATTCCCATATCAGAGGTGAGATTAATTGCCATTCTGGCAGGTGAAGGGAGTAGCTAACCCCAAGCCTCTAACACGGATGGAATTACTCATAAAAATCCTCCAAACGCAGTAGGATGTCGAGTGGCGATTCCGCAGTCCAGCCTATGGGGTCTCATGATGAGGATTCGAACCCGAGACCACGCGCTAAAAATGACTAAATAATTAACCACTCAACGCTAAATAAAGCCAACATTTTATCCAACAAAGATTTGGCCCAATGGTCAAAGGTTAGGCTAAGGATACCATGCAAGTGAGGTCTGGGTTCGATTCCCATATCGCCAGAGAGTAGATTAATTGCCATTCACAGGGGCGGGAGTAGCTAACCCAAGTCTCTAACACGGATGGAATTACTCATAAAAATCCTCCAAACGTAGTGATGTCGAGGGCGATTCCGTAGTCCAGCCTATGGGGTCTGCTGATATGAGGATTCGAACCCGAGACCACGCGCTAAAAATGACTAAATAATTAACCACTCAACGCTAAATAAAGCCAACATTTTAATCCAACAAAGATTTGGCCCAACGGTCAAAGGTTAGGCTAAGGATACCATGCGGGAGGTCTTGGGTTCGATTCCCATATCACAGAGTGAGATTAATTGCCATTCGCAGGACGGCGGAGTAGCTAACCCTAAGTCTCTAACACTGGATGGAATTACTCATAAAAATCCTCCAAACGTAGGACGTCGAGGGCGATTCCGCAGTCCAGCCTATGGGGTCCGCTGATATGAGGATTCAACCCGAGACCACGCGCTAAAAATGACTAATAATTAACCACTCAACGGCTAAATAAAGCCAACATTTTTATCCAACAAAGATTTGGCCCAACGGTCAAAGGTTAGGCTAAGGATACCACGTGTGGAGGTCTTGGGTTCGATTCCCATATCGCCAGAGGAGATTAATTGCCATTCCGCAGGACGGCGGAGTAGCTAACCCTAAGTCTCTAACACTGATGGAATTACTCATAAAAATCCTCCAAACGCAGGTGACGTCGGAGGCGATTCCGCAGTCCAGCCGAGGGGTCCATTGATATGAGGATTCAACCCGACCCCAGGCGCTAAAAATGACTAATAATTAACCACTCAACGGCTAAATAAAGCCAACATTTTTATCCAACAAAGATTTGGCCCAACGGTCAAAGGTTAGGCTAAGGATACCACGTGTGGAGGTCTGGTTCGATTCCCATATCACAGAGGTGAGATTAATTGCCATTCCGCAGTGGAAGGCGGAGTAGCTAACCCTAAGTCTCTAACACTGATGGAATTACTCATAAAAATCCTCCAAACGCAGTGACGTCGAGGCGATTCCGCAGTCCAGCCTATGGGGTCCGTTGATAAGGAGGATTCGAACCCGAGACCACGCGCTAAAAATGACTAATAATTAACCACTCAACGCTAAATAAAGCCAACATTTTATCCAACAAAGATTTGGCCCAATGGTCAAAGGTTAGGCTAAGGATACCATGTGGAGGTCTGGGTTCGATTCCCATATCACAGAGTGAGATTAATTGCCATTCGCAGTGGCGGAGTAGCTAACCCTAAGCCTCTAACACGGATGGAATTACTCATAAAAATCCTCCAAACGCAGGGACAAGCGGAGGGCGATTCAGCAGTCCAGCCTAGTGGGGTCCGTTGATACGAGGATTCAACCCGAGACCACGCGCTAAAAATGACTAATAATTAACCACTCAACGCTAAATAAAGCCAACATTTATATCCAACAAAGATTTGGCCCAACGGTCAAAGGTTAGGCTAAGATGCTCCTCGCGCAGAGACCGTGGGTTCGATTCCCAACAAGTAGTGAGATTAATTCTGCAATTTTATTCGAACGCTCTTAACTGCGGCGAATAAAGGGTTGGGCCTCGCCGAGTACCGCTACCTAAACGGATTCCTCTATACCTACAAGAGGGCCCACCGATTAAAAAGGACACTGAGTGTGCCCAAGCCCACGAGGAATCGTCTGTGCACCTCCAAATCCAGATTGGCCATTGCCTGCCGGATGGGTGCCTATTGTTGAACCGACTCAACTCGTGGCCTTCTGACACGGGAAACACATAATAAAATGACTAAATAATTAACCACTCAACGCTAAATAAAGCCAACATTTTCCGGAGTGGTCTGCTGATACGAGGATTCGAACCCGAGACCACGCGCTAAAAATGACTAATAATTAACCACTCAACGCTAAATAAAGCCAACATTTTATCCAACAAAGATTTGGCCCAACGGTCAAAGGTTAGGCTAAGGATACCACGCGGAGGTCTTGGGTTCGATTCCCATACGCAGAAAGTGAGATTAATTGCCATTCCGCAGGGGCAATGGAGTAGTTAACCCTAAGCCTCTAACACGGATGGAATTACTCATAAAAATCCTCCAAACGTAGAGACAAGCGGAGGGCGATTCCGCAGTCCAGCCGAGGGGGTCCGTTGAGCGAGGATTCGAACCCGAGACCACGCGCTAAAAATGACTAAATAATTAACCACTCAACGCTAAATAAAGCCAACATTTTATCCAACAAAGATTTGGCCCAACGGTCAAAGGTTAGGCTAAGGATACCACGGTGGAGGTCAAGGTTCGATTCCCCATATCGCCAGATGTGAGATTAATTGCCATTCCGCAGGGCAAGCGGAGTAGCTAACCCTAAGTCTCTAACACGATGGAATTACTCATAAAAATCCTCCAAACGCAGGACGTCGAGGGCATTCCGCAGTCCGTGCCGGGTGGGGGTCCGTTGATACGAGGATTCAACCCGAGACCACGCGCTAAAATGACTAAATAATTAACCACTCAACGGCTAAATAAAGCCAACATTTTATCCAACAAAGATTTGGCCCAACGGTCAAAGGTTAGGCTAAGGATACCATGCGCGGAGGTCTTGGGTTCGATTCCCATATCGCCAGAGAGATTAATTGCCATTCGCAGGGCAAGTGGAGTAGCTAACCCCAAGTCTCTAACACGGATGGAATTACTCATAAAAATCCTCCAAACGCAGGATGTCGAGGCGCATTCCAGTCCAGCCGATGGGGGTCCGTTGATACGAGGATTCGAACCCGAGACCACGCGCTAAAAATGACTAATAATTAACCACTCAACGCTAAATAAAGCCAACATTTTAATCCAACAAAGATTTGGCCCAACGGTCAAAGGTTAGGCTAAGGATACCACGCGTGGAGGTCTGGGTTCGATTCCCCATATCGCCAGAGTGAGATTAATTGCCATTCCGCAGGGTGAAGGAGTAGCTAACCCTAAGCCTCTAACACGGATGGAATTACTCATAAAAATCCTCCAAACGTAAGGATGACGTCGAGGCGTATTCCGCAGTCCAGCCGATGTGGGTCCATTGAGCGAGGATTCGAACCCGAGACCACGCTAAAAATGACTAAATAATTAACCACTCAACGGCTAAATAAAGCCAACATTTTTATCCAACAAAGATTTGGCCCAACGGTCAAAGGTTAGGCTAAGGATACCACATGGAGGTCTTGGTTCGATTCCCATATCGCCAGGTGAGATTAATTGTCATTCGCAGGCTGGGCGGAGTAGCTAACCCTAAGCCTCTAACACGGATGGAATTACTCATAAAAATCCTTCAAACGCAGTAGGATGTCGAGGCGATTCCGTAGTCCAGTCGGAGTGGGTCTGTTGATGAGGATTCGAACACGAGACCACGCGATAAAAATGACTAAATAATTAACCACTCAACGGCTAAATAAAGCCAACATTTTTATCCAACAAAGATTTGGCCCAATGGTCAAAGGTTAGGCTAAGGATACCTCGTGGGAGGTCTTGGGTTCGATTCCCATATCATCAGAGTGAGATTAATTGCCATTCGCAGGGCAAGGGAGTAGCTAACCCTAAGCCTCTAACACGGATGGAATTACTCATAAAAATCCTCCAAACGAGTAGTGATGTCGAGGGCGATTCTGCAGTCCAGCCGGATGGGGTCTCGCTGATACGAGGATTCGAACCCGAGACCACGCGCTAAAAATGACTAATAATTAACCACTCAACGGCTAAATAAAGCCAACATTTTTATCCAACATCATTTGGCCCAACGGTCAAAGCGTTAGGCTAAGATGCTCCTCGCGCAGGAGACCGTGGGTTCGATTCCCAACAGAAAGCGAGATTAATTCCTTGCAATTTTATTCGAACGCACTTAACCGGGCGGCGATAAAAGCGGTCGGGCCCCGCTCGAGTACCAACGCCACTAAACGGATTCCTCTATACCTACAAGAGGCCCACCGATTAAAAGGACACTTGAGTGTGCCCAAGCCCAAATGAGGAATCGTCTGTGTACCCTCCAAACCAGTATGGGCATTGTTGGTTTATGTGGTGCCATTGTTAAGCCGACTCAACTCGTGGCCTTCAAGACACGGGAAACACATAATAAAATGACTTAATAATTAACCACTCAACGGCTAAATAAAGCCAACATTTTAATCCAACAAAGATTTGGCCCAACGGTCAAAGGTTAGGCTAAGGATACCACTGTGCGAGGTCTGGTTCATTCCCCATATCGCCAGTAGAGATTAATTGTCATTCTCAGGGAAGGGAGTAGCTAACCCTAAGCCTCTAACACGGATGGAATTACTCATAAAAATCCTCCAAACGTGTAGGACGTCGAGGGCGATTCCGCAGTCCAGCCTATGGGGTCCGTTGATAAGGAGGATTCGAACCCGAGATCACGCGCTAAAAATGACTAAATAATTAACCACTCAACGGCTAAATAAAGCCAACATCTTTATCCAACAAAGATTTGGCCCAACGGTCAAAGGTTAGGCTAAGGATACCATGTGGGAGGTCTGGGTTCGATTCCCATATCACAGAGTGAGATTAATTGCCATTCCGCAGTGGTGAAGGGAGTAGCTAACCCTAAGCCTCTAACACGGATGGAATTACTCATAAAAATCCTCCAAACGCAGTAGGGATGTCGAGGGCGATTCTGCAGTCCAGCCTATGGGGTCTCATTGATATGAGGATTCGAACCCGAGACCACGCGCTAAAAATGACTAAATAATTAACCACTCAACGGCTAAATAAAGCCAACATTTTAATCCAACAAAGATTTGGCCCAACGGTCACTGTTAGGCTAAGGATACCACGTGTGGAGGTCTTGGGTTCGATTCCCCATATCGCAGAGTGAGATTAATTGCCATTCTCAGGACGGCGGAGTAGCTAACCCTAAGTCTCTAACACGGATAGAATTACTCATAAAAATCCTCCAAACGTAGTGATGTCGAGGGCGATTCCAGTCCGTGTCGATGGGGTCTCGCTGATAGCGAGGATTCGAACCCGAGACCACGCGCTAAAAATGACTAATAATTAACCACTCAACGCTAAATAAAGCCAACATTTTTTTATCCAACAAAGATTTGGCCCAACGGTCAAAGGTTAGGCTAAGGATACCACGTGTGAGGTCTCGGGTTCGATTCCCATATCGCCAGAGGTGAGATTAATTGCCATTCGCAGGACGGCGGAGTAGCTAACCCTAAGTCTCTAACACGGATGGAATTACTCATAAAAATCCTCCAAACGCAGTAGGATGTCGAGGCGATTCCGTAGTCCGTGTAGGGGTCCGCTGATACGAGGATTCAACCCGAGACAACGCGCTAAAAATGACTAATAATTAACCACTCAACGGCTAAATAAAGCCAACATTTTTATCCAACAAAGATTTGGCCCAATGGTCAAAGGTTAGGCTAAGGATACCACGCATGGGAGGTCTGGTTCGATTCTCATATCACGAAAGTGAGATTAATTGCCATTCTCAGGACGGCGGAGTAGCTAACCCTAAGTCTCTAACACGGATGGAATTACTTCATAAAAATCCTACAAACGGTAGGGATGTCGAGGGCGATTCCGCAGTCCAGCCTATGGGGTCTGTTGATAAGAGGATTCGAACCCGAGACCACGCGCTAAAAATGACTAATAATTAACCACTCAACGGCTAAATAAAGCCAACATTTTATCCAACAAAGATTTGGCCCAACGGTCAAAGGTTAGGCTAAGGATACCATGTGTGGGAGGTCTGGGTTCGATTCCCATATCGCAGAGTGAGATTAATTGCCATTCGCAGGGTGAAGGAGTAGCTAACCCTAAGCCTCTAACACTGATGGAATTACTCATAAAAATCCTCCAAACGCAGTGACGTCGAGGCGATTCCGCAGTCCAGCCGGAGGGGTCCATTGATAGCGAGGATTCAACCCGAGACCACGCGCTAAAAATGACTAATAATTAACCACTCAACGGCTAAATAAAGCCAACATTTATATCCAACAAAGATTTGGCCCAATGGTCAAAGGTTAGGCTACGATGCTCCTCGCAGGAGACCGTGGGTTCGATTCCCCTTAACAGCAGGGTGAGATTAATTCCTTGCAATTTTATTCGAATGCTCTTAACCAAGGGCGAATAAAAGGGGGTTGGGCCCTGCTTCGAGTACCAGCGTCAGCTAAACGGATTCCTCTATACCTACAAGAGGGGCCCACTGATTAAAAAGGACACTCGGAGCAGGCCCAAGCCCAAATGAGGAATGGTTCTGCACACCTCCAAACGGTATGGGCCATTGTCAAGTTTATGGGTGCCTATCGTTGTCGACTCGAACTCGTGGCCTCTGCCACATGGGAAACACATAATAAAATGACTAAATAATTAACCACTCAACGGCTAAATAAAGCCAACATTTTCCTGGAGGGGGTCTGATGAGGATTCAACCCGAGACCACGCGCTAAAAATGACTAATAATTAACCACTCAACGGCTAAATAAAGCCAACATTTTATCCAACAAAGATTTGGCCCAACGGTCAAAGGTTAGGCTAAGGATACCATGTGTGAGGTCTTGGGTTCGATTCCCATATCGCAGAGGTGAGATTAATTGCCATTCTGCAGGTGAAGGAGTAGCTAACCCTAAGCCTCTAACACGGATGGAATTACCATAAAAATCCTCCAAACGTGGTAGAGATGTCGAGGCGATTCCGTGAGTCCAGCCGAGGGGGTGCATTGATAAGAGGATTCAACCCGAGACCACGCGCTAAAAATGACTAAATAATTAACCACTCAACGGCTAAATAAAGCCAACATTTTATCCAACAAAGATTTGGCCCAACGGTCAGTTAGGCTAAGGATACCACGTGCGAGGTCTGGGTTCGATTCCCATATCGCCAGAGGTGAGATTAATTGTCATTCTCAGGTGAAGGAGTAGCTAACCCTAAGCCTCTAACACGGATGGAATTACTCATAAAAATCCTCCAAACGCAGTAGGACGTCGAGGCGATTCCGTAGTCCGTGCCTATGGGGGTCTCATTGATAAGGAGGATTCGAACCCGAGACCACGCGCTAAAAATGACTAATAATTAACCACTCAACGGCTAAATAAAGCCAACATTTTTTAACAAGCCAACATTTTAAGAAAATGCTCTAACCTCTCTCCTAAATTTCGGTGCAAACCCTAGCCCCCTTTCACGTTTTTCCGGCCACCACCTGTGGTCGGCCATCATCCCCCCACCACCGCACTCCCACGCTTTTAGAAATAGTCAAATCGACCCACACCCTCCCTAATCCACTAAAACAAAGCGCGGCAAGGCGGCTAACCCTACCGCCGTCGTCACCCTTCACCCCCCCCTCCTCGACTTCCGTGCCCATTAAACCTATAACCTATCTTCATGGTGAACCTATGGTGATGTTTGATGAAGAAGAAATTGATTTGATGATAGAAGAACAAGATTTGAAACTTGCGGAATTGGTAAGTTTTCAAATGGTTGATTTGATTTTGATCTATCATGAAAGGAAATTCCTAAGCAATGTGGATTAAAAGTCAAGTTTCAATGTGTTGTCAGATAATCGCCATATTCTTATTCGCTGTAATATTGAAGAAGATTATGAGATTTTGATGTCAAGCCCTAGTTTTGGATTAAAGAGAAGAATAAAATGTTATTGATGAGAACATTCATTTGGGATGTTGCTTTTAATCCAGGAGAGTCAAATATTGCTTGGGTTGGATTTCTTTTCCAAATCTATCACCAAATTTCTATGGACAATCATCCTTGTTCACGTTGGGCGGCGGTGGGAAACCCATAGCCCTAGATTCGCTACAAGGAAGAAAACAAGGCCTACTCAGGTTGGGTTAAGGTTGAGGTGGATTTATTAAAAGTTCATCCCCAAAAATTCAAATCTCATTCAAGAAGAATGGAATAAGACATACAAAGTTGCAAAAATTAGGTTTGATTTTATACCTAAGTATTGTACTAATTGCAAACTTCAAGGACATGATGTTGATGGTTGGAAATTAAATCCGATTTGAAGCCAAAGAAGGATTTAATAACGGGTGATGGCAAAATGGAGGAATTTTCGGCTAAGGACAAAGGTAAAACTCAAAACCCTCTCCTTCCTTCTTCTTCCACCAAAAACCACCTCCCAGATCCGAAACCCACCAACAAAGACGGTTGGCAGGTCGTCACAGGCAAAAAGGTTAGAAAAAATTCAAATCTAAATCCAAAAACCAATTTACCTACTGTTTTAGCGGCTAGGGGGGAATTTCCGACCACTTTGGAGGTCGGAACCACCACCACCACGTCAAAACAAACCACCCAGGCGAAAAATACAAAAAATTATACTCAAGAAAATTTTTCCGACGGAACACCACCCGGCCACACAAAGACACCAAAACCCTAATCTGGCAGATCCCCGGTCGTTTGAACCCTACCTGAACCCCCGACCACCCCTCCGTCGACACACCACTCCGCCTAGCCCAAAGAAACGCCATAGCTGGCCAAACCCTAGACATAACCCTAGCCCAAAACTACTTTCTCAAAACCCTAAACAACCTATCCAAACCCTAGCCGCCAGCCCAATTTCGGAAACCCTACCCACGACCCGACCCATGACCCAGACCCCACCCCCACCCCCTTCCAGACCCAACCCCAACCCACAAATCCACCTACCCCCCTCGTCCAACCTCCCCCTACCGAAACCACCACAAAAAACCCTATACCACCTACCGAAACCCTACCCGGTTCACTGACCCGACCCGACCCCCTAACCCGACCAAAACCCGATTCCAACCATCCCCAACCTGCATCCACCACCCACCCCACAGATCACCCCACCCCCCTTGCCCAAATCACAAATACCGAAAAGAACCCTACAAAACCCGTCGAAACCCTAAAATGGGCTTTGACCCGACCCGACCCCTTAACCCGATCCAATTCTGCCCCTACCCTAACCCCTGTGGCCCACCTACCCTACCCCCCCTCTCGGCCATGGGTCGCATCAATCCCCACCCTCCGTCGATACCACCCCCCTAAACCCAAAAATACCTACGGAAACACTACCCAACACCCCGACCGACCCGACCCAAGAATCCGACCCGACACCCACTCAAACCCAGAACTAACCCCACCCTGCACTCCAAAGAAACACCCCCATACCACAAACCATTACTCCCTTAAAACCTACAAATAAAAAGGCCCAAACCCAAAGCCCAAATACACTTCAAAATTGGCTTAAGAATGCCTTTTCCTTCCCCCCTCAACCTTGTACACTGAATAAAACCTCATCAGACATTCCTTCGAATAAAACTACCACTTCCATTCCTTTGGGTACTGATAGTGACAGGAGGAAGCGGGGTGAGACAGATGGATATGTTTCACAGGATTCTTCACACAAGCTATCAAAAGCTGAGATTGCAGAACTTCGTGAAGCCTTTGATCAGGAAATGGAAAGTGATGGTGAATTCTATGGTATGACAAATTTTGAAGATGTCTTAAGGAATTTCGACATGATTATTTCGTCCACAGAAGATAGACGGGATTGGACCATGGAACCGTATGAACCTGAACCAAGACCGCTTGCTATTGATGAAGATATGGAAGAAGATATACTTGATGATGAGGAGCTTCAGATAGCACTTGGTCACATGTTTCAGGGTGTCCCGGATACAGCGGATATGTTTGCTGAGATGAGAAGGATCGAGGAAGCAATACCCAAGGCTCGAATGTGTTTAGTCTTCAACAAAGACAAAGAACAACGGCAAGGCAAACAAGCTAAAAACCGCACTCATCGCAAGAACTACAAGATCAAAGAAGAAATGATTTTATATCGTGGATTATTAGATGACGAGGAGGACAAGGTACTTGGGTTTGAAGATTTTATAAGTACAGAGTTTAGAGCTCCTAGCTTTGTGATTATATTATTACTCTACCTTAGTATCATCAATTGTAACATCATTATAGAGTGCATTATAAACTCTATGATGATCATAGCTTACCTCATCTTGGCTTCGTCTTTCTTTTTACATTCGGGATAGACCTATGCTACGCCTAGATAGGACTAGCAGGCAAAGTAAAGGACTATCTCTTTATTTGTTTGTATTTCCCTCTGGGCCCCATTTCATTTCTGTTATTAATAAAAAACCTGGGCCTACGTGCCTGGATGATTATTCAAAAAAACAAAAAACAAAAAACCTAAACCCTAAACCCTAAACCCCAAACCCTAAACCCCAAACCCCAAACCCCAAACCCCAAAACCCCAAACCCCAAACCCAAAACCCCAAACCCCAAACCCCAAACCCCAAAACCCCAAACCCTTCAGGCACCTCTTTACTTGCTATTAATAAAAACACGACCTACGTGCCTAGATGATTACTAAAAAAAAAAAAAAAAAACATAAACCCTAAACCCTAAAACAAAAAAACAAAAAAAAAAGGAAAAAAAAAAAAAAAACCTAAACCCCAAAACCCAAAACCCCAAAACCATAAACCCTAAACCCAAAACCCTAAACCCTAAACCCTAAACCAATCCAACAGCATTTGGCCCAATGGTCAAAGGTTAGGCTAAGGATACCATGCATGGGAGGTCAAGGGTTCGATTCTATATCGCAGAGTGAGATTAATTGTCATTCGCAGGGCAAAGTGGAGTAGCTAACCCTAAGTCTCTAACACGGATGGAATTACTCATAAAAAATCCTCCAAACGCGGTAGGACAGCGGAGGCGATTCTGAGTCCAGCCTATGGGGGTCTGTTGATAGCGAGGATTCGAACCCGAGACCACGCGCTAAAAATGACTAATAATTAACCACTCAACGGCTAAATAAAGCCAACATTTTATCCAACAAAGATTTGGCCCATGGACAAAGGTTAGGCTAAGGATACCATGTGTGGAGGTCTGGGTTCGATTCCCATATCGCCAGAGTGAGATTAATTGTCATTCGCAGCGGGTGGAGTAGCTAACCCTAAGCCTCTAACACGGATGGAATTACTCATAAAAATCCTCCAAACGTAGGGATGACGGAGGCGATTCCGTAGTCCAGTATGGGGGTCTGCTGATAAGAGGATTCGAACGAGACCACGCGCTAAAAATGACTAAATAATTAACCACTCAGCGGCTAAATAAAGCCAACATTTTATCCAACAAAGATTTGGCCCAACGGTCAAAGGTTAGGCTAAGGATACCATGTGTTGGAGGTCTTGGTTCGATTCCCATATCGCCAGAGTGAGATTAATTGCCATTCCGCAGGGTGAAGGGAGTAGCTAACCCTAAGCCTCTAACACGGATGGAATTACTCATAAAAATCCTCCAAACGTGTAGGACAAGCGGAGGCGATTCCGTAGTCCAGCCGGGGTCTATTGATAAGGAGGATTCGAACCCGAGACCACGCGCTAAAAATGACTAAATAATTAACCACTAACGGCTAAATAAAGCCAACATTTAATCCAACAAAGATTTGGCCCAATGGTCAAAGGTTAGGCTAAGGATACCACGTGGAGGTCTTGGGTTCGATTCCCATATCGCAGAGTGAGATTAATTGCCATTCTCAGGTGAAGGGAGTAGCTAACCCTAAGCCTCTAACACGGATGGAATTACTCATAAAAATCCTCCAAACGTAGGGACAAGCGAGGCGATTCCGTAGTCCAGCCGGAGGGTCCGTTGATAAGAGGATTCGAACCCGAGACCACGCGCTAAAAATGACTAAATAATTAACCACTCAACGGCTAAATAAAGCCAACATTTATATCCAACAAAGATTTGGCCCAACGGTCAAAGGTTAGGCTAAGGATACCATGTGTGGGAGGTCTTGAGTTCGATTCCCATATCGTGAGAGTGAGATTAATTGTCATTCGCGGGTGAAGGAGTAGCTAACCCTAAGCCTCTAACACGGATGGAATTACTCATAAAAATCCTCCAAACGCAGTAGGATGACGAGCGGCGATTCTGCAGTTCAGGCCTATGGGGTCCGTTGATAAAGAGGATTCGAACCCGAGACCACACGCTAAAAATGACTAAATAATTAACCACTCAACGCTAAATAAAGCCAACATTTTATCCAACAAAGATTTGGCCCAATGGTCAAAGGTTAAGCTAAGGATACCATGTGCGAGGTCTGGGTTCGATTCCCCATATCAGAGGTGAGATTAATTGCCATTCGGCAGGGGTAAAGGGAGTAGCTAACCCTAAGCCTCTAACACGGATGGAATTACTCATAAAAATCCTCCAAACGCGTGATGGACAAGCGGAGGGCGATTCCGTAGGTCCAGGCCGGAGGGGGGGTCTGTTGATATGAGGATTCGAACCCGAGACCACGCGCTAAAAATGACTAAATAATTAACCACTCAACGGCTAAATAAAGCCAACATTTTAATCCAACAAAGATTGGCCCAACGGTCAAAGGTTAGGCTAAGGATACCTTGTGTGGAGGTCTTGGGTTCGATTCCCATATCGCAGTGAGATTAATTGTCATTCGCAGGGGCAAGGAGTAGCTAACCCTAAGCCTCTAACACGGATGGAATTACTCATAAAAATCCTCCAAACGAGTAGGATGTCAAGGGCGATTCCGTAGTCCAGCCGGAGTGGGGTCTGTTGATAAGAGGATTCAAACCGAGACCACGCGCTAAAAATGACTAATAATTAACCACTCAACGGCTAAATAAAGCCAACATTTTATCCAACAACATTTGGCCCAAAGGTCAAAGGTTAGGCTAAGGATACCGTGTGTGGGAGGTCTTGGGTTCGATTCCCCATATCAGCAGAGGTGAGATTAATTGCCATTCTGCAGGGGCAAGGGGAGTATCTAACCCGAAGCCTCTAACACGGATGGAATTACTCATAAAAAATCCTCCAAACGAGTAGGACGTCGAGGGCGATTCCGCAGTCCAGCCGGAGTGGGTTCTGATAAGGAGGATTCGAAACCGAGACCACGCGCTAAAAATGACTAAATAATTAACCACTCAACGGCTAAATAAAGCCAACATTTTAACTTTTGCTCTCTTCTCTCCTCCTCGAGGCGGAAAACCCTACCCCCTTTAACGCTTTCCAAGAACTATGGGCCGTGCCATCGGCCGCCACCTCCCGTGGTCGGCCAAAGACCTCACCACCGCACCCCACCTTTTCAGACGTCGTCAAAACCACCCCCACCCTCCCGCCGACTTCTCTAACAGTGGCGGCGGCGGACGAAACCCCTCGTTCCGCCGTCGCCCCTCCTCCCGCCTCCTCTAATTTCGTACTTCTAAGCCCATCACTTACCTTCACGTGAGCCTATGGTTATGTTTGAAGAGGAAGATATCGATTTTATGATTCAAGAACAAAATTTGAAACTTGCGGTTATTGGTAAGTTTTCAAATGGTCGAGTGATTTCGATATATTAAGGAAGGAAATTCTAAACAATGTGGTTCAAGGCCGAGGTTACCATCGTGTTGTTGTATAATCGCCATATTCTTATTCGGTGTTCAATCGAAGAAGATTATGACACATTGATGTCAAGCCCAAGTTTTTGGATCAAGGAAAAGAATAAGATGTTGTTGATGAGAACATTCATTTGGAATGTTGATTTTAACTCAAGAAGAGTCGAATATTGCTTGGGATGGATTTCGCTTTCCTAACCTTCCACCGAATTTTTGGCCATTCTACTGTTTTCAATGGCGGCGTAGGGAAGCCTATTACTCTAGATTCGCTACTTTGAGGAAGACTAGACCTAGTCAGTGTGGTTAAGGTTGAAGTAGATTTGTTAAAATCTCATCCTCAAAAGATTCAATTATCATTCAAAAAGAATGGAATTGTACATTCCAAATGGCAAAGAATTAGGTTTGATTTTTTGCCAAAATATTGTACTAATTGCAAGCTTCAAGGTCATGATATTGATGGGTGTTGGAAATTGAATCCGGATTTGAAGCCAAAGAAGGATGACAATGGTGATGGAATGATGGAGGAATCGGCGGTTATTGACAAAGGTAAATCTCAAAACCCTACTATTCCTCCTTCTTCCTCCAAAATTACACTACCAGATCCGAAATCCAACAAAACCGACGGTTGGAAGGTGGTTACGGGAAAAAATAATAGAAAAACCACAAATCCGAACCAAAAATCATCATTTTCTACTGTTTTGGCGTCGGGGGAAGTTATTCCGGCCAACAAGGTGGTCGGAAACACCAACTCCACGGCAGAACAGACCCTACCGTCGAAAATCTCAAAAAATACGAGCCAAAAATTAATTTCCGACGCTAAAAATGACACGGACTGAATTCCCACGAACCCTACCATGCCACTCGACCACGACCCTAGATCCGACCCACCGAACACCCCCCAACCACCGTCACACCTCCCACTTCTAGCCCAAGAAATTCTATCACGCTGGGCCAAACCCTAGCCCATTACATCAAAACCCTAACCCTAAACTACCCACCCAAACCCTAGCCGCCAACCCGTCACTTCAAACCCTACCCGTGACCCGACCCATCACCCAGACCCCACCCCCATACCCTGCCAGGTCCACCCCCCCACCCACATACCCCCCTACCCACGTCGTCCAACCCCCCCTATCGAAACCGCCACAAAAAACCATATACCACCTACCGAAACCCTACCCGATTCACTGACCCGACCCGACCCATTAACCCGACCCATAACCTGCATAACCCCACCCCGTGGACCCATCCCCTATCATACCTACTCCTCGACCTACCCCCGCATCCAAACCCCACCCAAAATTATCGCCGAGACCCTACCCGACAATCTAACCCGACCACCCACTAACCCGATCCAACTCACCCTACCCCACCCATTTAACCCAATTACCCTACCCCGGTACCCCGCCCCAGGCACCACTCCTCCCCACCCCACCCAATGACCAACCCCAACCCAGAACTACCCCTTTAAACCCTAAACTTTCTGCACCCATTCCTCCGCCCCGACCCGACCCAACCCCAAAACCCGACCCTGCAAGCTTCCTAACCCGACCCAGCAACCCACTAAACCTAACCCCCCCTCTACTTCCCACGAACCCCCTCAACCCGAAACCTCCAACCCTATAACAACTAAACCCGTTACCCACCCCCCCACGGAAACCCGTGACCCAACCACCAAATACGCCCAACCCCAAAGCCCAACCACTTTTAAAACAACCCAAGAAAATTCAAGTCCAAATTCAGTTTGGACACGGCCCACTACTCAACCTCAAACAAAATTAACCACCAAGCCCAAAACTACTTCAAATCCCACAAACACAAAGAACCCTTCGCCCAAAATCGCTTAAGAATGCCTTCTCCTTCCTCCTCAACCTTGTACATTGAATAAAACCTCATCGACATTCCTTCCAATAAAACTACCACTGCCAGTCCTTTGGGTACTGATAGTGACAGGAGGAAGTGGGTGAGACAGATGGATATGTTTCACAGGATTCTTCACACAAGCTATCAAAATCTGAGATTGCAGAACTTCGTGAAGCCTTTGATCAGGAAATGGAAAGTGATGGTGAATTCTATGGTATGACAAATTTTGAAGATGTCTTAAGGAATTCCGACATGATTATTTCCTCCACGTAAGATAGACGGATTGACCACGGAACCGTATGAACTGAACCAAGACCGCCATATTGACGAAGGTAAGAAGATATACTTGATGATGAGGAGCTTCAGATAGCACTTGGTCACATGTTTCGCGTCCTGATACAAATGGATATGTTTGCCGAGATGAGAAGAATAGAAGCAATACCCAAGGCTAGAATAAGTTGAGTCTTCAACAAAGACAAAGAACAACGGCAAGGCAAACAAGCTTAAAACCGCACTCCCATCAATTAAGAACTACAAGATCAAAGAAGAAATGATTTTATATCGTGGATTATTAGATGACGATGAGGACAAGTGTACTTGGTTGAAGATTTTATAAGTACAGAGTTTAGAGCTCCTAGCTTTGTGATTATATTATTACTCTACCTTAGTATCATCAATTGTAACATCATTATAGAGTGCATTATAAACTCTATGATGATCATAGCTTACCTCATCTTGGCTTCGTCTTTCTTTTTACATTCGGGATAGACCTATGCTACGCCTAGATAGGACTAGCAGGCAAAGTAAAGGACTATCCCTTTATTAGTTTGTATTGCCCTTCTGGGCTCCTTTTCTTTTATGTTATTAATAAAAACCTGGGCCAACGTGCCTGGATGATTATTCAAAAAAAAAAAAAAAAACTAAACCCTAAACCCTAAACCCTAAACCCTAAACCCCAAACCCCAAACCCCAAACCCCAAACCCCAAATCCCAAACCCCAAACCCAAAACCCCAAACCCCAAAACCCCCAACCCCAAAACCCCCAAACCCCAAACCCCAAACCCCAAACCCTAAACCCCAAATCCCAAACCCCAAATCCCAAACCCAAAACCCCAAAACCCCAAAAACCCAAAACCCCAAAACCCCAAAACCCCAAACCCAAAAAACCCAAAACCCCAAAACCCCGAACCCCCGAACCCCAAAACCCTAAACCCTAAACCCTAAACCCTAAACCCTAAAACCCTAAAACCCTAAAACCCTAAACCCTAAACCCTAAACCCTTGGTCAAAGGTTAGGCTAAGGATATCATGTGTGGGAGGTCAAGGGTTCGATTCCCCATATCAGCAGAGGTGAGATTAATTGTCATTCTGCAGGGGCAAAGGGAGTAGCTAACCCTAAGTCTCTAACACGGATGGAATTACTCATAAAAAATCCTCCAAACGTGTAGGGACAAGCAGAGCGCGATCCCGTAGGTCCAGGCCGGAGGGGGGGTCTGTTGATAAGGAGGATTCGAACCCGAGACCACGCGCTAAAAATGACTAATAATTAACCACTCAACGGCTAAATAAAGCCAACATTTTTTTTATCCAACAGCATTTGGCCCAATGGTCAAAGGTTAGGCTAAGGATACCATGTGTGGGAGGTCAAGGGTTCGATTCCCCATATCAGCAGAGGTGAGATTAATTGTCATTCTGCAGGGGCAAAGGGAGTAGCTAACCCTAAGTCTCTAACACGGATGGAATTACTCATAAAAAATCCTCCAAACGCAGTAGGATGTCGAGGGCGATCTGCAGTCCAGCCTATGGGGTCCGTTGATACGAGGATTCGAACCCGAGACCACGCGCTAAAAATGACTAATAATTAACCACTCAACGGCTAAATAAAGCCAACATTTATCCAACAAAGATTTGGCCCAACGGTCAAAGGTTAGGCTAAGGATACCACGTGTGGAGGTCTGGTTCGATTCCCATATCGCAGAGTGAGATTAATTGTCATTCGCAGGGCGGCGGAGTAGCTAACCCTAAGTCTCTAACACGGATGGAATTACTCATAAAAATCCTCCAAACGTAGGACGTCGGAGGGCGATTCCAGTAGTCCGTGCCTATGGGGTCCGCTGATAAGAGGATTCGAACCCGAGACCACGCGCTAAAAATGACTAATAATTAACCACTCAACGGCTAAATAAAGCCAACATTTTTATCCAACAGCATTTGGCTCAATGGTCAAAGGTTAGGCTAAGGATACCATGTGTGGGAGGTCGAGGGTTCGATTCCCATATCGCAGAGTGAGATTAATTGCCATTCTGCAGGGGCAAAGGAGTAGCTAACCCTAAGTCTCTAACACGGATGGAATTACTCATAAAAATCCTCCAAACGTGTAGGATGTCGAGGGCGATTCCAGAGTCCAGCGGATGGGTCTGTTGATAAGGAGGATTCGAACCCGAGACCACGCGCTAAAAATGACTAATAATTAACCACTCAACGGCTAAATAAAGACAACATTTGATCCAACAGCATTTGGCCCAATGGTCAAAGGTTAGACTAAGGATACCATGTGTGGGAGGTCAAGGGTTCGATTCCCCATATCAGCAGATGTGAGATTAATTGCCATTCTGCAGGGGCAAAGGGAGTAGCTAACCCTAAGTCTCTAACACGGATGGAATTACTCATAAAAAATCCTCCAAACGTGTAGGACGTCGAGGGCGATTCCGCAGTCCAGCCGGCGGGGGTCCGTTGATAAGAGGATTCGAACCCGAGACCACGCGCTAAAAATGACTAATAATTAACCACTCCACGGCTAAATAAAGGCAAGATTTTTTTATCCAACAAAGATTTGGCCCAACGGTCAAAGGTTAGGCTAAGGATACCATGTGGGAGGTCAAGGGTTCGATTCCCATATCGCCAGAGGTGAGATTAATTGCCATTCTGCAGGGCAGGGAGTAGCTAACCCTAAGTCTCTAACATGGATGGAATTACTCATAAAAATCCTCCAAACGTAGTGACAAGTCGGAGGCGATTCCGTAGTCCAGCCGAGGGTGGTCCATTGATAAGGATGATTCGAACCCGAGACCACGCGCTAAAAATGACTAAATAATTAACCACTCAACGGCTAAATAAAGCCAACATTTTTAAATCCAACAGCATTTGGCCCAATGGTCAAAGGTTAGGCTAAGGATACCATGTGTGGGAGGTCAAGGGTTCGATTCCCCATATCAGCAGAGGTGAGATTAATTGCCATTCTGCAGGGCATAGGAGTAGCTAACCCTAAGTCTCTAACACGATGGAATTACTCATAAAAATCCTCCAAACGCAGTAGGATGTCGAGGCGATTCCGCAGTCCGTGCCGGAGGGTGG
This sequence comes from Przewalskia tangutica, assembly GCA_029844215.1. Classification (NCBI taxonomy): domain Eukaryota; kingdom Viridiplantae; phylum Streptophyta; class Magnoliopsida; order Solanales; family Solanaceae; genus Przewalskia; species Przewalskia tangutica. Next base: position 111,971,433 of record CM056733.1, on the reverse strand, counting down.
TCTGTTGATAAGGATGATTCGAACCCGAGACCACGCGCTAAAAATGACTAAATAATTAACCACTCAACGGCTAAATAAAGCCAACATTTTTAAATCCAACAGCATTTGGCCCAATGGTCAAAGGTTAGGCTAAGGATACCATGTGTGAGGTCGAGGTTCGATTCCCATATCGCCAGAGTGAGATTAATTGCCACCACAGGGGCAAAGGGAGTAGCTAACCCTAAGTCTCTAACACGGATGGAATTACTCATAAAAATCCTCCAAACGTGTAGGACGTCGAGGGCGATTCCGCAGTCCAGTGCGGGGGTCCGTTGATAAGAGGATTCGAACCCGAGACCACGCGCTAAAAATGACTAATAATTAACCACTCAACGGCTAAATAAAGCCCACATGTTTTTATCCAACAAAGATTTGGCCCAATGGTCAAAGGTTAGGCTAAGGATACCATGTGGGAGGTCGAGGGTTCGATTCCCATATCACAGAGGAGATTAATTGTCATTCACAGGGCAAAGGGAGTAGCTAACCCTAAGTCTCTAACACGGATGAAATTACTCATAAAAATCCTCCAAACGTAGTGATGTCGAGGGCGATTCCGTAGGTCCAGCCGGAGGGGTCCGTTGATGCGAGGATTCGAACCCGAGACCACGCGCTAAAAATGACTAATAATTAACCACTCAACGGCTAAATAAAGCCAACATTTTAATCCAACAGCATTTGGCCCAACGGTCAAAGGTTAGGCTAAGGATACCATGTGTGGAGGTCTGGGTTCGATTCCCATATCGCAGAAAGAGATTAATTGCCATTCCGCAGGACGGCGGAGTAGCTAACCCTAAGCCTCTAACACGGATGGAATTACTCATAAAAATCCTCCAAACGTGTAGGACGCGAGGGCGATTCCGCAGTCCAGCCAGGGGGTCCGCTGATAAGAGGATTCGAACCCGAGACCACGCGCTAAAAATGACTAATAATTAACCACTCAACGGCTAAATAAAGCCAACATTTTAATCCAACAAAGATTTGGCCCAATGGTCAAAGGTTAGGCTAAGGATACCACGTGTGGAGGTCTGGGTTCGATTCCTATATCGCAGAGGTGAGATTAATTGCCATTCTGCAGGATGGCGGAGTAGCTAACCCTAAGTCTCTAACACGGATGGAATTACTCATAAAAATCCTCCAAACGTAGGGACAAGTCGAGGGCGATTCCGTAGGTCCAGCCGGAGGGGTCCGTTGATAAGAGGATTCGAACCCGAGACCACGCGCTAAAAATGACTAAATAATTAACCACTCAACGGCTAAATAAAGCCAACATTTTAAATCCAACAAAGATTTGGCCCAACGGTCAAAGGTTAGGCTAAGGATACCATGTGGGAGGTCGAGGTTCGATTCCCATATCGCAGAGGTGAGATTAATTGCCATTCGCAGGGCATAGGAGTAGCTAACCCTAAGTCTCTAACACGATGGAATTACTCATAAAAATCCTCCAAACGTAGTGACGTCGAGGGCGATTCCGTAGGTCCAGGCCGGAGGGGTGGTCTGTTGATAAGGATGATTCGAACCCGAGACCACGCGCTAAAAATGACTAAATAATTAACCACTCAACGGCTAAATAAAGCCAACATTTTTTTTATCCAACAGCATTTGGCCCAATGGTCAAAGGTTAGGCTAAGGATACCATGTGTGGGAGGTCAAGGGTTCGATTCCCATATCGCCAGAGTGAGATTAATTGCCATTCTGCAGGGCAAAGGGAGTAGCTAACCCTAAGTCTCTAACACGGATGGAATTACTCATAAAAATCCTCCAAACGCAGTAGGACGTCGGAGGCGATTCCGTAGTCCAGCCGGATGGGGGTCCGTTGATAAGGAGGATTCGAACCCGAGACCACGCGCTAAAAATGACTAATAATTAACCACTCAACGCTAAATAAAGCCAACATGTTTTTATCCAACAAAGATTTGGCCCAACGGTCAAAGGTTAGGCTAAGGATACCATGTGTGAGGTCGAGGTTCGATTCCCATATCGCCAGAGGTGAGATTAATTGTCATTCAGCAGGCAAAGGGAGTAGCTAACCCTAAGTCTCTAACACGGATGAAATTACTCATAAAAATCCTCCAAACGCAGGATGTCGAGGGCGATTCCGCAGTCCAGCCTATGGGGTCTGTTGATAAGGAGGATTCGAACCCGAGACCACGCGCTAAAAATGACTAATAATTAACCACTCAACGGCTAAATAAAGCCAACATTTTAATCCAACAGCATTTGGCCCAATGGTCAAAGGTTAGGCTAAGGATACCATGTGTGGGAGGTCTGGGTTCGATTCCCATATCGCAGGTGAGATTAATTGCCATTCTGCAGGATGAAGGAGTAGCTAACCCTAAGCCTCTAACACGGATGGAATTACTCATAAAAATCCTCCAAACGTGTAGGACAAGCGGAGGCGATTCCGTAGTCCAGTAGGGGGTGCGTTGATAAGAGGATTCGAACCCGAGACCACGCGCTAAAAATGACTAATAATTAACCACTCAACGGCTAAATAAAGCCAACATTTTAATCCAACAAAGATTTGGCCCAACGGTCAAAGGTTAGGCTAAGGATACCGTGTGTAGGAGGTCTGGTTCGATTCCCTATATCGCCAGGTGAGATTAATTGCCATTCCGCAGGATGAAGGAGTAGCTAACCCTAAGTCTCTAACACGGATGGAATTACTCATAAAAATCCTCCAAACGTGTAGGACAAGCGGAGGGCGATTCCGTAGTCCAGCCGAGTGGGGTCTGTTGATAAGAGGATTCGAACCCGAGACCACGCGGCTAAAAATGACTAATAATTAACCACTCAACGGCTAAATAAAGCCAACATTTTAATCCAACAAAGATTTGGCCCAACGGTCAAAGGTTAGGCTAAGGATACCATGTGGAGGTCTTGGGTTCGATTCTATATCACAGAGTGAGATTAATTGCCATTCGCAGGACGGGAGTAGCTAACCCTAAGTCTCTAACACGGATGGAATTACTCATAAAAATCCTCCAAACGTGTAGGACGTCGAGGGCGATTCCGTAGGTCCAGTATGGGAGTCCGTTGATAAGGAGGATTCGAACCCGAGACCACGCGCTAAAAATGACTAATAATTAACCACTCAACGACTAAATAAAGCCAACATTTTTTTATCCAACAAAGATTTGGCCCAATGGTCAAAGGTTAGGCTAAGGATACCATGTGTGGAGGTCTTGGGTTCGATTCCCATATCGCCAGAGTGAGATTAATTGTCATTCTGCAGGTGAAAGGAGTAGCTAACCCTAAGCCTCTAACACGGATGGAATTACTCATAAAAATCCTCCAAACGTGTAGGACAGCGAGGGCGATTCCAGTCCAGCCGGAGGGGTCCGTTGATAAGAGGATTCGAACCCGAGACCACGCGCTAAAAATGACTAAATAATTAACCACTCAACGGCTAAATATAGCCAACATTTTTAATCCAACAAAGATTTGGCCCAACGGTCAAAGGTTAGGCTAAGGATACCATGTGAGAGGTCGAGGGTTCGATTCCCATATCGCAGAGTGAGATTAATTGTCATTCTGCAGGGCAAAGGGAGTAGCTAACCTGAGTCTCTAACACGGATGGAATTACTCATAAAAATCCTCCAAACGCAGTAGGACAGTGAGGCGATTCCGTAGTCCAGCCGAGGGGTCTCATGATAAGAGGATTCGAACCCGAGACCACGCGCTAAAAATGACTAATAATTAACCACTCAACGGCTAAATAAAGCCAACATTTTAATCCAACAGCATTTGGCCCAATGGTCAAAGGTTAGGCTAAGGATACCATGTGTGAGGTCTGGGTTTGATTCCCATATCGCCAGTGAGATTAATTGCCATTCCGCAGGGACGGCGGAGTAGCTAACCCTAAGCCTCTAACACGGATGGAATTACTCATAAAAATCCTCCAAACGTGTAGGGACAAGCGGGCGATTCCGTAGTCCAGCCGATGGGGTCTGCTGATAAGGAGGATTCGAACCCGAGACCACGCGCTAAAAATGACTAATAATTAACCACTCAACGGCTAAATAAAGCCAACATTTTAATCCAACAAAGATTTGGCCCAATGGTCAAAGGTTAGGCTAAGGATACCATGTGTGGAGGTCTTGGTTCGATTCCCTATATCGCCAGAGGTGAGATTAATTGCCATTCCGCAGTGACGAAGGAGTAGCTAACCCTAAGTCTCTAACACGGATGGAATTACTCATAAAAATCCTCCAAACGCAGTAGGATGTCGAGGGCGATTCCGTAGTCCAGCCGGAGGGGTCCATTGATAAGGAGGATTCGAACCGAGACCACGCGCTAAAAATGACTAATAATTAACCACTCAACGACTAAATAAAGCCAACATTTTTTTATCCAACAAAGATTTGGCCCAACGGTCAAAGGTTAGGCTAAGGATACCATGTGTGGAGGTCTGGGTTCGATTCCCATATCGCCAGAGTGAGATTAATTGTCATTCGCAGGGGTGAAGGAGTAGCTAACCTAAGCCTCTAACACGGATGGAATTACTCATAAAAATCCTCCAAACGTGTAGGACGTCGAGGGCGATTCCGTAGTCCGTGCCTATGGGGTGCGCTGATAAGGAGGATTCGAACCCGAGACCACGCGCTAAAAATGACTAAATAATTAACCACTCAACGGCTAAATAAAGCCAACATTTTTTAATCCAACAGCATGTGGCCAAATGTTCAAAGGATAGGCTAAGGATACCATGTGTGAAGGTCAAGGTTCGATTCCCATATCGCCAGAGGTGAGATTAATTGTCATTCGCAGGGCAAAGGGAGTAGCTAACCCCGAGTCTCTAACACGGATGGAATTACTCATAAAAATCCTCCAAACGCAGTAGTGATGCGGAGGCGATTCCGTAGTCCAGCCGGAGGGTGGGTCTGTTGATAAGGAGGATTCGAACCCGAGACCACGCGCTAAAAATGACTAATAATTAACCACTCAACGGCTAAATAAAGCCAACATTTTTATCCAACAAAGATTTGGCCCAATGGTCAAAGGTTAGGCTAAGGATACCATGTGTGGAGGTCTTGGGTTCGATTCCCATATCGCCAGAGTGAGATTAATTGCCATTCGCAGGGGTGGAGTAGCTAACCCAAGCCTCTAACACGAATGGAATTACTCATAAAAATCCTCCAAACGCAGTGACGTTTGAGGGCGATTCTCAGAGTCCAGCCTATGGGGTCTATTGATAAGAGGATTCGAACCCGAGACCACGCGCTAAAAATGACTAAATAATTAACCACTCAACGGCTAAATAAAGCCAACATTTTAAATCCAACAAAGATTTGGCCCAATGGTCAAAGGTTAGGCTAAGGATACCATGTGTGAGGTCAAGGGTTCGATTCCCATATCGCCAGAGTGAGATTAATTGTCATTCGCAGGGCAAAGGGAGTAGCTAACCCTAAGTCTCAAACACGGATGAAATTACTCATAAAAATCCTCCAAACGTAGTGATGTTGAGGCGATTCCGTAGTCCAGCCTATGGGGTCTGCTGAAAAGCGAGGATTCGAACCCGAGACCTCGCGCTAAAAATGACTAATAATTAACCACTCAACGGCTAAATAAAGCCAACATTTTATCCAACAAAGATTTGGCCCAACGGTCAAAGGTTAGGCTAAGGATGCTCCTCGCGCAGAGATCGTGGTTCGATTCTTAACAAAGGTGAGATTAATTCCTTGCAATTTTATTCGAACGCTCTTAACCGCTCGAGTACCAAAGTTACGCCTAAACGGATTCCTCTATACCTACAAGAGGGCCCACTGATTAAAAAGGACACTGAGCAGCCCAAGCCCAAATGAGGAATCGTTCGTGCACACCTCCAAAGCGGTATTGCCTGGGTTTATGGGTGCCTATTGTTAAGCCGACTCGAACTCAGGGCCTTCAAGCACATGGGAAACACATAATAAAATGACTAAATAATTAACCACTCAACGGCTAAATAAAGCCAACATTTTCCGGAGGGGGGGTCTGTTGATAAGGAGGATTCGAACCCGAGACCACGCGCTAAAAATGACTAATAATTAACCACTCAACGGCTAAATAAAGCCAACATTTTATCCAACAGCATTTGGCCCAATGGTCAAAGGTTAGGCTAAGGATACCATGTGTGGGAGGTCTTGGGTTCGATTCCCATATCGCAGAGTGAGATTAATTGTCATTCCGCAGTGAAGGCGGAGTAGCTAACCCTAAGCCTCTAACACGGATGGAATTACTCATAAAAATCCTCCAAACGTGTAGGACGCGGAGGGCGATTCCGTAGTCCAGCCGGGGGTCCGCTGATAAGGAGGATTCGAACCCGAGACCACGCGCTAAAAATGACTAAATAATTAACCACTCAACGCTAAATAAAGCCAACATTTTTTAATCCAACAAAGATTTGGCCCAACGGTCAAAGGTTAGGCTAAGGATACCATGTGTGAGAGGTCGAGGTTCGATTCCCATATCGCAGAGGTGAGATTAATTGTCATTCGCAGGGCAAAGGGAGTAGCTAACCCCGAGTCTCTAACACGGATGGAATTACTCATAAAAATCCTCCAAACGCAGTGATGTCGGAGGGCGATTCCGTAGTCCAGGAGGGTGGTCTGTTGATAAGAGGATTCGAACCCGAGACCACGCGCTAAAAATGACTAATAATTAACCACTCAACGGCTAAATAAAGCCAACATTTTTATCCAACAAAGATTTGGCCCAACGGTCAAAGGTTAGGCTAAGGATACCATGTGGGAGGTCTTGGGTTCGATTCCCATATCGCAGAGGTGAGATTAATTGCCATTCTGCAGTGAAGGGAGTAGCTAACCCTAAGCCTCTAACACGATGGAATTACTCATAAAAATCCTCCAAACGTGTAGGGACGTCGAGGGCGATTCCAGAGTCCAGGTAGGAGGGGTCTGTTGATAAGGAGGATTCGAACCCGAGACCACGCGCTAAAAATGACTAAATAATTAACCACTCAACGGCTAAATAAAGCCAACATTTTAAATCCAACAGCATTTGGCCCAATGGTCAAAGGTTAGGCTAAGGATACCCTGTGTGAGGTCAGGTTCGATTCCCATATCGCCAGAGTGAGATTAATTGTCATTCGCAGGGGCAAAGGGAGTAGCTAACCCTAAGTCTCAAACACGATGAAATTACTCATAAAAATCCTCCAAACGCAGTAGGATGTCGAGGGCGATTCCGTAGAGTCCAGCCTAGGGGGTCTTTTGACAAGGAGGATTCGAACCCGAGACCTCGCGCTAAAAATGACTAATAATTAACCACTCAACGGCTAAATAAAGCCAACATTTTATCCAACAGCATTTGGCCCAATGGTCAAAGGTTAGGCTGATGCTCCTCGCAGAGACCGGGTTCGATTCCCAATAACGGTGAGATTAATTCTTGCAATTTTATTCGAACGCCTAACGGGCGAATAAAGGGTTGGCCCGCTCGAGTACCGCCGCCTAAACGGATTCTCTATACCTACAAGAGGGCCCACCGATTAAAGGACACTGAGCGTGCCCAAGCCCAATGAGGAATCGGTTCAGTACACCTCCAAGCGGTATGGGCCATTGTCAAGCTTATGGGTGCCTATTGTTAAGCCGACTCGAACTCGTGGCCTTCTGCCACATGGGAAACACATAATAAAATGACTAAATAATTAACCACTCAACGGCTAAATAAAGCCAACATTTTCCGGAGGGGGGGTCTGTTGATAAGGAGGATTCGAACCCGAGACCACGCGCTAAAAATGACTAATAATTAACCACTCAACGGCTAAATAAAGCCAACATTTTATCCAACAACATTTGGCCCAATGGTCAAAGGTTAGGCTAAGGATACCATGTGTGGAGGTCTTGGGTTCGATTCCCATATCGCCAGAGGTGAGATTAATTGCCATTCCGCAGGGTGAAGGGAGTAGCTAACCCTAAGCCTCTAACACGATGGAATTACTCATAAAAATCCTCCAAACGTAGAGGACAAGCGGAGGCGATTCTCAGAGTCCAGTAGGGGGGTCTATTGATAAGGAGGATTCGAACCCGAGACCACGCGCTAAAAATGACTAAATAATTAACCACTCAACGCTAAATAAAGCCAACATTTTAAATCCAACAAAGATTTGGCCCAACGGTCAAAGGTTAGGCTAAGGATACCATGTGTGGAGGTCTTGGGTTCGATTCCCATATCGCCAGAGTGAGATTAATTGCCATTCAGAGGGGTGAAGGAGTAGCTAACCCTAAGCCTCTAACACGGATGGAATTATTCATAAAAATCCTCCAAACGTGTAGGATGACGAGAGGCGATTCCGTAGTCCAGCCTATGGGGTCTGTTGAAAAGGAGGATTCGAACCCGAGACCACGCGCTAAAAATGACTAATAATTAACCACTCAACGGCTAAATAAAGCCAATATTTTATCCAACAGCATTTGGCCCAATGGTCAAAGGTTAGGCTAGGATGCTCGCTCCTCGCTAGTGAGTTCGATTCTACAAAGGCGAGATTAATTCCTTGCAATTTTATTCGAATGCTCTTAACCAAGGGGCGAATAAAGGGGTGGGCCCCGCTCGAGTACCACGGCTAAAACGGATTCCTCTATACCTACAAGAGGGCCCACCGATTAAAAAGGACACTTGAGCGTGCCCAAGCCCGAGGAATCGTTCGTGCACCTCCAAGCGGTATGGGCCTGGTTGTCTAGTGGGTGCCTATTGTTGCCGACTCGAACTCGTGGCCTTCAAGCATGGGAAACACATAATAAAATGACTAAATAATTAACCACTCAACGGCTAAATAAAGCCAACATTTTCCGGAGGGGTGCATTGATAAGAGGATTCGAACCCGAGACCACGCGCTAAAAATGACTAATAATTAACCACTCAACGGCTAAATAAAGCCAACATTTTATCCAATAAAGATTTGGCCCAATGGTCAAAGGTTAGCTAAGGATACCATGTGTGGGAGGTCTTGGGTTCGATTCCCATATCGCCAGAGTGAGATTAATTGTCATTCGCAGCGGTGGAGTAGCTAACCCTAAGCCTCTAACACGGATGGAATTACTCATGAAAAATCCTCCAAACGCAGAGACAAGCGAGGGCGATTCCGCAGTCCAGTCGGAGGGGTCCATTGATAAGGAGGATTCGAACCCGAGACCACGCGCTAAAATGACTAATAATTAACCACTCAACGGCTAAATAAAGCCAACATTTATCCAACAAAGATTTGGCCCAATGGTCAAAGGTTAGGCTAAGGATACCACGTGTGGAGGTCGAGGGTTCGATTCCCATATCGCCAGAGGTAGATTAATTCCTTGCAATTTTATTCGAACGCTTGACCAGAGGCAAAGCAAAAAAAGGTTCAGCCTCGCAGTACCATTCGGCTAAACGGATTCCTCTATACCTACAAGAGGGCCCACTGATTAAAAAGGACACTGAATGTGCCCAAGCCCAATGAGGAATCGTCTGTACACCTCCAAACGGTATGGGCGTTGTCTGGTTTATGGGTGCCTATTGTTAAACCGACTCGAACTCGGCCTTCAAGACACGTGGAAACACATAATAATTAATAATAAACAACGGCTAACAAGCCAACATTTAAATCCAACAGCATTTGGCCCAATGGTCAAAGGTTAGGCTAAGGATACCATGTGTGGGAGGTCTTGGGTTCGATTCCCATATCACAGAGGAGATTAATTGCCATTCCGCAGGGGTGAAGGAGTAGCTAACCCTAAGCCTCTAACACGGATGGAATTACTCATGAAAAATCCTCCAAACGTGTAGAGATGCGAGGGCGATTCCGCAGTCCAGCCGAGGGGTGCGCTGATAAGAGGATTCGAACCCGAGACCACGCGCTAAAAATGACTAATAATTAACCACTCAACGGCTAAATAAAGCCAACATTTATCCAACAAAGATTTGGCCCAACGGTCAAAGGTTAGGCTAAGGATACCATGTGCGAGGTCAAGGGTTCGATTCCCATATCACAGAGTGAGATTAATTGTCATTCGCAGGGGCAAAGGGAGTAGCTAACCCTAAGTCTCTAACACGGATGAAATTACTCATAAAAAATCCTCCAAACGCAGGATGTGAGGCGATTCCGTAGTCCAGCCGGAGTGGTCCATGATAAGGAGGATTCGAACCCGAGACCACGCGCTAAAAATGACTAATAATTAACCACTCAACGGCTAAATAAAGCCAACATTTTAATCCAACAAAGATTTGGCCCAACGGTCAAAGGTTAGGCTAAGGATACCATGTGTGAGGTCGAGGGTTCGATTCCCATATCGCCAGATGTGAGATTAATTGCCATTCTGCAGGGCAAAGGGAGTAGCTAACCCTAAGTCTCTAACACGGATGGAATTACTCATAAAAATCCTCCAAACGCAGTGACAAGCGGAGCGATTCCGTAGTCCAGCCGGGGGTCTGCTGATAAGGAGGATTCGAACCCGAGACCACGCGCTAAAAATGACTAATAATTAACCACTCAACGGCTAAATAAAGCCAACATTTTTATCCAACAAAGATTTGGCCCAATGGTCAAAGGTTAGGCTAAGGATACCACGTGTGGGAGGTCTTGGGTTCGATTCCCATATCGCCAGAGTGAGATTAATTGTCATTCTCAGTGAAGCGGAGTAGCTAACCCTAAGCCTCTAACACGGATGGAATTACTCATAAAAATCCTCCAAACGTAGTGACAAGCGGCGATTCCGTAGTCCAGCCGATGGGGTCTGTTGATACGAGGATTCGAACACGAGACCACGCGCTAAAAATGACTAAATAATTAACCACTCAACGGCTAAATAAAGCCAACATTTTATCCAACAAAGATTTGGCCCAATGGTCAAAGGTTAGGCTAAGGATACCATGTGTGGGAGGTCTCGTTCGATTCCCATATCGCAGAGTGAGATTAATTGTCATTCGCAGGTGAAGGAGTAGCTAACCCTAAGCCTCTAACACGGATGAAATTACTCATAAAAATCCTCCAAACGTGTAGGGACAAGCGAGGCGATTCCGTAGTCCAGCGGGGTCCGTTGATAAGAGGATTCGAACCCGAGACCACGCGCTAAAAATGACTAAATAATTAACCACTCAACGGCTAAATAAAGCCAACATTTAATCCAACAAAGATTTGGCCCAACGGTCAAAGGTTAGGCTAAGGATACCATGTGCAGGAGGTCAAGGGTTCGATTCCCATATCGCCAGGTGAGATTAATTGCCATTCGCAGGGGCAAAGGAGTAGCTAACCCTAAGTCTCTAACACGGATGGAATTACTCATAAAAATCCTCCAAACGCAGTAGGGATGTCGAGGCGATTCCGCAGTCCAAAGCGGAGTGGGGTCCATTGATAAGGATGATTCAACCCGAGACCACGCGCTAAAAATGACTAATAATTAACCACTCAACGGCTAAATAAAGCCAACATTTTATCCAACAAAGATTTGGCCCAACGGTCAAAGGTTAGGCTAAGGATACCATGTGTAGGAGGTCTTGGGTTCGATTCCCATATCACAGAGGTGAGATTAATTGCCATTCAGAGGGTGAAGGGAGTAGCTAACCTAAGCCTCTAACACGGATGGAATTATTCATAAAAATCCTCCAAACGTGTAGGATGTCAGCGGCGATTCCGTAGTCGGTGCCGATGGGGTGCGTTGAAAAGGAGGATTCGAACCCGAGACCACGCGCTAAAAATGACTAATAATTAACCACTCAACGCTAAATAAAGCCAATATTTTATCCAACAAAGATTTGGCCCAATGGTCAAAGGTTAGGCTGAGATGCTCCATGCGAGATCAGGGTTCGATTCCTTTACAAAGGAGGTGAGATTAATTCCTTGCAATTTTATTCTGCTCTTAACGCCGCGGCGAATAAAAGGGGTCAGCCCGCTTCAGTACGCCTAAATACTGATTCCTCTATACCTACAAGAGGGCCCACCGATTAAAAGGACACTGGACACCAAGCCCAAGCCCGAGGAATCGTTGTGCACACCTCCACGGTATGGGGCGGTTGTTTTAGCGGGTGCCTATTGTTAAGCCGACTCGAACTCGTGGCCTTGCCACACGGGAAACACATAATAAAATGACTAAATAATTAACCACCAGCGGCTAAATAAAGCCAACATTTTCCGGAGGGGGGGTCTGTTGATAAGGAGGATTCGAACCCGAGACCACGCGCTAAAAATGACTAATAATTAACCACTCAACGGCTAAATACAGCCAACAGTTTAACCAACAAAGATTTGGCCCAACGGTCAAAGGTTAGGCTAAGGATACCATGTGTGAGGTCTTGGGTTCGATTCCCATATCGCCAGAGGTGAGATTAATTGCCATTCGCGGGGTGAAGGGAGTAGCTAACCCTAAGCCTCTAACACGGATGGAATTACTCATGAAAAATCCTCCAAACGTGTAGAGATGTCGAGGCGATTCCGTAGTCCGTGCCGGAGGGGGTCTGTTGATAAGGAGGATTCGAACCCGAGACCACGCGCTAAAATGACTAATAATTAACCACTCAACGGCTAAATAAAGCCAACATTTATCCAACAAAGATTTGGCCCAATGGTCAAGTTAAGGCTGGGGATACCATGCGGCGGAGGTCGGGTTCGATTCCCATATCGCCAGAGGTGAGATTAATTCCTTGCAATTTTATTCGAACGCTCGACCGGGCGAATAAAAGGGTCAGCCCGCTCGAGTACCGTCGGCTAAGCGGATTCCTCTATACCTACAAGAGGGCCCATCGATTAAAAAGGACACTGAATGGCCCAAGCCCGCCGAGGAATCGTTCAGCACACCTCCAAACGGTATGGGCCATTGTTTATGGGTGCCTATTGTTAAACCGACTAACTCGTGGCCTTCAAGCACATGGGAAACACATAATAATTAATAATAAACAACGGCTAACAAGCCAACATTTAAATCCAACAAAGATTTGGCCCAATGGTCAAAGGTTAGGCTAAGGATACCACGTGTGGAGGTCTTGGGTTCGATTCCCATATCGCCAGGTGAGATTAATTGCCATTCTGCAGGGGCGGGAGTAGCTAACCCTAAGCCTCTAACACGGATGGAATTACTCATGAAAATCCTCCAAACGCAGTAGAGACGTCGAGGCGATTCCAGTCCGTGCCGGAGTGGGGTCCGTTGATAAGAGGATTCGAACCCGATACCACGCGCTAAAAATGACTAATAATTAACCACTCAACGGCTAAATAAAACCAACATTTATCCAACAAAGATTTGGCCCAACGGTCAAAGGTTAGCTAAGGATACCATGTGTGAGGTCAAGGGTTCGATTCCCATATCGCAGAGTGAGATTAATTGTCATTCTCGCAGGGCAAAGGGAGTAGCTAACCCTAAGTCTCTAACACGGATGAAATTACTCATAAAAATCCTCCAAACGTGTAGGATGTTCGAGGCGATTCCGTAGTCCAGCCGGAGTGGTCCGCTGATAGCGAGGATTCGAACCCGAGACCACGCGCTAAAAATGACTAATAATTAACCACTCAACGGCTAAATAAAGCCAACATTTTAATCCAACAAAGATTTGGCCCAATGGTCAAAGGTTAGGCTAAGGATACCATGTGTGGGAGGTCAAGGTTCGATTCCCATATCGCCAGAGTGAGATTAATTGCCATTCTGCAGGGGCAAAGGAGTAGCTAACCCTAAGTCTCTAACACGGATGGAATTACTCATAAAAATCCTCCAAACGCAGTGATGACGAGGGCGATTCCGTAGTCCAGCCGGAGTGGGGTCCGCTGATAAGAGGATTCGAACCCGAGACCACGCGCTAAAAATGACTAATAATTAACCACTCAACGGCTAAATAAAGCCAACATTTTTATCCAACAAAGATTTGGCCCAATGGTCAAAGGTTAGGCTAAGGATACCACGTGTGGAGGTCTGGGTTCGATTCCCATATCGCCAGAGGAGATTAATTGTCATTCGCAGGTGAAGGGAGTAGCTATCCCTAAGCCTCTAACACGGATGGAATTACTCATAAAAATCCTCCAAACGTGTAGGATGTCGAGGGCGATTCTGCAGTCCAGCCGGATGGGGTCTGCATTGATGAGGATTCGAACCCGAGACCACGCGCTAAAAATGACTAAATAATTAACCACTCAACGGCTAAATAAAGCCAACATTTTATCCAACAAAGATTTGGCCCAATGGTCAAAGGTTAGGCTAAGGATACCACGTGTGGGAGGTCTGGGTTCGATTCCCATATCACAGAGTGAGATTAATTGTCATTCTCGCAGGGTGAAGGAGTAGCTAACCCTAAGCCTCTAACACGGATGAAATTACTCATAAAAATCCTCCAAACGCAGTGATGTCGAGGCGATTCCGCAGTCCAGTAGGGGGTGCATTGATATGAGGATTCAACCCGAGACCACGCGCTAAAAATGACTAAATAATTAACCACTCAACGGCTAAATAAAGCCAACATTTAATCCAACAAAGATTTGGCCCAACGGTCAAAGGTTAGGCTAAGGATACCATGTGGGAGGTCAAGGGTTCGATTCCCATATCGCCAGAGGTGAGATTAATTGTCATTCGCAGGGCAAAGGAGTAGCTAACCCTAAGTCTCTAACACGGATGGAATTACTCATAAAAATCCTCCAAACGTAGTGATGTCGAGGGCGATTCCGTAGGTCCAGGCGGAGGGGGGGTCTGTTGATAAGGATGATTCGAACCCGAGACCACGCGCTAAAAATGACTAATAATTAACCACTCAACGGCTAAATAAAGCCAACATTTTTTTTTTATCCAACAGCATTTGGCCCAATGGTCAAAGGTTAGGCTAAGGATACCATGTGTGGGAGGTCAAGGGTTCGATTCCCCATATCAGCAGAGGTGAGATTAATTGCCATTCAGCAGGGGCAAAGGGAGTAGCTAACCCTAAGTCTCTAACACGGATGAAATTACTCATAAAAAATCCTCCAAACGCAGTAGGATGTCGAGGGCGATTCCGTAGTCCAGCCTATGGGGGGTCTGCTGATGAGGATTCGAACCCGAGACCACGCGCTAAAAATGACTAATAATTAACCACTCAACGGCTAAATAAAGCCAACATTTTAATCCAACAAAGATTTGGCCCAACGGTCAAAGGTTAGGCTAAGGATACCGTGTGTGGGAGGTCTTGGGTTCGATTCCCATATCGCCAGAGGTGAGATTAATTGCCATTCTGCAGGTGAAGGGAGTAGCTAACCCTAAGCCTCTAACACGATGGAATTACTCATAAAAATCCTCCAAACGTGTAGGATGTCGGAGGCGATTCCGTAGTCCGTCGGAGGGTCCGCTGATAAGGAGGATTCGAACCCGAGACCACGCGCTAAAAATGACTAAATAATTAACCACTCAACGCTAAATAAAGCCAACATTTTTATCCAACAAAGATTTGGCCCAATGGTCAAAGGTTAGGCTAAGGATACCATGTGGGAGGTCAAGGGTTCGATTCCCATATCGCCAGAGTGAGATTAATTGTCATTCTGCAGGGCAAAGGGAGTAGCTAACCCTAAGTCTCTAACACGGATGGAATTACTCATAAAAATCCTCCAAACGTGTGGACAAGCGGAGGCGATTCTGCAGTCCAGCCGGAGTGGGGTCTGCTGATAAGAGGATTCGAACCCGAGACCACGCGCTAAAAATGACTAATAATTAACCACTCAACGGCTAAATAAAGCCAACATTTTAATCCAACAAAGATTTGGCCCAACGGTCAAAGGTTAGGCTAAGGATACCATGTGAGGTCTGGGTTCGATTCCCATATCGCCAGTGAGATTAATTGCCATTCTCAGGGTGGAAGTAGCTAACCCTAAGCCTCTAACACGGATGGAATTACTCATAAAAATCCTCCAAACGTGTAGGGACAAGGGCGATTCCGTAGGTCCGTGCCGGGGGTGCGTTGATAAGGAGGATTCGAACCCGAGACCACGCGCTAAAAATGACTAAATAATTAACCACTCAACGGCTAAATAAAGCCAACATTTTTATCCAACAAAGATTTGGCCCAATGGTCAAAGGTTAGGCTAAGGATACCATGTGGGGAGGTCGGGTTCGATTCCCATATCGCCAGAGTGAGATTAATTGCCATTCTGCAGGGGCAAAGGGAGTAGCTAACCCTAAGTCTCTAACACGGATGGAATTACTCATAAAAAATCCTCCAAACGTGTAGGGACAAGCGGAGGGCGATTCCGTAGGTCTAGGCCGGAGGGGGGGTCTGTTGATAAAGAGGATTCGAACCCGAGACCACACGCTAAAAATGACTAAATAATTAACCACTCAACGCTAAATAAAGCCAACATTTTTTATCCAACAAAGATTTGGCCCAATGGTCAAAGGTTAGGCTAAGGATACCATGCATGGGAGGTCTGGGTTCGATTCCCATATCGCCAGAGGTGAGATTAATTGCCATCCCGCAGGTGAAGGAGTAGCTAACCCTAAGCCTCTAACACGGATGGAATTACTCATAAAAATCCTCCAAACGTGTAGGACGCGAGGGCGATTCCGTAGTCCAGGCGGAGGGGGTCCGCTGATAAGAGGATTCGAACCCGAGACCACGCGCTAAAAATGACTAAATAATTAACCACTCAACGGCTAAATAAAGCCAACATTTTGATCCAACAGCATTTGGCCCAATGGTCAAAGGTTAGGCTAAGGATACCATGTGTGGGAGGTCTTGGGTTCGATTCCCCATATCAGCAGAGGTGAGATTAATTGCCATTCTGCAGGATGAAGGAGTAGCTAACCCTATGTCTCTAACACGATGGAATTACTCATAAAAATCCTCCAAACGAGTAGGATGTCGAGGCGATTCAGAGTCCAGCCGATGGGGTCTGCTGATACGAGGATTGAACCAGAGACCACGCGCTAAAAATGACTAATAATGAACCACTCAACGGCTAAATAAAGCCAACATTTGATCCAACAGCATTTGGCCCAATGGTCAAAGGTTAGGCTAAGGATACCACGTGTGAGGTCAAGGGTTCGATTCCCATATCGCCAGAGTGAGATTAATTGCCATTCGCAGGCAAAGGGAGTAGCTAACCCTAAGTCTCTAACACGGATGGAATTACTCATAAAAATCCTCCAAACGTGTAGGACAAGCGAGGCGATTCCAGAGTCCAGCCGGAGGGGTCTGTTGATAAGGAGGATTCGAATCCGAGACCACGCGCTAAAAATGACTAATAATTAATCACTCAACGGCTAAATAAAGCCAACATTTTTTAATCAAACAGAATTTGGCCCAAGGGTCAAAGGTTAGGCTAAGGATACCATGTGGGAGGTCAAGGGTTCGATTCCCATATCGCCAGAGTGAGATTAATTGTCATTCGCAGGGCAAAGGGAGTAGCTAACCCTAAGTCTCTAACACGGATGGAATTACTCATAAAAATCCTCCAAACGCAGTAGGATGTCGAGGGCGATTCCGTAGTCCAGCCTATGGGGTGCATTGATGAGGATTCGAATCCGAGACCACGCGCTAAAAATGACTAATAATTAACCACTCAACGGCTAAATAAAGCCAACATTTATCCAACAACATTTGGCCCAATGGTCAAAGGTTAGGCTAAGCATACCATGTGTGGGAGGTCTTGGGTTCGATTCCCCATATCAGCAGAGGTGAGATTAATTGTCATTCTGCAGGGGCTTAGGGAGTAGCTAACCCTAAGTCTCTAACACAGATGGAATTACTCATAAAAATCCTCCAAACGTGTAGGACGTCGAGGCGATTCCGCAGTCCAGCCGGATGGGTGCTGATAAGGAGGATTCGAACCCGAGACCACGCGCTAAAAAATGACTAATAATTAACCACTCAACGGCTAAATAAAGCCAACATATTTATCCAACAGCATTTGGCTCAATGGTCAAAGGTTAGGCTAAGGATACCATGTGTGGGAGGTCAAGGGTTCGATTCCCATATCGCCAGAGTGAGATTAATTGCCATTCTGCAGGGCATAGGAGTAGCTAACCCTAAGTCTCTAACACAGATGGAATTACTCATAAAAATCCTCCAAACGCAGTAGGGACAGGAGTCCAGCGTGATAAGGAGGATTCGAACCCGAGACCACGCTAAAAATGACTAATAATTAACCACTCAACGGCTAAATAAAGCCAACATTTGATCCAACAAAGATTTGGCCCAATGGTCAAAGGTTAGGCTAAGGATACCATGTGGGAGGTCAAGGTTCGATTCCCATATCGCCAGAGTGAGATTAATTGCCATTCGCAGGGCAAAGGGAGTAGCTAACCCAAGTCTCTAACACGGATGAAATTACTCATAAAAATCCTCCAAACGCAGTAGGGACAAGTCGAGGGCGATTCCGCAGGTCCAGCCGAGGGGGTCTGATGATAGCGAGGATTCGAACCCGAGACCACGCGCTAAAAATGACTAATAATTAACCACTCAACTAAATAAAGCCAACATTTTTTTATCCAACAAAGATTTGGCCCAATGGTCAAAGGTTAGGCTAAGGATACCACGTGTGAGAGGTCAAGGGTTCGATTCCCATATCGCCAGAGTGAGATTAATTGTCATTCCGCAGGGCAAAGGAGTAGCTAACCCTAAGTCTCTAACACGGATGGAATTACTCATAAAAATCCTCCAAATGTGTAGGATGTCGGAGGGCGATTCCGTAGTCCAGCCGGAGTGGGGGTCCATTGATAAGAGGATTCGAACCCGAGACCACGCGCTAAAAATGACTAATAATTAACCACTCAACGGCTAAATAAAGCCAACATTTATCCAACAAAGATTTGGCCCAACGGTCAAAGGTTAGGCTAAGGATACCACGTGTGGGAGGTCTGGTTCGATTCCCATATCGCCAGGTGAGATTAATTGTCATTCGCAGGGTGAAGGGAGTAGCTAACCCTAAGTCTCTAACACGGATGGAATTACTCATAAAAATCCTCCAAACGCAGTGATGTCGAGGGCGATTCCGCAGTCCGTGCCGGGGGTCTGTTGATAAGGAGGATTCGAACCCGAGACCACGCGCTAAAAAATGACTAAAAATAAACCACTCAACGGCTAAATAAAGCCAACATAGTTATCCACAAGCATTTGGCTCACTGGTCAAAGGTTAGGCTACGGATACCATGTGGAGGTCAAGGGTTCGATTCCATATCGCCAGGTGAGATTAATTGCCATTCTCAGGGCATGGGAGTAGCTAACCCTAAGTCTCTAACACGATGGAATTACTCATAAAAATCCTCCAAACGCGTAGGATGCGGAGGGCGATTCCGTAGTCCAGCCTAGGGGGTCTGTTGATAAGGAGGATTCGAACCCGAGACCACGCGCTAAAAATGACTAATAATTAACCACTCAACGGCTAAATAAAGCCAACATTTGATCCAACAGCATTTGGCCCAATGGTCAAAGGTTAGGCTAAGGATACCATGTGTGGGAGGTCAAGGGTTCGATTCCCCATATCAGCAGAGGTGAGATTAATTGCCATTCTGCAGGGCAAAGTGGAGTAGCTAACCCTAAGTCTCTAACACGGATGAAATTACTCATAAAAATCCTCCAAACGCAGTAGGACAAGCGGAGGCGATTCCGCAGTCCAGCCGGGGGGTCTGTTGATAAGGCGTATTCGAACCCGAGACCACGCGCTAAAAATGACTAATAATTAACCACTCAACGGCTAAATAAAGCCAACATTTTTTTAATCCAACAAAGATTTGGCCCAATGGTCAAAGGTTAGGCTAAGGATACCATGTGTGAGGTCAAGGGTTCGATTCCCATATCGCCAGAGTGAGATTAATTGTCATTCTCAGGGCAAAGCGGAGTAGCTAACCCTAAGTCTCTAACACGGATGGAATTACTCATAAAAATCCTCCAATGTAGGACAAGCGGAGGCGATTCCGTAGTCCAGCGGATGGGGTCCATTGATAAGGAGGATTCGAACCCGAGACCACGCGCTAAAAATGACTAATAATTAACCACTCAACGGCTAAATAAAGCCAACATTTATCCAACAAAGATTTGGCCCAATGGTCAAAGGTTAGGCTAAGGATACCATGTGTGAGGTCTGGGTTCGATTCCCATATCGCCAGAGTGAGATTAATTGTCATTCGGGGTGAAGGAGTAGCTAACCCTAAGCCTCTAACACGGATGAAATTACTCATAAAAATCCTCCAAACGTAGGGACAAGCGGAGGCGATTCCAGAGTCCAGCCTAGGGGGTCTGTTGATAAGGAGGATTCGAACCCGAGACCACGCGCTAAAAATGACTAAATAATTAACCACTCAACGGCTAAATAAAGCCAACATTTTTAAATCCAACAGCATTTGGCCCAATGGTCAAAGGTTAGGCTAAGGATACCATGTGTGGGAGGTCAAGGGTTCGATTCCCATATCGCCAGAGTGAGATTAATTGCCATTCCGCAGGGCAAAGGAGTAGCTAACCCTAAGTCTCTAACACGGATGGAATTACTCATAAAAACCTCCAAACGCAGTAGGGACGTCGAGGGCGATTCCAGAGGTCCAGCCTATGGGGGTCTGCTGATAAGGAGGATTCGAACCCGAGACCACGCGCTAAAAATGACTAATAATTAACCACTCAACGGCTAAATAAAGCCAACATTTTTTTATCCAACAAAGATTTGGCCCAACGGTCAAAGGTTAGGCTAAGGATACCACGTGTGGGAGGTCTTGGGTTCGATTCCCATATCGCAGAGGTGAGATTAATTGCCATTCCGCAGGGTGAAGGAAGTAGCTAACCCTAAGCCTCTAACACGGATGGAATTACTCATAAAAATCCTCCAAACGTGTAGGACAAGCGGAGGCGATTCCGTAGTCCAGCCGGAGCGGGGGTCCGTTGATAAGAGGATTCGAACCCGAGACCACGCGCTAAAAATGACTAAAAAATTAACCACTCAACGGCTAAATAAAGCCAACATTTTGATCCAACAAAGATTTGGCCCAATGGTCAAAGGTTAGGCTAAGGATACCATGTGCGGAGGTCTGGGTTCGATTCCCATATCGCCAGGTGAGATTAATTGCCATTCGCAGGACGGCGGAGTAGCTAACCCTAAGTCTCTAACACGATGGAATTACTCATAAAAATCCTCCAAACGAGTAGGATGTCGAGGGCGATTCCGTAGTCCAGCCGGAGGGTCCGTTGATAGCGAGGATTCGAACCCGAGACCACGCGCTAAAAATGACTAATAATTAACCACTCAGCGGCTAAATAAAGCCAACATTTGATCCAACAAAGATTTGGCCCAATGGTCAAAGGTTAGGCTAAGGATACCATGTGGAGGTCAAGGGTTCGATTCCCATATCGCCAGAGTGAGATTAATTGCCATTCTGCAGGGCAAAGGGAGTAGCTAACCCTAAGTCTCTAACACGGATGTAATTACTCATAAAAAATCCTCCAAACGTAGGGACAAGCGGAGGGCGATTCCGTAGGTCCAGGCCTGAGGGGGGGTCTGTTGATAAGGAGGATTCGAACCCGAGACCACGCGCTAAAAATGACTAATAATTAACCACTCAACGGCTAAATAAAGCCAACATTTTTTTATCCAACACCATTTTGCCCCAATGTAAAAGGGTAGGCTAACGATACCATGCAGAGGTCAAGGGTTCAATTCCCATATCGCAGAGTGAGATTAATTGTCATTCGCAGGGCAAAGGGAGTAGCTAACCCTAAGTCTCTAACACGGATGGAATTACTCATAAAAATCCTCCAAACGTGTAGTGATGTCGAGGGCGATTCCGTAGTCCAGCCGGATGGGTCCGCTGATAAGGAGGATTCGAACCCGAGACCACGCGCTAAAAATGACTAATAATTAACCACTCAACGGCTAAATAAAGCCAACATTTATCCAACAAAGATTTGGCCCAACGGTCAAAGGTTAGGCTAAGGATACCATGTGTGAGGTCTTGGGTTCGATTCCCATATCACAGAGTGAGATTAATTGTCATTCGCAGGTGAAGGCAGTAGCTAACCCTAAGCCTCTAACACGGATGAAATTACTCATAAAAATCCTCCAAACGTAGTGATGTCGAGGCGATTCCGCAGTCCAGCCTATGGGGTCTGTTGATAGGAGGATTCGAACCCGAGACCACGCGCTAAAAATGACTAAATAATTAACCACTCAACGCTAAATAAAGCCAACATTTTTAAATCCAACAAAGATTTGGCCCAATGGTCAAAGGTTAGGCTAAGGATACCATGTGGGAGGTCAAGGGTTCGATTCCCATATCACAGAGTGAGATTAATTGTCATTCGCAGGGCAAAGGAGTAGCTAACCCTAAGTCTCTAACACGGATGGAATTACTCATAAAAATCCTCCAAACGTGTAGGACAAACGGAGGCGATTCCGTAGTCCAGCCTATGGGGTCCGCTGATAAGGAGGATTCAACCCGAGACCACGCGCTAAAAATGACTAATAATTAACCACTCAACGGCTAAATAAAAGCCAACATTTTTTTATCCAACAAAGATTTGGCCCAATGGTCAAAGGTTAGGCTAAGGATACCATGTGTGAGAGGTCAAGGTTCGATTCCCATATCGCCAGAGTGAGATTAATTGTCATTCTCGCAGGGCAAAGGAGTAGCTAACCCTAAGTCTCTAACACGGATGGAATTACTCATAAAAATCCTCCAAATGTGTAGGACGTCGAGGGCGATTCCGTAGTCCAGCCGGAGGGGTCCATTGATAAGGAGGATTCGAACCCGAGACCACGCGCTAAAAATGACTAATAATTAACCACTCAACGGCTAAATAAAGCCAACATTTATCCAAAAGCATTTGGCCCAATGGTCAAAGGTTATGCTCATTATACCATGTGTGGAGGTCTTGGGTTCGATTCCCATATCGCCAGTGAGATTAATTGTCATTCCGCAGGGAAGGGAGTAGCTAACCCTAAGTCTCTAACACGGATGGAATTACTCATAAAAATCCTCCAAACGTAGGACGTGAGGGCGATTCCGTAGTCCAGCCTAGGGGGTCCGCTGATACGGAGGAATCGAACCCGAGACCACGAGCTCTAAATGACTAATAATTAACCACTCAACGGCTAAATAAAGCCAACATATTTATCCAACAGCATTTGGCCCAATGGTCAAAGGTTAGGCTAAGGATACCATGTGTGGGAGGTCAAGGGTTCGATTCCCATATCGCAGAGAGTGAGATTAATTGCCATTCCGCAGGGCATAGGAGTAGCTAACCCCAAGTCTCTAACACGATGGAATTACTCATAAAAATCCTCCAAACGTGTAGGATGTCGGAGGGCGATTCCGTAGTCCAGCCTATGGGTCCGTTGATAAGAGGATTCGAACCCGAGACCACGCGCTAAAAATGACTAATAATTAACCACTCAACGGCTAAATAAAGCCAACATTTGATCCAACAGCATTTGGCCCAATGGTCAAAGGTTAGGCTAAGGATACCATGTGTGGGAGGTCAAGGGTTCGATTCCCCATATCGCCAGAGTGAGATTAATTGCCATTCTTCAGGTGTGAAGGGGGTAGCTAACCATAAGCCTCTATCTCTTATGAAATTACTAATAAAAAATCCTCGATACGTGTAGGGACAAGCGGAGGGCGATTCCGTAGGTCCAGGCCGGAGGGGGGGTCTGTTGATAAGGAGGATTCGAACCCGAGACCACGCGCTAAAAATGACTAATAATTAACCACTCAACGGCTAAATAAAGCCAACATTTTTTTTATCCAACAGCATTTGGCCCAATGGTCAAAGGTTAGGCTAAGGATACCATGTGTGAGAGGTCAAGGGTTCGATTCCCCATATCAGCAGAGGTGAGATTAATTGTCATTCTGCAGGGGCAAAGGGAGTAGCTAACCCTAAGTCTCTAACACGGATGGAATTACTCATAAAAAATCCTCCAAACGTGTAGGGACAAGCGGAGGGCGATTCCGTAGGTCCAGGCCGGAGGGGGTGGTCTGTTGATAAGGAGGATTCGAACCCGAGACCACGCGCTAAAAATGACTAATAATTAACCACTCAACGGCTAAATAAAGCCAACATTTATCCAACAAAGATTTGGCCCAACGGTCAAAGGTTAGGCTAAGGATACCACGTGCGAGGTCTGGGTTCGATTCCCATATCGCCAGAGGTGAGATTAATTGTCATTCGCAGGGGCGGAGTAGCTAACCCTAAGCCTCTAACACGGATGAAATTACTCATAAAAATCCTCCAAACGCAGGACAAGCGGAGGGCGATTCCGCAGTCCAGCCTATGGGGGGTCTGTTGATAAGGAGGATTCGAACCCGAGACCACGCGCTAAAAATGACTAAATAATTAACCACTCAACGGCTAAATAAAGCCAACATTTTTAAATCCAACAGCATTTGGCCCAATGGTCAAAGGTTAGGCTAAGGATACCATGTGGGAGGTCAAGGGTTCGATTCCCATATCGCCAGAGTGAGATTAATTGCCATTCCGCAGGGCAAAGGAGTAGCTAACCCTAAGTCTCTAACACGGATGGAATTACTCATAAAACCTCCAAACGTAGGATGTCGAGGGCGATTCCGTAGTCCAGTAGGGGGTCCGCTGATACGAGGATTCGAACCCGAGACCACGCGCTAAAAATGACTAATAATTAACCACTCAACGGCTAAATAAAGCCAACATTTTTTTATCCAACAAAGATTTGGCCCAACGGTCAAAGGTTAGGCTAAGGATACCATGTGGGAGGTCTTGGGTTCGATTCCCATATCGCCAGAGTGAGATTAATTGCCATTCGCAGGGGGTGAAAGGAAGTAGCTAACCCAAGCCTCTAACACGGATGGAATTACTCATAAAAATCCTCCAAACGTAGGGACAAGCGAGGGCGATTCCGTAGTCCAGCCGGGGGGTCTGTTGATAAGGAGGATTCGAACCCGAGACCACGCGCTAAAAATGACTAAATAATTAACCACTCAACGGCTAAATAAAGCCAACATTTTGATCCAACAAAGATTTGGCCCAACGGTCAAAGGTTAGGCTAAGGATACCATGTGTGGAGGTCTGGTTCGATTCCCATATCGCCAGAGTGAGATTAATTGCCATTCGCAGGATGAAGGAGTAGCTAACCCTAAGTCTCTAACACAGATGGAATTACTCATAAAAATCCTCCAAACGAGTAGGGATGTCGAGGGCGATTCCGTAGTCCAGCCGGAGGGGTCCGCTGATAAGGAGGATTCGAACCCGAGACCACGCGCTAAAAATGACTAATAATTAACCACTCAACGGCTAAATAAAGCCAACATTTGATCCAACAGCATTTGGCCCAAACGTCAAAGGTTAGGCTAAGGATACCATGTGCGAGGTCAAGGGTTCGATTCCCATATCGCCAGGTGAGATTAATTGCCATTCTGCAGGGGCAAAGGGAGTAGCTAACCCTAAGTCTCTAACACGGATGGAATTACTCATAAAAATCCTCCAAACGCAGTGATGTCGAGGGCGATTCCGTAGTCCAGCCGGAGGGGTCTGCTGATAAGAGGATTCGAACCCGAGACCACGCGCTAAAAATGACTAATAATTAACCACTCAACGGCTAAATAAAGCCAACATTTTTTTATCCAACAGCATTTGGCCCAATGGTCAAAGGTTAGGCTAAGGATACCATGTGTGAGAGGTCGGGTTCAATTCCCATATCCGGCCAGTGAGATTAATTGTCATTCACAGGGCAAAGGGAGTAGCTAACCCTAAGTCTCTAACACGGATGGAATTACTCATAAAAATCCTCCAAACGTGTAGGGATGTCGAGGGCGATTCCGTAGTCCAGCCGGATGGGGTCCGTTGATAAGGAGGATTCAACCCGAGACCACGCGCTAAAAATGACTAATAATTAACCACTCAACGGATAAATAAAGCCAACATTTATCCAACAAAGATTTGGCCCAATGGTCAAAGGTTAGGCTAAGGATACCATGTGTGGAGGTCTTGGGTTCGATTCCCATATCGCCAGAGGTGAGATTAATTGTCATTCTGCAGGTGAAGGAGTAGCTAACCCTAAGCCTCTAACACGGATGAAATTACTCATAAAAAATCCTCCAAACGTGTAAGGGACAAGCGAGGGCGATTCCGTAGTCCAGTATGGGGTCTGTTGATATCGAGGATTCGAACCCGAGACCACGCGCTAAAAATGACTAAATAATTAACCACTCAACGGCTAAATAAAGCCAACATTTTAAATCCAACAGCATTTGGCCCAATGGTCAAAGGTTAGGCTAAGGATACCATGTGCGAGGTCGAGGGTTCGATTCCCATATCGCCAGAGGTGAGATTAATTGTCATTCGCAGGGCAAAGGGAGTAGCTAACCCTAAGTCTCTAACACGGATGGAATTACTCATAAAAACTCCTCCACACGTGTAGGGACAAGCGAGGGCGATTCCGTGAGTCCAGTGGAGGGGGTCTATTGATAAGGAGGATTCGAACCCGAGACCACGCGCTAAAAATGACTAAATAATTAACCACTCAACGGCTAAATAAAGCCAACATTTTATCCAACAGCATTTGGCCCAATGGTCAAAGGTTAGGCTAAGGATGAGATGCTCCGCGCGGGTTCGATTCGATTCCCTGAGGTGAGATTAATTCCTTGCAATTTTATTCGAACGCCTTAACCGAGGGCGAAAAAGGGTTGGGCCGCGCTCGAGTACGTCGGCCAATTTAAACTGATTCATCTATACCTACGGGGCCCACGATTAAAAAGGACACTGAATGTGCCCAAGCCTGAGGAATCGTTCAGTACTCTCCAAACGGTATGGGCCGGTTGACTAAGCCGTAGGGTGCCTATTGTTAAACCGACTGAACTCGTGCCTTCAAGACACGGGAAACACATAATAATTAATAATAAACAACGGCTAACAAGCCAACATTTTTATCCAACAAAGATTTGGCCCAATGGTCAAAGGTTAGGCTAAGGATACCATGTGCGAGGTCTTGGGTTCGATTCCCATAT
This sequence comes from Przewalskia tangutica, assembly GCA_029844215.1. Taxonomy (NCBI): domain Eukaryota; kingdom Viridiplantae; phylum Streptophyta; class Magnoliopsida; order Solanales; family Solanaceae; genus Przewalskia; species Przewalskia tangutica. The sequence continues at coordinate 111,944,536 of CM056733.1, read as the reverse complement.
CGCCAGTGAGATTAATTGCCATTCTCAGGGGTGGAGTAGCTAACCCTAAGCCTCTAACACGGATGGAATTATTCATAAAAATCCTCCAAACGTGTAGGGACAACGGAGGGCGATTCCGCAGTCCGTGCCTATGGGGTCTGTTGATAAGGAGGAATACAACCCGAGACCAAGCGCTAAAAATTTCGAAATAATTAACCACTCAACGGCTAAATAAAGCCAACATTTTTTATACAACAGAATTTGGCCCAATTCTCAAAGCGTAGCCTAAGGATACAAATAGTGGGAGGTCAAGGCATCGATTCCACATATCAGCAGAGGTGAGATTAATTGTCATTCTGCAGGGCAAAGGAGTAGCTAACCCTAAGTCTCTAACACGGATGAAATTACTCATGAAAATCCTCCAAACGTGTAGGATGTCGAGGGCGATTCCGTAAGTCCAGGCCGGAGGGGGGGTCTGTTGATAAGGAGGATTCGAATCCGAGACCACGCGCTAAAAATGACTAATAATTAACCACTCAACGGCTAAATAAAGCCAACATTTTGCATCCAACAAAGATTTGGCCCAATGGTCAAAGGTTAGGCTAAGGATACCATGTGGGAGGTCTGGGTTCGATTCCCCATATCGCCAGAGGTGAGATTAATTGCCATTCGCAGGGGGTATGGAGTAGCTAACCCTAAGCCTCTAACACGGATGGAATTTCTCATAAAAATCCTCCAAACGTGTAGGGACGTCGGAGGCGATTCCGTAGTCCAGTAGGAGTGGGTCGGTTGATAAGGAGGATTCGAACCCGAGACCACGCGCTAAAAATGACTAAATAATTAACCACTCAACGGCAAAATAAAGCCAACATTTATCCAACAGCATTTGGCCCAATGGTCAAAGGTTAGGCTAAGGATACCATGTGTGAGAGGTCAAGGGTTCGATTCCCCATATCAGCAGAGGTGAGATTTATTGTCATTCTGCAGGGGCAAAGGGAGTAGCTAACCCTAAGTCTCTAACACGGATGGAATTACTCATAAAAATCCTCCAAACGCAGTAGGACAAGCGAGGCGATTCCGTAGTCCAGCCGAGGGGGTCCGTTGATAAGGAGGATTCGAACCCGAGACCACGCGCTAAAAATGACTAATAATTAACCACTCAACAGCTAAATAAAGCCAACATGAATCCAACAGCATTTGGCCCAATGGTCAAAGGTTAGGCTAAGGATACCATGTGTGGGAGGTCTTGGGTTCGATTCCCATATCGCAGAGGTGAGATTAATTGCCATTCCGCAGGACGGCGGAGTAGCTAACCCTAAGTCTCTAACACGGATGGAATTACTCATAAAAATCCTCCAAACGTGTAGGATGACGAGGGCGATTCCGCAGTCCAGTGCCTATGGGGTCCGTTGATAAGGAGGATTCGAACCCGAGACCACGCGCTAAAAATGACTAATAATTAACCACTCAACGGCTAAATAAAGCCAACATTTTTTTATCCAACAAAGATTTGGCCCAATGGTCAAAGGTTAGGCTAAGGATACCATGTGTGGAGGTCTGGTTCGATTCCCATATCGCCAGAGTGAGATTAATTGTCATTCTGCAGGTGAAGGAGTAGCTAACCCTAAGTCTCTAACACGGATGGAATTACTCATAAAAATCCTCCAAACGCAGTAGGATGTCGAGGGCGATTCCGTAGTCCAGCCTATGGGGTCCGCTGATAAGGAGGATTCAAACAGAGACCACGCGCTAAAAATGACTAAATAATTAACCACTCAACGGCTAAATAAAGCCAACATTTTTAATCCAACAAAGATTTGGCCCAATGGTCAAAGGTTAGGCTAAGGATACCACGTGTGAGGTCGAGGTTCGATTCCCATATCGCCAGACGTGAGATTAATTGTCATTCGCTGGCAAAGGGAGTAGCTAACCCTAAGTCTCTTACACGGATGGAATTACTCATAAAAATCCTCCAAACGTGTAGGATGACGGAGGGCGATTCCGTAGTCCAGCCTTAGGGGGTCTGCTGATAAGGAGGATTCGAACCCGAGACCACGCGCTAAAAATGACTAATAATTAACCACTCAACGGCTAAATAAAGCCACCATTTTAATCCAACACAATTTGGCCAAATGGTCAAAGGTTAGGCTAAGGATACCATGTGTGGGAGGTCTTGGGTTCGATTCCCCATATCAGCAGAGGTGAGATTAATTGCCATTCTGCAGGGGTGAAGGGAGTAGCTAACCCTAAGCCTCTAACACAGATGGAATTACTCATAAAAAATCCTCCAAACGTGTAGGGACAAGCGGAGGGCGATTCTGTAGGTCCAGGCCGGAGGGGGGGTCTGTTGATAAGGAGGATTCGAACCCGAGACCACGCGCTAAAAATGACTAAATAATTAACCACTCAACGGCTAAATAAAGCCAACATTTTAATCCAACAAAGATTTGGCCCAACGGTCAAAGGTTAGGCTAAGGATACCATGTGTGGGAGGTCAAGGGTTCGATTCCCATATCGCCAGAGTGAGATTAATTGTCATTCGCAGGGCAAAGTGGAGTAGCTAACCCTAAGTCTCTAACACGGATGAAATTACTCATAAAAATCCTCCAAACGTGTAGGGACAAGAGGCGATTCCGCAGTCCGTGCCGATGGGGTCCGTGATAAGGAGGATTCGAACCCGAGACCACGCGCTAAAAATGACTAATAATTAACCACTCAACGGCTAAATAAAGCCAACATTAAAAATCCAACAGCATTTGGCCCAATGGTCAAAGGTTATGCTAAGGATACCATGTGTGGGAGGTCTTGGGTTCGATTCCCATATCGCAGAGGTGAGATTAATTGTCATTCGCAGGGGTGAAGGAGTAGCTAACCCTAAGCCTCTAACACGGATGGAATTACTCATAAAAAATCCTCCAAACGTGTAGGATGTCGAGGGCGATTCCGTAGTCCAGCCGGAGGGGTCCATTGATAAGGAGGATTCGAACCCGAGACCACGCGCTAAAAATGACTAAATAATTAACCACTCAACGGCTAAATAAAGCCAACATTTTAATCCAACAAAGATTTGGCCCAATGGTCAAAGGTTAGGCTAAGGATACCATGTGTGGGAGGTCTTGGGTTCGATTCCCATATCGCAGAGTGAGATTAATTGCCATTCGCAGGGGTGAAGGGAGTAGCTAACCCTAAGCCTCTAACACGGATGAAATTACTCATAAAAAATCCTCCAAACGTGTAGGATGTCGAGGGCGATTCCGCAGTCCAGCCTATGGGTCCGTTGATAAGGAGGATTCGAACCCGAGACCACGCGCTAAAAATGACTAAAAATTAACCACTCAACACCTAAATAAAGCCAACATTTTATCCAACAAAGATTTGGCCCAATGGTCAAAGGTTAGGCTAAGGATACCATGTGAGAGGTCAAGGGTTCGATTCCCATATCGCCAGAGTGAGATTAATTGTCATTCGCAGGGCAAGGGAGTAGCTAACCCTAAGTCTCTAACACGGATGGAATTACTCATAAAAATCCTCCAAACGTGTAGGACAAGCGAGGGCGATTCCGTAGTCCAGCGGAGGGGTCCGTTGATAAGGAGGATTCGAACCCGAGACCACGCGCTAAAAATGACTAATAATTAACCACTCAACGGCTAAATAAAGCCAACATTTTTTTATCCAACAAAGATTTGGCCCAATGGTCAAAGGTTAGGCTAAGGATACCATGTGGAGGTCTTGGGTTCGATTCCCATATCGCCAGAGGTGAGATTAATTGCCATTCTGCAGGGGTGAAGGGAGTAGCTAACCCTAAGCCTCTAACATGGATGGAATTACTCATGAAAATCCTCCAAACGTGTAGGATGTCGAGGGCGATTCCGTAGTCCAGCCGGGGGTCTGTTGATAAGGAGGATTCGAACCCGAGACCACGCGCTAAAAATGACTAATAATTAACCACTCAACGGCTAAATAAAGCCAACATTTTAAATCCAACAAAGATTTGGCCCAACGGTCAAAGGTTAGGCTAAGGATACCATGGGAGGTCAAGGGTTCGATTCCCATATCGCCAGAGGTGAGATTAATTGTCATTCGCAGGGCAAAGGGAGTAGCTAACCCTAAGTCTCTAACACGGATGAAATTACTCATAAAAATCCTCCAAACGTGTAGGACAAGTCGGAGGCGATTCCGTAGTTACAGGCCGGAGGGGGGGTCTGTTGATAAGGAGGATTCGAACACGAGACCACGCGCTAAAAATGACTAATAATTAACCACTCAACGGCTAAATAAAGCCAACATTTTTATCCAACAGCATTTGGCCCAATGGTCAAAGGTTAGGCTAAGGATACCATGTGTGGGAGGTCAAGGGTTCGATTCCCCATATCAGCAGAGGTGAGATTAATTGCCATTCTGCAGGGGCAAAGGGAGTAGCTAACCCTAAGTCTCTAACACTGATGGAATTACTCATAAAAAATCCTCCAAACGTGTAGGGACAAGCGGAGGGCGATTCCCTAGTGCATGTCCGGAGGTCTGTTGATAAGGAGGATTCGAACCCGAGACCACGCGCTAAAAATGACTAAATAATTAACCACTCAACGGCTAAATAAAGCCAACATTTTTTTTAAGCAAAATTTTGCTCTCCCCTCTCTCCTCAATTTTTCGATCCAACCCTAATTCCGCCGCCATCCATTTCCGGCCACCTCCTGTGATCGGCCATCACCCCCCCACCACCACACACCCCCCCACCTTTGCAGATCTGGTGAAATCGACCCCCTCCCACCCGTCACTTCCCCTAACAGTGGCGGCGGCGGATGCTAACCCTAGTTCATCCGTCGCCCCTCCCCTCTCCTCCTCGTTTTCTGTGCCTCTAAAGCCCATCACGTACCTTCATGGTGAGCCAATGGTTATGTTTGAGGAGGAAGAAATTGATTTTATGATTCAAGAACAAGATTTGAAACTTGCAGTTATTGGCAAGTTTTCGAATGGTTGGTCAGATTTCGATTACTTAAGGAAGGAAATTCCAAAACAATGTGGTTTGAAGGCTGAGGTTAAAATTGGTTTGTTATATAATCGTCATATTCTTATTCGTTGTACAATTGAAGAAGATTATGACATCTTAATGTCAAGCCCTAGTTTTTGGATTAAAGAAAAAAGTAAGATGTTATTGATGAGGACATTCATTTGGAATGTTGATTTTAATCCAGAGGAGGAATCGAATATTGCTTGGGGATGGATCTCGTTTCCAAACTTACCACCGAATTTCTTTGGCCATTCGGCCTTGTTCTCTATTGCGGCGGCGGTGGGAAGGCCTATAACCCTTGATTCGGCTACCTTGAAGAAGTCTAGGCCAAGTTGTGCTAGAGTTAAGGTTGAAATAGATCTATTAAAATCTCATACAAGAAGAATGGAATTGTACATAGCAAATGGCAAAAAGTTAGGTTTGATTTCTTGCCAAAATATTGTACTAATTGCAAACTTCAAGGACATGACATTGAAGGGTGTTGGAAGATTAATCCGGATTTGAGACCAAAGAAGGATGATAATGGCGGCGGTTCGACGGCAAATCAAGTGGAATTGGAAAAAGGTAATCCTAAAAACCCTTCCCTTTCTTCTATTGCCGCCAAACCTCATGTCCCACCCCCCAAAAAAACGAATCCCGATGGCTGGCAGGTGGTCACCGGAAAAAGGCAAAGAAAAAACACACCCCAAAATCAAACACCACCTTTAAATAATTTTTCCATGACCGACGTAATTTCGACCACCTCGAGGCCTAACCACCACCATAACGCCAAAACAGACTTCCGCCAAAAGCCTAAAAATTTGACCCAAAATCTTCGACGGAAATCCTCCAACGAACCCTAGCCCACCGAACCCCAATGGCCACCTGATCACAGGAACCCTACCGTCATCCACCCAGAAACCCTCCCCCCAGTCGTACCTCCCTCAAACCCTAACCCAGTAGCCGCCATGGCTATTGGGCCAAACCCTAGCAAAAACCCTAGCCCAATACCACTAAACCCTAACCCTAATCCACCCACCCAAACCCTAGCCGCCAAACAACTTTCTCAAACCCTACCCATGACCCGACCCACCTACCAGATTGCACCCCCCCACCCCTCCAGACCCAACCCCCCACCCACGAACCCAACTGCCCACCTCGTCCAACCCCCTACAACCGAAACAACTATCAAAAACCCTAAACCGCCATTTGAAACCCTACCCACCCAGTTGACCCGACCCGACCCATTAGCCCAAACCGTGACCCAAATCCCTACCCCACATGATTCCAGATCCACCCCCCCATCAACATACCCCCCTACCCCCCTCCTTCCCAGATCCGAAAACACAAGCTCAAATACCGTCGAAACCCTACCCGGTATTTTGACCCGACCCATGATCCAACCCGTGACCCGGTCCATCCCCACCCCTTCCAGATCCATCCCCTCCTCACACACCCCCACTACCTCAATCAACCCCACCGAAAATAAAAACACAAAACCCATGGAAATTATACCCGAAAATTTGACCCGACCCGACCCGTTAACCAGATCCAATTCTGCCCCATCCCTAACCCCCTCGACCTACCTACCCTACCCTCCCTCTAAACCCTGGACCAGACATCAATCCCCGCCCCCCTCCATCGATTTCAACCCTCTAAACCCTAAAAATAACGTTAAAACCCTACCCATTTCCCATACCCGACCCGACCCACTGACCCGACCCGACAGCCCGACCCAAAAACAGAAACCGACCCCTAACCCCATGACCCAGCATACCCCCCCTCAACCACAAACCATTACTCCCTTAAAACCTATAAACAAAAAAGCCCAAGTCCAAAGCCCAAACACACTTCAAAAAATCCAAGAAAATCCAAGTCCAAAGTCTATTTCGGATACGGGCTCCACTACTCAACCCCAAACAAAATCAAATACCAAACCCATAAATAATTCAAAGTCCACTACCTCTAAAAACCCAACTGCCCAAAATTGGCTTAAAAATGCCTTTTCGTTCCCTCCACAACCTTGTACTCTAAATAAATCCTCATCAGATATTCCTTCCAATAACCCTACCATTTCCAAAACTTATGAAACTGATAGTGTAAGGAGGAAGTGGTGTGATACGGAAGGAGAAGAGTCTAATAATGATTATGAGCACAAGTGGTCAGAATCAGACATAGCATTACTTCGGGAGGCCTTTGATAAGGAAATGGAATTGGAAGGTGACTTCTGTCGTATGACAAAGTTTGAGGATGTTTTAAAGGACACCCTAAGCAGTAGAAATGCACACCTCACTGTAAAGGAATATTTGGAGATGTTTGTCCCCTCAGAAGAAGATAGACAGGAATGGGCCTTGGAAATGTTTGAACCAGAACCAAGCCCACTAGCTGTTGATGGAGATTCAGAGGACGACATTCTAGATGACGAAGAGCTTCAGATAGCACTTGGACACATGTTTCATGGTGTCCCTGACCCTGAAAATATGTTTGAAGAGATGAAGAGATTAGAGGCAGCAATACCCAGTCCACCTAAGAAAGGAGTGGGGACTTCATCAACACATAATCTACGCCAACGAAAGGAAGCTAGTAAGCCGACTATTCCATTGTCAGTTACCACTAGGTCAAAGAAGAAATGATTCTATACCATGGACTACAAGAAGACAAGGAGGAGAAGGTACTTGGGTTAGAAGATTTTATAAGTTCAGAGTTTAGACTTCCTAGCTTTGTTCTTATATTACTACTATATCTCAGTATCATCATTTGTAACATCATCATAGAGTGTATTATAAACTCTATGATGATCATAGCTTATCTCATTTTAGCTTCTTCCTTCTTTTTACATTCGGGATAGACTTATACTTCGCCTAGTCAGGACTAGCAGGCGAAGTAAAGGGCTATCCCCTTATTAGTTTGTAACTCCCTTCTGGGCCCCTTTTCCTTCTGTTATTAATAAAAACCTGGGCCAAAGTGCCTGGATGATTACTCAAAAAAAAAAAAAAAAACCTAAACCCTAAACCCTAAACCCCAAACCCCAAACCCCAAACCCCAAACCCCAAACCCTAAACCCTAAACCCTAAACCCATCCAATAAAGCCAATATTTTTTTAAAAACCCTACGTGAACAGTAACGCCGCCAGCGCCGCCGACGGCGTTTCGCTTTTTCCGGCCAGCTCCGGCGTCTGTTGCCAACGGGACCACCACCATTAGCTTCGTCTCGACGAGCCCGTAAATTCCATACCTACCACTAACGTCGACTACCCCTAAAACGCCGGAAATCGATCGAAAACACCGCTTTCCGATCGTTTTTTATTTTCCGCGACCTAGTAACATCGAAGCCTGGGGTGGTACCATTAGCTTCGTCATCTCCTTGCCGTCATTTCTACACCCACCACGACCTTCGATTGTTACTTAAACGTCGATTCACAAAAATCTAACACCCCGTAACCCTAGCCGCCGCCAGTGATTTTCCGGCGACTCGGCCTGATCGAAGGCCTGGAGTGGTACCAAAGACCTTCGCCGTCTTCAGCCCGTCATTTTCCACCCACCCTCACCCTTCAATTTTTGCCAGATCGCCGGGACGACCAAATCAGATTTTCCGTCAGTTGATTGCCGATTTCCGGTCGTTTCAGGTGGTGTTGAGGGTCGTGGGTGATACCATTGTGTTCGTCTCATCAAGCACTACATTTCCCACTAAATTCCGACGCACAACACTTCGATTCGCCATATTTTCCGCGAGTAGCGCGACCATGGCGGCGATGGGTCGGGCACCACTTGTCAGGTCGCCCATCCATTTCTCCTGATTTTCCACCTCTAATGACCCCCCAATGCAATAATTCATTGACTTTGGATCAAAATGGCGATTCCGAACAACGCCGCTATCGATGGCGGCAGATAATGTGGTGCAGCTGCGCAGCAGAATGCACCGCCTAACACTGAATTCATTTTGCTCATGTTCTCCAATCATCATCTCCGACAACTGGATCAGCGGGTCCCAACAAAGCTCAGAATGGTCAAATACCACCTCCGTTAGCACCTAAAAAGGTAAATTATCTACACGGAGAACCTACATTATTGCTACAGAAATCAGAAATTGATGTGTTGATAGCGCGTCAAGATTTGAAATGGGCGGTAATAGGTAAATTTAGTCATGGCATGCCTAACATAGATTTTCTGAGGACTGAATTACCTAAACAGTTGAAATTGAAAGCCCAAGTTAGAATTGGTTATCCGCTTATCATATTCTGATTCGATGCTCCATTGAAGAAGATTATGATACGCTTATGTCCATCTCTTCCAGCTTTGATATTAAAGACAAGAGGGAATCCTATCCTTTACGCACTATGAAATATGATGTTTCCTTTGACCCTACAAAAGAAACTAGTATAGCTTGGGCTTGGGTTTCATTTCCTAACCTTCCACCTGTCTACTTTGATGAGTCTATCCTATTGTCTATTGCTTCTGCTGTTGGTAGACCCATTTGTGTTGATGCGGCTACCAAAAATATGACCCGTCCTAGTTGTGCTAAGGTTAAGGTCGAATTAGATTTGTTGCGTCAACACCCCAAAAATATCCAAATCCAAATTGCTACGGAAGGAGGAATTCAAACAAACTCTTACAAGATTCAGTTTGACTTTCTCCCAAAGTATTGCACTAATTGTTCCCTTCAAGGACATGATGTGCACGGGTGTTGGAAACTCAATCCTGAGATGAGACCTTTGAAGGACAAAGAAAATACACATCCAGCTCCCCCTCCTCCAAAAGACAACACACAAAACCCAAATCCCCTGAATAATTCAAACAAAACAAACAATCCACCCAAAAATCCAAATCCAGCCAAAGAAACCCCCAAAACTACAAATCAAGCCAAAGAAGCCCCTGTATCTAAATGACTGCAAACAGTACAAGAAAAACGAAAGAAAAATACTCCACAAGTCCAAAAGCCAAAAACCAAAAATACTGGGAATCAAATCCAACCCCAAATATCTAAAGTTAACCAAAAACAACCTCCAAACAAAAACTCTCAAGTCTCTATTGCACACCCCTCAGAAATTCCAATCACCCCCACTCCATTACCTACAACCACACCTACTCCAACCCAGCATGAAAACCCCCCTCCCTTTCAATTCATGGCTCAACCCCTCCCCACCTTTGTCAGCACCTCCTCCACCTTACCTACCCCCACCCAGTCCCTCCTCACAATGCCTGCCCCTCACCTCCCTCTGCCTCAACCAAACCCACCAGATATCCCCACCCCACCTGAGACCCCTCACCCTCCCCCTCCAATTGAACCAAACATACCACAGACCACACCACACCAAACCCTACCCGCCAGTACCCCCCGTATTCAACTGTAACCCATCCCACTCAGACCGAACCTACCCCCCTCCAGATACTACACCCCTCCTTCCACTCACCCTTACTCACCCAGTATCCCCACTGGATATTGGGAAAGACAAATACAAACGCCCTATATTCTCTTCCGCACCCTCTACCCCTACAGCACCAAAAATTTTCCAACGACGGGACCCATTCTTGATTGACATTAATCTTGAGCTACCTTCTTTAGCCAAGAATATTGTGCCTTTGAACCAAGCTTGTACTAGCATTCCCTCTTCCGGTAGTGTGGGGAGAATTTGTGGTAAGGAGCTTGTTATTGCTGATAATGATGATGCTGAGGTGGAGGTTGATGCCCGCAAGGATTACATGATTGATGAAGATGATAATTTTGTTGACATGGCTGACCTATTTGATGAGGATAGGGATACAGTGGTTGACAAACCAGCCATAAGAGACTTCACTCCTGAGGTAACGCCTTTTGCTATAGAGGATTCGGATCCTTTTATGGGCATAATACTCGAGGGTAAGGAGATCCCACAGGTTACACCAGCGCTACCGATTGGTTTGGATAGGGCTATTCCTATTAGAACAGGATATTCGTGATCGAGGTCGCGAATGGTGATGAAGATAATCGAGCAAAGGTACGATTTTATCAACACCTTTATGAGGCGAAGGAACGACAGTGGCGTCGAAAGCGAGCTTGACAGGCGTGATCAACTACGGCCCATCTTTAGATATCATTACAGAGGCTCTTCGCAGGAAGCAGGACAGGTTGCAGGCACATCAGCCCTACACTCATCAGCGCACAGAGCAACAGATGGTAGCAGATATGACACGTCCAGGCAATGAAAAATACAGGAAGATGGATACTAAGAAGCTAGATCGGACACTGGGGCTACGACAGATGCACTTCTAGCTCACCGGACCACCCCATTGATTCCAAAGACATAGTGCTGCTCCGAGGATTACACAACGGGCAACCTCATCCATCACTACTAGATCCAGTCCGCATCCCACCCGGACTCCTTTACATGATCGATTTTTAGAGTATTTGGGGAGGACAAAGATGAGACACTTGATCAAGACTTTGTATGCCCGAGGTAGCTAATAGCTTTAGGGTTACATTGTATCTTCATTTTGTTTGTATCCGCATTTGTAGTATCATCATCGAGTATGTTATAAACTCGGTGATGATCTTTGCTTATTTGATTATTGCTTCTTCTTTCTTTTTGCACTCCTGCTGATAAGCAGTGTATTTCCCCCTACGGGGGCCCCATGTACTTTCTTTTGATATAAAAAATAACCTAGGCCCACAAGCCTAGTGGATTAACAAAAAAAAAACCCATCCAACAGCATTTGGCCCAATGGTCAAAGGTTAGGCTAAGGATACCATGTGTGGGAGGTCTTGGGTTCGATTCCCCATATCAGCAGAGGTGAGATTAATTGCCATTCTGCAGGGGTGAAGGGAGTAGCTAACCCTAAGCCTCTAACACGGATGGAATTACTCATGAAAAATCCTCCAAACGTGTAGGGACAAGCGGAGGGCGATTCCGTATGTCCAGGCCGGAGGGGGGTCTGTTGATAAGGAGGATTCGAACCCGAGACCACGCGCTAAAAATGACTAATAATTAACCACTCAACGGCTAAATAAAGCCAACATTTTTTTTTATCCAAAGCATTTGGCCTGATGGTCAAAGGTGAGCGGCGGATACCCTCGAGCGGAGGTCGGGTTCGATTCCCCTTAACAACAGGGTGAGATTAATTCCTTGCAATTTTATTCGAATGCTCTTAACCAAGGGTGAATAAAAAGGGTTGGGCCGCCGAGTATCGGTCGGCTAAACGGATTCTCTATACCTACAAGAGGGCCCATCGATTAAAAGGACACTGAACGGTCCAAGCCCGAGGAATCGTTGGTCTGACCTCCAAAGCGGTATGGGGCGGTTGGTTTGCGGGAGGGTGCCTATTGTTAAGCCGACTCGAACTCAGGGCCTTCATGCACGTGGGGATAACATAAAAAATGACTAAATAATTAACCACTCAACGGCTAAATAAAGCCAACATTTTTACGATTCCGTAGGTCCAGGCCGGAGGGGGGGTCTGTTGATAAGGAGGATTCGAACCCGAGACCACGCGCTAAAAATGACTAATAATTAACCACTCAACGGCTAAATAAAGCCAACATTTTTTATCCAACAGCATTTGGCCCAATGGTCAAAGGTTAGGCTAAGGATGCTCCCTTGTGCAGGAGACCGTGGGTTCGATTCCCCTTAACAGCAGGGTGAGATTAATTCCTTGCAATTTTATTCGAATGCTCTTAACCAAGGGCGAATAAAAAGGGGTTGGGCCCTGCTTCGAGTACCAGCGTCAGCTAAACGGATTCCTCTATACCTACAAGAGGGGCCCACTGATTAAAAAGGACACTCGGAACAGGCCCAAGCCCAGCGAGGAATCGTTCGTCTGCCTCCAAACGGTATGGGCCATTGTCTGGGAGGGTGCCTATTAAGCCGACTCGAACTCAGGGCCTTCAAGCACATGGGAAACACATAATAAAATGGCTAAATAATTAACCACTGAACGGCTAAATAAAGCCAACATTTTTTATCCAACGGCATTTGGCTCAATGGTCAAAGGTTAGGCTAAGGATACCATGTGTGAGAGGTCAAGGGTTCGATTCCCCATATCAGCAGAGGTGAGATTAATTGTCATTCTCAGGCAAAGGGAGTAGCTAACCCTAAGTCTCTAACACGGATGGAATTACTCATAAAAATCCTCCAAACGTGTAGGATGTCGAGGCGATTCCGTAGTCCAGCCGGATGGGGGTCTGTTGATAAGAGGATTCGAACCCGAGACCACGCGCTAAAAATGACTAATAATTAACCACTCAACGGCTAAATAAAGCCAACATTTTTATCCAACAAAGATTTGGCCCAACGGTCAAAGGTTAGGCTAAGGATACCATGTGTGGAGGTCTTGGGTTCGATTCCCATATCAAAGATAGTGAGATTAATTGCCATTCGCAGGGATGGCGGAGTAGCTAACCCTAAGTCTCTAACACGGATGGAATTACTCATAAAAATCCTCCAAACGTAGGGACAAGCGGAGGCGATTCCGTAGTCCAGGTAGGGGGTGCATTGATAAGGAGAATTCGAACCCGAGACCACGCGCTAAAAAATGACTAATAATTAACCACTCAACGGCTAAATAAAGCCAACATTTTTATCCAACAGCATTTGGCTCAATGGTCAAAGGTTAGGCTAAGGATACCATATGTGGGAGGTCAAATGTTCGATTCCCCATATCAGCAGAGGTGAGATTAATTGCCATTCTGCAGGGGCAAAGGGAGTAGCTAACCCTAAGTCTCTAACACGGATGGAATTACTCATAAAAAATCCTCCAAACGTGTAGGGACAAGCGAGGGCGATTCCAGAGTCCAGCCGAGTGGGGTGCGTTGAAAAGGAGGATTCGAACCCGAGACCACGCGCTAAAAATGACTAATAATTAACCACTCAACGGCTAAATAAAGCCAACATTTTATCCAACAGCATTTGGCCCAATGGTCAAAGGTTAGGCTAAGGATGCTCCTCATGCAGAGACCGTGGGTTCGATTCCCTTAACAAAGAGGTGAGATTAACTCCTTGCAATTTTATTCGAACGCTCTTAACGCGGCGAATAAAAAGGGTTGGGCCCGCCGAGTACCGTCGGCTAAACGGATTCCTCTATACCTACAAGAGGGCCCACTGATTAAAGGACACTTAACAGTGCCCAAGCCCGGCGAGGAATCGTTCTGTGCACACCTCCAAACGGTATGGGTAGGTTGTCTAAGCGGAGGGTGCCTATTGTTAAGCCGACTCGAACTCAGGGCCTTCAAGCACATGGGAAACACATAATAAAATGACTAAATAATTAACCACTCAACGGCTAAATAAAGCCAACATATTTAAACCCATTTTTAAATAAAGCCAACATTTATTTAGCTCTCTTTTCTCTCCTCCCTCACGGTAAAACCCTAAACCTAGCCGTCACTTTTCCGGCCAACCATGGCCGTCGTGGCCACCTCACGTGGTCGGCCATCACCCCACCACTTCGCACTCCTCCTTCTCCGACATGGTCGATCCACCCCACCCCTAATTTTTCAAAGCGATGGCGGCAGAAACCCTAATTCCGCCGTCGTCTCCCTTCCCCCCTCCTCGAATCTCGTGCCACTAAAACCTATCACCTATCTTCATGGTGAACCTATGGTTATGTTTGAGGAGGAAGAAATTGAAACTATGATTCAAGAACAAGGTTTGAAACTTGCGCTATTGGCAAGTTTTGAATGGTCGACGATTTCGATCTATTAATGAAGGAAATTCCTAAACAATGTGGATCAAGGTCGAGGTTAAAATAGGTTTGTTGTATAATCGTCATATTCTTATTCGTGTTCAATTGAAGAAGATTATGACACCTTGATGTCAAGCCCTAGTTTTTGGATTAAAGAAAATAATAAGATGTTGTTGATGAACATTCATTTGGGATGTTGCATTTAATCCGTAAGATGAGTCAAACATTGCTTGGGGTCGATCTCTTTTCCTAACCTTTCTCCGAATTTCTATGGCCATTCGGCCTTGTTCTCTCTTGCGGCGGCGGTGGGGAAACCTATTGCTATTGATTCGGCCACAAGGAATAAAACAAGGCCTAGTTGTGCTAGGGTTAAGGTAGAGGTTGATTTGTTAAAATCTCACCCTCAAAAGATTCAAATTTCGTTCAAGAAGAATGGTATTGTTCATACAAAATGGCAAAAAATTAGGTTTGATTTCTTGCCAAAGTATTGTAATAATTGCAAACTTCAAGGTCATGACATTGAAGGGTGTTGGAAAATAAATCCAGATTTGAGGCCAAAGAAGATTGACAATGGCAATGAATCTGTGGAAAATCCGGCGGCCATGGAAAAAGGTAATACTCTAAACCCTACTCCTCCTCCTTCCTCCGCCAAAAACACCCCCCCAGATCCGAAACCAAACAAGCCCGACGGCTGGCAAGTAGTCACGGGAAAGAAAATTAGGAAAAATCCAGTTTTAAATCAAAATTCTTCTGTTCCTATTGTTTCGTCGACGGGGGAAAAAATTCCGGCCATTATGGTGGTCGGAACCACCACTTCTACGTCGAAACAGACCCTACCACCAAAAAATTCTGAAAATTTGATCCAAAAAATAATTGGCGGCACCGGAATACCCCCTGCCCATCGGAACCCTACCGGCGGCCACCCTGACCGCCGGAACCCTACCCCCGACCCACGGATCTACCCCCACTGGCCACAACCCCTAACCCTAACCCAAAGTGCCAAGGTCGCTGGCCTAACCCTAACCCTAATCCACTAAGCCCAAACCCTAAACTCCCCTCCCAAACCCTAGCCGCCAACCCGCCTCCTCAAACCCTACCCACGACCCGACCCACGACCCGCATCTCACCCCACCCCGCCATACCCACCCTCCCACATACTCCCCGCCTCGCCCTACCACCCTTAGCCGAAACCACCTTCAAAACCCTAAACAACCTCTAAAACCCTACCCACAACATCGACCCGACCCACCCACCGACCACCCACATTACAACCCATGACCTGCAAACCCCCACCCCTTCCGTAACCACCCCACCCATGCACTCTCCTCGCCCATACCACTGCATCCGAAACCCCACTTCTAAACACATCGAAACCCTACCGTGTGTTGACCCGACCACCCATCGACCCGCTCCACTCGCCCAACCCTACACCCAGTGGCCCACCTACCCTACTCTCTCGGCCATGGGCGACACCAATCCTCCCCGCATTAAAACCACCCCTCTAAATCCTAAAAACCCGACGGAAACCCGACCCAACTCCCAGACCCGACCCGACCCAGAAACCCGACCCGAAAACCCAACCCGACAACGAAATGCACTTCCGACCCAAAGAAATCCCCAACCTCAAACCATCACCCCCCTAAAACCCCTAAATAAAAAGGCCCAAATCCAAAGCCCAAACAAAAATCAAAATATCCAAAATAATTCAAGTCCAAATTCTATTTCGGATACGGGCTCCACTACTCAACCCCAAACAACATCAAACACCAAGCCCAAAAATACTTCAAAGCCCACAACCTCTAAAAACCCATCTGCTCAAAATTGGCTTAAAAATGCCTTCTCCTTCCCACCACAACCTTGTACATTGAATAAATCTTCATCAGACATACCTTCCAACAACACTACCTATACCAAACCTGTGGGTACTGATAGTGACAGGAGGAAGTGGTGTGAGACAGATGGAGATGATTCAAAAGATTCTCTATACACTCTATCAAAATCTGATGTAGCAGAACTCCGTGAAACCTTTGATAGGGAAATGGAAATTGAAGGTAATTTCTGTGGTATGACAAAGTTTGAAGATGTTCTGCATGACCTTCAAAGGGAAGGAGATAGACGGAAATGGGCCATGGAACTGTATGAACCAGAACCAAGCCCACTTGCTGTTCATGATGGTTCGGACGAAGATATACTTGATGATGAGGAGCTTCAGATAGCACTTGGTCACATGTTTCACGGCGTCCCTGATGCTGCAGATATGTTGGCCGAGATGAGGGAAATAGATGGTCAGTATCCGTAGCAAAGGAGTTCGGACTTCAACATCACAACAACAACGTCAAGGCAAACAAGCTAGAAACCGCACTCCATTGTCGGTAACTACAAGATCAAAGAAGAAATGATTCTATATCAAGGATTATTTGAAGGCGAAGAGAGAAGATATAATGGGTTAGAAGATTTTATAAGTTCAGAGTTTAGATTTCCTAGCTTTGTTCTTATATTACTTCTTTACCTTAGTATAATCATCTGTAACATCATCATAGAGTGCATTATAAATTCTATGATGATCATTGCTTATCTTATTTTAGCTTATTCTTTCTTTTTACATTCGGGATAGACTTTAGCTTCGCCTAGTCAGGACTAGCAGGCGAAGTAAAGGGCTACCCCTTTATTAGTTTGTAACTCCCTTCTGGGCCCCTTTTCATTCTGTTATTAATAAAAACCTGGGCCAACGTGCCTGGATGATTACTCAAAAAAAAAAAACGAAACCCTAAACCCTAAACCCTAAACCCTAACCCCTAAACCCCTAAACCCTAAACCCCTAAACCCTAAACCCTAAACCCTAAACCCTAAACCCAAAACCCTAAACCCCTAACCCTAAACCCCTAACCCATCCAACAGCATTTGGCCCAATGGTCAAAGGTTAGACTAAGGATACCATGTGTGGGAGGTCAAGGGTTCGATTCCCCATATCAGCAGAGGTGAGATTAATTGCCATTCTGCAGGGGCAAGGGGAGCAGCTAACCCTAAGTCTCTAACACGGATGGAATTACTCATAAAAAATCCTCCAAACGTGTAGGGACAAGCGGAGGGCGATTCCGTAGGTCCAGGCCGGAGGGGGGGTCTGTTGATAAGGAGGATTCGAACCCGAGACCACGCGCTAAAATGACTAATAATTAACCACTCAACGGCTAAATAAAGCCAACATTTTATCCAACAGCATTTGGCCCAATGGTCAAAGGTTAGGCTAAGGATACCATGTGTGGGAGGTCAAGGGTTCGATTCCCCATATCAGCAGAGGTGAGATTAATTGCCTTACCTGCAGGGGCAAAGGGAGTAGCTAACCCTAAGTCTCTAACACGGATGAAATTACTCATAAAAAATCCTCCAAACGTGTAGGGACAAGCGCATGCGTTAAGTAGTCCAGCCGTGGGAGTCTGTTGATAAGGAGGATTCGAACCCGAGACCACGCGCTAAAAATGACTAATAATTAACCACTCAACGGCTAAATAAAGCCAACATTTTTTACCCGCAAGGGTAGCCAAGTTGGTGTAGCAGTAGAGCGCAGGACCGCAAGATCACGAGTTTGATCCCCTGCATAAACCTTTAAGATACTTCTTTGTAGATTACTCAAAAAAAAAAAAAAAAAAAAAAAACTAACCTTAAACCCCTAAACCCTAAACCCCTAACCCTAAACCCCCAACCCTAAACCCTAAACCCTAAACCCTAAAACCCTAAACCCTAAACCCTAAAACCCTAAACCCCAAAACCCTAAACCCTAAACCTTAAACCCCAAACCCCAAACCCCAAACCCCAAACCCCAAACCCTAAATCCCAAAACCCCAAACCCCAAAACCCCAAACCCTAAACCCTAAACCCCTAAACTCTAAACCCCTAAACCCTAAACCCTAAACCCCAAACCCTAAACCCCAAACCCTAAACCCCAAAACCCAAAACCCCAAAACCCCAAACCCTAAACCCTAAACCCTAAACCCAAAACCCCAAAAACCCAAACCCCAAAACCCCAAACCCTAAACCCCAAACCCCAAACCCTAAACCCCAAACCCTAAACCCTAAACCCTAAACCCTAAACCGCCATTTCTATACCCACCACAACCTTCGATTGTTACTAAATCTCCGATTCATCCAAATCTCATTTCCCGAAACCCTAGCCGCCGTCAGTCGGTTTCCGACGAAACCAGGTACAATCGACGATCGAGGGTGGAACCATCACACTCGTCGTCTTCACCCCGTCATTTTGCACCTACCCTCAACCGTCAATTCTTCCCAGAACGCCGGGACGACCAAATCGAATTTTCCGGCATTTCGACGTCGTTTTCCGATTGTTTCAGGTATTGTTGTGGGTCGTGGGTGGTACCATTGTGTTCATCTCAACAAGCTCTACAATTCCCACTAAACGCCGACGCTCAAAACTCGTTTTTTCACAACTTCCATTTTTTCGCCAACACGGCAATGGCACATGCCGCGGTGGCACCACTGTAGAGGTTGTCCAGCCCATTTCTTCTGATTTTCCACCACTAATGACCCCCCAATGCAACAATTCATTGACTTTGGATCAAAATGGTATTTTTCGGCGAACATCACCGCCAAACAATGGCGATAAATGGTGCCTACCGCATGGCATTTCGCATCAACCTAAACACGAATTCATTATGCTAATGTTCTACAATCATCACCTCCGACAACTGGATTAGCGGGTCCCAACAAAGCTCAGAACGGTCAAATACCATCTCCGTTAGCACCTAAACAGGTAAATTATCTACACGGAGAACCTACATTATTTCTTCAGAAATCTGAAATTGATGTGTTAATTGCGTGTCAAGATTTAAAATGGGCAGTGATAGGTAAATTTAGTCATGGCATGCCTCACATAGATTTTCTGAGGACTGAATTACCTAAACAGTTGAAATTGAAAGCCCAAGTTAGAATTGGTTATCTGTTTAGCCGTCATATTCTGATCCGATGCTCCATTGAAGAAGATTATGATACGCTTATGTCCATCTCTACCAGCTTTGATATAAAAGATAAGAGGGAATCCTATCCTTTACGCACTATGAAATATGATGTTTCCTTTGACCCTACAAAAGAAACTAGTATAGCTTGGGCTTGGGTTTCATTCCCTAACCTTCCACCTGTCTACTTTGATGAGTCTATCCTATTGTCTATTGCTTCACGTGGTAGACCCATTTGTGTTGATGCGGCCACAAAAAATATGACCCGTCCTAGTTGTGCTAAGGTTAAGGTCGAACTAGATTTGTTGAGTCAACATCCCAAAAATATCCAAATCCAAATTGCTACGGAAGGAGGAATTCAAACAAACTCTTACAAGATTCAGTTTGACTTTCTCCCAAAGTATTGCACTAATTGTTCCCTTCAAGGACATGATGTGCACGGGTGTTGGAAACTCAATCCTGAGATGAGACCTTCGAAGGACAAAGAAAATACACATCCTGCTCCCCCTCCTCCAAAAGACAACCCACAAAACTCAAATCCCCTGAATAATCCAAACAAAACAAACAATCCACCCAAAAACCCAAATCCAGCCAAAGAAACCCCCAAAACTACAAATCAAGCCAAAGAAGCCTCCAAAAATCCAAATGACTGGCAAACAGTTGCTAGTAAAAAACGAAAGAAAAATAATCCACAAGTCCAAAAGCCAAAAACCAAAAATACTGGGAATCAAATCCAGCCCCAAATATCTAAAGTTAACCAAAAACATCCTCCAAACAAAAACACACAAGTCTCTATAGCACATCCCCCAGAAATTCCAATCACCCCCAATCCATCACCTACCCCCACACCTACTCCAATCCATCAACAAAACACCCCTCCTTTTCAATTCATGGCACAATCCCTTCCCACAATTGCTAGCACCTCCTGCGCCTTACCTATCCCCAGCCGCCCTACTATAACCCAGCCACTTACCACAACTCAAACCCCATCTGAGACCTCCCACCCTCCCCCTCCTACTGAGCCAAACCCACCAGAGACCACTCCACACCTATCCTCACCCGACGTCACACCCCTTTTTCCACCGGAACCCATCCCACCTCCCACTGAACCTACCCTTCCTCCAGATACTACACCCTTCCCTCCACTCACCCTTACTCACCCAGTATCCCCACTGGATATTGGGAAAGCCAAATCTAAACGCCCTATATTCTCCTCTGCACCCTCATCCCCTACCTCATCAAAATGTATCCTTCGTCGGGACCCATTCTTGATTGGCATTAATCTTGAGCTACCTTCACTAGCCAAGAATTTTGTGCCGTTGAACCAAGCTTGTACTAGCATTCCCTCTTCCGGTAGTGTGGGGAGAATTTGTGGAAATGAGCTTGTTATTGCTGATAATGATGATATTGAGGTGGAGGTTGATACCCGCAAGGAATACATGGTTGACGAAGATGATAATTTTGTTGACATGGCTGACTTGTTTGATGAGGATAGAGATACAGTGGTTGACAAACCAGCTATAAGAGACTTCACTCCTGAGGTAACGCCTTTTGCTATAGAGGATTCGGATCCTTTTATGGGCATAATACTCGAGGGTAAGGAGATCCCACAGGTTACACCAGCGTTACCGTTTGGTTTGGATAGGGCTATTCCTATTAGGAACAGGGATATTCAGGACCAGAGGCTGCGAATGGTGATGAAGCTAACTGAGCAGTGCACAGATTTTATCAACATATTCATGGATGCGAGAAAGGCACAGTTGTGGCGTCAGAAACAGGCAGGTTTGACAGGCGCGAACAACTACGGCCCATCTTTGGATATCATTACAGAGGCTCTTCACAGGAAGCGGTACAGGTTGCAGGCACATCAGCCCTACACTCTTCATCGCACAGAGCAACAGATGATAGCAGATATGACACAACCAGGCAATGATAAATACATGAAGATGGATACTAAGATGTTAGATCGGACACTCAGGGCCATGACAGATGCATTGCTAGCTCAGCCAGACCCAACCCCATTGATTCCAATACAGAATGCTGCTCCGAGGATTAAACAACGGGCAACCTCATACATCACTACTAGATCGGATCCGCATCCCACCGGGACTCCTTTTACATGATCAGATTTTTAGAGTATTTGGGGGATGACAGAGATGAGACACTTCAGATTGAAGACTTTGTATGCCCGGAGGTAGCTTATAGCTTTAGGCTTACATTGTATCTTCATTTTGTTTGTATCCGCATTTGTAGTATCATCATCGAGTATGTTATAAACTCGGTGATGATCATTGCTTATTTGATTATTGCTTCTTCTTTCTTTTTGCACTCCTGTTGATAAGCAGTGTATTTCCCCCTACGGGGGCCCATGTACTTTCCTTTTTGATATATAAAATAACCTAGGCCCACAAGCCTAGTGGATTATCTAAAAAAAAAAAAAAAAACCTAAACCCTAAACCCTAAACCCCCAATCCCTAAACCCTAAACCCTAAACCCATCCAAAGCATTTGGCCTGATGGTCAAAGGTGAGCGGCGGATACCCCCTTGAGCAGGAGGCCGCGGGTTCGACTCCCCTTAACAGCAGGGTGAGATTAATTCCTTGCAATTTTATTCGAATGCTCTTAACCAAGGGTGAATAAAAAGGGGTTGGGCGGCCAGTACGGCGTCGGCTAAGCGGATTCCTCTATACCTACAAGAGGGCCCATTGATTAAAGGACACTCGGAGCGGTCCAAGCCCAACGAGGAATGGTCTGACACCTCCAAACGGTATGGGTAGGTTGTCTAAGGGTGCCTATTGTTAAGCAGACTCGAACTCAGGGCCTTCATGCACGTGGGGATAACATAAAAAATGACTAAATAATTAACCACTCAACGGCTAAATAAAGCCAACATTTTTTTTTTAACATTTTAAAATAAAGCCAATATTTTATGCTCTCCCCTCTCTCCTAATTTTCGACGGAAAAACCCTAACCCTAACCCTTCACGTTTTCCGGCCACCATGGCCATGGCGGCCACTGGCCGGCCACCTCCTGTGGTCGGCCATCACCCTCCCGTCACCGTGCACCCCCCCACCTTCTCAGAAATTGTCAAATCGACCCCCTTCCGGTTTACCGCCTTTAGCGATGGCGGCGCGCGCTAACCCTAGCAAAGCCACCCTCTACTCCTCCTCGTCTTCCGTGCCTCTAAAGCCCATCACGTACCTTCATGGTGAGCCTATGGTTATGTTTGAGGAGGAAGAAATTAATTTTATGATTGAAGAACAAGATTTGAAACTTGCGGTTATTGGTAAGTTTTCAAATGGTTGGACGGATTTTGATTTCTTGCGAAAGGAAATTCCTAAGCAATGTGGATTAAAATCTGAGGTTTCTATAGGGTTATTGCATAATCGTCATATTCTAATTCGTTGTACTATTGAAGAAGATTATGATATTTTGATGTCAAGCCCTAGTTTTTGGATTAAAGAAAGAAACAAGATGTTATTGATGAGAACATTCATTTGGAATGTTAATTTTAATCCGGAAGAGGAGTCGAATATAGCTTGGGGATGGATCTCATTTCCCAATCTTCTGCCCAATTTCTTTGGCCATTCGGCCATGTTCACGTTAGCATCGGCGGTGGGGAAGCCTATTGCCCTAGATTCGGCTACAATGAGGAAGACTAGGCCTAGTTGTGTTAGGGTTAAGGTTGAAGTGGATTTGTTAAAAGTTCACCCTCAAAATATTCAACTATCTTTCAAGAAAAACGGAATTGTTCATACAAAAGTACAAAAAATTAGGTTTGATTTTATTCCTAAGTTTTGTACTACTTGTAAATTACAAGGACATGATATTGAAGGATGTTGGAAATTATATCCGGATCTGAGACCTAAGAAGGATGACAAAGGTAATGGATCTATGGAAAAGGAGGCGGCTATGGACAAAGGTAATTCTCAAAACTCTACTCTTCCTCCTTCTTCCGCCAAAACCACCAACCCAGATCCGAAACCCAAAAAATCTGATGAATGGCAGGTGGTTACGGGGAAAAAGATTAGAAAAAATACAAATCTGAATCCAAAAACCATCTTGCCCACTGTTTCGGCGACTGGGGGCAATTCCGACAACTTTGGAGGTCGGAACCACCACCATCACGTCGAATCAAACACTCCAGGCGAAAAATACAAAAAATTTAAGCCAAAATATCTTTTCCGCCGCCGGAAACCCTACCGGCGGCAACCCAGCCCATCGGAACCCTACCGGCGGCCTCCATGACCGCCGGAACCCTACCCCTGACCCACCAGATCTACCCCCCGACGCCGTCACACCCCCTAACCCTAACCCAGCAGCCTCCTCTGCTGCTGGGCCTAACCCTAACCCTAAACCTCTAAGCCCAAACCCTAAACCACCTACCCAAACCCTAGCCGCCAACCCACCAATGCAAACCCTACCCGTGACCCGACCCGACCCCAAGATTGTACCCCCACCACCCTCCAGACCCACCCCCCCACCTACAGACCCACCTACCCCCTCGTCCAACCCCCTATAACCGAAACCCTCACAAAAAACCCTAAAATGCCCCTTGAAACCCTTCCCGCCCAGTTGACCCGACCCTAAACCCTAAACCCTAAACCCTAAAACCCTAAACCCTAAACCCTAAACCCCTAAACCCAAAACCCTAAACCCTAATCCCCTAAAACCCTAAAACCCTAAACCCTAAAACCCTAAAACCCTAAACCCCCAAACCGCAAACCCTAAACCCCAAACCCTAAAACCCCAAACCCCAAACCCCAAACCCCAAAACCCCAAAACCCCAAACCCTAAACCATAAACCCTAAACCATAAACCCTAAACCCTAAACCCCAAACTCCAAAACCCCAAACCCTAAACCCTAAACCCATCCAAAGCATTTGGCCTGATGGTCAAAGGTGAGCGGCGGATACCCTCGAAAGGTGAGGTCGCGTTCGACTTCAACAAAGGGGTGAGATTAATTCCTTGCAATTTTATTCGAATGCTCTTAACCAAGGGTGAATAAAAAGGGGTTGGGCGCTCAGTACGTCGGCTAAGCGGATTCTCATACCTCTGAGGGCCCACTGATTAAAAGGACACTCGAACGGTCCAAGCCCAACGAGGAATCGTCTGACAGCCTCCAAACGGTATGGGGCCGGTTGTCTAAGCCGGAGGGGGTGCCTATTGTTAAGCAGACTCGAACTCAGGGCCTTCATGCACGTGGGGATAACATAAAAAATGACTAAATAATTAACCACTCAACGGCTAAATAAAGCCAACATTTTTTTTTTAACATTTTAAAATAAAGCCAATATTTTATGCTCTCCCCTCTCTCCTAATTTTCGACGGAAAAACCCTAACCCTAACCCTTCACGTTTTCCGGCCACCATGGCCATGGCGGCCACTGGCCGGCCACCTCCTGTGGTCGGCCATCACCCTCCCGTCACCGTGCACCCCCCCACCTTCTCAGAAATTGTCAAATCGACCCCCACCCCCCCGGTTTACCCCTTGGCAGTGGCGGCGGCGGCGGCTAACCCTAGCACCGCCGTCACCCCTCTACCCCCCTCCTCGTCTTCCGTGCCTCTAAAGCCCATCACGTACCTTCATGGTGAGCCTATGGTTATGTTTGAGGAGGAAGAAATTAATTTTATGATTGAAGAACAAGATTTGAAACTTGCGGTTATTGGTAAGTTTTCAAATGGTTGGACGGATTTTGATTTCTTGCGAAAGGAAATTCCTAAGCAATGTGGATTAAAATCTGAGGTTTCTATAGGGTTATTGCATAATCGTCATATTCTAATTCGTTGTACTATTGAAGAAGATTATGATATTTTGATGTCAAGCCCTAGTTTTTGGATTAAAGAAAGGAACAAGCTGTTATTAATGAGAACATTCATTTGGAATGTTAACTTTAATCCGGAAGAGGAGTCGAATATAGCTTGGGGATGGATCTCATTTCCCAATCTTACGCGATTTCTTTGGCCATTCGCCATGTTCACGTTAGCATCGGTGGGGAAGCCTATTGCCACAGATTCATTTCTGATGAGGAAGACTAGGCCTAGTTGTGTTAGGGTTAAGGTTGAAGTGGATTTGTTAAAAGTTCACCCTCAAAATATTCAACTATCTTTCAAGAAAAACGGAATTGTTCATACA
Organism: Przewalskia tangutica; assembly: GCA_029844215.1. Classification (NCBI taxonomy): domain Eukaryota; kingdom Viridiplantae; phylum Streptophyta; class Magnoliopsida; order Solanales; family Solanaceae; genus Przewalskia; species Przewalskia tangutica. The sequence goes on along the minus strand of CM056733.1, from coordinate 111,918,813 downwards.
AAAGTACAAAAAATTAGGTTTGATTTTATTCCTAAGTTTTGTACTACTTGTAAATTACAAGGACATGATATTGAAGGATGTTGGAAATTATATCCGGATCTGAGACCTAAGAAGGATGACAAAGGTAATGGATCTATGGAAAAGGAGGCGGCTATGGACAAAGGTAATTCTCAAAACTCTACTCTTCCTCCTTCTTCCGCCAAAACCACCAACCCAGATCCGAAACCCAAAAAATCTGATGAATGGCAGGTGGTTACGGGGAAAAAGATTAGAAAAAATACAAATCCGAATCCAAAAACCATCTTGCCCACTGCTTCGGCGACTGGGGGGGCAATTCCGGCAACTTTGGAGGTCGGAACCACCACCATCACGTCGAATAAAACACTCCAGGCGAAAAATACAAAAAATTTAAGCCAAAATATCTTTTTCGCCACCATCTGGAACCCTACCGACGGCCTCCATGACCGCCGGAACCCTACCCCTGACCCACCAGATCTACCCCCGACGCCACACACTGCCTAACCCAAAGGCCTCTGGGCCTAACCCTAACCCTAAACCTCTAAGCCCAAACCCTAAACCACCTACCCAAACCCTAGCCGCCAACCCACCAATGCAAACCCTACCCGTGACCCGACCCGAACACAAGATTGAACCACCCCCACCCTCCGCACTCCACCCCACCCTTGCACTCCACCTACCCCTCGTCCAACCCCAAGATTGTACCCCCACCACCCTCCGCACCCACCCCACCCATGCACTCCACCTACCCCTCGCCCAACCCCTATAACCAAACCTCACAAAAACCCTAAAATGCCCTCAAACCCTTCCCTTGATTGACCCACTAAACCCTAAACCCTAAACCCTAAACCCTAAACTCTAAACCCTAAACCCTAAACCCCTAAACCCTAATCCCCTAAAACCCTAAAACCCTAAACCATAAACCCTAAAACCCTAAAACCCTAAACCCCCAAACCGCAAACCCTAAACCCCAAACCCATCCAACAGCATTTGGCCCAATGGTCAAAGGTTAGGCTAAGGATACCATGTGTGGGAGGTCTTGGGTTCGATTCCCCATATCAGCAGAGGTGAGATTAATTGCCATTCTGCAGGGGTGAAGGGAGTAGCTAACCCTAAGCCTCTAACACGGATGGAATTACTCATAAAAAATCCTCCAAACGTGTAGGGACAAGGAGGCGATTCAGTAGTCCAGTGGAGGGGTCTGCATGATAAGGAGGATTCGAACCCGAGCCCACGCGCTAAAAATGACTAAATAATTAACCACTCACCGGCTAAATAAAGCCAACATGTAATCCAACAGCATTTGGCCCAATGGTCAAAGGTTAGGCTAAGGATACCATGTGTGGGAGGTCTTGGGTTCGATTCCCATATCGCCAGGTGAGATTAATTGCCATTCCGCAGGGGGTGGAGTAGCTAACCCTAAGCCTCTAACACGGATGGAATTACTCATAAAAATCCTCCAAACGTGTAGGACAAGCGGAGGCGATTCCGTAGTCCAGGCGGATGGGGGTGCATTGATAAGGAGGATTCGAACCCGAGACCACGCGCTAAAAATGACTAAATAATTAACCACTCAACGGCTAAATAAAGCCAACATTTTAATCCAAAAGCATTTGGCCCAATGGTCAAAGGTTAGTCTAAGGATACCACGTGGGAGGTCTTGGGTTCGATTCCCCATATCAGCAGAGGTGAGATTAATTGTCATTCTGCAGGGGTGAAGGGAGTATCTAACCCTAAGCCTCTAACACGGATGGAATTACTCATAAAAAATCCTCCAAAGGTGTAGGGACAAGCGGAGGCGATTCAGTAGTCCAGTCGGAGTGGGGTGCATTGATAAGGAGGATTCGAACCCGAGACCATGCGCTAAAAATGACTAAATAATTAACCACTCAACGGCTAAATAAAGCCAACATTTTATCCATGGCATTTGGCCCAATGGTCAAAGGTTAGGCTAAGGATACCATGTGTGGGAGGTCTGGTTCGATTCCCATATCGCCAGAGTGAGATTAATTGCCATTCTGCGGGTGAAGGGAGTAGCTAACCCTAAGCCTCTAACACGGATGGAATTACTCATAAAAATCCTTCAAACGTGTAGGACAAGCGGAGGCGATTCCGTAGTCCAGTAGGAGGGGTCTGTTGATAAGGAGGATTCGAACCCGAGACCACGCGCTAAAAATGACTAAATAATTAACCACTCAACGGCTAAATAAAGCCAACATTTTTAAACATTTTTTTATTTTTAATTTTAAAAAGACTTAGCAAAATTTTGCTCTCCCCTCTCTCCTCAAAATTTCGGCCTAACCCTAGGTAACGCCGCCACCCTCCTCCGGCCACCATGGCCGTCACGGCCACCGGCCGGCCACCTCCTGTGGTCGGCCATCACCCCACCACCACGACGAAACCCCCCACCTTTTCAGAAATTGTCATATCGACCCCCACCCCCCCGGAATTTGCCAAAACAGTGGCGGCGGCGGCGGTAAACCCTAATTCCGCCGTCGCCCCTCTATCCCTCTCCTCGACTTCCGTGCCCATTAAACCTATCACCTATCTTCATGGTGAACCTATGGTGATGTTTGAGGAAGAAGAAATTGACTTGATGATAGAAGAACAAGATTTGAAACTTGCGGTAATTGGTAAGTTTTCAAATGGTTGGACGAATTTTGATCTTTTGCGAAAGGAAATTCCTAAGCAATGCGGATTAAAATCTGAAGTTTCTATAGGGTTGTTGTATAATCGTCATATTCTTATTCGTTGTACAATTGAAGAAGATTATGATATTTTGATGTCAAGCCCTAGTTTTTGGATTAAAGAGCATAAAAAGATGTTGTTGATGAGAACTTTCATTTGGGATGTTGCATTTAATCCAGAGGAGGAGTCGAATATTGCTTGGGGTTGGATTTCTTTTCCTAACCTTTCCCCGAATTTCTATGGCCATTCGGCCTTATTCACGCTTGCATCGTCAATTGGAAGACCATTAGGTCTAGATTCGGCGACAAAGAACAAGACAAGACCTAGTTGTGCTAGGGTTAAGGTGGAAGTGGATTTGTTAAAAACTCATCCTCAAAAGATTCAAGTCTCTTTCAAAAAGAATGGAATTGTACATACTAAATGGCAAAAAATTAGGTTTGATTTTATTCCTAAGTATTGTACAAATTGCAAACTTCAAGGACATGATATTGAAGGGTGTTGGAAAATAAATCCGGATTTGAGACCAAAGAAGGATGACAAGGGTGATGGATCTTCGGATAAGGCGGTGGATTTGGCAAAAGGTAAATCTCAAAATCCCTCCATTACTTCTTCTACCTCCAAAACTCACGTTCAAATACCCAAAAACATAATTGCCGACGGTTGGCAGGTTGTCACCGGAAAAAATCAAAGAAAAAATACAAATTCCTATCAAAAACCACCCCTAAACAACGTTCCGGCGAATGTGGAGGAAATTCCGACCACTGTGGAGGCCGGAACCACCACCACGTCGTCGAAACAGACCCCCCAGATTCAACACCCCGAAAATTTGAGCCAAAATATCAGTGGCGGCGCCGGAAACCCCACCGGAATCCCTCTAGGTCGTCGGAACCTACGGCGCCACCCGACCACGGAACCCTAGCCTCGACCACCCAGAACCACCACGCCACGTCGACACCCTCCTAAACCCTAACCCTTCAGCCGCCAAGACAAATAGGCCAAACCCTAGCCCAAAACCACTACACCAAAACCCTAATCTAACCCCCCAAACCCTAGCCGCCACCACTCTGACGGTACCCCGACCCACGACCCGACCCACGACCCAGCTCTCACCCCCACCCCCCCACAGCCCCACCCCCACCCCCACATACCCTCCGCCTCACATACCACCCTTAGCCGAAACCGCCATTAAAAACCCTAAACAACACTCTACAACCCTACCCGCAACTTTGACCCGACCCGGCCCACTAACCCGACCCACCACACAACCCATGACCCAGGTCATACCACCACCCCCTTCCAGATCCATCCCCCCACCCGCACACACCCTCCCCACCCTCACCCAACCCCCCAGATCCGTTAACACCCCTTCCAAACCCGTCGAAACCCCACCCGAGTTTTTGACCCGACCCTACCACTTACTCCTCCAACTCTGACCCGACCCTTACCACCTCGATTCCCCTACCCATCCCCTCCCAGCCCATGTCCAGCCCCACCACCGAAACCACCACCCTAAACCCTAAAATACCGTCGAAAACCCTACCCACCCCCCTGACCCGCCCCGGCCCCTCGATCCGACCCGACAACCCGCCACCGAATCATAAATGCACCGCACTCCAAAGACATACCCCCAACCTCAAACTATTACCCCCTAAAATCCAAAACCGTGGCCCCACATACCGAAATTCAAAAAGCCCAAGAAATCCCAAGTCCAAATTCTATTTCGGATACGGGCTCCACTACTCAACCTCAAACAAAAACAAAAACAAATACCAAACCCATAAACAACTCAAAGCCCACTACCTCAAAAAACCCAACTGCCCAAAATTGGCTCAAAAATGCCTTCTCTTTCCCCCCACAACCTTGTACTCTAAATAAATCTTCATCAGATATACCTTCCAATAACCCTACCACTACCAAATCTTTTGATACTGATAGTGTAAGGAGGAAGTGGTGTGAGACGGATGGAGAGGATTCTAATAATGATTATGAGCACAAGTGGTCAGTATCAGATATAGCATTACTTCGGGAGGCCTTTGATAAGGAAATGGAAATAGAAGGTGACTTCTGTGGTATGACAAAATTTGAGGATGTGTTAAAGGACACCCTAAGCAGTCGAAATGCACACTTCACTGTTAAGGAATATTTAGAGATGTTTGTCCCCTCAGAAGAAGACAGACAGGAATGGGCCATGGAACTATTTGAACCAGAACCAAGGCCGCTAGCTGTTGATGGAGATTCAGAGGATGACATTCTAGATGATGAAGAACTTCAGATAGCACTTGGACATATGTTTCATGGTGTCCCTGACCCGGAAAATATGTATGAAGAGATGAAGAGATTAGAGGCAGCAATTCCCAGTCCACCTAAGAAAGAAGCGGGGACTTCATCAACACATAATCTACGCCAACGGAAGGAAGCTAGTAGGCCGACAATCCCATTGTCTGTTACAACTAGATCAAAGAAGAAATGATTCTATATCAGGGACTACTTGAAGACAAGGAGGAAAAGGTACATAGGTTAGAAGATTTTATAAGTTCAGAGTTTAGACTTCCTAGCTTTGTTCTTATAGTACTACTCTACCTTAGTATCATCTTTTGTAATATCATCATAGAGTGCATTATAAACTCTATGATGATCATAGCTTATCTGATTTTAGCTTCTTCCTTCTTTTTACACTCGGGATAGACATTAGCTTCGCCTAGATAGGACTAGCAGGCGAAGTAAAGGACTATCTCTTTATTTGTTTGTATTTCCCTTCTGGGCTCCATTTCCTTTATGTTATTAATAAAAAACCTGGGCCAACGTGCCTGGATGATTACTCAAAAAAAAAAAAAAAAAAAACCCCAAACCCTAAAACCCCAAACCTCAAACCCCAAAACCCCAAACCCCAAAACCCCAAAACCCCAAACCCTAAACCCTAAACCCTAAACCCCAAACTCCAAACCCCAAACCCTAAAACCCCAAACCCCAAAACCCCAAACCCCAAACCCCTAAACCCCAAAACCCTAAACCCCAAACCCTAAACCCTAAACCCATCCAAAGCATTTGGCCTGATGGTCAAAGGTGGCGGATACCCTCGAAAGGTGAGGCGCGGGTTCGACTCCATGCGAGGTGAGATTAATTCCTTGCAATTTTATTCGAACGCTCTTAACGAGGTGAATAAAAGGGGTTGGGCGACTTCAGTACGTCGGCTAAGCGGATTCCTCTATACCTCTGAGGGCCCACTGATTAAAAAGGACACTCGGAACGGGTCCAAGCCCAACGAGGAATGGTTCGCATGACCTCCAAGCGGTATGGGTAGGTTGTCTAAGCGGAGGGTGCCTATTGTTAAGCAGACTCGAACTCAGGGCCTTCATGCACGTGGGGATAACATAAAAAATGACTAATAATTAACCACTCAACGGCTAAATAAAGCCAACATTTTATTTTAATTTTAATTTTTGCTCTCTCCTCTCTCCTAATTTTCGACGGAAAAACCCTAACCCTAACCCCTCTCGTTTTCCGGCCACCATGGCCACGGCGGCCACTGGCCGGCCACCTCCTGTGGTCGGCCAACACCCTCCCGTCACCGTGCACCCCCCCACCTTCTCAGAAATTGTCAAATCGACCCCCACCCCCCGGTTTACCCCTTAGCAGTGGCGGCGGCGGCGGCTAACCCTAGCAAAGCCGTCACCCCTCTACCCCCCTCCTCGTCTTCCGTGCCTCTAAAGCCCATCACGTACCTTCATGGTGAGCCTATGGTTATGTTTGAGGAGGAAGAAATTAATTTTATGATTGAAGAACAAGATTTGAAACTTGCGGTTATTGGTAAGTTTTCAAATGGTTGGACGGATTTTGATTTCTTGCGAAAGGAAATTCCTAAGCAATGTGGATTAAAATCTGAGGTTTCTATAGGGTTATTGCATAATCGTCATATTCTAATTCGTTGTACTATTGAAGAAGATTATGATATTTTGATGTCAAGCCCTAGTTTTTGGATTAAAGAAAGAAACAAGATGTTATTGATGAGAACATTCATTTGGAATGTTAATTTTAATCCGGAAGAGGAGTCGAATATAGCTTGGGGATGGATCTCATTTCCCAATCTTCTGCCCAATTTCTTTGGCCATTCGGCCATGTTCACGTTAGCATCGGCGGTGGGGAAGCCTTTTGCCCTAGATTCGCTCTGATGAGGAAGACTAGGCCTAGTTGTGTTAGGGTTAAGGTTGAAGTGGATTTGTTAAAAGTTCACCCTCAAAATATTCAACTATCTTTCAAGAAAAACGGAATTGTTCATACAAAAGTACAAAAAATTAGGTTTGATTTTATTCCTAAGTTTTGTACTACTTGTAAATTACAAGGACATGATATTGAAGGATGTTGGAAATTATATCCGGATCTGAGACCTAAGAAGGATGACAAAGGTAATGGATCTATGGAAAAGGAGGCGGCTATGGACAAAGGTAATTCTCAAAACTCTACTCTTCCTCCTTCTTCCGCCAAAACCACCAACCTGGATCAAACCCAAAATCGATGAATGGCGGTGGTTACGGGAAAAGATTAGAAAAATACAAATCAATCCAAAACCATCTTTCCCATCGCTTTGGGCGTGGGGCAATTAAGCAACTTTGGAGGCGGAACCACCACCATCACGTCGAATAAAACACCTGTGCGAAAAAATACAAAAATTTAAGCCAAAATATCTTTTCGCACGGAAACCCTACTGCGGCAACCCACCCATCGGAACCTATGGCGGCCTCCATGACCGCGGAACCCTACCACGACCCACCAGGATCTACCCCGACACGTCACACCCCTAACCCTAACTCGACCTCCTCTCACTGGCCTAACCCTAACCCTAAACCTCTAAGCCCAAACCCTAAACCACCTACCCAAAACCTAGCCGCCAACCCACCAATGCAAACCCTACCCGTGACCCGACCCGACCCCAAGATTGTACCCCACCACCCTCTGCACTCCACCCCACCCACTGCACTCCACCTACCCTCGCCCAACCCCTATAACCAAACCTCACAAAAACCCTAAAATGCCCCTTGAAACCCTTCCCGCCCAGTTGACCCGACCCTAAACCCTAAACCCTAAACCCTAAACCCTAAACCCTAAACCCTAAACCCTAAACTCTAAACCCTAAACCCCTAAACCCTAAACCCTAAACCCTAATCCCCTAAAACCCTAAAACCCTAAACCCTAAACCCTAAAACCCTAAAACCCTAAACCCCCAAACCGCAAACCCTAAACCCAAAACCCTAAAACCCCAAACCCCAAACCCCAAAACCCCAAAACCCAAAACCCCAAAGCCCCAAACCCTAAACCCTAAACCCTAAACCCTAAACCCTAAACCCCAAACTCCAAACCCCAAACCCTAAAACCCCAAACCCCAAAACCCCAAACCCCAAACCCCAAAACCCTAAACCCCAAACCCTAAACCCTAAACCCATCCAAAGCATTTGGCCTGATGGTCAAAGGTGAGCGGCGGATACCCTCGAGCGAGGTCGGTTCGACTCTTAACATGAGGTGAGATTAATTCCTTGCAATTTTATTCGAATGCTCTAACGAGGGTGAATAAAAGGGGTTGGGCCCGCCAGTACCGCGCCTAAACGTATTCCTCTATACCTCTGAGGGCCCACTGATTAAAGGACACTGAACGGGTCCAAGCCCAACGAGGAATGGTTCAGTGACCTCCAAAGCGGTATGGTTGTAGGTTATGGGGTGCCTATTGTTGCGAACTTCGAACTCAGGGCCTTCATGCACGTGGGGATAACATAAAAAATGACTAAATAATTAACCACTCAACGGCTAAATAAAGCCAACATTTTTTTTTTAACATTTTAAAATAAAGCCAATATTTTATGCTCTCCTCTCTCCTAATTTTCGACGGAAAAACCCTAACCCTAACCCTTCATGTTTTCCGGCCACCATGGCCATGGCGGCCACTGGCCGGCCACCTCCTGTGGTCGGCCATCACCCTCCCGTCACCGTGCACCCCCCTACCTTCTCAGAAATTGTCAAATCGACCCCCACCCCCCCCGGTTTACCCCTTAGCGATGGCGCGCGCGCTAACCCTAGCACCGCCGTCACCCCTCTAACCCCCTCCTCGTCCTTTGTGCCTCTAAAGCCCATCACGTACCTTCATGGTGAGCCTATGATTATGTTTGAGGAGGAAGAAATTAATCTTATGATTGAAGAACAAGATTTGAAACTTGCGGTTATTGGTAAGTTTTCAAATGGTTGGACGGATTTTGATTTCTTGCGAAAGGAAATTCCTAAGCAATGTGGATTAAAATCTGAAGTTTCTATAGGGTTATTGCATAATCGTCATATTCTAATTCGTTGTACTATTGAAGAAGATTATGATATTTTGATGTCAAGCCCTAGTTTTTGGATTAAAGAAAGAAACAAGATGTTATTAATGAGAACATTCATTTGGAATGTTAACTTTAATCCGGAAGAAGAGTCGAATATAGCTTGGGGATGGATCTCATTTCCCAATCTTCCGCCTAATTTCTTTGGCCATTCGGCCATGTTCACGTTAGCATCGGCGGTGGGGAAGCCTATTGCCCTAGATTCGGCTACAAGGAGGAAGACAAGGCCTAGTTGTGCTAGGGTTAAGGTTGAAGTGGATTTGTTAAAAGTTCACCCTCAAAAAATTCAACTATCTTTCAAGAAAAATGGAATTGTTCATACAAAAGTACAAAAAATTAGGTTTGATTTTATTCCTAAGTTTTGTACTACTTGTAAATTACAAGGACATGATATTGAAGGATGTTGGAAATTATATCCGGATCTGAGACCTAAGAAGGATGACAAAGGTAATGGATCTATGGAAAAGGAGGCGGCTATGGACAAAGGTAATTCTCAAAACTCTACTCTTCCTCCTTCTTCCGCCAAAACCACCAACCGGATCAAAACCCAAAAAATCTGATGAATGGCAGGTGGTTACGGGGAAAAAGATTAGAAAAAATACAAATCTGAATCCAAAAACCATCTTGCCCACTGTTTCGGCGACTGGGGGGAAATTCCAGCAACTTTGGAGGTCGGCACCACCACCATCACGTCGAATCAAACACTCCAGGCGAAAAATACAAAAAATTTAAGCCAAAATATCTTTTCCGCCGCCGGAAACCTACTGCGCAACCCAAATTTATCGGAACCCCACGGCCTCCATGACCGCGGAACCCTACCACGACCCACGGATCTACCCCCGACGCCACACACCCCTAACCCTAACCCGGCCTCGCCTGGCTGGGCCTAACCCTAACCCTAAACCTCTAAGCCCAAACCCTAAACCACTTACCCAAACCCTAGCCGCCAACCCACCAATGCAAACCCTACCCGTGACCCGACCCGACCCTAAGATTGTTCCCCCACCTCCGCACTCCACCCCTCCCACCCAGCACCCACACCCTCGTCCAACCCCCTATAACCGAAACCCTCACAAAAAACCCTAAAATGCCCCTTGAAACCCTTCCCGCTTGATTGACCCGAGGCGGCCCAACCCAGAACCCGTAACCCTACCCCACCACCCTCCAGATCCACCCCCCCACCACCCCCCTCGACCAACCCTCCAGATCCGAAAACAACCCTTCACAACACGTCGAAACCCTACTCGATGTGTTGACCCGACCCGACCCACTGACCCGTTCAAATTCTGCCCCGACCCTAACCACTGTGGCCCACCTACCCTACCCCCCCTCTCGGCCATGGTCCAGACACCAATCCCCACCCCCCTACGTCGAAACTACCCCCCTAAACCCTAAAACACCTACGGAAACCCACCCCCGACCGACCCGACGGGCCATCTGACCCGACAAGCGGACGACAACAAAAAGAACCCCCAATACCCAAAGATATCCCCTACCACAAACCATCACCCCTTTAAAACCAAAAAATGTGACCCCACCTACTAAACCTACCCAAGCCCAAAGCCCAAACACACTTCAAAAAATCCAAGAAAACCCAAGTCCAAATTCTATTTCGGATATGGGCTCCACTACCCATCCTCAAACAAAATCAAATACCAAACCCACAAACAATTCAAAGCCCACAAATACAAAAAACCCCTCAGCCCAAAACTGGCTTAAAAATGCTTTTTCATTCCCTCCACAACCTTGTACTTTGAATAAATCCTCATCCGAAATTCCTTCCAATAACCCTACCACTTCCAAAACTTTTGATACTGATAGTGTAAGGAGGAAGTGGTGTGAGACGGATGGAGAAGATTCTAATAATGATTATGAGCATAAGTGGTCAGAATCAGACATAGCATTACTTCGGGAGGCCTTTGATAGGGAAATGGAAATGGAAGGTGACTTCTGTGGTATGACAAAGTTTGAGGATGTTATAAAGAACACCCTAAGCAGTCGAAATGCACACTTCACTGTAAAGGAATATTTGGAGATGTTTGTCCCCTCAGAAGAAGATAGACAGGAATGGGCCATGGAAATGTTTGAACCAGAACCAAGCCCACTTGCTGTGGAAGACTCAGATGAGGACATTCTAGATGATGAGGAGCTTCAGGTAGCACTTGGACACATGTTTCATGGTGTCCCTGACCCTGAAAATATGTTTGAAGAGATGAAGAGATTAGAGGCAGCAATACCCAGCCCACCTAAGAAAGGAGTGGGGACTTCATCAACACATAATCTACGCCAACGGAAGGAAGCTAGTAAGCCGACAATCCCATTGTCTGTTACAACTAGATCAAGGAAGAAATGATTTAATATCATGGGCTACTAGAAGACAAGGAGGAAAAGGTACATAGGTTAGAAGATTTTATAAGTTCAGAGTTTAGATTTCCTAGCTTTGTTCTTATATTACTACTCTACCTTAGTATCATCATTTGTAATATCATCATAGAGTGCATTATAAACTCTATGATGATCATAGCTTATCTGATCTTAGCTTCTTCCTTCTTTTTACATTCGGGATAGACATTAGCTTCGCCTAGATAGGACTAGCAGGCGAAGTGAAGGACTATCCCTTTATTAGTTTGTATTTCCCTTCTGGGCCCCATTTCCTTTCTGTTATTAATAAAATATCTGGGCCAACGTGCCTGGATGATTACTCAAAAAAAAAAAAAAAAAACCCCAAACCCTAAAACCCTAAACCCTAAAACCTAAAACCCCAAACCCTAAAACCCCAAACCCCCAAACCCCAAACCCTAAACCCTAAACCCCAAACCCTAAACCCTAAACCCTAAACCCTAAACCCTAAACCCTAAACCTTAAACCATATGTCCAATCGACGAGTGGTTTGTTGCGTTGGAACTAGACTCAACGAACTTCATACTAGTCTTTTAAAACTCTTCAAAACTCCTAAAGAACTTGGAGATATACCGCTCCAAAGTTGACTGAAATTCTGCCCACAACCTTTTGCCAGCCCAACTTTCCAAATTCAAATCTTATTTCCTTTCGTATGTTCTTAACTTAACCTCTTGAATTTATGGGGTGTAACACCTACCGTACCAACAATGCTATAAAACTGTATCGCGAGGTCTTTCTAGACCGCCAAATGATCGAAGTTGGGCCATTCGCCCTCAGTATCATTGTGCGAGCCTAATCCTGGAACTCCCGCAGTCCGCATAGGCCACCTAGGCCCGCATGAGGTATTCCTCGCATCGGGGGTAGCTAACCCGCGGCAACATCCTGGACTCCCGCAATCCGCATGGCCACATGGACCGCATGAGGCATTCTCGTGACGGCGTAACACCCGAGTGATTCTTGAACTCCGCGACTCGCATAGGTCCCATGGACCCGCATGAGGTATTCCTTGCATCGGGGGTAGCTAACCCGCGGCAACAAAACAAGTCAGGGGGGTATGTGATGTAATACAAGCATAACCGGCTTATCGTAAACAACATAAGCACAACAAGAAAACCCCTTTCACATAAAAGTTCCAAGATACTAACGCCCGTAGTATCCTAGCATTTTTACTTATCAAACCAACAAGAAAGTATTACAAGGCTATCACAAGCAAAACATAGGCAAGTTACTCACACAAGGTACTTTTATTTCATGTCAACAAATCCGGGTTTTAACCCCAAAGTACTACATACTTCAACTCTCTTAAAAAGAACACTTTTTAAGTACAAAATCACGCGATACTAATACCCGTAGTATCATTCATAGAGTAACTATCATTTTCAGTAAATCAAAACAACATCATGCCCTCTTTTTAAACCAAAACAAGACAATACCATGTCTTCCTTTAAAACAAAGACACTTTCCCTTTTTAAAGTCAAGTAGCAATATACTTTTTAAACCAAGTGTCTTACTCTTTTCAAAACAAGTAACATATACCTTTAAATCAAGTTACTTCTCATTTCCAAAATCAAGTTGTTTATTAGTCAAGTCTCTTTACTTTCAAAAATCAGTCTCATAATCTTTAAATCATATCTCATATCTTTTAAGGAAACCAACCTCCAACTTTTAAAATGTCAAGTTATCATTTTAAATCTAATAATAAAACCATTCTTTTGTTTTCATAAAGTCGTTATAACTAACTTCCCATAAAGCTATTATAACACTTTATGTTTTAAACCAACCAAAAACAACTATTCTCATTTCCGAAATCAAGATAATATCATTCTTTAAAAGACCACACACCCATTACTCATGAATGAGGTTTTACGACTTTTTAACCTAATTCAAGTCCTTAATATTTCATAACAAGTCACTTAACTTTTGAATCAAGTCGAGGACACAAAAGGAAAATCAAATTCCTTTAACACACGTGCGTCTACCGCACTATATATATTTCACAAATATCATGCTCAAGAGATTAGGAAGAATCACATACCTCGCGACGATTATCGACAATTAGCAAAAACGCTCCAAAGTACTATAACCTTGCTAGCCTTTTCCACCCTTCAAGTAGAATACGCTACTCGTAGTACTTCAACCTATAATGGCCATAAAACGTCTATTAACTTCTAGATCTCTTCGTAGAACATTTCTAAGTACAAGGTTTCATATTCTACGGAAAATTCGCAAAGATCCCCACATAAAAACTCATATATCAAGGCCCGCTACCAAGCCAACAACTCCCAGGGGATTACACGTCTAACAGGACGTGTACAATTCTGCCCCACAATAATACTACAGTCTACTGTAAATACAGTTCAATTCTTTTTAATCATCCTTCCATATATCATATACTCAATTATACATTACTACAACATGTAATCTCCAATTACAATAGGGGGATAAAGATTATTACCTCGATAAGCCCAAAATTATTCAAGATTTATAAGTCGATCCTGAGCAATGTTTAGCTCCAATTCCTTACGCTCCAACCCGCTTCAAGCAACCCTTAGAAGTTTCTAAACAACTTCTCTTAACACTTCATCCAACTATGAAGATTTTCCTAGGGTTCATTTTGCGACTATTGAAATAAAGTAGTATTTCCGGGCTCTTATGTTGGGATTACTTTAGAATACTACTAGGGATACAAGGCTAAGGTATTTGGGATTATACCACAACAATTGAAGAATTTCTACACAAGGTGGGGGAGTTTGGACGAGAACACCTAAGGGGAGGGAGTATAATTTTTGCCTTGGAAACTCTCTAAGTGGATGAATAAAGTCTTGCACTTAAGGGGGTATTTATAGAGAAATCAAAGGCCAAGATCAAGGCAAGTGTGTGGTGTATATTGGGTACATGTGTGTGTGGATTCTACCAACCACATGTCCACCACAAAATTGGGACAAGTGGCTAGCCACTTGTCCACCACCAAACGTCCATGGACACTTGTCCAACCATAATCGGCCAACTTGGCCACATGGGGGTGACACGTGTCGCCCCCCTACTCGTCCAAAATATTTCATCTTCCGAAAATATCCGTAATGCCAAAAATCTCTAAAACAAAGTGGGCCCCACAAAACCGTAAATTTCTCCCGTGGGCCCCACGTGACCAATTCCGGAAATAAAATTCCATAATTCTCTAATATTCTAAAAAGTCCGAATACCAAATCTGGGAATCTAATTCTCATTAACGAACCTTTTTCCGTCGAAAAATCGCATATTCCTTCCTTTTCAATTTTAATGTCGTATTCTCGTACGTACGCCCTCACATACATACCCTAGAACTACGGGGTGTAACAATGGATATCGCTCGGATTCAGGCGTACGCCCAGGGAATAGAGGACAGACGTAAGGAGAGTCAACCAGACAGAGGTCATGTTGGAGATCAGCCCAAGAGGGCGAGTTGTGATTTATTACGGTGAGTATAGAGGCGGGCCTCAACAAAGATGTTGGTTATTCGTCCCAGCCAGTACAGAGTGTACCTCCACAGTCCACAGGCTGAAGGTTTGACCCTTCTGGGTATTCGGGGGATGGTCAGAGCTCCAGGGCTTTAGGTTCGCAGGTATACGGGGGTTCTAGCCAATTGGGGCCACCTTGGCCCCAGTGCACTCAGTGTGGTAGGTCCCATGTCGGGATATGTCATTCTAATAGGGGTATTTGTTTTGCTTGTGGCCGTCAGGGCCATATAATGAGGGAATGTCCTAGTAGGAGGGATACATGTGGGATGACTCAACCTACTGGATCTGGTTCTTCACCTTCTATAGCGATGCACCCCGCAGGGCAGGATATTCATACGCCAGCAGGTCGTGGTAGAGACCATGGTGGGAGTTCCCAGTTTTAGCGGTCCTTCGAACCTCCTATATGATTACAGGTATATCTTTGATTTTTTTGGAGACATATATGTATTGATAAGATTGTTGTGTTGCGTAATGTTATGGAGGTATGCGAGCAGTTAATAAGTATAAATGGAACTATATGAACGAGTATCAAGTAGAGATATTTGTAGTTAATAATGAGTAGGATGAAGAATTACTACAAGGATGATGAAGGTGAAGAAAATGATAATTGTACCGGTAATCCTATTCTTCGTCGGGTTATATTCAGTAATATATTGTGGCCATGTGTGGCATATTGATTTTATTGGGTATAGTTAAAGGGGACTATGCCGATATCTGTTTAGATTGAACCTAGTATGAACATTCGGGACGAATGTTTCTAAGGGGGGAAGGATGTTACACCTCGTGAGTTTAAGACAAGGATTGAGAACGTCATTGAGGTTAAGACTCGGGTAATGGATATAAGATATAATTACACAAGCTACGAGCACGTCGATGAGAGTTTAAAAGGATAAGATATATAAATTTTCATTAAGGAGTAGTAACATATAATAGGAATTACGACATGGAGAATACGAGACCTTATGAAATTCCCAGAAATTAAAGGAAACGATAATCAAGATTGAAAGAATCGGGATTAAGATTTATTACTTGGGGGATTAATTGAGTTAAGTAAACAATTGGAGGGCTAAAGTGTAATAAGAAGGGGGACCTAAATGTAGTATTTTAAAATCTGAAAATTTGAGATAAGTGCCCTAATAATTTCATTCTTCCACACTTTAACACAAATCAAAATTTTCTCCTCATTCTCTCTTAAACCAACGATTTCTCCATTTTTTTCCAACCAAATTGAAGCTTTTTGATTCCTCCTCCAAGATTAAACCATCCCCCAAAATTTCTAAGCCAAAAATCTCACCAAAGCGGGCAAAACGTGCATCACGTGGCCGAACTGAACAACCCCTGTTATTCAAGTTTTTGGACGAAATTCTTGGAAGAAAACGTGTAGGAGTAATGGGTTAACATTGTAGAATGGTTGCATGTTAATTTGGAGTGGGAAAAAGTGAGAAATTGGAGAGAAATCGACGAAGCAGTGGGCTGATTTCGGGACTGTTGGGCAGATTTTTTATTCAACTTTGGAGAGGTATATCTGATGCGTGAAAAGATGCACACACTTTAACGCAAGTGCACGTTATCGTGACAAGTAATATAGTCTTGGTAAGACCGAATATCGTCCACAAGGATTAGTGTTCAAGTACCAATTATCTACCTTTTGGTATCTATTTGGTAACC
Source organism: Przewalskia tangutica (assembly GCA_029844215.1). Taxonomy (NCBI): domain Eukaryota; kingdom Viridiplantae; phylum Streptophyta; class Magnoliopsida; order Solanales; family Solanaceae; genus Przewalskia; species Przewalskia tangutica. The sequence continues at coordinate 111,902,180 of CM056733.1, read as the reverse complement.
GATATTTGATTTTGTTGTTTATAACTAATAATTATAAATACTAATTTAACTAATATGTTTACTTCATTAGTGATGGGAATAGGGCTTCCAAGTCTCCTCAACTATCCGCTTATGTTACTTATTAATGCAATGAATTATGGTTCTTCTTCTTTTGGAGCTAGCAGGTTTACTAAATCGTTTTATACTCCCGTTAAGGCTATATAAACACTCAACCCCAGTATCACTCCTTTCTACCTTTCGGTGATAAGGATGACTCTATAGGAGGATTAAGACCAAAAACCTAGTTAACCGTCACGCGCCATGCGTAAAATTAGGTGTTTAGACCTCTCGTTAACGCTACACAAGTAATTGAGATATTTTCATCCCCAATCCAAAATATGTCTACCCAACTTACAGCATATTCACAACCTCCTCCTTTTGAAGTTTGATTATAAATCATATAAATAATGATAATTAGTGATCAATTAATTACCAAGCATTCAAAGCAATTATTGGGTAAATCTCAACAAGAAGAAGAATAACCATAACCATGCATCAATTCATAACATAAGTTTCCAGTGATTTAACATGGAAAGCCCTATAATGGAATTAGTTCCTAGCCATTGACATGGCAAGAACTAATTCAATGTTCATCATAAAAACTGAAATAAAGAAAAGAAAAGAAAAGAAAGTTACTAAATTATGGTCTCCAATCTTCAATCCAAGAAGCCTTGTGTTGTGCAAAAAAGGGAACCCTTAAAAACTGTCTAGGGTTCTCCTTTTATAGGCTCAAAACCGCCTCTAACTTTTCCCTTCAGGCCTGGCCCAGAAAATCGTCATTAAACCTGATTTTTCCACGTCGGCGCCGCGGCCCTGCTATCGGCGCCGCGGCGCCGAAACTTCTGCGATGTTTCGGATGATTTGGCGCCGCGGCCCTGCACTCTGTTGTCTAGAGGCGCCGCGGCGCTGCAACTTCTGCGTCCTTCTGGATATTGGGCGCCACGGCCCTGGACCTGTCTGTAGGAGGCACCGCGGCGTTGGTCCGTGTTTCTGCCCCGTTCGCCACTTTCTCGTCTTTTAAGCTCTGGAACCTCCACTTTTGCCCTCTTTTAGCTCTTTTTCCGTCATTGGGCCATTTTAACCTCTTTGACTCAAAAGAAAGAAAATTTATCCTAATACGACACGTATTTGTACAAAAGGGGACAAAAGACTAACTAAAAATGACTCGAAAAGTGTATATAAAATACACCGATTAAATACCCCAAAACTTAACCTTTGTTCGCCCTCGAGCAAAGATAAAAAGAAAGAAATAAAGACTCAAGGAAATGAAAATAAAAGACTCACTGACATTGATCATTCTGCTGCATTGGTATTACTTAGAAAAACATGAAGGTTAGCAGAATAATATGCAAGAACATATAGCCTGAAATTTCAGCATTCTAAATACATTAAGCTAGATATTTCGCAAACTCATTTTTATCATGCTTAATGGAAGTCAAATACTGAATCATGCATGTTAATTTCAAAATTCCTATGACATGTTTACTTGCTATTCTCCACTAATCATGACTATGCATCTAAGAGATCTTCAGGACTTTTAAGGGTTGTAATGTAGGCTTAGGCATGGGTAGGTAAAAATAGGCATTTAGGCTCATTTTTGTGTACCGTAAGCTCTTTAGCTTTTCAGTGTTTCCCTTTTATTTTGATTCTTTTCTTCACTTCAAATCTATCTTTCCCCTGTTTTGTTTTGAGAGAGTGAAGTGTATTATAATAACAAGAACCCCCAAACTTAGGCTTTTGCCTATTTCTCATTACTTTTTTATTTGGGGTGCATCACTTTTGTTCACTCTTTTTGTCTCTTTTTTAACACAATTTATTCCAATTATTTCACATGTTTACTTATGGCACAAGTATGGGAATATAGGGTGTCATAGAAAAAGTTCAATTTTTAGGCTCAATTGGGCTGACTAGGGATACTTTTAATGTCAGGGATAGAAAAGAGTGGTAAGAATTGGCTAACAAAGAAACGTCTGAGTCATCTCCCTAACATGCATATCCTAACTATTTCAACTCAAATAGCAAGCAATCATAACACATAGGTTTAAATCATTTAGCATGCACAATTCAAGCAAGAAACTCCAAATATACAGATTTTGTGAGTTTTTGGCATATCTAACCTAAGTGTTTAGATAGTTGCTTTTAATTCCGTTACATTATTCCACTTACTTCACTAGGTGTTTCTAGTAACTACATCATACATGATCTTTTGACAGACAATTATGACTCAAAAGAAAAAAAAATATGACTCAAAAATACAAAAAAGACTTAAACATACTTATAACAATAAGACACAAATAAAACACCCCCCCCCCCCCCAAACTTAAATCACACATTGTCCCCAATGTGTGCAAGACTCAAAGACAATAAAAGAAAACAAGACACTTACAGACTTGGTTAAAATGGTGGTGGTGGCGCTGGCATTGGATAGTGCATTGACCACTGGTTGAACAAGGAACTTATCTCGTTAATTTGCTGCCTCGTTTCTTGTTGTCCTTGTATCACCGTGTCCAAACTCTGCATCATCCTCATCTGATTCTGGAGTAACTGCTCCATCATGGGCACTGAAGATTCTGATTATGTGGTTGGCTGGTGGCTGCTCCCTGCCGCATATTGAGCCTCTATTTGGGCTCGTGCCCGTTCATGCGGCCTCTGCTGCTGCTTCTTGGTGGTGTTGGTGCTCTTCTTGCTTCTTCTTTGGGGGCTTGGAGTGCAGGAAGGAGTGCACTATCCCATAAGACACAGGCAGTTGGTTTCTCTCATTAGTGTCAGTGGGTAGGACTGGGACCCCATTCATGTGGCATAAATTAATGATAAGTGAGTCATGTCCCAATCCACCTGTTGTTACCAACCTGTTGATTTCTTCAATGCTCTGCACTATCTCTTTCCCCACATCAATCGTCTTCCCCGTCATGATTCCATATATCAATTTAATCCTATCTTCTGGCACTCTGGTGAAGTGCGTCGATGGGATCGAGCGAACGCGGCGAAATCTGACCAACCGCCGCTGCTTTGTTAAGCGACACTGCCGATCCTCTTGCCCCATTTCTGGCAATATCAAATGCAGCCCCAGTGTAGCTCATTGTGTCTGCGACGGCATTCCAGTCGATGTTGGAGGTGCTTCTAGACCATGTTCTAAAGTAATGTTACACCCCGTACTTACAGGACATATTTTAAGAACGTACGTAAGAACTCACAAGTGTTGAGATTTGAGACTTGTAAAATTTTATCGGAATTATGAAATTGTCGGAAAACGTTTTGTTGTGACGAATGGGAGTGCGACACGTGTCACCCCCCCTTAGTGATGCCTTGGTCGAATTAGGCAAGGCCAAAAGGGTCATTTGACCATTAGTGAGATGACCAAGTCTTGCAAATGACTTAGCTTGACATAGTTGACTAAAGTCCAAGGGCCACATGGGAAAGATCCATGTGAAACTCATCCGAACCACCCATTTGTTCTAATCTTGACCCTTCATGTCCCTATATATTACTACTAGTAGTTATACAAGTCCACACTTAGCCAAAAATTTGAAGAAAATTGGATGAACATAGAGCTAGTGCTCTCGGGTTCAACATGAGTGAAAAGGAAAAAAATTTGTTTGTTGTCCAATAATTCCCCCACTTTAAACCAAGGTTCATGAGTGTTATGTAAGTGTATCTCAATAGAAAAATCCCGGAAAAAGAGAGTTTTCGTATTAGTCGCAAAGTGAAAACCTAGTGGCTTTCTAGGTTTTGGATTGGAAGTTTGAAGGAAAGTTGTTGGTATGGTTCTAAGGGTCTCAACAAACGGATTGAAGTGTCTTGGAGAGGTTCTAAACTACTAAGGAGCGACTTCGGATTGGAATTGGATTAAGAATCGTTAAGGTATAATCTTGTCTTTTAAAAGTGTTACAAGACTATATAATTATATTGTTGTTGTTAGCTTTACATGTTGCTAGCATGAAGTTGTTAAGTTAAAGTTTATAAGGATTATAGATCGATTGTGGTCTTGGAAGTTCGAAATGTAATGTAGGCCATGTTAAGTTGGATTACAATTTGATCGTTATTAGAATAGTCGCATGTTAATTTCTTGAAAATTACGGTTTATATAATCAAATGCGACTTGATATCTTGTTATTCTACCAATTCGGATTGAATTGGAAATTGGTTAAGAATTGGTATTGTATTGGACTACCTTATAGATTGTGGTGAGCCAATTGGGGCTGTTTGGTTATTGTATTCGGCCTTGAAAAAGGTGGCAAAGTTAGTAAAAACAAAGGAGGTGATGTCCGATTTTCCGTAGAATTTAGTGACTTGGCACTTAGGATATTCTACGTTTAAAGTAAGAGGTTAATGGACGTATTGTGGCCATGATAGGTTGAAGTACTAAGTTTAGCGTATCCTACTTGAAGAATGGAATAGCTCAAGGTTGAAGTACTTTGGAGCATTTTGCAACTTGTCGACAATCGTCGCGAGGTATGTGAACCTCTTCTTTCGTTGGCATGATCCTACGTATGAAATATCCATGTGATAACATTTTAAGATTCCTTCTACTCTTAGAAGTTAAGAAGTATTTACATTGTTGAATCTAAGTTAAGAGTATGTTTAAATTGTCCTAAGTCCTTACTAGGTCTTATGGGAGGCGTTAGTAAGGATGGTTAGGAAATTATGAGATTTGATTTAAGGGCTATGTATCTTGATTTATTTAAAGTAAGTATGTAAGTTGATTTTTATGTTTGAAAATGACTTGAATTTATATGTGAAAAGGGATTGGTTTTAAAAGTTTAGATGACATGATTTTACAAGTATAAGTAAATGGACTTTAAAGAATGTACGTTATGAAGTTTTAAGACTATGAACTTTGATTTTCTTTAAAGGATTATGAAACTTTATTTTTCAAGATTATGGGACTTGATTTCTAAAGTATAAGCGACATGATTTGAAAGAGTGTATGCTCACGAGTGTTAAGGCTATAAGCCTTGATTTTATAAGTGGAAATGACTTAATTTTACAAAGTATGGCTTAATTTATTTCAAAAGATAAGAAGATGGCTTCCAAAAGAGTATGTGACTTGAGCTTTAAAAGAAAGGAGTTCTATGATTCTTTTTAAGTATGTATGTACGTAGTATTTTTGGATCTAGTTTTCCTAATGTTGTAAGAATAAAAGTGTCTTAAGTTCTCTAAAATGAAAGTTTGTTATAACAGCTTTATGGGAAGTTGTTATGGCGACTTAAGAAGAAGTGAAAAGATGGTTTGAAAATGTTATGTAAGGAAAATCACAGAGCCTACAAATAGGCGGATTACGTTATGAAATACAGGAGCCTACAAATAGGCGGATTACGTTATGAAATACACCGAGCCTACAAATATGCGGATTACGTTATGAGATACACAGAGCCTACACAGGCGGATTACGCCATATTACCCGAGCGCCACATAGGGTTACGTCATCTTCTGGCGAGGCGGGCGGATTATGTTATATGATTCCACGATGCGAGGCCAGCGGCGGGCGGATTATGTTATATGATTCCACGATGCAAGGCCCAGGCGGGCGGGATTATGTTATATGATTCCACAAGACACCGAGCCCCGCGGGCGATTATGTTATATGATTCCACGACACCGAGCCCCATGCGGGCGGATTATGTTATGTAAGATATGTAAGCTATGTGAAAAAGGTGGATTAAACTCTTAAGTAAGTATGTAAGAATATGTTGTTAATCTTATCGAAAGAAGGAAAGAGCAGTTAATATATGATTGGTTTCGGGAGTTAAAAGGACATTCTTTTATCTGAGATATGATTTGGTTATTGCATTTATTTCTGTTCCATATTAAATTTTTGTTGTCGACCCGCCAGAAGCTGCGTTCATGCCGCGGTGATAGGTACGAGTTGGTGATCGCTCTTAGGATCTCTGTCGATTTTGGAAAGAAGCCGCTTTCACTCCGGAGGCTTGTCTTACGATGCGGTTTCACGATGTGGTAGACTTATGTACATTGAGGTATGGCGAGGCCTGTCACTTGTGATTGTAATTCTTAAGTGCTGTAGTCACATGTTGTGGGTCGGTTTGTAAAAAGAAAGGGATGTAGCTTTGTTGTTATGTATATGTATATGTGTCGGGAAGGTAGCCTTATCGGCTAACCTATGGTTTAATCATCGTTATTTTTTTATTTTATAAGTTTCATGTATGTTCATTGCTATTCTCGATGTATACGAATAGGGTGCCCGGGTAGGGCACCGATCGCTTGAGTCAGGTCGTGACAAAAGTGGTATCAGAGCAGTTAGTCCTCGGAAAGTGTCTACAGACCGTGTCTAGTAGAGTCTTGATTATCGGTGTGTTGTGCACTACATCTATAATCAGGAAGCTGCGGGACATTTAGGATTTGTTTCCATTCTTCTCTCTCTGAGATCGTGCCATAGAGTTGTGTTGTTAGAAGTCGTCTCTCACAACGAGTTATGTTGTTTGCATTCACGAGAAAGCGTGATGACCCGGGAAAGACTATGTGGATTGCGTATCGGGTTGGTAATGATTGTAGTATAGTTGGTATTGTGACATACATCTATACGGAGTTATGTATGAGGTCGAGCGTGTTGCCTAGAATGATGTTAGATTTCCGAGAATTGGTAAAGACTAACTAGATCAGGAAGGTATGGAATAGTTAATGAATTCGCCAAGATCTTATGTTTTATTTGAGATAATTGGGAAAGGATGAAGTATGCGATAGGGTAGTGAACCCTTAGAAGCCATGTTAAGGAACTAACGGAATGTCATGTTAATAGATTAAGGCTGCGTAGTAGGCTCGAGAGAATTATGCGGATGAGGTCGCGTAGAGTGAGTAATGGGTGTTGTGATTGAGACAACATGGTTTTGGTTTTATGAGAAGTTTTGTGCGTTTATTGGGATTTGGTAAGGTAGGCTTGGAGCATGGAAATTGCGAGCCTAAGAATATTGATTCTTCCGAGACCTTAGGTATATAAGGCTTTCTCTGTGATAAGATTTTAAGTCGGACGAGGATAAGAGTTAAGTGCGTGTGAGTGGTGGAGGACTGTTACGGGTCTCCCATGGCACAGAATAAGTAGGATCAGTTGGTAGTAGTTCCGCTACGTGAAAGGGTCACGAGTGCAAGGCCCAGTCTAGTTAATTGTTTCTGGGTTCGTGGGCGCGTTCCACGGAACAGATCATGGCGGAAATGGCCTTATATTGTTTTATAGAGTTACTCCAAAGATTTGAGGCCAGAATTGGTATGGAAGTTATGTATGTATGCTAGTATGAGTTGGAAGTACGAAAAGATAATCTCTTTTGGGCTTATGATGGACAGTTATGCGTGTGCGAGGTATTAGGGCCATGTGTGGCATTGTTGGTATGTTGGGGTTGTGAAAGGAAACTATGTCGCTAATTATAAGTTTGACTCCGAAAGAACATTCGGGGACGAATGTTTCTAAGGGGGGAAGAATGTTACACCCCGTACTTACAGGACATGTTTTAAGAACGTACGTAAGAACTCACAAGTGTTGAGATTTGAGACTTGTAAAATTTTATCGGAATTATGAAATTGTCGGAAAACGTTTTGTTGTGACGAATGGGAGGGCGACACGTGTCACCCCCCCTTAGTGATGCCTTGGTCGAATTAGGCAAGGCCAAAAGGGTCATTTGACCATTAGTGAGATGACCAAGTCTTGCAAATGACTTAGCTTGACATAGTTGACTAAAGTCGAGGCCACGTGGGCAAGATCCATGTGAAACTCATCCGAACCACCCATTTGTTCTAATCTTGACCCTCGTGTCCCTATATATTACTACGAGTAGTGAGACAAGTCCACACTTAGCCAAAAATTTGAAGAAAATTGGATGAACATAGAGCTAGTGCTCTCGGGTTCAACATGAGTGAAAAGGAAAAAAATTTGTTTGTTGTCCAATAATTCCCCCACTTTAAACCAAGGTTCATGAGTGTTATGTAAGTGTATCTCAATAGAAAAATCCCGGAAAAAGAGAGTTTTCGTATTAGTCATAAGTGAAAACCTAGTGGCTTTCTAGGTTTTGGATTGGAAGTTTGAAGGAAAGTTGTTGGTATGGTTCTAAGGGTCTCAACAAACGGATTGAAGTGTCTTGGAGAGGTTCTAAACTACTAAGGAGCGACTTCGGATTGGAATTGGATTAAGAATCGTTAAGGTATAATCTTGTCTTTTAAAAGTGTTACAAGACTATATAATTATATTGTTGTTGTTAGCTTTACATGTTGCTAGCATGAAGTTGTTAAGTTAAAGTTTATAAGGATTATAGATCGATTGTGGTCTTGGAAGTTCGAAATGTAATGTAGGCTGTTACACCCCGTAATTGCAGGACATGCCTTAAGAAAGTAAGTAAGAACTCACAAATGTTAAGGATTGGAGACTTGTAAAAACTTATCGGAAATTATGGAATTGTCGGATAATGTATTATTGTAACGAATGGGAGGGCGACACGTGTCACCCCCCTTTTAAGATGCCTTGGTCGAAATTGTGCAAGGGCATGAAGGTCATTGGACCTTTGTTGCAAGACTAGTCTTGCAACTTGTGTAGCTTGAGAAGGTTGACTAAGTCTTGGTCAATAAGTCTTGATATTTAGCAAGACTAGATCCCAACCAACCATTTGTTTGTATCCTAACCCTCCAAGGTGCTACTTATATTACTACTAGTAGAGAGGGAGCTCAACACTTAGAAATTTTACACAAAAAATTGGAAGAACATAGGCAAAGCTCTCGGGTTCACCTTGCAAAAAGGAGAATAAAATTTGTTCCTTGTTCTTTGAGTTCCCAGCTTTAAACCAAGGTTCCTAGGTGTATTGTAAACACATCTCTATAGAAAAATCTTGGAAAAGATTGTTTTGGGTTAGTCATAGCGAAAACCTAAGGGTCTTTCTAGGTTTTGCTTGGAGTTTTGAAGGATATTTGTTGGTATTGTTCTAAGGGTCTCAACAAGCGGATTGAGGTGTCTTGGAGAGGCTATAAACTACTAAGGAGTGACTTCAGATTGGAGTTGGTTTAAGAATCATTGAGGTATAATCTTGTTCTTTGAAAGTATTACAAGATTATTCATTTTGTTGTTGTTAGCTTTGTATGTTGCAAGCATGAAATTGTTATATTGAAGTTATAAAGATTATGGATTGATTATAGCCTTGGAAATCCGAAATGTAAGGTAATCCATTACTAAGTTGAATTACAATTTAATCGTTGTTAGAACCGTCGCATGTCATTGACTTAAGGATTATGGTTATTATAATCAAATGCGACTTGATATCATGTTATGCTACAAATTTGGGTTGAAATATAAATTGTGAGCCAATTGGGGCTGTTTAGTTAGTCATTTGTATTGGACTACCTGCTATATAAATTGTGAGCCAATTGGGGCTGTTTAGTTAGTCATTTGTATTGGACTACCTGCTATATAAATTGTGAGCCAATTGGGGCTGTTTGGTTATTGTATTTCGACCTTGGAAAAGGTGGCAAAGTAAGTAAAAACAAAGGAGGTCTTTGCCAGATTTTAGTAGAATTTAGAGACTTAACACTTATAATATTCTACGTTTGAAGTAAGACTTTAATAGGCGTATTGTGAATATTATAGGTTGACATAGTGCAGGCGGGACTTCGTACTTGGCAAAGTGGTTTGACAGACAAGGTATGTAGAACTTTTCCTATCTTTTGAGCATGACTAGTTAGCGTATGTAGTGCGGTGGACGTCTGAGCCTTTGACATTCTTTACTAGCCTTATAAAATGCCAAGTCGGGTGAGTTAGGAAGTTAACTCACTTCTTTGAAATATTAAGGATGTCTTAAGTCTTAGTAAAGTTAAGGGACTTGAAGAGATTTAAAGTATGTGATACTTGTGTCGTTTTAATCGTATAAGTCCCTTGGATAGGAAAAAAATGTACTTGACTAAGGTATAAAGTGAATATAACGACTTTATGGGGAGTTGGTTATATTGACTTTATGCGAAGGTAAATGGCTTGTGTTAACAAAAGGCAAATTGATTTTAAGGTATCAATTGCCCAAGGTTTAATAAGAAAGGAGTCATTTGATTTAGAAACCTACTTTAATTCTAAAGGTATTGTGACTTGCCTTGAAATGTACTTTGGACTTGATACTATGGTTAATAGTGTCTTGGAAGCTTTCTACTAAAAAGAGTCATTTGTTTTTAAAAGAATAGAAGTATGTAGTACTTTGGGTTAAATTTCCGGATTCTTATAAAAGACATGAAAGGGCCTTAAGTAAACTAAAATGAGAATGTAGATGAATAAGACTAATAAGAAGTTAGGGGGGTTGCTAACTTGCTTAATTATTGGTATGACGGCCGGTTTTGAGGTAGGGTAAGAGTATCAGGGAGGGGCAAACCCCCAAGACGCTATACCACCTTCGGGATAAGAGTATAAATGAGAAGCCCCAAGGCGTTATACCACTGCGTTACTATCTTCTACAGGATAAGAGTATAAAGGAGGGGCAAACCCCCAAGACGTTATACCACCTGCTTCAGGGTAAGAGTATAAATGAGGGTAGACACGAGCGTTATACCACTGTTTTTATGGGTTCGCTACCCATGGTATGATCGGAAGCGCTATTGTGATGTTATCGTATTCTCTTGATGTACTCCCATTGTTAGCAAAACCTTGTGTACTGTCATTTTGTTATCATACATGTCTCCGACTTTCTTATAAACTTATGTTGTAATTACAGTACTTTCCAGTTTTACATACTTAGTACATATTGTGTCTTGACCCCTTCTCGAAGTGCGTTCAATCTGCGAGGAAAGGGTAGCGGTGGCAGATCCACATTCTTAGGATCGCTTATCGCGTCGGAAGCTCCATTCTCGGAGGCTTGTCTTTCTTTTAGTGATCTTGTCACGATGTTGTAGATTTTGTACATTCGAGGGTAAGGCGGGCCCCGCCACTGATTGTTATTCTAAGTGCTGTATTCACCTTTGTGGTTGGGTGTAAGAAGCGAGTTGTAAGTTGTACTTTTGACTTTGTTTATATTATGGAAGCGGCCTTGCTCAGCTGCTTTGTGTTGTTATATTATTTACACATGTGTTTATGTTGTGTATGTTCATTGCTATTCTCGATGTATACAGGCAGGGTGCCTGGTAGGGCACCGATCGCGGCAGGTCGGATCGTGACAAAAGTGGTATCGAGCGATTAGTCCTCGAAAGTGTCTACAGGCGTGTCTAGTAGAGTCTTGATTATCGGTGTGTTGTGCACCACATCTATAATCAGGAGGCTACAGGACATTTAGTATTGGTTTCCATTTTTCTCTCTCTGAGATCGTGCATTAGAGCTGTCTTATTAGGTTGAATCCTCTCTGACCTCTTCTTATGAAACAGCTATGCCTCGCGAAAGCTACCGGGGCCCGAAGGAAAGCGGCGGCGGAGGCTGCTAGCGGTACTCAGGAAGGTCACGGGCTCGAGCACGACTATGCACGAGGTAGTAGGCGGGTCGTTGAGTTCCACGCCGGCGATATTAGAGGCGAAGGCGGCGGTAGCTCGAGAGGTTCCGATGCGGACCCTCGATTCCCGGCCGGTGCGAGTATAGAGACTACGAGGCGGTCGGTTATTGACGATATAGTAGCCGGCGGCAACGGGAAGCGGCGGCCACTAGGCCAAGCGGTTTGCGGATTAGGGATTTTACGGGATGTAATCCACACGAGTTTTATGGTTGAGTCGGCGAGGATCGCGGGAGTTCGTTCGGCGGTCTGACGGACCATGCGAGTTCTTAGGGCTTGAGGCGATGCATTACACTAGCCTCTTCCGGTGCGCGATATTGCGTTGGCTAGTTTGAGTCGTGGTTGCTTTCGAGAGGTGATGATGCTCTTCCGGCTGTTTGGGAGGAGTTTGAGAGGCCTTTATGGATCACTTTTACCTCGAGATGAGAGAGCCGGGTAGACAGTTTTTGACCTTGCGGCGAGCGGGAGGCGTTAGGGAGTCGGACACTGAGTTTGACTCGCGGCGAGCATGCTCACACTATTGTAGCTAGCATGGCGGATAGAGTTCATCGTTATGTGATGGGGCTAGGCCGTCGTATGATTCTGACATGCTTGGGGTGGCTCTTGGCCGGTATGGACATCGCCGGATGCGAGCCTATCTGCGAGGAGATAGAGGATAGAGAGAGGAGGACGGATTAGCGAGCGGCCAGAGGCGAGACATCGGGGTCTCGGGGCGATTTCGAGCGGGCGGCCTCGGCGGCGAAATGTAGGTCCGCGTTCCGGCCGGCCTGAGTGCTCCGTCCGCGATTTTACGGCAGAGGTCGACCCGGCCAGTCGATCGGGAAGCGGTCGAGCTCGGGACTCTGAGGATTCGAGGCGAGGAGCCGTCGCGTCGGGACCACCGCCTCGGTGTGCTCGATGCGGTAGGTTCCACGGCGAGTGTCGCGAGCCGGGGAGCTTGTTACTCTTGTGGCGGTGGGCCATTTGAAGAGAGATTGTCCGTCTAGAAGCGGTATGGGTGGTGCAGTGCGGTAAGCGGGATCGATTGTTGGGTCTTCTCCTTACGTGGTTATGCGCCGGAGGCGGTACTCGCGGGCCGGCGAGCGCGGTAGAGGTCGTGGTGGTGGTTCGATTCTAGCGGTCCCGAGCGCATATATTCTCTAACCCGGCCGCGGGATCGGAGGCTTCCACGGCGTCGTCGCGGGTATATGCGATTTGGTGTGATGTTTATGCATTGATAGATCGAGTTCTACTTTGTCCTATGTGTCCCCTCTTGTGCGGGTAGAATCGGAGTAAGCGGTGTCTATAGAGCCGTTTGAGGTAGCTACGCCCGATTGGTGATTCGGTGTTAGGCGGCGGGTGTATAGAGGTTGTCGGTATTTATTCTGATCGTCGGACCTTGCGAACTTGATAGAGTGGAGATGGCGATTTTGATGTCATTATGGGTATGGGTGGTTGGCTATTGTTATGCCAACGTTGGTTGTAGGGACAGGTTGGTTCGGTTCGATTTCTGGCGAGCGATTATCGAGTGGAGAAGCAACACGGCGTCGCAGGGGTAGGTTTATTTCTTACCTCAGCTAGGAAGATGGTGCGAGAAGGTACATTTATCATCTGGTTCGGTATTACGTCTGGTGAGTGCAGTTCTTGATCGATGCCGATGGTTAGGGAGTTTCCAGATGTGTTCCCAGATGATCTTCCGGGTATACCTCCTGAGAGGGAGATCGAGTTTTGTATTGACACGTTGCGGACACTCGACCTATTTCCATTCGCCATACCGGATGGCTTTCTTGAGTTGAGGGAGCTGAAGGACCAGCTGTAAGATTTGCTGGAGAAAGGCTTTATCAGGCCTAGTGTATCTCCCTGGGGAGCGCCAGTGTTGTTTGTAAAGAAGAAGGATGGGTCGCTGCGTATGTGTGTTGACTCTGAGCGGTGAATAAGGTAACCATTAAGAATAGGTACCCTCCCGGGATTGATGATTTGTTTGACGATTCTGCGAGTGCGAGTGTTTCTCAAAGATAGACTGCGATGCAGTTATCATCGAGTTCGAGTTCGAGGCGGATATCCCAAAGCGCATTCGGGACCGGTATGGGCACCTTATGAGTTCGGGGTTATGTCTTTCGGTTTGACCAACGCTCAGCGGTATTTATGGATTTGATGATCCGGTGTTCAAGCCATTTTGGATACATTTGTGATTGTATTCATTGATGACATCTGGTGTATTCACAGACGAAGCGAGGCATGCAGATCACAGGGGCGGTACCAGGATTCTCGGGCGGCGTGATTGTCGCCAAGTTCTCAAGTGTGAGTTTTGGTTGGCCTCGATGGCATTCTGGGGCATATTATTGGGGTTGATGGTGTTGGGTAGATACGGCAAAGATAGAAGCGATCAAGTCTTGGCGAGACCTCTTACTCGGCCAGGAGTCTTGATTTCTTAGGGTGGCGAGTTATTATCGCGAGTTTGTGGAAGCGGTTGCTTGATTTCACCAGTTGACTGGTGACTCGAAGCGGCCAAGTTCCGATGGGCGAGGCTTGCGAGAAGGGTTTCGGTTGTTGAAGGAAAGGTTGACTACGGCTCAGTTCTTACTCTTAGGAGGTTAGATGGATGCGTGATCTATTGTGATGCCTCGGGTATCGGGCTAGGGTGTGTTTTGATGCGGCACGGCAAGGTTATAGCCTATGCTTCCGGCGATTCTGGAAGCATGAGAGAATTACCCTACCCATGACTTAGAGTTGGCGCGATTATTCATGCCTTGAAGATTTGGAGACATTATTTGTATGCGGAGTTCATGTGGATATTTATCTGACCACAAGAGCCTCGGTATATCTTGACGAAGGAGGTGAACTTGAGACAAAGGCGGTGGTTAGAATTCTTTGAAAGATTATGATGTTGATATTACATACCATCAGGGAAGGCAGCGTGGTTGCTAATGCCTTGAGTCGTAGATCTATGGGAGCTGCTCGAGTGCGGCCGGAGAGGCGGGACATGGTCGTCGAGATCCACGGATTAGCGAGCCTTGGGGTTCGATTGATCGATCTGCGCGATAGTGGATGCGGGTTCGTGAGGTTGCGAGTCTTCCATCGTTGATGAGGTGAAGAAGCGGCGGTTTGAGGACCCGATGTTGATGCGATGCCGTGATGTAGCTCTTGGGAGGAGAGAGTCTATTCGAGGTAGCGCTGATGAAGTCTTTGAGATTTGAGGCGGTTGTGTGTTCCGATGTGTTAGGACTTCGTCGGTGCAGGGAGGCACGGCGCTCGATATTCTATTCATCCGGTCGACCAAGATGTACCATGACCTCGGATATTTGTATTGGTAGGATGGCACGAAGAGGGCGTGGTGGTTTTGTTGCCTGATGTCCTAATTGCCCGGCGAGTCAGGTCGAGCACGAGGCCCGGTGGTTTATTGCGATCTATTGAGATTCCGACTTGGAAGTGGGAGATGATCAACATGGACTTTGTTCTGAGGTTACCTCGTACTCGGAGGAATGCGACTCCATTTGGGTTATTGTTGTGGTGGCGAAATCAGCCCATTTCCTTCGGTCGGGGCAGCGTTTTGGTGAGACTATGCGGATTGTACATCAGAGATAGTGAGGTGCCGCGGTGTTCGGTGTCGATTATATCGATAGAGCCCGGTTCTGACTAACCACGGAGGTCTTTCGAAGGGTTTAGGGACATGGTGAGTCTCACACGGCATTTCACCCTCGGTGGCAGGCGAGGCGGGCGCACTATCGGACACGCGAGGATATGTTGCGAGCTGCGTGATAGATTCGATGGTAGTGGGAGGATCATTTGCCTCTTGTGGAGTTTGCTTATAACAGCGGCTACCATTCCGGCCTCTGAGATGGCGCCATACGAGGCTTTATATGGGCGGAAATGCGGTCGCCGATCGGTTGGTTCGGCGTGGCGAGTGCGATTAGTTGGCGGACTTGATACGGCGGTGTGGATAAGGTGAAGCTTATCCGGAGAGGCGATAGCGGCTTCGAGTCGGCGAGAAGTCATATGCGGATAATCGGCGTCGACATTTGGAGTTTGGGTAGGCGATTGGGTCTTCTTGAAGGTGTCACCCATGAAGGGTGTGATGAGATTCGGTAAGAAAGCTTCGGCCCAGTACATTGGGCCCTACCGGATCGTCCGTAGAGTGGGACGGAGTTGCTTATGAGTTGGATGCGCCATCGAGTTAGAGGCGGTACATCCGGTCTTCCATGTTTCTATGTTGAGGAAGTGTATCGGTGATCCGGCGAGAGTTTTCCTACTAGTGAGGTCCAGTAACAGAGGGTTATCGTATGAGGAGAGTCATAGCGATACTCGATCGCTGGTCAGCGATTGCGGACCAAGGATGTAGCTTAGTCAAAGTCTGTGGAGAAATGATAGCAGGAGAGATGACTTGGGAAGCGGAGGAGGACATGTTGAGGAGGTATCCTCACTTATTTCCTATACCGGGTATTTCATTTTGCCACTTGCTTGTCGAGTTTTAATTGAAGTGTTTCTTTTGCTAAAATGCTTTTATGTGGCCATGAGTGGCATTTTTGGTATGTCGAGTGTGAAGGAAACTATGTCGCTAATAGTAAGTGTGACTCAGAAAGAACATTCGGGGCGAATGTTTCTAAGGGGAAGAATGTTACACCAGTAATTGCAGGACATGCCTTAAGAAAGTAAGTAAGAACTCACAAATGTTAAGGATTGGAGACTTGTAAAAACTTATCGGAAATTATGGAATTGTCGGATAATGTATTATTGTAACGAATGGGAGGGCGACACGTGTCACCCCCCTTTTAAGATGCCTTGGTCGAAATTGTGCAAGGCGTGAAGGTCATTGGACCTTTGTTGCAAGACTAGTCTTGCAACTTGTGTAGCTTGAGAAGGTTGACTAAGTCTTGGTCAATAAGTTTTGATATTTAGCAAGACTAGATCCCAACCAACCATTTGTTTGTATCCTAACCCTCCAAGGTGCTACTTATATTACTACTAGTAGAGAGGGAGCTCAACACTTAGAAATTTTACACAAAAAAATTGGAAGAACATAGGCAAAGCTCTCGGGTTCACCTTGCAAAAGGAGAAAAAATTTGTTCCTTGTTCTTTTAGTTCCCACTTTAAACCAAGGTTCCTAGGTGTATTGTAAACACATCTCTATAGAAAAATCTTGGAAAAGATTGTTTTGGGTTAGTCATAGCGAAAACCTAAGGGTCTTTCTAGGTTTTGCTTGGAGTTTTGAAGGATATTTGTTGGTATTGTTCTAAGGGTCTCAACAGCGGATTGAGGTGTCTTGGAGAGGCTATAAACTACTAAGGCGACTTGGATTGGAGTTGGTTTAAGAATCATTGAGGTATAATCTTGTTCTTTGAAAGTATTACAAGATTATTCATTTTGTTGTTAGCTTTGTATGTTGCAAGCATGAAATTGTTATATTGAAGTTATAAAGATTATGGATTGATTATAGCCTTGGAAATCCGAAATGTAAGGTAATCCATTACTAAGTTGAATTACAATTTAATCGTTGTTAGAAACCGTCGCATGTCATTGACTTAAGGATTATGGTTATTATAATCAAATGCGACTTGATATCATGTTATGCTACAAATTTGGGTTGAAATATAAATTGTGAGCCAATTGGGGCATTTGTTTAGTTAGTCATTTGTATTGGACTACTGCTATATAAATTGTGAGCCAATTGGAAATTTGTTTAGTTAGTGATTTGTATTGGACTAACTGCTATATAAATTGTGAGCCAATTGGGGCTTTTTGGTTATTGTATTTCGACCTTGGAAAAGGTGGAAAAGTAAGTAAAAACAAAGGAGGTCTTTGCTAGATTTTAGTAGAATTTAGAGACTTAACACTTATAATATTCTACGTTTGAAGTAAGGCTTTAATAGGCGTATTGTGAATATTATAGGTTGACATAGTGCAGGCGGGACTTCGTACTTGGCAAAGTGGTTTGACGACAAGGTATGTAGAACTTTTTCCTATCTTTTGAGCATGACTAGTTAGCGTATGTAGTGCGGTGGGCGTCTGAAGCCTTTGACATTCTTTACTAGCCTTATAAAATGCCAAGTCGGGTGAGTTAGGAAGTTAACTCACTTTTGAAATATTAAGGATGTCTTAAGTCTTAGTAAAGTTAAGGGACTTGAAGAGATTTAAAGTATGTGATACTTGTGTCGTTTTAATCGTATAAGTCCTTGGATAGGAAAAAATGTACTTGACTAAGGTATAAAGTGAATATAACGACTTTATGGGAGTTGGTTATATTGACTTTATGCAAAGGTAAATGGCTTGTGTTAACAAAAGGCAAATTGATTTTAAGGTATCAATTGCCCAAGGTTTAATAAGAAAGAGTCATTTGATTTAGAAACCTACTTTAATTCTAAAGGTATTGTGACTTGCCTTGAAATGTACTTTGGACTTGATACTATGGTTAATAGTGTCTTGGAAGCTTTCTACTAAAAGAGTCATTTGTTTTTAAAAGAATAGAAGTATGTAGTACTTTGGGTTAAATTCCCGGATTCTTATAAAAGACATGAAAGGGCCTTAAGTAAACTAAAATGAGAATGTAGATGAATAAGACTAATAAGAAGTTAGGGGGATTGCTAACTTGCTTAATTATTGGTATGACTAGGTTTGAGGTAGGGTAAGAGTATCGGTGAGGGCAAACCCCAGGCGCTATACCACCTTCTTGGGATAAGAGTATAAATGAGGAAGCCTCAAGACGTTATACCACTGCGTTACTATCTTCTACAGATAAGAGTATAAATGAGGGCAAACCCCAGGCGTTATACCACCTTGGGGTAAGAGTATAAATGAGGGTAGACACGAGCGTTATACCACTGTTTTTATGGGTTCGCTACCCATGGTATGATCGAGAGGCGCTATTGTGATGTTATACGTATTCTCTTGATGTACTCCCATTGTTAGCAAGGCCGTATCTGTAATTTTGTTATCATACATGTCTCCGACTTTCTTATAAACTTATGTTGTAATTCTGATACTTTCGATTTTACATACTTAGTACATATTGTGTCGACCCCTTCTCGAATTTGCGTTAAATCTGCGAGAAAGGGTAGCGGTGGCGAATCCACATTCTTAGGATCGCTTATCGGGCGTCGGAAGCTCCATTCTCGGAGGCTTGTCTTTCTTTTAGTACGATCTTGTCCACGATGTTGTAGATTTTGTACATTCGAGGTATGGCGGGGCCTGTCATACGATTGTTATTCCTAAGTGCGTATTCACCTTTGTGATTGGGGTAAGAACCGAGTTGTAAGTTGTACTTTTGACTTTGTTTATATTATGGAAGCGGCACTTATCGGCTGCTTTGTGTTGTTATATTATTTACGTGTGTTTATGTTGTGTATGTTCATTCTATTCTCACGATGTATACGAGCAGGGTGCCTGGTAGGGCACGATCGTGAGCAAGTCGGGTCGTGACATAGGCCATGTTAAGTTGGATTACAATTTATCGTTATTAGAATAGTCGCATGTTAATTTCTTGAAAATTACGGTTTATATAATCAAATGCGACTTGATATCTTGTTATGCTACCAATTCGGATTGAATTGGAAATTGGTTAAGAATTGGTATTGTATTGGACTACCTTATAGATTGTGGTGAGCCAATTGGGGCTGTTTGGTTATTGTATTCGGCCTTGAAAAAGGTGGCAAAGTTAGTAAAAACAAAGGAGAGTCTTTGTCAGATTTTCCAGTAGAATTTAGTGACTTGGCACTTAGGATATTCTACGTTTAAAGTAAGAGGTTAATGGACGTATTGTGGCCATGATAGGTTGAAGTACTAAGTTTAGCGTATCCTACTTGAAGAATGGAATAGCTCAAGGTTGAAGTACTTTGGAGCATTTTGCTACTTGTCGACAATCGTCGCGGTATGTGAACCTCTTCTTTCGTTGGCATGATCCTACGTATGAAATATCCATGTGATAACATTTTAAGATTCCTTACTCTTAGAAGTTAAGTATTTACATTGTTGAATCTAAGTTAAGAGTATGTTTAAATTGTCCTAAGTCCTTACTAGGTCTTATGGGAGACGTTGGTAAGGATGGTTAGGAAATTATGAGATTTGATTTAAGGGCTATGTATCTTGATTTATTTAAAGTAAGTATGTAAGTTGATTTTTATGTTTGAAAATGACTTGAATTTATATGTGAAAAGGGGATTGGTTTTAAAAGTGTAGATGACATGATTTTACAAGTATAAGTAAATGGACTTTAAAGAATGTACGTTATGAAGTTTTAAGACTATGAACTTTGATTTTCTTTAAAGGATTATGAAACTTTATTTTTCAAGATTATGAGACTTGATTTCTAAAGTATAAGCGACATGATTTGAAAGAGTGTATGCTACGAGGTGTTAAGGCTATAAGCCTTGATTTTATAAGTGGAAATGACTTAATTTTACAAAGTATGGCTTCTTAATTTATTTCAAAAGATAAGAAGATGGCTTCCAAAAGAGTATGTGACTTGAGCTTTAAAAAGAAAGGAGTTATATGATTCTTTTTAAGTATGTATGTACGTAGTATTTTTGGATCTAGTTTTCCTAATGTTGTAAGAATAAAAGTGTCTTAAGTTCTCTAAAATGAAAGGTTGTTATAATAGCTTTATGGGAAGTTGTTATGACGACTTAAGAAGAAGTGAAAAGATGGTTTGAAAATGTTATGTAAGGAAAATCACACCGAGCCTACAAATAGGCCGGATTACGTTATGAAATACACCGAGCCTACAAATAGGCCGGATTACGTTATGAAATACAGAGCCTACAAATATGCGGATTACGTTATGAGATACACCGAGCCTACACATAGGCGGATTACGCCATATTACCGAGCCTTCACATGTGCCGGGTTACGCTATCTTACAGAGCCCCCAGCGGGCGGATTATGTTATATGATTCCACGATGCACCGAGCCCACAGGCGGGATTATGTTATATGATTCCACAAGACACCGAGCCCGCGGCGGGCGGATTATGTTATATGATTCCACAAGACACCGAGCCCCACAAAGGGCGGATTATGTTATATGATTCCACAAGACACCGAGCATCAGCGCGCCTGGCGGATTATGTTATATAAGATATGTAGCTATGTGAAAAATTTGGATTAAACTCTTAAGTAAGTATGTAAGAATATGTTGTTAATCTTATCGAAAGAAGGAAAGGCGGTTAATATATGATTGGTTTGAGTTAAAGGACATTCTTTTATCTGAGATATGATTTGGTTATTGCATTTATTTACATTCCATATTAAATTTTTGTTGTTATCGGCCCGCCGAAGTGCGTTAATGCCGCAGTGATAGGTACCTGCGAGTTGGTGATCCTTGCTCTTAGGATCTCTGTCGATTTTGGAAAGAAGCCCCTTTCACTCCGGAGGCTTGTCTTACAGTGCGGTTTCCACGATGTGGTAGACTTATGTACATTCGGGGTATGGCGAGAGCCTGTCCCGCGATTTGTAATTCTTAAGTGCAGTAGTCACATGTTGTGGGTCGGTTTGTAAAAAAGAAAGGGATGTAACTGCTGTTGTTATGTATATGTATATGTGTTCAGGAAGGTAGCCTTATCGGCTAACCTGTGGTTTAATCTGTCGTTATTTTTTTTATTTTATAAGTTTCATGTATGTTCATTCTTTATTCTCGATGTATACGAGCAGGGTGCCCGGGTAGGGCACGATCGCGAGCTTGGTCGGGTCGTGACAAGTAACTCCAATCACTATCTCCTCCTTCAACATCTGCTATTTTTAGAGACATATTTATCGCTTCTGCCGTCACAGACATATATCTTCCCCTCACAAAGCATTTGTTGTCCACCCTCTCCGAAAGTTAGCATAGAATTCACGCACCATCGTTGTGTTCATTGGTGCTATCTTATCCGGGTTTACAAATCTCTTCCACCCCATCATCTCAATCATTGCCCGAATGGGCTCATAGACATCCTCCTCCCCAAACGAATCTCTCTGGTAGTCCATTCCCCTTTCAGGGATTAAAGGCCTAGTACTAAGCTTTTTATATCTTGTATAAGCTTGGTGGCTAACGAACCTAGTATCATCGTATTGCGGGGCTGAGGTGGATGTGGAGGCTCTTCTCTTTCTGGCAGACATGGGTAAATCACTTTTTGCAGCTTACAAACTTAGTATCACAAATGTTTTCCAACACAATCACACAACACTAGCAGCTACAACACTAACACCCTCAAACTCCAACTCCTGTACTACACAATACTCACACCCTCCTTGTATACTCCTCCTCTAAACTTCACAACCAATTTTTCATCACCCCAACTACTTCAACAATGCAAAACTTCTCCAAACTACTACCTCCTTTGACTACTGAAAGCTTTCAAGAAAAGATGAAGATTACCTTTTTTACGGTGTTCTTCAAAGTTTTCTTGCTTCTAATGGTGATTTGAGGCACTTTGATGAGGTTTTGTTGGTTGAAATGGTTAAGGGTTTAGGGACTTTAGGAGTTTTTGGTTGTGGTTGGGTTTGATTTTATGGAAGATTTGTGGGTGAGGGTTGAATTTTAGTGGGTTTTGTGGAGAAGAAAGGTTAGGTTTTGGTTTGAATTTGGGGAAAATCGGATTTTTGGGCGTTTTATTACTACGGATTTCCGCGCGGCACTGCATTTAGCCGCGGCTGATGTTCTGCTACTTCAGGAATTTCTGCGTCGCGGTCCTGCTACGGGGCGCCTGGACTTGACAATTTTTCTGGGTTTTGGCGCGACCACTACTCGCCAGGCTGCACCGCTTTTTTCGAAATCCTGTTGTTCTTGATTTTCCGCCTTGATTTATTGGCCTATACCTGTCAATCACAACATAAACACTACCTCCGTGAGACCGTTCTTAATAAAAACTACTATATTAACGTAAAATAAATCAAAATACCTTGGGTTGCCTCCCAAGTAGCGCTATCTTTAACGTCTTTTAGCCGGACGCAAGTTTCTTAACTCAATAAGTGTGGGGTGGATTAACCCCACAACCAATCTATTTTCTCCACATTTTTCGTTTTCGGTTTCTTCTTCTTCTTCTCTTCTTAGAATTATCTTCAAGGGAAGTTTCAGGAACACATACCTGCTTTTGTGGAGGTTCGTCACATACACCTTTTGTAGGCTCATCTCCCTTGGTTTGACTTGTATTGGCTCACAGGGGGGTTTGATGGTGCTGATTGCAAAGCACCTGCTCATGGTTGGTGGCTCAATGATGTGTTTAAATACTTTAAACACCATTTCCTCCTTCTCCACCCTCAATGTCAGCTCTCTTCTTTCTACATCGATCAATGCTCTCCCTGTCAACAGGAATGGTCTCCCCAATAAGATAGGGATTTCTGCATCCTCTTCCATGTCAAGAATGAGGAAGTCCGCAGGAAAAAAAAATGTCCTACTTTAACAATCACGCCCTCAATCTTCCCTCTTGGATGAACCACTGTCCTATCGGCCAGCTGCAGGCTCACCGTGGTTGGTTTGGCCTCACCCAACTCCAACCGTTTAAATACCGATAAAGGCATCAGATTTATACTTGCCCCTAAATCGCACAACGCCCTGTTGCATGTCACCCTGCCAACTGTGCAAGGTAGTGTAAAGCTCCCTGGGTCTTTTAGTTTCGGGGGCAACTTCTTCTGCAAGATAGAACTACACTCCTCCGTTAGTGCTACCATCTCATACTCCGCCAGTTTCTTCTTCTTCCCCAAGATCTCCTTCATGAATTTGAAATAGGAGGGCATCTGCTCCAACGCCTCTATAAAAGGTATGTTGATATGCAGCTTTCTGAATGTCTCCAAAAATTTGGAGAATTGTTTATCAGCGCCCTGCTGCAATCTCTGTGGGAATGGGATCTTCTCTGTATACTCCCTGCAGAGTTTTCTCTACTCTTGGCGAGCTTGACCACCTTCTCTTTCTCCATCTCTGCGTTGTTCAACTCTTGGTGAGGTATTGTTGCTCCATTTGTTTACCACTTCTCAGCATCTTGTCGACATTGTTCTTTCGGATTCATCTACGTGTTGCTTGGCGGTGTACCTGTTGCTTCTTTGTTTGATTGCTTTGCTAGGTGACCAGCTTGTGTTTCCAAGTTCTGAGCGAGGATCTAGCTACATCCTGGCCCAGTGCAGGCGTTGGTGAGTGCCAACAAAGCCGCTCTCGGCTCGTCGCTTTTCGGGTGGACAGTGTATTAAATTGTTGAGAAGGTGAGGCTGAGTAAAGAGTCGCTGATTTTGGTTCTTTGGTTTTGATCGGCCCTATATTGATTCTCGCCGCAGTCTCTCTCCATGAGAAATTTGGGTGATTCCTCCACCCTGGATTATATGTGTTGGAGTATGGGTTGTTTTGTGGCCTCTGATAATTACCCACGGCATGACACTCTGCCTGCTCGATTAGCACATTATTAGGATCAGCTGAAGGACACCTATCGAATGTATGTGGGCCACCACATATTTCACAACTCGTAGGCATCATCTTGCATTTCACGATAATGTGTGTTCTTTGCGGTTTGTTTAAATCAACAAGGCCACTTGGGCATTCAAGCGTGATGACATCTATTTCGTGGACTCCCATTCTCCTCCTCTCGTCATTGGTCTATCTTCCGTGACATGGTTGTTGGTGGCCATATCTTCTAATAATTCGTGAGCTTCGTGTCATTTTCCTCATGAATGTCCCACTTTATTGCATCTATAATGGTTACGGTTGTTCGCTCGGCCGTTATAGAAGATGTGGACCAAGTTCCACAACTCAATGCAATGGTGTGGACACTTTCTCTGCAAATATTTGAACCTTTCCCACGCTTCGTACAATGACTCTCCATCTGCTTGGTAGAAGTTATTCAGCTCCCCTCTCAATTTCGCTGCTTTGCACGGGGGAAAGAATTTGGCTATGTGCATATGTGGATCCTCTGATGGCAGTCCTCCAAATTGCATTGTGTTCTGCACCATGCTCAGAATCGCCGGTTTGATCTCAAAGTTGTTTGCTCTGTGCGAGGAGCCTAATACATGTCGTGCCGTTCACCCTGGCGACGTAGTCTCCCAAGCTTCTTTCTGCCTGGGCTTGAACTATTTCCTCGACATCCATAGGTACTCGCCGAGGCATTCCTGGGTTAGGTTGATTTTCACCCAACCGCCTCTCATCATATTGTTGTTTTGAACACCGCCCATCTCTATCAAGCGCCGATCCGATTCTTTCTGCTTACATTTACGAGTTTTCTCAATCTCTGGATTGAAGGAACAAGAGTGTCGCCTCTTCTCCTTCGCATAAACCGATTTCTGAAGCGGATAAAAGCGATAATGATCACGGCACCCTGATTTTTACCGAAATAAAATAAAAATAAAAACGTAAAAATAAAATAAAAATTAAAAACCAAATTAGAAATTAAAAATAGATAACTTGATATTGAACTATGCCTAATCCCCGGCAACGACGCCAAAAACTTGATGCGCGGAAAGATACACACACTTTAACACAAGTGCATGTTATCGTGACAAGTAATATAGTCTTGGTAAGACCGAATATCGTCCACAAAGATTAGTGTTCAAGTACCAATTATCTACCTTTTGGTATCTATTTGGTAACCGATATTTGATTTTGTTGTTTATAACTAACAATTATAAATACTAATTTAACTAATGTGTTTACTTCAGTAGTGATGGGAATAGGGCTTCCAAGTCTCCTCAACTATCCGCTTATGTTACTTATTAATGCAATGAATTATGGTTCTTCTTCTTTTGGAGCTAGCAGGTTTACTAAATCGTTTTATACTCCCGTTAAGGCTATATAAACACTCAACCCCAGTATCGCTCCTTTCTACCTTTCGGTGATAAGGATGACTCTATAGGAGGATTAAGACCAAAAACCTAGTTAGCATCGCGCCATGCGTAAAATTAGGTGTTTAGACCTCTCGTTAACGCTACACAAGTAATTGAGGTATTTTCATCCCCAATCCAAAATATGTCTACCAAACTTACAACATATTCACAACCTCCTCCTTTCGAAGTTTGATTAGAAATCATATAAATAATGATAATTAGTGATCAATTAATTACCAACCATTCAAAGCAATTATTGGATAAATCTCAACAAGAAGAAGAATAACCATAACCATGCATCAATTCATAACATAAGTTTCTAGTGATTTAACATGGAAAGCCCTATGATGGAATTAGTTCCTAGCCATTGACATGACAAGAACTAATTCAATGTTCATCATAAAAACTGAAATAAAGAAAAGAAAAGAAAGTTACTAAATTATGGTCTCCAATCTTCAATCCAAGAAGCCTTGTGTTGTGCAAGAAAGGGAACCCTTAAAAACTGCCTAGGTTCTCCTTTTATATGCTCAAAACCGCCTCTAACTTTTCCGCCAGCTGGCCCGAAAAATCGTCATTAAACTCGATTTTCCGCGTCGCGGCCGCTGCTCGCGCGCGGCGAAACCTGCGATGTTTGGATGATTTGGCGCGACCACGCGCTCTGGCATGCAGAAGCGCGGCCGCAACTGCTCTGCGTCCTACGGATATTGGGCGTCGCGGCCCTGGACTGTCTGCGAGGCGCGCGTCCGTGTTTACGCCCGTTCGCCACTTTCTCGTCTTTTAAGCTCTGGAACCTCCACTTTTGCCCTCTTTTAGCTCCTTTTCCGCCATTGGGCCATTTTAACCTCTTTGACTCAAAAGAAAGAAAATCTATCATAATACGACACGTATTTGTACAAAAAGTGACAAAAGACTAACTAAAAATGACTCGAAAAGTGTATATAAAATACACCGATCAATATATCCTAGTATATTAAGAGTTTTTAGGTGTTTCAAAAGCCTAAAATAAAGTTCGTCGAGTCTAGTTTCCAACTCAATAAACCTATCATCGATAGAACATCGGAGTAGATAATTCCGGATGTTACAAATTCGTGACAGAATCGTGAGAAACTCAACATTTACGCCGATTTTGAGCATTTATTCTTAGAGTTTGGACCAGATTTTGAGAGAAAAACATTTTAGGAAGTTGTACTAACATAATAGATTATATAAAAGTCAATTTGGAGATGAAACGACGACGATTGGCGAAGAAAAGTCGGCAAACAATGAGCAACTCGCGGGGGCGATGAGCTCGGGTTACGGAATTTTGGTGTTAATTAAGGTAATAATTCTTCTCCTTAAGATATAATTAAAGTTTCATGTGTTGTAGTTGAAGTAATGGACTTGCGTTAGGAAGAAATCTTGAATTTAGGCAATGCATGTGATAGTTGTGGATGTTGAACCGGAAATTGACTATTTTTGAAAATACGTTGTGTTGTAAATTTCATTACCAATTGCGTGCTAAAAATGGAATAACTTGTGAAGATTTATAAGGTGTTCATTATATGGAATTGTGGGAAGGATAAGTTGAATTGTTAATTAAGGAAAGAGGAAAGTGGTTACATGTTGATGGCCTAAAATCCATGGAAAAGTTTCGGACATTATGTGACCTTTACGAGCTGATTTGGTGCACTTTAATTGTTATTATTATTAATAGCGTTGTCACTAATTGTATGTTAAGAATTGAAAGAAACATTGATACTTGATATTGTAATTAGTTATATAAGGTATGTGAGACTATCTTTTCCTTCTTTGGCATGATGTTGTGAAAATCTTCCTTCTTTCTTCTAGCATGATTTTAATGAAAGTACGGCGGACGTACGTGATTCCTTCAAAGTCTAGTTTTAATAAAATGATATATGATATGAAAAGTGCTTTGACTTCCCAAAAGATGTTTTAAAATGATTCAGGAGATCGTGCCTTGATTTTCTAAAAGATAGTTTATTTTACTTATTCTATTCAGTCTTATATGATGATTCAAAAGGACATATGGTTATTCCATTCAGTATTATACGATGATTTAAAAAGGCATATGATTATTCCATTGGGTCTATATGATGATTTAAAATGCATAAGATTATTACATGGCGTCTCAGATGATGGTTTGTATTGCATATGGTTTCTCATGATATTCTATTTGTGTAAGTTGTGATTGTATGTTATATGGATGGTGTTACGAGGATCGAGTCCCAGAATGGGCCGGGTAGCTATATTCACGGAAAATGAGGACCGAGTCCCAGAATGGGCCGGGTAGTTATATGTATAAAGCATGAGGATCGAGTCCCAAATGGGCCGGGTAGTTATATGTACGGAGATGATCTTGATTCTCTGATGATTGTTAGACATGCACGAATTTCTTTTCATATGTACGATTGCATTGGTATCTCGATTTTTCATATATGTTTCATGTATCTTACGGCGATAATCCTCCTTCTGATGGTTCATGTTTTACATACTCAAGACATTATTTCATCGACCCGCTTTCTCGAGCTGCGTTAAATGCCGCAGTCTGGTGATCGGTTAGGTGACCCTCAGGTGTAGACATCTACCACCGGTGCTAAAGGCTCGCTTGTTCGTGCGATCAACTTTGGTACGCACTCTTATATTTCAGACTTATGTATATCTTGGGCACGACGGGGTCTTGTCCCGTCATATGTCATTTTTGTACTCCTAGAGGTTTGTAGACAGTCGTGGGTTGATTTATGAGGAGTGTAGACGTGTTTGTTTGGCCATGCTTTCGTATTTCTGTTTGGGATGTTCCCTTATGTTGGTGGCAGCCTTGTCGGCTTGCTTATTATATTGTGTTGGTTAGTTGTGACTCCTCGGCGGTACCACTTATGTAAAACGACTGGCCTATTCGTCGGGTATATGTTGTAGATGCATCGTTATGCTGCCGAAATTTTAGTTGGTATCAAATGGATTATGTATGACAGGTCAGTAATGGCGTCCAATTAGGGCGCCTAGTCGCGGCCCGTCGGGTCGGGTCGTGACACCCAGCCCCATTGATTCCAGTACAGAGAGCTGCTCCGAGGATTACACATCGGGCAACCTCATCCATCACTACTAGATCCAGATCCAGATCCGGACCCATGAATCCTTTTACATGATCAGATTTTTAGAGTATTTGGGGGATGACAAAGATGAGACACTTCAGATTGAAGACTTTGTATGCCCGAAGGTAGTTTATAGCTTTAGGCTTACATTGTATCTTCATTTTGTTTGTATCCGCATTTGTAGTATCATCATCGAGTATGTTATAAACTCGGTGATGATAATTGCTTATTTGATTATTGCTTCTTCTTTCTTTTTGCATTCCTGCTGATGAGCAGTGTATTTTTCCCTACGGGGGCCCCATGTACTTTCATTTTTATATATAAAATAACCTAGGCCTACAAGCCTAGTGGATTATTCAAAAAAATCGAACCACGACCCACGAACCCCACGACCACGACCACGACCACGAACCTGACCCACACGACCCACGACCACGACCCACGACCCGCGGCCCACGACCACGACCACGAACCTGAACCCTAAACTCTAAACCCTGAACCCTAAACTCTAAACCCTAAACTACCTACCCAAACCCTAGCCGCCACCCTACTTACGGAAACCCTACCCATGACCCGACCCACGACCCAGATTTCACCTCCCTGCACTCCACCCCAACCAAGATACCACCCCACCCCCCTCAGCCAACCCCCCACAACCGAAACCACCACCAAAAACCATATAATACCCTTCGAAACCCTACCCACAAATTTGACCCGACCCGACCCACTAACCCGATCCAATTCTGCCCCAACCCTCACCATAAAGACCCACCTACCCTACCCTCCCGGGCCCCAAATCCAGACACCACTCTCCCACTCCCCCCACCCATTCGACCAACCCCCTAGCCGAATTTGGTACATTAATATTTCATAAATAATATTATATGAATATCATCATTAAAAGGTTTTTCTTCTTTGTATAAAGTGTGATCAAGCTTATGATTTGACATTAAAGTTTCTACGTTCATATTTTTTCACTTTGCATAAAGTGTGAGGAAGCAAAGCTTTTCCTGCTTCGATAACTTATCACTAAAGCATTAACATTAAAAAATAAATAATTAGATCTTATGCATATTTTTTGCATATAACATTCAAATATTATTTAAATATCAAATGTTATTATAGGTGTATAACAATCATTCACTATAGCAATAAAAAATCTTGAAACCAACGATGCAGTTATAGAAATATTTGATTGTACATGAAGCTTTAAATTCTAATATATTTGACCTTGAAACAAGTCACATACACCAACTCATATTAATTATTCAGGGAAATTTGTATTTTATTCTTTCACATGTATAATTATTTCTCAAACTTTTATTTTTTATAATATTCATATTATTTTACAAGATTGTGTATTACATAACTCGACATATATGTGTAACACATATACCAAGAGGTTAGTTATATAAGAAAAAGATGGAGTAATACTTTTGGTGATTTTTATGGATGGCGTTGAATTTTCTTTTTTACTTTCGAGTTTTGTTTCTGAATTTTTCTAAATTTATAAAATTACTCTAGATTTTATTGGTCTACTAGTTATGCTACATGACAGTATATATCCAATAATCTAAGAAGGAAAGTGACAAACAAACCCGCAGTAGAACAGTGTAATGATAGGCGAGGCCAGTCGCGAGTTCGATCCTGCATAAACCTTTTGGTTGAGTGCATCGCGTGACGAGTGTGGTTAATCGGTGGCGTGGTTTGCGGTATTGCGTCATAGAGATTTCTGTCTTGCGACTCGAAAGAGTAGCGGCTGCGGGTTCTTTCGTAAAAAAAAAAAAAAAAGTGACAAACAAGTATAGTTTAGGGAGTTTTAATGTATTTTCTAATAAAATATAAAAAAAACAAAGAACTATGTATATACTATATTATTTTTCCTAGTAGAATAGTATTTCCCTAGCAAGTAGGAGGCGGAAGCAGCATAAAAACAGTTATGGAAGGAAGGATGACCTATCATCCTATTATTAACAGCAGCAGCAGCAGCTGTATTTATAGTATTTCAGCATCTCCAATTCCAATCTCGAACCGGCCGTGGGTGAGGTCTAGATTTGGGGGCAGTCGGATGGATGACCCGTTCACTACTTGTTCAATTAGTCCAAAGAAGAAGTTGACGACATCGAATCACTTGCGCCATGTGGAATCCATGGCCCACCTGCCTTCTGGAGCCGGCAGGATAACCAGATTGAATGCTCTCATCTTAGGCGAGGCACTTGCTTCCGAGGAGGATGATCTCGTCTTTCCCAGCGAAGATTTCTCTCGCCACTCTCATGTTTCTTCTCCTCACAAGGTATCATCGTTTCTTCAATTAAATCATCGAAATAAATGTTTTTGACTTCTTCTGTATATAGTATTTGGAGATGTATCGAAGGTCGGTCCAGGATCCCGCCGGATTCTGGTCTGACATTGCATCGGAATTCTACTGGAGAGAGAAATGGGGCCAACAGGTCTACTCTGAGAATTTTGATATTCGAAAGGGCAAAATCAAGATCGAGGTTAGTCAGTCACGTATCTCTCAAAAGCTTGTTACCAACTTTTGTTTTTCTTAGCGTCCGCCATTGTTTCCTAACAGTGGTTCAAGGGTGGAATGACAAATATCTGCTACAACTGCTTGGATAGAAACATCGAGTCTGGAAATGGTGATAAAATTGCAATTTATTGGGAAGGAAATGAACCTGGTCTTGATACTTCTTTGACGTACAATCAACTATTGGCTAGAGTTTGCCAGGTTTTCGTCCTGCTCCTCATACAAACTTATATATCCTCTTATACAACAGTGTGCAAAAATATCTTACAAGTTTCTAATATTCTTTTTTAACCAGCTAGCAAATTATTTGAAAGATGTTGGAGTTCGCAAGGGTGATGCAGTTGTCATTTACTTACCTATGCTTATGGAGCTTCCAATTGCGATGCTTGCTTGTGCTCGTATTGGTGCCGTTCACTCGGTAATAGTTATATTCCTTTTCTTTCTTTTTTTTCAAATTGAATGTTGCGGTTCCCCCTTCTTGATTTTAAACCTTCATCATCATCTTTGGACTTGTGTTTTCATTTAAATTTGGATTCTTGTTAGCGTTGCGTTGCAATGCCTATATTTATCTTTTTAAAAAAACACATAAATTATCTTCCAATTTCACTCCCAGAAAAGGGTTAAATTGACTCTTACTAAGTGAACCGTGACCCTTTAATTTGAGCAAACAACCTTTCATATCTTCCTCCTCCTTCTTGAATCACTCTTACCAAATTAGAATAACTAGATACACAGGGTAGGAAACATCATAATCCAGGTTGTTTTATACTTCAGGTTGTGTTTTCTGGGTTCTCAGCTGAATCTCTTGCTCAAAGGATCATTGATTGCAGACCGAAGGTCGTCATAACGTGCAATGCTGTTAGGAGGGGGTCCAAGATCATTTATCTCAAAGACATTGTTGATAGCGCCCTTCTGGAATCTGCTGAAAATGGCATCGTTATAGGTCAGAAGATTTGAAAGGATAAATGCACCAAAAAATCTTTATTTTTCTTTCTGGTTTATCAGGTTTCCCAATTTCCAAGAAATTATTTAATAGATGAACAAAGTGGACTTTCATGGTGCAGGAAGTAATTTGCACCTGTCCAAGATCTTGTAAATTTTGGTTAGCAACTCACTTGTCTACTCGTAAATCAAATTGTTGTCCAAAAAGTGTGGGATGTTTCGTACTAGTACTTACGTGAGTTTTGTTGAAGGAAAGCAATAAGAGAGCTTTCAATGGGATAAAGAACGACCATGTACATTTGAGGAATAACCTTTCATTCCTAGTTTCTTTTTGGTGCCACCCTAGCATGAAGTTCCAACATGTATAGAAGACTGGATTCCCCAAGACACCAGTAAATTATTATTTTCAGTATGACTAAGTTTTAAGAATTGGTTACCAGAAAAAGTCGTAAGAATCAGTGCTGGACTTGTGTTTGGGTGATGTGAAAACTATGGTGTCAGTTTGCAACCTTAAGTTTGGTTTTGTAGCTTAAATCTGCACATAGTGAGAGGGAAGGTGCATATAAAGGAAGCTAGTATTGGCAGGTGATAAGTTAGATTAAGAATTATACATCAATTGAATTATTTACCTTATAAAAAGTTAGGAATTGAAACTTTACCAGTTTCAAAAAATAATAATTAAGAATTGAGGATTATAATGTGATTCCAAACTGGTTACTGGCAGTTGTTTAGTTTGACTGTCTGACTTTATTGTTTTCTCCGTTTCCTAATAAAATATATTCAGTCCGTTAGAATAGAAGTAACGAGGGTATTTATGCTCGTCGTGTTCACGGTAGTAATTGATATCATTGAGGGTGAAGGAGGCCGGTGTAGAAATTTAGCTGATTATTTTTTTTATAACCAACACTTAGCTGATTATATCCATCTCTCTGATTTTTTGATAATTGAGAAATCAATGTGGGCCAGCTAGCGCATGGTTTGAAATTCTGTGGAAATGGGCCCAATATCTCTCTCTTTTTCGTTTACTGGAAATTTATTTTCACACTATATGTTTACATTACAATGGTATATAGATTTCCATCTCCATTTCTTATTTCACCTTGCAGATGTGTGTTTGACATGGGAAAATGATTCAGCAATGAAAAAGGAAATGACGAAATGGATCAAGGGGCGAGACATTTGGTGGCAGGTTAGCAATACATGCACCTTCAGATACCTAAGTCAATTAGAGAATCGATACCTATAACTTTGAAGCTTCTGTAATTGCAGAGATCTCTCTCAGACATACCTTTGTTACATTCTTTTCTTTTTCATAGTTAGGAATCATGTAAATATTTTTCGTTTTCTAATTGTAATGTTTATTTCTACAGAATACAGATGTTCAGAAGAGTTATTGCTTCTGATTTTGTTAATGGGCATGGTTTCCTGGTAGATATATTAAGTTAATATGGATTTTGTTAATGAGTACGCAGTTATGTTGGGTTTCACAACTGCAAGCATCTTTTATGTTTTTCACTGCTGTCTTCTCCTTTCCTATTTTTTCTCGTTGACACTCTTCTCCTTGTATGTGTCTTGTCAATTTGCCTTAACTTTATAGTCCAATGGTACATGACAATTGTATATCTGGACCATACAGTCAATTTTAAGACATATTTAGTCTAGCTGTCCATCATCGTATAGGTTAAGCTCTTGTATATAGTCCTTATGGATTTCACTTTTTATTGATCAGCCCAGTCCAATTTGCTTGTGTGGTTCCAGGATGTTATTCTGAAATATCCAGTTACATGTGATGTGGAGTGGGTTGATGCAGAAGATCCACTTTTCCTGCTTTACACCAGCGGGAGTACCGGAAAGCCTAAGGTTTTATGCTTCCTGGAGTTGCACTCTTTTTTCCACATGTTTAGTGTCTTATATTTTGCAGTTTCGTTGAAGGGTGTCATGCATACAACGGGAGGATATATGGTGTACACTGCTAGTACATTCAAATATGCATTTGACTACAAGTCGACAGACATATATTGGTAATTCCAAGACAACTCTTTCTTCTGTACTTCTGCTCATTATTCCAAAACTAGGTCAGAATTCTTGAAATATATTCTCCCTAATTGCTTTTAATATTTGTAGGTGTACAGCTGACTGTGGTTGGATAACTGGTCATAGCTATGTAACATATGGACCTTTGCTAAATGGAGCAACTGTTGTGGTTTTTGAAGGGGTATTTATTTTATTATTACCACACATCATCTACTTGTCCAAATATAGCTTGATTAAGTGAAAGCATTTAGCAAAAGTAGTTTAAATAAAGGAAAAGTTTGAATAATTATATTCTAATTTTCTTTTGCTCTTGCTCTTGCATTTTCATTTTTTTACAAGGTAAATAGTTTTATTATAATGAGAAAATCTTATGTATACAAGCGGATTGCCAAAAAGGTAGAAATTTACAACATAATGTGATTTTGACACAATCTTCTATACAAATTGGGAAGATAGCCCAGTCCTGCATTTTAATTTTTTGATGGAGATAGTATTACAACAACAATTATGCCTCAGTCGCAAAAAAGTTGGGGCCAACTATATGAATCTCTACTTCTCCATTTAAGCTCAATTCATGTTCAACTAAACATGTAAATGCACGAAATCAACATATATAGATGATATGCATAGAATCAACCAAATCAGTCTCAACCACTACTCCCAACACTCTGCGTACACTTGGATCGACTGGGGGGTGCTCGGCCAGGGACCCATGGGGGTAACCGCGTTGTCTGAATGCCGCTCGAACGATCTACACGTGCTTATCTCATATCATTTCTCAATCTCAATTACAATCACAAATCAAAGCATGATATATCAATGTCAATAAAGTATGAATTTAAGCTAAACATGACAACCTACATTCACTTAACTCCAGACAAAGCCCACATGGCATCAATATTCATGAAAAATTTACTTAGCATGGATTTCCTCATAATATCTCAATTAATCAAGCAATTCAAACAATTTAAAACGTTAGTCACATAAACCCGACATGTCTTCCGGTGCTCACATAAGCACTCGTCACCTTGCATATACGTCACTCTCATACCCTTAGTTCATTTCATTAGTCATTTATTAAAGAAAACTATCCCTCACCGAAGGTAAGTATTAACTTACCTCAATTCGAGTTCCACAAAGTTAACGAACAACTTTACCCTTCTGTAACGTCTCCGAAAGCTCCCAATTTAATAAAAAATGAGTTCTATGTTACTTTAAATTTGAGAACTGGTGGATGGAGGTGGACGGTTTCAAGGAAAGAGTGGGGGCTTGATGGAACTCTTTCCGTATCTCTGGTAGGCCTGATTTTGTTCTGGCAGGAAAACTAAAATTGTTAAAAGTTAAGCTTCAGGAATGGAATTTGTTAAATGGGAAAAACTTGAAAGAGAGGAAGTCCTTTCTAATGTCAAAAACCAGTAACCTGGATTTGTTGCAGGAACGGAGGCCTTTACAGGATGAGGAGCTTCTTGAAAAAGCTTCTTTGATCATGGAAGTTTCAGAGTATGAAAAAATAGGATGGAAGCAGAAAGAAAGGGTAACTTGGTTAAAACAGGGTGACAAAAACACCAAGTTTTTCCAGAAAGTAGCAAAGGCACATAGACGATTCAATCATATTGATTAGCTAGAGGTTGATGGGAATCTGGTTACTGATCCAAGGGATTAAAAATGAAATAGTTTCCTTCTATCAGGGTTATATTCAGAGTTTAATTTCCATGGTGGACAGAGAATAACTGTAGAGGAGAAGGATGAACTACATGATGATTTTGATGAACAAGAGGCGTTGGAGAGTCTGAAGTTGAAGTTATGTGCAGCTGACAAGGCACCTGGGCCAAATGGTTTCTCTATAGGGTTTTCCACAAATGTTGGGATATAGTGAAAGATGATTTTATGAGAACTGTCAAAAACTTTCATGCTAATGAGTACTTTGAAAAAAGCTTTAATGCTTCCTATATTGCACTCTTTCCTAAGAAGTCAGGGGCTAAAGAATTAAGAGACTTCAGGTGCATAAGCCTTATTGGAAGCATCTACAAGATTATCTCAAAAATGCTTACTGAGAGAATGAAGGTGGCTGGAAAATTGATTGATGGACATCAGATGGCTTACTACCTCTTTGATTGCTAATGAGTGTGGACACTAGACTCAATGGTACAACTCCTGGTATACTGTGCAAATTGGATATAAAAAAAAGCCTACGATCATGTCAAATTGGGCTTCTTGCTCAAAGTCTTGGAAGATATGAGTTTTGGGAAGAAATGGATTAACTGCATTGCTTTTTGTATTAAGAATGTTAGGTTCTCTGTGTTGGTGAATGGCTCAGCAGAAGGTTTCTTTGCTTCAGGAAGGGGTTTGAGGCAAGGTAACCCTTTATCACTTTTTTTTTCTTTGCTATGGAAGGTCTGAATCAAATGATTAATTATGCCAAGGTGAATGGCTGAATAAGTGGTCTTAAAGCTGTAAATAAGGAGGACAACAATGTGGAAGTTTCTCACTTACTATATGCTGATGATTCTTTGGTTTACTGTGATGCTAAGGTGGAACAAGTCAGATATATCAGATTTATCCTGATCTTGTTTGAGGCAATTTCTGCACTACATGTCAATTGGAGGAAAAGTTCTATCTTTCCAATTGGTGATGCTGACAAGCCAATATTTATCTTTGGGTGACAGGTTTGTTTTGGTTAATAGTGTGTTGGATGCCTTACCAACTTACGTGATGTCTTTGTTCCCCATACATGGCAAAGTAAGGCACACAATTGATGCTTTAAGAAGAAATTTCATTTGGTAAGGAAACAAGGACAAACAAGCTATGCACTTGGTCAAGTGGAAGTCTTTAATTACCACCAAATCAAAAGGGGGTCTGGGAATTAGGGACTTAAATGCTCAAAATATTAATCTTATGTTGAAATGGTTGTGGAGGTATAATTTGTAAGAGAATAGTTTATGGAGAAGGATAATATTTGAGAAATATGGTCAGGAAGGGATGTGGTGCACATTTCCTGTTAATAGTCCCTATGGAGTAGGGGCGTGGAGATCTATTAGACAACACTAAGATCTTTTGCTAAAGAACTCTAGTATCCAGGTTGGTAATGTTAGAAAGACTGTTCTGGACAATCAATTGGGTTGGGCATGTGTGTTTGAAAGATTTTTTACCTGATTTGTTCAGCATTTCTACCAGCACAAATTCCTATTTATCCTCAGTTAAGGAGATGCAAGGGTGGAACATTACCTTCAGGAGGGCTCTCAATGATTAGGAAATTGAAGGGGCAGTGGAGTTCTTCAAGACTCTTGGAGGATTTTCAAGGGATAACAGATGCCGATGACAAGTTGTTGTGGAAGCAAAGCAAGGATGGGAATTTCTCAGTCAAGTGTGCCTATTTAACAATCATCAATTGCACTTATCAGATTGGCCTTGGATGTTTATTTGGAAAACAAATGCTCCTATAAAGGTTCTCTGTTTTACCTGGTTGGTGGAAAGACAAGCAATATCGACTCAAGAAAGGTTGAGAAGAAGGGGGTTCCAACAATGTTCTAGATGTCTGTTTTGTGAGACTAACACAGAAACTAATAGCCATGTTTTTCTTCATTGCTCTTTCACTATCCAATTGTGGCAGCTCTTTCTCAATATTGTGGGGGATCAAATGGTGTGTGACTGCAAACACTGTTGATCTTCTTAAGAGTTGGATCAATTTGGGAGGTTCAGCTAGACATAAGAAATGGTGAGATTGGTTCCTGCTTGCATATGGTGGACAGTTTGGAAAGAGAGGAATTCAAGAGTTTTTGAAGATAAGAGTAGTCATGTGCAGGACATTAAGATGAAGTGTTTGCTTTTGTTTCACTTTTGGTGTAAAGAGCGCCTTTTAGAGGAGGAGGTATCCTTAATAGATTTGATAGGACAACTGTAACTGTTTGTAGACTTTTGTTGGTTGTGGGGATCTATCCTATGTAAATATGGCTTTTGCACTGTCCTAGTGCTATCAATACCAAAGTTACCAGTTTAAAAAAATGAAGCTAACAAGACCAACAACAACATACCCAATGTAATCCCACAAAGTGTGAGGAAGGTAGGATGTACGCAAACCTTACCTCTACCTTTGTGGGACAAAGATGCTGTTTTCGATAGATCCTCGGCTAAAAACCATAGTCAAGGCAAGATTGCAAGAAAATAAGACAACAAAAAATATTAAGATATAGAACAAAGGAAGTAATACCCAACATAAGAATAATGATCTACGTGATACCTAAATACTACTAAGAAAAGGAGAAAATAAGATGGAAAGGCTAGGCCCCACCTCCCTCACACACATCACGACAAACTCAACTACCTACTAACCTTCTATCCTAATCATCGACCTCCATATCTTCCTATCTATGGTCATGTTCTCAGTCAGTTGAAGTTGTGTCATATCCTGTCTAATCACCTCCCCCAGTTCTTCTTCGGCCTACATCTACTCTCCTAACTCCTGCGACTGCTAATCTCTCATACCTCATAACTGGCGCATCCTCACACCTCTTCACATTCCCGAACTATCTCAGTCGCGCTTCTCTCATCTTATTCGCCATGGGACCACTCCACCCTTATCCCGTATAACTTCATTTCTAATTATATCTCTCCTAGTATTGACCACACATCCATCTAAGCATTCTCATTTCTGCTACTTGCATCTTCTGAACGTGGGCGTTCTTAACTGGCCAACTAAAACATATCTAAAGGGCAGTCCGATGCATTAAGCTCTCGCTATGCGCGGGGTTCGGAGTAAGGCCGAACAACAAGGGTTTATTATATGCAGCCTTACCCTGCATTTCTGCAAGAGGTTGTTCCACAGTTTAAACCCATGACCTCCTGGTCACATGACAACAATTTTATCAGTTACTTATATTAAAGCTAACGAGACCCATATTGGCAATAAAAGAATCGGGTAAAAAAGTCAAATAATGCTGGATGGCTTGATTTTGTGAGGATTATTCATAGGTGATAAAGCAAGATGAGTTTGTTCAGTATGAAGCACGAATCAATTAGCAAATAGAAAGCTTGAATTTTTATCAGTTTTTAGTTATGCAATAAAAGGATGGCCTTCTTATTTATCCACATAGCAAGTAAAGCCCCAGGGTCCAAAACCTTAAATTACATTCTCTTAAGTGTAGGACAAAAATTCCCAAATCCCCAATCAAAACATGGATTAATCTACAATTAAACGCGTGTAATTTACAATACCTAGGTTAGAATCTTACCAAAGACTAAATGATTGAAATCTCCTTGAAATTCGTCTTGGACCAAGCTCCAGTATCCTAAAATGTGAAATGAAAGCCTAATCCCGACTCGGGAAATATTTTTAAGTCTAGCAAGGCCTTCACAATTGCGGTCCTTAGGTCGCAACTGAGGGCCTAACAAAAGTGGCTCTAGCTCCGCATTTGCGTATCCACTTGGCCTAGTCCCTTGTCGCAAATGCGATAAAGCCTCCACAAATGCGATCCATGTTAGCCCCAACTCATTTGTAAATGGAGACCTTGCCCGGCCCTAGCCCTTTAGGCTACTGCCGCCCCTGGAAAGCAATTGCGACCGTACCAGATAAAAAATAAACTCAGCCATGCCAGATCTGGTTTATGGCTTCGGACCTCTCAGGATGTAAACCAAACATGCAAACCGCTCCAGAATCACCCTACGGGCATGTTAGAACCTGGAAATCAACATTTCGAAACTGTCTAGACACATATTTGACCGTGGTCAACGCTTAACTTTCCAAATCACTAATTTTTTACTTAAGCATTTGAATCACTCCCAGCCCCTCGAGACCCGTCCAAACTATCCAACTAACTCCAAAAGCACCATACGAAGAAACTTTCAAACCTCATTTCCGAGCCCGTTAATCCCAAATATTAACTTTGGTCAACTCTTAAGTTTCAACTTTCTACAACATACGTAATCGCACAAGTGGGTCTGGGGAGGGTGGTGTGTACGCAACCTTATCCCTATCCTGTGAGGGTAGAGGTTGTTTCCAATAGATCCTCAACTCAAGTAAAGCATATAAAAAACTGTACAAAAAGGAAATACAGTAGTGAAGAAGCCAGGTAGAAAATAATTGAGAAAAGAACGGTAACAACAATAATAATACGATAACTGAAGCAAAGGAAACAACATGTAATAATAAAATTGAAAATATGACTCAATGCAATAATGTAGACACAACAAATTCAATAATATTTTTTTCCGATAATTTCTCACACATCTCAACATTCTCATTTCCGCTACTTAACTTCTTAGTTTTGGTTTTTTTCCCCGATACATATCCAAGTCCCTTGGGACTCGTGGCACCTATCCCCGCAAGTCATAAAATATACATTAAACCTACGAGAAGTGTCATTTAGGGGGAAAATGTTCTAATACTCAAAACGACCGGACGGATCATTACATGTCCATTGCTAGATCTGTGTCAATGAATTCTTAGTTCAATCCCTTATGCAATTATGTTAAAACTAATCAAAGAGTCTTTCTATTGTCGCTTATGGTTGATGTTGGTCATTGTTGAAATGAGTGAAGCTTTCTAATCTCTTTAGAAGTTTGATTAAGAAGTGTGACCTTGTGAAGATTGGGCTTCCACTTGACTATCATCGTCTTTTTAACATTATGTTATTTTCTATTTTGTAGGCCCCAAGTTATCCAGATGTTGGACGTTGTTGGGATATTGTTGATAAGTATAAGGTTTCAATTTTTTATACAGCTCCCACATTGGTGAGGTCTCTGATGCGTGAGGGAGATGAGGTAAGTATACATCTACTTGTTTTCACTTATATCTAGTTGGTTGTTATT
Source organism: Przewalskia tangutica (assembly GCA_029844215.1). Lineage (NCBI taxonomy): Eukaryota > Viridiplantae > Streptophyta > Magnoliopsida > Solanales > Solanaceae > Przewalskia > Przewalskia tangutica. Next base: position 111,861,553 of record CM056733.1, on the reverse strand, counting down.
CAGTACTTCTATCATTATTTTTTGTTGTATATAATTAGAATTTAAAGGGCGATTATCGAGTTGGTCTAGTGCAGTGTCATCAAAAGCGAAAAGCGCAAATATACTCTATGGTACATTGGGGATTTAAGCGCAATGTGCAAATAAAGCGTAGACTTTAATGAAAAAAGGCGCAAAAAGAGAAAAAAACAAATACATGTCTAGTCCGAGACTAATAATTATAAGCATGAATAGCAAATATATGGACAAAGAAATTGAAATTCTTTTACGATAAAGTGAAATATCAATTGTTTAGTGTCGCCTCTTCAACAAATGTTCATTGGCAAGGAAGGTTTTGTCTTAGAGCCTTGATGACGACATTGAAGCGCACACTAAGCGATCCTTGATGCGAAGCGCTCAACATGTTTTGAGCTGCGCTTCAGGGCTTAAGCACGCTTTAAGCGCTCCTTTAAAAACATTGGTCTAGTGGCTAGGGCGCTAGGCAAACAAAAAACACTCATTGGCTTTGTACAAGAGCTTAATTCCTATTGAGGTATCATGTAGCGTGCATGAAAGCCTGAGGGTATAACTCAAGTAGATGGCCTCATCTTTTGTGCTTAACTTCATTAACGTATAGAGAAAATAAATGTTAATTTTCTTGGTAAAACTTCTACTAAACTATTATCGAGTGTTTATTCATAATTAAATTAAGCAAAAAAAAAATACAACTTAGAAACTGATTCAGACATAGTTTATGCCAAAGAGGAATTAAAGATTGCACACTTACTTTATTATGTCTACAACAATCCTCTCTCCTCTTCACTTTTTCCTCATTTCCTCTCCACTCCCCGGTCAATCCTTTTTCAATTTTTGATCTGGAAGAACTATCCCTCTAAGCATATCGTGGACTATATGGTTATAGAGAAATAAGAGGTGTTTTGAAGGCCAACAACATCATGTTTCTTTAGTTAATTCGTTGAGTTGGAATTGCTTCGAATGAACTTCTTTTTTTTTTTTTGATAAGGATACTATGCTATGTTGTTGTCTTTTGTCTTTATTTCGTAGTACCTCCGTAACAATTTATTCATGAAATTTACCTTATCTTATGAAAGAAAGTGTGCAGTCTCTAAGCTTATTTAGATGGGGTACTCACACAAATTAATGTAGTAATGCAGTAGATGGAGATCCTGGGTTTAAACTCTCACTATCGCCGTCCATAAAAAATATGCATGTGTTGTCCCATGAAAAAGAATTAAACCTGCATGTGAGGGGATGTGTTGACATAATTAAATAAATAAAAATATATCATATCTAATAGTTTAAACTACCAGCATCAAGAATGATGGGAGATGAGTGACCCAAGCAAAAGTGACATCATCAATGTGGGGTGTTTACAAGAAACAATAAGTAGAGATACCCGCCAATTATTAGGGGTGTATGGAAGGAGGGGGAAGTGGGTTAGAGAGATGGCTTCGACAAGGGGTAGGGGGTGAGAGAGTGTTGGTCTTTTGGGATGAGAGGAAGTTAGAGTTATGGGAAGTTAAAAAGGAAGTTCCTTGTTCAAAATTGTGAGAAGTAAACCTCGGGGGTTTTGTTGAGTTTTACAAACCAAGAGGTGAGGGGTCAAAAATAGAGTTTGGGGAGGGAGATCCAATGGGGGGATAGGAGGGGATTTTAACTCCATGCTATTCGACGATAGGATGGAGCAGTTTTCTAGGGTAACGGAACACTTTGATTTGTGACTTTTCACGAACTTGTGGATTTACCTATGGTAGGTGCAAATTTCACTTAGTACTGAGTTACGGAATCAACATCGAAGTCCAAACTAGGTAGACTGCTCATTGCTATTGGTTGGGAGAAACCTTCGAGAATCTCATCCAAGTGTTGCATTTCGAATTAGCTTCGGATCACACTCCCAACATACTTTATTGCAGTTGGATGAGAAGATTTCACGTTCCATTCAGATTCAGAAATATGTGGTTAATGTCAGAAAACATGGGGATTTAGTAATGAGTTGATGGGGAGGACACCAAGTCGGAGGATACTCTCTTTTTGTTTGGCCAGAAAGTAGAATTTGCAGAAAAGGGAATTGAGAAGACGGAATAGAAAAATGTTTTGGTGGATGGAACTAAAAAGAATGGATCTAATGAACAATATTAAAGAAGTTGGACTGAAGGAGGCTTATAGTTAAACATGGAAGGAAAGGTGAGAAAGGAAGAAGTTGAAGGGGAACTAGCAAACATGCAATTGCTCAGAGATCAGTTGGAGAAGATAATTGAGCTTGTTGTGGTTAAAAAGGGAGTATTTTTACACAAACTTCTTACTTGTTTGTTTACAATTCTTAGTTTTAGCATTAATCAAAATCACTTTAAAAAGATCACTGGCATTGTGTTACGCATAGATAAACGAACTTAGACTTGACTACCCCATATAATTTCCCTCTCTGGAATTCAACTCGGAAATAGTTTTGGTAATTACTATGACAATCGCTTTACTCTTTAACGAGGGTACGGTTGAGTGTTATCACTGATAATCCGCATGAAGAGCAATCCTAAGAGCAGACGATTTGAGACAAGGATTCTATGCATAAGATGGTTTTTATGAGCAAGAAGGTGGAGGAAGATGTTCATTATCTGCTGCTTTATTACCCGATTTAATACCAATTATAATGCACCAGATGGTACATGTTTGGAGTTGAATGGAAGATGTTCATTATGTGCTGCTTTATTACCCGATTTAATACCAATTATAATGCACCAGATGGTACATGTTTGGAGTTGAATGGTTGATGTGAGAATCTGTCGAAGAGATGTTATCTAGATGGAAATTCAGAAGGAGGAGAAGAGTATGAGAAATAGCAGCTTTAGCAATCAAGTGAGTCATGTGAAAGGAGGGCAATAGGAGGGTGTTCAAAAGAATTGGAAGTACATTTTGCACAAGTTAGAAGAGCCTTTTTATTTTCTGTACATTTTTAGAGCACTTTTCATATTCTTGTGTACTACAGATGATTGGATGCTATTCATGGTAATTCATGCTTTGGTATGAAAATTTTATGCTTTATATATACATATTGTCTGCGGAGTGTTTCCACTCAATCAATAAAATACTTCTCTCATAAAAAAGAAAAGGTAAACTCCCCGCTTTTGCTATTTAAAACATTAATTATAGCTTAATATCAATAAATATAAGTGACATAACTTATATATTATATCTATTTATTTTCCTTTCAGCATGTCTCTCGATATTCACGCAAATCTTTACGGGTGCTTGGAAGTGTGGGTGAGCCTATCAATCCAAGTGCATGGAGGTGTGAACTATACATATGGATCTTTTGTGTGCGCTTTTTCCCCTGCATATCAGGATATCGACGACATGCTTTTTTCAAGTTTTTGTTTGTCTTTGAGCAGGTGGTTTTTCAATGTGATAGGTGATGCAAGGTGCCCCATATCTGATACATGGTGGCAAACAGAAACCGGTGGCTTCATGGTATCTCAGTTACTGCTTATTTCGTCATTATTACCACTCACAGAAAAATTAATATCTTACTTCTGTCTTAATTATTCCCTTCTAGATTACTCCTTTACCAGGAGCGTGGCCGCAGAAACCTGGTTCTGCTACTTTTCCTTTCTTTGGAGTCCAGGTACCTGCTTAAGATAATAAACAGATCTCCAAATATGATTAGAAACCAATATTTCATTTGGTATTGTAAAAAAGGGCAGCCCGGTGCACTAAGCTCCCGCTATGCGCGGGGTCCGGGGAAGGGCCTGACCACAAGGGTCTATTGTACGCAGCCTTACCTTGCATTTTTGCAAGAGGCTGTTTCCATGGCTTGAATCCATGACCTCCTACTCCAAGGTTCATTTTGTATTGTAGGAATGATATTATTGAGTTTGATGTCTAGCAGATTATGTGATGGTGTCACCCATGCCACGCAATACCATCTTTGAGAATAGCGGAATATTTTTAGGATTTAATACATGATGACTGTATGCGTCTTAAGGAATGTTAAAACTGGAGTCGTGCAGTGCTTGTATCTTTATTTATCATGATAATGTGGAAACAACAAAAACCCTCTAAAATTTGGTCTTTGCTCTTTCTCCGACATATGGTCATGATGTCTAAAATCATGCAGCCAGTAATAGTGGATGAGAAAGGTGTTGAGATTGAAGGTGAGTGCAGCGGGTATCTGTGTGTGAAAGGCTCGTGGCCTGGGGCATTCCGAACACTTTATGGGGATCACAGAAGATATGAAACCACATACTTTAGTGCCTTCCCTGGCTATTATTTCAGTGGTGATGGCTGCAGCAGGTACTTTCCAGTGAAGTAGACTCCTGGTTGTCTATATACGTCATCATAAGGGAACGTACAGGCATGCTTTGTTTTTCTTCTTCTGATTTCTTGAAGCAGTTTTGACTGATTTTCATTGTCATGTTTAAATTTCTGTTTCAGGGACAAAGATGGTTACTATTGGCTCACTGGAAGAGTAGATGATGTGATTAATGTGAGGTATAGTTTGCATATGAATTTTCATATTTTCAGAGCCTAATTAGAATTTGAAAAAATAAGAGGAACAAGGAGATTCCTTTGGGAACTGCGTGAATATCTTTCAATTTTGAAAATTCGAAGTGTCGTGTTTGCTGGAAGTAATCTTTAATAGTGCTAATTCAATTGGAAGCGAGTAGTTTGCAGGTACAATTTTTTGTAGCTAGTTGAACTCGTAGTTCTACTTGTTTGTTGTATGAAGTATTTTTAACACATGCAGTGGACATCGTATTGGCACAGCAGAAGTGGAATCTGCTCTAGTTTCACATCCTCAGTGTGCTGAAGCAGCTGTGGTTGGTGTGGAGCATGAGGTACATTCACGTTCTAGTTCTCATCTGAGTTTATATGGAAGTTTTCCCTTCTCTACTCTAATCCGTTCTTTTGGAGTCGCGTGAAAGGTTAAAGGACAGGGGATATATGCATTTGTTACTCTGGTTGAAGGTGTTCCATACAGCGATGACCTGCGTAAAAGTCTTGTGATGGCTGTTAGGAACCAGGTATATTTGTTCCATTCTCTCTGGCGATCCAACATTTGCTTATTGTTTGTTTTTCCCTTTATTAGACGGGCTACTTGAATACTATCTACCAATGGGGCAACATTTGCCCTGTAAAAAAAAGTACCTACCAATGGGGCAAAATAGGCAGTCCAATAAACCCTCCAAACTTAATCGAAAATGAAAACAAAAAGAAGAGAAAATTTAGCCATAGGACTGAAGTCAGTCTTCGAGCTTTAAGAGTCTCGTCTTTCCATTGCAAAGTGTTCAAATTGTTGGGACCAGGGGCGAATTTGTGTACAAAATTTGGGAATGTGAACCCATGGTCTCACCGTAAAACTCGATATTTTATGTATATATTTTCTAAAATTAGAATAATATTAACTGTTGGAACTCATACTATAGGAAGGCTATATGGCACACTGGTTGAAGGTTGAGTTAGTTACCTGAGGCCGGAGGACTAGAGATCAATCCCCACTTAATACATTTTTTCCCTTCATTTTTTAGTGGTGCACCCATTGTCTAAAAATCCTAGATTCGCCTCTGGTTGGGACCGTACCCTTTTTACTTGCTTACGAAGAATAATATCAAATATTTGGCCTGGTTGATAGAGGCTTAAGGGGGCAGTCTTGTTTCTTTTGTGTTGCTTTTTTTCTTAAGACTTAAGGGGCAGTCTTGTTTTCCTTTGTGTTACTTTTTTTCTTCCGGAGTTCAGTACTGAAGTAGTAGTTACCACAGGTAGTCATCTCCTTGAAGTGTCTTGACACTTTTAACCTGTAGTATTGGGTAAGATATTTGAAAAAATGGTTGAATTGGATTTTTGGAGAAGATAAAATGAAAACCAAGGGATTATTAGTTTTATTGCTCGTGGAACTTATATATTTTGTTTGTTTCGCCAAACATACACACGCTTGTACACAAGGAGAAAAAGAAAAAAAAGGAAGGTTAGAGAGCACTGCTAATACATGACCTGAGTCACTGCTTATCTGAAAATATGAGCATATAATTTCTTACTGCAGAATGTACACTAGCATAAACCTTATATTCGAGACTACATGAAGTTGTTACCACTGTCTGAAACTTTCTATTTCACATGTCAGATTGGCGCTTTTGCAGCGCCAGACAAGATACATTGGGCACCGGGTCTTCCTAAGACGAGAAGTGGGAAAATAATGAGAAGAATTCTGAGGAAAATTGCTTCCAGGCAATTAGATGAGCTTGGGGACACTAGTACACTTGCAGACCCAACTGTGGTTGATCAGCTTATCGCACTTGCTGATTGCTAAAGTAACAACTTCTAAATATAGTGAAGTTACAGGTTTAGCTGATTGTGTTAGTAGAGATTGGTAGTATTTTCTATTTTGTTTCATTTTTAGTGAGATTTTCATGTCAGCACCTTTTCTCTCCAAATTTGAACAACTTACGGTTAACACACTTTTGAAGATCGGGTTACATTGACAATCAAGAAATAAAATACCAAGATGCAGATTTTCTTTTCAATGTTATTTTGGTTTTCTTGTGCCACTTTTCACCACGTCTTGTTCACTAAAGGATAACAGGATATATGAGAAATAATTTTTTTTTTTTTTTTTTGTTGACGAAGGAACCCGCAGCCGCTACTCTTTCGAGTGCGCACAGGGTAAACCCCGGACTGACGCAGTAGCCTGCAAACCACGTCAGCCATGTAAACCACACTTGGCAAGCCATGTGTGACAGGCTCAACCAAGAAGGTTTATGCAGGGGATCGAACTCGTGACCTTGCGGTCCCGCGCTCTACTGCTACACCAACTTGGCTACCCTTGCGGGTTATATGAGAAATAATTGTTTTCACTGAATGTTGTGTTTGAACTTCTGAAATTATATGTTAAGGATCTGATATTAAAGTGGAGAACTTGTTCGAGGTTGTTGGACGACTAATATTTGAATTTACTATGAGAAGCAAATTCAACAAAAAGAAGAAGAGAAAACTATGTTTAGAAAGTTACTTTTATTTTAAATAATTTAAATGTTAAAGCACATGCGAAATCATTTGAATGGTTAATTGTAATGCTCCTTCCTTGAACTGGAATTTGTAGATTTTAGGCTCTTAAGAGTGGACATATGTTAGTTGTAGATTATAGGCTCTGTGAATGTTATTGTCACTGATCATTTGAATTAACGAAATCAACATAAAAGTAGATGAGATGAAGTTGGACCCTAACTCGTAAGCGAAGCGTTTTGCATTTGACCAACACCTAAAAGTATGAAAACATAAAAATTGAAATATGAGTATTAGAACACTCATATGCATCATATCCAATCATTAAGTTTGCAAAGTCTTTCAAAGAGTATCAGAGTCTTCAAATTTAGCAAAGGACAATATAGTACAACAACCTTCAATATCGATGTTCAATATTTCTCAAGTATTAAGTGTTTCTCAAGTACACAACCTCAATATTTATATTTCAGTGTCTTCCAAAATCTTGCCTTTTGGCCGAATTTCATTTTACATGTATTAAGGATCCATGATGGCTGATTAGCTGGAGTTTCCCGACGAGCAACTAAGCAAAATGTCTTCCATTATTAAAAATAAATCATGACCTAGCAGATCAATTTTGTATGCATCAAGGATCCAAGCTGACTAGTGCTCCCTCCTGACTAGTTAGGAAACACACAGTTATCATGCAATTGTAATTTACTTCAAACTCATGATATATTAGTCGAAATCGTTTTCTCTGTCTCAAATAATAATAATAAATATTTTATTTCTTTAATTAAAAACAAGTGAGGATGATTTTCAATAATGTCATTTCAAACATGCCATGCTGTTTTCAACAACTAACAAGGTATATAATCAACTAGTAGCAATATGCCTAATTAATTAATAATATAAATCATAGAGCAAACTATGCATGTCACTCACGTACATTAACCTCGTTTAGATCTTTATGTTTGAAGTCATGACGTGGTATGAAAACATCACAAAATAGTTCAAAACATAACATACCTCAACTAGCCTAAGTCCAGCAATCAAAACGACTTTAATCTATCATAAAATAATTAATTTATATCATTTTACGACCATAAACATTCATTGAATCAAATCCCAACACATTAGGGATTAACTTTTGCTAAAATTCCTCAACATTCATTTTTTTAATTTAAACCTCATCTTATGTCTGAGAATTCAATTTTTAATTTTTATTAAGCTATTAAAGTAACTAGAATCACCCAACAACTCCATCAAAATCATAATTTACCTATCCATCATCCACATTCTCAAGAACTCCAATTTCATAACTTTAGAATTCTGGATTTCATTCAAATTAAATTTTAAGTCATGTTTTCAGTGTCCACGTATACCCTACAAACTAATTTAATCATCCATCTATAAATGGAGTAAACATATCACCTTGTTGGAAAAATGCCCTAACTTGAGATTTGGTGTGCGTTCTTGCGATTCAAACAATTTTTTATTGATTTTGATCCACAATAATGTTAGTATCAATATCATATAGGCTTAGTATCCATCATAATATACCCAAGAAACTCACTTTGAATATCTTGGGATTATAGCTCAAAATCGCTCCCTTTGTTCCAAGCCCTAATCCCTTTTCTTCCAAAACTAAATCTGCCCTGAAATGGCTGTGTTTATAGTGCCGATGACCTTATGTTATGGTCGTACGTCGTGCGAACTTTTAACATCTTATGATTGCACTGTTAGCCTCTCGTAAAGTTGTCATAACACATTCTAGAAATATTCAAATGATTTAAAATTATGTTTTGTGTCGATCATTTGAAACTTTAGCCCGTTCCGTAGTTTCCAACTTATCTTATCTTTACTCTAAGGTTTTTCATACTTTAAATCACTCTCATAACACTTTGTTTTCCCTATAACACGTTTCAATCATTCTTACGCTCTCGTGTATGTCCTAGCCTCTCAGGGAAAGCAACTGTCCCGACGATCACCCTTCCACCCTTATTGTTTTTCCTTCAACAAAAAGCTCACACTACTACTTTTTAATTACTATTTTCCACCCATTTCTCTAACTCAATTGGAGAACTCTTATAAAAAGCCAAGCTATCAAATGCTATTTCTAGTAATACATGATCTCAAACTCTAGAAGGAAGGGGGAGGAACAAATATGGAATAGAGAAACGGAAGAACGAGACGGGGAGGGGGAACAACAAAGGTTGTGATGTAGTGATTTGTACTACACCATCCTTAATTAATAAGTCTCGAGTTTGAGTCTCCTTGGGTACAGAGTCAGTTTTGGTAGGTAGTGTCTTGGACGTCAATGTGGACTCCTCGACATGAATTTAAATTTAGTCGGATCCTAATACGAGTACCGAATATCGGATGTGAAATCAAAAAAATATAAAAAGGAGGGGGACAAAGAGGAAATAATTGAGGAAGGGAATATTTTTCAGAATAAAATTTTCACTTCTTCAGATTTATTCTTTTTTATTGTAGCATATAATATGAATCTAATATGTTATCCATGTCACAAGAGCGAATACTCAAAAGCTAAAGATTCATAAAGCTTTATCTTCCTTATGGCATAAGAAAGATTGACTAATTCTTATGATAAAAAAAGATGAAATTAAACATCGTAAATTTTATGATAATTTTGATTTGCTTTAAGAAGTTATAGATAAGTCAAAGCCCAAAATAAACGTGCAAATGAAATTTGCATTGGTTCAATTTGTTTTTTCTGATTAACGATACTTATATAATAATACTAGATTTATCAATTCTTTAATCTAACAAAAACATAGTTGGCCTAGGATAATCTTGATGTAAAAATTTAAAACAAACTATAGGAACTAAAGCAAATAAAAGATGCACAAGTTGCAAGATGAACCAAAATTCCAAATGACTTGCATATTTAAACTTAAACATCAAACAAAAAATTCAATCCAGAACATGATAACAAGAACAACTTAAACATTCTTTAATTAAATATTATTGAATTATAAATAAGTTTTTGATGAAAACATATATATAATATATTTAAACTTATTCATAAACTTAATATATTATGTATATATATATATGATTATAAAAACTGTGTATATAATTTAACGATTTGGTTTGATTTTTTCCTAAATAAAACCGAATCAAATATTGTAGTTTTTAAATTTTTTAAAATCAAATCAAATCCAAAAAAATATTGAGTTAGTTCGATTTGGATTGATTTTTAACCAAATCATGAACACCCTTATTCACAACCTAAATCATAATACTCTCTATGTTTCAATTAGCTAGTAACCACGCACACCATCTAAAAAAATAAAAAAAACTTTTAAATTTTATAATCTTAAATTTAAATATGTATAATATATCAAAATACTATTTAATCGTATGATTTTAAATATGCTATATGACATATGAAATTAAAGAGAACAAACTAAAGAAGGGTGAGACAAATAAATTAGAAAAGTAAATGTACCCACCCCAGGCATAGCCGAATAGCGAAATACTTTTTCTACTCGAGTCCCTGCTAGGTATCGTTCTCTCGCCGTTGGTTTTTGATGATTGAGTCATGTCCGTTGCTTTGTTAGAGTTGGAGACGAAGACAAATGGAGCTGCAAATGAAGGTCACACAAGCTGTTCACGTGCTAAATCACGATAGCCAATCGTGCAACCGTGTTGCTGCTAATCAATGGCTAGTACAGTTTCAGCAGACCGATGCTGCTTGGGAAGTCGCCACGTCCATCCTCACATCCAATTATCACCACCAATTTGTTTCTGACTTTGAAGTCGAATTTTTTGCTGCTCAGATTCTCAAGCGAAAGGTCAGAACCCCTTCAGTTTCTATATTTGCATAAGAAAGGCTTCTCCTCATTTACATGGGTTTCCCAACAGGGCACGAAACGGACCTTAGACCGACGGGGTAGGGAAACACTTAAAAGGGGCATACAACTTATGAAAAGGTGTAATGGGGCGGATACCCAGCACACTGGATACTATTTCCTCTTATGTGAATCGTTGGTCCTTAAATTTGATAGAAATTTAGCAAAGAGGAACGTAATGGTAGTGAAACAATTGCATCTTGATTTTGGATAAAACTTGGACGGATTAAATTTTCTTTGTTCTTTCTTTTATTTTTGACAGGGAGATTGCGATTATCTCACACTTGCATATTATTGATGTCTGTCGTAGTGTTGTTTGATGTATTTTAGTTTCTCTTTGAATTCCATGCTTAAGCTATGGACACAAACTTGGGGTTATCCATCAATATTTTGTGCATTGTAAGGTCATGATGTGTGATTATATTAATTCTATCCGTCCATTTTGATATCTCCTAGTACTATCAGTGTAAAATTACAGGTAGTAATAATTATATATAGCTGGTCCGCTTCAAGTGAACCATGGTTTGTGGGCCAAGGTTCACTTAGTTAAGAATACTAAGTTGCTGCTGAGGCTAGTCGGATAACAATTGTTAAGAATGCTAGGGAAGTGAATTGTATGTAATTGTTGGCACAATCTCTACGCTTCATTTGTACAACTACGATTATTTTTTATAAGGTAATAATTTCATTAAAAAATGGGCAACACCCATATACAAGAGGTATACCATAAGATAGAAAAACTACAAAAAGAGAAGTTTTTTTTTGAGAAGGTAACAGTTGTATGTATAAACTAAACCAGCATATAGGTTGTGCTTAAAACCATACAAACCGAGACCTCATGGGTGCACCAAAAAAAAGGGATAAGAGGCTACTCCTCAATTGTACAAAATTCAGTTCTACACCTTCAAAAGCTCGTCTATTTCTTTCTCTTTGAACAACCCATATTAGAGCAATTGGTGCAATACTCCAAGCCCTACGTATTCTCCTTCTTCCGTAGCTCCAACTAGACATAAATCCTTTCACAGTCCCATGCATCACCTGATAGTTTCCAAACCATATCATGGTTTCCCACCCGAGTAGAAGAAGGTGGTCTACGTCTTCACCTGATTCCTTGCACATGAAACACCAGCTAACATACGATGAAATAATTTTTGAAGGCAGATCTAGTTCCATACAAAAGATCAAATGTAATTGTATCACAACTTATGTTTTTGGGGTAAAGAGCAATGTATAGAAGATGAAGTACAGATAGTGGACTTCTTAGGAGTTTTATAATTACTATTCTCCTAAGCTCTTTTTTTGGAGGTGGCCAGCATACCGTTAATCATGAGGAATACAAATTACCAGTTTAAAAAAACATACACGATCTTCCTCTTCCTCAAATTCTCGACCGTTAGAATCACACCTCTAGCTTCTAGCCAAGCATAGAAACAAATCTTTGAAAGGATTTTAACTATGAAAGGATCCGTGAAAGTTTACCGTGGTAAATTAATTGACTAAAGTCTTTCCGTGTTGTCAAAGGATACGTTCAGAGTTATGGCCTTGATTATAATGATACATGCTCCGGTCGTTAAAATTACATTTGTCCGATTGCTTATCTTCATTAGGTAGATAAAAGGAACACCTTTTTACGGAGAAAGTTAGCCGATAGGGGTATACATTGAGCATCCACCATAGTTTGTTGCTCACAGAGAGTTAGGCTTGGTATGTTCTCCATGTTCACTATACGGTCTTAAAACAATTAAGACAAAAAGGAATTTTTCTCTGTAGAAATGAGCTCTAACTTGGGTAATGCCCCATAACTTCTCTTTCTTTGGCTCTCTCCATTGAGTCCTATCACCGGCATGACTGTTTGCTAGCATTGGGAGAAAATTTTCTCCACCTTAGGAGACAAATCCTTAGAATTGTTCAAATTAGTAAGGATTTCGATAGATGGTTTGTATGGGTAGAACACGGTCGTAGATCCACAAGTAGAATTAAGATTGATGAGGAGAATCTGAGATGGATGTGTGAAAAAACATTACATGTTTCATGGGTAAGTATGGTGAATTAGCTTATACAAGCTCTGTATGGTAGGTAAAAATAATCCACCCCTGGATAAGGTCTGACCATGGGCAATTAGATGTTTGATATTCTGATAGTAGTCTATCAGATAGACGTTCTACCTCTTGATACTTTGTGATGATGGAGGAAACCTAAACTCTTGGAGAAGTAGAAAAGCAAAGTGTTATTTCTCTGTAGAACGCAGGACATCGAGCTATGACTTTTGTAACCTGTGAGCTTATCTGGTTAAAACAAGTTATCCTAGAGTTAATATGCATTCAAGTTTTTCACTCAGAACTGGAATGTTGTGCAAGAAGATGTTATTGCAGCAGTGAAGGAGTTCTTTGTTTCTGGAAAATTGTTGAAAGCATTCAGTTGTACAGCTATTACATTAGTGCCTAAAGTCACTTCTCCTACTCAGGTTAAGGACTATAGGCCTATAGCTTGCTGTACTACAGTATATAAGATTATTACAAAGGTCCTTACTAACAGGATTAAAGGTGTGATTGGATATCTGGTCAGCCTATCCCAGCCAGCCTTCATTGAAGGAAGAAGTATCATTGACAGCATACTATTTAGCCATGAGCTACTCAAGTGGTACTCTAGGAAAGACCTGTCAGCAAGGTGTGTGATGAAAGTGGATTTAAGGAAAGCTTATGACTCTATTGAGTGGAGTTTCCTGAGAATTATGCTTGCAGAACTGGGTTTTCCTTATAAATTCATTCTTTGGGTTATGGAATGCATCACTACAGTTTCATACTCTTTGGTGTTGAATGTGAGTCTCTCTAAACAGTTTCAGGGGCATCAAGCAAGGGGACCCAATGTCCCCCTACTTGTTTGTGATTGCTATGGAATATTTGCAAAGAGAATTGGCCATGCTCAGACTTCACAAGGACTTCCAGTTTCACCCCAGATGCAAGAAACTTGGTATTGTGCATATATGCTTTGCAGTTGATCTGCTTATGTTCTCTAAGGCAGAGAAGAGATCAATTCAACTGTTCTCAGGTGCCTCAGGCCTACAAGCTAACACAGACAAGTTCTATATTTATGGCAGGTGTTTCAGATACTTTGAAGCAAGAAATACTGGATATGTTGGGCTATGTGGAAGGTGAAATACCTTTCAAGTACCTAGGGGTACCCCTCTCCTCTAAGAAACCCACCATAGTGGAATTGCCTCAGAACTCGAGCCTACAAAGGTAGTGCGGAAAGGATCACAGAAAGAATTAGATGGTGGTCTTCTATTGTTATCCTATGCTGGTAGGATTCAGTTGATAAAGTCAGTTGTCTTTGGCATACAGACTTATTGGGCCCAGATCTTCATATTGCCCAAGAAAATTCTGAAGATGATAGACAGTGTGTGTAGAACATTCTTGTGGACTGGATCAACAGTGGTATCCATGAAATCACTAGTATCTTGGAAAAAAATCTGTATGCCTAAATCTAATGGTGGTTTGAATGTGATGAGTCTGGCCCTATGGAACAAAGCAACCATTTTGAAGCAACTATGGGCTGTTACAGAAGAGAAGAATTGCTTGTGGATTAAATGGGTGCATTCCTACTATATCAAGTCTGCTTCAGTTGAAACATGCCTTATTCCTAAGAATGCAACATGGGCAGTCAGGAAAATACTAGAAGCTAGGACACATGTCTTACATAATACTTCTTTGCAAGGAGGCCTTATGGAAAGATTGCAAACTGTGGTAAGAGGTGGAAAGTTCTCTGTTAAACAAATGTATATCCACCTTATGCCACACTTCAGAAGGTGCCTTGGAGAAGTATAGCTTTACAACCCAATATTCACCCAAGGCACCTCTTTATCTTATGGCTAGCTGCTGAGAAGAGATGGGCAACAGTTGATAGACTGTTGAAGTTTGGCATAAAAGTTCCAATGGACTGTGATACAACAGTAGAAATTTTAGATCACCTCCTGTTTGAATGCCCAATCACTAATAGACTATGGAAGAGACTTTTGGGCTGGCTGGGGATTCAAAGAACAATAGGAGGATGGTGTGATGAACTGGGCAAACAGGAAGTCAGGAAAGGGAGTCATCATCAGCTGCACCTTTGCTATGGTAGTGTCAATCATTTGGAGGGATAGGAACTCCATGAGGTTTTAGCAGGGTCGGTTTCATATGGACAAGGTCTGCAGAGAGATAGCACTTCATATACATGTTAGAGGCAGGGACTTGAAGCAATGGCAAGCAATGCTGACCAGTTTGAAAGAATCAACAAGGCTTCGTAGAACGAAGGGAGTGTATAACTGGGATTGAATTCCACTTTTTTGTTCGTAACGAGGGAGAGATAGAATGGAGTTCTTCACGAAGTTCGAAACAAAGGAATAAAAAAGGAATCTTAATGATTCACTGGTCGGGATGGCGGAACGAACCAGAGATTAATTCATGTATTCTATTGAGAAATAGGTGGTCAACACCTATTTAGCTTTGTAACTATGCACTTTGGTATCAATGAAAATCTTTACTTACCAAAAAAATGTGCATTGAAGTTAATTAGATGAAGGTAGTATGTGACAATTAAGCTTCCCTATACATACGAATGCAGTTTTTCATTTTTTTTTTTTTTGATGAAGTAATACAAATGCAGTTTATCATGAAAGGATAAAACACATGGAGGTGTATTGCCATTTTATTAGGCAGACATTGTGCTCACATACATTGCCACAAACTATACAAACTCAAATGGTCAACTAGCAGATGTTCTTTTTAAGTCCCTTTGAGGATCTCGGATTGAATACATTTATAACAAACTTGTGTACATTGCAACTTTAGGGGTGGCATTGAGATTTCAACAAGATTTATATTTATTAGAGTTGATTTGATTTCATTAGGCATGGCTTGATTTGATATATTAGATGAAATCTTGCCTAGAGTCAGTGATTTAACAAAGTTGTACGTGCTCAATTACTAGAAATTTCCAAGCTCGAGAGAATAATCAAGATTTTACTCTCTTCAAGTTCTCTTGGTTGCAATTTTAAACGAATAATTATGAAAAAAATCACAAAATTATAAAAGAAAAAATTCTAAATTGAATTGGAGATGATGTTAAATGTATATAAACGGGAAAAGGATTATTTAAATTGTTAAAAACAAAGAGAATCTGAAAATGTAAATGAGCATGTAGGGTGGGTGTGAGGAAACACTATGATGGGGGAAGACTTAACCCACACTTCTAACCCTAGTTTCTGAAGGTTTAGATTGCATAATATGAGTAGAACTGTATAGTTATCCTGTAAATCTCTGACTTGCGATAAGTGATATCAGTACATTATCCATAAGCTGCTCACATTGTTTCTTCAGTGTCATTTAGTGTTTTGTTTATAAGGGTCATTGTTATGTTGGTTGGTTAAGAATAGTATCTAAATTGTCACAATTCAAATAATACCTGATCATTTCTTTTGACATTTGGGGAAAACCCCGTATTGAAGCTGTATACCAAAAAACAGAGCCTACATCAATAAATATAGTTTTCTACTAAAGAAACCCAATGTTCTATACAAATAGTGATCTCATGGGTACACCAAAAGGAAACTGAAAACAACAAACTACTTTGCAACTTTACAAATACTTGTTTGACCCCCTTGAAATGCTCTCCTATTTCTCTTTCCAAATAACCCACATAATTGCTAAAGGGGCAACATTCCATGCCCTTGGACTTCTCTTCCCCATCCTGTAAGCCCAGCTATGCAGCGCCTCAGCACCTGATCATACTTTCATTAAGTTGTATGGTGCTGGATTTAGGAAAGGAAAAATCATCTCTCTTATTTCTACTTTCTGAGGTTGCTCATACCTTACTGATAGTGTGAGGTTATTGTCTAACTTACAGATACAAAATGAAGGAAGCTACTTGCAAATGGGAGCAAAGGATGCTCTGCTAAATTCTCTTCTATTGGCTGCTAAGAGATTTAGTTTAGGCCCTCCACAGGTGATTCAACATTCTGCTTGCACAAAATGAATGTTAAAATATTACTTATTTATTTTGACTGAGATGTTTATTTTGTTGGAAACAGCTGTTGACTCAAATTTGTCTTGCTCTCTCTGCACTCATGCTTCATGCTGTTGAGCATGGAAAACCAATTGAGAAGCTCTTTTGCAGTCTCCAAAGTTTGGAAAACCATGATGAAGGCAACATCGCTGTCTTGGAAATGCTGACTGTCCTTCCAGAAGTTGTGGAGGATCAGAGTGCCGATTACAGAACTAGTTCGGCTCAGCGACGCGAGTATGGTCGAGAGGTTTAGAACTCCTTTGTGATTGTTTTAGATCTGCACTTTTTTTTCTTTTGGAAAAGTTGATGCTTTAGAATGCATTGCTGCACTTTATCCAGCTTCTATTTCTTACACATACATTTTCTGTAAGGAGCAGCTTCTCTCGCATACTTCAGTGGTTCTTGAGTTCCTTCATCGTCAGAGTGATATGAGTTTTGACAGTAGCATTCAACTCCAAGGCAGGCACAGAAAAATTTTGCGTTGTTTGTTAAGTTGGGTAAGTTTATCTTGACTAAATACATTAACCAGGTCTTTCGGTGGTCAATCGATAACTAGAAGAAAATAAGGACAGACTGTTTCAAAGGAAAACGTTAAAATATGAGGACTGATATAATGCTAGTAATATGATGATAAACACTGGCATTTGACTCTATTAATCGATAATTGTCATCAACTCTTTACCGGCAATTAGATTCTGCAAATCTTATTTGCTCTTGAGTATTTTTTCCCCACTTTAAAAGGTATTGGAGTCCCATTTATCTGATTAGAGACATAAAAAATCTACTTATTGATCCTCCCCCTCTCTCTTTGCACTGACCAAGATTCAGGTGTAGTCTGTATAATGGTGTGGAGAAACCCAATATTCTAATTTCTTTGCAAAAGGGAACTCTCACAACTATATAAAACCTGATCGTCTCCCTAGGTTTATAGTATACCTGGTAGAGATAAAATCCTGCCCTGAGCAGGGTCTTTCAGTTCATTGAACCAGTGGATCACCAAGAGGGTTATCACATTCTGATGAATCGCAGTACTGGTTTGCCGTCTTTGGTTTGATGGTCATGCTTACTCTTATGCCTTTTGACCTCATAAGAATACTTCTATTAGTTTTTGAATAACTTTTTTTTTTCCTGTACAATAATGGGGAAACTGGTTGGGGTTATAAAATTCTGTGGGTGTCTGAGACTGAGGCCACCCAGAGTCTTTATGGTATGAGCGAAAGTTTTTTTTTTATTGCTGCTCTCTGATATGCGAAAGTATTTAAGTGGACTTCTTTTTCCTTTACATAAGAGGGTGGCATCTTGTCTTGCTTCTGTTTGTTGGCAGCATATTTGTTGATAATATAATAGGAAAGAAAGAGAATCTGGAGGAAATTACTGAGCAGTAGTCCTGCAAAGAGTCCAGGAGAATCAAATTGAAACAATCCGTGTACCAGCAACTAACTACTGTTTAAAATGAAAAGACAATTGACAATTCATGAAAAAAGAAAGAACTACTCTTGCAATGAAGAATTATGTACCATTGTTGCTAAGCTGTTATTAATCCAACTCTGATGGGTCTGTTGACATTTAATAATGTTTTGCATCGTGCAAGTAGGAATATAATATTTTGCACCCCACTGAAGGCCCTAAATTCTTTAATTTCTTATAAAGCTCAACCATCCATGATTAAAGTAAGTACACACTTCAACTATTTTTCTAGTATTTACTTCTATTTGTTAACTCTGAAGTAAACTAGATTATTTAACAAGACCTAACTTTGTCCTGAATGGAAGTCGTTCATGGAAAATATACAACAACATACCCAGGGAAATCCCACAATGTTCATGGAAAATATGCTTTAGTTAATTCTTATTTGCATCTTGTCATTGAGTGGGACTGGTGCCAGAATTAGGTACAGAGTTATTCCTTGTATATCTCTTATATGTCTCTGCTACCTCTGTTCTATAGGTTCGAGCTGGTTGTTTCTCGGAGATTCCACCTAGCCCTTTGGCTGGACATCCACTTCTGGGTTTTGTTTTCAACTCTTTACAGGTATAATGTATTGTTAAATATTAAAAAAGACTAACATGCATTGGTAATATTCTAATGGTGTCTTCAAGTTGCTTCAAATTCAGAAGTTATTAATACCCAGTTACCTACTCAAATGGCTAATAGGTTTCGTCTTCATTCGATCTAGCCATTGAAGTTCTCATTGAACTTGTGAGTCGACATGAGGTAAAATATTCATTTTCTTGTATAGCGATTTTTTTGATCAACTAAGTACTTTCATTCATAAACATTGCCACAACGACCGTATACCAAGGGTATACCAAAGATCAAGAATCTACAAAATATGATTCTCTACAAACTCCCACGAATCCTCTATACAACAAGGAACTTCTGTTTACACCAAAAGAAAATAAGAGAGCGGAGACTACTTCTCAACTAAGAGAAACTCGACTCTATTCCTTCAAAAGCTCTCCTATTTCTCTCTTTCCACATTACCCACATTAACGCAAGCAGTACCATATTCCAAGCACTTCGTCTTCTCCTCCTATAGCGAATTATGTGAACTGGTTTCTTTATTTATATTAAAGAATGCAACAACATACCCAGTGAAATCCCACAAGGTGGGTCTGAGGAGGTTATATTAAGAATATTATAAAAAAAATTATATTAAGAAAACAAAGAATAGAGATGAGAAAGTAAGTATGCTATCCCCACAAATTGGACATTTGGAGCATGAAGTAACATAACATGGGTGGTCCGTCCTTGGATAGACCAATTTTGAAGATAAGTTTGGCTCTGACTATGTTAAAAAATTTGAGAATCCAACCCAAAACCTTAAAACTATATGTGAAGTGACCAAAGTCTTTAAAAGCTTTTATAACTTATCTTAGATGTCTATAAGCTAACATCCTCACATTGTGATCCAATTTCGAGGTTCACACGCAAATGTAGTCGCAACTTTACTATTTTGAGGATAGGGTAGCCAAAAGATGGCCTGATACACGGTTAAGAAAACCGACCTTAAGCCTAGCTTAACTCCAAAAAGTAGCCCAAATGGTGAGGATTGTCCAAGACAATGTAAGGACACTTTAGCAACACTTAATTGACATTCTAATACCCGCCCACTAAGGTTGGACATTTAGAACGTGTTAACTTATATAGTCGTCTCATGTGGATTGTGTAAGGGCTTTTTTGATAAGTAATTGTAGAGATTGTTTTGATGTATAATAGAAGAAGTTGAATCAGTTACAATCAAAGAGAATCATACTTTACAAGTAGTGTAAAGAGCTAAGTAAATCTATCAAGGCGATGGGCTCTAAAAATTGGCCGTGGCCAAGTTACACTAAAAGTATAGCAAAAAATTAAATTTTGGTTTGGGATTAATGATATTGTCCTCTTGCCTCCGAAGTTTCTTGCATTTCTCACCCTCTAAATGATCCACCAAATAGATGCAAGTATGGTGTTCCAAAATTTGGTAGAGGTTTTAGACACTCTTTTTTTTCCAAGCCAAAAGAAAGGTTAGGGTCATTTCAGGAGAGCACCAATTGCCTTAATGTTTTGGGTTGGATGCTCATACTCTATGTTATAGTTTCAAAGGTAGACACATCCTAATATTGGGCTATCCATGTTATTTTATTTCACTTTCTAGACGTCTAACGAAGGGGAGCCTTGGAGTAACTGGTTAAATTGCTGCCATGTGACCATGAGGTCATTGGTTCAAGAAATGGAAATAGCCTCTGACAGAAATGCAAGGTAAGGTTGCGTACAACAGACCCTTGTGGTCCGGTCCTTCCCCGGACCCCGCGCATAGAGGGAGCTTAGTGCACCGGGCTGTCCTTTTTTCTAGACGTCTAACCTTGAGTGTTTGGGGGTGCTAAAATCCTTGAGTGTATTAGCTTTAATATACTTATATAACTCGGCCTAGCTCAACCCCTCCGGCCCTCACACTGGATGGAGGACGTAGAAGGCTAAGAGAAGAGGGCGAGCCGAGGTTCAGGCTCTCGGCATGTCACATTGAAGAAAGGAGTCGTTTCTTGCAATGTGTTTGGTTGGAAGATTAAAAAAAAGGGGGGACTTCCCAGATCCGGTCTCTAGTTGGGCAACTAAGTGGTTTGGAAAGCTTACCCATGGATTAAGGTGACTCTGACTTTCTTGTTTAGATTTCCGAGTGCAATAGAGGTTGATCGTGTGCTTTGGGAGGGTGAGAGATGGGTGGATGACAATCTCCTTAGGCTTCATAGATGGTCGGATGATAAAGTGCTGCATGTGCTCAGGCGTAAGGAAGGTACTGGGGTAGTAAGCATATTTGGCCTACCTTTGCATCTTTGGTGTACTGAGTTATTTAAATACATTGGGGAATACATTGGGGATGAGTGTGGGGGCTTTTTTGGAGGTGGATTGTGACCGTACTGATGTTTCTAGGGTAAGGATCTTCGTGAGAAAATGGGGTAGAGTTCCGGTGTCTATGGTGGTAGAGAGAGGAGATGAGAACTTTAGGGTATGACTAACACCAGAATTCAACCCTGAGATTCTTAGAGGGGGCCAGAATAGGGAGGAGATGAGGGGAGGAGGATGCGAAAGAGAGAGAAAGGAGAATAGAGTTCGTTTTGTGATGCGTAGGGGTCCCCTGGATTAGTGAACCAGTTTG
The DNA here is from genome assembly GCA_029844215.1 of Przewalskia tangutica. NCBI lineage: Eukaryota > Viridiplantae > Streptophyta > Magnoliopsida > Solanales > Solanaceae > Przewalskia > Przewalskia tangutica. Next base: position 111,840,028 of record CM056733.1, on the reverse strand, counting down.
GAGAAATAATTTAACTCGGTTCACTAATATATCTTGGCCGCCCATATTGCGCAAGAGAACATGACCGATCGTTTTGTCGATAATTCGAGGCCTCCTAGATTCCAAGGACTTCCTCGAGGGCCTCTGCCTCTATCACAGTCCCCTGCTCGTATTGAGTCTTCTGTTTCTCACCACCAAAGGGTCGCACTCGTCTGCTGTTCGAATTTTGAACGGAGATGACGGGAGAAAGAAGAGAGAAAGGCCAACTGAAGAAGTTGCCATGTCCGGTGATTTGGTTCACCGGAAAACTGACACTGACGAGGCTGTTTCTGGCACAAATCTGGCTGATGGAGCTCATAATTGCTCTAATAATCATACGGAAGCTTCGATTTCAGGGAATAAGATGATTGGGGTGCTGTAGGTCAGGCTAGAACTCTGAGTTCCTGCTCGGGTTTTATTGCAGGAACACCCCAAGAGGTCTGCTTGGGGTCGGGATAGGCTAGTGATGAGTTTCAGCGGCTAGGCAGGGGTGATGCGGGGGGTGGTACTGCTGCATTTCAGGGAGTTCCACCGTCGGACAGTGGAAATGCTTTGGGGAAGGAATGTTGTTCCTCTCTCAACTTAGCTACTGGTAGGGGTGTACACCGGTCCAAAACCGGACCGGAATGGACCGGAACCGGAATCTTCATTTTTTCTGGACCGAGGACCGGAATTCCGGTCCGGACCTGAAAAATCCGGTCCGGTCCGGTTTTTGGACCGGTTGGACATGTTTTTTTAAAATGCAATTTTTAATTTATTTGTATTTGTAAATTTTTAACAATGTATTTGTAAATCACAACATAATACATTAAAGTTACATTGGGATAGAGTTATAAGTTGAGATGAATAAATTAAAAAATAAAGAGGCATTACCTTAGGAAAGGAGGGGTATTGGGCTTTTTGGTTTTGGGCTTGGGGGAGAGATGGACGAAAATAAAGGGATAAAAAAAAGTTTGGGCTGGAACCGGTCCATTCCGGTCCGGACCGGATGATTCCGGTTTTTACCCGGACCGGAATCCTATATAATGAAGGACCGGGGACCGGACCGGAATCCATCGGTCCGGTCTGGTCCATTCCGGTTCCGGTCTAAAAATGTACACCCCTAGCTACTGGTAACCAATTGGTTGCTACCCGAAATATTTATTAGGCAGAAGAATGTCGGTGTAAGGGGGGAAATGTCGGTGTGGGAAATATCTCCAAATGGACGTAAGAAATATTCTAATTTCGGGAAGTTCTTGGGGTTGTCCTTTGAAGGGATGGAGGGGAGAGTTATTGAGCTCTTAAATGTTATTCATCAAGAGACCAATGAGGATGCGGGATTGAAGGCTAAAGAAGTGATGGAGGGAGATAATTTAAATGTAGGGGTTCAAAAAGGGGGTGGCAAACTATTGGTTTACAGTAGTAGGAATAGTGAGGCGAGCAGGGGGAACGAGAGGGGTGTAGGGTGTTTTGGGGGGATGATAAATAATATTTATTGATGGATTTTAAAGTCTTTAGTTGGAATGTGATGGGTTTAAATGACCCTAACAAAAGGGACATCATTAAAGTAGGTTTTAGAGGGGGGGGGGGCAGATTTAATTTGTATTCAAGAGACAAAAATGGAGGTTGTGTAGGATATTATTATAAGGAGTGTGAGGTGGAAGGTGGGTGAAGTATGACTATGTTCCGGCCTGTGGGAATGCGGAGGAATACTAATTCTTTGGGGTGAGAGAAAGTCGAAATGCTTGGAGGTTAACAAGGGAGATTTCATGCTTTGAGTGAGGTTTAGGAATGTCGATCATGGAGTAAAATAGGGTTTCGGGGGGAGGGTATGTGTGTATGGTCTTGTAGGGGAGGGGTCTAAGGAGAACTATTGGGAGGAATTAGGGGCAAGCTTGGAGAGATGGGAGATTCCTTGGGTGTTAGGAGGGGATGTTAACACTATAAGATTCTCAGAGGAGAGGGTGGGTTGCAGGGTGATTTCCAGGGCTATGAAGGAGTTCTCGGAGTTTATTGACAATCACCATCTTATTGATTTGCCTTTGACAGGTGCCACTTTTACTTGGTCCAGTCGGAGGATTCTAATTCTAAATCCCCACAGGATAGGTTCCTGGTGTCTACTGCTTGAGAGAATTAATACCTAGTGTGATCCAAGTCCATCTTCTGCGGTTGATCTAAGATCATTCACCTATCATGTTGGATGGTGGTAGGGGTAGAAGGATGAGATCTCCATTCAGGTTTGAAAATATGTGGTTGCGAGCGACAGATTGGAGATAAAGTGGCCGGTTGGTGGAGTAACTATGCCATGGAGGGGACCATTTTTCAGACTTTCAAAAAAATTTAAAATGCTTAAGAATGACATAAGGGTGTGGAATAAGGAAGTGTTTGGGGGGGGGGGGGGGTAGAGGTGAAAATGAGGGAGATCATTATTGAGGTGGGGAAGTTAGAAAGAATAGAGGTGAGAAGGGAATTGGATGGGAGGGAAAAGGAAAGGAAGAAATATTGAAAGGGAGCTAGCTTCTTTGGTCGTGGCTCAAGAGACTAGTTGGAGACAAAAATTGAGGGCATTGTGGTTGGAGGAGGGGGATTCTAACACTAGATTTTTTCACCGGATAATGAATGCAAATAGGAGGAGGAATATGATAGAGTCAGTGAAAGTCGGGGGGAGGGATGTTTGTGGGGGAGGGGAACTAGAGGGACCTATTGTTCAGTTCTATGAATGATTGTTCGAAGTGAAAGCAGAATGAAGGCCTGATGTGGGGGGTTTAGATTTGAATCAGATTGGAGGGGATAATAGTGTGGTTAGAAAGGGCTGTTGACGAGGAAGAGGTGATTGCGGCGGTAGAAGGAAGGGGTTTCTAGCATCGGGGACTCTATACCTATTTGTCTAGTGGGAAGCATCTATAAGATTATTTCTAAGGTGTTTTCTAATAAATTTAAGAGAGTTCTGGATGAGATCGTTTCTTCTTCGCAAAATGCTTTTGTCAAAGTAAGGCAAACATTTATTATGTTTTCATCTCGTTCAAACTTAAAGAAGATAGAGAGTCCCACATACGAGAAAACTTTCCAGCAATACCCATCCGATTCTCAAGGACTTCTGGATTTCATTATGTCAAAGATGGGTTTTGGGGAGAATGGAGAAACTGGATCAGTTTTTGCATCTCTTCTGTGATATACTTGGTTTTGATGAATGGTAATCCTTATGGTTTCTTCGGTAGTTCAAGGGGTTTGAGGCAGAGAGATCCTTTTCCTTTATCACATGTACTGTTTATTTTGGTGATGGAAACTTTGAGTAGGATGATGGACAAAACTGTTTTCGGCGGATATATCAAAGGTTTCAAGGCCGCAGTTGGTGGAGTTAGTACCTTATCGGTTACTCATCTTCTATTTGAAGATGCTACTTTGGTGTTTTGTGATGCAGATGGGACCCATTTAGATTACCTTGGACAAGTGTTGACTTGGTTCCAGGTGGTGTCATGGCTCAAAATCAACATGAGGAAGTGCGAAATAATCCCCATTGGTGAAATGGTTAACATTGATTCGTTGGCTCAGGTGTTGCATTGCACGGTAGCGACCCTTTCTACTACCTACCTTGGACTTCCTTTAGGCACAACGAACAAGGATCACAATGTTTGGAACCCGGTCATTCAGAGGGTAGGGTAGAAAAGAGGCTAGCAGGTTGACAGAAAATATACTTGTCCAAATGAGGGAAGGAAGTACTGATAAAGAGTACTTTGTCGAGTATACCTACTTATTGTATGTCCCTTTCCAATACTCCTATCGGGGTCATAGGGAAGATAGAAATGTTGCAAAGAAATTTCCTTTAGGATGCAGTGGATGGGGCTAAAAATAGTTTCACCTAGTGCAGACGTAGATATTTGTTGCTAAGCTGTTCCCCTTTCTCCTATTCTCATTTCTGAGTGTTAAAACAATCGATTTTGCATTTGCCAATGAATTGGATCCGCCCCCGACTGTGAAATCTCCTAAACGGTGGGAAGGACTTGGGGTTAAAGACTTGAAAGTCTTTAACAAAGCACTTTTCGGAAAATGGCTGGAGGTTCGGGGTTGAGGGAGAATCTTTCTGGAGGGTTGATAACGACTAAATATGGTGTGATGTATGGAGGATGGAGAACAAATGCGATTACCATGCCATTCGGGTGCGGGGTGTGGAGGAATATTATGAAAGGGTGGGAATCTTTTTATGATGACAATGTCTTCAAGGTTGGGATTGGGAGTATAGTTGGTTTTTGGGGACAAAAATGGTGTGGATGTGGTGCTAAAAGATGAGTTTCCGGTTTTGTATAGGATTTCTTGCCAAAAGGAATCGTCTGTTCAACAAGTTAGGGGGACACAAAGGGGTGAGACTTTTTGAGATTTGAGGTTCAAGAGGGATTTCCAAGATTGAGATATGAACGAATTTCAGAGTTTGCTAGATTTACTTTACAAGCATTGCGAGCCAGTCGATAGACCTGATGCATTGAGTTGGGAGTTGGGAATAACGTGTTCTCTGTCAGCTCCTTCTACAAGAAGCTTTTGATGAGAGCGGAGGTTAGTTTTCCACATGAGTCCGTCTGGATCCCTAAGATGTCGAGGAAGGTGTGTTTCTTCACTTGGTTAGCTACTAGAGGGGTGATTTTGACGGCAGAGAATATTTAGGATACAAAAGGTTGTTTGCATAAGTTGATGTTTCCTTACAACTTTGTAAGGAGGCAGGCCAGGACGTGGATCACATTCTACTTCATTGTAAGTTAGCCATGAGGTTATGGTGGGATATCTTTAGTTGGTTTGGTGTTTCTTGGACTATGCCAGATCCGTGAAGGAGTTGATCTTCAACTGGAAGAGCGGAGCTAGGAGAAGAAGGCAGAAGGTGTGGAATGTTACTCCTCTTGCTTTAATGTGGGTCATTTGGAAAGAGAGAAATAGGAGAGCCTTTGAAGGGTGGAGATGAGCTTTGTTCAATTAAGGAGATGTCTCCGATCCCTTATTTACTTTTGGTGCACCCATGTAGTTCCTATTTGTATAGAGGATTGGGTGACGTTTAGAGAGAACCATATTTTGTAGGTTTCTCTTTTTTTTGGTATACATTTTTTATATGGCTAAGTTGGCTTTGTTACTGTCAATGGAAACCTTTACCGGATAAAAAAAGAGTGAATAACATAGCATATGTGGCCAAGCATTTGGTAGTGCGACATTGAAGATGGTCCGACTCTAATTCTATGTTGAGAAAATTGACCTTGACCTAACTCAACCCAATATCCATCTTATCAACATAGTTGCAGAGCCAACTTTTGCTAAGCTTATTCTCTAAGTCTCAAGTATGCATTAAAGATTGTGTGTGAACCTCTGAATTGGTTAAATGTGTGGGAAGATATAACCTATACAGTTGTTCAATACTGTATTTTTTATGAGATAAGATGTTATATTAGAGAGTCATCAAGGAGATGCATGTAACATACACGGAAGAATCATGGTTAACTCCTGAGAACAAAAACCTCAGTAGTATGTAAAAGCCTTAGGTCATTTCATCTTTTGCCTCAAGGTTCGGATAGCCAAATTGGCTCGGACTAGTCTTTAGGTTGGTGTATTCTTTCAAGTAAAAGATTTCATTAATAATAACAAAGTCAACTTGGCCATATACAAGAGGTATACCAAAAAAATAAAACGCACAAAATATGACTCCCCAAAACGCACCGAATCCTCTATACGAACAAGAATACATGGGTGCACCAAAAAATATATGGGAACGGAGGCTACTCAAAGATACTTGAGGTAATGGGAGTAGAATATACTGGTAATGTATATGAGTTGGGGTGTGTGTGGTGTTTTCCAATTTTTCATGTTTGGTTGGCCAAAAGGTATTGGAAAACATTTTTTTTTTATCAAGTACATGTATTTCATTTCATGAACAAGGCCATAAACCGACCGTATACAAATGTTATACCAAAAAGTACAGAATCTACAAAGCCTATGATTTCTACAAACTTCACCCAATCATTTATACAACTTGGAATGTTACTTATGAAACTTGTTTTCCTTATTTCCATTAGGGAAGTCATTTTTTTCATTTTTAAGGAACTTGTTTTCCTAAAAAAGGATGGTGTACGAGCATTCCACTTGTTCTTAACGGATGATTCTCTTGTCTCGTATAATTAGGAACCGAGCTAACATCAATACTTGAATAACCCATTATCTTGGTTCCAATTGTGTTTGAAAGTAAATCCAAAGAAATGTGATAACATCGCGATAGGCATAGTGGTCAATATTGAAGTAGTATTGTTAAAGGCTTGCTTGATGCATACTTAAGCCCTGGAGCTTGGTAAAGTCCAAATTGTGTGCTTTGTCTCGCTCAATTAACCTATGTAGTTCTTCATCCATGATCTTTTAGAGGACAACATTAGACCAAGAATGTAATTGGAAAAAAAATTATGTTAATTGTTGTGAAACGTTTTAATTTTTTTAGTGATTAGATATAAGAAGTTAGAAATTTAGTATAAAAAATTATTCAATAAGAACTTAAACTTAAAGCTCTAACAACTTTTGGTGCTATTTTGCGCTTTTCGCTTTTAACTACTCTGCATTGAACAACTGATATAATTTTCGGCAGTAGGTAGATTCTCTACCAGCAATTTACTTGGGACTACCTTTTGGTGCAACTGGCAAGGAAAGTGTAGTTTAGAATCTAGTTGTTGGGAGAGCTGAAAAAGATTGGCAAGGCGACATAAGTGATAGTCATGAGGAAACGTTGTGCTAAAATGCTACTAAAGAGCATTCTATCTAGTAACCGTACCAAGTTCTAAAAAAATAAGAACATTCTATCTAGTATCCTAATCTACCACATGTCTCTTTTTACTATACCTGTGTCAATGTCAAAAAGGCTGGAAATATTGCAAAGGTATCTCTTGCGGGACATGAACTGGAAGAGTATCATGAAGGGGTGGGAAGACTTTAGTGGACATATAGAATTTAAGGTTGGAGACGGTAGCAGGATGAATTTTTGGACACAATGTGTTGAAGGAAGTCTTCCCTAATTTATATCAATTATCCAGCCAAAGAGAAATGACAGTCCAACAAATTTGTAGGTCTCACGAGGGGGTGGTTCATTGGGATTTAAGATTCAGAAGAAACCAGAGATGGAAGAGTTTCACAATCTGATTGAGTTTTTGTATGGGCTAGACACACCTAACAACTTGACGGATGTATGGAGATGGAAGAAGAGTGGAGATGGGTTATTTAGGGTTAGCTCTTTTAATAAGAAGCTATTGGTGAGAGAGGAATGCACTTTCCCCATGACACTATATGAATTTCTAGAGCACTAAGAAAGGTGTGTTTCTTTCCATAGTTGGCGGCTAGGGGTGCGATCTTAACATGAGAAAGAGGAAGATCACTTATGTCAGTCTGTGTTTTATGTGCAAAAGTACAGGTGAAAAGGTTGATCACATTCTTTTGCATTGTAATGTGGCTAACCGGTTATCAAGGGTCACTCTCAGTTTGTTCCGGATGCAATGGGTGATACCGGGCACAGTGAAGGAGGCTTTGCAAAGTTGGGCTTATAGGAAGGGGAAGAGAAGCCCACGGGAATGGAGTCTTGTCCCCTTTGCAATCATGTGGGTCATTTGGAAAGAGAGAAAAAAGAGGGCATTTGAGGGGGTGGAACAAGATTTTGTAAAATTGCATAGGAGTGTTTTATCTCTAGTTACTTTTTGGTGTACTTACGAGGTCTCTATTTGTATAGAGGATTGAACCTCTTTTGTTGAGAACCATATTTTATTGCAGGTTCTCTTCTTTTGGCATACGGTTTGTACACGGGGTTTCCCCAATTGTTAATAAAATTATTTACCTTATAAAAAATATGAACTGGGAGATCTAAGGGGGACTAGGGATTAGAGATCTAAGGGATCTTTAATAAAGCCTACTTGGCATATGATTGTGGAGTTTTGAAATAGAGGAACATGAAAGTGCTGAAATTGATAATAAGTAGTTGACGTGTTTGGCAAAAAAGTGCTAATAAATTGTTCTTTTGATAAAATGACTAAATACTCTTAATTTATTTTCTTACAAAAGATTATAAATTTAAAAGTATCTTTGCAAGGAAAAGGATGAACGATGGAGGTTTTGTTTTGAAAAAGGCATTTTAGATGTAGAAGAATTTGCAAGATTGGGAGATGATTACTCAAACTTTATACAAACAAAGGATTTCACATGTGGAAAGAAACACTTGGAGATGGAGTCGACTGAGAAAGTGCAAATTTAGAGTGCAATTGTGTTACCATATGCTGCTGAAGAGGGATAAAATGAAACCTAACTGTAGGGACTTCATAAAGAAAAATGCATAAGTTGGTACCCTATGTGTAAGGATGTGAATCATTTGCTGCTCCATTACTCGATAGCATACTGATTGTGGTGTACCGTTTGAGACATGTTTTGGGTGGGACAGATAATACCAAAAACTATTAGATATATGCTAGCAGGATCGAAGTCCTGAAAGAAGAATCAATGAAAAGAGCGCGGGAGATAACTCTTTTGGCAATCATGTGAACAATATGAAAAGAAAGAGAAGCACATTTGAAAGAATCGAAATATAATGTGATCACAATGCCTTTCTAGTGTGGTGTGTGGAGGAATATAATGAAGGGGTGGACTTCTTTTATTGATAACATTTCTTTTAAGGTTGGGGATGGGAGTAAAGTTAGATATTTTAGGGGCAAAAGTAGTGTGGAGGTTTGGTGCTAAAGGATGAATTCCCGGTGTTGTATAGTCTCTTGTCAAAGGGAGGCGTCGGTTCAACAAATTAGGGGGACACAAGGGGGCGGGACTTTTTGGGATCTGAGATTCAGGTGGGATTTCCAGGATTGAGAGGTGGATGAGTTTCAGAGATTGCTAGCCGTACTTCATAAGCAATGTGACCCAGTTGATAGACCTGATGCTTTGTGCTTGGAGGTGGGGAGTAACAAATTGTTCTCTGCAAAGTCCTATGAAAAGTTGCTGGTTTGGTCGGAATATATCTTTCCTTTTGATTTGGTGTGGATTCCTAGGGTGCCGAGGAAGGTGTGCTTCTTCACTTGGTTATCTCCTAGAGGGGTGATTTTGATGGCAGAGAATCTTAGAAAACAGGTGAGAGGATGTAGATCACATTTTGTTGCATTGCAATCTAGCAACAAGGTTATGGTGGGATATCTGTAGATGGTTTGACGTTTCATGGGTGATGCCAAGATCCGTGAAGGAGTTGTTGTTCAGTTGGAAGAATGGAGCTAGGAGAAGAAGGCAAAAGGCTCGGAATGTTACTCCTCTTGCTTTAATGTGGGTCATTTAGAGCGAGAGAAATAGGAGAGCTTTTGAAGGGACGGAGATGAGCTTTGCTCTTCGTTCTCTTATTTTCTTTTGGTGCACCCATGTAGTTCCTAGTTGTTTAGAAGATTGGGTGTCTTTTGGAGAGAACCATATTTTATAGTTTTCTCCTTTTTTGGGTATATCTCCCGTATATGGCCATCTCGACCTTGTTATTATTAATGAAATACTTTACTGGATCAAAACAAATATATATGTTTGCATTAATATTTTCTACTTTTTGTATGTATATTGTTTGGGGGATTCTCCCTTTCAAACAATAAAATTACTTATTTCATCAAAAAATAATTAATATGAGATCCATGTGGAAGATTTACACCAAACAAAATTGGCCCAACTTAATTCTCTTCTTTGGATTTTAATCCAACCTTTTCTACTTTTGCTTTTGCAGTGTATACCACAAGTTTTGTTATGCAAAGTTGGATTTGTTAGGGATGTACTTCTTCTCCCAGCTCTTAACAGAGGAGACGAGACTGTGATAAGTGGTCTTGCTTGTTTTTTGTCAGAAATTGGTCACGCTGTAAGTATTTCAAACACCGAGCTGGAACTGATTCTTGCAGCCAAATAGACTAAATGGTTCCTACCTATGCTTCAACAACTTAGCATCAAGGATCTGTAAAACTAATTAGCTAATCTTTTCTTGTATAATAGGCTCCGGCTTTGATTACTGAAGCAAGTCCTGAAGCATTTGTACTGACAGATGCACTCTTGAGGTCAGAAGCCATTTCTTATATTTTCTTTTATGTGTTGCAAGCATCTCTCTCTTTTTTTTTTTAATAAGGTAAATAATGTTTTTAACAATTTGGGGGAAACCCTGTATACAAGCCGCATACCCAGAAAAGAGAACTACATCAAAATATGGTTCTCAACAAAAGAAACCCAATTTCTATACAAATAGGGATCTCATGGTTACACCAAAAGAAACTAAAACCAACAAACAACTTTGAAACGTTACAAAATTTTGTTCGACCCCTTCAACTGCTCTCCTATTTCTCCAATTCCAAATAACCCACATAATTGCTAAAGGGGCAACATTCCATGCCCTTGGACTTCTCTTTCCCCTTATGTAAGCCCAACTATGCATCACTTCCTTCATTGTGCTCGACATCATCCATCGCAAACAAACCGATTAAGAACCACCTCCCACAATCGGTCATCCACTTGACCATGCAATAGAAGATGATCTACATCTTGGCCAAACATTTGCACATAAACCACCAACTAACAATAGGTGATCCTCTTCTTTCTTGGGTTTTCCGTTGTCAAGATGACTCCCCTTGCTGCCAACTTCACAAATAAAAACACCTTCCTCAGTGCCCTGGGGATTCATATTAAGCAATGAGGGAAGATACATACCTCTCTTCCTAATAATCTTTCGTAATAAAATTTAACAGTGATGAAACCATTCTATCCTCTCGCCATCTCCATACATGCGATCTATCATTCTGTATCTTCTGCCCCTACAATTATTCAACCATATAATGAAACTCTTCCATCTCTAAAACCTACCTGAATCTCAAATTCCAATGAACTTCCCCTCATGAGACCTACAAATTTGTTTGACTATCATAACACGCTGAAATGTTAGGAAATACTTCCCTCAACTTGTTCTCCCCTCCCCAGACCACTTATATGCCCAAAAACTAACCCTGCTTCCATGCCCCCTAAAAGAGATATTTCCACTGAACTCTTCCACCCCTATATATACTCCTCCATAAGCCACATCCAAACGGTGTTCTAACGTTTCTAGTCCTCCATCCTCCTATGATACCATATTTTTCCGCTACAACCCCCATCAAAAACGCCTTTTCCTCCACCCCAAATCTTCATATCCACTTTCCTAACAATGCTCTGTTGAATACCCTATGATCTCACACGGAGTCCTCCCCATTCCTTCGGAGATGTGACAACTCTCCGATTCACTAAATGAAACTTTCTTGAATAAAAGCATAAAATCTTGGTTCTATAATCATTGGTTGGCTCCATTGTAAACGTAGTTTACTGTAACGTGAAGCTTTCTTTATATTGCCCCGATTTCTGGCCTCTTTTACCAAGAGAGGCACTTGTATTAATGAATCCAATTTTGATATAAAGTAGAAGAATCAGTAACTATGGGCCCAAGTGAAGTAAATGCTCCTTTATCTAATTGAGACCGTCTATCCTGATTTGTTCTCCAGTTAGTGCAAAAGTTTGGCCTTAAATGATATCTCGTGTTCTATAAGGAATAGGCTGTTTAAGAATCAATCTTAGAGTAGATTAATGTTGATACTGTCAACATTGTTTTTGCTATTATCTAGAAATTGTGAAGCCTCCTTTCTATTTCACTACCTTAGCATTTAAGTGTGTAGTTTTGCAGTTTAATTTTGATATCACGTGGCTTGAAGTTGAAGTTTTTGTGGTTCTAGTTGAAAAATGGTGGAACTCCTGTGTGGTGCAGGGATCTCCAGAGCCCGGGTATTAGCCAGTAAACTGAGAAGAATGATATAAAAAAATGGAACTCTGAGGTGTTTGGCAGAATCGAAGTCATGAAGCAGCTACTATTCTTTAAAAAATACATCAGCTGGACAGATTTAGAGAAGCAACATGGTCAGTTAGGGTTCATCAACCAAACAAAACTTGTTTGAGATTGAAGTGTTGTTGTTGTTGTTGTTTGTTTGACAGAGTTACAGAAGAGAGAAATCTGAGAGAGGAGGAAATAGCTACAAGGAACACTCTAGAAAAGGATGGGAAGTGATGGTTAAAGTTGAAGAGACATCTTGGAGGGAAAGTCCAGATATTTTTGTTGTAGATTCTCTTTCTTTTAGTATATGGCTTGTATACGAGGTTTCCCCCCATTTGTTAATAAAATTATTTACCTTGTCAAAAAAAAAAGGAGTGGGACAAAAATATGTTTTTGAGAAGATGGCAAACACATATAGAATGTATAACAACAATGATAAACTACTGATTGATGGAATATAAACTGAGGATCCAGATGCAATAAAAGGAGAAATCTTGAATTATTACAAAAATATGTTCCATGAAGCAGAAAGTTGGAGCCCAGATTAGATTGACCAAGATTTGGGAGAACTTTCAGAATCAGACAGGGAATGGCTGCAGAGATCCTTCAGACACTGCAAGCTAACCACGGGATTATGATGGGATATTTTTAGATGGTTTGGTGTTTCTTGGGTTATGCCAAAATCTGTGAAGGAGTTGATGTTAAGCTGGAAGAGTGGAGCTAGGAAAGGAAGACACAAGGCTTGGAATGTTCCCCTCTTGCTTTGTGTGGGTAATTTGGAAAGAGAAATAGGAGAGCTTTTGAAGGGGTGGAAATGAGCTTTGCTCAATTGAGGAGTAGTCTCCGATCCCTTATTTAATTTTGTTGCACCCATGTATTTCCTGTTTGTATAGAGGATTGGGTGTCTTTTGGAGAGAACCATTTGTTGTAGTCTCTCTTTTTTTGGTATACGTCTTGTATACGGCCTTAATAGCTTTGTTAATATCAATGAAACCTTTTATTTGATAAAAAAAAGAAGTATTATGAGGAGGTTGATCTCAGTCTCAGGCACACAGAACGCGTTCATCCATGGCAGAAAAACTACGGATGCAGTTTTAATTGCCAATGAGAGTTTGGACTCAAGAATGAGGTAAGGAGAAGCTAGAATAGTTTGTAAATTAAACTTGGAAAAGCCTATGACTGTGTAAACAGGTCTTTTCTGTTGAAATTGTTGGTACCCATGGGATTTTTGATAAATGGGTAAATTGGATGAAAGATTTCATTGCCTCTGGAAGTTCTCTATCCTCATTAATGGCACACCAGTGGGCTACTGTTGGTAATGGGAGCTTTGAGCAAGATGTTAAAAGTCGCAGGGAGAAAGGGCTGGATCAAAGGGTTAAGAGTACCAAAAGTTCAATACACTGCCAGGGATCCAGAACCTAAGTCCTGCAAGAGAACGAAGAACGAAATCAGTTGAATGCCTTGCTTCGCCCTACAGCCATCCAAAGGAGTACCATTAGATTCAGTAATATATTAATTCACATAATAACTTGAATGATGGAGAAGAAGAAAAAGTTATCACACAATCCCTTGATTTTTTTTTTTGTCCAACTAGATTCTAAAAGGAATTAAAGAAACCAGCAAAGGTATTCCATATGGAAGTGCTTACCAAAAATTAGAGTGAGAAGGACATCTTTCTGATACTTGTTTGGAAGATCTGAAAGTTTTCCCAGCCATAAATTATTCCATGCAAAGATAACAGCTATCACAGCAGGACCTAGCACAATTTTGTGTGGGGTGTGGGGAGTAATAATCAGCTGGAGCTTTCACATTCTGTATGCAGATGATACCTTGATACTATTGGCACTTCAAGTAAATCTGTCCAAGAGCTGCATATTACCAGTGAACATAGTGAAAAACATTTAATCCTTGGCTGCAATACTAGTATATAAATGGAACATTTTCCTGTTATACCGCTGGGGGCTCAACATAGTCAAGGAGTTATCTTGAAAGGTGTGCTGAGGAAGACTTACACTAACAAATAGTGTCTTAGATGGGATACCAACATATTATTTATATCTACATGTATTGCCCTCAAAAATCGAAAATCAGCTTGACAAGCTAAGGTCAGGGAATTCAGAGAGCCATTAATTTAAGTTAGTGAAGTAGTCATTGTGGAAGCTACCACTAATGCTTGCATTAGGGTAGATTGTCTACAACACACCCCTTGGGGTGCGGCCGTTCCCCAGGTCTACCAACGCGGGATGCTTTGTGCAGCCGCTCTTTTTTTGAAGTGGTCACAGTCACGACTCCAAAACAATGGGGTGGAATAGGGGTGAGGGACTTGAAACTACATCACAAAAGTTTACTTTTAAATGGTTTTGGAGGTTTAGCAGTGATCAAGATGTTTTATGGAGAAAAGTTGTCGTTACAAAATATGGAACGGTAAACTGTTGGTTTATCAAACAAGTGATATATTCCTATGAGTTCACATTATGGAAACAAATAAGAAACTTAATGCTCAGAAGAAATTTGCTTGGACTGGGAAATAGAAAATCTGGCTCAAATTTTTGCAACTTGACAGCTTCCAGTTATTAGCAACAGAGCAGGACAAATTATTTTGAAAAGCCGATAGCAAAGGGAAGTATACCGTCAAGTCTTGCTAAAATTTTATGCAAACCAGCAGGAGTAGATTATAGATGGCAAGACATACAAGAAAGAGGTTCAATTTCTCCTTCATTGTACATACACGTGGGAGGTATGGTACCTCAATCTATTACTCCCTCTGTCTCAATTTATGTGGCACCATTTCCTATTTGGTCTGTCCTAAAAAGAATGTCACATTTCTATATTTAGAAACAATTTAACTTTATGAGGTGATTTTGTCACGTCCCAAAATATCCCTTAGCACCCGCTAACACCACCCGCCAGGCGATCCAATTCTCCATAAACTTACTATTTCTATAAGCATTAAGAGAAACTATGTTCAAGTCCAAACGCATCAAAAATCATTAAATACGAAATAATTATCCAACCAAAATAATGTAAAGAATTTTCGAAATCCAATGATCGTCAAATAATAATCTCTAGCCCAAATTTCACACTAAGACCATGAAACATCTAATAGAGTAACATGAGCTTAACTGACGGACATGCAAACCCAAGGAAAGAAAATTAATGCTATAAACTAGATAGAGCTGAAACGACAACCTCCACGAACAATGTGAAGGCTCACTTCAGCAACGTGATCTACGCGAACGAACTCGTTAGCCACTAGTCTCACCCTCAGCAACAGTATCTGCATGGATATGCAGGTAAGGAGTGACTTATACGTAAATATGACCCAGTAAGATCCTCGACTCGTCACTTTAAATACTCCTGGAACAAGTGTTAGAAAATACAAACACATAACAAGCACAAAGATAATATGCACAAAAGTATATCATATAATATGTTGCTCAATAAGATCCAAACAAATGTTCAACAAGTACACTATATATCTCTACACATTCTACACTCAGGACTTTTCATAAACGGCAGCAAAAGAGATAACACCCCGACACGACAACATATATGATGCCCCAATAGTATACTACGGCAGCAAGTACAAGGCCCCTAACATATTACGGCAGCATGTGTATGCCCCTAACATATTACGACAGCATATGTAAGCCCCTAATAAATATATAATCGCAGCGAAGGAAAGATATCCGACACCCCAACGCCATGGTACGAGACCACACCACTAACCACTCAATAAATTAATTTTAATATTCTTCTCAAAATAACATAGTCGCGACTGGTCAAAGACCACTGATTCTGCCAAGCAGACGCTTGTCCCAACACATGGACCAGGCAGATAAAACATACCTCAAATTCACAATTAAAGCACACTTCCCAATAAATCAAAATTGCGTTCTCGAGTCTCCGGATCACCTCAAACTACACAAAAATGAATTTACAATGGTCAAAACCCTTAGGGTAAACCACGTCTATATTTTTAGAGCCTTAAACGATCAAAGTCAAATTTTAAAGGACGAAAACGCCCTCTGTTCAATGGGTTCAAAACCCGACAAGACATATGTTTTAAAAAAGCTCTCGACGAGATGATCCCAATGATATATAGAAGTCTAAAATCCGACATTGTTTGCCCCTTCAAATCAATGATTTAGGTTGAAGAACCCTAGGTCTAAACTTTCTCAATTCCTCAGTTTTCACCATAAAATGCACCATAATTACGTAATAATCTTAAATAAACTATTAGAGTCATTACCTTGATGATCTGGGGTTAAAGTTCTTATTTTTCTCCCATCTTTCCCTTCCTTTTCTTTTCCTTTTCCTTTCTTCTACTTGTTTTTCCTTTCTCTGTTTTCTCGTTCCTTTTGTTTTTCTTTCAGTTTTTTCTCTTGTTTCACGTATGATGGACCATCAGAATTTTAAAATCTTTAATTTTTTTCCTTTTCCTTTTTGGGCTTGGTCCACTAAATTCTTTCTTTTCTAATTTTAATTTTTCTTTTTTATTCCCTTTTACCTTAAATTACCAAAAACCCCTTAATTAAAAATTGAGTTATTACATATTTATATAAGACTTCTTTTGGACCGCACATTTCAAAAGTCTTCCTTTTTTTTTAAACTCCGTGTCAAGTCAAATGGTGCCACATAAATTGAGACGGAGGGAGTACTATTTTTGGGATTCAGTGAGTGGTACCTTAATCTATTAAAGAAGCTCTGTGTGCATGGCAAGGACAGAATGTCAAGAAGCACCTCCGGGCAGATTAGGAACACAATTCCCATTTGCATTGTTTTTGAGAATTTGGAGAAAAAGAAACAACAGATGCTTTGACAACAAATACACAACAAATTTTTGTCTTAGGTTTAGATTTTTACATATATTGAATACCTGGTGTAATGTGGCCTCTGTGGTGGACAATAGGAGATCCACAATAGTGAGTTTAACGAGGGGTAGAGGTAGGCCGAAGAAGTATTTGCGGGAGGTGATTAGATATGACGTGGCACAGCTTCAGCTTACTGAGGACATGACCTTAAAAAGGAGGATATGGTGGTTGCGTATTAGAGTAGAAGGTTAGACAGTAATTGACCGTTGTCTCGCTCTCTTGGGGAGTAGGTAATTAGTACTAGCATCTCTCGTAGTTTTTTGTCCCTAGATTTCTGCTACTACCTGTTGTTTCTTCTGCTTTGGTTATCTCATTATTTTGCTCGGAATGCTATTTTACGCTTCTTTATTATTTGTTAGGTCTTATTTGATATGCCTTATTATTTATGTATTGTCTTCTTCATACTGCTTTGTTGTGTGTTACTCGATCCGAGGGTCTTCCGGAAACATCCTCCCTACCTCCATGAGGTAGGGGTGAGGTCTGCGTACACTCTGTCATCCCCAAACCTCACTTGTGTGAATACACTGGGTATGTTGTTGCTGCCTAGTGCAATCTGATGCTACAAGACGATGTTGATCTTTTATTAAATTTCTTAGAATTCCTTCAACCATATGGGAAAAGGAAGTTTCTATTTTGATGTACATAGTTGTTGGGACCTTCTTGGTCCATCTAGGGTGTGTTCAGTATGGAGGAAAATGTGTTCTTGAAAACAAGTGAATTTTTTATTTTTTCATGCTCGTTTGGTTAGTCGAAAATAAGTGAATTTCTTACTTGTATTTGTGTTGCGCAAGTAGGAAAGAAAAAAAGTAGATCAAAGACCAAATTAAGAAAGAACGCTTTAGGTGAATTACTAGGACCACTCTACAACAACATACCCAGTGAAAATTCTACAACGTGGGGTTTGGAGAGGATAGAGTGTACGCAGACTTTACCTCTACCTTAGTAGGTAGAAAGACTGTTTTCAAAAGACCCTCGGCTCAAGACAAAGCATAAGCACAAGCAAAGCAAGAGAAACGGTCAGACCCGGACAAGAAATGTAACACAGTATGAAAATGATGGTACCAAAAGCGAGTAAGCCATGATAAAGCATTCTGAAAATGAAGAAGTACCTAACGCGGGTAAATAAGATAAACAAAGTACACGAAAGAACATACAACAACAGAAATCAAACGACATGGGATTATAAAACAATAATGCGCCTATTAGTATGATAGGCTAAACAGGGCTACAATAATAACACTATAACTATCAGTATGTAAGCGTAAGTAGGACTACACTCAACTACCTACTACCCTAATCCGTGTCCTCCACAATCCCCTATCTAAGGTCATGTCCTCAGTAAGTTGCACCTGCGCCATATCCCGTCTAATCACCTCTCCCCAATACTTCTTCGGCCTACCTCTACTCTTCTTGAATCCGTCTATAGCCAACCTCTACGCACTGGGGCATTTGTGCCTCTCCTCTGCGCATGCCCGAATCATCTCAACCTCGCTTTCTGCATCTTATCCTCCATCGAGGCCACTCCCACTCTGCTCCGGATATCATCATTTTTAATCCTATCCCTCCTTGTATCCCCACACATACATCTCAGCATCCTCATCTCCGAGTAGGGTAGGGGTGGGCGGGGTTGTGTAGAAAATAAAAAACTTTAAAACTCTTTTTGTAAAAAAAATTAATTTTTTTGGAGGTGTGGTGGGATAGAATGCGTGGGTGTAAAATAAAATAAAAAAATCTTTTTCTTAAAAAAATTAAATATTTTCAGAGGGTTGTCAGGAGGGGGGTGTGTAGAAAACCAAAATTATAACCTTTTAATTTTTTTTTGGGGGGTGGGGGTGGATGGAGTAGGGTCGGGGTGGGCAGTGAAGGGGTGGTGTAGAAAACCAAAAACAAATTAAAACTTTTGCAAAAAATGTTTTTTTGGGGGTGGGGGGAGGTGTAGAATATCAAAGAAAATTTTTAAATTTTTTTGTGGGGTGGGGGGTTGAGGGTTCATAGGATGGTGGAAGTGGTTGGGGTTTGGTGGAGTGGGTGGTTGGGGGTGGTAGGCTAGTTGGTTGAAAGCCTCCTGTGAGTCTTGTTTTCCCTACTTTCATTAGGGAAATCATGTTTCTCATTTTTAAGGAACTTGTTTTCCTATAGAAAATATCTTTTAAAATTTTTGACCAAACGAACATGAGAAAATTGGAAACATTTTCTGGAAAATGTTTTCCTCCCTACCTAACACACCGCTAATGAAACGTCTTTTACTTATAAGTGTAGTCTTAATACATATCAGTACCTAACATGTACTGTATGATGGCAGTTGTGTTTCATTTCCAAGTGAAGATTGGGAGATTGCAGGCTCGACTTTGCAGTTCTGGTGCTTTTACCTTTTCATAACAAAGTTACTTTTGTACAAATTGGGGCATGTTACTTAGCTATAGACAGGGTCCAGAGCAGATTGCTGAAATGAAATATGTAGTTCAAATGCTTCCCCTATCCAAGAACACTCTCGCTTTGCAGGTGTAGTCTTGCTGGGTACATCCTAGGCCTGGATGTAGATAGTGGAGAAAATGTTAAGAGCGTCAAGGTCTTATTTTTTCCTGTTTTCTCGATGTTGTTGGATGCCCTTATGTTGCGTTCTCAGGTTAGCTTCTGTTTGCATACATTTGTAGTGCATATTGTTTCTTTATTCTGCTTCTATGTTGGATTATACAATATCATTATGTGACAACTTTTATGCTTCACGGAGAGTGTATCTTTGATAATATTATGCACTTATCACTCAACAAGGGTTTCTAAGTAATCACATGTGGGGATAGTTTCGAAATACTCCTCTTCCGTGGTTCCATCTTTCATTGGGGTGCTGCTTTCACTGTGATCATCAGGAAATTGGAGGAAAAATATGCCCCTTGGTTCTTAGTTCTAGAATTGATGAGATATCAATAATTACTTGTAGTTAATCAAAGTTGTGTTTATATTGGGACAATCCTTTTTGATATGACATCTTATCATTTTGTTAAATTAATAATTTTATTGAATTATTGAAAAAAACCCTATAAGAATGGCATACAAAATAGAGATACCAAAATATGATCTTTTGCAATGCTAACCAGAACCATGTAGGTGCTCTTGAAGTTTATGAAAATTAGAACTAATTTGCTTAATAGGCACCCAAGGGAACAACCTAGTAGTCAATAAAGTGGGAGGAGAACCATAAGGTCTCAGTTTCAAATACCGGCTAATAAAAAATATTAGGTGATTTCTTCCCATCTGTCTAAGCCTTGGTCGGCACAGTTAACTGGTTACTGTGCTGGTGGGTGGTAGCAGGTACCCTGTGGAAAGTGCGCACAAACTAACATGCATACCACCTTCATAAAAAAGTACTAATTTGTATAATACAGTGTTCAACTCTTCAGGTCTTTATTCTTTCTTTCTAACCGTCTTTATAAGGACTAAAGGGATTACTTTAATTCTCCCTCCCTCCGCTCCATGTCCTTGACAATTTCTCTTTGTAGTTTTGTTTTTCTTTTTCACCTAACAATCTATCTAGATGCCTATATTTCTTAAGGGTTTACCCAAAAGAGTTTTACCATGTGAGCTAGTTTGGATTAAGCAGTTGCTTAGAGAACTACAATTTGAAGAAATCACTCAAATACAACTTGTGTGTGATAACAAAGCGGCCCTTCATATCGCATTAAATCCGGTATTTCATGAGAGGACCAGGAACAAGTTTGGTACATATGACTTGTATGCACCAGTTTGAGGGGGGAGTGTAAGAATAAGAATAGGAATATGATTTGTATATAGTATCCTATGCGGAAAAGGATTGTAATGTAGTTTGTATAAATAGGACTCAATGTAATAATGTAGATACACAATTCAATAATATTTTTCTTCCATAATTTCTCACACCATCTATCTCACAATACCATAATTTATAACTCGTGTTACCTATCTCTCTAGCCTTTTTCCCTGTCCATCTAGTCTCCTGAAGGCATGTAATATCAACTCTCCTCTTTTTAGGGTATACACTAATTCCATTGGCTTTCCTGTCAAAGCGTCTATGTTCCAACTACCTACTTGAATCTGACTTTCCTGGATTGTCTTTTTTACCCTGATCCGTCCATGATGTGAGAAACCCTTCTTATTTTGTACCATTGGGCACTGATGTGGCAGAACTAGATTTACCCACACCCGTCTCTGATGTGGCAGAACTAGCTTTACCCACATGCATCTCTGATGTAGGAACCCTTTCATATTTTACACCACATCCGAGCGCTAACCCCTTGCTCATTTTTCATCATATCCGAGTGTCAGCGTAATGTGTGCGTTGAGCACGTCCCAACGATATTTGTATTATGAAGATTCATCATGAATTGACAAGTTTTACGCTGGCTGCTAGCCTACCACAACCCTCGTCCTTTTTCGGGCTTGGGACCGACAACGTGAGCAAGCTTAGACAGGCGGAGTTACTTTTGGCAATAACTTAATTATTAAGAATATTCTACAAAATATACGTAGTAATTCTCTTGACTTTTGACTTCCCCTCAAACTCAAGATGGTGAAACCAGTAGTCTACTATTTGTAAAAGCAAGAATGCTAAAACATCAATGGAATATTGTTCCACTTCCATGAGTAGTGTTGCAAAATAGTGAATAATCACCGGAATGAAAGCTGTTGACAATGAAACAAGTGTTTCTTTTCAGCGTCAGTGAAAAAAAAGGGCAGCCCGGTGCACTAAGCTCCCGCTATGCGCGGGGTCCGGGGAGTGGCCGGACCACAAGGGTCTGTTGTATGCAGCCTTACCTTGCATTTCTGGAAGGAGGTGTATGGTGTCACAAATTTGATTGACATGACCTGGATTTGGCTGCCGATAAACAACTGGAAAAGTCGCTGGAAGGATGATTGTAGTAGCAATAGTGCATCCAGAAGATCATTAGAAAATTGAGTGTTATTAAATGGTCTTTATAAGACCGAGGTGCTGCTAGAACAATCATTGGAACAGAAGGGAAAATAGTAAAATACGGAAAAAAGCATTTAAAAAAAAAGTAAAACAGAGAAAGAGAAGTTGTGTTAGAGGGCAGGGTAAGTCTGCTGGCCAGTAGGTGAAAAATAAACATCAAGGCTTTGATACCATTTTAGAAGAGAAAAGAAGAGAGGAAAACTCTTAACTCTTGTTTGGACTTGATTCTTTGAAACTCACAGGAGAGCTGCTTATAGGAAGTTTTTTTGGCTACGTGTATCAAGAACTATTTCCTAATTTTTGGGTTTTCTGACCATTATGATAGAATCATTAAAAATATTTCACATAATATTCTCGACTTTTAATATAACCTCAACTTGGCATATTTCCTAGCAATAATGTCATAGGATAGCACAGAATTTACCATCTATCTTGAAGGCTCTTACCTATTTGTCCTACGCTAAGGGATTGTCAGTTACTTTTTTCTTCTTCCTTCTCAATTTTTCTGTTCTCCCTTTTTCTCACTCTTTGGTAGTCTACATAATTTGGTCGTTGGAGGTTGCCCCTTAAATTTGATTAGTAGACCGGTAATATTTTTTCTCATGCTTTGATATGTCATCAATATAAACATATTGTACTATAGTTGTAGACTAACCTCTTTGAAGTACGCAGCAAATCATTTTGATGAACTAGTTTCAAATTGATTTCCTTGGCTAGCTTTCAGTAAACTTCCGCGTACTTACTGTTAATTGCTCTCGTGCATAAATGTAATCTCAAACTAATGGGATCTTTTCCTTACTCTTTTATTTTCTTTGTTATTTATTCATTTGTTTTGTGTTATGGGTCTCAACTTAAACAGGTGGATGATTCTACCTTTTATGGTGAGGGAGTAATGGTTGACCTGCCTGATAGCCTTGAACAATTCAGGATGAACCTGACGGAGCTTTTGGTGGATGTTTGTCAGCTTTTAGGTTCTACAACATTTATCCAGAAGGTATCATTGGGTTGGCTTATTACTTTGTGCTGTTTGAGTAAAAATAAAGTTGTTAGTATATTCCTTTTATATGGATACTTGACGGAAAAAAGAACTGCAGTTGAAATGGATAAGATTTCCAAGTACCCGTCCAACCCGCCCATTTATAAATGGGTTGAATAGTTGATTTATTTAAGGGGATTATATATGGATCATATCCATATAACTCATTATAAAAAATGGATAACTTTTTTTTAATAAAATATGGATAACCAGCAAGTTAGAAATAGATTTCATGAGGTTAGACTCTACCAATTTAATATGGATAATATCCATTAAACTCATTATAAAAAGAGGATACTTTCTGCAATAAAAAATGGATAACCAGCAGCTACTTAGAAATGGATTTCACAGTTTCTACTCTACCAACAAGTTCTGTTGTTTTCCAATCTCCCCTAACATCAAAGAAGTGACCAGAAGAATCTGCATACTTCGTTGGTTAATCTTTTAACTGAATTTGTTTCCCCCTCTTACTCTTTCATAGAAATATATTCGTTAGGTGTGGCTAGGCTTTCATTAGCTCTTCCAATCTCTTTTATTTGGAACTTTTTCTCGTTTTTCGTTTACTCTTCTTTTTAGTTTTTGGTATTTTTTTAATAGAGTAATAATTTTTTTGATATTTGAGCAAAAAAACATGCTTGTATACAAGAAGTATACCAAAAAGTAGAAAACCTATAAAAAGATATGATTTTCTAGAAACAACACCCGATATTCTATACAAAAAGGAATCTTATGAGTGCACCAAAAAGAAATAAGAGATAAAAACACTATTGCTTATCGGGACAAAGTTCATCTCTACTCCATCTAAAGCTCTCATGTTTTATTCCCCCCCAAACTACCCACATAAGAGCTAGTGACACAAAATTCCATACCCTACTTCCGCAACTCTCCTACTTCTGTAACTCCAACATGCCATAACCTCTTTTATCGTGCGCGACATCAACCATAAAATTCCAAACCATATAAAACTCTCCCACCATAATCTCAATCCCACCGGACAATGAATCAGATGGTCGATATCTTCACCCGCACCCTTACACATAAAGCACCAACTGACATAAGTGACCTTCCTCCTTAGATTCTCCAACGTCAGTATCATTCTTTTAGTTGCTAACAATAGGTCCTGGAGACTTCCTTCTCATTACCTTGTGGATCCAAATTACCCTATGTGGAAAGTCCACCTCCTTCTCATTCAAAAGCTTTTCATAATAGGATTTAACCGAGAACACTCCATTATTCCCCCCCCCCCCTCGAAACATCATGAGTATCCTGTTGTATATTGTTTATGAAGTAAATCAATTAAACTTTGGAATTCTGCCATCTATCAAACCATAAAGTTCCTTTTAAATCTCAAATTTAAAACACGTCTCCATCTGGTGATCTTCGGACTCGTTGACCTATCATCTCCTTCTGACATGAAATTATGTAGATATTTGAAAATCTAATGCGCAAAGTGTCATCCCCACACCACATGTGGCCCCAAAAACTAACCCTTCTCCCATTGCATATTTGCGCTAAGCTCTTCTTATTCCTTCATAATATTTCTCCACAAACCGCGTCCAAAAGGAAAAAGTGATTTTTGTCCTCCATCCTTCCAAAATTCCGTATTTATCTACCATCACCTTTTTCCAAAAAGCATGGTCCTTATTCTGAAATCTCCATAACCATTTTCCCAATAAAGCTTTATTGAACACCCTTGGATCTTGAACCCTAAGGCCACCCTAACACTAAAGGAGTCGTGACGATCTCTCACCTTACAAACTTAAAATCCTTTAACCCGTCTGACCAATTCCATAGAAAGTTCATCTGAAGTCTTTCTAACTTTTTTATGCAAGCCAGTGCTTGAAACAAAGACATAAAATATGTGGGATACTCAACAAAGTTCTCTTAATAAGTAATGTCTTCCTCCTTTGTACAAATATCTTTTTTGCCATCTTGCAAACCCCTTTCAATCCTCTGTAGTATCGGATTCCAAATTGCTTGATCCTTATTGGAAACACCTAGTGGAAGTCCAAGATAGGTGGTTGGAAGAGTCTCAATCCTACAATTCAACACTTGTGCTAAAACCACTAAATCTTCCACCTCTCCAACTAGTATGACCTCGCACTTTTTGAGGTTGATCTTTAGGCCCAACATACCTGAAACTATGTGAACACGTCGCAAGTGTTCCAATTGAGTCATGTCAACAACAAAAAAGGCCAAAGTGTCGTCCCCTAACAATAGATATAAGACTGTCACATTACTATTTCCTCCATCTGCACTAGTGAAATTGTCACATCTCAAACTACCTCCTTGTCACGTCCCAAAATACCACCTAGACGTGATTGGCACCCAACACACACCACCCGCCAGACAAACCATATCTCATACATTTAACCATTTACACAACCAATGAGAGAACATAAGTGTAGGTGCAACAACCTTATTAATACTTAAATACGAAATAGGATCAACCAAATCCGAATTCAATTTATAAAAATCAACCATCGGAAATATAAAGAATATCTAGCCCAAATCCACGCTAAGACAATGGAGCATCTAACAAAGTTACACGAGTTTGATTGTCGTGCATGCAAACCCCAAGACAAAGAAAATAACTAGAAATAAACTAGATAAAGCTGAAATGACTGCCTCCACGAACAATGTGGTGGCTCACCTCAGCAACCGAATCCACTCATGAGATCTTCAGCCACAAGCCTCGTTCTCAGCAACAGTATCTGCATGGACATGCAGGTAAGGAGTGAGTTAATATAACTCAGTAAGATCCTCGATCCGCCACTTTAAGTATCCCTGGAACAAGTGTTAAAAAATACAAACACACAACAGACACAAATATATTATGCACATGAATATATCATTATATAATATCCACCAAGATCCACACCAATGTTTAACAAGTATCCTATATATGTCTCAACCCAATTTACACTAAACACTTGTCATAAACAGCAATTAAAGAAATTATTAACGTTACGAGTCCACGACAACATACACAATGTGCCAAATATGTCAAGAAGCATACACAATGCTCGGGGAAACATACACAATGTCCCAATGACACAATGTTCAAGGAAGCATACACAATGCCCCAATCTCACGACTCACAGTCGTACACATCAAAACAATTTATAAAGAGAGTTTTAGAAAATAGAATATACGCGGCTGGCCTCAAGGAGCACCGATTCTGCCAAGCACACTCTCGTCCCAACACATGGACCGGGCAGACAAAAATGTTTTAAAATCAAGTACCCAAAGCTTAAAGTCTCACTTACCTCGCTAACGACAAGTTTCCCAACCTTGCAACGTCTAGAACACCAATAAAACGGCCTCCGATGGCCTCAATCTATACAAACATATTGATTCACAATGTCAATTATGCTAGTCGGGGTCAAATCTCAATATCCCTAACTTTCAAGCTTAGAGCTAGACCTGAATTAGTATATCACACCTTAATCATGAATTAAATGTTAAAATATCTCAACATCATCGTTCAAATTCAATTAGTGAATAATCTGTCCAATATATTAACACTCGTATTCCAAAATAATAATCAAAGTGTGTATAAATAATTTAAGACCGAATTCGAAATCACAGCGAATTAATATGCCGAAGCTGTGGCTTCCAACCACCACCAGTGTCTTCCAACCACCACTAGTGGCTTCTTAGTGATGTTTCTCACACTAATCAAAGAAAACCACCACTATATTATCACATAATCCATCATTCAGTCATCATTATAGTACTCATGTAGCCCCTTCCTAATTATTATCCAATCACTAATTCTAATTTATTTCGTATAGTTCAAAGTAGTAGAAATCGATACTGCATAAAAAATTAGTCTTTTCATAACAGCTTTCCAAAGTCCCAAACTCTATATCTAATTTCCCACTAAGTATTACAATCATTGTTATAACTATTCTAAGGATAGAGATAATACACCTTCTCAAAATTCTATACAATATATATATATATATATATATGAACCACTGTATATAAAAGTTGATGTGAATACCTGAAGTTTATCACCAAAAACAGTGGCTAATGAACTCTTTATTGTCGTTGTTGACCCCACCTCAACTCTATATTATTTTTGCTGCTTCTTTCCTTACGTTCCCAAACAAAAAAATTCTAATGCCCTAATGTTCTATAAAAACATGACCAGCAACTAGAATGAGAGAATGGGCTTGGCCCATTCCTTTTAATTTCATTTTTTTCTCTAGGCTAAATTACCATATAACCCTTATTTAAAATTTGAGTTATCACAATCCTTGACATGACTGGCACCCAGCTAACACCACCCGCCCGGCGAACCAGATCTCGTACACTTAACCAATCATTCAAGCTGTATGAGGTACTAAGTGTAAGTCCAAACACATTATTAATAGTAGTTAAATACGAGATATCATTCCAACCAAAATCAAAATCTATGAAATTCGAAATCACTCAAATAATAAATTTCTAGCCCAAATCCCACACTAAGAACATGAAGCTTCTAATAGACAGGCATGCAAACCCAAAAGTAAAGGAAATAACTAGATAAACTAGATAAAGCTGAAATGACGGCCTCCACGAACAATGCGACGACTCACCTCAGCACCTAATCAACTTGAACGAAATCGTCAGCCACTAGCCTTGTCCCCGATTTTCATATTTCCATGATAATCTTGAAGTCTTTTTAAGACTTTGCATTGCTTCTTATTCTTGGTTTTATGTGTAAATTCTAATAATAGTACAAACTAACTCATTGTATGAGCAATTGTCTTGAGGCTTATTCCTTGTCACAACAATTTGAAATTGATCTTGAAATGGTGTATTTCATGTGTAGTTCGTCCCTTATTATGACCCTTAATGGGAATAATACAAGTTCTTAGTTCTTTGCCAATGTCGCGAAATGGATATTTATCCCAAAAAAATGAAAAAGAAAAAGGTCAGCCTTCACATGTCGTATGCCCTAAGAATGTCAAGACATCATTGCTTCTCTTAAGGATGTAAGAAGGATGAAAATGGGTGAATGAATGAAATTCCATGGACTTGAATATTAAGGATTTTGATTGTTATACTTCTATATTGGAATTGGAAGCGTGAAATTCATACAAACTAAAGACATGAAAGATTGGAGTAATTTGCAACTTAAAGGGAACTTTGTAGTGTAAGCACTAATCTTAAATATTTTGGACCAAATTCCATTTTCTTCTATTTTTTTTATTTTATAATGGTGGTGTCCGGGATAGTTTGCGCA
This sequence comes from Przewalskia tangutica, assembly GCA_029844215.1. NCBI lineage: Eukaryota > Viridiplantae > Streptophyta > Magnoliopsida > Solanales > Solanaceae > Przewalskia > Przewalskia tangutica. Next base: position 111,812,095 of record CM056733.1, on the reverse strand, counting down.
TGACCACACATTCATGTCAGCATCCTCATCTCAACTACCTTCATCTTTTGAACGTGGACGTTCTTGACTGCCCATCATTCTGCCCCATACAACAATGTTGTCTAACCACCACTCTGTAGAACTTGACCTAGCCTCGGTGACATCTTCTTATCGCAAAACACCCTAGAGGCGAGCCTCCATTTCATCCATCCTGCTCCAATACGGTGTGCGACATCATCGTCAATCTCAGTGTTATAAAAAACGGCCTGGGCGGCCGCCTAGGCTCTAGGCGCCCCCAGACCGTCCCGCCTAGGCGCCCACTCCCCGCCTTGGTCCCGTCTAGCGTTTTTTTAGAACATTGGTCAATCTCCCCGTCTCCTTGAATTATAGATCCAAGATAACTTGAAATTTTCTCTTTTAGGTATAGCTTGTGCCTCGATCTTTACTTCCACATCTGCCTCCTGCCTCACGTCACTGAACTTGCACTCCATGTACTCCGTCTTCATCCTACTTAACCTAAAACCTTTAGACTCTAAAGTTGCCCTCCAAACTTCCAACCTATCATTAACAACACTTCGTGTCTCGTCAATCAAAACTATGTCGTCTGCGAATAACATACACCATGACACCTCATCAATTCGTCCATCACTAATGCAAATAGAAACGGGCTAAGGGCTAATCTCTGGTGCAACCCATCACTACCGGAAAATGTTCTGAATCGCCTCCGACTGTCGGTCTTGACACCCTCGTACATGTCCTTAATTGCCCTGTGTTGACCCCCCAAACACGGCAGACAAGCCCTTAGTAGCCACCTGCCCCAACTCTATCCTCATCCTGTTCAGCATAACACATACAGGATAGTATTCCAGACCATACTTGTGCTCCTTTTTGTTTTCCTCCCTTTCTAACTAGAAGTTGTTTCAAGGTTTAGATACTGCTTACTGGTTTTCTTTAATAGTGCTACGGTCCGTTCCTTCTAGAAACTAGAGTTGTCAATCACTTTAGTCAAGTGTGCATCTCTGATACTGTACTTTTTATTGCTCCAATTCGTAGGAACGAGGTGCTTTGGAATTGAGGAATTTTAGACTTGTTATAGGGTGGGTAGCGTATTGCATACTACGGCAATAGTCAATTCTTCAAGACTTGCTGCACAATCTATGCATCGGTGGGCAACAATTTGGATAATGAGCAGCAGGTTCTTCAACCCATAGAGCAAGTAAGAAATGTCATGTTTCTCGAAAAGATATGTGAATCCCATTTCATAATCGCAAGCTTCAAACTAAATAACTATGACTTTCTTGATTAAATCTTTTCTATGATACCAAATCATGTTGTACATGAGTAGGCTCCGTAAGATCCAGTATAAGCGAATGAGATAAAACGAAATCATTTTATCTCTTGATCCCGTATTATCAGTTCACTTATAAGATTTAATAGTATGTAAATTTCCAAATCTTTTTTTTTTCATCTCGGGATAAATACGCGGTCTTTTACAATGGAAGAAGTGGGGATGAAGTTGTCAATAATAGGTTTCCTAGAGAAATATGTAAAGGAAATTTTCACCCAAGATTTAATAGTTGGTCCATGGGTGTTAAAATAGTTGGGACAAGAGTAACCTTATCTTCGTTTGGAAAACAGCTGTGGTTCTCGAAAAAAAACATTTTTAGTTTTATTGGTTGGGATGTTTCATTAACTACTGTGACCACTGGGTTTGTCACAGTTTAGGTGAAACCTGAGGTGTAAGCTAAAGAAGGTTGCATTATCTTGGGCTTCTCACTGTATCTAACGTCTTCCTTCCATTCAAAAGTAAAGAGTCTGATGTAATATGTTTACCACTTGATTTTTGACATTCTAAGGCTGGTTTCACCCAGTTGAGAAGGGATGATATGTGATGTTGTGGGTGTGACACTGCAGATTTGAGCATGTCCGTTAAAGGTAGAGGGTTTGGTGGACTTCCAATGTTGAACTCATATGTTTGGAAGGTACACTTGTGAGGTCACTAAGGGAGACAGGGATCTGAAATAACAGGGATATAACAAAAATTATAGTAGCTCATGGTGTAGTGATGCTCAGTGATCGTTCTAAATTTAGAAACATGTGTTGCCTGTGGTAATGGAATAAGACCAAGTTGATTTGAGAACTACCCCATGTTTGAGATTGTTCTATGACTATTATCTTTGTTCATTAGCCCAAAAGTTTGGTAAATAGAAGTTTCTGATTTCTACAGTCCTTTTGAATAGCAGCCATAGTATAATCCTGGAAATTCATGCACAAGTTTTTCTCTCGTCTCTATTCTCGACTCAAAAACTAGACCAGATAATTCAGAAATATGTAAAAGCTGACTCTAATTTGAGCCTAACCAGAGAAGCAACAATCACCTTTCAAGTTCTTCATCTCTAAATGATTGGACATGTTTTTTTTTTTGCTTCACTTGTATTTGCTTGAAAGGTAGGGGTAAGGTTTGCGTACATCCTACCGTCCCCAAACCCCATTTGTGGGATTACACTGGGTATGTTGTTGTTGTGTACACTTGTAGTGGTTGCTCAAGTTTGTCACCTCTCTTCCTTCTCGTCCTATCAATACCTGGCAACATCCTTTTTACCCTCTCATCTTTAACTTCAACAGAAATATGCAAGAACTATCCATATCTGGTTTTCTACCCAGTATTTCCTTATCATATTTTGCATTTACTGCTAAATAATGATCTTATTTGGTTATGTCCCTTTTAAAATTCTTTTTCTTTTCACCTTTTGACAGGCTTTCGAATACCCCTGGAACTTATTTTCAAGTTAGCAACTTTATTATCTTTCTTCTATTAGTGAAGTGACTTTTGCTTTTGTATTCAATGTCAGATCTTCCTTGGAGGTTGGACCAGTAACGGCTTACATATTCCTTGGAAGGAGGTGGAAGCCAAAATGTTTGCACTTAATGCGGTTAGTACTGTGAAGCAAAGACCTTGGCAGTAACATATGGATTGTTCTGCTATCATCTCCTACTTAATGCTTCATTATACTGAATACTTTGTGGGTTTTGCTAATTATCGTTAGGATATGGTCAGAATCTAAAGCAGAAAATGAAAAGAGAAAACCTAGAGGACAAACAGAAGAGAAAATAAACCATGAAATTCTTTTCTCGAAATCGCAGGAACATCAGCATATTTTACATTTATAACTGCCAGTGCAGCAATCTATCTTGGATAGTTTAAGCCATCAATTGTGTGGTAGAGTTGTCTCATCAGAATGCCCGCTGGATGATTGCCCTACTTAATGCTTCATTATACTGAATTCTTTGTGGGTTTTGCTAATTAGGATAAGGTCAGAATCTAAAGCAGAAAATGAAAAGAGAAAACATAAAGGACAAACAGAAGAGAAAATAAACCATGAAATTCTTTTCTCGAAATCTCAGGAACAACTGCATATTTTACATTTATAACTGCCAGTGCAGCAATCAACCTTGGATAGTTTAAGCTATCAATTGTGTGGTAGAGTTGTCTCATGATTCTGATGAGACAATACCCGCTGGATGATTGTCTATACTCCTGTTACTGATATGTGTAGTGTTGTGAGATAAAAGTGCATCAGAACAGTGAGAACGCTTAGTACTAAACAGCATAGAACATTGATACTATTTTAGCTGCACTATGTACTCACACAGCTGTGCGAGAGGCAAAGGCTCAATCGTTGTAGTTGACACCTACTTTTAATTGCATCTATGCACTAGGTGTATGCAGGTCTCACTTATGTCTGGTTATAGAGCTCATTAATCAAAATTATGAATCCCTTGTTTTCGATGTTTGGAAGTGCTAAAATAATGTTCTTACAATCCAAGTTCTTATAGTCCAAAGCTGAACTACGTAATAATTAGAAGTAAATGGCCAAATGTATTTTTTTTAATAACTCAAAGTCAGTTTACTAATTCATAGCCAACTCATTTATATAGTCATGAATGTAAGCTACCCATCTATACAACAACAACAACATATCCCACAAGTTGGGTCTGGGGAGGGTAGAGTGTATGCCGATCTTATTCCTACCTTGGGAGGTAGAGAGGTAGTTTCCAATAGACCCTCACTCAAGAGAAAGTGTATCAAAGCATGTCATAAAAGGAAATAACGGAATTGAAGAAATCATGGCAAGATACTATAAAAATCAAGACAAAGCATTTTGGAAAGGACAGAGAACATGAAATAATAACAAAGATTCGAACGACAAGAAACTACAGAAGATATATTACGACTACTAGTATGGAAGGAGAAGCGAAACAATGCCTACTACCTACTAACCTTCTACCCTAATTTGTGTCCTCCACAACCTCCTATCTAAGGTCATGTCTTCGGTAAGCTGCACCATGTCCTGTCTAATCACCTATCTCCAATACTTTTTCGGCCTACCTCTACCTCTCTTGAAGGCATCCATAGCCATCCTATCACATCTCCGCATTGGGGCATCCGCACATCTTCTCTTGTCCAAACTATTTCAGCCTCGCTTTCCACATCTTATCTTCCATCGAGGCCACTCCCACCTTGTCCTGGATCTATCTATAAAAAAATAAAAACCATCTATCTGTACCAAAAAGGTTCTTTTATGTTGAATTGTGTGACCATCTCCTCTAAAAGCTTAAGTTGTTAGAGAGAGCATACTTTAATTTACTCATTTGGTTTAGCTTAATTTAAGTAGTTTTTTAAGCACCAAGTGTTGCAAAGCCCTTTTAAGTGTTCCATCTTAATTTATGAATAAGCAATTATGTGTTTGGATATAAGTGCTGAAATTGAAAATAAGTTGTTGATATGTTTGGTAAAAAGGTGTTGATAAACACTTTTCTGTTTAAGTGATGGAAATGTCCTTAAAGCTATTAATAGTACAATTGAGCTTCAAACTTCCATATCGTCTTCCACCCTGGCATTTTGTTTCCTCCTCCTCTTAGACCTACATAATACATCTGCACAGAAAATGTGATATCGCCTAGTACCATTAAAGGTGATTAGTTTTCACATACATTTGGTAGAACGGAAGATTATGTATACGGCTCTTCCTAATATATCTCTTAACTAATAAGAGACAAGTCCCTAGAATCTCTCCAGCAATACAACTAATGCTGCATAACCAATTCAGCAAGACACGAGTTTAATTCTGCAAAAGGAGGTGACTACATCTACATGGGTAAAACAAAACATACTGATATTGGCAGAATTTTTGGGGCCGATTTCAAGGGACATGAGAAGGAAGCACTAGAACTATTGATGCAAATAGACAGTAGCAGACATGCTAGAAAAGTGGAGGCCATGGTTATTTCAAAGAGGCCCAGATTCGATTCAAAGGTATACAGGAGCTCAAGGGGCTAATTTCTTTTGATGTAAATTTCAAGAGTAATGGGAAGAAAGGCAGGGGAAATGAATGGAATTTTTTTAAATGAAGTTAACATTGGTGTCATGGAATGTAAGGGGACTGAACAATGGGGATAAGAGAAGAATTGTAAAGAGCCTAATTTACAATTGGAATGCTGATGTTATTTGTCTTCAAGAATCTAAATTGGAAGGGGAAATTAAACCGATCATCAAAGAATTATGGGGAGGGAGATGGGTGAAATTTGCTTGTTTGTAGGCTAGTGGCACTAGATGGGGAATTTTGATGCTATGGGACAGCAGAGTATGGAAAGGGGAAACTTTGGAGATTGGATCATATACTTTATCTTGTAAGTTTGTGGCACTCCTTCAAAATTTTGAGTGTCATGTAACTGGAGTATATGCCCCAATTTGTAGAATAGAGAGGGAACATGTATGGGATGAATTAGGGGCAGTCATGAACTTGATAGAAGGCCCTGGGTTGTATGTGGAGACTTCAATGTAACAAGGTTTCCTTCTGAAAAAATGAATTGCAAAAGAACTGATTTCATAGAAGACATGGAATTGATAGATCCTCAACTGGAAGGAGGGTGCTATACTTGGTACAAGGGAGACAACTATAGCGTAGCATAAAAAATTGATAGAATACTAATATCTCAAGAATGGGATGACAAATTCAGGAATATCAAGCAATCTTTGTTGCAAAGACTTGAATCTGATCATTTTCATATATCACTTCAATGTGGAGTGTGGCAACACAATAGTCTTATTTCAAATTTAAAAACTGGTGGTTGAATACTGAAGGGTTTGTGGATAGAATCAGAGATTTGTGGAACTCTTTTGACTTTATAGGCAAACCTGATTACATTTTGGGTTGCAAGTTCAAAGCTTTAAAAGTTAAACTGAAAGATTGGAGTAGAACTAGCCAAGGCAACCTAGGTGTTCAAAAGACTCAGATTTTGAGTCAACTGGCAACATTAGATGCTGTGTTTGGTGAATAGAGTGTTGACAGAAGAGGAATCAGTGCTGAAAGCATCACTTATGACGGATTATGAGGAACATTTTTGAAAAATGAGGAGATAGCATGAAGGCAGAGATCTAGGGCTCTTGACTCAAAGAAGGGGACATGAACACCATCTTCTTTCACAAAGTGGCCAATGCACATAAGAGAAGCAACAACATTGACCAACTGATAATACAACAAGAACCTGTGGAAGACCAGCAAGAATAAAGGAGGAAATTATTGATTTTTATCAGAGTTTGTACTCTGAATCTACTGAATGGAGGCCTTCTTGCAACCTAGCTAATTGCCTTGTTATCAATGAAGAGGAAAAACATCTTTGCAGGGAGAATTTGAAGAACAAGAGGTGTTGTCTTGCTTAAAGTTGTGTGTCGTGGACAAAGCTCCTGGTCCGGATGGCTACACAATGGGCTTCTTCATCAAATGTCGGAAGTGTTGAAGCTAGATATCATGGCCACTTTCAAAAACTTTCATTCTCATGGAGTTTTTGAGAAAAGCTACAATGCAACATACATAGCTTTGATCCCTAAAAAAACAGGTGCCAAGGAGTTGAGAGATTTAGACCCATTAGCCTTATAGGCAATGTCTATAAATCGATCTCTAAGGTGCTAACAGAAAGACTGAAAAGTGTTATATGCAAGCGGGTGGATGTGCAACAAATGACTTTTATTAAAGATAGGCAAATTATGGATGCCATTCTAATTGCCAATGAAGCAGTGGACTCCAGGTTCAAACTGTACCAGGAATTTTGTGTAAACTGGGCATTGAAAAGGCATATGATCATGTCAATTGGGAATTTTTATTGAAGTTGCTTTCATGTATGTGCTTTGGAGGCAAATGGATCAAGTGGATAATATTTTGCATATCAACTGTCAGATTTTCAGTACTCATCAATGGTTCACCAGAAGGTTTCTAATCATAGAGGGTTGAGAATATCCCCTTTCTTGTTTATAGTAGTAATGGAGGGCCTGAACAACATGATCAAAGTAGCAAGAACCAATGAATGTATCAGAGGTTTTGAGGTTGCCACAGGTCCAAGTCTAATTGCAAACATGGAAATCACTCACCTTCAATATGCAGATGACACTTTGATTTTTTGTGATGCGGATGAAGATCAACTTAGGACTCTAAGAACAATTCTGGTTTTGTTTGAAAGGATTTCTGGGTTACACATTAATTGGATAAATAGTCATATGTATTCAATCAATGAGGTGAGCAATATGGAGGACCTGACTAGGATTTTAGGTGGAGAAGTAGCGGCACTGCCAACTACTTACTTGGAAATGCCTTTAGGAGCCAAATCAAAGTCCCAGAACATCTGGAATTTTGTGATTGAAAAGTGTGAGAAGAAGCTATCTAGGTGTAAGTCTCAATACATATCCCTTGGGGCAGAGTCACCCTCATCAATTCAGTTCTAGATGCACTTCCAACCTATATAATGTCAATTTTCCCCATCCCAGAGGGAGTTATCCAAAGACTTGACAAGATCAGGAGGGATTTCTCTTGGAAGGGTGATCAAGACAAAAAAGTATTCCATTTAGTCAAGCGGAGTAATGTTCTCTTGGGGTAGAAGCAGGGAGGTTTAGGCATCAGAAACTTAAAATTACAAAGCAAAGTTTTACGGCTAAAGTGGTTATGGTGGTACTCACAGACACCTCAACCTTATTAGGGAAGACTCATTAAAACTAAGTATGGGGAAGAAAACAGTTGGATGATCAAGGAGGTGAACACTCCTTATGGAGTTAGCTTGTGGAGATCCATAAGAGCTCTTTGGCCATTTTTGAGGAACCATTCCACCATTAAGGTGTATAATGGTCATAAAACTTCTTTTTGGGAGAACAAATGATTGGGAAACACTAGTTTAAAGGAACTCCTTCCTGACATTTTTGGGTTGGCATTGCATCAACACATGAAGGTAGCCGAGACTTGGACTCTTTATGGGTGGAGCATTCAGTTTAGGAGGAATTTCAATGACTGGGAAATCAGTCACTGGCAGAGTTCTTCAGGTTACTGGAATATTTCAAAGGTACACAGGAAGGAGCAGATAGATTATGGTGGAGAGAAGACAATAAAGGCATATTCAAAGTAAGCTCAGTTTACAATTTTTTTATCCAAAGTAATCAGCAGGTGCAACTATGGCCTTGGAAGCACATATGGAAAGCGAACGTACCTTTCAAAGTTGTATGCTTCACATGGCTGTTGGCAAGGGAAGCTGTACTGTACTAACCCAAGAAAACCTTAAAAAGAGAAAAAAAATCCTATGTTCCAGATGCTATTTGTGTGGGGAAGAGGGTGAGACAGTTAGCCATCTGTTTCTACATTGTAGAATCACTACCCAGCTTTGGAGGATTTTTGTTAATCTTAGGGGCATTGTTTGGGTAATGCCAAAAAGGAATACTCAACTACTTTATAGTTGGGAGGAGGCAGGAATAGGAGCTTCAGACAGAGATAGATGGAGGATTGTCCCAGCTTGCATTTGGTGGACAATATGGAACGAGAGGAATTTCAAGTGCTTTGAAGACTGGCAGTGAAGTACAGAAGGTCAAATTGAACTGCATTAAGCTTTTTGTTTTTGGTGCAAGCTAGAGGATACTGAGTCCATAATAGAAATCCTAAGTTCTTGTTAGAATTTCAGAATTTTGGACCAGTTTTCTTGTCTTGCTGTGATGTAAATATGGTTTCAGTACAACCTATGTACTGATTTAGTCCAGTACATACTAATGTTACCTTCTCAAAAAAAAAATACAAGTACCTACAATTACCCTAACTTTATTAGCACTACAAAATACATATTGATTGATTATATGCATTTTTGATTGACTTTTTGCAACAGTGTCAGGTTGGAGCTTAGATGTTAATCATGTCCAACTTGTTATACACATAGTTAACTCAAGCTCCATTCAGGAACTTTGTGAAGATATCACCTAACTATTCTCCTGTCATGATATGTCTTATCGAGATAATCTTCTGTAAAATCTTTTCGTAAACAAAATGACAAGCAATCTTGATATGTTGGGTTCGCTCATGAAATACCTAATTAGAAGCAATATAGAGAGCATCACGATTATCACACTACAACTTAGCAGGTTGAGTGGTCTTAAGAACGTAGTAAGACCACTCAACCTGCTAAGTTGATAGATGAGTTTAGTTTTAAGACGTATTTATACTTTCTTTCATTTTATGAAACTAATACAGAGCGTGCCAGGTGCGCACAAGCTGTCCCCGACACCACCATCATAAAAATAAATTAAATATATATTTATAATTTTTTTGTAAGATATTTCTAATTAATCAGAGATACAAATCCATACAATCACTAGTTGCTTGAGATGCTACTACCCATGCTCTCTTCTCTCCTTCTCCGCATCAGATCTTTGTCTGTGCCAGGCTGCCGGCCATTAAATTCTCTGACATTGAACAATCTTATGTTATAATAGTAAGTGATTGAAGTCACTCCTTCCTTTGTACACTCTTTTGTGATCGCATTGCTTCCTCGAGATATCTCTAAGCAAATCGTTCTTTGCATACTTTTGTTTTTCTGGAGTACATACATGATTTTCAGCCGTAGTTTATGATCATGTACTTGTATTTTCTGTAGAGACCTTTTTCTCTTTTCGAGGTCATGTTATTTTCAGCAATCTTTTTTAACTGTTCTGCATGATTTGATCATAAAAGAGCTGGTAAGTTGACATTATCGTGTCGTGCTCGATGTTTAAAAGGCAGTGGCACCTAGCGAGGTGTTTTACGCATTACGAAGTGAGGCTTCAGCCCCAAAACACTGGGTGTAAGTCTCATGGATCTACGGGGCGTAAGTCTCATGTATCTTCAATTTTACAATTTTATTACTAAGAAAATAAGGAAAATAATTTTTTTCATTAAGAAATTACAAATAAATTCAACTAAATCACCATTAACATAGAAATAATTATTATATTTATTATTTGAGAAAGTTAACAACACAAAAAATGATAATAGCCGAGATAATTTTTAAAATGAAATCATCATCCACTTCATTATTGATCTTCATATCTACTAGTCCTTCCGGCCCTCAACTGGTATTTGCACTGATTTTTGTTTATATATTTTAAAGAAGGAGAAGGGAGCAATGACAAAAAATGAATAAAGTTGTCTCAGTAACATAGTGTTATGGAATTTACATCCTATCAATTTCAGGCATAATCATCTAAAAAGCATTTATGGCGGTGTTATTTTCTACGAGAGTTGTTTTCTTTATTTATATATTTTAGGAAAAATCACTGCAATGTGAAAACATGATAAAATAAAGTATAAATATCATACACCAATAATAAAAAAACATGATCTATAGCAGAAATACTTTTATAACAACAAAAATCAAATTTAACGGCCAAGGCATACGCTTTTGTGCCTGAGGCTTATGCCCCAAATTCTAGGACGTACGCCCTATGAATCTACGCCTTTCATTCGCGCCTCGGAGCGTTTTTGGTACGCCTCGCCCCAAAAACGCCTTTGAAAACACTGGTCATGCTTTCTGCGCTCTTCTTTGGCTTCACATGTGATTTGCATGCTCAAATCATGTTGTTTCTCTGTTAATGGTCAATTACTAATTATGTTTTTGTCTACAGTTTATTTATGGGAATGATACAAACTTGATTATGCTAGGAAGTTCACTGTGTGATTTGTTTTCTTTTTCAGATAGCTGAAGTTATTATCACGGAAGCCCAAGACATTGATTTCTCTTTTGTTATTCACTTGGTCACAATATTATCTAGTAGGCCACAAGATGATGCTAAGGGCTTCATGAGACTTGTATGTGTTATCTTACTCGATTTTTCTTGTTTAGCTTATCTTTCACAAAAGGGGAATTTCTAGAATAAATGAAATTGTTAGGACGAAAGAGAAACACACTGAAAATTTTGTAGACAATGATTCTCAACTAACTATTTACTTCATTAGGTTTGAGTTATGACAATGTTTAGTACCTATGAAGCACAGACACTTCATTTAGGGTAACGTATCCGTGTCGGACACCTCCTCGGACACGACACGCCTTGGACACGTGTCCGGAACGTTTCGGAGTGGGCCCAGCCAAAAAAAAAAATTGTCAGACACGGCAGTGACACGCACATGACACGCGAGGGACACTGGAAAGGGGGACACACACGAAAAAAAAAACCTAAATTGCATTCTTACCTGCGAACTTCAAGGGTTGGCTTTTAAAGTGCTTGGACAGTCTGCCTCTTCTTCTTGTTGTGAGCGAATTTGGTAAAATTTGGTTATAGATGATGGAGGTGGTGGCTAAGATTTTTAGGTTTAGGGTTCTTTGTATTTTCTTTAGGTTAGGGGTATAAGGAGGAAGAAATAATAAAAGGGCTGAAGGGGAGTGGACCGCGGGTTTGGGAATATTGGGCTTGGGGATTTGGGCTGTTGGGAATTAAAATGAAAGGGGAGTAATGTTTGGGCTAGTTGGTTTTATTTTGTTTTGGGTAAAATTTAGGTGCTAAATTTAATTAGTGGGGAATAAAAATGGGGTTTAAACTATAATAATATTTATAAAATTATTTTAAGTATTAATAATTGCGGATATGATGTTTAAGGGATGCTTAATGCTTTATAAAAATGCGACGTAAATATTAAATTGCTTATTTATGTATGCATACATTAAAATTTGAATTAAATTTTATAATTTATTTATGAATGTGAAGCTTTAAAAATATTAATTTTAGTATTTTATATATTATATTATATATATATAAATATTTATTTATTTATTTATTTATTTATTTATTTATTTATTTATTTATTTATTTATTTATTTATTTATTTTTACAGCCATGTCTCTGCCGTGTCGTGTCCCCTATTTTTCAAAATTGTCGTTTCCGCGTGTCCGTGTCCTATCTGACACCTCTCACGTGTCCGTGTCCTATCTGACACCTCTCACGTGTCCGTGCTACATAGTTTAGTACTTTCCTCCCCTCTTTGATTATTTTTGTTTGCTGTTCCAGGTATTTAAATCAGCTGCAGAGGTTGTTGCTTCCTATTCGAAGTGGATATCATCTTGTCCAACTAATGCCAGATCTTTGCTGTAAGAATTCTCTTTTCATATTCTTTCAAATAAAATAGAAACCGAAGATACAGTGCTGAAGCAGGCCATTCTTATCAGTTTAGGCTTTGTTTTAGTTTCTGATGTATTTTTAAGCTCTAGGCGTTGGTTTCAAACTTTTTTGTATTGTTCTATTGCAAAGCTGTTTAAAACAAATAGTCAGGTAATTTTGAAACTTCAGCTATAGTTTTTGGTAGGGTTCTATAATGAGATCTTGTGGGTTCTATAATTTTTGTTGAATTTCAACAGAACTTACGGGTCAAATTCTTTAATGGAACAGCCCCTTCTTTCTTTGTTATAACTTCAATGCAAAAGGATATTGTTGCTCTTATCCACTTATCAGGGGACATAAAATGAATGGAGTGAGTACTATGTAATTTGTCTTTACTGTGCTCCTACACTGCTAGAAGAAAGCTTCACCGAATGGGTCTGGGGCTGTCTCCACAGCATGTCTAGCTTGCTCCCAAACTTCCTCTTCTGAGAACTCCCGCTCCACTTCCTCATTCTGCGGCTCCTATTTGATTAAAATTGATTCCCTACTTCCTGTTTTTCACGACATACTTTTTCTACAGTTGTTTGTGTAATACCATGAATGCCCTCTTCTCCTTGTACTCTTCCTCAGACCACCTCTCGACCCATTTCTTCTGCAAAGTTTTTCTTTCTATTTGTCATGGGAAAACAAATTATTTTCCCGTAATCAATCACATGCCACTTTTCCCCTTGTTTTTGGGTGGAATTTGTTGTCCCTTGTCCATGAGTATCTCCTGTTGATGTTATAGTGATGATCAGATATGTTATTTTCAGATTATTTCTTGCAACGGGCATCTCAGAACCTCTATGTTCAGCTGCTTGTGCCAGTACTTTGCTCAAGTTATGTGAAGATGCCACTGCCCCTATATATGAGCATTCAAGTTTGGAGATCTTACTTTGGATTGGAGAGGTTTGTCCTATATAAATTATGTGGCGTCTCAAAATATTTTTACTTGAAGGTCCTTGGTCTTTGTTCAAGTAATTTTGTATAGCAGTATCATTCTCAGGTGAAACACCAGTTTTAGTTATTAAGACAATGGTTTGAAATGACGCTCCAATATTATTGACTGGACGTCACGTACTTGTATATGTTCATAGTTTATTGAATTTAATGAATATTTAAATTGGAAAGAAAAAGAGCATAAGATAGTTGATTTAGAGAGTGAGTGGAGTTGAAAATATAGCTATCCAATATTATGACCTTATCGATTTTTTTCTTCGTCTTGATAGTTGGGTTGATTGGAGGAGTATTTTAGGTCAAAAAAGTTGATAAACATAACAACTCAGTTGCACTGTCTTGTTTACCCTAGTATAGATATTTCTCTTGTTTATTTGATTGGTAAGTTTGGTTTATCGTTTATTGGAGTGATAATTAAAGTGTAATTGTGTTGTTTCTCTTGTTCCTTGTGTTTGACATATTCTTCTTAGAGTTTGGATGAGAGGCATTTTCCTCTAGAGGATGAAGAAAAAGTAGTCAGCGCGATTACTTTGATACTTGGTTCCCTTCCTAACAAGGAGCTGAAGAATAATTTGTTAGCTAGGTTGGTCTCGCCTTGCTATGAAGCTATTGGCAAACTAGTAAGTTTATCTTCTTTCTTTTCTTGTATCTCTGTCATGTCATGAACTTATAACAGTATATAACTATATTGTGGTTCTACAGAGAGTGTTGTGTCTCTCTTTTACCCAGTACTGTTTTGAAGTTCTCTCAACATTTCGTATTAAATAATCTTGTTTGAGCTGCGTCACATAGTCTCCTTGTTGCAATACCACCTAAAGTTGTATCTTATTGCTGTGGGTGCTCTGTATGGACCAATTATCAGGTTTAATAATTATAATAAAATGAAATTTATATTTAAAGGGCTTTAATAATCCCTGCATAAACAAAAAGCATCAAAATCTTAGAATAACAGAGAAAAACATGATTCTACATGAAAAAACACTCAAATCTTTTATGTAACTGGTATGTCATAGGTGCTTCCAACATTTGCGAAAATAACATGAATGAGATCCAACTCCACATTACACCTTTGGTGCTATGTCTATTTCAGTATTTGTATACCCCCTTTGTTTTGAATTTTCAACCCATGAACATTTCTTTCACACTGGCAAGCGTAAACCATTCAACTCATGCATGTTCCATGCAGTGTCCTATAATGAATATTCAATTAGGAAGTGAAGTAGTAGATGATTAAGTCTTCCCGTCTCCCCTTTCACATGAAACGACAAATGATGTATATGGTCTTTCCCTCAGCTCTCCGTTTTAAGTAGCTTCCCTAGCTGCTAAATGAGGAAACAAACTTCTCTTTTGCGCCCTAGGGATTCACGTTTAGAGGGGAGGAAAACCCCTCGCTTCCCTTGTAAGGAGTCCATTTCCATGTATTTCTGTAACTTGTGATTACAATCTTCTGCTTGTAGAGGAGTTGGTGCAAGCTATGAGGTTCTTCTACTTCCATATTCTGCATATATTTTTTGAATTTGAAGTCCCAAAATACTCCATTACCCCCTTCCTTATTCTACTCAAGCAAGCTATGAAGAGGAAAAAGCTAAGAACTTCATGCATATAATTTTTGAATTTGAAGTCCCAAAAATCAAAATAGTCCCTTACCCCCTTCCTTTTTCTATTCAGCATTCCATGTTTTGTTACTTTCCTTTTTTCCTGTTCTACAATGAAGTGTTATCGCAATTATTTTGTCTGTTGTGTAGTCCATGGTTTAGAGTTCAAGGTTCAGTGTGACCTTCGCACACCATCAAGTTCTACTCTCTACATCCATTCTCTGAGCTTGGTCTCCCTTTTTCCCTATGCCGTTAGTTTCACCTTTCTCCAAAATCAGCTTCAGGTGTAACACAGTTGGGCATTCAGAAGAAGAAAGAGAAGATCGAGGGCATGGGATGTTGCTCCATTAGCATCATGTAGCCTTCTTTGGAAGGAGAGGAACATAAGAGCATTTGAAGGGTTTGATAGTGATATTGTCAAATTGCAAAGTAATCTTATGTTTCTAGTTTCTTTTTGGTATACCCATGAGACACCAATGTGTATAGATGATTGAGTTTCTTTCTTAGAGAACCATATTTTGGTATACGGGTTGTCCCCATTATTTATAAAATTATTTACCTTGACCAAAAAAAATATTGGGTCATTTTGAAAGCACGTGATGCAGAGTACTGAAAATTGTTTATTAATTGTCCTCTAAGCTTACCATAACTGAGAATGAATTTCTTTGTTTCAGATTGATGAAAATCAAGACCACTCTTTAAGGCATAATCCTGCTTCTTATTCTCAGTTTGTTAATGCCGCAAGAAGAGGTTTACATAGGTTTGAACCTATTGCTACTGGGCATTATTATTTTTTGCATCTGCATCAGTTCAGATATTTTTCTTATTGAGGTTTGCATGTCGTTACCGATGAGAGCAATTGAGATGTAACATTCACAAAGATCATGCTCTATGTTATTTTGCTCTCTAGTTTGCAGTGCAAGGCAATCATTGGCACAGTACATACCAATTTTGAAATGTTCTGCTATCCTTCGACCAATACACCATCTGAGCGTTTCCTGGTAGTATACTATTAATAAAAGGAATGTGATAAAGTTTTACCTTCTTTTTCTTCCCAAAAGCTCAAAACCAACGTTTCATGCAAAATTGAGTCATTACAGAGAATCTACTTTGAAAGTGAACCAACTGATTCAAAAGAAAGATATTAGAAGTGATTGTGAAATAAATATTTGTTGAGAACCCTTCTGTAAGATAACAACTTAATCCTTCAATTGTTTTCTATTTATTCTTTTCGAATTTAATCTGCAGTATTTGTATGATCACGTGTATTATTCGCTGCTGTACTTCTTTCCATTTTGTTCTCTGTGTCTGTCTTAATTACCATGAAGAGTCTAAAACAAGGTATTTGACGTACTGCTGCAAAACCACTGGTTCTATGAAGGTTGGTAACAGTCTGAACTTTTATTTTTTCCCTTCTGTAAAGGACTTCTATGAATAACTTGCTGGTCAATGCTTTTCATTTGTATACCTTTCTAAGTGAAGCCTTGGCTGATTGGGCAGGTTGGGAACTGTATTCAGCCATCTGTCAACAGAGTCTTCTGCTGGTTCGGATTTGGATGATCCTCTTGTAGCGCTGCTAGGAGTATTCTGGCAAATGTTAGAAAAACTTTTTCAGTCGGAGCACATTGGAAATGCTATTCTATCTATGGCAGCATGCAGAGCTCTTTCACAAGCAATTCAGTCATCGGGTACTTCTTTTCTGATTTTCTTTTTTAAAAATCTCTAAAACCAGCAATCAGCTTATTTGATGAAGGTGAAATTTTCTCCAAGATTGGCGAGGCTTACCAATTACTACTTTTCCTTTTCCATATTTAAAATTTTGTCACCTTCTGGACATGGTTTTAGAAATTGGTACCTAAAATTGTCACTTTCATATGTGACATTGAAAAGTGGCATCTTTTTGTTCTAAGTAGTATATAACGAAGTAATGGACAAGAAATCAAAATGAAAGGCACGGATTTTGTCATGATCCAAATCGAGGCCATGATCGGCTTCTAGGGGCTTTTCCGACGCAAGGCCTTCCCAAGTTTTTCTACAAGTCAGACAGAGTCTCCCCTATTCATGGAGCCGTCCATAGTTCCCGTATTAATAACAGTCTTAATATGATAATAAACTTAAGTATATCTCAGATATAATAGTATAAGCAACTGATTATCCAATATTGTTATCCAATGGATGTCGCAATATGACATGTCCAAACTAAAAACCAATTGTCAATTCAACATCCGTAAAATGTAAGGAAAGGGCCGAGTCCACCAATTCAGTGATTAGTTACTCAATTCAAGGTGGACAGGTGAATGCAACTTTGAAAATACAGAAGCACATAGTTCCACATATGAACTAATATATTAACGAGTACGGTACTTTCAGTACACGTTGTCTATAACATAGCAGTAGGGTTCATTAAATGTCTTTTGACTAGTAACTGCTCTCCTAATCACCTTGTAGCTAGAGACCCTTATATGCTACCAACCCCAACTTCTGGAATGGCTGGATAGGAGTAAGCTCCACCATACGCAGGGGCGTATGCAGGATTTCTCGTAAGTGGTGTCACATGTAAAGAAAAAAATAAACGAACAATTCACTATAATGACATCATAATATACAAAAGGACTTAATTAAGTATGTTACTTATAACTCTTCTCAACGAGCTTTTTGTTTACTCATAATATCCCAATTAGAAATACTACTTAATACTTGGAAGAACCAAACATAACCACTCAAAAACTCTTCATTCGTTTGATTTGTAAATCGGTCTTAATCAACTTCATTACCGAAAAAGAAGAAGAAAAATCGCCCTTCTGAATGAAGAATAGGTCCAGTCCAGGGGACAAATCAATAGGAAAGGCAGAAAAGACTGTGCAGCAGATAACTTAAGAGTAGAAACAATAGCAAGCAGAACACCAAATCTCCGAAATTGCAAATTGCAGTGAATAAGTATTTTTTCAGAGTTAGGGTCTAAAGGTTGATGAAAGAATTACGTTCCAGAAAATGTTGAAATTATATATCGCCATTGAAATAAACCAAACTGATATTTGACTCCTTGGATTTATTTTCTCTAACAGCTAAGTCAATAGTTCAATCCTTGTTGGCTCTTTGCTTTTTATAGTATATGAGCCACCAAAATATTTAAAAAAACAACCAAGGCGCGAAGCCTTATAATGCTCAAAACTTTTAAAAAGATACGCACTAGTAGCTACTAAGAATCGAACCCACAACATTTCGAGAAAAAAAAAAGTTATCAAGAGTCGAGACTGTGGTTGTAACAAGGGGTGTCATTTTATTACATTTATTTGATATTTTGTTTCTTGCATATTAATCATATATATATATATATATATATAACAAAATTATTCGACAAACGCTTAAGCTAAGGTGGCTCCACCCCTGACCATATGGATGAGCAATTAATTTGTTTGTGTATTAGTTCAAGTATGTAGCTTCACGGCTTTGCTAGTACTAGCCACCTATTGCCTTTTTTATAATAATATATGAAGTAATAAAAATTTACTATTGAATGACATGGAAACACCCATATACAATACAAGGACTATTCCAAGAAGTAGAAAACCTTACTAAAAAACATATGGTTCTTTTGATAAAATTTTATTATTGCAGGGCTTAAAAATAACCTATGTTGTTCGGACTCTTCAAAATTGTTGTCACACCCGTGTTGACACGACATGGATGTGGGTGTGGGATCCACACATATTTGGTCAACTTACTTTGGGTGTTTTGACTACATCTATGGCTGGGAAGTCTAGATTGATTGGGTTTATGTCATATATATATATTATATAAAGTATGCGGATGTTTTGCTATTATACAAGATATCTTGTGAATAATAATTTAGGTGTATATGAAGAATTAAATTTTAGTAGTTTTAGTTCAATATCTTTAATTTGTAGTCCCATGTTGTGATTTTTGCTGCTATGTGTTTTCTAATGTACTTTGTTTATCTTATTTATATGCGTTAGTTACTGCTTCTTTTTTCAGAATGCACTATCATGGCTTATTCGCTTTTGATACCAGCATCTTCATACTGCTTTAAATTTTTTGTCCGGGTCTAACCGTTTCTCTTGCTTTGCTTGTGCATTGTCTTGAGCTGAGGGTCTCTCGAAAACAGTCGCTCTACCTATCAAGGTAGAGGTAAGGTCTGCGTACACTCTACCCTCCCTAGACCCCACGCTATGGAATTTCACGGGGTATGTTGTTGTTGTTAGTTCAATAGCTTTAATTAATCGAGATATATGCTTTATATGTCATAATATACTTTCATGGGCCGTACCCCAACACCGGTACCTGCACTTGGATCCATATCCCCGAATACTAAAAATTATGTAATGAAGAATCTGACATTTAGATCTGGATCCATATCGGCTGCCTGCACCCATGTCCGAGCAACTTAGGAAATAATCATATAAAAGGACTATACCAAAAAGTAGAAAACCTTACAAAAACATATGGTTCTCTATAAACAACAATTCTACACATTGAAACCTCATTGGTGCACCAAAAGGAATTAAGGGATAAGAAGTTACTCCTCGAGTGTATTAAATCCTTCTCTGTTACATCAAAAGATTTCCTTTTCCTCTCTCTCCATGCGATCCACATAACTTCTAATAGAGCAACATTGCATGCCCTGCGTCTTCTCTTCCTTCTAAAGATTAAACATTGCTTCTTTAACCGTGTCTGGCATCACCCACTCAAGACCAAACCATGACAGTACCCTTGAAAAAAATTGACTCTTTCCTGCCCAAGAGCTTTTCATGATTGGATTTATTAGAAAGAAACTTCATTATCTCCCACCCCATAGCCTCATGCAATACTTAGTGCATGTTTGGATTGGCTTTTGGGTACCCAGAATCACTTCTGGGTACCTACTTTCGTGAAAATCAGAAAATTGACATGTTTGGGTACCCAGAATCAATTCTGGTAGAATCAATTTTGCCATTTATTTCAATTTGAATTTTACCCTTTCCTTTATTACCCTCTTTAATTTTCATCAACTCTATCCACTCTCATTACTCTCTTTAAATATCTAGAAATAATTACAAAAAAAATCCAAATATACAACTTTCATTACCCTCTTTAAATATCTATAAATAATTACTAAAAAATGAAATATAACCCATTCGGAATTGCAATTACCTCGACGAGGTTTGGGACATGAGTCATAGAATTAGTGCCACAATTCATCATTAGGAATTAATCATCATCAAGGGAAAAACATCGGGACATCGCTCTTGAAGGTGGTCTGTGGTGATGAAAAACTAAATAATTCTCCTTAATCTACTTCCCTCGTTTGGTAATACACATTCTTTAAAAAAATATAACTTATCTTCATTTTAATAAAATATAATTGCAGGAATCAACATTAAATTATTAAATATCAACTTTTATATAAGTTATACTTTAAATAATGAAAAACTATTACCGTAATTAATGAATCAACATTAATTCGTATATATTTTTATGATAATATTAATTCATTTCTTTTATTTATAAGTGAGGATTAATATAGTTGATCCCTATTTACTTAGAATTGAGGGGTAGTTTTTATTGTTATGTTAAATTTAGCGTGTTAATAATGAATTCTTATTATGAGTTTCAAAATAATTATGATATTCTAATATTTAATATTTAATATTTAGATTTAAGTACTATATTGTACTTTAAATTCTATTATCTAATTTTTATTTACATACTTCCATTTTTTAGTAATTTTTATTTATATATATTGACTAAATGTCCATTTTGGTAATTCTACATCCAAAAGCAATTTTGATCAAAACCATCCAAACATAAATCAATTATAACAATCAATTTTACATTGTTGCATCCAAACATAAATCACTTCTGCCAGAATCACTTCTAACAAAATCAATTCTGCCAGAATCACTTCTGCCCACCGCTAATCCAAACATAGCCTTACTGATCATGTACAATAATGTCTATCTCATGTATAGGGTTTATCAAGTACAAGTACAAAATGTATTACAATAATAATTGGTGATACAACATATTGTCTCTTGTTCTTGCTTAGCATATTATTTATGTTATTATTTACTGTTCATTTTTTCCTATTTGACCTGCTTTGTTATTGCTTTATTCTGAGCCGAGGGTCTATTGGAAACAACCTCTCTCTACCTCCCAAGGTAGGGGTAAGGTCTGCATACACTCTACCCTCCCCAGACCCCACTTGTGGAATTGCACTGGGTATGTTATTGTTGTTGTTGTGTAGTCTTGTGTACATTTAAACTAGTCAAATGCATATACAATCATATTCCGACACAACAACTAGGACCATGTTTACGTACAACATTAAGCCCTGAATGAAACCAAAAGAGAGGGTTCCCACTCACCTTAAACCTCATTTACAGCAGCCAATCATCAATTATGGTCAACCAAGGTAGTATCTTGTCAATTTAACATCAGTATGAATAACCACTCAATTCTAGTCAAGAAAGATAAGTTTCAACCACCAAAACCTCAAAAGATCCCCTGCCCCCGCACTTCCATACATATTCGCACATATTAACAAGTACACATATGAGCCATTCAGAAGTCCGGGGATGTTACAGGTTTCCAAACCAATACACGGACAAGTTATTTACTGAAGTAGGCTCTTGTACATAGTATCTTCCTGGAGAAAGTTAAGACCCTGATCACATAAATCCCTTACTGCTTGGGTGCATTACATTTGCAGGTCAGCACTTCACGTCTGTTTTGCCAAGAGTGCTAAATTGTCTGTCGACTAACTTTATGTCATTCCAAAGCCATGACTGCTACATAAGAACAGGTAGAGTGTTATAGATTGCTTCAAAGCTTTGATGTGTACAATTCTTCGTTCTTAGATGTGTTTACTTCCCTATGCCCTTCTGCAAAAGTAGTATCATTATATCTCTGAACTTTGCTTAGAACATATATTGCTCGGACTTTTCAAAAATATTGTTGGGTGCTTGTCGTATCCTTCAAAAGTAGTTTATTTTTGGAGGATCCGACATGGGTACGGCAACATTTTTGTAGAGTACGAGCAACATAGCTTAGAATAAGTCTCAGTTTCAGTACTGAAGCAAAGGCTTTAACTAGTCTTTTGGCTGTGGAAATTTATACCAGGAAATAATTGTCTCTTTGCCTGCTTGAGTCTGATCTTCTTTTGGTAGTTGTAAGAGTTGGCAACTGTCAACGTAGCTGAGTTGCTCATATTTCCAATACAACTACCTATGTCTCAGCTGATCACAACAACTTTTTCAGCTTCCGTTCTCATTGAGGAATTTGGCAGCAGAGAAGAATACGGACATCTTTTTGTCAGCATCTTTGAAAGATTTTCCAAGTCAGCTTCAATTATGGCTCTTACTTCCTCATATATATGTGATCAAGAGCCTGATCTGGTGGAGGCCTTTGCTAATTTCGCGTCTATTTTCGTCCGCTGCTCTCCGAAGGTTTTTGGTTACCTTTTTCCTATGTTTATATAGATCTGTAACAAAATTAATGAATAATCATATTCACTCAAGTTTTAAGCTTATGTTTTGTATAGTAGTGAATCATAGGAAAACTGCTTACATCAGGAACATAATCCAAATCAGACAGGCTCTTTGAGAAGTATAGGTTTAATTACAATGTTGATTATCACATGTAGTAATCAAACACGTTATGGAACTTGAAATATGAGGAGAAAAATTCCTTAGGGTGAAGATCCTAACCAAATGCATGTTTTTTTTACTTATTAATATCTGATGATTTAACATTTTAGTATTTTTAGCTTTTTATTCTTATATCAGCCTTATACTTCTATTAATGGGTAAAGAGTCAAAAATGCCCCCTGCAGCAGCTAAAGTGCAAATTATGACCATTCGCAAAGTTCAAGGGCAAATTCGACATGTTTAGCTCCTTTGCTCATGATCTTTTCCAAACAAGTCTATTAAACCCAACTGTAGCTCCGTTGCTTATTTTGTGCTTCGTGTTTCTCGCCGCCCAAAAATGTTTTCCTTTCCTCATCATCGTGTTACATCTATTTTTTCTATTTCTACAGTAGCTCAATTACTCTTCCCTCAAACCTCTGAAGACACTCTAAAAAGTAATCCACAATCGAGAATTTTCTTCCCGTCCACTTTGATATTCCTCCAATTTCCAGTTTCTGACAACATGTTTAAGCAATTTCCACTTCCCAACTTCCTCCCCTGATGTTGCCTTTCCCAAATCATTCATCTCCTTTCTTCCCACCAATTAATGGCTGGGTCACAGCAAACATAAACAATTTCCAAAGACTCCATCGAATAAAGATTCCAGACTCTTTCCAAGCCTGAAAACCTTCCCACGTGATTAAAGCTTCCCACTGGACCCTTCTAGGTAGTTCTGAGTTCTGTTAGGCTCTCAAACTTTTCTTCTCTTAGAATTAAAAATATGGATAACTCCAGTTTGCTTATCAATATAGATACATGTGGACCATTTTTCCCACTTATTGGTCCTGGTACTAGCAGTTTCATATGCAAGACATGGCATAATTCTATTTACTGGGTTTTCATTTTTCTTTAGTCTCGAGGTGCGACTTTCATGCATATGTTCCCTGCTCGTTTTCCTCTCCATTCGCAGACGACATAGTCCTGATTGATGAGACTCGCAGCGGAGTGAACGTCAAGCTGGAGGTTTGAAAACTGGAGTCTAAAGGGTTCAAGTTGAGTAGGACCAAGACATAATATTTGGAGTGCAAGTTCAGCAACGGGAGCGATCCTGAGACAGGCGTGGAGGAGAGGCTTGGTACTCAGGTCATTTCGAATAAAGGAAGCTTCAAATACCTAGGGTCTATTATCCAGGGGAATGGAGAGATTGATGACTATGTCACACATCGTATTGGGGCAGGGTGGATGAAATAGAGGCTCGCATCTGGAGTCTTGTGCGATAAAAAAGTGTCAACTAAACTTAAAGGCAAGTTCTATAGGGCGCTGGTTAGACCAACTATGTTGTATGGGGCAGAGTGTTGGCCAGCCAAGACTTCACACATACAAAATATGAGAGTTGCGGAGATGAGGATGCTAAGATGGATGTGTGGGCATATAAGGATGAATATTTTGGTTTTTCTCGTTCCTTCTCTTCGATAAGGGACCTCCCTCAAATAGATGGATCTGGGATTGATTGTGGAACTGAGCATAGAGAACCGGGGGCGGGCAGGAAGATAGCTAGGCAGAATAGTCGCTCTGGAGCAGGTTCTTCGACTGGATCAATGCATGTATGAACCCTAAAAAAAAACAAAGGGTGAGCTTATGGCGGTTAGCTTTTAGCACTAAATAATAGGCATTAGGCATTCTGGGCTGAAAAAGGAGGCAAGCAAATGAAGGGAGGCATTACGGGCCGACTACAAGAAAGCAAAGTTTCGTAGACTCGGTCAAGTCGCTTATAGAATGCTGACGACGATTTTCCACAACATAAGTGAAGGTTTAGTAGATTGTGTTTAGGTCCAAGCGGTGAATCAGAAATCTTTCTTACGCTTACAAGCAAGAGTCTCCTAGGATTTCGCAAGGGAAAGGTAGCTTTGGAGATCGTAGAGATTCTCTTTTGTATTCTCTTTTTAGTCTCAGTTGTAGCCTTCGTGACTTAATCTAGATACCGGGGTGATGACTGGGTTGAATTGCCACAACAGGGCCCTTCCTCAAGGGAGGAGTTCATACCCGGAGAAAGAAAGCTTTGCCAGTCCATGAATATGCCGCACCCAGTAGTTCGAGGAGTTGGCCAGATATGGGTCGAAGCCCTGCCTCGAAAAATGGGCAGATTCCAGTATCCGACCCATCTCTTTCTGCCGATTCCACGCGTTGTCGGAATCTCTGGTTCGATCAGGACCAGAAGTCCCATTCATTCGTTTATGGGAGCGACTCTCTGTTCACATTCTCTACTAGGTCATCAAGTGATTAGTCAAGTGGGAAGAACTCCTATGAAGTTTGAAGTTAGAACCCAAGCGAGAGTCGTGGAAGAATCATTCTATAGGCAGAAATTCAGGCTTTCTTGGTTGAAGAATGGTGACAGGAAAACTTTGTTTCTATTTCAGTTCCTGTGTCTGTCGTTATCGCCCTATTCTCTCTCCAGAGGATTCATTTGTGACTTCCACTTTTTAGACATCCAAAAAGGAAAGCAGCGCACGTGAGGCAAAATGAAGAGGGCATTGCTTGGGAAGTCGACCCATTTCTCATTCCACACATCTCTACCCTGTACTCACACTCCCTTTTCAAGAACAGACCCCTCGATTCTCGAGAAACTCGGTGATCTCGAAGTTTTTCGAAGCCTGGTCAGAGTATGACCGGTGGCGGGGGCATGGGTTTTGTTCGAAAGGAGAGATAGGATTAGTAATGATGATATCCGGGATAAAGTGGGAGTGGTCTCTGTGGAGGATAAGATGCGCGAAGCGATGTTGAGATGGTTCGGGCATGTGCAGAGGAGAGACACAGATGCCCCAGTGCAGACGTGTGAGAGGTTTGCTATGGACGGGTTCAGGAGGAGTAGAGGTAGGCCAAAGAAGTATTGGGGAGGTGATTAGACGGGATATGGCGCAGATGCAACTTATTGAAGACATGACCTTAGATAGGAGATTGTGGAAGACACAAATTAGGGTAGAAGGTTAGTAGGTAGTCGAGTGTAGTCCTCTTTACGCATACAAAATGATAGTGTAGTGTTATTACTGTAGGTTCGATTAGCCTGTCACAATTATAGGCGCATTATTGCTCTATAGTACTCTGCAGTTTGATTCCTGCTGCTATGTGTACTTTAGTGTAATTTATTTATCTTATTTAGTTGTGTTAGCTACTGCGAGGGCTGTTAGCGGTCCGGATACACCCGGTAATTACCGAGAAGCGGACCGGTAAACCCGAACCGATATTCGGACCGAAACCTTAACGGTCCGGATACGAGTACCAAAAAAATACCCGGACCGATAAGGAGCCGGACCGGTAACCCGGTAAAATACCCGGTAACACCAACCCCACCCCACCCCAACCTCCGGCCCGGCCCCGGTCCCCCTCGCCACTCTAATTAGTTGTAAATTAATGAAACTTTAAATGGTCATAACTTTGCGCTCGGATGTCCGTTTGACCTAATGTTTTTTGATTTCGTATTTTTCGAGATAGGGCGGACAAACAACTAAAGCAGTTTGGAGCAGCCAATTTCTCAAAAAACATCCGGCTTGCCAATCAATTTCACTTTTACCCCAAATTGTTACCAATTATTCATTTTCAAATCTAAATATCTCGCTCTATACAATATATTTCAACGTAAAAATTTCGTGGTAATGTGTCCGAGAATGTCAATTTCAGTATTGGAAATTCAATTTAAAAAATTTATATATATCGGCCCGACCCGAAAATTTCGGACCGATAAGGTTTCGGTCCGGGACCGGATCTCGTTCCAAGACCGAAACCTTATCGGTCCGGACCGATAACAGCACTAGCTACTGCTTCCTGTATTTAGAATTCGTTACCTTTGCGTATTTGATTTTTACTATCTGCATGTCCATATTGCTTTAATTTCTCGTCTGAGTCTGACCGTTTCTCATACTTTGTTTTGCTTTGCCTGATTATATTTTGTCTTGAGCCGAGGGTCTTCCGGAAACAACCGCTCTACCTACCAAGGTGGAGGTGAGGTCTATGTACATTCTACCCTCCCCAGACCCCACATTGTGGGATTTCACTGAGTATGTTGTTGTTGTTGTAAAAGGAGAAAAACAAGGATGAAACTGGGTTTTAAGTGAAGAAGCAATGTGCACACTTCAAATTGAACTGCACTCGATTATATCCTTGTCTTCTCTTCTACTGGGGCACTCCCCGTCTAGGTATAAAATGTTGGCTAAGCTAGTACGTTTTTGTAGGTGGAACATTGCATCCTCTCTCTATGCTCCATGTCACTTCCTTCGCCTGATGGAGGCAAACAGGCATCAACAACCCTTTGCTAGTCTCCAGGCCCATTTTCTTTTCCTGGAGTCTGCAAGATCTTGTATTATGTCTACTTATAATTGTAATGCTAATTTTCTTTTTTGTGCAAGTCTTTTTTCCATCTTCCACTTGTTTACCCAGCCCTGCTGCTTCCTTACTATGGCAAACCAAAGTACGTTTTCTCTTTCAATCTCTACTAGCATAGAGAAGAGCACAAATGATTGCTAGCTATTTGAAAGATTCTTCGTCTATCTTATCTGTTTTGCTTCTCTTCCCATTCATGAAAATATGCAGTGATATTTGTAGTTTTTCCATTATTGTTTACCTACATGCAGGTGCTTACTTCAACAAACAAAAAAAGAGCACTAACGTTGTTATTTTTTCCATTATTGGAGAAACAACTAGTGAAGTTGACACCTTCTTTTCTGGATGTGTCTCAGGAAGTGTTAGTAGTTTCTGGCTCCATCGTTGAATTATCATTTCAAAAGGCAGCTATATGTTGCACTGCTATGCATCGTGGCGCAGCACTGGCAGCAATGTCATTTATGTCATGTAAGTCAGGAAAATGAGCTGAAATCCCCCAACCCATCAAATATCCTGCTTTAACTTTGTATCACATATCATGAACTGTTTTCATTTTGTGGAACCCAACTTTCTACATACTATTGATATTTTTTTTTAAAACTGGTAAATTGTATTCCTCAGCATTAAGGATATGCTGAAGACCTCCAAAAAGTTATCCACAAGGAGCTGTAAGACAAAAACTATTTGCAGACTTCCTAAAAAGTCTACCAATTGTTCTGCTCCCTCTACATTTGCTTCTTTGCACCAGAAATGAAGATTTGCTATACATTTCCACTTAATTTTCTGCAGGGAGTATTAAATTTATCCTCAAAACACCTCCCATTTCTCTCCTTCCAAATTGTCCACCAGATGCATGATGGAACTGCTCTCCACCATTTCTTCTGAGATTCGCTTCCTCCTCTTCTAATCCAGCAACTTAGTAAATCAGCTGTGTGTTCTGGCATGGTCCAACTGTTTTTTGTGAGGCTGAAGAACAATGACCATAGATGAGCTGTCACTCTACAGTGCCGAAACAAATGACTGTTTGTTTCTGCAGTGTCATTGCACAGATAGCATCTAGTGACCAATTGCATCCCCCTCTTCTGTAAGACTTCATGGGTGAGACAGGCTTTTCTGGTCACAAACCAAGTGAAGCAC
This sequence comes from Przewalskia tangutica, assembly GCA_029844215.1. Taxonomy (NCBI): domain Eukaryota; kingdom Viridiplantae; phylum Streptophyta; class Magnoliopsida; order Solanales; family Solanaceae; genus Przewalskia; species Przewalskia tangutica. The sequence continues at coordinate 111,783,953 of CM056733.1, read as the reverse complement.
TTGATTTTGGTAGGTACCAAACATTTCCACACCTTTCTCCATGGACCTGTTTTTCCTCCTGGTTGCTCCAGCACTTCCAACTTGTGTATTCTTCTGACAGAGAACCTCCCATCACTGTGATGTTTCCAGTTGATTGCATCTGGAATTGAAGAAATTCCTCTAAAACTTATCAACTTCTTTCAAGAGCTCAACCACCCTGCCAATTTCCCAATCATTCAAATTTTTTCTGAAACGAATATTCCACCCTTGTGGAGTCCAGGACTCTGCCACAGTAGTACCAGGGTTGCTGCATATGGTAAATAGATCAGGAAAAGTGTTAGAATATCAAGAGAATATGTGCTTAGATTCATTCAATTCTTGGGAATATTATTAAAAGCTATGTCTTTGTCACTTAAAATGATTAAAATGATAAAGGGATGCGAAACGAGGGATTATTGCTTCATGGGTAAAGCCATGCGTTATAGAGAAGTTTGCATAATGGTGAACAGAGTAAGTCTAATGAGAATTTGTCGCTTCTTTGAATCTCAAATTTGAGTGGTTGGATTGGTTTTGGGATTATTGTATATTGGATGTTGAAATTAGTTATTTTAATTACAATTTCATTTTAATTGTACTAAATTCATGGATGTTTAATATTTTTTAATTCCGATAAATTGTGCGCTTCACTTCTTGCTTTTTGTTTCAAGTCCTATGGACCTTGTCGATGTTTTTGCATTTTTCGCTTTTATAAACATTGATCTTGGGAGCCCCTAGGGATTTGGTCTAGCGGTAAGAGTATAGCTTGTAATGTGTGTGTTAGGCACACCTCACGGGTTCGAATCCTGCCGCAAAGAAATGTCTGGTTTTAAGTGGACATGTTAGAAAGCGGACTATTATCCATTGAGTTTCCAACCGTGCGACACTAGCCCTCGGGAATTTTTATCCTTAAAAAATTTATCTTCGAATATTTTTTATTCAATTATAGAGTGTTTACTTACCTTATTAGCATATATATATATTCACATTGCATCACAACCTTTACAATCTTGATAGGCTCAAATATCTTCAACTACAAGTGAGCAGTGCCGACCAGCGTACATTGCTGCCTAGCCAATGTTTTCTTTTCTTCTCTACTCCTCTCTTCAGCAATTGGTGCTGCTACTTTCTGGACGACCGTTCAGGCGTTGCTCCAGCAACCATTCCTGCATGTTTAAGTTGATCATATTATTGTGATAAAATATCAAGGTTAACTGTTTCAACCACATCTCCTTCCTCAAGTTGTCTATAGCCCTTGATACTCGTGTTTCCTCCCTTTTCGAGATGATGGCTATGAAAGATACATTAAGACTTCTCTCAAAATCTCCGACCTATTAGAATGTCGCCAGTCTCCAACACCTATCGACCCTGCTCCAAATAGTTTTAAAAAGCAAATGTAAAACTATCCGGACCCGGGGCTTTATCACCTGCATAACTCTCTACCGCCTCCCTCACCTCCTCCCAATTGCCCTCTCCAACCACTCCCTCTTCTCAAATTTGCTTAAATTGCATCCCTCTCAAATTTGTTCTCCAATCTACTTCTTCCTTAGTTAAACCTTGGTAGAACCCCGCTATAGCCTATTATACAGTCTCTCATGTACACCACCCAATCGACCTCTATCGTCTCTATGAACTTTCTCCTATTTTTCACCTCTATCCTATGAAAGAAATTAGTATTAGAGTCCCTTTCTCCAACCGTAATGCCCTCAATTTTTGTCTCCAACTAGTCTTTTAGACTCTGGCTAAAGTAGCTAACACCCTCTTTAACTCTTTTCTCTCTTCCTCTCTTACCTCCAACTCTTCCCTCCTTCCAACTGTCTCTAACTCCTCTAGTTCTTTCAGGATCTCCTTCATTTTCACATCAACCCTCCTAAACACCTCCTTATTCCACACGTTATCTCCCCTTGCAACAATTTCAATTTCTTGAGTTACCCGTAACCGGATAAACCATTCCACAATCCCGTCATCTATCTCCAAAGTATGTTGCTTTAAAACACATGTTCATGAATCTGAAGGGGTTTTTTGTATGTCTTCCTCTGCTTCCATCCAACAAAATCGGGAAATGCTCCGCGATCAATCTGGGCAAAGGAATTTATAATACATTTACAAAAATCTGTCAAGCCTAGAACTTGATGTTGAATCCTTTTGACCCATGTTGACATTTACAAAAATTTGTGAAGCCTAGAACTTGATGTTGAATCCTCTGTTTGACCCATGTTGACACATGTTAATCTTTTTCTCCTTAAGTTTCCTGCTATTAGAATAGACCCGTTACTGCAAAGCATGTGAGGAAACATGCTTTTCTCGACATTCTGAGAAATCGCTTCTCTTCTCTTTCCATTTCCAACAATCTGTTTGGACCATATGATATTCTTCTTATAGAATAATTCCATAAGGTTATCGAATTCCTCTCTCTCCCAATCTTATAGATTTCTCCTGATGTCAAATTCCATTAAGTTCCTCTATCACGAAACTTGATGAATTGTTGTGTCCATCTTACTTGAGATGCTGAAAGTGGTTGGAACAAAAATGCTTAGGGTGTCATCACCGAACTATCTATGCTTCCCTATCCAGTAATACCTTAGTGAGAACCGCAAGCCATAATGAAACATGGCAATAGCTTGATCAGATCCTTATTCATAATCCAAATCTTGTGAAGTCCATTTAATAGTGCAACCAGGGGCGGATTTAAGAGGTGCCGAGGGTGTTCGGTAAATAATTATATTGTATATATAGGGTAAATGTTTTGTATTTATGTATATATATAAACTTTTGAATATCCTGAACAAATGCAAAATTTTAGCTCAAGTGGTCCAGGCTGTTCAAAATTGTCTCAACATCCTAGGTTCGATTCTCAGGGACAACATTATTATTATTTTTTTGTCGAACCCCCTGAGTGAAAATCCTGGATCCACCACTGTGTGCAACTATAATTTGTTATGGCTTTTGAGGACAGTTTTTAAGTTCTTGGTCTATTCATGATATTGAAGTTTTCTTCTGATTCTGACCTTAGTAAAATCGGTTCTATACATCTAATGATGTGTTGTTATTCATGTCTAAATGAGAAACTCTTAACTTGATATTGTGCTTCAGGCTTCCTGGAGACTGGCTTAAATGCTTTGGTTGCGCGTGGTTCTGAACTGGAAAGCATAGTTGGTATTTCTGATAGTTCAATTGATGCTATGGCAATACAAGTCATATCTCACAACGGTGATGGCCTCGTGTCAAACCTAATGTATGCTTTACTTGGTGTTTCTGCAATGTCAAGGGTAAATTGAACAGCTCATGTCTATTCCTCGAGATACTATAGAAAGAAGTGGTAGCAATCAAGTTTGGTGCAGGTTGCTTTGTATCTTAAGCATTTATTGTGCAAGTATCTTGTGGGGTGCTGGAATCTTCTCTTTGAATTACACTTCAACTGTCATATATGCAAGATAGTGAGACTTAGAAGTGTAAAACAATTTTGCTAGAATGGGATCCTTCCTTACTAAATATTATCATCTGATCAAGTGGCTCAGTATTATTTGTGGAGCATCCCAAGTCATTTTGAAACAAAAGCAGGAGTGACGAACAACGTTTCTTTGAACACTACAGTTGGATGATTTCAGTCTTTATGGTCTTTTTGACAATGTTGTTGTTTTTGCTAATAATATTGTTCCCTTAACAGGTTCACAAGGCTGCAACCATTTTGCAGCAATTGGCTGCTATGTGCAGTTTAAGTGAAAGAACCACCTGGAAGGTTCATCTTTGTTGGGATTCCTTACATGGATGGCTCCATTCTGCAGTCAGTCCTCTCTCTCTCTCTCTCTCTTCTAAGTGCCTTTCTCATTTATTTTATCAAAATTTATCCTGCTGCTCATGCACTAAATAAGTTGTTTTTCTACAATAATGGGCACGGAAGTGAAGCTTGTTATTGTGGCAGCAGTTATATGAGCTAATGAAATGGTCTGCTTTTTTTACTTCTATAATATATGCATGTTTTACATATTAGCTTTATTCTGTGTGCTAGTTTGTCACTTATTTCGACCCCATTAGCAGGTTAATTCTCTTTTCCTTCTCCAGATATGTGGTATTATTTGCAGCTACTATAATAAGTTGGGAGAATTGCATTGAGACATTTGTTTGTTGGGAGAGGTGTATCAAGACATTCTTTTGTGTGATCAATAATTGTTTTCCAGGTACAGAATTTACCAGCCGAGTACCTAAAGCAGGGCGAAGTAGAGTCTTTGGTTCCTCTTTGGATTAAAGCACTTGCTGCTGCTGCTTCAGACTATATTGAGAGCAGGCGAAATGTTGGAGAAACAAGTTATTATAGGCATATGCAAGGTAAAGGGGGGAGAATTCTGAAGCGTTTAGTGAGAGAATTTGCTGATGGGCATCGCAATTCACCAAATTTCACTTGAAATTTGAGCAATTGCTGATTTAAGTTCAATGATATTGAAACTACAGCATCTTCATTCTATGTAAGTTGAGTTTGTCCTGGAATGCAGCCATCATCCTTCTCAAGGAGTCTCAACTTCTTGGGAAACTTATGCATTCTTTGTACCAATGTACACTATCCCCAATTTTGTAGTATAGCATCAGTCTTGTATTTATTGTGATGATGATATGATATGATATGAGCTTAAATGAAGATATGAGGATTCATGTAGCCTACCCCAACTGGTTTGGCATTGAGGCATAGATGTTGTAGAGATCAGTCTTGTAATAACATCATATCAACAAGGCATTGATGGCCCATTTATGGCAATTGGTTAGTGGGGTAAAAGAATCATCAAAAGAGAAATAAAATGGAGGATAATAAATATTCTAACAAATCATACTTTCCAAAGTTGACTTTTTGGTTGCTGAAAGTATTTCTTATCTAATGTCTGAATGTGCACTGGATGATCCGCCTTTTTAAGGGTGTATGGCCTGGGTGGAAAGGGGTGGCTTAGGGTAAACTGTTGTCCAGATTATTTTTACTATCTACAATTGGTATGCATTTAGAAATCTTTTTTTTTTTTTGTTATAATTTTTAATCTAGCTATCATGTGCTAATGTTGCCGACTTTTTGGCACAATGTAATTGGTATTGCTGAGACACCCATGCATTTTGCATCAATCGCTAATATTATCAATCTACAGGAGACTTCTGCATCTGGAATTTTTTACTGACTTCCAATTCTTGTTCATTTTTTCTCAAATTCAAACTCTAGAAAACCATTGAATCTGAAATGCTCAACTGCGCAAAATTGAGTTTGAGATATTTTTTTCCAACAGTTGGCGAATCTGACACTTCAAAGACCATGAAATTAACAATTTACCAGCCCTGTAACTTTAATATTTTGTGAGTACTTCATTTAATAAGGTAAGCTTTGAAGCTGGTTATTCTACTATACTGTGATTGTTGTCGGTCGATATGGTTTGGTTAACATATTAGAAGGTAGGACTATAATGATAAAATAAATTTTAATTTTAAAAAGGATATAGAGCCTCCACCGGGTGTAGGGATGGCAAATGGGGCAGGGTGGGGTAGGACAGGTCAAACGTTAAACGGGGCAGGGCAATGCTTATCCGGGGCGGGGCTGGGCAGGACAGGTTGAAACACATTTTTAGAAAATTCTAAATAGGACAGGGCAGTTAATAGGACAACTGTTTTTGTGCAAATTTAAAGATATAATCTGTTACGATGGGTTGTACTTGTTAGAATTGGATAAAATTTTATAGAGTTGTACATCTTTCTGTTACGGTCATATTGAGACTTTACCGGGATTAATTTGACTTACGGAAGTTATCACTGTTTAAAGTTTCTATCTCGGATCAATCGAAATCTGAAAGGGCAAAATGTATAACGTAAAAACTGTACAAATCGGTAAAGAATCTTAAAGTTTGTGCTGAATAAAAATTCTAGATTAATTTGTTATCGACAGTTTGAGACTTTATGGAGATAAATACGACTTACGGTTTAAAAGTTATCACTGTTTAAAACTTTTGCCTCGGATCAACCAAAATCTGGATGGGCAGAATGTATAACGTAAAAACTGTACAAATCGATAAATAATCTGAAAGTTTGTGCTGAATAAAAGTTCTAGTTTTCTCTTTTCTCGATAGTTTGATACTTTATGGAGATTAATCCGACTTACGGATAAGAAGTTATGACTGTTATAAGATTGTGTCTTGTTTCATAAAAATTCTGGCGAGACAGTTTTTATAGGGTTGTTCTTGCGTGAATTTATACTAGTTACACTAAGTATTTCAAGAGTTAACTTAGGATAGTGTTAGATCTCTGTGTTACCTTCAGCTCGGCGTAAGAAATACCTTATTTGGGGTTACGATTTGTGAGTTGTAACCCTTACAAGTGGAAAGTGCAGAAGGTTGAAAGAAAGGAATAACATTTAAAAAATAAATCTAGTTCATAAATTACTTGATATTAAGAAATTATGACAGTAGACTGATTGTTCATCCATTTTTAAAAATAAAAATAAAAGAAGTTAACAAAATAAATATCAAGTTGAAAGTGAAAAAAGAAAAATAACATAAACAGGACAGGACTTAATGGAGGGCAAATTTTAAAAAAATGCTAAACGGAGCAGGACAGGGCGGGTTAATATCTTAACAGATCGAGGCTTGTCCTACCCTAACCCGCCCTAACCTGCCCATTGTCACCCCTAACTGGGTGTGTTGTCTCTGTCTATCTTTAAAGGGCTACAGAAAAATGTACTCTGATTGCTGAAAAGTTCATATGAACATGTTCTGAGAAAAAAGAGAACTATTTTATGGAGTAAAATAACTTCATATAAATGTGGGCGATGCCCACTAAACTACCAAAGTCACATCTGAACTTTGCTATTACTTCACGCATATAAAGACACAATTCTAGTCAACTGTTTAGTGTTGGATTGGCTTAAATACTCTCCTACCAGTTAATCAAAGTTATAAACTCTGCTAGCATTTAAAGAGTACATATTTCTAAAGAATCATTTAATTCTCTGTTTAAGGTAATGTAGCTGATTAGGTTGCAGCTAGAATCACATGCACAAGACGAGGAAACCAAAACATTAATTACACTAGAATAACAATCGCGCGAGCTCAAACTTTCAACTGCCAGCAGCTAGTGCAGAAGTATTCATATCTAGCCTCACAGTCCAGTGTAGTTTCTCGTAAACTACAAAAACAATTTATAAGATGAAAAAGAGAAATGAATATTCTATCACAGTGCTTTCATCAACGTAGTATATTCCCCTTCCAAATCAGGCTTAGCTAGCTCTACCTCTAAAACATATCATGTTCCCCTCCCAGTATCTGCTGCCTTCTGACAAACAACCAGTGGAATTAAGCGTACAATTAGTAAATTGGAAGTAAAGACACCCTAGAATATTCTCCATAAAGAGGAAGAAATAACCACCATTGTTATATCCGTCGCCACAAACCAATGCCACGCTCTCCTAGTCCAAGTTGATACCTTGGGGCAGCATTGCAGTTGTTTCCAGCATTGTCTCATCGTCCTTATCAACTGCAAATTTGCTCCAACCTGGTCCTCGAACAGCTAATAATTTAGCCCGATCAAGGCCACCTCCTCGGAAGCCTGTTATTTTCGATGAAACCATGGGCATCACTAGCACTGAAGATGCATGAAGCGAGTCTTCTCCAAAGCCTAGTGATACTGAACATGCAGCCTGCATGAAGTATATTCTTTAGATATGTAAGCATGAAATCTCCTTCATGGAATAGGAAATACGAACAACCACCAGAACCTTTGCCTTGACAATCATCTTAGCAGCTTTCATCAGCATAACTCGTCCAAATGATCTTATATCCTTAATTTGGGAGTCTTCAGATGGCATTAACAGCCTGCATTGTGCATATTTACCAATAAAAAAAGCAGGAATCAGGAAACAGTCCATTCTGCTAAGCAATTTTAACCATGAGGAACAGGGCCGTTTTTGGACCCATGCGAGGTTTGCTACCGCATTGGGCCCCCAAAAAACGAAAAAATTTAGGGTCCCTTTTTTCATTTTATTAACTAGCCAGAATTTACTGTAAAGTCCTATAATTCGCAGGTCTTAGCCCAATTATGGGTCCACTTTTACGAATTAGAACAGGGCCCCCAAAATGTTTGAGACGGCCCTGATGAGGAATTAAAGACGAGATAAAAACAAGAATTTACTACTCAATCTCCAATAACCAACGTCTGCACAATAAGAGGTCGAGACCACATACCTCTCTTCATCCTGCGACAAATTTGAAGTTGTTGACACTAAATAATTATCCTTCACTTCACCTCCTGAAGATATTACTTTTAAGTCTTTCATGCACTAGGCACATTTTACTATCAAGAACCTGTGATTTAAAGTTATAATACCTTTTGATTCATCTGGCGCAAGCAAAGAAATGCCCACAAACACAGAAATCATTCCAAGAATAAACATTGTTGTTCTTAAAGCATCAAAGACCTGTGTAAATTCAAAACATCAGGTTTTTAGCCCGCGAACTCACTTTGAAAAGTTCAAAGTTGAAACAATTGTCGCCCTAACTACAGCAATCAACTAGACTAACAAAATGGAAATCATAGATCTTTCTCCCAACTTTATTGTTAAGAATAAAGAGATTGTCAATATAGCAAGAGTGCATTCCTTGTAATTATGGGAAGGTTTGGAATCCTAATAGTTGTGTAATTAGAACTGACTTCTTGTTACAGGAGGAAATCTATTATCTTGGAAAAGCAAAAAAGCAAGATGTAGTAGCAACTAGATCAAGCGCAATGGTGACAATATCGAGTAATGGCTTTGACTATGTGTGAGCTTATATCCTAAAACGAGTTCTTAAAGAGATAAGAGGTAGAGGAGATGCACCAATGCAATTGATCTGTGTCAATCAGGGTGCAATATGCATTGCTTTAAACCCAGTATTTCATGAGAGAACAAAGCAAATGGAAGTAAATTGTCATTCATTCAGCAAAAGATTGAGTCAAGGTGCATCGTGACAGGTTCTATCAACCCGAGTGATCAGTTAGCAGTTATTCTTACAAAGTCACTCTGTCACTCCAGAATTGAGTGCATTAGTGGCACGTTAAGAGCATATAATATGTATGTTCCAACTTGAGAGAGAGTGTTACGAATTGGAAAAATATTAGTATGAAAAGAGCTCTTTCCTTGTATATATGGGAAAGGTTCAGAATCTTTATAATCGATTAATAGTGTAACTAAAATTAAGAATTATTTTCCTTTCCTCTTTAGGATTACTTGTAAACGCTATTTAGACCAAACATGCTTGAGCAAATAATCAAGCAATTATTCCCAACATACATTCTTTTTTTCTAATTCTTTACATCCATTTTAGAAAGGGAAAAAGTGAGGAGAAGCACATGCCCTGCCGTACAGATGGAGAACAAGCAAACCTGGTATTCCTGGAAGTACACAAATCCTGTACAAATTGAGAAAAACGTCCAAGTGATTTGAAACATAGGGACAATAAGTATTGCATCAAAGAGCGAAAGTCCTTCATTTAACCTTGCCATCTGCGAAAATAATAAATTCAAGAACAGAATCAGTTGAATTACACGTGTTTCAAGGATAATATTTTACAAAAATTGAACGACAATGCAGTGAGCAAGTCCATCACTCTATTACCCAAAATCCAGCTGTACTGAGAAACAGCAGGAGCATGGAATACGTGAACCAGCTGTGCAATGAATAACCACTTGACATAGACAGTCTTAACATGTTTGAACTGCAAAAATAGAAATGCATTAAAACCAGTTCTTCCATCAGAAGGCAAAGAACCATATATGCCACTTACAGAGACTTCGCAAACAATACCGAACATGATCCAACAGCACCTGAAACAACTGCATATGAAAATGGAAGCAGCATGTGCCAATATGGCTTACTTTCATTCATCGGGACAGCAAACATTAGTTCTCCTCTCCTACATGATTGACATTAGATATGCAAGTACCAAGATAAGCATCCTCTTTTTCCAATACAGATCTATAGAGAACCAGACAAAATAATGATTTGTTGTTTTTCAAACTTAACATCATGCTCTCTACTGCTGCAATGCTTAGAAGGATATCCAAAAGTCTTTTGAAATAAAATTTACATATTTAAAAACTATATAAAAGTATTATAGGTCAAAATAGTTAACAGTTCATAAAAAAATTAAAAGGCAGCCCGGTGCACAAAGCATCCCGTCTTAGGAGGGTCAGGGAAGGGCCGCACCCCAAGAAGTGTGATCAAAGCATCATTTGACTCCCCAAATAGTAACTAGGACACAAAGTGGCAAAGAAGGCAGAAAAAATCTCATCAATGAATGCAAAACCCACTTGTATACAAGACTTGTACCAAAAAGTAAAAAACTTGCAAAAATATATAATCCCAACGACACCAATCATCTTTTACATATAGGAACCTCGTGGGTGCACCAAAAATCAATGACTGATTAAATGTTATTCCTCAAGTGTATAAAATCATCCTCTAATCCTTCAAAAGCTATCTTATGTCTCACTCTCCATATGGTGTACCTAAGTGATAGTGAAGCAACATCACACGCCCTATGTCTTCGGGTCATTCATCCCTTCAAATTTCAACTAATAATCTTAATTTCCATAGATCAAATTTTTACCCTTACTCTCACTTTTCTCCTCCCTACCCTATCCCCATATTCATCCAAGTGTACCTAACTATGATACCATCCCCTTTTTGTAACATTTCCGATCCCCTCCCCACCTTCATCATATCAACACTTCCTTCCTTGTCACCAAACTCACCCTGCAACAAAAGTGAAAAAGTGTAGAAGTGGATGCTTGATATAGTGCATAGTGAGACATCATATACAACTTTACACCCACCGGGGTTCAATGCCAATTACCTAACTTCTTGTTCTCTTCATCCTACTCGCTCTTCTAATCTCAAAGAGAATGTGAATTCTATCCCGGCAGACTGTTAAGGAAGAAGAGCTTTTTATTCTCTATTTTGGAATTATTGATTTTCGTCTTGAATTGAATTAGGGATTTAGGAACACATAGAGGTTCTGTTGATGTTATAACCAATTTTCTTTTTTTATTCATCTCTTGGGTTAGGTCGGCATTCCTCTTTTTCTCACTTTCCTTCTTGATTTTTGAATTCATGTAACCCCTCCTGACTGACTTAAGTTTATATTGATTCGGTTTTTTGTTTAATGCCCCAAAATCATCTACTCGGGTAAAAGAGACTCCAACATACTCGTCCCCAGAACATTATCCTCCACCATTCTAATTACAGAGCTTCCAACAACATTGCACTCTGAATCATTTTCGGATCGCTACGACTCAAGTATTCTCCCTTTCATGGAATGACATTTTGGACTTTCTCTTCGCCATGCACAATTTGTCTCCTATAATTTAATTTATTTTTTGGTTATTGGAGTTTGGAATCTAATTTGTTCCTTCCTATGGCGAATTCCATATTTTGTAGCAAAATTTTCCATGACCATATAAATTTCCTATCTGTTTGTAAAAACTTCTGACCAAACAGCTCCTTAGCATCCACTTCTACATTTACTGGTATACATGCCTCCAAATGAAATGGTGCCCTGTAATTCCGGCTAATTATACTCCCTCTGCTTGTTTTACTGTCTGGTTTAATTGGTTGTGAAATTTAAGAATGGAATTAAATGATATGTAGTGAAGGAGAGCTTACAGTACCTAGAAACAACTGTGAAAGGAAGGACAGCCTTTTCGGGCAGATAATCAAAATGTAGAGTATAAATCTTAGCCCCTGAAGGTATTCAGCTAAGACCATCCACTTTGACTATTTAAACTAGTTTCCTGGGCACTTAACTCCATTGACCATATTCAACAACTAAGATCACAATCTCCTGTGAACCTGACTTACAAAACTAGAACTAGTCTCATTTAAGTTGATATTTGACTATAATCATAGCCATGACGAATAGGAAGGGATACATAGCAATTCTTAAGAGTAGTAACTTTAGTTGCGGCAGGTATAAGCATGCCTGGAGAGGAAGGCAGAAAAGACAAGGAGCAAGCGGCACAGTTTATACCCAAGGTTTTTATTTTCACCTGGTTATAGCCATCAATAACTCGTTTGGTCAATAAGTAGGGTTCAAGGTGTTAAATTTTTTAAATTTACTTTGAAGGCATACCCCAGGTCCATTACTTCTAGTAGGATAAGTCTTTTATAAATCACAGTATTTGACATGTTATTTTAACAGATACTATTACTTGACACCAAAAGAAGGTGCAGAGATTATTGACTGTGTCATCGTGACTTACTTATATATTGAATGATGTAAAGCAACAACTAAGACCAAAGTGAGACAGTAAAGAAGAAATGTAATGTTGCTGTACTTCTCAGCCAACTGCTCCGGCGTATAAACTACAAAAAAGTGAGGATAACAAATTATAATCTGTTGGAAGCATGTAGCAATCTTTTCTTCTTTATTATTTTGTTTGGTTCGATAAGGTAAACATGAAAGCATATACAATCATACATTACTAGAAAGCAGAGCATATGCTTGTATGTATACATAGTTGAAACATCCCATTTATGTTGACATGTTTCCTTTCTATTTTGTTCCAAAAAGAATGACACATTTCTCTTTTTGGAAAACATAGAATCTTAGCATCCCCACTTTACCCTTAAGTGAGGAATTGGCTCTTTAAATGGTTTGAACATTCCTTGCCTCGTGATCTAAGAGTTATACACGAAAAATCCTATTTCTAAGTAAGAAAAAAAAGGAGATAAAGAACAACAATGGAATTATGGAGTTAAAATAAGTCAGCAGTATTCAATAAATAACCTATTTGATATTTTCTCTATCTTCTTACCTATAAGATGGTTATAAGAGTATCATGGGAAGCAAAGTGACGGAGGCAGAGGCACTAACAAATATTACACGAAAACCATACCGTTCTTCCTTAATTATTAGAAAAGATAAGTATCGCTTCACCAAGAGCAATAACAGCTAGATCATGACATCGAAAAGAGTTCAAAATCATATTCTTATTATGCATTAAGGCTTGTCACTGAGGTCACATGAAATGTGGGTAAATTTTCAACTTAAGCTGGCAGCATGCATAAGGACTCAAGTAATCAGAACTGATTCAAGTATGAAGATCACCGAGCAGGAAAAAGACACATCAGGGTACACGACACAATCAGAAAAAGATCAAATGCTCAAGCAATGATCTAGTAGCATGCAACCTTATCGGCGACTTATAAACATAATATGCAGTCTACAGATGTTGAGAATACTATGTACAATTCTTTTCCTGCAACTTTCTTACGCCTTTTTCCCCTTCTCAATTCAGCCCCTTTGGGTCTTACAATTCATTGATAGCTCTAGTAATTTAGCATAAATCAACAACCCTTTATAAGGTCTCCCGTCCTCTAGCATAAATTTCACTTTACTTGGGGAGTATATGCTAAAATGGTCTGAACGGTCTCAGAAGTAAATGACATGGGTTGCTGATTTTTTTTCAGAAAATTAAGATCTTAAGTGCAGGTAGCAAGATATATACAGGCTACCGTCATAGTACAGGGTCAACTTGGAAGTATCAAGTAGGAAGTCTACCACATGTCAGCCCTATAACAGATTTTCATGGTATGAGATATTTTTTGTAAGGATTGGAACAACATCCGCATACAAGTCGTATACAAAAATTGATAGAACGTACAAAATATGATACTCTTTTTTTGGGGTATACATCATAATATGATACTCTACAGACATGACACTCTATGGAAGACACCCAATATTCTGTACAATCATGATATAAGCAACTAAAACAACAATCTTCACCTTCCATCACATACCAGGTGACTGGTGGTTGCCAAAGGCTACAAGGAAGATGTTTCCAAGAACAATAAAGGCAGTGGCTACCAGTACACTGCAATGCAAAAATATTTATCAGACTGTAACTTGTATAATGAGGATAATAAGTATTATACATCAGCAATCAACTTTCTGAATTGCTGGTAGTCTAGACTCAAATCCTTATTGATTTTAATAGAAGTTTAAATGTTAGCTTACTTGACTGTCACTGTTTTGTTCAAAACAAAGTAGGCAAAAGCGATGTTCGAGACAAATTGTATAGATCCCAAAGCTGCTAGAAGTGACTGACAAAAAGGAAAAACCAAGATGATCATGGAAAAAACAAAAATACACATCGCCAGGAAAGGTAAACAACGCTGCTAATGCACCGATACTGTGTAAAAAGTAAAACCCAACAGATTTAAGGAGATGAGCAGGCAGAATAACTGTAGCAGTTTTGACCCTTTTATTATAATCAACCTAACCAGCACAATGTGTGATGTGTTGGAAGAGTGACAAAATCAGAAATAGGAGAGGAAAACTAGTCTTGATAGTTTGTACACCCAATCCTTGTAGTCAGTCATACACCCAACAGGTTACATCCTTGTAGTCCATCTGGCCTACATGCTTGTACCCAGCCATTGGACTTCTCGTCTCCCTCTCTCTCTCTCTCTCCCCCTCCCCCCAAAACCCTAATCTACCGACTTTCCTTGCCCAAAGGGCATACGGACCACTAAATCTGAAGACAAACTAGGCTAGAACCAATAAGTACTGACCTGAGCAGCATATCCAAATGAGATGAAATTGAGACAATTTCCTATAGCAAAGAATAGAATACCTGTGTAAAAGATCACACCATCAATACAGTAAAAAGGGTCAGTACTTGTAAAGGGACAGTCGGAAGCAATGCTTACCAACTCTCCATGTTGGGAAGTATATAATTGGCTTCATTGTAGCCTTTACATTTGTTCCCTCATTACCCAGCACAGAGTGCTTCTCCCTCTGAAATACTTATGATTCATTAGAGCTGCTAAAGAAAATACAAGCTGAGCCTCCGGCGATGGAGGATAACATGAAAAGAACAAAAAAATATCAAAATACTGCCATAACAATAAATTATTACTCAAACCTCTCATAACATGCAGCGGAGAAATATAAAATGCAGATATTCTTGCAGGATTATACTAATCCGACCATTGAACACATGGCAGCGAGATGTCAGGCATGCGGTTATCTAACAAAACATCACATCAAAGTTAAATTGATGTCAGGCATACTATTCGTTGAAAGACTTCTTAAAAATAGTTCATCAGCAGGAGATTTTCCATGGATAATGACTCACTATGTTCCATTTGAGAGTTGAGACGGTCCAACAAGTTTGACATCATTATATTTTTACGTAAGTTTCAGGATTTAAATTCATTAAACTATTGAAAATTTAACTTTGATGTGATGTTTTCTCTATTTTCAACCACTTATTTCATATTTTTTTCTTCTGTCATAACTAACATATTATGTAAGTCTTTTTTTTATGAAGTAGTAGATTTTGTAGGAAGGGCATCAAGAAAATGCAATTAGTACAAAAGAGGGAGAGTCAGCTATAATACAAAAAGAGGCCTAAGCTAGAGCAAATGAGCTGACAAAATCCAGAAATCTAAAAGGACAGTCTACAGGGGTTAAATTAAGCCAACATATTATGTAAGTCACATTGACATCTAAACTCCACATCCGGTCAAACACCACCACATAAAATATAACGGAGATGGTATTCAGCATCCACGTAGGTTATTTAACACGTAGGTATCATTGGCTGATAAGCTCCATATATCCATCTGTGCTATTAAACAAAAGAAGATTACTGGATAAGGGGGATTATAAAGAAAGACTACCTTGGACAGAATGACAGAAATAGGAAACAGTATATCACTCTGTACTGCTATCAACGCTTGGTGGCAAAAAGAAGAGAAGACGGGATATTCCTTGATCTTTCATAACTATCTAATGCTTGGTAACCCATAATACGCCTCTTTGTTAAGAACCCAATCCCCATGGGATCAAACAATCACATGTGATAAGGCTGTTAATACTTTTTTTTATCAAGTAAAAGTATTTTCATTGATAAACATGGCCAAACTGGCCGTATACAAGGGATATACTAAAAGGTAAAGAATCTACAAAATATGATTCTCTACAAACACCGCCCAATCATCTATACAATAAGGAACTTTCTGTTTACACCAAAAGAAAATAAGGGAGCCGAGACTACTCCTCAATGGAGATACTCGGCTCTACTCCTTCAAAAGCTCTTCTATTTTTCTCTCTCCATACTACCCACATTAACACAAGCGGAACCACATACCCAGTCCTTCGTCTTCTCCTCCTTTGCACACCCTTCCAACTGAACATCAAATCTTTCACCGTGCTTGACATTGTCCAAGGAGTGTGAAATCACTTAAACATATCCCACCATAATCTCATGGTAAGCCCGCAATGTAGAAGAAGGTGGTCCACATCCTCGTCCGCCTCCTTGCACATGCAACACCAACTGACGCAAACAACCTTCTGTTTTCTAAGATTTTCCACCGTCAAAATCACAACTCTGGTAGCTAGCCTCCTCGGCACACTTGCAACACATATTGCATTACATGGGAAATCAACCTCCTCCCTAACCAAAAGTTTCTCATAAAAGGACTTCATATAGTACACTCCATTATTTCTCACTCCTAGAACGTCATCAACCACCAATCCCCCAATGTTTGACTCAAGAATTGTAACTTATTGTAAATAACTCCTTGCTTCCCACTTTTGGGTGATTATCGGGGAGCTCATCCTCTATGCCACTTAGGTACAGGTTTAGCACCGATGAGGATCCCCTCCTCTTACTTCATGTTACCTTCTATTCTTGAACGCTCATGTCACCCCTAAATAACCGTACTTCATATACGTGTAATACTCCCGCCGTGCCAACTTATGTGGCGCTTAATGAAACGATATATAGCAACACAAATGTCTAAGATTTGTTTTAGACAACAAATTTCAAAAGTGTTCTTTTCTTTCTTAAACTTTGTGCCCAGTCAAACAGTGACACACAAATTGAGACCGAGGGAGTATTACTTACAGAAAGATATTGATCAAACTTCAACACGTCCTACATTCAACTATAATGTAATCTCTTAAAATCAGGAGTTCTTTTTTTAGAAGGTAACATTTAAGAAATTGGAAGTATTTGAGTCACTTCTTATGCAGCCAGGTTATCACGGCGCATAACCAAAGTGTATAACAATTACATTATTAGTCCAACTGTATTGAGTCACTATTATCTGCTTTAATACTTGCATCTGAGATTGTCGGATAGATTTAGTAAGCCTAAAAGAACATGTTCTGTCCATTTCTCTCTCATAAAGTTTGTAGAGAAATCAAAACTAATGCCTAAGTAGATAATGTCGCATTAAATTCGACGTTGATGCATCATGAATACTTCTTATTGCATCCAATCAATGTTTGCGACAAAAAGAGAAACCCACAAATAGATAGGTGTACAGACAAACAAGTTATTTGTATATAGTCATCCAACAACTCAAAGGTACCATTCGCATCCTATTTCCTTTCATAACAAAAAAAAAGTAAAAAAAACAGAGAGAGAGAAAAGAAACAATAGTAAAGTGAATCAAGCTATATTCAATGCGAGTATATCCCCTTTGCATTCCATATTTGAGCATGAACTGCAAGACTTGTTTTTTTCCTTCTTATCAGAAAAAGGCAGTCTTGCATTCCATGCGCAAATATGGAGGCTCCGATAATTTTTATTCTCCGTGGACATAGACACTGTATAGTTCACCCGAATTAGACCTTGAGCTAATCAATTTCCTCTTTTCTAAGTTAAGATATTATTCATTTGCCTAAACTTTAAACTAGGAATATGAGCATACATTAACTATGGGAAAATAGAGGTGTGAAGGGAAAAGTAAGCAAAGCAGAGGGCAGGAAGTTGTGTAATGTGGAATATCAAAACAAAAGGGTATAAAGTAGTACCTCATCATGACCTAATTTAAGGAGGTTGGTCCCAAAGTTAATGGCAATGCTTCCAAACAAGTTGATAACGGCTCCAATTACCCACTCGCCCATGGATGGAAGAGATCAAAGAGTGAAGTGAGTAGTGCTTTCTTTGGTGGACAACTAAAGAGGAGCAGAAGCATCACCGACCAAGACAATCAGATCCCTGATGACTGTTATCAATGACGGAAAACAGATCAATAATGAAAGAGCAAGTTTACCTTGAAAGCTAAGCGGATCAAACAATGAAGTTCGTAGTCAATATTATATACACAATAATGAGATTCAAATCATGTGCGGAAGGAAAAAAGAACCTGGAAGCTCAACAGCCAAAGGGAGTTGACAAAGATGATGGCTTTGCCTTTGAGTCTTTCCTTTTTGCTCCCAAGTATGACAAGAATGTTGTTTTCTTTTTCTTCCTACTACACCACCAGCCAGGCCATGGCATGGCATTTCTTTCTCAAATAATAATAATAATAAAAACAGGCTGTGGTTGGGGGGGTCCATTTTTTTACAAAACAGGGGGCGTGACAACTTATCAACCCTTTCAGGAGTTACCCCTCTTAACTGTCGGTCGGTAAAGACCGGTCATTAGTGTTCAAGAAATATTCAAAACTCCAACTACATCAAATCGACATATTTTTTTCACTTATAGATTTGGTTTGGTTTTCAATTTGATAAAACTGATAGTATTAAGTAAACATATTGAAACAATAATAACATATTTAATGTTGAAAATATTTATTAAACGTAAAATAAAGTAAATCTTATTAATTATGAATCGAATAATTAGAGGTCCCGCACGTTGTAAACATGATTTTCACACACTGCACATAAAGTGTCAAGGATCGTAATTTTCTAAGTGGAAGAGATATTGGTACTTATACGAGGATGTAAAATAATAGATGGTTATTGGTCAAATAACAATGATTTCACGTTGGTAAATGAAAGAAAGACGTGTACTATGTATGAAAGACGAAACGAGTCTGAAAATGTCGCGGCGCCTGATTGCAGGGCCACGGCGCCAACTCGCAGGAGTTTCGGAGCCGCGGCGTCGGCCTGCAGGGCCACGGCGCTGCAGGCGTTTTAGACCGTTGGAAGATAGACGAAAATCGTTTTTGGGCTAACTTTGGAGCATTAATTCTCCATTATATGGCTCATGAATTCAGTCATTATTTGGCTGAATTATTACTCCACATTCAAGGCATTATATGGCCTTTATTAGCCATTACTTGGCTAGGTGGATGACCATCTTCTTCATACTATAAAATGGGGCCTTGGGCACATTTACAAGATACACATTCACAAAATAATTCTCTGAAATTGTCTTCCTCTTTAGCAATCACAAACACTCAAAGATCTTTCTTTCAAAGCAAATACTTGAGTTTCCTTTGCTCATTTGTTTGATTGTTGTTTTATCTTGGGAGATGAGTTGTCATTACAACCGTTGAAAGGATATACGGGGCAATACTATCTTAAGGATAGATTGTTCATCCAATCAACTCACCAAGACCTTTTTCTTTGTTTAATTTCCAGATTTCTTGTTACTTATTGTTGTTGTTACAATTCTCATTTTCTTGTAATTTTATACACTTGATCCAACAAACTTAAGATAATATCCGCTGCTTTCAACAACAACATGACTGGACAAGATCAATTGAACGCTAAAAATTCCACCAATGCTCAAGGTAATCCTACTGCCTTCACCACCACTCCTCAAGGCAATCCCAATGCCTTCAACTCCACTGCTTTTGGCACAACTAGTGTCAACCGGAGATCCTCCACAAGTTGGGGAAGACACGGAACCTCAGTCAAATGAAATGGCGGGAGGGGGCCAAGGTATCCATGTCGTTAACGGCATGAAGATGGTTCGAGATGCATGTAATCATAGTGATTTTATGTGCAGGAACTATTTTCTGAATAGTTTGTCCGATTCTTTGTACACGGTATATTGCACCGTTGGGACATCCAAGGAATTGTGGGACAAATTACAAAAGAAATACAACACCCAAGATGTGGATGCTAAAAAGTTCGTCATTGGAAAATTTCTGAAATTTCAAATGGTGGACAATAAAAGTGTGTCATCCCAAGTCCAGGAATTTCAAATGATTATACATCACCTAGACTTGAAAGGATTGAAACCCAACAAACAATTCTTGGTTGGGGCATTGATCGAGAAGTTGTCTCCCTCGTGGACTGAGTTTATGAATTACTTGAAACTCAAGACAAAGGAGATGACATTAGATGAGCTTATTATCAAACTCCAAATTCAGGAGGATAATAAGAAGGTCATGCCAAAGGGGAAATAACCCGCTGAGGCTAAAGCGAATCTGGAGGAAGTCAAATGGAACTCGAGCAAGAAGCGAAAGTTCCAAAAGGATGGTAAGTCCCAAACAACTAAAAAGTTTAAGGGTACTTGTCATCACTGTGGTAAAGTTGGTCACATGGTCAAAGACTGTCGCAAGCTCAAATATGAGAACAAAGAGAAGGCCAAAGGCAAGGCAAAGGCTAACATCGTCGAAGACACGCTTCTAGACGATATGATTGAAGAATTCTCAGCGGTGGTGCTAGAAGCTAACCTCGCTGAGAATTCGGTGCAATGATGGTTGGATACGGGTGCTACCCATCATATCTGTTCCAATAAAGACGTCTTCTCCACTTATACACCAGTCACAGACAAGAAGTTGTTCATAGGAAACAATTCTTCTTCAGAGGTGTTGGGGGTTGGAAAGGTGATCCTAAAGATGACGTCCGGAAAGGAGCTGACTCTAAAGGAAGTGATGCAAGTCCCAGAAATTCATAGAAATCTGATTTCTGGACCTTTGTTGGTTAATGCTGGTTTTAGGCTAGTGTTAGAAGCTAACAAATTTGTAATCACTAAAAATTGAACTTTTGTAGGAAGGGGCTTCGTCTGTGAAGGCCTCTTTATGTTTAATGTTGCACCTGTAATGCCTTCTATTTCAATTATCAATAAAATTGAGCCTTCTACTTACTTGATTGAGTCATCTAATTTATGGCATCATAGACTAGGACATGTTAACTATCAATCTATCCAAAGATTGGTAAAGTTGAAATTATTATCGTCTATTGACATAAACCATCACGTAAGTGTGAGGTGTGCATAGTGGCAAAGCTTTCCAAAAGTCTCTTTAGATCAATCGAAAGGGAAACCGCTCCTCTAGTACTTATACATACTGATATATGTGATTTGAAGTTCGCTCAAACTAGAGGGGGAACAAGTACTTTGTGATTTTCATAGATGATAACACAAGGTTTTGTTACCTTTACTTACTAAAAAGTAAATATGAAGCCTTTGAAGCATTCAAACGCTACAAAGCAGAAGTTGTTAGTGGACAGATTAAAACTATTCGTAGCGATAGAGGGGGAGAATATATAGCACCTTTTAAAGAACTTTGTACCCAATCGGGTATAGTTCATCAAACAACGGCTCATTACTCACCTCAATCAAATGGTGTTGCTGAACGCAAGAATCGAACACTAAATGAAATGATGAATGTTCTACTCATCAATTCGGGCCTCCCTCAAACCTTGTGGGGAGAACCTGTCCTTACCGCAAATAAGATACTTAATAGAGTTCCACACAAGGGTAAAGACAAGACTCCATATGAACTATGTAAATGAAAGAAACCTACCTATTAGTATTTGAAGGTATGGGGTTGTCTGGCCAAGGTAAAAGTACCTATGCCAAAGCAGGTCAAGATTGGACCTAAGATTATGGATTGCATATTCATCGGATATGCCAATAACAGTAGTGTTTATCGCTTCATAGTGCATATGTTGGATGTACCAGATATTCATGAAGGTACGATCATGGAATCAAGGAACGCAAGTTTCTTTGAAGATACATTTTCATACAAGGAAAACAACATAACCTCTCTCAAACGAAGTTATTGTTAAACCCCGTAATTCCAGGATATGTTTAAGAGAACGTACGTAAGGAAACAAGACTTAAAAATTTTGAAAAAAAAGAAGAAAGAATTGTTTTCCAAGAAAAAAACTTCCGAACCTCGGGAAGGAAAATTGTTCGTTAATGAGAATTGGGTTCTCAGAATTTTTATTTGAGACTTTTGAAATTTATCGGAATTAGGGAATTCTATTTTTAGAGTTGGATACGTGGGGCCCACCCGAGAAATTTTAACGTTTTTGTGGGGGCCACGAGGTTTCCGATATTTTGACCAATTATGGAAATTTCGGGAAACAAAATATTTTAGACCAATGGGAGGGTGACACGTGCCACCCTCCACATGGGCTTGTTGGATGAAGAAAAATAATGGACCAAGTCAAATAGTCAAGTGAGCTTGATATTATTGACCACATCTTAGCCATCCATATGTTTTAATCCTAGCCATTGGTTTCCTTATATAATACTACTACTAGTGCAAGACTAGATCATTCAACACTTAGAAAAAAATTGAGAAACTTTAGGTGCTCCATTAGAGGCTCTCGGCAATGGCCATTTCAGCATAAAAAATTGCAATCTTGCTTCATAAATCCCAATACTTAAACCCAAGGTTCCTAGGGGTATTATAAGGATATCTCAATAGAAAGATCCCGGAAAAACTACGTTTTTACGTTAGTCGCAATGTGAAAACCTAAGGTGTTCTTCAACGTTGAAGTTGGAAATAGAAGAGGAGTTTTTCACAAGCTTCTAAGGGTTGAAAATAGCGGATAGGAACGTCAAGAAGAGGAGTTGAAGTTGCTAAGGATCGACTTTAGGTTTTGGATTGTTTTGGGCTTAAAGAGGTAATAATCCCCGTCTTGCTATTGTAATTCAAGATTTCATGTTGTAGTAGTTAGAAATGATCATGTGAAATATATTATGAAGATTTATAAGTGTTATGGAATATTTGGAGGAAATCCAAAAGTTGCATGATTAGCCTTAAGATTGTAATTCAATTTAGTTATTAGTTTTAGTCGTCGCATGTTATATAAAGAATGGATTATAGTTGTTAAAGTTGTTTGCGACTATATAACATGTTAGGACGACATTATGGATTGAAAGGAAGTGGAAAGGATTATATGTGGTTGTACTTTGTAGCCGAGAAGGATATTTTATATTGGATTGTTTGGTATATATTGTGGGGCAGAATTTTACACGTCTTGTAAGCCGTGTAATCCCCTTTGGATAGCTGAATTGTTGAGCCTTAAATGTGGCATGTTCGGTTGTTAAATTCGGACCTTGAAAAAGGTGGAAAAGTACGTAGAAACAAAGGAAGTGCTGCCCAAATTTCTGTAGAATAAGAGACTTAGCACTTAGTATTTTTCCACGTTAATAAGCTAGGAGTTGATAGACGTGTCATGGTTATTATAGGTTGAAGTAATACGTGTAGCGTATTCTACTTGAAGGGTGGAAAAGCTAACAAGGTTGATGTCCTTTGGAGCATTTTGCTTCTTGTCGATAATCGTCGCGAGGTATGTGAACCTCTTCCTTCTTTTGGCATGTTCTACGTATGAAATATACATGTGGTGTTATT
This sequence comes from Przewalskia tangutica, assembly GCA_029844215.1. Classification (NCBI taxonomy): domain Eukaryota; kingdom Viridiplantae; phylum Streptophyta; class Magnoliopsida; order Solanales; family Solanaceae; genus Przewalskia; species Przewalskia tangutica. The sequence goes on along the minus strand of CM056733.1, from coordinate 111,760,594 downwards.
TCATGATTCCTTCTACTCTTAGAAGTTAAGAGGTACGTATGTTGATTTACTATATGAAAAAGGTATGTCTAAGTTATCCTAAGTTCTTACCAAGTCTTATGGGAGATGTTGGTAAGAGTCGTTAGGAAGTGTGTGGAGTCGAGGTGACTTTGCTAATTTACTGCACTAATGAGAATAAGTATCGAACAAGCCATTGCAGTGTTAATAAAAGAAAATGTATCGACAATCAATTATATTAAAATAAGTAGAATTCTCCATCTGCATAGAAACTAAGATAAGACAAAATTGTATTACATTTTCTAGATCATGGCTGCTTTAATAAGATCGTTATAAACGAGTATAACCTATTCACAACTCATAAAAGTATATGTTACTTAAATTAAAAGAGTTTATGTTATGAAGTTTTAAGACTATGAACCTTGATTTCTAAAAAGGTTATGAGACTTTATTTTTCAAGTTATGGGACTTGATTCTTAAAGAAAGGAATGATTTGATTTAAAAAGTTTGGTTGCCATGAATTATTTCAAAAGATAAGCGGCTTGATTTCAAAAGAGAATGCAACTTGAGTTTTCAAAAGAAGAAGTTTATTGATTTAAAAGAGAAGGAGTTTTATGATTCTTTTTTTAAGTATGTATGTACGTAGTACTTCTGAGTTTAATTTTTCCTAAAGTAATAAGGAATAAAAGTGTCTTAAGTTCTCTAAAGTGAAAGGTTGTTATAATAGCTTTATGGGAAGTTGTTATAACGACTTAAGAAGAAGTGAAATGATGGTTTAAAATGTTATGTAAAGAGACTTGATCGCGTCCCAGGAATGGGCTGGGCAGTATAACTTTATGGGCAGACTTATATGACTTTATTGCGTCCCAGGAATGGGCCCCCCAGTATACCTTTATGGGCAGACTTATATGACTTTATCGCGTCCCAGGAATGTGTCGGGCAGTATACCTTTATGGGCAGACTTATATGACTTTATAGCGTCCCAGCCCCCAGGAATGGGTCGAGCAGTATACCTTTATGCCCAGACTTATATGACTTTATCGCGTCCCAGGAATGAGTCGGGCAGTATACCTTTATGGGCAGACTTATATGACTTTATCGCGTCCCAGGAATGAGTCGGGCAGTATACCTTTATGGGCGAACTTATATGACTTTATCGCGTCGAGAATGGGCCGGCAAGATACCTTATGGGCGGACTTATATGACTTTATCGCGTTCGTGAATGGGCGAGGCGTATATCTTTATGGGCGAACTTGTATGACTTTATCGCGTCGAGAATGGGCCGGCAAAGATACCTTTATGGGCAGACTTGTATGACTTTATCGCGTCGAGAATGGTAGGCAAGATACCTATGGGCGGACTTATATGACTTTATCGCGTCCCGAATGGGTCGCAATATACGCCGTGGGAAGACTTTTTATGAATTCGTGTCCATAAATGGGTCGGGTTACTTATCACGTATGGATAATCAAAGTGAACTCCAAATGAGGCGTCCCTCCATAAAGGGCTGGATTATGTTATGCAAGATACGTAAGTTATATGTTTATGAACTTGATGATTTTTCCTAGGTATGTACGTAAGAATTTGACTATAACTCTTATTGAAAAATGGGAAAAGATAATAATGTGCGATTAAGTTCATGAGTAGTAATGACACGGTAGGATCTGGTATTTACTTTTTATACTTGCCATTGTCATTCTTTTGTACAATTATGATTTGTTTACTGTACCTTATTTTTTCCCGTTCCATATTCGGTACATGTTGTACTGACCCCCTTCGGGGGGTTGCGTTCATGCCCGCAGGTTTTAGGTACACAGGTTGGTGATCCTCGCTCTAGGATCTCTGTTCAGTTTTGGGTAAAATCTCCATTCACTCCGGAGGCTTATCTTTGGTTCGGATCCCTGGTATTGCCGGTTGTTGTACATTCAGGGGTATGGCGGGGCCCTGTCCCGTCACAGTTGTTATGTCAATACTCTTAGAGGCCTGTAGTCATATCTTGTGGGTCAGCTTGTAAAAGAAAAATGATGTAACTCATTTTGGCTATATATATATATATATGTCCGGGAGGTAGCCTTATCGGCTAACCTGCTGTTTATTTCTTGTTGATTTATGTTATAAGTTTGATGTATGTTCCGCTGATTATCTCTGATGTATACTTGTAAGGGTGCCCAGGTAGGGCACCAGTCGCGGCCCGGGGTTGGGTCGTGACAGTTATGATCAAATCTCTGAGGATCAAGGGGTTAATGACTACCCAAATCCAAACGGTTCAGATCTAGTGAATTCTGAAGTGGTTGTTGATTCGGAATTCAATATTCCAGATTCTCAGAACTTGGAAAATTCAGAGATGGAACCAAGGCAAAGCAAAAGAATTCAGAAGGATAACTCCTTCGGTGCAGACTTTGAAGCTTATCTAGTTCAAGACGAACCACGGACAATCGCCAAGGCATTGTCAACTCCAGAAGCACCTCTCTAGAAGGAAGCCTTAAAAAGTGAGATAGAATCCATCATGCACAACCACACCTGGGAGTTGGATGATCTTCCTCCAGGACACAAGTTTTTGGGTTGTAAGTGGGTCCTCAAATGAAAGTTAAAGGCAGATGGTTCTATCGACAAATACAAGGCTAGGTTGGTAGTCAAGGGCTATCGTAAAAAAGAGGGTCTTGGTTACTTTGACACCTACTCACCGGTATCTAGAATGACATCCAAACGTATGTTCATAGTCATCGTCGCTTTGCGAGATCTTGAAATACATCAAATGGATGTTAAAACAGCCTTCCTAAATGGTGATTTGGAAAAATAAATATATATGGACCAACCCGAGGGGTATGTGGTTTCAGGACAAGAGACAAAAGTGTGTCAGCTTGTTAAATCGTTGTACGGGCTAAAACAAGGGTTCGCCATTAATAAATGTGACAAATGTGTTTACTATCAAAAGGGCTCGCCATTGGTCACTGCTAGCAGTCCTAGTATAATTCTAGAGACTAAGAACATGTTAAAACAATTTTTCGACATGAAAGATATGGGGGTCGCAGATGTCATCTTAGGGATCAAGATCTCTAAGACATCTAATGGACTGGTCTTGTCTCAATCTCATTACATCAAAGATGTGCTAAAGAAATTTGAGATGTTTGACAGTTCACCAGTAAGGACACCATTGTATAGAAGTCAAAAGATTGACAAGCATTTTGGTGTACCAATACGCCAGGAGCGATACGCAAAGGTGTTTGGGAGTTTGATGTATCTCACAAACTGCACTCGACCAGATATCACATATGTAGTCAATAAATTGGCTAAGTTTACCCGAAATCCAAGTGAAGATCATTGGAAAGCATTGAATAGGGTACTACAGTTTCTGAAATTCACACTAAACTTTAGATTACACTATTCGAGATATCCAGCTGTACTAGAGGGGTACAGTGATTAGTGTTGTTATCGGTCCGATCCGGTCCGGGTATCAGCTTACCGGGACCGGACCGATAAGCACGATGCGGCCGGGACCGGACGGTGAGTTTCGATCTGGGGCGAGATCGGTCCCTGGCCGAAACCTTATCGGTCGGTTCGGTCGGGCCGTAAAATTCGGTCGGGCCATTTTTTTTAAAAATTGAATTTCCAATACTGAAATTGACATTCTCGGACGCGGTGCCACGCAATTTTTACGTTGAAATCAATTGTACATCGCGAGATATTTAGATTTGAAAATGGGGAAAACGTAACGATTTGGGAAAAAATTGAAATTGAGGGCAATATGGACGGTTTTGGAGAAATCCGGTGAAGCAAACAAACTTTAGTGAGTTTGGGATTATTAAATCTCGAAAAAATATGCGAAATCAAAAAAAAAATTAGGTAAAACTGACGTCCGAGCGCAAAGTTATGACCATATAAAGTTTGATCAATTCCTGACTAATTAGAGTGTGAGGAGAGTGGGGGCTTCTTTGGGTGGGGAGGGGGCTGGCGGGAGGAGGGCTGGCTGGAGGGGGGGTGGGGGGGGGGTGGGTGTGGTGGAGGACTAGGGGTGGGGGTGTTGGAGGATCAGGTGGGGTGGGGACCGACACGGGTATTTTATGGGTTACCGGTCCGTTCCTTCTTGATCCGGGTATTTTTAGATACTCGTATCCGGACCGTTAAGGTTTGGTCGGTTTGTCGGGTTTCGGTCCGGTTCTCGAGTATATCTGAACCACTAACAGCCCTAACAGTGATGCTAATTGGATATCTGATAGCGACGACATTAAGTCCACCAGCGGATATATTTTTACAATCGGTGGTGGAGTTGTGTCTTGGAAATCCTCTCGACAAACACTTATTGCCCGATCCACGATGGAGTCACAATTCATCGTTTTAGACAAAGCAGGAGAAGAAGCTGAGTGACTTAATGGTTTTCTAGAGGATGTCCCATGTTGGGATAAACCCGTGACTTCTATAATGATCCACTGCGATAGTCAGTCGGCTCTAGGAAGGGCACGAAGTTATATGTACAACGGCAAATCTCGTCATATTTGATGAAGACATGAGTTCGTTAGGCTACTGATCACCTCGGGTGTTATTTCCATTGATTACGTAAAATCAAAGGAAAAAATTGATGATCCCTTGACGAAGAGAATGACCATATCAGATGTTCTGCCTGTCTAGGGGAATGGGCTTAAAACCCAAACAATAAGCGTCGGTGGACACTGACCTTACGGTGGAGATCCCTGGATTAAGGTTCAATGGGAAAATTAAATTGTAAAGGTTCCGTGAGCGCTTCGATGGAAGCAAGAGCACTTCGAATAATGTCTTCTTCTTAAGAAACATAATCCAAGGACGTTCCCATGATAGACATAAAGTGCTACATGTAAGAGGGGTAAAGGATAAGTTTCCAAACCTTTAATGATCCTCAATACTTGAGGTTAGGTTGGGAAATTTTTAATGGTTCCTAACGCTTGTGATTAGTGTGTAAATATGCATATGTTATAATAATAATTTCATGTGTATTTTAGTTGTTATTGTATACTATTTATTGCATATTTATACATAATTTTGTATTTTATAGGTTAGCCACAAATATCTATTTTTCTATAGTAATGGAATACTTAAGCATGATTAAACAATTAGTATGTGTATTGTTTGATGTCAAGGCCATAATATAAATTACACTCATCCAATTTTTGTGACACTAATATTTTTGGACACTCAAGACAATGTACTAAAGATATAAGTGGGTATATAAAACCAACTTTGCAATTTGAAAGTCCAATTAAGATTACACAACAATTCTGTCCAAATTTTGGTTGAGTTTTGATCCATGACACATTTTCGTATTTGACTCATATCTCAAGCTATACACATACTATTGATCCAATTCCAGTTGCATTGGTTAGATAACTCATGTATCTAAAACTCTTATCAAGGTCCAAACTGCTGAAAACATTGGATTCTAGAGTCAAATTGACGATCAAAGTGTTCATCATGACAATGCTCCGGATTTCAAACTCCACCGGACATAATTTGGCATTTAATTCACTATAATTCACCCAAAAATTCAATTGATCTACCACCAGCTGTAAAGTGTAGATAATATCTACTGCTACAACTTTGAAAAGTTCGAAGATCATTTAATGTGTGCAATTGGAGATTTGAATCGTGTAAACTCATCATAACAATCTGCCAAAGTTGTCAATGTTCATTTAACCAAGGAGCAGTAATTTGACCATAACTTTCACATGAAAAATACAATGGAAGAGATTAAACTGATCTGGAAAGCTACCTCAACGTCCCACAATTGATATGAAGGAAGAAATTCAAGATTTCAATAGGAAGTTTGTCCAATTTAGCAATTAATGAGCGGATCCGAAATTGTCCACAATAATGCACGTCTTCTCAACTTTGGAGCCTATATAAAGGGGCCTTTGGCAAGCCATTTGGGGCGTCACTCTATTTGTAATATATCTCCTATATTAGTAGTATTTCTCTGAAAAATATGAGTTTTATTTATTAAGTATGAGTAGCTAAACCTTTAGCTAGTGCTAGGGGTGAAGCTTAAGTAAGATAGTAGTAATGTACTTGGCTTTTCAAAAGGTCTTTAATGTTATATCTTTTTATTTGTCTAATGAGATATGTCAATGGTTTTATTTTGTGAAAACTTTGATTTGGTGTAAACATATTTGGCACAATGAATGCTTAGTTTTACATAACAACAATTGGTTTCATAAACTCTTTTAAGGGAACTAGAAAGATAGTTTTCAAAAGTTATAAACTTTCAAGTGCTTAATAGTTTTATCTTCCAATTGAAATCACTTGATTGTTAGATTTCAATCGAGTTATCAAATATAGCCAAGAACAACTCTATTATTTTACTTAAGTTGAATCTCAGAGCTCTAGTACGTAGTCCACTATATAAAGTCTTAAAATTCACAACTAGATTGACATTCTCATTCTTCAAAATATCTCTGTGGTTCGACACTCGGACTTCCGAGAAATTTATTACTTGAGACAAACCTATACTTGGGTGTGTAACGATAAAGTGCTATCAGCTTGTATAGCTGGGTATTGCAGGATACCTTGTAGGAGACCACCTATTTAAATGCGAGGACATGCTGCCTCAAATGAATGCACTTAAGAATCCAAATGTGTCCACGGCCCACGATGGACAAAAACATAAGAAGGATTGAGTAGGAAAAGTGTTGTGTTGATACCATTGTCTTGGCATGTACTAAAAACTGACGGTTCAAGACATCACGTTCACCGCGCAGTAAATATGTCTGATGGTATTCTACTATGAAAGGTTCAAAGTTCCGGCTACTTCTCCAGATGCAACATCGTTTCGCTGAGTGATTTCTAGAACGGCACGACACGCGTGCACCCAAATCTCTTCCAAGAGGGGATTGTTGAAAATATTTATTAAACGTGAAATAAAGTAAATACTATTAATTATGAATCGAACAATTGGGGGGCCCGCACTTCGGAAATATGGTTTTCACACACGTGCACATAAAGTGCCAAGGATCGTAATTTCCTTAAGTGGAAGAGATATTGGTACTTATACGAATTGTTTGAGTCGTAAAATAATAGATGGTTATTGGAAAAATAATAATGATTTCACGTTGGTAAATGAAAGGAAGATGTGTACTATGTATGAAAGACGAAACAGTGCGAAAATCTTTGCGTCATTGCGAGGCCACTGCGCCAACTCGCAGGAGTTTCGAGTCGGCGCGGCTGCGAGCCACAACTGCAGGCGTTTTAGACCGTTGGAAGATGGACTAAAATCGTTTTTGGGATGACTTTGGAGCATTAATTCTTCATTATAGGGCTCATGAATTCAGCCATTATTTGGCTGAATTATTACTCCACATTCAAGGCATTATATGGCCTTTATTGGCCATTACTTGACTAGGTGGAATACCATCTTCTTCATACTATAAAATGGGGCCTTGGGCACATTTACAAGATACACATTCACAAAACATGTCTCTGAAATTGTCTTCGTCTTTAGCAATCACAAACACTCAAAGATCTTTCTTCCAAAGCAAACACTTGAGTTTCCTTTGCTCATTTGTTTGATTGCTATTTTATCTTGGCAGATAAGTTGTCATTACAACCGTTGGAAGGATATACGGGGCAACATTATCTTAAGGATAAATTGTTCATCCAATCAACTCAGCAAGACCTTTTTGTTTGTTTAATTTCCAGATTTCTTGTTAGTTGTTATTGTTGTTACAATTCTCATTTCCTTGTAATTTTATACACTTGATCCAACATATAATTCCATAAATAGAGTCTAGGGATGATAGAATGTATGTGTTAGAGATATATCTGTATAGAAATAATATTTACGATAATAAATACATAATAATAACCTAGCACCATGATATGGTAATCAACAAAAGAGCAATAATGACATCAATGTTCATTTAACCAAGGAGCAGTAATTTGACCATAACTTTCACATGAAAAATACAATGGAAGAGATTAAACTGATCTGGAAAGCTACCTCAACGTCCCACAATTGATATGAAGGAAGAAATTCAAGATTTCAATAGGAAGTTTGTCCAATTTAGCAATTAATGAGCGGATCCGAAATTGTCCACAATAATGCACGTCTTCTCAACTTTGGAGCCTATATAAAGGGGCCTTTGGCAAGCCATTTGGGGCGTCACTCTATTTGTAATATATCTCCTATATTAGTAGTATTTCTCTGAAAAATATGAGTTTTATTTATTAAGTATGAGTAGCTAAACCTTTAGCTAGTGCTAGGGGTGAAGCTTAAGTAAGATAGTAGTAATGTACTTGGCTTTTCAAAAGGTCTTTAATGTTATATCTTTTTATTTGTCTAATGAGATATGTCAATGGTTTTATTTTGTGAAAACTTTGATTTGGTGTAAACATATTTGGCACAATGAATGCTTAGTTTTACATAACAACAATTGGTTTCATAAACTCTTTTAAGGGAACTAGAAAGATAGTTTTCAAAAGTTATAAACTTTCAAGTGCTTAATAGTTTTATCTTCCAATTGAAATCACTTGATTGTTAGATTTCAATCGAGTTATCAAATATAGCCAAGAACAACTCTATTATTTTACTTAAGTTGAATCTCAGAGCTCAATGCGTAGTCCACTATATAAAGTCTTAAAATTCACAACTAGATTGACATTCTCATTCTTCAAAATATCTCTGTGGTTCGACACTCGGACTTCCGAGAAATTTATTACTTGAGACAAACCTATACTTGGGTGTGTAACGATAAAGTGCTATCAGCTTGTATAGCTGGGTATTGCAGGATACCTTGTAGGAGACCACCTATTTAAATGCGAGGACATGCTGCCTCAAATGAATGCACTTAAGAATCCAAATGTGTCCACGGCCCACGATGGACAAAAACATAAGAAGGATTGAGTAGGAAAAGTGTTGTGTTGATACCATTGTCTTGGCATGTACTAAAAACTGACGGTTCAAGACATCACGTTCACCGCGCAGTAAATATGTCTGATGGTATTCTACTATGAAAGGTTCAAAGTTCCGGCTACTTCTCCAGATGCAACATCGTTTCGCTGAGTGATTTCTAGAACGGCACGACACGCGTGCACCCAAATCTCTTCCAAGAGGGGATTGTTGAAAATATTTATTAAACGTGAAATAAAGTAAATACTATTAATTATGAATCGAACAATTGGGGGGCCCGCACTTCGGAAATATGGTTTTCACACACGTGCACATAAAGTGCCAAGGATCGTAATTTCCTTAAGTGGAAGAGATATTGGTACTTATACGAATTGTTTGAGTCGTAAAATAATAGATGGTTATTGGAAAAATAATAATGATTTCACGTTGGTAAATGAAAGGAAGATGTGTACTATGTATGAAAGACGAAACGAGTCTGAAAATGCTGCGGCGTCTGACTGCAGGGCCACTGCGCCAACTCGCAGGAGTTTCGGAGCCGCGGCGCCGGCCTGCAGGCCACAGCGCTGCAGGCGTTTTAGACCGTTGGAAGATGGACTAAAATCGTTTTTGGGATGACTTTGGAGCATTAATTCTTCATTATAGGGCTCATGAATTCAGCCATTATTTGGCTGAATTATTACTCCACATTCAAGGCATTATATGGCCTTTATTGGCCATTACTTGACTAGGTGGAATACCATCTTCTTCATACTATAAAATGGGGCCTTGGGCACATTTACAAGATACACATTCACAAAACATGTCTCTGAAATTGTCTTCGTCTTTAGCAATCACAAACACTCAAAGATCTTTCTTCCAAAGCAAACACTTGAGTTTCCTTTGCTCATTTGTTTGATTGCTATTTTATCTTGGCAGATAAGTTGTCATTACAACCGTTGGAAGGATATACGGGGCAACATTATCTTAAGGATAAATTGTTCATCCAATCAACTCAGCAAGACCTTTTTGTTTGTTTAATTTCCAGATTTCTTGTTAGTTGTTATTGTTGTTACAATTCTCATTTCCTTGTAATTTTATACACTTGATCCAACATATAATTCCATAAATAGAGTCTAGGGATGATAGAATGTATGTGTTAGAGATATATCTGTATAGAAATAATATTTACGATAATAAATACATAATAATAACCTAGCACCATGATATGGTAATCAACAAAAGAGCAATAATGACATCATGATTTTTAGGTAAAAAATATTCTGAATAAGAAAAAAACCACGGGCCGGAGAGGAGCAATGTAATCCACTATAATGATAAATTTTACATTAATAGTCTAGAATACAATACTCCAAAAACCATAACACACTCAAAAGAAATAACATTATTTTGATTTCCCTACTGTCACACTCCAAATCGGAGGGGCGTGGTCGGTCAAATATGAATATGTACGTTCTGTATTACATATGGGTACACTCAGAAAAGTAATCTGGAGAGGTGTGACTCCTATTTTCCCTCTTTCGGATGGTGTACAAATGAGAGAGCAAAAGCTCTATATTTATAGGAAGAGTGGCCACAATTCTAGCCAATCAGAAGGCTTGCCGTTGCAAATCGTTCCAGCAATTTGTCAAATTGCCTCCTTGCAACTTGTTATCAAAACAAGTTTTGGTCATAACCTATTATGGCAACTTGTTGCCTTTTTTATTATTAATAAGTATGGATCCCATCAATATCCGCCTCCAGACTCATTCACTAGAATGAGGTAACAACGGACTTCTAACTTGAGTGCATACCGACAAGTTTATTGTACAATTCGAATTTGTCTATTGGTACCACCTTGGTCAGCATAGATGCAGAATAATCATTTGTAGAAATCTTCAAGACTTGTAGAGCTTCATTCTCTACTGTTTCTCGAATTAAGTGACATCTCACGTCTATGTGTTTTGTCCTTGCATGGTACATGGAGTTATTGCTCAAATCTATTACACTTTGACTGACACAATAGACCACATACTTCTTTTGTTGTAATCCAAACTCTTGAAGGAACCATTGTAGCCATATCATTTTTTTGCCAGCTTCAGTAGCGATAATGTATTATGTTTCAATTGTAGAAAGTATGACACACTTCTGCAACCTTGACTCTAATGGCATAGCTCCCCCTGAAAATGTAAATAAATATCAAGTAGTGGATATTTTGTTATCAAGGCCACCTGTCAGAGCAGGATCTATATAGCCCTTCAAAATTGAATTAGATCATCCAAAATGCAAACGGTCTCCTACGGTAGCTCTAAGGTGCCTGAGTAATCACTTGACTGTTTTCTAGTGTTCATTTTCAGGTTTCAAGAAACCTGCTGACAACACCAACTGCATGAGCAATATCAGGGCTTGTGCATACAACTGCATACATCAAACTTCTGACGTCTTAGGAATAAGGAACTTTGATCGTGCTCTCATTCTCCTCTTTTGTTGTAGGACACGTCTGCTTGCTCAGCTTCAGATGTGCTGACTTGCTTAACATTTCTTCGCGTTGAAGTGTTCCAGTACACGTTCAATGTACTTCTCCTTAGATAGCCACAAGTTTCTACTTGTTCGTTCTCGAACAATCTTCATCATTAGAATTTGTTGTACTGGGCAAAAGTCTTTCATAACAAATTACTTGGACAAGTCTTCCTTAAATTTGGCAATCAACTCCTTGTCTTAACCCTATAATTAACATGCCATCCACATACAACAATAAACTAATAAAGTTGTTGTCATATTTTTTTTTGAAGTATACACATGGATCATAATAGGTCTTTGTGTAAGTTTGACTTTTCATGAATGAGTCAAACTTCGTGTACAAATGCCTTGTGCCTGTTTTAACCCTTAAAGATGTTTATTCAATTTGCACAACATGTGTTTCTTTCTGGATAATTCAAATCCTTGTGGTTGCTCCATATAAACCTCATCTTTTAAATCTCCGTGAAGAAATGCAGTTTTCACGTCCAACTCCTCCCCTTCAAGATCTAGACTAGTTGTTGAGCTCAAAATGGTTTGAATAGAAGTTATTTTGACAACAGGTGAGAATTTTTATCAAAATCAATACATTTCTTCAGTTCGAAGATTTTGACCACCAATCGAGCTTTGTATCTGACCAGCTTATCATTTCCATCGTTCTTAAGTTTAAAGACTCACTTGCATTTGAGTGGTCTTTTACCCTTTGGAAGTTCAACCAGCTTGTACGTGTTATTTTTCTGAAGAGATTCCATCTCTTCGTGCATGGCTTTCATCTGAATGGGACAATATCTCCTAAAGATTTTTGGCTCCCTCTCATCACTTATGAAGGGTATTGGATTACTCTACCCTTTACTTTTCTGATCTCCTCAGAGGTTGAGATTGTTCTTCTTCATGAGTAGGGTATTTCACTTACTTTCCCTGCTCAACAACCTCATCAGGTTGCTCCCTCTTGTTCGACAACCTCATCGGTTTTATTTTTTGGGTGGGATGATTAGAATAGAAGAAATGGTAACCAGGTTAGATATTGCCATTCTTTTTCTTGTCCTTCTCTGACATATCATCAGTAGTTCCAACTTCATTTTCTCGAAAGACTACATCTCTACTTCTGATGACCTTCTTCTTTACAAGATCCCTTAATTTATGCCTAAACTATTCATTTCCATATCCGATAAATATACAGGGAATAAATTTATCATCCAGCTTCGGTCTCTTCTCCTTCGATACATGCAAAAACTCTACAACCGAACACCTTCAAATGTGAGTAGGACACCTCCTTATTGGTCCAAACTGTTTGTAGGATGTCAAACTCCAATGGAATTGATGGACTCCTATTGATCAGGTAACATGTTGTCGGAACGGCTTCACCACATAGTCACTTAGGCAATTTAACCATTCTGAGCATGCTTCTCACATTCTAAAAAATAGTGCGATTTATCCTCTCAACTACACCATTGTGTTGTGGGGTTTCAGGAACTGTTTTTTCATGTCTGATCACATGGCTTGAACAATACTCTTCAAACTTCCTTGAAGTGTACTCATCTTCGACTTGTCTCACTTACCACTAGATCATGAAACATCTAAAAAACTTGAAACACGTGATCTTTGGTTTTCAAGATATAAACTCATAAATTTTGTGAAGCATCATTAATAAAAGTAACAAAAGATTTGTTACCACCCATCGATTATGTTACACCTCGTAAGTTTATGACAATGATTAAGAACGTCATTAAGGATTAAGATTCAATTTTTGAATTTAAATATATTTTACGTGCTAATACGGATTAATTATTGGTAATGGCGAATACGACGCCGGAAAATTCTTTAATAATAATGGTTTATATATACATATATATTCCGTCATGGATTAGTGACGTATTATATAAGTTACGACAACAAGGATACGAGGTCTTATGAGAATTTTCCGGAATTAAGAGAAGTGGGACATAAGATTAATTATTGGTGAAAAGTGGACCAAAGTGTTATATTTAAGGGACTAAATTGCAATTTAATTTTTCAGATTTTTAATTTCCCTTAAAGACATATTAAACCCTTTCATTTTCCATTTCAAACTCAACTCCATAGCCAAACTCAATCTCTCTTCTCTTCCTCTCAAACTTGGCCGAAAATAACCCCAATTCCATAGCCAAAACTTGAAGTTTTTCATCTCTTATTCCTAGATTAATTCTTCTATCATTCCAAGCCAAGTTTTTAAACCCAAAAACAGTGGGCTCGCCACCACTGCTGGCCGAGAATTCCCAGCTCGAAAACGTGGGGTTTTGGATGAAACTTTTGGAAGAAAACATGTATCAATGATGGGTTAATATTGGAGGATTCATGCATGACGATTTGGAGTGAGGAAGGAGGAAGATGGGTGAAGAAAAATCAATAAATCAGTGGGAAAATTCGGACTGGGCAGTGGGCAGATTTTCGGGACTGTTTTGGACAAATCTTTAATCAAATTTGGAATGAAATATCTCCTAGCATATTAGGATTTTTTGGGTGTTTCAAAATCCTAAAATGAAGTTCGTCGAGTCTAGTTTCCAACGCAACAAACCTCTCATCGATAGGACACTGTAGTAGAGAGTTATCGACATTACAAGTTCAGCTGACGAAGCAGTGGCTAAAAATCTGGACAGTCACGTTTTTGGGGACTGTTTTGGTAAAATTTTAAGGTATGAAATTCTTCTTCTATTGGTGAAAATGTATCCCTTTTACTTGATATTTGATAGATTAATTGATATTATAGTTAGGAGAATTATCCATGTCAAAGAAGAAAGGGAAAGAAGACAATGCATGTGAATGATAAAGGTCGAAATCGATTTAGAACCTATTCTTGGCGTACGTTGGAATTGAGTAATTGTGTTGGTATGTTATTACTAATTGCATGTGAAAATTTAGATGAAACCTTGATGTTTAAAGTTAAAGTTGTTAATTAAAGTTGTTGGGAGATTAATTGGAAAGTAAGGAATTTTGGAAAAAGCTTTGGAATTGTAAAATGTTGATATGACCGGAAAGTTGATAGAAATTGTTGAAAATTTCGATAATATATTACGGACTGAATTAGTGTGTGAATATAAGTTACTACATGCATATTTATTGAGGCAATTATCTATACATGCCTCGAAAAGATTAAAGTATAGAAAAGTGTTAAATTCACATTCTTGAATTGACGATGTCGTTAAGAGATTGGATTGCCCCATGATAATTCTAACGTGACTAAATGATTGACTAACATGAGAAGTAAATGTAGTAGTTGTCTTGGTTGTTGAAGTTGTTGTCTTCCATGGATATAAGAGAAGGAAGGTTATAGGATAGCGTGTATGAAGTATGTTGGGCTTAACTTAATTATATCCTGGAATAATGTTGGATTATTGGTGTTGGTTGGCTTGTTGGTAAATTGTGGATACGCACATAAACAAAGGAAGTGCTGCCCAAATTTTTTATAGAAATAAGAAGCCGTTATTTGAATAACTTACATTAGAACCGTAGAATTGACGAACGTATTGTCATTGTTATAGGTTGACATACTGGACGAGGCATATCTTAGCATTTAGTTGATTTGCTCGCTTAAAAGGTATGTGAGACTATTCTTTCTTTGGCATGATTTTGTGAAAATCCTTTTTCCCTATTTTTTGGTACGACCTTGTGAAAAACTTTCATTTGACTTGATTTTAATAAAAGTACGGCGGACGTACATGATTTTCTACAGAGTTAATTTTAAAGGAAAATTGTTATGACAAGTGCTTATGATTTCAGTAAAGAGTGTATTATGATAATATTATCAAAAGTCAAAGATGATTTCAAAGTTGCATATAGTTGCTCATGATATCTACTCGTGCCGAGTCCTATTACACATTTACCGAGTCTCTCACATAGAGGGCCGACACTATATAGTATGTTCCGGGTTCGAGTCCCGGCTATTATTATTATATTACTTGGGTTCGAGTCTCAAGCGGGTTTAACTCCCGATTTATTATTATTCCATGGATTAGCTCTCCATGATGCGGGTTCGAGTCCCATGACATTATATTATTCCATATATTTACGTGGGTTAGTCCCACGATATACATGCTTACTTGGGTTCGAGTCCCATGATATATTTGTACCTAGACGGGTTCGAGTCCCGTGCTATTATATCCTGAGGATAGAAGATCATGATTTTGGTCTGACTTGCATATTTTGAAAAGGGAAGAACCGATTTTCATTACTCTCATTTGATGGAGTACAGTTATACAGTTAAGTTGAATTCTTACTCGTTTACTGTTTTATGTTGAACTGTTATTATTTCTAGTACAGTATTTTCCAATTCCACATACTTGGTACATCTATCGTACTGACCCCTTTTTTTTCGGGGGGCTGCGTTCATGCCCGCAGGTTCAGGTGTTTAGATAGGTGACCCTCCAGTCTAGGATTTCTGTACAGCAGTTGGAGAGCTCCTTTGTTCCGGAGCCAGCTATTTTTGGTACAGACCTTTATTTTTCAGACTTATGCATATTTTGGGCACGGCGGGGTCCTGTCCCGTCATATGTCAGTATTACACTCTTAGAGGTTTGTAGACATTTGTGGGTTGGACGTTTGTACCTTGTTTTGGGTTTTGATGTCGTTATCTAGTGGCAGCCTTGCCGGCTTGCTTATTTTGATTTATGCCTTTGTGCACGTGATGTTGGTTGGTGGCAGCCTAGTCGGCTAGCCTATTATGACTGTTGTTTTGTTGTTGTTTTGGCAGCCTTGTCGGCTCGCCCGTTTTAGGGATATGTTGTAAAAGCAGCGTTGTGCTGCCGAAATTTCTATAGATATCAGTATTAAATGGATTAGGAGTGACAGGTCAGTAATGACGTTCAATTAGGACGTTAGTCGCGGCCCGTTGGATCGGGTCGTGACAGATTATATCTCTATTGGACCACAAGCATCAAAATATACAAATCAAGTATATTCAAATTTCTTCCAGACGATGTTTGAAATGAAACTCTATGGTGCTTACCAAATAAGCAGTAGTCACAAGATTTTATTATCGTACATTTGACAAAAGATATGAGTTATTTCTTGGCAAGCATTTGCAATTTTTTCTCGCTCATATTGTCACGACCCGAACCCCGGGCCCCCGACTGGTGCCCTATCTGAACACTCTTCTACCCTCTACGACCCAAGTTACCCGCGGAAGTTAAATAACACTTTTTTTTTACAAACATGCAAAGGCAAAGCCGATAAGGTTGTCATATATATATATAAATATATAAAATCCAAAAGAAACTACACTATACACGAGTCCAATCCCACATATGAATACAGACCTCTAAGAGTTTTACAGAACTATGACGGGACAGGCCCCGCCGTACCCATAACTGTACAAAAGTCTGTAATGAAAGATCTATACCAAAATGATAAGCCCCGGAATAATGGAGTTATCCCAAAAACTCTGAGCAAGGATCTTACACTTTCAGATCACCAAACTACGTACCTAAACTCAAGATTTAACGCATTTCCGAGAAAGGGGTCGAGACGGAAAATGTATCAAGTATGTGAAACAATAAGTACTGTAAAAGAGATCATACAGTCCAAATATAATAGGAGGCAAATATGATAATTCAAAATAACAGTACACTGTGTCTTGCAAATATGAGAGTAATGAGAGTCAACTTTACCTTTTAAGTTATACCTTTTAAGAGTTAGATCAGCCGCAAAGAGTATTTGTACTCGCATCATGGATCTTGTCCATGGGTTTATATAATGTTCAAGTCCTAATCATGGACGTACTCACATGATTTCAACTATATCGTTTTCACAATAAGATTTATGTCGTAATCATGGACGTAGTCACATGATCCAACTATACAATTTTCACAATAAGATTTATGTCATAATCATGAACGTGCTCACATGATCCAACTATACAATTTTCACAATAAGATTTATGTCGTAATCATGGACGTACTCACATGATCCAACTATATAATTTTCACAATAAGATTTATGTCGTAATCATGGAAGTACTCACATGATCCAACTATACAATTTTCACAATAAGATTTATGTCGTAATCATGGACGTACTCACATGATCCAACTATACAATTATCACAACAAGATTTATGTCGTAATCATGGACGTACTCACATGATCCAACTATACAATTTTCACAATAAGATTTATGTTGTAATCATGGACGTGCTCACATGATCCAATTATACAATTTTCACAATAAGATTTATGTCGTAATCATTGACGTACTCACATGATCCAACTATACAATTTTCACAATAAGATTTATGTCGTAATCATGGACGTACTCACATGATCCAACTATACAATTTCACAATAAGATTTATGTCGTAATCATGGACGTACTCACATGATCAAACTATACAATTTTCACAACAAGATTTATGTCGTAATCATGGACATGCTCACATGTCCAACTATACAATTTTCACAATAAGATTTATGTCGTAATCATGGACGTACTCACATGATCCAACTATACAATTTTCACAATAAGATTTATGTCGTAATCATGGACGTACTCACATGATCCAACTATACAATTTTCATAATAAGATTTATGTCGTAATCATGGACGTACTCACATGATCCAACTATATAATTTTCACAATAAGATTTATGTCGTAATCATGGATGTACTCACATGATCCAACTATACAATTTTCACAATAAGATTTATGTCATAATCATGGACGTGCTCACATGATCCAACTATACAATTTTCACAATAAGATTTATGTCGTAATCATGGACGTACTCACATGATCCAACTATACAATTTTAAATCATCTCCGACTCTCATTAGCACAAATAGAATGAACTATCATTTTAAGAGAACTCAAGGCAATATCACATCTAGTAATAATAGGAAATTGAACCTGAAATCGTATGCGTCCGTCGTACATCTTCTCATTTATAAACCTCCAAACACTAACACTCATAGTATCAAGACACTTCTACTTTTAAAATCAAGTTACTACACTTTTAAACTCAAGTAAGTTATACTTTTCAAACCAAGTCAAGTATACTTTTAACACCAAGTAATTTATACCTTTCAATCATGTAACTTCTTTCATATACTACAATGAACTAAAATGAAATACTTTCATTTAGACAACCCAAAGTACTATCAAGAGAATAGATATAACAATCTTTCATTTTAGAAACCCCAAGTACTATCAAAAGAATGGATAGAACCACTTCCATTTATAAAATCAAAGTACTATCAAGAAAGTACATAGAGCAACTTCTATTTTAGAAAATCCAAAGTACTATCAAGAATTACATCACTAAGGAGTAGGATACACTCACTTTAAAACAAGGAATCATGCTAGAAGAAGAAAGGATAATTCACATACCTTTTTGGCGACTAACCAACTCTACAATCTAGAATACGTCTTAAAGTACTTCAACCTATAACAACAATAACACGATTATCAATTTCAAGCTTTCTAAGGTAGATTAATACCAACTAAGAGTCTCTTATTGTACGAAAAATTGGGCAGCACTTCCTTTGTTTCTACGTACTTTTCCACCTTTTCTAAGGCACCAATTCAACAACCAACAAGCCATACATAAGGGCATAACCAACAGTTAACCAAAGGGGATTACACGCCTACTAGACGTGTAAAATTCTTCCCCACAATCACATAAAACAGTCCATACAAATCAGCCCAATATCCCACAACAACAAGGGTAAAATGTGAAGCATTTCAACGCCTTTCTACACCCTTAATCATTAGGACTTTCATTAGCAACTACTACATTTAAACATGCATTAAGGTGGCTGATTTTCCAGCAGCCTAACACCACAAAACAGTCCATAAAAACTGCATAATAACGTCCAACAGTTTTATAGATTCCACAGCCAACAACTACAATCCGACAACTCTTTCCTTAATCCTTTTTATTCCAATTCGAGTTCCAAAACTTCTATATAAGTTATATCAAATTATTAACAATGACATTACTCCATTATAACATGCAATAGGTGAAGATAACAACGACAATAACCAACGAAACTCAATGACACCAAAACTGTCCCATTCTCGGCCAAGACACCAAAATTGGTCCAAACACTTTTTAATCTTCATTTTTTTAGCACAAATTCATCTATACATTATAACAATAAGTAATATCCAATTACTTCAAGATAATGAGGAATTTTTACCTTTAAAATGCCAACGTCCCTAGGCAGTCCGCTCCACTTTGGCCCATAGTTTTCGTTTTGCTTCATTTCTTCAAGATCCAATCACTTCCATGTATCCACTACAACCTTAGAACTAACTTCCCTTCACGTTTTACCTCCAAAAAGTCGACGAACAAGCTAGGGTTTTCAACCCCATTTTCGGCCCAACATGGATTTTGGAGATTATTGGAGAGTTAACTTGTCTTAGAAGTTGATTAGTGTTCTTAATCTAGGAAAATAACTTGTCTTTGATCTTCTCTTTATCCATGAATTTCGAAATATAAGGCTAAGGAAGAGAGAAGATAATGTTTAGGAAGATAGAATATTATGAAAATGTCTCTAAGTCTTGCAAGCTTATCTTCTATATAGATATTTCCCTTAGCAAGACAAGTGGAGAGGGACACATGTCTCCCTCTCATTGGTCAATAATTTCCTCTTCAAAATATCTAGATATTGTCCAAAATATCTTAAAATCGAAGGGCCCCGCGAAATTGTGAAATTATCGGCGGGCCCCATATTATCAATTCCTATTCTTCGTAATCCAATACTAATCTCATAAATTCAATTAGAAGTATTAAACTCCAAGTTAATAATTTTTTCGTCGTCACATTTTTCCAAATTTTTTCCCGGAGGAAATTCTTTCCTTTCAACCTTCAAATCTTGATTCCTTAATCACGTTCTCAATTAGTAGCCCTGGTATCACGGGGTGTAACACATATGACACATTCTTCTATGCCACAAGTCAGCAAAAATCTCTTCTTGAGCCGCGTTTAATTCACCTCGACATATTTCTGCATTTGTTCGGTACAACATATCACAAACAACTCTGGTTTTATGTGCAAAATAGTTTTCGTATCCATATCGGTCCAAAACAATCTCCGAGATCAAGTTCAACCGCAAATCAGATATATGATGCACGTCCTTCAGAATTAATGTGCATCTGATATTTGTCTCGATACAAATGTTTTGTATCCCTGTAATCTTTGAGTAACTTGTATTATCCATTTTCACAGTGCCAAAATCACATGCTACATAGTTGCAGGAAAGATTTTTTATCGATGTGGCATGGTAATATGTTGTTGTATCAACCACCCATTCAGACTCTACATCTGCCAAGTGCATGCATTTCTCTTACTCGTTTATGAAGAGAACAACAATATCATTATTTTGCAATGTGGCAGTTATATTATCGTCGTTATTCTAGCCATTGCTTTCACCTTTACCCTTTTTTAGATTTGGACAATCTATTTTGAAGTGATCTGGTTGATTGCAATTGTAGCAATTTTTGACTCTTGATTTGAATCAATTTTTGGACTTTCCACGAGATACGAATCTACCGTAGTTGCTCGAACTCCTTTGGTGACTCCTACCTCTATTTTTTGTGATGAGAGTATGCTCATGATTTTCAGGATTCTTTCTCGTCTTCTCATTGAGTAGAAAAACCAATATGACGTCCTTCAACTCAATAAAGTCCTTACCATGCAAGATAGTTGTGCCAAACTGTGATATAAAACTTTGCTATGAGATTGAATAGTTGCGTGATTAATCCATTAAGCACATTTAAATGTGTACAGAAATGTGACATCAAAGTTTGTACCTTCAACTATATGCAGACATATAACTGTTTCTTTAGGGACAATTTATTTGTCAGCGTTTTGAACATGTATAGATTTCTAACTTTGTCCAAATGTCACATGAACTTTCTTCATCGATGATGTTATTGACCACATTATCTGTTAAGTGCAACCTGATAACACTAGCTGCCTTTTCATCCATTTTTCCCAATTCTCAAGTTTCATGGATTCGGGCTTTTGGAATTTGCCGCCTAGTGCCTTGAGAAAACTTGTTGGATGAGCTAATCCCTCATCCTTTTTTGCCATGTTGAAAAATCGCTATTAGCATTGAATCTTTCTACCTCGTACTTTACTCGAGACATTTTTCGTCAAGTATAGTACTACAGATC
Organism: Przewalskia tangutica; assembly: GCA_029844215.1. Lineage (NCBI taxonomy): Eukaryota > Viridiplantae > Streptophyta > Magnoliopsida > Solanales > Solanaceae > Przewalskia > Przewalskia tangutica. The sequence continues at coordinate 111,739,082 of CM056733.1, read as the reverse complement.
GTGAACGATATTTTTGTGAATGAGCAGGACATGTGCTCTAATACCTATTGTTGGATAAACCCGCCACAGAAATAATATTCATGTTAATAAATGCGAAATAATAATGCAATATCGTTATATGGTAATCAACAAAAGAGCAATAATGACACTAAGATTTTTACGTGAAAAACCTTCTGAATAAGGAAAAAACCACGGGCCTGAGAGGAGCAAAGTAATTCACTATAATGAGAAATTTAATACTGATAATCCTGAATACAATACTCCAAAGACAATTACAGACTTAAAAGAAATAATCATCTATTAATTTTTCCTACCCCACTACAACAGGGCTCACACTCTCTTTTCCTCACGGACTATTCTTATTTGTGAAACTCCTCCTCTTTTCTATCTGTATGTCGGTGTCCAAATGAGAGAGCAAAAGCTCTCTAGTTACAGGAAGAGTTGCTACAATTCTCGCCAATCAGAAGGCTTATGGGCCGCTGCAACTTGTTCCAGCAATTTGTCAAATTGCCTCCTTGTAACTTGTTATCAAAACAAGTTTTGATCATAACACCCGCAAGGGTAGCCAAGTTGGTGTAGCAGTAGAGCGTGGATCGCAAGGTCACGAGTTCGATCCCCTGCATAAACCTTCTTGGTTGAGCCTGTCACACATGACTTGTCAAGTGTGGTTAATCGGTTGACGTGGTTTGCAGGCTATTGCGTCAGCCCGGGGTTTACCCTGTGCGCACTCGAAAGAGTAGCAGCTGCTGGTTCCTTCGTCAACAAAAAAGAAGAAGTTTTGATCATAACATGTTATGGCAACTTGTTACCTTTTTACTTTTTATTTTTTATTAATAGGTATGAAATCAGGGGCGGACTAACGAAATAATCATAGGGTGGACCGACTAAAATAAAATAAAAAATATATTTAGCGCTCAAATAACTATATTACAATAGCAATTTACATTCTTTCGAATCAGGAAAGTCATTGATAATAGCATCTATGTCAAATACATCGACAATTTCTCTTTCAATATACAATAACAAAGTATTTGTAAGATAATCATCTGACATTTTATTGCGGAGTCGACTCTTCATAATTTTTGTAGCTGAAAATGCACGTTCATTTGTTGCAGTGGAAACGGGAGCGTAAGCACAAGAGAAGCCAATCTGAATATCAACAGATAGATTTTCGATCTTCCTGTATCTACCATTCACTTACACAACATAATAATACTTGAAAGAGAATTCAACTCCTTATCATCAGATACTTCAACTCCAAAGTGTCTTAACTCTATTGTCAACAATTGTCTCAATTCTAGCTCTGTAAAATCCTCTGGATAATATTTTTTTGCTAGCTCAGAAATTCGCTCAACATCAAATGAAACATATTTCTCTCTTGGATCAAGAGCACAACTAAGAGAAATCAACTTCATTGCTTGCTCACTGAAACAACTGTTTAACTCATGCGTCTCCAAATCTATAGTAGCATAAAATATATCAATTTTATAGTGATTTTCAATTGTAAAATCATGTAAATTGACACGGCTACGCCCTCTCCTGCCCTTATACTTTTCACAAAGGTTTAGTGGGTTCTTTTATTTTAAAGAACGAACTAATCTTTTTTTGTGGTTTTGACAAAAAAAAATCAAACATTTAAAATAACCAATCGTCTAACTAAAATTGAATTGGGACCACAATATTACTATTATAAATTAAATATTTCTAACAATTCATCAAATCCAATCAATAAAAGAATTGGTTTAAAATTAATTATTTCCCTAATTTGCAATCATAATTAACAATTCAAATTAAATGGGGGTGGGCCAGGGCCCAGGCTGGCCCAAGCGTTAGTCCGCCCCTGTATGAAACCATCAGTATGCACAGTTTTCCCTACTTTTTGAGAGGCAGAGAGTTATTTCCGATATATCCTCAATTAAAAAAAATGCAATTAAAGCAGATAAAAAGGAATAACGACAGTAAAATAGCAAACTAAACATCATTAAAATTAAATAAATTAAAAAATGATGTATGGTTATTTTTATTTATGTAACATATTTCATTATGAAATTTCTTACTTCCATATATCTAATATAATTTGTGAAAGCATAATTTATTCTTTCGCTCAATAGAACTTGTCGAAGTCTAATGATCTGCTTATAAAGTTACGATTCACTTGCCATTAAGTTAACTTTTTTTTTGGCTGACGTGGTTTGCAGACTGTTGACAGTCAATTTTGACCCGTTTTTTGTATATTTGTTGCAATTTTAAGTATTTTAGCACACCGCATTTTAATCGTTATTTTGCATATTTTTACATAATATTCTATGTTTATTTCTTCACAAAAATGGCATTGCATCTTTTATTTTTAAACTAAGTATTATGTCGTTGTTAATATTATGTTTTTATTATTGCTATACCGTCGTTTTATTTTAATAATATTTGCATCTCTTTAAATAATTAATAGGCACCGCATTTTACTTTTAATCAGGCATTAAACATTTCTTAAATATTGCATTTTAGTATTATTGCGTCGGCATTTGTATTTTTTATAATCTTGCATCTTTTTAAATAATTTTCTTTTAAATAATTAACCAGCCTTGCATTTTTGTCAAACCAGTCCAGTCCAAGACACAATTTGAATCAGTCCAAGCCAACACTATTTTTAATATCATCCAAACACCCTCTTTTATTTTTCCCCCCTAAAATCAAATACCACTTTTCATTTTCCCCCCAAAACAACACCCCACTTTTCATTTTTCCCCCCCAAATACCTAACCCTAATCCTACCCTATAAAAAACAAAACATCCCCCCCATTAATAGGGGCAGCCGCATCACTCCCTCTCATTCATTTTAACACTCACCATCGCCTCTTTCGCCTCTCACTCGCCGCTTGCGCTGCTAATCGCCGGAGTTCTAAAAACTCCGTGAACTCCCACACCCTTTTATTTTTCGAACCCCATCCGCCGACCCTCACCTCTTAACCTTCGTCGACCACCACCAGGCGATCCACCACCGGCGAACATCCTCCATGCCGCACAACACACCTCTCGCTTTGTCTCAATCGCTTCCCTATTACTCCGTCTTTTCGCCTCGCCGGAACTGACCACCGACGACTGGCGGAGGGACTGTCGGTATGGAACCACCCTTTTTATTTTGTATTATGACATATTATGTTGTCTTGTCCGATTTCGAGTTAACCCGCCGGAGTTCCAGCTCCGGCGACTTCTGTGTCGGTCATATTTGCCCCCATGTCGATTGTTGTCATTTTGGGTATTCTTGTTTGGCTAAGGTTCTATATTTTCGGTGATATTGTAATATTTCCAGCGACTTTCCCGATCAAATCTTCGCTTTGCCTAGTTCCGTCCGATTCATCGGGTTCATTTATGTTCATATTGTTCGAAATTGTTGGTGTTTGTTAGTGCGTTCTAAAACTAATTTTGTTACTGGGTTATTTGGTTCTTGTTGTTCGTTGGGTTGATTGCGCACTGTTATCTGTTGTTGGCGGACTGGTTTGATTTATTGTTTGGGTGATACGCCGGAGTAAAACTCCGGCGAAGCTTTGTTGTTTTCCGGGCTGATGCTGGACCATTTTCGTTGCTTTGTTGTTGTTTATTCCACTGTTTAGCAGCCCTTTGTTGTCACTGTTTTTAGTCATTTTGGCGATGGTTTAGGCTATTTTGCTCTGATTTTGGCTATGATAATCGGTTTTGGCCATATTGCTATTTTGGACATTTTCTTTGGTTTATCGATTTAGAACAAATACTACATTGTTGGTATTTCTTGATTTGAACAAGATGCTACACTTGTTTGGCCGATGAAAAAGTTATCCGTCGATTTTTGAGGCCTCCACAGTTGCAAAGACGGAAAATAAAATAAATGAAGCTTTCTGGGCAAGGATGATTTCTTCCACTTACATCGGATAACCAACATGCGCTGCAAGGCGAATTCGCACCGCACTTGTTTATCTTTGTCTACTTTATATTTTTACATATCCGAGCCCTCCGTGTTTAAAACTATTCTTTGTTTTTAGCGGATCCAAGGTTTTATTTATTTTATTATTTTTAGCAATATTGGCCAATGAAGGAATCCGTCGATTTCAAGGCCTCCCCTGTACAAAAGACGGATTTATTTGTTTTGTTTGTTAATTTTTGCTATTATTTTAAAATTTATGTATTCTATTACTAATACTTTTACTAAGTGTTTATGCAGGTATCCGGAGATGCATTTCAAAAAGAATGCCCCGGAGTTTATTTTATGTCGTATCTAATTTCATGTTTTATTATTTTGCATTGTATTTTATTTTAATTGTAAATTATGTAAAATGCTTAGAATAGGTAGAATAAAAAGAGCAATAAATAATTAACCTAGGTTTGAACGAACAACCGCAAGTTAGCGGATCTTAAAGGATGCCTAACCCCTTCCCTTTAGGATAATAAAGAACCCTGATCCAGAATCTCACTAATTTCGCAGACCATTAAATGGAAGTCAATTGCAGTATTTTTATTGCAATAAACTAAGTGTCCTAATTCACTATAATAATTAGGTGGCGACTCCTCAAATCAGCATAATTGCTCCATCCAGGGAACCGCGCCAAAGAGCAACGTTGCGTCTGCAGTTCGACCAGGGTCGAAGCGCGTGACGACATGGCGACTCCACTGGGGATATCAGGTTCTTGATCATAGCAAACTCAGGTTAATTAAATATTGCACTTTATTTTGCTTTTATATTTGTTGTAAATATTTTATATGGCTTGTTTTTATTTTGTAATTAACTACTTTAATTGCTACATTCTTTTATTGCTTTCCTTAAATTGTCATTCCGTTCATATTTCCTCCATTCTGGAAAATTAACACTATCACACACTACACGCTATTTGGTGTGCTTCGCACCGCAAATTTCTTTCAAGAACACCCAAAATATTAGGAGAGTTGGCGCTTGCGTGGAGTTAGATCGGTTATCGATCAGCCACGTAGCCTTCTCACTCGAGTTGTCCGCTCGGGAACCTTGCGTCTAATAGGCCAAATCTTAGAAAGCTTAAGATAGAGCTATACCACCCTTTTATATTAGTCATGCATGCATAAACCTTAGGTGGGTTAATCCTTGGTATTAACGCCACAATTAGAAATCCACCAAACTTGTCGACGGGTTTCACAACCCAACGACCCATTAGCATACTATGTGTAGCGTGATGATGATAGCGGATCAAGCACGGTCATGACACGCCAAAATTGGAAAAAGTGCCGTCGTTTGGTCGCCATTTCCGAAATAAATATTGCAGTTTAACGGCTTGGACCTATTTATCACAATCCCGCATATTTGACGTTTAGGCTCACCTCTGGCATAAGGGAGGTCCCAAGCATATTAGGGCACGCGCTTGATTTGCATGTTTTTGTTTATTATTGTTTGTCGCTAGCAACTCTGTACATATTGTTTAATTCAATAATTACCCTTTTGTGATTCCGGGTTCGAGCATTTGCATTTTTGCACTTTTGCTGTCACATTGCAATCAGGACTTCTATTGCGTAAATCACTCTTGAATAGCGCAACTTGGACTTTGTGAAGCATCAACCACCAGTCCGGTCGAACCAATCAGGGGAGTTTTTGACTATATTGTCACACCTTTGCATTTTTATTATTTTTTGTTATTTTGCTACTCACATATTTCTCATATTGAAGGGCTATATAGATGTCAATGTGTTGGCATTTAATTCAATTTTGAAGGGCTATATAGATCCTGCTCTGACAGGTGGCCTTGATAACAAAATATCCACTACTTGATATTTATTTACATTTTCAGGGGGAGCTATACCATTAGAGTCAAGGTTGCAGAAGTGTGTCATACTTTCTACAATTGAAACATAATACATTATCGCTACTGAAGCTGGCAAAAAAATGATATGGCTACAATGGTTCCTTCAAGAGTTTGGATTACAACAAAAGAAGTATGTGGTCTATTGTGTCAGTCAAAGTGTAATAGATTTGAGCAATAACTCCATGTACCATGCAAGGACAAAACACATAGACGTGAGATGTCACTTAATTCGAGAAACAGTAGAGAATGAAGCTCTACAAGTCTTGAAGATTTCTACAAATGATTATTCTGCATCTATGCTGACCAAGGTGGTACCAATAGACAAATTCGAATTGTACAATAAACTTGTCGGTATGCACTCAAGTTAGAAGTCCGTTGTTACCTCATTCTAGTGAATGAGTCTGGAGGCGGATATTGATGGGATCCATACTTATTAATAATAAAAAAGGCAACAAGTTGCCATAATAGGTTATGACCAAAACTTGTTTTGATAACAAGTTGCAAGGAGGCAATTTGACAAATTCTTTGGAGCGATTCTGCAGCAAGCCTTCTGATTGGCTAGAATTGTGGCCACTCTTCCTATAAATATAGAGCTTTTGCTCTCTCATTTGTACACCATCCGAAAGAGGGAAAATAGGAGTCACACCTCTCCAGATTACTTTTCTGAGTGTACCCGTATATGTCTGAGCGTACGTATATTCATATTTGATCGACCACGCCTCCGATTTGGAGTGTGACAGTAGGGAAATCAAAATAATGTTATTTCTTTTGAGTGTGTTATGGTTTTTGGAGTATTGTATTCTAGACTATTAATGTAAAATTTATCATTATAGTGGATTACATTGCTCCTCTCCGGCCCGTGGTTTTTTTTCTTATTCAGAATATTTTTTACCTAAAAATCATGATGTCATTATTGCTCTTTTGTTGATTACCATATCATGGTGCTAGGTTATTATTATGTATTTATTACCGTAAATATTATTTCTATACAGATATATCTCTAACACATACATTCTATCATCCCTAGACTCTATTTATGGAATTAAATGTTGGATCAAGTGTATAAAATTACAAGGAAATGAGAATTGTAACAACAATAACAACTAACAAGAAATCTGGAAATTAAACAAACAAAAAGGTCTTGCTGAGTTGATTGGATGAACAATTTATCCTTAAGATAATGTTGCCCCGTATATCCTTCCAACGGTTGTAATGACAACTTATCTGCCAGGATAAAATAGCAATCAAACAAATGAGCAAAGGAAACTCAAGTGTTTGCTTTGGAAGAAAGATCCTTGAGTGTTTGTGATTGCTAAAGACGAAGACAATTTCAGAGACATGTTTTGTGAATGTGTATCTTGTAAATGTGCCCAAGGCCCCATTTTATAGTATGAAGAAGATGGTCTTCCACCTAGCCAAGTAATGGCCAATAAAGGCCATATAATGCCTTGAATGTGGAGTAATAATTCAACAAAATAATGGCTGAATTCATGAGCCCTATAATGAAGAATTAATGCTCCAATGTCAGGCCAAAAACTGTTTTCGTCCATCTTCCAACGGTCTAAAACGCTGCACTGTGGCTGTTGCCGCGCGTGGACTCAAACTCCCGCGAGTTGGCGCGGTGGCCTATGATCGACGCAAGATTTTCACTCGTTTGCCTTTCATACATAGTACACATCTTCCTTTCATTTACCAACGTGAAATCATTATTATTTTTCCAATAACCATCTATTATTTTACGACTCAAACAATTCGTATAAGTACCAATATCTCTTCCACTTAAGGAAATTACGATCCTTGGCACTTTATGTGCACGTGTGTGTGAAAACCATATTTCGAAGTGCGGGCCCCAATTGTTCGATTCATAATTAATAGTATTTACTTTATTTCACGCTTTAATAAATATTTTCAACAATCCTCTTGGAAGAGATTTTGGTGCAGCGTGTCGTGCGTTCTAGAAATCACTCGTAAACGATGTTGCATCCGGAGATGGCGGAACTTTGAACCTTTCATAGTAGAATACCATCGGACATATTTCTTTGCGGCGGTGAGCGTGATGTCTTGAACCGTCGCTTTTAGTACATGCCAAGACAATGGTATCAACACAACACTTTTCCTACTCAATCCTTCTTATGTTTTTGTCCATCGTGGGCCGTGGACACATTTGGATTCTTAAGTGCATTCATTTGAGGCAGCATGTCCTCGCATTTAAATAGGTGGTCTCCTACAAGGTATCTGCAATACCCGGCTATACTGGTGATAGCACTTTATCGTTACACACCCAAGTATAGGTTTGTCTCAAGTAATAAATTTCTAAGTCAAGTGTCGAACCACAGAGATATTTTGAAGAATGAGAATGTCAATCTAGTTGTGAATTTTAAGACTTTATATAGTGGACTACGTACTAGAGCTCTGAGATTCAACTTAAGTAAAATAATAGAGTTGTTCTTGGCTATATTTGATAACTCGATTGAAATCTAACAATCAAGTGATTTCAATTGGAAGATAAAACTATTAAGCACTTGAAAGTTTATAACTTTTGAAAACTATCTTTCTAGTTCCCTTAAAAGAGTTTATGAAACCAATTGTTGTTATGTAAAACTAAGCATTCATTGTGCCAAATATGTTTACACCAAATCAAAGTTTTCACAAAATAAAACCATTGACATATCTCATTAGACAACTAAAAAGATATAACATTAAAGACCTTTTGAAAAGCCAAGTACATTACTACTATCTTACTTAAGCTTCACCCCTAGCACTAGCTAAAGGTTTAGCTACTCATACTTAATAAATAAAACTCATATTTTTCAGAGAAATACTACTAATATAGGAGATATATTACAAATAGAGTGACGCCCCAAATGGCTTGCCAAAGGCCCCTTTATATAGGCTCCAAAGTTGAGAAGACGTGCATTATTGTGGACAATTTCGGATCCGCTCATTAATTGCTAAATTGGACAAACTTCCTATTGAAATCTTGAATTTCTTCCTTCATATCAATTGTGGGACGTTGAGGTAGCTTTCCAGATCAGTTTAATCTCTTCCATTGTATTTTTCATGTGAAAGTTATGGTCAAATTACTGCTCCTTGGTTAAATGAACATTGACAACTTTGGCAGATTGTTATGATGAGTTTACACGATTCAAATCTCCAATTGCACACATTAAATGATCTTCGAACTTTTCAAAGTTGTAGCAGTAGATATTATCTACACTTTACAGCTGGTGGTAGATCAATTGAATTTTTGGGTGAATTATAGTGAATTAAATGCCAAATTATGTCCGGTGGAGTTTGAAATCCGGAGCATTGTCATGATGAACACTTTGATCGTCAATTTGACTCTAGAATCCAATGTTTTCAGCAGTTTGGACCTTGATAAGAGTTTTAGATACATGAGTTATCTAACCAATGCAACTGGAATTGGATCAATAGTATGTGTATAGCTTGAGATATGAGTCAAATACGAAAATGTGTCATGGATCAAAACTCAACCAAAATTTGGACAGAATTGTTGTGTAATCTTAATTGGACTTTCAAATTGCAAAGTTGGTTTTATATACCCACTTATATCTTTAGTACATTGTCTTGAGTGTCCAAAAATATTAGTGTCACAAAAATTGGATGAGTGTAATTTATATTATGGCCTTGACATCAAACAATACACATACTAATTGTTTAATCATGCTTAAGTATTCCATTACTATAGAAAAATAGATATTTGTGGCTAACCTATAAAATACAAAATTATGTATAAATATGCAATAAATAGTATACAATAACAACTAAAATACACATGAAATTATTATTATAACATATGCATATTTACACACTAATCACAAGCGTTAGGAACCATTAAAAATTTCCCAACCTAACCTCAAGTATTGAGGATCATTAAAGGTTTGGAAACTTATCCTTTACCCCTCTTACATGTAGCACTTTATGTCTATCATGGGAACGTCCTTGGATTATGTTTCTTAAGAAGAAGACATTATTCGAAATGCTCTTGCTTCCATCGAAGCGCTCACGGAACCTTTACAATTTAATTTTCCCATTGAACCTTAATCCAGGGATCTCCAGTCTGTAAGGTTGGGTGTCCACTGTATCAGTTCTTATTGTTTGGGTTTTAAGCCCATTCCCCTAGACAGGCAGAACATCTGATATGGTCATTCTCTTCGTCAAGGGATCATCAATTTTTTCCTTTGATTTTACGTAATCAATGGAAATAACACCCGAGGTGATCAGTAGCCTAACGAACTCATGTCTTCATCAAATATGACGAGATTTGCCGTTGTACATATAACTTCGTGCCCTTCCTAGAGCCGACTGACTATCGCAGTGGATCATTATAGAAGTCACGGGTTTATCCCAACATGGGACATCCTCTAGAAAACCATTAAGTCACTCAGCTTCTTCTCCTGCTTTGTCTAAAACGATGAATTGTGACTCCATCGTGGATCGGGCAATAAGTGTTTGTCGAGAGGATTTCCAAGACACAACTCCACCACCGATTGTAAAAATATATCCGCTGGTGGACTTAATGTCGTCGCTATCAGATATCCAATTAGCATCACCGTAGGTCATGTGGGTTCAGATATACTCGAGAACCGACCGAACCGACGGTGAAACCCGACCAAACGACCGAAACCTTAACGGTCGGATACGCAGTATCTAAAAATACCCGATCAAGAAGGAACCGACCAGAACCCAGAAATACCCGTGTCGGCCCCACCCCCGCCCCTCCACCACCCCCACCCCTAGTCCCCACCCCGCCCCCCACCCACCTCCACCAGCCCTCCCCACCCCCGCCAGCCCCTCCCCACCACAAGAAGCCTCCCACTCCTCACTCTAATTAGTTGTAAATTGATCAAACTTTATATGGTCATAACTTTGCGCCTGGACGTCCGCTTTACCTAATTTTTTTGATTTCATATTTTACCTTCCGTCGACCACCACCATCGAGCATCCACCACCGCGAACATCCTCCATACCGCACAACACACCTCTCGCCTTTGTCTCCATCACCGCTTCCTATTACTCCCGCGCCTTTCACGAATCGACCACCGACGATCAAGTGAGGGATCGCTCAGTATGGAACCACCCTTTTATTTTGTATTATGACATATTATGTTGTCTTGTCCGATTGAGTTAACCCGCGGAGTTCCAGCCCGCGACTTCGTGGTTTGGCCATATTTGCCCCATGTCGATTGTTGTCATTTTGGGTATTCTTGTTTGGCTAAGGTTCTATATTTTCGTGATATTGTAATATTTCCGACTTTCCCCGATCCGCCATCGCTTTTTGCCTAGTTCCGTCCGATTCATCGGTTCATTTTATGTTCATATTGTTCGAAATTGTTGCGTTTGTTAGTGCGTTCTAAAACTAATTTTGTTAGTCGGTTCGCCGTTACCGTTGTTCGTTGGGTTGATTGCGCATCGTTATCCGTTGTCGCGATGGTTTGATTTATTGTTTGGGATACGGAGTAAAACTCCGCAAGCTTTGTTGTTTTCCGGCCGATCTGACCATTTTCGTTGCTTTGTTGTTGTTTATTCCATCGCTGTTTAGCCACTTTGTTGTCACCGCTTTTAGCCATTTTTGCGATCGTTTAGGCTATTTTGCTACCGATTTTGGCTATGATAATCGTTTTGGCCATATTGCTATTTTGGACATTTTCTTCGGTTTATCGATTTAGAACAAATACTACATCGTTGGTATTTTATCGATTTGAACAAGATGCTACACTTGTTTGGCCGATGAAAAAGTTATCCGTCGATTTTGAGGCCTCCACGATTGCAAAGACGGAAAATAAAATAAATGAAGCTTTCGGGCAAGGATGATTTCTTCCACTTACATCGATAACCAACATGCGGCAAGGCGAATTCGCAGCCGCACTTGTTTACGCCGCCCTACTTTATATTTTTACATATCCGAGCACTCGTGTTTAAAACTATTCTTGTTTTGGCGCGATCAGAAGGTTTTATTTATTTTATTATTTTTAGCAATATTGGCCGATGAAGGAATCCCCGTCTGATTTCCAAGGCCTCCCCTGTACAAAAGACGGATTTATTTGTTTTGTTTGTTAATTTTTGCTATTATTTTAAAATTTATGTATTCTATTACTAATACTTTTACTAAGTGTTTATGCAGTATCAGAGATGCATTTCAAAAAGAATGCCCCGGAGTTTATTTTATGTCGTATCTAATTTCATGTTTTATTATTTTGCATTGTATTTTATTTTAATTGTAAATTATGTAAAATGCTTAGAATAGGTAGAATAAAAAGAGCAATAAATAATTAACCTAGGCTTGAACGAACAACCGCAAGTTAGCGGATCTTAAAGGATGCCTAACCCCTTCCCTTTAGGATAATAAAGAACCCTGATCCAGAATCTCACTAATTTCGCAGACCATTAAATGGAAGTCAATTGCATTATTTTTATTGCAATAAACTAAGTGTCCTAATTCACTATAATAATTAGGTGGCGACTCCTCAAATCAGCATAATTGCTCCATCCAGGGAACCGCGCCAAAGAGCAACGTACAGACACCGCTCGCACTTCGAGGTCGAACGGCGTGACACGAACTATTGCGTACACCGAGGGTTTACCTAGTGCGTACTTATAAAATATAGCGGCTGCGGATTCTCCCGTCATAAAAAAAAAAGTTAATTTTTCACAAATTTCTAAAGCGAGGCTAAAATTTAAATGGAGCCTTCTATCATCCTAGTTGTGTGCAAATATATTATCTTTATGTGTTGTTTTAAATCATAAAATGAGATGGACGGTTAAATTTTTAATGTAAAAATAAATTTTGAACAAACATATCTTACTAAAAAAAATATAAAAGTTCAACACAACATAATGCAGGTCTAACTCCAGCAATGTAAACTCACTAAAAAATTCATGAAATTTAAATCTTTATCAGTTCACTTTTATATAAGTATTAACCATAAAATTACTCCCCTATTCTGAGAAGTACCACCTATGAAATTCCTCCGTTATAGTTTTCTTTGACCACTTATGAAATTACCCACTATTTTCATATGCATTAAATTATTCATAATTTTTTATACATTTGAACTACAATGTGTTATAGGTACTTCCATAATTTTTCTTTTGAATTTGAAGTGGTGCAAGTGAAACTTTTGAAAAAATTCATTGAGTAATTGTGCAAATCAAGAAATTTTCAAAATTGTGAGTGGTGATTCATACTTTATTTTGCTTTAAGTTCGAAATAGAGCAAGTAAAACTTTAGAGGAATTAAATAATGATGTCATATAGTTCAAAATGAGTAAAATTCTCTGAACATTTTCAACTCCGGGGAGCTCAATAAATGCCAACACATTGACATCTAGTAGAGTTGATTTAACAACGAACAAATCCCCTTTCTAGCCCAGGCCTTATAACTTTGAAAATTGAATTAGTCCCCTAGCTAGCTGAACATTATCCCTTAAAACTTTTACTTTATATTTTTTTAAAAAGAATGTTATATTTTTATAATTTTAAAAAATTTCTTCTTTCCATAATAAATAATTTATATTTTTAGATCACAAATTTCCATGTCTGAGAGGAGTTTTCTCGACATTTTAGCTAAAAGCTTAATTAGCCCCCAAAAGTGATTATAGAAGGTCGACGTTGGAACTCGGAAAAAAGAAAAGAAAAACTGCCTTTACCATCATTTCTTTTAGATTTTCCTGCCGATTGAGAATGGGGTGTCCAAAAGTTGAAAGAGGCGGTGACTAGTGAGACGAACCCGATAACGTTGTGGGGTGTTATATTGATCACCAGATATCTGTTAAGAAGAGGAAACTGTCGCAGACGAATCACAATCCTAACCTTGAACATAGTAATAACTGTGAGTAAAATGGATGGTTACAAGGAAATGGGAATGAGAACAAAGTATTCAGAATTCTGAAAATAGAATAATGGATACTTAATGCTCCAAAGTCAGCCTAAAAATCAGTTTCAAAACGTCTCCCAACGGTCCCACTGGTCCCGAGGCGCCGCGGCGCTTCACGTCCAGTAGCTACTGGGGGCTCAGGCATCGAAGCGTCGCTGCCCTTCACGCATTTTTCTGACTCGTTTCATCTTTTACACATTGTACACTTCTTTCTTCATTTACCAACGTGAAACTATTGTCATTTGACCAATAACCGTCTATTATTTTATGTCTCCAACATTTTGTATACGTACCAATATCTATTTTACTAAGAAAATTTACGATCCAGTGTGCACGTGTGGAAACGATGTTTCCGACTTGCGGGACACCAATTGTTCGATTCATAATTAATAGGATTAACTTTATTTCACGTTTAAAAAATTTACAACAATAACAACACATCTACTTCTCTTCCTTCCCCCCGCTCTTGCCCCTTCTATAAGAGGATTCCATGTCCAAACGTTCTTCTTTCCTTTGAAATTACTAGCAGGGACCAAAACATCCATTTTTCAGTCATCCACTGCCGATCACTATTCATTTCTAGTTAGATAATTATTCTCATAACAATACTTGAAAGTGTGCTTTGGGCCAAGCATTTGCAGGCTTTGCTGTTTGAGTTTCCAGGTTCTGTATGTTTTTCGCCTTCATTGCCTTTGCATAATCACTAGCTAAATGTACATATCCTACGGTGGCACCATATTTCTAGCCTTCAGCTCTAGGGCAATCAGTTGTTTCTTCTGACACACTTAAATTCCAATGTGTTGTTATTCAACATTTAAGTCCATTCATTCATGCAGGAACACCCTTCACTGCTGACGCATTCTGCTATGGTCCTGTCAAAGCCTGTTTTACCTATTTCCTTGCTCACTTCCATGCTGATCACTATATTGGCTTGACTAAAGGATGGTCAGTGGTCACATGGCCCTATCTACTGTACCAACTTGACCGCTCTCTTACTTACAATCTGTCTATATGTTACTCCATCGTAAGTGACTCTTTTTTTGCCTTATTACTCCAAAAGTTTCATATCATTTTCTTCTCTTTTGCCTTGTTAAGTTCCCTTGATTATTTTACAGTTTCATCTGTCCTCTGAAGTTAGGTACTGAGTACAACCTTAAAGGAATCAAAGTTACTCTGCTTGATGTTAATTACTGTCCTGGTGCTGCTCTCATTCACTTCCGTCTCCCAAATGGACAATCTTACTGGCACACCAGAGACTTTAGGGCTTTGAAGCTGATGCAGTCATATCCACTTCTTGCAAGCCAATATATTAATATACTTTACCTTGACACAACATATTGCAATCTAAAGTACAGGTGTTAATTCTCTGTGTTTTGTGTCGTGGGGTATATGTTGTTCACAGATGTGGCTAGATGTTAAGTTTTTGGAGATATCTATTTCAGGTTTCCTTCAAAAGAAGATGTTTTGGAATTTGTTGTAGGCGTCACGAGAAGATATTTGAATATCCAAAAACCATCATGGTTGTTGGTGCATACAGTATTGGAAAAGAACATGTGTATTTGGCAATTTCCAAGGCACTTGGGGTATCTTAGCTTCCAGTATTTCTTTATTTTTTTTGTTTTACGATATTAATCCATATTATGACTTGATTCATATCTAGCAACCCTATAAAGGCATCTAAGGCTCAAGTGTGAAGTAGTGAACAATTGTGAGTTATTGTTAGAAATACATGGACCATTTATCAAAAGATGAGACTGCTTTGCTCCTATAACTTAGGATTCTAAAGTCCTTCTCTTTATGGATGAATAGCATGTCATATGGTACCAAACTATTGAACTTTCATCTGTCTTTCTGGGACAAGGTAACAATTTGTTATAAGTTTGCTTACAATGTGTTGGTTAAAACTAAACTTGTATGCTGTTTATTTGCTTAACAAAGTGAACTTCTGTATGAAACATTAGCTGACTGGGTTTATTATAAATGCTTCATAGGTAAAAATATATGCAAATGCTTCCAGGGAGGCGCATTCTTCTGTCTTTTGGCTGGGCTAGAATTTCTGAAAATCTGTCAACAAACGGGAAAGATACACCTTTGCACATATTGCCTATATCATCCTTGAGATTTGAGGTCTGCATTAACACCTTCTTTAGATAATTGATGCATTTCCCCTTTTATAACTTCTTTTGTTGATGTTCCCAAGATGCTGCAGCGTTATTTGGCATCACAAGACGGACAGTACACTAGCATGTTGGCAGTCCGACCAACATGTGACTCATATTTGTTACTTATAGCTTGTGACGCGTCTGTTTAAGTGGATTTCTGTCCCTTATTTCATGCAAAAGATCGTTACATTATCTTTTATCAGGTTGGACTTACTCAGAGACCATCGGGGAGAATCTAAACTAAATAAAACCCACTAAGGGAAACATCACTATTTATGGTGAGATAAATTGGTGCTCTTGGGAGGTTTAGAATCTACATACTTTTTATATATAATTTGTATTATTTTACTGTATGTTACGACTGCTTTTTGTGGCTCCTAATTGGTTGAGGTATTGAATCAACCCTTCTACTGCATTAATTTCCTGCATGTGTTCCATATAGTGAGCATTCTAGTTTCACAGAGCTGCAGGAATTTGTGCAGGTTGAGATGTTTTTGTACATTTCTTTTGGCTACTTGAATATTTAGTTAATGTCATCTTTAGCAACTGGTACAATTCCCAAGTGGATGTTTCGGGCTTCCGGAGCCAGTTCCCTTTAAAATCTTACAAAATACTGCTATTACCAATTATGAAAACATTTGGTTTTGCAGTTTCTGAGGCCAGAAAAGATAATCCATACTGTCAATGTTGGAAATGCTGTTAATCGTGGCAAGATGCAATCACACTTTCAGCAGTGGCTGAAAGCCTGAAAGAGTTGTTCTTCTGGAGGTGTGTAGTTTGGTTTTCTATTCTTTCAAATTCTCCTGGAGATAGGAAGTGGATCAGATAGGTTAATGAAATGGGAATGGTGTTATACGGTTGTAAAGAGTGTTTTTAATCTCGCTATAAGCTCGCCTGGCGAGGTAAAAGATCTCTTCGCCTCCATTCTTGCTGACTGCAAGCTTGCGAGGTAGTTTTAAATCACAGGAATTTGTCGTAGTAATCTATTTTTTTGCAATTCAGAATTCCAGTGTCCTAGAGTTTCACTCTTAACTAAATAGGTACTTAGGGTTTGATCACTGATGGAGGAGATGAAGAACAGAAGGCAAAAAAGGCCTTTAAACTTATTATTTTAGAGAACTGGTTATTTTTCGACTGCTATAAACATTGGTTATATTCCAATGAGCTGTCTTAAAGATGGCTACCTTGGTATAATTTTATCAATAGATTTGCAGTAAGGTAGGATTCATTTCGGTTGTTATTCTGTGGGTTAGACCGCTGGAATCAATGTCAGTTATTGAGAAGAAATTTCTTTGTTTTGTATTGTCCATACATATTTGTTTTTTTGTCAAATGAGTCATTCAGCTTTTTAATCTCTTTATCGTTCTGTAATATTAGCTAATAAGAAGAATTAAACATCAGTTAGATTTACAATCACATTTGGCCCAAATGTCTTGAATAAATATGCAACACAAATTCCATGAAGCGCCATAATCCAGAAGAAAAAAATGTCATGAAGAGGTGACTTCTAACATAAAACAGAAAGGAGTCATGGATCCAGGGGAACGTGAAAGACAAATTACGATCCCGTGTTTTCTCCCTATTCGAATAGAGTAATGAATGATCCTAATTGTTTTCTGTTGCCACATACAATATCTTTCACAAGAAACAAAATATCATTTTGATAGTCCATCAATATATTCTATATCCTGTATTTAAACAACTCCGCTAGTCCTGCACTGTGAAAAGCAAACCAGGTTCTGACGATAAGGAGAAAATGAAAAGATAAAAATAATGGACCAAAGATAAACCTCACTGAACTCTATAGTTAAGTACCTCACCTCAGAAGGCAATGCGCTCAGTGTGACTTTTACTTCTGATATAGATTGATTGCCCGAGAGGAATGGAAAGTGCCAGTTGGATATCACATAATATAGATCTATCTCAATGTCTCATATACATGGGGAGATTGCTGCTGATGTGAGACAAGCCTCTAACGTTCTTAATTAATCAACCACCTAGGACCCTATGGGCGATGGCCATGGGGCTGCCTACTATAGATGAAGTAAGAATCACAGTTCATTGAGAGGACTAATATTTTATCAAGGTCGGCAATGAGGAATATAGTTCTGATAGGCATTGGAATATCCAATTCAGCAACTGTTCTTTAGGTAGCTCCAAGAGCAGTTCAGCCTGAATAAGACACATCATTATACAAAGCCACTTAAATATGGAAAACATGTCTTTCACATTATTTCCCTTTCTTTCAAATGAAGAATATGGAACCTTATTGATACAGAAAAGGTAGTAAACCTCAACAAAACCATACCTTTATTTGGCCGTCTTCAAATATCAGAGAATTCTGATGAACATCTGAAGTTGCCGAATCAGTTATCAACTTGAAAACCTTTTTTGACATGTTTGTTTTCATGCCAACCATCTTTCCTGAAGCATATATGCTGGTAATTCCTAAATCTGCTGCCATTCTTCTGACATAAAGCTTCTTCAATAGGATTTCCATAGAGTAAGGTTCTTTGCCATACTGACGCCTCAGATTTTCCGTAAATTGCATCAAGCTGAAAATATCCTTTTCAGCTGCTTTTTCAGCACCATTAATGATTTGCATGGGGTTCTCCAAATTATTTATGTACTCGGAAGGAAGATGAGGATTTATATTGATATCAAGCTGAGACAGGAAGTGAAGGAATTTTAAAAGGTTATACCCATTTATTTGCAATTGCCGATGAAAGTAGTCCAGCAGATAAACTATAGGCTATATCTTTCACAACTGATGTGACAAAAGCAGAATAACTTTAACAGGGAATACAAATTCTTACAAGCTATTTGTTGAACCACTAGTCTAAAGTAGGGCTGTCCAACGGGGCGGGTCGCCTTGGTTCTGCATTATCGGTAACGGGATTCGAATACCGATAACGGTATTCGAATCGGGACGGGAACTGGGGTCCCGCCAGCCCTGTCCCCCTCCCCTTTGCACAAAATAACCGTTGCACAACGACCATTTTATATTTTGGCCGTTGTGCAACGGCCATTTTTGGCCCACGCCAACCCCCTGCTCCCTTAATATTTATTTTTAACCCCTAAGTTATTATATTTACACTTTAACTCAATTTTCTCAACTATAAATACCTCATTTTC
Organism: Przewalskia tangutica; assembly: GCA_029844215.1. Lineage (NCBI taxonomy): Eukaryota > Viridiplantae > Streptophyta > Magnoliopsida > Solanales > Solanaceae > Przewalskia > Przewalskia tangutica. The sequence goes on along the minus strand of CM056733.1, from coordinate 111,720,093 downwards.
TCTTCATCTTTTTCACAAATCTTCCTACAATCTCTCAATCTATCTCTACAAGTCTACATTGTCTACTAAATATTCAATTTTATTTATTCATTTGAGAGTGAAGTTGGCAACTAGTTTGAGGATCATCCATCAAGCAAAGTTTCAATTTTCAACCTCTCGATTACACGTCGACGTTACGTCGGTGTTTGGTACATTCGTTCCTTCATTAAATTATTATTGTTTTTTTATTTTAATTAGCGCACTTAATTCCATTATCTTTTAACTATTTATTAGCATAATTAAAATGAAAGGATTAAGAAATATGTTAAAGGGTAAGGGTCAGGCTTCTTCTAGTAAGGATAATAAGGGCAGGGGTACTTCTTCTAGTCATCCTATTCCATCTCGATTTCCTTGATACTGAATTTTTTCCTGAAGTACCATTAGATTTAGACGAGGAGATATTTTCTGGAACTCAACAAGACTTTAATTTGAAAGATAATCTAGATGACACACTCACTAATCTAGATGATACACCGATCCGATCAATGTAGATGACACACCTAAAACTGGAACGCCTCCTATTCCCCCTAGTATGAGACGAGGCTCAACACAGCGAAAATTAAAATCAGATGCATGAACCTTTTTTTATAGGGACCAAGAGAATGAAGTAGTTAGATATCAAATTTGTAAAAATGTTTATAAATTTAAAACGGGAAAAGGTCAGGGTGGAACGGGAGGTTTAATTAAGAATGTAAAAAGTTTTCACACAGCTAGGTGGGTGGAATACGAGGCTCTACAAAGTCGGGTGCGCCAATGCGCTCTAAGTCGGGACAAGGTTCACATAGTGTCCCTGTCCCGGACCAAGTACAGGGTCAAATTAAACCTAGACGGGGGGAATTGTAGGCCCTAAATATGATAAACATAGAGATAAGGAAGCATTATCAAAATTAGTTGTTGTGGAGAGTTTACCTTTTTCATTGCCTTCTTCTCCTGGTTTTATTCATTACATTAGAGAAATGTATAATTTTGCTTTTAACGGTTTTCCTAGATCAGAAGGAGAGATGTTTGATATAGGTTGTAGTACTAACGGTCATGATTATTTAACGGTAACATGTCATTGGATAGATTATAAATGGTCTAAGCAAAAACATATTTTAGCGTATAGATATATAGATAGTAGGCACATTGATAATTTTATTTCAGAAAATATTTATTCAATTTGCGATTATTATGGCATAACTGATAAAATTATGACTATTATATTAGATAACGCTTCTTCTAATAATTCTGCTATTAGACTTTTAAAAGAAGTTTTAACTCCATCTTTTCCAAATCATTTTCATATAAAATGTGCATGTCATATTTATAACTTAGTTGTAAAGGATGGTCTATTACTTTTTGAAAACATTCTTAATAAAATACAATTTGCTATAAATTATATTTTTAAAAGTAATAGAATACAACGAATAAAAGAATATAAAAAAACTTGTCACGGTTGTGAACTACCTTATAGAAAAATTCCCGAAGAAGTAGCCACTAGGTGAAATTCTTTATACGAGCAACTATTTGTTGCCTATGATTATAGAAGACCTATAACTTTATTTTTTAACGCCCATAATCGAAATCCTACTGATATTGTTGTAGATTCTGATAGGGATTCAATTTCAGAACTTATTGTATTTTTAGAAAAAAAAATTAAGCTACTAAAGAATTTTCCGATATTTATTATCCTACTATTTCATCAATGTTATTTTATATAGCTCTAATATTTTTATTACTTAGTGAATATATGAAAAAGCTAGTTTATAAGGCACCTATTAAATAAATGTTTCTCAAAATAAAAAAATATTTTATTCCTACTCCCCCAATTTATATTACTAGTGTTGTATTAAATCCGACTATTAAAATAAACAGTTGTACAACACTTATTGAAACTATTTATGATTGTATAGCAGCACTACCACCTCCAATTCCCAAAAGTCCAAATGACCCACCACCTATTGAACAAACTAAAGAACAAGTGTTGTCTAGCATACGAGAAGAATGTAAAAAAGTATACATGTATTACCAACAAGAAAGTGTTAGCAACCAACCGACTTTCATACCATCTTCTTCTTCAACACAACCTCAAAAAAGACATGATGTTTTTGCGGCTAGTATTGAAAGCCTTAGAAATAGAATGTTTAGTGGTAACACTACTAACCAAGCTAGCGAGTTTGATGTTTTGTTTTGCAGGGTATTGTACCGTACTGCAGCTTCTCGATAAGGGCGTGAAAACTTCTTTGAAATCTTGGAGGGAGAATGAAGATATTTACGACCTTTGTCATTGATGGCCCGAGATGTGTTGAACATTCAAGCGTCATCAACAGCGTCTGAAAGCGCTTTTTCGGACGACATATTTCAAATAGGAGAGCACAGAAACTCATTAGCGGGAGACAACTTGGAGATTGCAGTATTATTCATAGATTGAATACGAGCGGATAAGGTGCGGTCAACCGGAGATCAACGAAGAAGAACACTACAACTACAATGAAATCTTATCCAACGGAGGTGGAAGCGATATCGAGCAATTTGACCAACAAATATTAATTTCAACCGAAGAACCACGAGAAATTATAAAGAAACTAGAAAAGATGTTTCTCAAAATGTAATTTTTTAATTATAATTTTACTATGTTATTTATTTGCAATTTTCAACACCACGAAGTTGCAATTTTGAAATTGTATTACAAAAAAATCATATTTCTATTAAATAATATAAGAGACAAAAACAATCTTGGAATGTTTTTATTAAACTATCCTGTTCAATTATTGAGTTGTTTATATATATATATTTTTTTAATTTAAGTGCAAAAAAAAAAACGATCCCGACCCCGCCCCGATATTACCAGTCCCATATTCCGACGGGACCGGGGCGGGACATCGCAGGCCCGATCCACTTGATGCCGCCCTACCCCGTCCGCGGGACACTCGCCCGTTGGCGACCCTAGTCTAAGTTCCTATACGAAGTCGTTTCCACATGCCTAGCGAACCAATGTGGTCGTGCTCAATATTTTAGCTAACTAACCCAGCTAAATTCCCTGATCATGCATTTCCAAGTAATTTGTCTTTATTTTTTCAACCTTGTACCCTTACTACATGCTCAGAAGCAAGAGACGATGATGAGGCAGTAAATTAGAAACTCAACTGAAGAAATTAAATATTGCACGACTTCCACTCTTCCTATTGATCATTTATTATTGTATAGTTTCTTGTCTTTGTCGTTGTTCCCTTGACATAAAATACTTGACATCCTTCGTAATCTAGAAAATCCACTCCTTCCAACGACATGAAATAATCTAAACTGGTGCTATCCTAGATACTTCAAACTTGATGCCACATCTTTGCAACTAACTACTTCACCTTTTCATACTTGTTTCTTTTTATAATCGTGGTGTATGGTCGTTTGCTTTGATTGTGATTACGCAGGTCTTGAGCCGAGGGTCTCCCGGAAGCAGCCGCTCTACCTACCAAGGTAGAGGTAAGGTTGTGTACACTCTACCCTCCCCAGACTCCACGTAGTGGGATTTTACTGGGTATGTTGTTGTTGTTGTTGTCTGGTCAACTTGCGTGCACCTAGACCAATTCTAAGAGGTACTTGATACCTCCCATCAACACAGGTATTGGGCGACTTTGTCCACCGGAAGATGAGAAGATATCACCTAGTGTTTTAACTATTATTTTAAATGTTCTTTTATGAAAACAAAAAAGTACTAACTGATTAAATACTTTACCCCTAACAATCGACATGCATCAAATCAGGTCATATATTTTGAGATGGAATGAGTACATTACATTGAAAAATTTCACCCCACACTGAAAATTTAATACTTTAGTACCTATTAACATATAACAATTTTTGATATATTTAATAGCTAATCTCAAGAAGACTCCCTTAAGTTTTGATATAATAGGAAGAAAACTTGTTTATATTTTCTTTGTAACTGGAACTTATACATAATTACCAAAAGAACAAAGAAAAAAAATGATCGTGCATATTTATCTCAACTCTAGTTTGTGATTGTTGTTCGTAAGAAGTTGAATAAGTTCTTTATGATCCATAGTAGACTAGTATATCTTACTAGGATAAAAACATGATAAAAACCTAAGTGGGTGTGTTTATGAAAAGCACATAATCCACTATAGTAGTTAGGCTAATTCTGGTTAAACACTGACTCAACGGTTACTAACTCAAGAATATTGTGTCCCAAAATTATTCATTTTTCCTCTGGTTGACATTCTAACCAATTATTTAAAAAATTAATGATTAATGATATTGCCTCAAAAGAGCAGCATGCATTAGGTATGGGAGAATGGAGACACAACCACAGACTTAGAATGGATTTTGTACTCGAAAAATGGATCAACTTATAAAAAATATAGAGAGCATTAAATACCTTCATTCCATGGTAAGGAACTGATATTACACGATGCTCATCAACCTGGAATACAAATAAAGATAACAGATCTCATTACAATTTTCTTTCATTTTGAAAGGTACATTATTGATGCATAGATGTATCATAATCTCAAAATAAGGGAGGAGGTAGAATGCAGAAAGCAATGCTAGCTTAGGCAGATACCAGTCAATTTTATCTTTGTAACTACTAATAATGGAGTAAAAGGATGATGCAAACAGACCTTTGACAAGCTTTCAAACAGCATCTCAAAGAATAGATCAATGCCCACATTGCCGACATCCCCTGTCTGTTGCTCACCAAAAATATTGCCAAATCCTCTAATAGCCATGTCTCTTTCTGCAAGCTGAAAACCCTGGCCAAGTTCACAGCACTCTTCAAGAGCAGCAAGCCTCTCCTAAATTGTCAAATGAATGCCAAGTTACAGTCATAATAAAGATCAAACTTCCGCAAATAACTTCACACAACGTTCATATCACAGAATTCGTCTTTGATAAGATAAAATTGGAACCCCTATTCTGTTGGAAAATACTGCAACATCACCAGTATAAAGGCCAGAAGACAGAATATATGAACCATCTCCTACATATCCTGTCATTAGAAAAATATAGAGGAAAAAGAGCATACTAGTGCATGGTCAGAAAGAAGTGATTTGTCAGGATAAAATAAGTGTGCATGAGCTTCCTTATCCGCCCGTCCGACCCTTCCACGCAACTATAATAATCAAAGAGGGAGTAGGAATTAGAACGATTATCAAAGTCACAACAATTAGCTTTATAACGACCAATAACCACAATCGCTAAGAATCTGCAAAGTAAAGATACGGAATTGTCAGCAGCACATCATCATGGCCTGATTAGCCCATGGTCATAATAGATGAGTCTCATAAAGTCCGCTAGAGGACAGCGGAACTGTAAAAACTACAGTATCGACAAAAGCTATTAAGAGAGACAAGTTAATCAGTTAGCTAACAGTGGAAGGGGCCAAATTTTGAAATTAAGGGCTGAAAATCTGACCAATCAACTTTAGTAGTCCATACAAAAAAAAAACAACTTTAGTAATCAACTTTTGAAATTAAGATTCAACGACATTTGTTCTCTCTGTAACAACCCCTTGTCTCATAAAAAAACTGAGCTTGGCTGAAATGCCACTACAAGGAAAATAGCACTATATATGCTATTGAACTTCGATGTAATCTCAAGAGTACAAGGAGCTTTTGAATGTAACAAATACTCGCTACACTAAACCCCACTTACCTAAGTTATCCCAAAAGGTAAAGTTTCTCTTTAAGCACTGAGAGAAAATATGGGAGAAAACATTATTATTGAATTGTTGTATCTACATGATTACACTGAGCTCTATTTATAGACACTCCATTACAATCCTTTTCCTAGTAGGATACTATATATGAAATCCTATTCCTATTCTACATTACAATCCTTTTCCTAGTAGGATACTCTATATGAAATCATATTCCTATTCTAACACTCCCCCTCAAGCCGGTGGACTCCCCCTGAGCAACAAAATCAGGTGGTTGATCCATATAAACTTCCTCCTCAAGGTCACCAGGGAGAGAATAGCATACTTCACGAATGTGTCGAAGCCTATTACAATAACTACACCTAGGTCGAGATCTTCCAAGGAGACCTATTCCTCGTTGCTTTTTCATGGACTGTGATGTGCGATTTTCTGATCTCCTCCTCAAAGATTTTGAATTAATCATAGGACTTGAGAACTTTCAATTCCCGTGTTTTTGGAGTTAAACATATCAAAACCGAGAGATGTGGCAAAATCTGTCTTGAAAGATAGATGGAATCTAGCGAACACAACCCAAGAAGAAAATCACCGAGATCTGACCGAAAAAAGGTGCATGTGCGGTGCGTGGATATGATGCGCTAACCGGAGCTGGCACTTTGAGCAGCACATTGTGACGCATGAGTGAGTTGAATTGTTATTGAATTGTGGGAGAAAATATTATTATTGAATTATTGTATCTATAGGATTACACTAAGCTCTATTTATAGACACTCCATTACAATCATTTTCCTAGTAGGATACTATATATGAAGTTATATTCCTATTCTCTATTACAAATTTACAATTCTTTTCCTAGTAGGATACTATATATGAAATCCTATTCCTATTCAAACAAGAACCATTAATTGTCTTATGCGATTAATCAGGTACATTAAGGAAACAGGGACATTTTATATTAACTCAAAGCTGAACAAACAGCATGTTGTCAAGGAGTATGTAATTCATGTAAAATTGAACAAAAGGTTGTTCAAAGTAAACTATGATTTTATCACTTATGCCTAAAAAACTACCAATAGGAATCTAAGACAACATGACACCAAAATCTTGCTGTTTGTTTAGGCAAGAGAATGTAAAAACCTGATACAATTGTGCAAGTCCAAATTGCTGAACATCTTGAATGATGATTGTGTTTGCATTTTGAATATCAAGGCCACTTTCTACTATGTTTGTACATACAAGAATTCTAATATCTCCTCGTGCAAATCTTTCCATAGTTTCCTCAAGCTGTTTTGAGTATTGCTGCCAAAAAAGATGAAATGGCACGTGAAACCACTAGAACTGAACAATGCAGTATAGATGCTATGTAAATATGAGTTCATATATTAGGCTAATGTCTAGACTGAATGAACGTAAGTATTCTATCAATTATACAACAACAATATACCCAGTGTAATCCCACACTGTGGGGTCTGGGAAGGTAGATTGTACACAGACCTTACCTCCACCTTGATAGATCAAATACAATACTTCAGAAAAAAGAACCAACTTTTTAGAGTAATAGCAAGACCAAAAGCGCCAATAACTTAAACTCTACTTTAGTACAGGTGATACAAAAATAGGAATATCAGCCACAATTGCTATTGCGACAAGGTGATATGGCTCTTTAAAGAAATTTGCTTTCAATGTCCCCCCCCCCCCCCCCCCCACACACACACACAGAATTTCAATCAACCCCGCTTCAATCCCAAATCAATTGGAGTTGGATAAATCATTTATTCTGTTCTAGTCAGGTCCATTTCATTACAATACCAAATAATTTGCAGTATGCCAGTATCTAGTATAATCTCAATAAGTTGTATCGCCAGTGTTGATCCTTTGATTCGTTGCATTCTTTCTTAGTTAGTTCTTAGTTTGAATTGATACCGGGAGATTTTAGGTCTTTTGAAACAACTTTTCTTCATGTGCTTTAAGGTTTATCTCATCCCCTATTACACCTCAAATTACCATATTCTCATACCTACATATTGATGCATTTAGAGGTCTGCTTATAACATGGCCAAACCATCTCAGCGACTATGTGCACCCTTTGTTGGAATGTAAACATAACTACATATTGATTGCATATCAATCGTAACATTTGTATATTTCCAACAATCTTGTAGGCGTTAGGGACTAAATATTCACTCCCATATAATATTGTTGATCTCACACTCGTTCTTTAAAACTTGGGTTTCACCTTGTTAGGTATATTTCTGTCGCATAATACTCCCATAACACTCTTCAATTTTAGTCATCCTGCAATTATATATTGCATCTGCAACTTCATACCATTCTCCTAAAATGTTGGGGCTGGATATGTAAGTTTCATGCAATATGCACCAGTCTTGTCTAATCTCACTTCACCTTATTTTTCTAAAATATGGGCTAAACTGGCAATGCATATATTCTTACTTCTACTTATTTTAAAACCCTTCGTCTTGAGGGCATTCGCCCTTATTCCGGATTTTGCTAGACCCCCCTTTCTTGTTTAATCAATCAACACAATATTATCGGCAAATACCATGCACCAATGGGACCTCATCCAAAACACTATTGGTTCTCATCCATAATTAGCATAAATAAGTACAGACTCCAGGGAGATTCCAGGTGTAAGCCCATGGCTGTGGGAAGGCCTCTGAATCTCCTTCAACTACCGTCACACTTGTGAGTGCTCTTCGCACATATCATTTCTGGCACTAGTTGAACTGTGTGACCCCCTCATCTAAGAATTTAAACTCTTTCAACGGATACAATCTTATTTACTATATCTTCAACACATCTCCTCACATGTGGGCAAGATTCTTTTCATGGCCAAGAATGTGAAAGGTTTTTCTGATAAACGATGGAAATGAAACTTGATCCAGAACCTTTGCCTGCTCTGGTACCATATCATTCTCTTTTTACTTCATTGGCTTTTTTCTAACCTCCTCATTCTACTACCAAAATCTTGATCGAGGTCTTTAGCCTTTAGACACTTAAAAACTTTAGTTCTTAATGCCACTTGTCATTTCCATCTACATTTATCTTTTTTTATTATCATGAATGAATGGAAATCCATCCACATGTATCTATGTTAGCATCTAAGTTCCATGCTCCATCATTCTCCTCAAATATTATTCCCTCTGTTCCTTTTAATTTCCACTATCAAACTTTAGGTGGCATGTAGCTCTTTTTATTATTGGTTCCACTCCTTCGTTTCACATCCAAGATCATTAGTCCATTTGGGTGGTTTGATTCAGGTTATCTCCACTTGCAAATTCTTGCATGATCCTCCGGACCAAAGTATCCACGTCTTCTTTAGTTTTAATTTTCTCCTTTCTTCTGATAATGTACTTTTAATTTTCTCATCTAATCGTATTTGCAGGCCATAGATACTAACCATGTTGATTGTACATTGTTCCCACAAGAGTTTTAACGAGATAATCCTACTACCAATTCTTTTCACGACTTCAAATTAAGCCTGATTCCATAATAATACAATCTATAACTTGTGGTATTGATCTTTCTAGCCTTTCCCCCAGTATATTCTTTTGTAGACATGAAATATCAACTGTCCTCTTTCAAGTATCCAACTATATCATTTCTTTGGAAAAAAAACATGTTTCAACAACCTATCCGGATCTCACTCACTTGAACTAGCTTTTTTTAACTTCATTTGTCCATTAAAATGCAAGAGCCTTATCTTATCGACCACCTCACCCAAGCGCCAATGTGGTGATTAATGTCTTTATCCAGACATGTCTATGATGTAGGAAGCATTGCTTATATTCCGTCACCAATGTGGTGATCTGATGGAGCCCCTTACTCATTTAACACTACGTCTGGGTGGCACTGTAGCGCATGCCTACAAGGGCACATCACAACGAGTTCATCACTTTGAGGATTCATCATGATCCGACTATATTTACACTGATCATGGAACCTCCTCCTTTATCCAACTTAAGATCATCTCTGCTTTGTGTATACACAAGAGTTCTCCAAAATATTTTGAAGAAATAATTCATCACTGTGAGGTTCATCATGATCTGACTATATTTACACCGATAATGGAACCTCCTCCTTTATCCAACTTAAGATCATCTCTGCTTTGTGTATACACACAAGAGTTCTCCAAAATGTTTTGATGAAATAAAGCTCTCTAAGTTTCCCATTTCAAATTAAGCTACCTAAGGTTCACGCACAAGAAAGTCTACATGCATTAAACTAAAGGTTGAAAGAGTTTCAATGTTGTGACCTAAACAGGAATGAGAAAGAAGATGCAGCGAGGACATAAAATTCACAAAAGAAAGACAGCAAATTAGACAAGCCTGAGAAGGCACAAATATTGTAATAAAAAGTTAAGAACACATAGGCATAGTTGAAGGCTTGTTGAAATTACATGTTCAGCAAGCCTATGAAAAATAAGCTTTTGACCTTATAAAAAAAATTTAAAAAATAAGCTTTTGGTTTTCATTCCCGAAAATGTTACTCCAATATGATAAATCAATTCTCAATTCCTCTCTTATAGTGTTCTGCCTCATAATGTTTCCTAGAATCATGTATGCCTAGTAAAAAGGCATCAGACAGTCAAAAGAGAATTTTAAACAAGAACAAGGTTTAGTAAATGTGTAAGCTATGGCAGAAAGCTTAAGAGTCCCATAACAGCTTAAGTCAAAAGACATCACACAGTTGATTGATTGATAAACCTTCCCAAGTATTAACCTTCAATTCCAGAACTTAAAGCAAACTCATTAAATCCCATGATTACCTTTCCATGAGCAATGGCTATTTCAACATGTGGAAATGCTTGTTCTAAAAATTCAATAACATCTTCAAGACCTGCGAGTAATAGATAAACCCAAGTAACTACAACGAGTACAATAGATGAACTTCAGCAAACTCCTCTACAGCCTGGCCACCAAATTACATACTGCTACTCACAAATAATGTGCATAAAATGCACAGAATGCATTACCCTTAATGCGGGGCAAGACATAAAAAACTCGGCCACCACGGTCCAATTCATGCTTGATAGCTGATATTACTTTGTCCTTGCTGTAAGCTGAAAGATGTGTTCTTATCGGAACTCTCTCAGGAGGTGGTGTTGAGATCAAACTGTTTGAGTGGAAAAGAAAATGAAGGCAGCCAAAAAGCAAAACAGTAAAAAAAAACGATCTGGCAAAATGTTGAGTTGAATGTAACTCACAATTAGTCAAATCTAGCCCACATTGACACTGCTAAATGAATGATATCCAAGTTCAGCTGCTGGAGTGCCCAACAGTATAGTGGATACTTCATCAACAGCCATCCAGGGCTTTTATTAATTGAAACAACCCCGGTGGTATTACCTAGCATCACGAAATCCAGTTAATGCTAAATAGAGAGTTCTCGGAATAGGCGTTGCTGACAGTGTGAGTACATCCACTGAAGTTTTAAATGAAGCAATCTTCTCCTTCTGTTTTACACCAAACCTCTGAAAATACAGAGCAATTCAGAGGGAGATAAATTATGATGAACCAGTTATAGGTATGAAGGATGTCCAAAAGACACACAGACAGAGACACAAACCCTCTCTCTCTCTCACACACACACAGAGGAAGGTTCAGGGTTAACTATCTTCTTCAATAAATTTAGTTTACTATCCGTTTCAGTGGATAACGAGAAAAACTTATTACCATGAATAAATTAATACAGCTAGGCCATAGCTCCCCACTTCATCATGGGACCCTATCAAAAGAAAGAAATAGCATCCTACGCTTGCCCCATCTAACAAGCTAATACACCTTTGCCTTGAACAAACTTATCTGTGGTATTGGAGAGAGTATGAGTGGGTGTGAAGAGTGATGCAGTTAGTCGATATCCAATGCCAATTAGTCTTTAATCTTTAGTACAACCTTCTGCAGATCCTCGCCCACTCTTGGTATTTTGTCTTGTTCCTTTTTGTACATGTAACATTTACACCTCCTTGGTGCTTCTCTCCAATGTACATCACTCATCACAACAACGCAAGAATGAACCTTATGAAAGAATCAAAAGAAGCTATTTTGGAAAACATGTAGAACGCAAGAATGTTAAACCTTCATGTTTTTATTCAAGTTTCTTCTTCTTCTTTTGGGTTCTGGATAAAGTTTCTTTTCGAGTTTTTTATCATCACGGGACAATGAGAAAAGATAGTCATAGTTGGCCTTATTATAGATCAAACTAAGAATTGCATAGTCAGGTTTTAGATCAATGAATTTGATTTATAAAAGGGAAACCAACACATTAGAAAAAGGGAGTTTACGCATACCTTTTCCTCGTTATAAGGCCTTACTTACACAAGTAACCAACCCATTTCATCCATGACTAAATTCGAAATATTACTGCCTTTAGATGCAAATGACAAACAAATAATCCAAGATATAATGGCATTTACATATGTGGACATACCTGTTCCTCATCAACCACAAGAAGACCCAGATTATTATATTCAACCCGATTGCCAAGTAGTGAATGAGTCCCAACCATAATGTCCACATGTCCGTCTTTAATCACACTCAAGTACTCCTCTTTCTCTGACTTGGTCTTGATTCAAGAATAGTAGATCGCAAAGAAAGCTAAATTTAGGACTTAGATAATACAGTTTATGGTGTTTAATTGGACAAGGTAAACAACAGTGTCAACACCAAAGAACTAAAACAAAAATAACATATGTAAGGATTTCGCATTGAGAACCATTACCACTCAGATTTTGGAAGGAAAATACCAAAAAGAAAGAGAAAAAAGACATTACTTCTAGTTTGGTACACTTCCTTGCAATTTCGAAGAGTCATTCTTTTGGTTTTTCTTCTTAATAATTGAAGAGGCAGACAATAGTAAAGAGGAGTATAGAGATATTAAATAATATTAAACCATTTCAACAAGGTGAATTTTTTAAATATAAAAAAGGGGCAGCCTGGTGCACTAAGCTCCCTCTATGCGTGGGGTCCGAGAAGGGCCGGACCACAAGGGTCTATTGTACGCAGTCTTACCTCACATTTCTGCAAGAGGTTGACGTATGATGACCTCACTAGGTAGCCCATTCCTATTTGTTCGGGATGGATGGACTGACGCGACAAATCCAATGGGAGGTACCATAGTGTATGTTATTCGCAAACGACATAGTTTTGATTGATGAGACTCGCAGCGAAGTAAATGCCAAGTTGAAGGTTTGGAGACAAACTCTGAAATCTAAAGGGTTAAGGTTGAGTAGGACCAAGACAGAGTATTTGGAGTGCAAGTTCAGCAACGGGAGCGACCCTGAGACATGCGTGGAGGTGAGGCTTGGTATAGGTTATTCCAAAGAAATGAAGCTTCAAGTACCTAGGGTCTATTATCCAATGAAATGGAGAGATTGATGACGATGTCACACATCATATTAGGGCAGGGTGGATGAAATGGAGGCTTGCATATGGAGTCTTGTGCGACAAAAAGGTGCCACCAAAATTTAAAGGCAAGTTCTATGGGGTGGTGGTTAGATCGGCTATGTTGGGGGGAGTGTTGGTCAGTCAAGACTTCGCACATACACAAAATGAAAGTTGCGAAGATGAGGATGATGAGATGGATGTGTGGGCATACAAGGAGAGATAGGATTAGAGATATCTGGAATAAAGTGAGAGTGGTCTCGATGGAGGATAAGATGCGGGAAGCGATGTTGAGATGGTTCGGACATGTGCAGAGGAGAGTCATGGATGCCACAGTGCGGAGGTGTGAGAGGTTGTCTGTGAACGGGTTCAGGAGGGGTAGAGGTAGGCCAAAGAAGTATTGGGGAGATGTGATTAGGCGGGATATGGCACAGGTGCAACTTACTGAGGACATGACCTTAGATAGGGGGTTGTGGAGGATACGGATTAGGATAGAAGGGTAGTAGGTAGACTAGTGTAGTCCTACTTACGCTTACAAAATGATAGTTGTAGTGTTATTACTGTAGGCCCGATTAGCATATCACACTTATTGGTGCAATATTGCTTTATAGTCTCCTGTAGTTTGATTTCTGTTGCTATGTGTTCTTTAGTGTACTTTGTTTATCTTATTTAGATGTGTTAGCTACTGCTTCTTGTTGTTAGAATGTGTTACCATGGCGTATTCGATTTTGTTATCAGCATGTTCATACTGTCCATACTTTTGAACTCTCTGTCTAAGGCTGACCATTTCTCTTGCTTTGTTTTGCTTTGTCTTGCTTGTGATTATGCTTTGTCTTGAGCCGAGGATCTCCCGAAAACAACCGCTCTACCTAAAAAGGTGGAGGTAAGATCTGCGTACACTCTACCATTCCAAGACCCCACGTTGTGGGATTTCACTAGGTATGTTGTTATTGTTATAATGAACTTAAGATCATTTTTTCTTGCCATGGACCTATTGATCAAGAAAGGTAATCTTAAGAAATCATGAGATGCGAAAAGATAGGTTTTGCAAAAAAAAAAAGAGAAATTTTTAAACATTGAATCTCGGGAGAAATCACCATTTTTTTACCAAACCAACTTCTATTCAAATGATGAAGAGTAGATGTTCAAGTAGAAAGTGCTTATTAGGCATCAACCATGTATTGCTAAAGATCGAGTTATGCACCTGAAACCTGCTAAGAAGTCCAACTCTTATGTTAGGATATCTTGAGAATCTCTCTGATACAACATCAAAATGTTGTTTAGCTAAAACTATAGTTGGCGCTAGAACCATAGCTTGCTTCCCTGCAGAGACTACACAGAAGATGGCACGCAGTGCAACTTCAGTTTTACCAAAACCAACATCTCCGCAAATTAATCTGTCCATTGGATTTTCCCTCTCTGTCAAGTCCCTTTCTACATCTAAGAAAGCCTGTCATTTGAATCCAAACTGTAAGAAACAGAAAAGGTTTCCCATTATAGGTAAATCAGTAAAAAACTAAAAATGATTAAATTTTTCAGACAATGAGTAGCACTAAGTTACTCTGACTAAAATGTGCCAAGATAACAACACTTTTCGGACCATGAGTAGCAATAAGTTATTCTGATCTGAATAGAATGTGGCAAGACAAGAACACTGTTTATTTTTTATCTGTTATTAAAATTTTGTCATATATGTCTTGCTGAACCAACTGGATGAAAAACAATAATTGCAGCTAAACTATACACATGGCAAGAACCAACAACAGCTGATATTTTGCAGAAGAAACCTTGCAGGTTGACGTCAGAATTTAAAAGATACAGGAGAGACAATTACACCTGTTTCTGATCCGGTGTGGGCTCAAAAGGGAACTGAGATGCAAATTCAGCCACGGCTGAAGTCTTTGGGTATGGAGGCCTTTTTTGTTTTAGCCTGTGTAGGTATAGCTCCATTAGATCTACAACCATTCTCTGAACTGCAACTTTTCCCTTCATCCTTCTCCTCTCCCATGCACTAGTATCGCTTAACTTGCTCAAAGTCCGTGGCCTTTTGGTTTCATTAGGGCTGAATAGTTTAAAAGTACACTAATTAAATAGCAGATCTAGATTATCTCTTTGGCACACGAAATTGATAATAAAGGACATTTCCAGGTCTCCCTTGGCTCCACAGTTATTCATAACTCAGAAGAGTCTTTCCAAGGGTGGTGATAAAGGATTATAAAAGGCAAAGCCTGTATATCCGTCTTAATAATTATATTTCTTCCAAAACGAGAATCAGACCCCGATCTTACCTCTGGAAATGTGATATGCAGCGATTTCGCTAAGGATAATCATAGACAGAGCAGGTCCATTTCCTTTTCTGTTCAGCCTTTGCTAATTGAAAGAGAGGCCTTCAAATCAAAAGGACCAGAGCAATGTAAAGAGTGCCTGGAACAGACCAAAATATAAAGCTCCTATTGCATCTTGGTATTAGATATATGCTCTCGGCTGAAACCAGCAAATAGGCCTTTATTATTTGGCTAGCTTCCCATGGGAAACTAGCTGGTATAGAGGGGTGGGGATCTTGGTAAAAGCTCATCTTCCACTTTATGCAATAAAAATGAGGATATTCTTGAATACTTATTCTCCATCATTCATGCACAAGGAACGTGCTCCAGCAGGTCTTGTAGATGTTTAACTCTGCTAGATGCGTACTTCCTTGGCATTAAGAAGCATGCTGGACTAACAAGGGTTGGAAAGCAGATAGATTGTGACTAAGGAAAAGAGACTAGCTTGAATTGAAAAGGCCTTTTAACTGATCTACTGAGGAAGTATCATCATAACTGGAAAAATGTTACTCAAGAAATTGCTTTGATTGAGAGGTGTGAAGCAAAGTCTCTATTTGAAAAATCATATTCCTCTAGTATCAAGGAAATTTGCCTATTGTCTATAGCTGGGAATTCATGATATAAGATCATTGGACAGGACATGATTATTCGACGGAAGTATGCCCTCTGTTAGGAACTGAAAAGGAGAAGGCCACTTCAAGTTGTATAAGTATTGTTGAGTATTCTAAAATCTTCTCCATATGAATGAAAGAAGTGGCTGCATAATTTTAATTACCAAAAGGGGGGAAATGACCAGTAGTGTACTCAAATAAGCTCGGGACAGTGAAGCCAACTGACATGCTGTGGTATAGTAAAAAGTAGCTTTGCAAGGAATAACTAGTAGTACATACAAATCTATAACTAGGTAGTAAGTAAAAGAAAAAGGAATGTTGTACGTACAGATTGTAACGGTAGAGCAAACGAGATGCCTGCTTAACTGGTAATTTAGCCATACCATCAGCGTACTCAATAAAGACATATTCAATAGGCTCCTTGGAATCCTTGGGAACGTCAAATTTGATGCCGACGAATCGTCCAACTCCAACCTTCCTGTGGACCACGTAATCGCCGGAGCGGAGAGTGTAAGGGTCGACCTTGTAAGTAAAAGTAGAATCATGTGGAGCAGCTTGTTTGGTTTTGAGCTTGTGGAGGCCCCTTTGCTGCTGCTCCTTGACGAGCTGAATGTACTTATCAGCCTCCTCGGAATCCATGGCCGGCCTAAGAGGAATGGACTGATCTCTCTTAGCATGCTCCCGGCGAATTCGGTCGTTAAGGAGAGAAATGGAGTCTCGCTCCTGCTGCCGTACCAATTTGGTATATACAGCAGCATCCGCATTGAGGACCTTGGCTAAGGTTATTGAGGATGAAGAATGGGAGTTTTGAGTAGTCGAGAGACGAAAGCCCTCAAAGAGGAGGGACGCCTTTGCAATGGCCATTGGATGGATAAAGCAACACTTGTTCTCAAATCTTCAATTAACCATATGCATATCAATGGAGCTGTAGGTATGTGGATGAAGCCGGGTTTTCCACATTATCTCTTCAAATAGTTATATCAAATTATAGTATCATTTTAAAAGTTTAAAGACAAAATTAATTATTTATTTCTCATTTTTTCCTTATTAAAATTTTGTCATTTATTAAAATTGACACATAAATAGAATAAATATTTAATGAAAAGACATAAAAGTTTACTTCAAAAAGATACAGTTGAATTTGTAAGTGATATTAAGAATATGTGTTTCAGTTTACAAAATAAGATGATAAACAATTAACTATAAGTAAGTAAAAAGATTAGTCTGATATGTTGTGAACGTGACTGAATTCTCAATAAAATTGGTCTGGGACTTAGCTAAATTGCTTCGATTACGAGTCAAAAATGAGATCTAGTGAGTTATAATTCTTATAAGACTGATCGTAGAAGTGTTAAAATGAGAATTGGATGCCCTTACAACATGAATGTTTGACTCCTTTTATACATATGAAATAAGATATTAACACCACAGATTCTATCTCAAATTAAATGCAATTAAAGCTAATAGCCTCATTAATGGTCCTCTGTTTCCAAAGACTTAACTAACATATCATCAATATAAGCTTACATCATATTTGGTTTTCGAACATGCGATTAATTAGGCGTTGATATGTTGCTCCAACATTTTTTACCAAACGACATTACGTTATAGCAGTAAGTTCCATGTCTAGTTATAAAGGAAATTTTCTCTTGATCCTCTGGATTCATCCTGATTTGGTTATATCCAGAGTAAGCGTCAAGAAAACATAGCATGTTGCGCCCTGCCGTAGCATCAACTATTTGATCGATGTCTGGAGGGAAAAGAATCTTTCGGACAAGCTTTATTTAAATCTTTAAAATCTATGCACTTTCTTAATTTATTACCTTTTTAGGTAGACAACAACGTTTGATAGCCAACCCGGATACTCTACTTTAGGATTGAACCTATAGTCAATAACTCCGTTACCTCCTCCTTGCCAAATTTATACTTGTAGTCGGTCATAAGCCTTATTTTCTGCTTTACTAGTGGGAAATTTGGATCCAAGCTCAACTTGTGAGTTGTAATTTACGGTGGGATACCTATCATGTCTAAATGGAACCAGGCAAAGCATTCGACATTAGCTTTAAGAAATTTAATTAATTTAAGTCTGAGCTTCGGGGATAACCATGTGCCTGTCACGACCCGACCCGACGGGCCACGACTAAGCGTCCTAATTGGACGTCCTTACTGACCTGTCACCCTTAATTTATCTAATACAGAGATTTATAGAAATTTCGGCAGCACAACGCTGCTTTTACAACATATCCCTAAAATGGGCGAGCCGACAAGGCTGCCGAAACAACAACAAAACAACGGTCATAATAGGCTAGCTGACTAGGCTGCCACGAACCAACATCACGTGCACAAAGGCATAATCAAAATAAGCAAGCCGACAAGGCTGCCACTAGATAACAACATCAAAACCCAAAACAAGGTACAAATGTCCATCCCACAATACGGACCTGCACAAGAGTGCAATCTTGACATATGGCGATGCAGGACCGTCGTGCCCAAAATATGCATAAGTCGAAAGATAAAGGTTTGTATCAAAATAGTGGCTCGGAACAAAAGCTCTCAGTGCTGTACAGAAATCCTAGGCGAGGTCACTATCTCGAACACTGAACTGCGGCTTGAGCGAGAGAGAGTCGATCTGAAATAATGTCTTGAGTATGTAAAACATAAAATCTTGGCGGATAACAATCGTACCAAATAAAGCAGAGTCATCAAATTTCATAAAACTGAGAATCATGTATGAAAATCATATCATGTATACTGAGTCATAAATCATCATGCTCATATCTGTATATAAAATTGTATAACATGTCTCGGCCCTCTATGGAGGACTCGATGGAATCTGTATCTGCGCGCGTAACGTGTCTCGGCCCTCTATGGAGGAACTCGATGTAATCTGTATATATATATATATATATATATATATATATAAAGTGTCTCGGCCCTCTAGTGAGGGGCTCGATGAATGATGCATGGTTGCGCACGAACATGACCTGGCCCGGGACTCAGTGGAGTGAAATAGTAACACTTAGAACGAGTAGATATCATGAGCAACTGTTATGCAATTAAAATCATTATGTGACTCTCAACAAAATTATTACCATAAACTCTGTTACTGAAATCATAATCACTAATAAATAATCATTTTTAAAACTGAACTGGTAGGAGTTAAGTCGTCCGCCGTACTTTCATAAAAATCATGTCAAAAGAAAGAAGGAAAGGTCTCACATACCTCCTAGGCGAACTAATCAACTCGATATTAAGGTATTCCTCGTCTAGTACTTCAACCTATAATAAGGAATAATACGCTCGTCAATTCTATGATTTCTAATGTAAGTTATATGATTAAAGGCTCCTTTATTCCTATAAAAATTTGGGCAACATTTTCTTTGTTTATGAGTGTATCCACAATTTTACCAATAATCCAAACCAACCAACAA
Source organism: Przewalskia tangutica (assembly GCA_029844215.1). Classification (NCBI taxonomy): domain Eukaryota; kingdom Viridiplantae; phylum Streptophyta; class Magnoliopsida; order Solanales; family Solanaceae; genus Przewalskia; species Przewalskia tangutica. Next base: position 111,700,635 of record CM056733.1, on the reverse strand, counting down.
TTCAACTCCAATTAACAATCCAATTCAAACCAACAATCCAACCAACCAATCAATAGTCATTACTTAGGAGTATGACCATAATAGCCCATATACTTGGCACATACCATCTATACAACCTTTCTTCTCACATTTATGGAATTTAATCCCAACAAAGATTTAGGTGATTAAACCACTTATCTGTCATATTCCATCAACTCTTAATTCATAATAATAAAAGAAATAGTTCATTAAGGCAATTCACCAAGTCTATCAATTAGTAACAAGAGTTCAAGTCTTCTAGTTTGCAACATATTACTTTACTTGTACTTATAACCTCTTTTAAAATATGTGTTGACGATTATCGCAACATATTTACAATTTCATAACTTATTTTATAATCTAACAAGAACGACCCTTTAGGCGGAACAATCGTGCTCAACAATTTCATAAAGGTTAGCCCTAACATATTACAATTCTCTAATTCAACAATTCCATATCACAAGTGCATTAACATTAAGCTTTTCTTCCAATTCCCAACATGCAATTATCGACCATAACCCAATACTTCAACTACAACAACATGCACTTCAATTGTAACTTAAGGGAAGAATTTTTACCTCAATTAAACTACCAAAGCGATCCTAGCCGAGCTCATCATTCACCGCGATACGCGGTTTCGTCGGTTTTTCTTCGCTAAATGGTCGTCGTTTCAACTTTAAACCAACATGCAAACATTCTACAATGTTAGACCAACATCCTTACGTGTTTTTCTTCTCAAAAACTTATCCAAAAATCCGAAAAATCTTACCTTGACTGCGGATGACTCAATGATTTCCCATTGCTTTTGGCTCTTTTCTTGCCCAATTTCACCCCTTTTTAATTCCAAATTAACATGCAACAATCTATGATGTTACTCCATCATTCCTACACGATTTTCATTCACAAATTTGTTCAAAAACCTATCCAAAACCGAGACTAAGGGTTGTTGGCAGTGGCCCGATTTGGCCACTGTTTTTGTCTTTTTTTAAAAAAACTTGTTATTGATTTGTGGGGGGAGCTTAGTCTAAGGAGGAGGATGAAAATGCCCCAATCTGGCTATGGAATCTGGTTAATTTCGGCCAAGAATCAAGAGAAGAGAGGGTGAGGGTGTTTGAATGAAGTGTTTAGAAGATGAAGGGATTTAGGTGTTTTAAGGGGAAAATGAAATCTGAAAATGACAATTAAATTGCACACTTTGGTCCCAATTTTTCTTCTAAAATCAATCTATCAACTTATCAAAACAAATCTTAAACTCTACTTCTTTTAGATTTAAAAAAAATCCCATAAGCCCTCGTAGCCTCAATGTCACAATTCACATAATCCGTTACTAATCCATAATCGGAAATACAACCATCATTTTGAATTTTCCATTGTTACCCTCGTTGTAACCAAAATTATTCCTTATTAACGTATGTAAATATATTCTATATCCACCTTCGAATCTTATTTCCTTAATGACGTTCTTAATTATCGTCTTAAACTTACGAGGTGTAACAGTGCCCAAGTATACCTTTCTACCCGGTAGATGCATGAACAAGATAACTTGCTCCAGTTCCTATATGGTCGACTTCATTGCATCTGATTCGTCGGGCAACACAAATGACATCGGGACGCGATAGTAATCTTCATCTTCCTTGTAATTTTCTTTTTCAATTTCCTCTTTCTTCGAACTCGACATGCCTGGATTCTATAGTTGTTATTTAACCGCTTTACCCTTCTTCTCGTCCTTCACTTCTTTTGGTGTTTCCGCCAACTCTTCCACCGCAAATATTTTTCTTGCTACAGGTTGCTTGCCTTGAATTGTGTTAATTCCCTCTGGAGTCGGAAATTGTATCATCATGTGCAATGTCGAAGGCACGACCTTCATATCATGTATTCATGGCCTGCCAAACATCACATTGTACCTCATTTCCCCTTCGATAACTTAGATATATTTTTTTCCAATTGTCTCAACTGCACTTACAAGAGAGTGATCTTGTCACGACCCGATTCCGGGCCCGTGACTGGTGCCTTACCCCGGGCACCCTAGTGATACAACATCAGAGTAATCAGCGGAACATAAAACGATACAAGACATATTATGAAATATGAAACAATAATCTGAGAAAAACTTGCCTTTCGGCATATATATAAATAACAACTTTTTCAACATGAACAGTTTAATCCTTTTTACAAACCCCGCCACAGCGATTACTGCACTCTCTACGAATGATATGACAACAACGACGGACGGGCCCGCCATACCACGAATGTAAGCACTCCAACAACAGGGACTATACGAAGATAAGCCTCCGAGAAGCGGAGCTTTCCCAAACGCCGAATCGTGACCCTAAGAGCGAGGATCAACGATCGGTGTACCTTACTGCGGCGTGAACGCGGCCGAAGGAGGTCGATAACAGCACGAGTATGTGAAATCAAAATAAATCAGAATGAAATCATAGTAGTCTATACAAAGCGTGAGACATGTATGATAACCAAACTACGATTCTGATAAATAGCGATATGTCAAGCCGAGGACTCACGCCTCAAAGCGTCACTCGATAATAACTATGGGTCTCACGCCACAACATCAATCATGCGTGGAATACCTTCCTCACCGCCGATCATGATATAAAAGCACTAAGGAATACACATGAACACGGGTCCCACTGTGTCCAAATAAAACGATGCAGGTAAGTGCGAAGGCATAGCCGACTACTAACACCTACGACTAACAAGGTCATAAATCGTATCATGATATCTGTCTGCATCATTACATGATCAAGCCGTCACTCGCGCGCAGATCAAATGCGCGCGTCAGCCTCGAACTTTCCGACTCGCATAGGCCAACCTCATAGGCCCGCATGAGGTATAACCCCGCATCGAGGGTAGCTACTCCCGTAAATCGCCCCGACTCGCGATCGCACGGCCACGCGACCGCGTGACCACGCGGCCGTAAACTAACTGGAACTCCGTAGTTCGCATGGATCCTGGACCCGCATGCAGGTATTCTCGAATCATGGTCCTGCATCACCGAGTCTACCCCGTCGGAGGCAGCAACCTCGGACATAAGTCAAGGTGAGTGTACAATACCAACATAACTGATAGTCAAACAACTTTAAGCGCGATGGCGGAAAACCCCTTTACACTAACATCACAAGATACTAACACACGTAGATCCTAACATGTTTACTTATCAAATCAACAAGAAAGTATTACAAGGCTATCACAAACCAATACAATCAAGTTATTCACACAAGGTACTTTCTATTAACAAGTTCGTATCTACCCCCAAAGTACTTCACACATTAAATCTTTAAAAGATCTGCTTTTCACATAAGTCACACAATGCGTAGTATAAAATAGAGCGTATTTTTTTTAAGTAAACCCAAAACACTTACCTTTGTAAAATCAAGTAACAACATTATTTTCCAAGCGTCGAAGTTTGCCTAATTTCAAATGCTCAAGTCACTTATTTTTAGAAAGGTTTCATAACTCATAGTCTTAATCTCTTTTAAAACATTTGAGTAACATAAGTCTTATGTGTGAATAGGTTATTCTTGTTTATAATAATCTTACTACAAAGAACCATGACCTAGAAAATGGAATATCATTTTGTCTCATCTTAGTTTCTATGCGGATGGAGGTTTCTACCGGTTTTAATAATACAACTCATTAGTCAAGACATTTTCCTTTATTAACGCTGCAGTTGGTTTGGCGATACACATTCGATTCAAATCAAGAAAACATTCTTAAGCCGTTATACCTAACTTCCCATAAAGCTAGTATAACTCTTAAGTTTTCAAAAATCAAGTACTACTCTCCCTTCAAAACGATTTATAAATCTTTTGAAATACATCAAGTTCTTTATTATAACAAGCCAGTTATAATTCACATCAGTTACCTTTTAAAACCACAAGGTATTTTCTTACCTACATAAAGCTGTTATAACCAACTTCCCATAAGTAGTTATAACACTTTATGTTTTAAAACAATCAAACACGTTAACACACGACGCTCACCGCACTACATAGTTCACACATATCATGCTAGAAGAGATAGGAAGAGGTTCACATACCTCGCGACGAGTATCGACAATAAGCAAAATGCTCAAGTATTACAACGCGCTAGCCCTTTCCACTCCTCAAGTAGAATACGCTACTCTTAGTACTTTCACCTAAAAAGGTCACAAACGTCTATTAACTTCAAAACACAAGGTTCCATTTCTACGAGAAAATTAAGATTTCGCCACCGCAACAGCGTAAATCTCCTCTCTATCGAGGCCGCCACCAAGCCAACCGTGGGGTTTACACGCCTAACCTGACGTGTACAATTCTACTCGAATACTTACACAAGTCTCATCGCAATCTATGTAAATCTGATTCGATTCTTTTCTTTATTCTTCAGCTTAAGTCAAAAGACATTAAAGATTAAGCTTAGTTCTATATATAGTATACTTCAACTATATAATCTAACAACATGTAATTTCCAATTACAAATAGGACAAGATAATTACCTCGATAAGCCCATAATTATCCAAGTATAAATGTCGATCCTTAGCAACGCTTAGCTCTACTCCGGTGCTCGAACCCGCTCCAAACAACCCTTAGAAGTTCTAACCAACTTCTACTTAAATACTTCAATCAATCAAGAAGATTTCCTTAGGGTTTGGTTTGAGACAAAAGGACATACTGTAGTATTTCCTGCTCTACGATAGAGGTTTCTTTGGAATACTACAAGGTATACGGCTAAGGTAATTTGGGTATAGTAATAATACTTTTGAGAGTAGTTCTACCAAGAGGGGGGGTGTATTCTACGAGAACAACCAGGCAAAGTGGTACCTCAAGACACCACTCAGGAGGGTGTACCCTCGCCAAGGCCTCAGGAGTGGTGCACCCTCTGGCCAAGGCCTCACAAAGGAAGAGGGGAGGGACGAAACCAACGAGGAGGGAGGAGGTTTTCAAGACTTGGAAATTATGGAATGGATGAAGAAGTCTTCAAAGGAGAGGTATTTATAGGCAAAGGCCAACCAATGGCCAAGATCTAGCCAAGTGGGGCAAGTGGAGGCCAAGATATGCCCAAGTGCCCTCAGACCCTACTCCTTAAAAACCTCACAAATATCTACACAAATATCTACCAACACTTGCCCATCCAATCGCCCTAACCGCCTTTTCAGTCCACCAACGAGGGTGCAAGTGTTGCCTCTCGTTGTCCAAAACGTTTGCCTCTCGGAAAAATCCGCAAAAATACTAAATGACATAGCGTAATTTACCCTTCGTAAGTTAGGTAGAGCGTTTCGTCGAAAAACGACTCTAACCGGGTGTTGTGCGCAAACATATTTCGCCGAGGGTGCCACGTGGGGTGACACGTGTCGCTTCGATTCGTCCAAAATATTTCGTCTTAGAAAATATCCATAACGCCAAAATCTCAAAAATCAAAGCGGCCCCACAAAATCAGAATTTCTCGTGGGCCCCACGTGACCATTCCCGAAAATAAAATCCCAAAATTCTAATATAATCTATGAAGTCCAAATACCAAATCTGGGAATCCAATTCCCATTAACGAACCTTTTTCCTTCACAAAAACCGGAAACTTTTCCGTGGAAAAATCACCTCTTTCTTCCTTTCCAATCTTTCTGTCGTATTCTCGTACGTACGTCCTCGCATACATACCCTGGAACTACGGGGTTTACTTACAAGAGAGTGATCTCCCCCTTCGAGTTTCACTTGTCATGTTAAACCCGTTAAGAACTCGGGCCGGAATAATTTGATCCAGCAATCTCATTTGCTCTACCACCTTCCACCGGGTGATATTAGTCAAGCTACCTAGATTAATTAAAATTTGCTTAATCTGAAATTTATTAATAAAAATAGAGTTTACCAGCGCATCATTATGAGGTTGAATTATGCCTTCCGCATCTTCGTCGTTGAAAAGAAATTACTTCATCCGACAAAAAATCCCTGGACCTTTTTTCTAGAGTTATTGATACTTTTGTCTTCTTCGCGGTCATGACGGACCCTTTCAGAACATTTATCCCTCTGATAGTCATATTTATGATATGTTGGGGTCAATCAGGTCCTCTTGCTTATTTGTTTCTTTGTTCCTGAAGTTTTCCTTTGCTCGATCGCTAAAGATTCCTGCAGATGGTCATTCTTCAGCAATACTTCATCCCTTAACTATCGACAATTCTCCATCTGGTGACCATGAGTTCCATGATAATCACATAGCAAATTTGGATCTCTTTGAGTGGGTTTGTCCTAAGCGGTCGTGGCCATCTTGTCTCTTTGACGTGTCCAATGGCTGACACAAGTCTAGTTGTGTCAACGTTGAAATTATATTCGGAGATCCTTAGGCTTTCCACACTATCCGAAGATGCACCGTCGGTATCATTTTTAAATTGCAAGCCCCTACTGGTAGACCCTCGATCATTGCACATATCTCTTCATCATCTGTCCGATGAGAATTTACGATTATTGCTCCCCTGTTCCAATCTGAAATTCTATATTTCAGACAGTCTGTATGGTTGGTGTCTATCCCTTTGAGACTTCAACTCTGACTCTACTACCATATACGACTTATCAAAACATTTACTTCACATATTGATTCTGGTGGAAGTTCGAATTGATCGTCATCTACCCGAATTTTAGGCTCGTACCTATTATGTATGTCTATCCACATTATTGTCGGGAATTTCAACAAGTTCTCTTTTAGTTTCAACGATGCACTGGAGCTTCTAGGATTCAATCCCTTGGTGAAAGCTTCAACTTTCCATTTATGTGGTATCGAAGGAAGAAACATATGTTCTTTTTGAAACCTGGTCACAAATTCTCCTAGCAACTTTGTATCCTTCTGAGCAATTTTGAATATATTTGTGTTCCTCTCTTGGACCTTTTTTGCCCCGGCATGCGCCTTTATAAACACATCTTCAAGCATTTCAAATGAATTAATAGAATGTTCGCGTAGTAAAGAATATCGGGTCATCGCCCTTTTGAACAGTGTTTCACCAAACTTCTTCAGCAAGACCAACTATATCTTGTCCGGATGCAGGTCGTTTTCCTTTATCGCACATGTGTATGACGTCACGTGTTTTTGTGGGTCCGTGATTCTGTCATACTTCGAGAGACCTGACATTTTGAACCTTTTATGTATCAGCTTTGGAGCTACACTTTGTGGGAACTATAATTGAATGTATCTCTTCGAGTCCAGCCCTTCAGGATTGGAGACACTCTGAAATATGGTCTACCCGTGAAGTGAATGTATCAACCTTCTTTTCATTAGTGTTCATTCCCTTAGTCAAAGCTTGGAGCATTTTTAGGACCTCCGAGGACTCATTTGTTCTCGTACCATTGTCATCTCCTTCAACTCGATCTTCTTCTCGGACCTAACTTTCATCCAGGACAGAAAAGTTTCATCCGCTGCACTTACTCCGCTCATCTTCTTTTGTAATTGAGTAATGGCTTTCTGTTGGTGCTCCAGTATGGTAAAGATTTGAGTCAAGTCTGACCCAGCTATTTTCACCCCGCCATTTTCTTCTTCCTTATTGTTCAATGTTTTCTCACGGGATCTAGTAGATCCCTGGGATAAAATCACGAGGTTATTCTGATGTTCGCTAGTTATTGGGTCAACGGGCGGGACGTTATTGTTGTTATTGACATTGTGATTACTGTTGTCACCACCGTTGGTGTTATTGTTGTTGCAAACCTCGACTTGGATTTCACTAACCATCTTGCAAGTATTTGGTATTGAAATGTTTCACAAAGTCTCAGTAGAAACAAGTGAAGTTTGAGTTTGAAAAAATCACCACGGTTATTCTTAGCCTCACGGTGAGCGTCTAACTGTTTACCTTCAAAAAGGTCCAGTTGAATTTGTAAGTAGTTTTAGGGATACAAGGTTAAATTTGCAATATAAGATGATAAACAGTTAATAATAAGTAAGCAAAAAGTAAAGAGATTAGCCTGATATGCTGTGAACTTGACTGAATCTTCTCAGTAAAATTGGTTCAGGCCTTAGCTAAATTGCTTCGGTTACGAGCCAAAAATGATTGCTAGTGAGCTATAATTCTTATAAGATTGGTCGTACAAGTGTAAAAATAAGAATTACATGTCATTTCAACATGAAAGTTGGACTCCTTTTATAGATATGAAACAAGACATTAATACCCAAGATTCCCTCTCAAATTAAATGCAATTAAAGCTAATAAAGTCTCCTTAATGATAGAGGAGTAACGGTTGACATCATATCCGGAACGGATATACGTTGGACGCCACCGGTTCTTCATCTGTTGTCAACTGACTCGGTCGCTATCCGGTCTCGTCCCGACTTCCGACTTACCTATTCGTATCCGGTTTAGAACTTTGTCGTCCACTTCGAACTTTACACTAAAACATTGTCACGTGTCGTGTCGGTTTTCACCGTGTACAAATCAAAATGGTCAAATGTCCCTTCTAATTAATATTATTTAAAGAGCGTGTAAAACAAACAAGAAAAAACTATAATTAATTTGAGACTGAGGGAGTACTACTATTTTTTTAAAAGACATGCGAGTTTTTTTATTAAAAAAAACTATAAAAGAAGAAGATTACATTGAGTAAAATACCAATCAACAAACTAATTATATCACACAAAGACTAAATGCAGGTTAATTTAACTAAAACTGTATCATTTTAACCCTTAATTTCATAATTACGCCAGATCAAATCCATATCTCCCCTTTCCTAGCAAACCATTAGGCAGTCAAAGATTTCTTGATTTTCTTTTCCTTCTTTGACATGAAAATACCAAGTTTCATTAAGAAGAATCAGCAAAGTTTACATGTTGGATAATGTCAACATCCAATTACATATACCAAGTACCCACAAAAAAAGGGAAGGAAATTCTAGCAAGTAAATGAATTGGTACATTTGCTACTCTCGAAACGAAACATGTGCCTATGATGAAGAACTGAAGATGTCACGCGTTAGATGATAAAATATAGAGTTCCTCTTCCTCTGCACAAAATAGAAATACAGTTTACAGAAGCAATTATAATAGTGCATGGAACTCGGAGAGCTGATCCAAGCATATACATCAAATATTAGTCTAGTTCTTGTCCAAATCCGGAAGAATACATCCACACGTAGTACAATACACAATAGCGCAAGTAAATCATATTGCACACGCTGTGTCTACCTCATGATCCTTTCTATGGATAGAGGATTGGTGAAAGCTTCATTACACTTAACAAAGCACAAAAGCCAAACATACACCTCCAAGAGTAATGGTCCCTCAGTGTTGTTCCCTAGCTTGTACAGTTTAACGTACATAGACAGAGTCGAGAGACTACAGATCACTTCACATTTCTGTACTTCATCATGGCAGTGAAGTAGACACAAAGGTATCTCGCAAACTGAAACCATACAGGATTTGGACCTCCTGATACATCATCATTTTATGGAGTAGACACATAGGTTATCAAATTTATTCACGAAGCTTAGCTTTTGCTATCTCATATGCTGCCTTTGCAGCATTTTGCTCCACTTCTCTCTGTTTCCTGAGTTCTTGAGCATTCTCCAACTCCTGGGATGCAATCAAAAGACTCTCCTCAGATTTTTTCTTCTCTTCGCTGATATGTTCCAAGCTGCACTGCAGAGCTGAGTTCTCCAACTCACAATGGGCTAATTCAGCCTCGATTTGAGAAAGCCTAGCTCTAAGCACAGAAACTTCGTCCTTAAGGTTTAGAAGGCGTCGCTCAGCAAGAGTAGAATCATTAATTGCCTCAACATGAGCATGAGAAAGCTCATCGAATTTTAGTTTCTCAGAAATCCAGTGATTAACAAGGGTTTCAAAACAATGATGACTGGATGTAGAGCTTTCAATTTTAGCCAGTGATGATACAGAAGAAATAAAAGCATCCACTCGTTCTCTAAAATTTTGGCAATCAACACCTAAGTGGTCCAGAGCATCAAAAGTAGCATCTGCCTCCTGGATCATGGTTTTGTGATCTTTGATATCCATAGACTCAAAAAGGGTAAGAAGATCCTTCTGAAGACGATCAGCAGCCTGCAAAAATACCTTTGAGATCGAACACCTCATAATGCTGCTTTGTCCACCTCCCTGGGAACTTTTTCCATCAGACTTCTTTGTGATAGAGTCTAGGAGCTGCACATTTTCATCAACAGTAGGCATTGAACAGATGTTAACTTCAGTTGGTAAAAGATTTCTTGGCTGAGTGGCTGGGGAAGCATCATCTTCTGTACCTGCATCTTGAAGGATAAAGATGGGCTCAGGAGGAAAAACAAGATTAAAAATGAAGGTAGAAGAAGCCATCTGTTAGGGTGACTGAGTATATATTATGATATCTGTAACCACCCCTTTTGGCTCATTTTGTGTGTGCGTGTGGGAGGGGGGGGGGGGGGAAGGGGGGTAGAGGGAGCAAAAATATTACGCAGTTGCAGAAAAAGAAACTTACAGGCAGTAAAATGCTCTACTGAGGGTACCATCAAGCACCGAGGAGAAGGGAAGGCAAGCCTGCCCCACCAACCCTGGAGAGTAAGATTTAATTTTTGATGAACAGAATTTAGCATCCAATTCATTATTGCCACCAAATGCATTGGTGAGACAGAAGAATGAGGTAGGGAAGAAGCAAATGAAGCTGCACCGCAAAGCAAAGGAAAGGATTAGAAAAAAAGAAAAGAAACACAAATACCTTTCAGGGACTCAGATCTACTAGGTGCGTGATCACTGGAAACAACAACATACCCGGTGCAATCCCACAATGTGGGGTCTTGGGAGAGTAGAGTGTACGCAGACCTTACCTCTACCTTGGTAGGTAGAGCGGCTGTTTCCGAGAGACCCTCGGCTCAGGAAAATAGGACAAGCAAAGTTTCTACACAAACCTGAAACCTCTACAAGAATCTGTTTGCGAACTTCAGTCTGTATTGGATGAATCTCCCTCTCAGATTCCAGAATAGACAGATGAGGCCTTTCTTCAGCCAAACAATTACTTGACTTTGTTGCTGGCAATTGCAAGCAACCAACTGAAGAAAGAAGAGAAGAATCACCAACTTTCAGCTCACCATGTCGCAATCTTTTGCATTGTTTTCTTGAAGATTCATCCAACACCTCGTCCTCTCCGATTAAATCCTCTAATACTACTGTGCGACTCTTCACTGGTCCAGATGTTGCAGGAAAAGTGTTGAGGTGATAATATATCTCTTCAGGAGATGTGTCCATATGACCAACTCCGGATCTTACATTGCATTCCTCAACCAAGTCACTAGATGCAGGAGTGACATCAACACAGGTCAATGTCGACAGAGATGAACTAGTGCTTTCATTTGCTTGGACACTTCTTGCTACTTCTTCCTCAGCATCTAGCCATAGTTTGTAGTCACAAGCTCCATGTCCCTGTCAAGAGTTTGGTCAACATCAGTTGAATTTTGAAGAGCTAAAATGTAACAATCCTTTGAAAATTAATTATGAGAAGATCTAAAACAAATCAAAGCAGGATTCTAATACAATTAGATGATCCCAGTAACACAACTTCAAGGATGGATATTACCAGTAACACAACTTCAAGGATGGATATTACCATAAATATGCGCTGTAGTGCCAAACAAACAAGCAGCACCTATTTTCCAAAGTCAAGTAAGTACAATGCATTCTTAGTCTTGCTGGTGGTAAGGCATAGACTAATGACCAGGTAAGGCAAATGAAGAATGTATTTCTCCCAGCCACGCATTCAGTACATCCTTACCTCGAAGCCAACTCAATCACATTTTTTTTAAATGATCCAATCTCTTAATTTGAAGATTCAATATATCAAAGATGAGTTATGTTGCATGGCAATAGTATTCGTCATTTTACTTTCTCTATTCATACATAATGCTCTTTAAAGTGTAATTTTCTCATAATCTACAGAAATATAACTGCCAACGCTCATGCAGACTCCTTGTTTCACCATGATAAAAAACCTAGTTAATTTGTGTTAACTGTTAAGTCATTTTCAGATAAGAATGACCTATTTGTACTTACCATTCCTCCCTTCCCATCAGAACATGAAAAATCAGGTACTTTTGACTATAGACAATCTTCCCTTCATATCTCAATATAGGCTATTGACGGGTGATTATAGAAAGACAATGTTTTTTTTACTCTACCCTCCTCAGACCCCACGTTGTGGGACTTCACTGGGTATGTTGTTGTAGTGTCTTCTTTACTCTTTAATTTACCAATCTCCAGATCCTTTTTATGTAAATTCTTTTGCATCAATATATTTTTTTTTTCCTTTTAGCGAAATTGATCAAGTTGACCCTATGTTATTTCCCCCCTTTATCTTATACTTTTTACCTACAACTTGGTGCCATTTTGTACTGAATAGGGATTCTAAATTCATTCACAATATAATTAGAGAAATTATTTTTAAAATTGTTACAGTTCGTTTTGTGACAAGTTAAGATTCGTTCCAAATTCTAGTGCTATCTTAAACAATTTCTATTTCAGCATTAAGCGCATTCAGTTTGAGACCCTCTTTAATTTTCAATTGTGTAAATAAAATTTTGACTTTAGATTAGGAGCAAATTTCTCTTTTCGTATTTAATCGTTTATTTTGTTTTTCTGAGAAGTTCAATGCTCGATGTCATTAACAAATGGTTTTTATTACTACAACTTAAGTAGTACGTTTTGATAGTGGGAATAACACTTGAGTTGCTATATAACATAAATGAAAAATAAAAGGAGATCCTTATCTAATTTAATACCAACTGTGAGGCGTTAATAACTTTACCAGGCTCCCCTTCTAATGTTGCTATATAAGCCAAGATTTGAGATCTTTCTCTATATTTATTATCTTAATGTCCTTTGAAGGGGGGAAAAACACTATCAAATTATGTACAAGTAGGTGATCCAAGGCAGAAATGGAATAGAAAGGTTTAACCTTTTTTATTGGACAGAAGAAGAAGATCCGACCTCCCACACTCTCCGCACCCACACGGCAAAAGTCAGCACCGCAACGGCAAAGCGGAACGTCCATAAATTCGTCTAAATTTATCTCGTCAGCCCACTTGAAAAACTGACACTTGCTTTTCTGAAATCCAAAACAAGATGAAACATGACAGACAAAATATGTTAGTGCATGCAGGGAGGGAGGGAGAAGAGAGACTGACGTACGTCGTTAGCGGGGCAGCGGTAGAAATCGCGCCCAGGGTTTTTAAGGGTCTTAGAAGTGAAAAGTTTGCAACACCCAGCACCGCAACGGCATGGCAGGGACCGTTGAAATTTCTTACCATCAGCTTTGTTGATCTTGCCATGTGCCCCATCAACTCTCTGGTTAAGCGTCATTCAGCCTTGATACCTAGAAATTATCTTTCAGTATCTACTACATTCATGTAACCTAGTAGGTGATTAGTATATCTCTCTATATATAATCGAGAATTACATCTACAGTTGGAGGGATTATGGAGAAATTGACAGTCAGCTACTCAAAAGGGAAAGTGAGCGCTACAAGACAACCGGCGATATTCTCGCAACCAAAAGTAGCATTATTTTTCACATTTCAAACTAATTTCTTTCATTAAAATTAAGGGAATAACGTTTCCATCCCGGCACATCGAAACATTCGGATTATAGGTTCATAATACTAACATAAATCTTTAGTTTAATGAAATAAAAAATTAAACATAAATTATAGTCTTTAATATTATCCTTCCACATAGTTGGTAAGAATAAATTTGCTATAAGTATACTATCATACTATCAAAAAATGGTCATATTTATCCTCGGTTAAAGGTAAATTTGTCTAAGGGGTCGGGTTGAACCGGGACCGGACCGGTCGACCCGACACAAAATTCGGTCCGGTAAGGCTTACCGGGTTGGGGGTTGGTTTGGCCCCAACCCGCATGGGTTACAGAGAAATCTAGTAAGGACCCGGACCGGTTGAACCGGTAACGAAAAATCGATAAGGGAAAAAAAATAAAGGGTTGTTGGTGCCCAACAGTAACATTACCGTTGGGGCTGTGGGTAGAGGGGCTGGGGGAGGGGCCAACGGTCAGTGGACCGTTTAGCATTTGTTTTTGTTTTTTTATTTTTTGTTAATTACATTTTTATCCTTTAAAAAATCTATAAATACTCTACATTTTGGTACACTCGTTTCATTCTTTAATTATTTTATTAAATTGTCATATTTATTTGTTGATTATTTAAATATTTTATAATGTCTTTGCTAATGTTCTTCATCATCTAATCAAAATATAGATTATGATCAAATGTAAGAAGATTTTGAAATAGAAGATAATGAATATGATAACGTTCAATTAGATAATATTGTTGAACTTGAAGAAACTGAACCTCCTACACCTACTAGTGTTCCTTCACGATGTTAGTGCTGCAGTGGTAGTCGTGAACCTCCTTTACCGTGGTTCTGAGAACCGAAATAAGGATAAAAATGAGTAAAGTGTGGCTCTTTTATGATAGAGTTGGGGACACTGATAGAGTTAGATGTAATATTTGTGGGAAAACTTACAAACATAAGAGAGGGGGTGGTGACGGAGGAACGGGCACTATAGGTAGACATTTATTGAAAGATCATCTGATACAACGGGGTGTTGCCACTGATTTAGAACCCGATCAACAATAACTTAATCCATTAACGGGGGGTTGGCTAAGTACGATCCAAAGAAGGATCGCATTAAATTAGCAAAAATGATTGTCGGAGATTGTTTACCTTTTTCTTTTGCTTCTTCTTCATATTTAATTACATATATTCAAAGAGTTAGTTAGTTTTACTGCAGACATTAGGCATGCTTTAAACGGTTATGATTATTTAACAATTACTTGTCATTGGATTGATGAAAATTATAAAATGAAAAAACGTATTATTGCTTTTGCGTATGACGAGGATCAAAGTCATACTGGAAAATATACAAGCGAAACTATTTGTGCTTATGCCAAAAATTATAATATTTATAAAAAAATACTTTGTATATCATTCGATAATGCATCTAATAATACTGCTGTTGTAGATCTTTTAAAAGTGGAATTAGAACCGCTACTTCCTGATATATTTCATGTTCGTTGTGCTTGTCATATTTATAATTTAATTGTTAAAAGTGGTCTTGAGTTATTTGCAACTGAAATACAAATTGTCAAAAGAGCTGTTAGAGTTATCCAAGGTAATAATATAAAAAATAGACTTATAGAATTTAAAGAAAAATATAAACAATTTGATTTGAGACATAAATTCATGCCACAAGAGATTATTACACGGTGAAATTATACTTATTTATTTTTAAAAGAATGGTATAAGTATAAAGACATCATAACACATGTTTCAAATGCTCATTGTAAGAACGTCATTTATATGTTAACCGGCGATGTTTGTAAATCAATTACTGAACTTTTAAAAAAATTACGTAAATTTTACACTGCTACTGTTGAATTTTCGAGATCTTATTACCAAACAGTTTGTAATGTTTTAGCTCATATAGCTAAAATTTCATATTTACTTTATGGTTTAAAATCAAATATAAAATATAAAGCTGCAGTTACAGTTATGTTTGAAAAGTTAAAAAAATATTTTTTTTTCCTATTCCTGATATTTATTGTATTGCGATCTTAAATCCTTCATTAAAAAGTAGATTGTCATAATTTAATATTTAGTTTATATACTTATATGGAAGTAGGTGAAACAGAAACTCCATCTTCATTTGATTGCATATGTATACTTGATACTAATTTAGCTAAATTATATGATTATTATGCTACATTACATGACAACAACAACTCTGCTACTAATATTTCTTCTAGTTCTGTTTCTGCTTCTGTGTCTACATCTGCAGGATTCGATGAAGACGATAAAAATGAATCTTTATCTATATGGAGCACTTTTGCAACAACACAAGCAAGCACAACTCGAAATTGTGATGAGATGCAGTTTTATTTGCAAAAGCCAACGGAGCCGAAGAAAAACTTTCAACCTTTACAGTGGTGGCAGGATAACAAAAGACAATTTCCGGTACTAGCAGTTATGGCACGGGATGTTCTTAATGTGCTTATCTCAACAGTGGCTTCTGAAAGTGCATTCAGTCAAGCACAAGATCAAAAAAGAGGCACACGTCACTCATTGGGCGGAAGCACATTAGAAGTGTTAGTATGCTTAAGGAATTGGATCAGATCAGAGAGAAGAAATCAAGGATATGAAGACGTTGACACTCCGGAAGATGAAGAAATCGGCAATATTTTGGAAACGGAGCGGCCAAGGCGACAGAATTAATACTCGGTTAGAGGCTATGGAGTATAACCAATTCAATCAACCTATAAATTACGAAGAACTTGCAAGAATGATGCATAATATGTAAATAACAATTATTATTACTTCATTATGTACTCTTATTAACAATTAACATTATGAATAATGAAAGTTCGAAAGTTTACCTCTTATCATTAGTTTTTATTTTATTATCTTTTTAGTTGTTATTTGTTAACTTATCTTATGTCTACTAATTTAATAAATTAATAAATTTTCGGAATAAAAAAAATTAAAAAAAATTAATTTAGTTTATATAACTATAAAGTATAAAGTTATAAACTATATTATATTATTATATTACATATTTAATTTGAATTTAGTTAGATTTTTGAAATTTATAAAAAAAAAAACGGACCGGTAGGCCCGGTTCAACCCGGACCCGCACGGGCCGATCAAAAATTCGGTAATGAACCGGACCGATAGGCCCGAAGCGATGGACGGACGATAACCGGCCCGAACTAATTCAACCCAGATGGCACCGATCCGAATCGATTCAACCGTAATGGGCTCCGGTCAACCGATTCGACCCGTGAACTCTGCCACGGTCCGGATCGATCCGTTAGACAAGTATAGTTAAAGTATGGGGACAAATATACCCTTTCCGTTATGAAAGTTGTTGTATTTGCCCAGTTTTAATAGATATGCCACGGTGGACGCCACGTGGGCAAAACCGCTTAATTATTACCCGACCCGTAATCCGACCCACATACCCATAACGGGTCAGTATAAAAGAAAGGACCCGATCGATTTCAAGCCCTAAGTCTCGATTTCAAGCTTTCAAAACCTCAATTTCAAGCTTTCAAAACTGAATCCAAAACCAAATTCGTCTTAATCTTGTTCTAATCGTGTTCAAGGTGTCGATTTCAAG
The DNA here is from genome assembly GCA_029844215.1 of Przewalskia tangutica. NCBI lineage: Eukaryota > Viridiplantae > Streptophyta > Magnoliopsida > Solanales > Solanaceae > Przewalskia > Przewalskia tangutica. The sequence goes on along the minus strand of CM056733.1, from coordinate 111,683,488 downwards.
CCCTAAGTCTCGTATTCACTGATGCGACCCAAGGCTCCTCGAATTTCTTCGTCAATCTAAAGCAAATTCTTGTTCTAATCATGTTTTTTTGGTACGAATTTCTTAACTTTTTGTGTTATTCGTTAGTTACATGTTATTATTTACATGTGTTCTTCGATTTTGATTTTGTGAATTTGTGGTAAATTGATTTTGCGAATCTGTTTTATGACTCGATTATGATTTCATTGTTCGACCTGGTGTTTTTCGATTTTTGGTTCCGACAATGTTCACTCGGTATTCAATGATGTTCACTCGGTTTTTTGTCCATGCCTAGTTGAATATTTTATTAACTGAAATCTGGACTAAGTTCATATTTTCTGTCCAGAAATTTGAAAAACTGAATTTTATCATAAACTGAATTTTACCAGAAGCTGAAAATTTCTGTCCTGATTTCTGAAAATCTGAAAAACATAAATCTGAAAGGAAAACCTATTACATGTTCTACATGCCATCAAAGTGGACACAATGCAAAGGGATGTGATAAGGTAACACTTTAAACACAAGAACTATTGATCAGTGTTGGTTTGATTTTATTTTTTATTATTTCTTCATTTTTTGTTCATAGAGAAGTTCTTTTGGATATTGGCAATAGGAGGATGAAGAATACATTGAAAGTTTCGCCGGCGAATTAATGTCGTCATTGGATGCGTTTAGGAATGTAATAGCAGATTTGAAGAGTGAAGAGATATGTTGAAAGAAGAAATTGGTGTGTTGAATGGTATAAATCAAGCTGAAATGAATAAAGTTTTGAAGATGTGCGTGTTTATGATTATTTAATGGGTGTTATTAGTTGAATTTGTTGTGGCATTGATTATGAAATAATTATGTATTTGTAGTTGAGTAAGAACTTTTAATGTTATGTTTATGAATTAGTAGTAGTAGCTATGAACGAAATTAGGTAGCATCATTATTTATTTGTAGCTGCAGTAGTATCATTATGTATTTGTAGTTGTGTAGTGAAGTTTAATGGTAATTTAACGTTATATTTTGGTGAAAATTATGAAAGTTATGTAGTGAAAAAATATTGAAGAAAGTTTTTAAGTTTTTTTTGTTGGTAATAAAACCAGTCCAATTAACATCAACAACAACAACAACTACTGCACAAACAGCAGCATCAACAAATATTACGTGTAGCAACATAAACAACAAACAACAGCAACAGACAACAACATCAACATAAACATCAGTTACACTGTTGCACTACTGCATAAACAACAAACAACAGAAGCATAAACAACAGCAACAACATAAACAACAAACATCAGCAACAGTATATGAACATTCAAAGGTATTACTTAGTATTGTTACATCAATACATACCAAAAAAATACTCACTATACATCAGTATCAGTAAATTCATCTTCACAAAAAAATAAGCTTTATTATTCATGTCTTTATCATGTTTGAGACTTCACATTCCTCTTCTATATCTTCATCTTATCATTTGTAACAAGAGCCTTGTTTGGTGGTTGATAAGGCATGTTGGTTGACTGACTCATTACAGTAGAATCACCAACAATTGAGTTTTTTCTTGTTGGTGTAGCTAATATTTGTTTCATCATTTCAAATATCATAGTATTTGCTTCATAAAATGACCTTGATCTTAGTGATGGTTCTGGTTCTAGCACAGTTGTGGTGTTGCTGCTTTGAAAAATTTCTTCTGGTTCTAGCACAGTTGTGGTACTGTCACGCCCCAAATTTTTCCTAAGTCTTTACTTAGGGCGTGATGGCACCTGGATAATTATTTTCCACCAGGAGCACCATTTAATTTTCTTTATTTAGAAATTTAAACTTATATTCAAATACGGAGCTATTAATAAAAATAACAATAAAGAAATTTATTTATGTCTTTATTGAAAATATAACGCGAGCTCATGCTCGTGCAAATATTGTTTCTACATAGACATACTGACAAATATTATTCTAAGTTGGAAGGGAGACCATTTCACACGGCCATTTCCCGAGACATTGGAACTGACATTCTAAACCTGACGAGTACCAAGCCTGAAACAATGGACTTGGTATGACAAGAGGTTGCGGGACGATCGCTAGCCTTGGCGTGGAGCCTTTCCTCTATCACGCTTTTCTGAAACAAGTTAAATAAAGAGTCAGCCCTACCATCCGAATTTGGTGAGAACCTTACCCTGCAATTCAAAGTAACACCACAACATTCCAAGCGCAATCACATTATAACGTAATAAGCATATTGCAAAAACATATCAGGTTACAACATTTTTAAATATGCAACAACTCCTCATGGGAAATTCTCGGTTTAGCTAACACTTCATTTTATCTCATATTATACGTGTTGACACCCAATTTTGACCCTCCCGTCCAGTCATTAACTATAAAATTACACTAATTTTCAACAATAATTTTAATAATTTTAAAATAATAAAATGCAGCAATAAAATATTAATACAGGCATAAATAAACAATTTAATAATAAATAATAAATACATAAAATAATAATATAACACACGCATTTTATTAATAGCAGAATTAAGAAGTCCTAATTTTTATTTAATAAGTCTTAATAACGACATCACATTATAAACATTAAACACTAATTAAATAGCACACCCGTCTTTATTTTTAATCTCAAACTTAGACTAACAAAGCACCTAAAATAATCTAATCATTTTAAATAATTTAATTAATAATACACTACCCTAATTAAAACACCTAAGAACCAATACCTAAGTAATAGCCCAATACCCATTAATTTCGTCCACCTAAATACAACACTCACCAGCCCATTCGCCCAGCCCAATTAAACAACCCGCGGCCCAGCACCCGCAAGCCCGTCTGCCCTTTAACTTATTACCAACAGCCCACAAGGCCAATACCTTCCCTTCATCCTCGTCCCTTAGCCCCTAAAAAAAAAACCAAACAGAAGAAAAGAAACCTAAACCTAAAGGGAAATCGCCGCGCCTCCATCCCAATCCCGGATTTCTCGCCGGAAAACCTGGGTCATACAATCATCTACTTCCTTTTCACAACCCACATCCCAAACGGCAACAAATCCTTTCACCCCGAAAAGGATTTCGAATCAAAAATCATGTCCAAAACTGCCCAAATCAAATAACCAAAATTATTCTCAAAATCATCTCTCAAGACTTACCATTTCTAGTCCAAAATCGAACCACATAACCCGTCGATTTCTTGCCATATTCATGCATCCTAAAAGGGGTATAAATGGGGGAACTTTCATAGACAACGGGCAGAGGGTGATATGAAAAAGAAACCCGAAATCTGGGCATCAGTTCTGGCATGCAAAATCAGCAAAGAATAGAAAACCCCAAACCCTTTCTTTTGTAGACTCTCGATCTCCAGGATCTAAAAGGAAATTCGGATTAAGAGCAAAAATCAAATTAAACTTCAGTTTTTTTTTTCCAAACCGCATAGCACAAAACCTCCGAGCGGATCGACGACTTGATACGCTGCCTCGGTTCGCTGGCCGGAGAAGGTAAACCCATTTTTTGGTTTCTTAGGCGATTTACACATTATAACCTGTTTGAATGATGTGTTCTGTTAATAATGTTTAATGCCGTCAATTGCTGCTGGGTTGGTCGAAATTACTGGTTTAATGTCGCATCTGTGATTAACGTTAATCGCTATTGACGCTCACGATTACGCCTATTAATGTAGTTTCGGGTGGTGTACTATCTGTTAGCCGATAACATTCGACGTCGCTGTAGGAATTAGTCGATGTTATATTAGATAACTGACAATGTGATTCCAGCTTTGAATCTTGGCGAGCATGATCCTTTATACTTGGCAGTAAAATATAATAAGAAACTTTATAAGTATTGATTGGATAGTCTACTATGGTTGTCTGTTTCTGCCTATTATGTATTTGAGAACGTATACCAGTCTCTGCTGATTTTCCTCATCTGCTAGTTCTAAGTGAATTAGAAATATATGGTCTTGGTATCTGATCTCTTGTCTTGTCTACAAGTCTCATCTTCTACCTTGAATCTGGGTCCCCTGAACCATTATGTGTTTGCATAATGAAGGAATAAAAACTGCTTGTCTTTAAATATGTATGGATGATCTCTTACTATATGTCACTGATCGTAGGCCCTTATCTTGGACAGTCTGGCTCATGTCTTTCATATTCATATCCCTGCACGCTTAAGATGATTCCCTCAAATGGTCATCAATCTTATTGTCTCTCTCCTCTCTGTTTTTCCCCTGCCTGCATCTGTTGGTTGAAACTAAATGTGTATGTGTATAAAAATGCATAACCTACTGTGTTAAGTTTTTTTTAGTGTATACAGACCTCCCCTTCCCCTGGTTTTTTCTGTATATCGTCAAGCATACCATGAATCTCTGGCACATATCATGTATATTACCCTTTGTATGTCTAAATGTGCATTACTGTGTATCAATTTTGGCCCCTCTGTCTTGTTCAAGTTCATTAGTTTTAGGGTGATTTAACTAAATGCTAGCTAAAATATGCACATGTTCACTATTTGGAATATTTACTAATTCTTATATTTTCTTATTTTTTACATGAAATGCATCGGAGCCAAACATGAAGAGTCTCACGGCGAGACTCATCACAAGCTGCAACAAATGAAGACTCGCATATGTGTCCACCGCATCCCGCCTCAGAATTCTCAAACAAAAGGGGGACGAGACGACATTGTCATCCCCCCTAAGAGAATCCTTTGGCCTCTTAATCTCTTACGTCTTATATATATTTGTTTGCTTATTTGTTGAAACTTAATCAGCTAACTTTGTAATTAATAGGAGACATAGAACAATTAGTTTTTTTTTTAGAATAAATAAATCGGGCAGATAGTTTTAAAAATCAGAAAGACACTTTTAAATTACTTCTTTTAAGGACTTGACATGCATGTCTAAACTTTACTAAGCAATTTAACTCGCAACCAACGTAGTACTTCTTATAAAATTCATGATAAAATACATTGATTTCCTCATAAGCTCTTTTATTAGCATAATATAAAAACTATGTAGAATAGCTTTCTTATCACAAAAATTATAAAATAATCACCTTTGCACTATACTATGCAATATATATTTTATCTAATATAGCAAATTCATATGTTCTCAAGTATCTTATGAACGTATATTTTCATCCAAAAATTATATCTACTTTATAAAATCATAAAACTTCTATGTCGTCAAAGAACACATTTCCTTACTTTATATAAAACACTTGCAACATTCTTTCAATACGCCTTTCTTAGCATAAATAATTAACCCTAGGTTTGAACGGATAACCGCAAGTTAGCGGATCCTTTAGGGTGCCTAACCCCTTCCCTTTAGGATAATAAAGAACTCTTACCCAGAATCTCATTAAGTTTAGCAGACCATTAAATGGAGTTAATGTTTACTTTAAACTAGTTAACATTTAGGTGTCCTAATTCACCCAAATTAATTAGGTGGCGACTCCGCGAACCCTTTAGCATTTAGCACCTTTTAGCAACAACCCTAGCAGTACCTTTAGCATTTCTAGCCCTTTTAACATTTTTAATATTCTAGCATCTTTTAGCACCCTTTTACATCCCTTTTAACATTTAGCATTTTTTTTATTTATTTCCTAACTTTTTTTATTAAGAAGCAGGGTTCGCTAAAGAAAAAAGTCGCGGTCGAAATCGGGCGCGACAGAATGACGACTCTGCTGGGGATTTAAGGTTCTTAACCATAACAGACCTAGGGTTATTATTTGACATTATTTTTTGCATTTAATTTTGTGTGCTATATTTTGTTTATTTTAATTGCTACATGCTTTACTGCTTTCCCTAAACTGGCATTCCGCTCATATTTCTTCCACTCTAGAAAATTCACACAATCACACACTACATGCGAGGTGCGCTGGGTGCATCAACAAAATTCTTTCTTCCAAACCCAAATTTAGGAGAGTTGGTAACATACGTGGAGTGTCCGGTCTAACCGGTGGCCGCGTAGCCTTCTCACTCGAGTTGTCCGCTCGGGAACCTTGCGTACAGAAAAGCCAAATCTTAGAAACTTAAGATAGAGCTATACCACCCTTTATTTTAGGGCATGCATGCATTTACCTTAGGTGGGTCGGTCCCTGGCATCGACACCACAATTAGGAAGACACCAAACTTGTCGACGGGTTTCTCAACCCAACGACCAACCAGCATACTATGTGTAGCGTGACAATGATAGACAGATCCAAACCCAATCATGACATGCCAAAATTGGGAAAAGTGCACCGTCATTTGGTCGTCATTTCCAACGAAAGCATTACAGTTGGGCGGCCTGGACAGATCCATCATAACCTCGCATATGTGACGTTTAGGCCTACCTCTGGCATAAAGAGGTCCCAAACATATTAGAACACGCACTTGATTTGCAATTTGCTTATTAGTATATATTGCCCGCAACTTTTTGCATATTATACTAACTTGGTTTATCGTTGGTTAAAGGATTATTTTTGCCTAGCTTATCCCCAAAAGGTTGATTCGCGTTGACTGGTAGAAGCACAATCATCCAATAAATGACTAATCCAGAGGCACCGGAACGAAACGACTTAGGACTCGTCCCCGTTCCCGTAGAGGATGCAGAGGCGTTAGAAAGGAGAAACACCAATGATCAAAACCTCGCCACACTATTGCAGCAAATGGAAATCATGCTGGCCAAAATAGAAAGGCTCAAAATATCACAAACTGTCATTAGTTTGAATGCACCACTCCCAGAGCAAAGGACAAATGCAATCATGTCACAAGCCCTTGAGCCTCCACTTCCCCAAAGCTCCCCGCAAAGGCCGCAACATACCGGCTCACACCAAAACGTCACTCGCCCGGTCAATTTGCAAACCGACCTCCAAAATAATTTGTTCACTACATAGACATCTCAACCTCCACCTACTTATATCTCCCCACTCAACCCAAATTGCCAAGCCACCCAATACGAGCAGATGACACACAAACAATATGAGGGATTAGCACATCCGATCGAAAGTCAACCATTTATTATGCATGATCCTCTCAAGAGACGGATCGGGAGCGGCACTGAGCTAGGTGATGAAAATATGGCAAAAGAAATCAGTAGCGAAAGAGGCATTCAAAACATTCAAATGAACAAATGGGAGGAAGGTTTAGAATATGAAAACTTATGTATGCACCCGACGTTGAATTACTCATGGGTACAAGTGCCCAAATTTGACATGTTCGATGGAAAGGGAATCCTCGAGCTCATCTAAGGTCATATTGCGATAAATTGATTGGAGTTGGTAAAAATCAAGCAATCATCATGAAGCTATTCATCGTGAGTCTAACCGTGCGCTGGATCGTACACACGCCAAGACCTCGAAAATGGGAATTTGAAATGCCATGGCACAAGATTTCATGGATAGATTTAGATTCAACATCGACATCTGATGCGATTTTATCTTATGAAGCTTGAAAAGAAATCCACGTAAACTTTCGGGGAATACGCCTGGGTGGCGGTCGAAGCGTGAAGGTCCAACCTCCAACGGCGAGAGCGAAATGACCACTTTGTTCGTGCAGTCGTTGAAAGACGCGACATATTATGAAAGGATGATCAGTGTAATTGGGCGAAGTTTTGCGGAAAGTCGTAAGAATGGCGACCGTGGAAGAAGGCATTAAGACAGCGAATTACAAACTTGACAACTCTACAAGCAACCAGCGTGGCAATGCGATCGATTCCATGTGAGGTACCTCGCGAGGAGAAGAGATCGTCACCCTCTATCACGGTCATTCGAGCATAGGCGAACAACATCCGGTGTATCACGATCCACCGCCTCGCTTACTATAACCAAAACACTCAAAATCCACATTATCGACTACGCCCCATATCCTCGTTTACCATACCCAACCAAAGATATCCAAAATACTCACCACAATCACGAACCCGCGACCAAACGGACCCAAACCCCGTAGATGCGAAAGAAAACCAACAAAACCTATACACCTTTGGCGAACCCATAGCCCAGTGTATGAGAAGCCGCGTGAATACTCCACCCAATTACCAAATACCTCTGTGCCTACCTCTCGAGGACAGGATAAAACTAAACATCATGCATACCACTCGGTGCGGAGGACACGACACGAAAATTGTTACACCTCAAAGACAAAATCGAGGAATTGATCAAAGATGGAGTCATCCAACTTAAGAAGTTCCCCAATATAAACAACAACCACTTACGGACCACGATGATGCACATGTGAACATGATTGTTGAACAAAACGGTTTGGAAGGTGTCGTTGAATCATCAATCAATCTCCAAGGAAGAGAAATGCTCGCGCTGAGCACATTGCGCTGAATCAATCATTCATCAAAACATGCACTTCGCAGAAATAAAAAAGAAGAAGATACAAAAGCTGCGTGGAAGGGCTCTAAAGTCTGCTCGTTGCTGAAAATACAATGTGATCCGGTATGATCCCGCTGAAGACCCCGCCCTCTAAGACACAAAGCAAGAAGAAGTGGACTCATGCCCCTGCTTTGGCCCGCTGAGTCCTAAAATAGTTAGTTTAATATATTTTGCCCTTCATATGTAATAATTGGAACTACGTGTGACCTGATTCCCTTGGCGGATACGTAGGCGGCCACATCGGTTTCGGTCCCACCTTTTAGAAAATCCCAATTTCTCCTTTGCTTGTAATTGGAACTACGTTCGACCTGATTCTCTTGGCGGATACGTAGGCGGCCACATCGGCCTCGGTCCCACCTTTAGAATTTTAACCAATATTCGCTTGTAATGAACTACGTCATGACCTGATTCCCTCATGGGGATACGTAGGCGGCCTAAATCGGCTTCGATCACACCATTAGGAAACTTTCCGCCGCTCAAAATAACAAGAATACACATAACATACAAGCAACTCCATTGAGACCCCCTTAGGCCAAACACCCTTTTCAAAACTGGGACAAGGTAGGAAACCAGGCAGGGGTTATGAGTCCCAAACAAGGCAGACGTCCGACATCAAGAGTCAAAACTACAAAATCAACGCAAATCAACCGCCCCCCCTCAAACTCACAAATTTTTCTTTGAGCGCAGGTCCTTCATATTAGCAGAAGGTACAACAAAGTTCTGCATACTAGCGACGTAAAATACAACAAAATTCTTGAAGCAGGCGGACAAGCATCAACAATCAGAGTTCAAATCCCGCAACAAATTATAGCGCATCAGCTCGGGCCTAGAGTCAAATTGCAACTCATGCAGTGCACAAACGCACAACAAAGACATCATGACAATCCACATGGTTCACAAATGCATCACAACAAAGGCATCATGGCAATTCGCCAGCGGCAGCATCCAGCATGTCCGCCCAAGGACAACATCTCAGCATTCACAACACCCCACATATCATACAGGGAAGACATCCTTATTCACATAATTGCATTTCTCATATCTTCATCATCTTGTTTTACGATTATACAATAATTTTCTCAAGCTTAGCTTGCGGGAGCATTTATTATACTGAGCATCAAGAACACGCCAAAAACGACTCGAGTCCAAAGCGACTCGTCAAACGACGCCGCGTCAAAACGACGCCGAGTCCAAAACGACTCAGTCCAAACGACTCCGCGTCAAAACGACTCGCGTCGAAAGCGACTCGCGTCAAAACGACGCCGGTCAAAACGACGCCGAAGTCGAAACGACTCCAGTCCGAAACGACTCGGTCGAAAGCGACTCGCGTCCAAAACGACGCCTCAAAACGACGTCGAGTCGAAAATGACTCGGTCGAAAGCGACTTACGTCCGAAAACGACGCCGGTCCAAAACGACGCCGAGTCAAAGCGACGCCGAGTCGGAAACGACTCAGTCAGAAACGACTCGCGTCAAAACGACGCCACGTCAGAAAACGACGCCACGTCCGAAAACGACGCCACGTCCGAAAACGACGCCACGTCCGAAAACGACGCCACGTCCGAAAACGACGCTAAGTCCGAAAACGACGCTAAGTCCGAAAACGACACCACGTCCGAAAACGACGTCGAGTCCGAAAACGACTCCGAGTCCGAAAACGACGCCACGTCCGAAAATGACGCCACGTCCGAAAACGACGCCAAGTTCGAAAACGACGCCACGTCCGAAAACGACGCTAAGTCCGAAAACGACACCACGTCCGAAAACGACGTCGAGTACGAAAATGACTCCGAGTCTGAAAACGACTCCAAGTCCGAAAACGACGCCACGTCCGAAAACGACGCCAAGTCCGAAAACGACGCTACGTCCGAAAACGACGCCACGTTCGAAAACGACGCTAAGTCCGAAAACGACGCCACGTCCGAAAAACAACGCCTAGTCCGAAAACGACGCCAAGTCCGAAAACGACGCCATCATCAACATATCACATCTACGCAGGGACGATTTTCTCTGTTCTCAAAATTGCATTTTTTCTCATTCATGCTTTATTATTCTGTCTTAGCAGTTATGCACTAACTCTTTCTTGAGCTTTAGTCTACAGGGGCAGCAGCAACACGTCCAGGCAACGACGTCATCAACACAACAAGTCCAAAAAAAAAAAAAAAAACGACGCCAAGTCCGAAAACGACGCCAATAGCAACATTCCAATACAACAGATTCGCTCACAAAGTCAAACTGCAACAAGTCTACATCAAATACATCCTGCAAAAAACCATAGGACGATAACGTCCATACAAGGCGTCATTTGCATTTCGTTTATACAACGGCGAACACTCGCATTTCGTCTATACAACGGCGAACACTCGCATTTCGTCTATACACGATTTACGCTCATACAAGGCGTCATTTGCATTTCGTCTATACAACGACGACAGCGCCCATACAAGGCGTCATTTGCATCTCGTCTATACAAGACGGCGTATCATCACATCATTTCATTATATAGTATATACAATCTGACTACAACCACAGCACAAAGTTTACATTCTTACATTATTTTGGTTTTGACAGTTATGCACTAATGCTTCTATCTTAGCTTCAATCTACAGGAACTGCACAAGATGGAGCACAACGTGGATTTTCTCTACAAATAACCGGCAATTTGTTGGGGGGCCAACCTTCCCAATGAATGGCAGAAGCGGCCTCAAGCGTCGGTCCACTCGTTCCACATCACCATAAAACCCAGTACCATAAGCCATAGCGGTACACCCCTAAGTTCAAGCCAATTATTTTATTTTTATTTTTTACACCATAGCCCAGTGTCGTCATAACTCGACACTGGGACAAATTTTGAGTCCGCGTTAGCCCGCCTTGGTGTTTTGATCATGGTAACCCGGTGTCGTCATAACTCGACACTGGGACAATTTTTTTAAATTTCTGCGTCAGCCTTGTCTATTTGCCCAAACCTTTCAATTCTGAGGATCGAGACAAAATTGGCTATGAGTCAACGTCTTTGTCCGAAGATTCTTCCATCATCTCCATACAAAGAGGGACAACTGTTGACACCCAATTTTGACCCTCCCGTCCAGTCATTAACTATAAAATTACACTAATTTTCAACAATAATTTTAATAATTTTAAAATAATAAAATGCAGCAATAAAATATTAATACAGGCATAAATAAACAATTTAATAATAAATAATAAATACATAAAATAATAATATAACACACGCGTTTTATTAATAGCAGAATTAAGAAGTCCTAATTTTTATTTAATAAGTCTTAATAACAACATCACATTATAAACATTAAACACTAATTAAATAGCACACCCGTCTTTATTTTTAATCTCAAACTTAGACTAACAAAGCACCTAAAATAATCTAATCATTTTAAATAATTTAATTAATAATACACTACCCTAATTAAAACACCTAAGAACCAATACCTAATTAATAGCCCAATACCCATTAATTTCGTCCACCTAAATACAACACTCACCAGCCCATTCGCCCAGCCCAATTAAACAACCCGCGGCCCAGCACCCGCAAGCCCGTCTGCCCTTTAACTTATTACCAACAGCCCACAAGGCCAATACATTCCCTTCATCCTCGTCCCTTAGCCCCTAAAAAAAAAACAGAACAAAAGAAACCTAAACCTAAAGGGAAATCGCCGCGCCTCCATCCCAATCCCGGATTTCTCGCCGGAAAACCTGGGTCATACAATCATCTACTTCCTTTTCACAACCCACATCCCAAACGGCAACAAATCCTTTCACCCCGAAAAGGATTTCGAATCAAAAATCATGTCCAAAACTGCCCAAATCAAATAACCAAAATTATTCTCAAAATCATATCTCAAGACTTACCATTTCTAGTCCAAAATCGAACCACATAACCCGTCGATTTCTTGACATATTCATACATCCTAAAAGGGTATAAATGGGGGAACTTTCACAGACAACAGGCAGAGGGTGATATGAAAAAGAAACCCGAAATCTGGGCATCAGTTCTGGCATGCAAAATCAGCAAAGAATAGAAAACCCCAAACCCTTTCTTTTGTAGACTCTCGATCTCCAGGATCTAAAAGGAAATTCGGATTAAGAGCAAAAATCAAATTAAACTTCAGTTTTTTTTTTTTCAAACCGCATAGCACAAAACCTCCGAGCGGATCGACGACTTGATACGCTGCCTCGGTTCGCTGGCCGGAGAAGGTAAACCCATTTTTTGGTTTCTTAGGCGATTTACACATTATAACCTGTTTGAATGATGTGTTCTGTTAATAATGTTTAATGCCACAATTCTTCTTTGGGTTGGTCGAAATTACTGGTTTAATGTCGCATCTGTGATTAACGTTAATCGCTATTGACGCTCACGATTACGCCTATTAATGTAGTTTCGGGTGGTGTACTATCTGTTAGCCGATAACATTCGACGTCGCTGTAGGAATTAGTCGATGTTATATTAGATAAGTGACAATGTGATTCCAGCTTTGAATCTTGGCGAGCATGATCCTTTATACTTGGCAGTAAAATATAATAAGAAACTTTATAAGTATTGATTGGATAGTCTACTATGGTTGTCTGCTTCGCCTATTATGTATTTGAGAACGTATACAGTCTCACTGATTTTCCTCATCCGCTAGTTCTAAGTGAATTAGAAATATATGGTCTTGGTATCGATCTCTTGTCTTGTCTACAAGTCTCATCTTCTACCTCAACTGGTCCACGAACCATTATGTGTTTGCATAATGAAGGAATAAAAACTGCTTGTCTTTAAATATGTATGGATGATCTCTTACTATATGTCACTGATCGTAGGCCCTTATCTTGGACAGTCTGGCTCATGTCTTTCATATTCATATCCCTGCACGCTTAAGATGATTCCCTCAAATGGTCATCAATCTTATTGTCTCTCTCCTCTCTGTTTTTCCCCTGCCTGCATCTGTTGGTTGAAACTAAATGTGTATGTGTATAAAAATGCATAACCTACTGTGTTAAGTTTTTTTTAGTGTATACAGACCTCCCCTTCCCCTGGTTTTTTCTGTATATCGTCAAGCATACCATGAATCTCTGGCACATATCATGTATATTACCCTTTGTATGTCTAAATGTGCATTACTGTGTATCAATTTTGGCCCCTCTGTCTTGTTCAAGTTCTGTTAGTTTTAGGGACTGATTTAACTAAATGCTAGCTAAAATATGCACATGTTCACTATTTGGAATATTTACTAATTCTTATATTTTCTTATTTTTTACATGAAATGCATCGGAGCCAAACATGAAGAGTCTCACGGCGAGACTCATCACAAGCTGCAACAAATGAAGACTCGCATATGTGTCCACCGCATCCCGCCTCAGAATTCTCAAACAAAAGGGGGACGAGACGACATTGTCATCCCCCCTAAGAGAATCCTTTGGCCTCTTAATCTCTTACGTCTTATATATATTTGTTTGCTTATTTGTTGAAACTTAATCAGCTAACTTTGTAATTAATAGGAGACATAGAACAATTAGTTTTTTTTTTAGAATAAATAAATCGGGCAGATAGTTTTAAAAATCAGAAAGACACTTTTAAATTACTTCTTTTAAGGACTTGACATGCATGTCTAAACTTTACTAAGCAATTTAACTCGCAACCAACGTAGTACTTCTTATAAAATTCATGATAAAATACATTGATTTCCTCATAAGCTCTTTTATTAGCATAATATAAAAACTATGTAGAATAGCTTTCTTATCACAAAAATTATAAAATAATCACCTTTGCACTATACTATGCAATATATATTTTATCTAATATAGCAAATTCATATGTTCTTGAAGTATCTTATGAACGTATATTTTCATCCAAAAATTATATCTACTTTATAAAATCATAAAACTTCTATGTCGTCAAAGAACACATTTCCTTACTTTATATAAAACACTTGCAACATTCTTTCAATACGCCTTTCTTAGCATAAATAATTAACCCTAGGTTTGAACGGATAACCGCAAGTTAGCGGATCCTTTAGGGTGCCTAACCCCTTCCCTTTAGGATAATAAAGAACTCTTACCCAGAATCTCATTAAGTTTAGCAGACCATTAAATGGAGTTAATGTTTACTTTAAACTAGTTAACATTTAGGTGTCCTAATTCACCCAAATTAATTAGGTGGCGACTCCGCGAACCCTTTAGCATTTAGCACCTTTTAGCAACAACCCTAGCAGTACCTTTAGCATTTCTAGCCCTTTTAACATTTTTAATATTCTAGCATCTTTTAGCACCCTTTTACATCCCTTTTAACATTTAGCATTTTTTTTATTTATTTCCTAACTTTTTTTATTAAGAAAGGTTCATAAAGAAAAAGTCGCTTTAAATCATGCGCGATGTAACGACGACTCATTGGGATTTAAGGTTCTTAACCATAATGCACCTAGGGTTATTATTTGACATTATTTTTTGCATTTAATTTTGTGTGCTATATTTTGTTTATTTTAATTGCTACATGCTTTACTGCTTTCCCTAAACTGGCATTCCGCTCATATTTCTTCCACTCTAGAAAATTCACACAATCACACACTACATGCGAGGTGCGCTGGGTGCATCAGCAAAATTCTTTCTTCAAAACCCAAATTTAGGAGAGTTGGTAACATACGTGGAGTGTCCGGTCTAACCGTGTCGCAGAGCCTTCTCACTGAGTTGTCTCGCCTGAACTCAAGGCATGAGAAAAGCCAAATCTTAGAAACTTAAGATAGAGCTATACCACCCTTTATTTTAGGGCATGCATGCATTTACCTTAGGTGGGTCGGTCCCTGGCATCGACACCACAATTAGGAAGACACCAAACTTGTCGACGGGTTTCTCAACCCAACGACCAACCAGCATACTATGTGTAGCGTGACAATGATAGACAGATCCAAACCCAATCATGACATGCCAAAATTGGGAAAAGTGCACCGTCATTTGGTCGTCATTTCCAACGAAAGCATTACAGTTGGGCGGCCTGGACAGATCCATCATAACCTCTCTAGTATTTTGCTTATTGTTCTTCTTGCCCTCTTGGTATTTTTTCCTCTTTTTTTCACTTGTTTTTTTCTGATTTTCTAACCTTTATGTTATGTACTTTGTTTGTGTGTAAATACAATGTATAAGTGGAGAGTTTTCTATAACCTATGGGAGGTGAAATGACAAGAGTTGGAGGGGAAATGAAAAAGGGGGGAGGGTGAAGGGATTTACGTACGTGCTGCTTGTTTCTTTTTTTTTTTTTTTTTTTTTTTTTTTTTTTCTCTTTTTTTTTTTTTTTTTCTTATTTTCATTTTTATCCATCTATTTATCACTTTAACACTAACTCCATTCCATGCAATTTATTCTTTATTTTCTTATATATATGTATTTTTATTAACTCAACCAACAACTATATATTATTATTATTTTTCGGATTTTACATTCTTTCCTCCTTAAGCAACATTCGTCCTCGAATGTGAATAAGGTCGTAACATAATCACATTGACACAATAATAACATAATCACATAGACACAATAATGTTTATTGTTATTGTCACAAATTTGGGGCTTCACATTCTCCCTTCCTTAAGAAGCATTCGTCCTCGAATGGAATAAGGTTGTAACACACGACATGTATACGCAAATGACACACATATGAAGTACTATGTAATGCTTTTTTTTTACCTTAGTCAAATAGGAATGAATATTTGACTTTCATCGCCTCTTCCGCTTCTCAGGTGGCTTCCTCTGTGGAGTGATTCTTCCATAGGACTTTCACGGAAGCAATATCTTTATTTCTAAGGCGTTGGACCTTTCTATCAAGTATTTCTACCGGAGCCTCTTCATATTAAAGCTCTTTATTAAAAACTATCTCCCGGGGAAGGATGACGTGACTTGGATCATGCAAGTATTTTCGTAACATTGACACATGAAATACCGGATGCACTGCTTCCAGCTTTTGTGGAAGTGCTAATCCGTAAGCCACATTCCCCACTCTTCGCAAGATCTCATATGGCCCAACAAACCTTGGGCTCAATTTTCCTTTCTTACCAAAGCGCATCACTCCCTTCATTGGGGACACTTTTAAAAATACTTTCTCCCCCTCTTGGAATTCAAGATCTCTTTTCCGATGATCCGCATAGGACTTATGACGACTATGAGCTGTTTTGATCCGCTCCCGAATCATCTGTACCTTATCATTTGTTTCCTGAATGACTTCAGGTCCGAACAGCTGCGTCTCACCCGCCTCGAACCATCCAAGTGGAGACCTACATTTTCGTCTATATAATGATTCAAACGGGGCCATTTGTATACTAGAGTGAAAACTATTGTTGTAGGCGAACTCAATTAGACATAGATGGTCCAACCAGCTCCCCTGGAAATCTAACACACACGATCGCTACATGTCCTCAAATGTTTGAATTGTTCGCTCAGCTTGCCCATCTGTTTGCGGGTGGAAAGCCGTGCTTAACTTAACTTTTGTCCCGAGACCCTGCTGGAAACTTTGCCAAAAGTGTGAGGTGAACTGGGAACCCCTATCTGAAATAATTTGTAAAGGAATCTCGTGTAACCGCACAATCTCCTTCAAATAAATGCATGCATCGTGGTGCGCGATACGTAGTCTTGACCGGTAAGAAATGGGCTGACTTTGTAAGCCGATCAACAATCACCCAAATAGAATCATACCCTTCTCGAGTTTTCGGTAGACCAGTTACAAAATCCATATGAATCGCCTCCCATTTTCACATGGGGACCCCAATGTCCTGAAGTAACCCGCCAGGTTTTTGATGTTCAGCTTTCACCTGTTGACATATAAGACACCTCCCGACAAACTCCGCAACGTCTTTATTCATCCCGTCCCACCAGTAATTTGCCTTGAGGTCTTGATACATTTTTGTTGACCCTGGATGAATGAAATATCTTGTGTTGTGACCCTCATCTAAGATCTTCCTCCTTATATTCTTTACCTTAGGAACACATAACCTACCCTTATACCGAAGGGTTCCGTCATTATCTCTCAACGTAAACTGTGAAGGTTTTCCCTGTTGGATCCTCTCCCGAAATCCAACAAACTCCGTATCCTCAAACTGACTTTCTTTTATTTCTGAAGCTAAGGCAGACTGCGAGGTATCATGTACCACCACCATACCTTCACCGATCTCAGTTAAACTAACCCCGAAGTTTCCCAATCTTTGTACCTCACGAACAATACCCCTCTTTTGTATTGCCAAATGGGCCAAGCTGCCCATTGATCTCCCATCGAGCGCGTCCACCACGCTGCTTTCCTGGATGGTAAAGAATACTAAGGTCATAATCCCTAAGCAACTCTAACCATCTTCTTTGTCGGAGATTCAAATCCTTCTGCGTGGTTATGTACTGCAAACTTTTATGATCTGTAAATATGTCCACATGCACACCATACAAATAATGTCTCCATATTCGTAAGGCAAACACCACCGCAGCTAATTTCAAGTCATGAGTTGGGTAATTCTTCTCATGTATCTTCAACTGTCTAGATGCATACGCAATAACCTTTCCAAACTGCATCAAGACACATCCTAACCCAACTCTAGAGGCATCGCAAAAGACTGTGAACCCTTCTTGTCCCGATGGTAAGGTTAGGACTGGTGCAGTAGTCAACAATTCCTTTAGTTTCTGAAAACTTGCTTCACATGCTTCTGACCACTAGTACTTAACCGCTTTTTGAGTCAACCGGGTCAAGGGAGCACGAAGACTAGAAAAACCTTTTACGAATCTTCTGTAATACCGAGCCAAACCCAAGAAACTTCTAACCTCTATCGGAGTGGTCGGTTTTGGTCAGTTCTTCACTGCTTCTATCTTCTAGGGGTCTACCATAATTCCATCCCTTGACACAACATGACCCAAAAAGGCTACCTTTTCCAACCAAAATTCACACTTTGAAAATTTAACATATAGTTTCTCCTGTTTCAAGACTTGAAGCACTACCCTCAGATGGTCTTCATGTTCTTCAACACTCTTACTGTAGATTAGGATATCATCTATGAACACAATCACGAACAAATCTAGAAATGGTTTGAAGATTCTGTTCATTAAGTCCATAAAAGCTGCTGGGGCATTGGTTAACCCAAAAGACATGACCAAGAACTCATAATGGCCGTATCGGGTTCTAAAGGCTGTTTTGAATATATCATCTGGATTGATTTTCAGCTGGTGATATCCCGAACGGAGATCAATCTTGGAAAAATAACTAGCTCCCTGAAGTTGGTCAAAAAGATCATCGATTCTTGGTAATGGGTATCGGTTCTTGATCGTGACCTTATTGAGCTGCCGATAATCGATGCACATTCGGAGCGATCCGTCTTTCTTTTTCACAAACAGGACTGGTGCACCCCAAGGGGAAACACTAGGTCTTATAAAGCCTTTATCCAAAAGATCCTTCAATTGTTCTTTTAACTCCCTCCATTCAGCTGGGGCCATTCGATATGGAGGAATAGAAATGAGTCTTGTACCCGGAATTAACTCTATAGCAAACTCCACTTCTCTATCCGGAGGAAGGCCTGGAAGATCTTCAGGAAAAACCTCCGAAAATTTGAACAATAGAACATCATTCACCGCTGGAATTCTTTTGGGTATCCACTATATTAGCCGATATGCATACTCCACTCTGTGACTTCTCAATAACTTTGAGCCCCAAGGTAGGAAATAAACCGACTGAGGATATTCCAACCCTACCCTTATAACAACTTACGGTTCTCCGAAAAGTTAATCTCACTATCTTTCGCGACAATCTAACATGGCATAACATGCCGACAACCAATCCATACCCAAAATGACGTCAAGTCTACCATATCAAGTAATACTAGGTTCACCATTGTTCCCGCCATTCACTTCTAATGGAAATTATTTACCACCCGAGAGGCCCAAATTGAGGCCCCATCGGTCATAACCTCAAAAGGTTCACTTAAATAAAGGTTCTACGTGTAAATTCTTAGCAAAGCCCATTGACACATATGAAAATGTAGAGCGGATCGTATAATACAAATGCATGAATACTCGAGACTAGCAAAATACCAGTGACCACCGCATTAGATGCTTCTGCCTCATTCCTCTGGGTCAAAGCGTAGAGCCGATTAGAATTGTTGGTTTGTTGACCTCCCTGACTCTGGCGGGGTTGGTTTCGATTTTCCACAGGCGATTGTGGTTGCTTCGACCTCCCGAATAGATTGTATTTGAGTCCTCTTTGCAATCCCCACATAGTGGCCTGATTCTCCACAGCTTATAACATGACTTCGTTAAGAGCCGACATTCTCCAAACAGATTTCTTTGAAAAATCTTACAAACCGGTTTGTCCCCTCCTGTGTTAGGATTGGTGGTCTTGTCCTTGCTCACTTGGTGATTAAACCAACTGTTCCCCTTAGGCTTGAAATAAGACTGGCCCATAGATTGGTTCGGTCTTGAAGATCCCTTACTAAACTCCTGCTTCTGATTTTGACTCTGACTAAATGATCCTGACGTCCGAAACCTTTTCTGCGAATACTTCTTTTTTTCCTTTAGCAGAACCTTCTATCCTCATTGTCATACCGACGATCTGAATGTATGCCCGATAATGAGCTAATGCCACTACCTTCTCTTCCAAGTTTGGGTTTAAACCCTTAACAACTCTTTTGACCTTCTCCCTTTCTGTAGGAATAATATGTGTGTTGTATGCTGACAATCGGATGAATTAGGTATTGTATTCTATCACATTGCGGTCTCCTTGTTTCAACAGTTCAAACTCACGTCTGAGCGCATCTTTTCGGGAGTTAGGCATGTACTTTTCACTGAATGCGGCTCTGAACTCCCCCACGTCATCGGTGGTGACATCGGAAAATGATTTCTTCTAAAATTTCTCCACCACACCCGTGTGTCGTCCACTAACCGCGCGACACCAAATTGACGTCACGCGCCTCCACACATCCTCGTAAACGGTAGGTTTTCTACCTCATCGAGAAATACTATTGGGTTAGACTTGTAGTCCTTCCTGTATAGATATGTTCCTCTTCTCTCACAAAATTTGCCCCATAGTCTATCTCGTACCTCTCCTACCTTTTCTGGTGGTGCAATACATCCGTTATTTTATCGTTGTACACTCTTCCACAATCCTTTGAAGGAGGTAGTACAAGAACCAAGTCTTTGAAAAGACTCAAGATAGCACGAGAAGAGTATGAAAGAAGTAAAACTTTAGGATGTTATTAGTTTACTTATTACTAAGGCGCGCGCACACCGTCGCAATAAGTAACTGCTCAAACACCCAACTCAAGAAACTTCCTAGAATCTCCTAACTGGTTTAGCTTTGATACCAACTTGTCACGCCCAAATTTTTCCTAAGTCTTTACTTAGGCGTGATGGCACATGGACAATTATTTTCCACCATGAGCACAATTTAATTCTCTTTATTTAGAAATTTAAACTTATATTCAAATACGGAGCTATTAATAAAAATAACAATAAAGAAATTTATTTATGACTTTATTGAAAATAAACGCGAGCCCATGCTCGTGCAAATATTGTTTCTACATAGACATACCGACAAATATTATTCTAAGTTGGAAGGAGACCATTCCACACGCAATTTCGAGACATTGAACCGACATTCGAACTCGACGAGTACCAAGCCCAAACAATGGACTTGGTATGACAAGAGGTCATGGACGATCGTTAGCCTTGGCGTGGAGCCTTTCCTCTATTACGCTTTCCAAACAAGTTAAGTTAAATAAAGAGTCACCTACCATCCAAATGGTGAGAACCTTACCCTGCAATTCAAAGTAACACCACAATATTCCAAGCGCAATCACATTATAATGTAATAAGCATATTGCAAAAACATATCAGGTTACAACATTTTTAAATATGCAACAACTCCTCATGGAAAATTCTCGGTTTAACTAACACTTCATTTTATCTCGTATTATACGTTAAGACATTCCCCTGCATTTCCACATGTTTATTACATTTATATATTTGTGAACGCGTATTCACTTTTCATATTTACATATAGGTGAACATGTATTCATCTTTCATATTTATTGCGGTGTGCAACCCGATCCATTATATTTACGTATTTGTGAACACGTATTCACTTTACGTTTTGTTGCGGCGTGCAACCCGATCCATTATGTTTACGTATTTGTGAACGCGTATTCACTTTACGTTTTGTTGCGGCGTGCAACCCGATCCATTATATTTACGTATTTGTGAACGCGTATTCACTTTACGTTTTGTTGCGGCGTGCAACCCGATCCATTATATTTACGTATTTGTGAACACGTATTCACTTTACGTTTTGTTGCGCGCAACCCGATCCATTATATTTACGTATTTGTGAACACGTATTCACTTTACGCTTTGTTGCGCGCAACCCGATCCATTATGTTTACGTATTTGTGAACACGTATTCACTTTACGCTTTTGTTGCGGCGTGCAACCCGATCCATTATATTTACGTATTTGTGAACACATATTCACTTTACGCTTTTGTTGCGCGCAACCCGATCCATTATGTTTACGTATTTGTGAACGCGTATTCACTTTACGTTTTGTTGCGGCGTGCAACCCGATCCATTATGTTTATATTTATATATTTATGTGAACACGTATTCACTTTTCATATTTTTCAGAAGATTGAATAAATAATATTCTCTTTCCCAACATTGTGTCATTCATACTTGTAACGATTATAACTTTTTAACCATAACTCCAACTAAGGTGTTTCTCAAGCGGAAACTAAGGTAAGACGGGGATCTTTCACTGTACCAAATTTCATTTAAAACTACTTTGGTTAACTAACACAAATTTATCCTCAAAACAGCCATATGAGATTTGTTTCGACAGAATTTTTATTAAACAGAATCCAATCTTAGAATAGTCATAACTCCTAATCTGTAAACCCGTTCAAGCCCCATAAAATCTCAAAACGGCGAGAACAGAGAGGTACACATCCCCATGTGAACCATCCTTTCATATTCTGTACCATTTGGTACAGTTTTACACTTTTATTCGCTGCCCTTCCTGGATCTCGATAGATCCGAGGCAGAAACTTTAAACAACGATAACTCTCAATCCGTAAGTCGTATAGACCCCCGTAAGGTCTCAAAATGTCCAAAACAAAGAGATATAGAACTTTCACTTAGAAACAATTTTCATATTACCCACAGATTAGTACAGTTTTACGTTTCAACGTCCTGCCCTTATGGATTCCGACGAATCCGAGGCAGCAACTTCAAACTACAATAACTCTCAACTCGTAAGTCCGTTATAATAAACCTTTATATATATCTGTCCGTAACAGAGAGATTTACAACCATGTAAATTTTCATATAATTCTAATAAGTAAAACTCAATAAAAACAGTCCGTAATTATGCCTTTCCAAATTTCGGCCAAATCTAAGGCAGAAACTTTGAACTATGATAACTTTCAAACCGTATGTCCATTTTACCTCATTTTTGGTTCTATATGATCATAATAGAGAGGTGTACCACTCTTCCGAATTTCATCAAATTCTAACAATTATAACTCAGTGAGAACAGTTCGTAAAGTTCATGACGCAACTAGTTGTCTAAACAATCAAAAGTTCAATATTTCTTTTCAATACTCAATTCTTATTCTAACATGTATTGAACTTAAAATAAAGGATGTTACCAAGAATTTCTGAGTGAGAAAACTCACCTTGTAAGTGTGAAGATTATTGTTGTGTGGTTGCTAAAATTATCCTTACTCTCTAGTATTTTGCTTCTTGTTCTTCTTGCCCTCTTGGTATTTTTTCCTCTTCTTTTCACTTGTTTTTTTTTCTGATTTTCTAACTTTTATGTTATGTACTTTGTTTGTGTGTAAATACAATGTATAAGTGGAGAGTTTTCTATAACCTATGAGAGGTGAAATGACAAGAGTTGGAGGGGAAATGAAAAATGAGGGAGGGGTGAAGGGATTTACGTACGTGCTGCATGTTTCTTCTTTTTTTTTTTTGTTTTTTTTTTGTTTTTTTTTTTGTTTTTGTTTCTCTTTTGTTTTTTTATTTTATTTCTTATTTTCATTTTTATCCATCTATTTATCCAACTTTAACACTAACTCCATTCCATGCAATTTATTCTTTATTTTCTTATATATATATGTATTTTTATTAACTCAACCAACAACTATATATTATTATTATTTTCCGGATTTTACAGGTACGTTGCTTGGAAAAACAATCTTCAGATTCTAGCACAGTTGTGTTGCGGCTACACTTAAACCTCTTCACAACAACTTGTTTCCATTTACTTGCCTGAATTTAATTAAATTTGTATATGTTACAGTTTTAAAATTAAATTAAATTTCTACAAAAACTTATGTTTAAAGTGTTATCTTATCACATCCCCTTGCATTGTGTCACTTTGATGGCATGTAGAACATGTAATAGGTTTCCCTTTCAGATTTATGTTTTTTCAGAAATCTGGACAGAAAATTCAGTTTCTGTAATTTTTAGTTTCTGGTAAAATTCATTTTTTGGTAAAATCTAGTTTTTCATATTTATGAACAGAAAATAGAAACTTAGTCCAGATTTCATAAACAAAATAATATTGTCGAAACTCAGTCGAAACAAAAATTATCGACAAATTGAAATTTCGTATACACGAATCGTCTACAAATTGAATATCGAGTGAACATCATCGGAATCAAAAATCGAAAAACACCAGATCAAACAATGAAATCATAATCGGGTCACAAAACATATTCGCAAAATCGATTTACCCCAGATTCACAAAACCGAAATCGAACACCAGAGGTAAATAATAACCTGAACATAACGAATAACACAAAAAGTTAAGGAATTCGTACCAAAAAACACAATTAGAACACAAATTTGCTTCAGATTGACGAAGAAGTTTGAGGAGCCTTGGGCCGCATTAGTGAATACGAGACTTAGGGCTTGAAATCAACCGAGTCCTTTCTTTTATATACTGATCCATTATGGGTATGTGGGTCGGGTTAAGGGTCGGGTAATAATTAAGTGGTTCTACCCATGTGGCGTCCATTATCTCGTATCTGTTAAAAAGGGGCAAATACACCAATTTTCATAATGAAAGGGTATATTTGTCTTCATTCTTTAACGGAGGGCAAATATGACCCTTTTTCCTTTAATATTTGATATAAACGGCTGATAAATATATCACCAACTTATTAATCTATTTTTACAAAATATAAACTAATGGGTCAACTTTTATATTTAAAAAAAATTGAAATCTCAAATCATGCATTTTTGGATGATTTGAAATTCCATATTTTCATCACATGTCCAAACGCCTACTTAATTAGTAGTGGTAGATATGCAAATAAATCGTCCAAGTGAAAGGCGTGTATCCGCAGTTGCTCCATTTTTTATAAAAGTAAGAGAAAAGGTGCAAATATAATCTTTAACGCCTACTTAATTAGTACTGCAAATAAATCGTCCAAGTGGAAGGCGTGTATCCGCAGTTGTTGTGATTTTTATATAAGCAAGGGAAATGTACAAATATAACCCTTAATTTTGTGATTTATAGTAACACATCCCTTGTTGAAAAAATGGCGTATATATATCTTGTCATTATACAAATAGCATAAATATATCCTTTTCAGTGATGATTTTTTTCTCAAAAATCATGTAGCTTTTTTTAATTAAAAAGTGTCATGAAACTTTTAAAAAATAGGTTTGCTCATTTTTTCAGTAAACCGTTTTTTAAAGCCACATGATAATATTTTTTGCAGGCTAGGACTAGTTCGTTTAAAAATATGGGTAGACATTTTCTTAAAAGCTACAAAGATACTTTTTTAAGCGAATCACACAACTCACTAGAAAATAATTGTCACTTGGCTTTTAAAAAATAAGTCTATCAAAAAAATGGTAGACTTATTTTTTTAAAGCCACAATTAAATAATATTTTTTTAAATCCATCAGTGAAAAGGATATATTTGCACTATTTGTGTAAACGCAGGGGTACTTATACACCACTTTTGTTTAACGAAAGAGATATATAGTGCACCGGATTGCTCTTTTTACTCTATGGTGGAGTAATCCATGCAGAATGAGTAAAATAAAAGGTACAACCTCCGTCCTAAAATGTTTGTCACATTTTTTATTTACACGTCTCGTAAGAAAGCAGTTATAAGGGTAGCATTTTGACTATTTTACCCTCTTAACATATTTTATCATATTATCTCTCCTCAATAAATATGTAGAGCCTCTTAAATGTTATTTAACTTTATCTTGATTAAATAAAATGATAAATATTTTGAAATAAGTATTTTTAATAAGGACGACAAGTATTTTAGTACTGAAGGAGTAAAAACACTTGCTTGAGATATGCCTGTACATAGTCCCAAAATAGTAAAGAGAAAGGTTGGACTCCATTTCTCCGTATAAGTAAATTTTCTTCATGTCTGTGGCCTTTATTTGTCAAAAAAAATGCACATTAGTTTGCTTCTCTCCAAATGTGGATAATCTTTGCCTTGTTGACTTTCATTATGTATCTGCATTCTTTAATAATAGCCCATAGAGGATGGCACTCTTATGTCATTTTGTTGGATAAGCTTGACAACACACATATATCTGTTTCCACTTTTAACTCTATATATCTCATTATTTTTCTTATTATAGCCCCTTGTTTGATGCTTTATAGTTACGTGAGAGGCTTGAGTAGGTCTCATATTACATGAATATCCCAATAGCCACCTTCCTTGATCATCTCTAAAAAATTCTCCAAAAATAGTCTCCGGTTTGGATCTTCATATCAGTATTCAATATAATATTTATTATTCAAGGAAGAGAACAAGTAATTAATTTTACTTGTTTGGATATAGATGCTCTTTGAGGGAATAATTCAACAATTTCCCTAAGCATGATTTGTATTCATGACCTCGATTTCATCATGTATAATGAAATTATTCCATGTTTGTTAGATTCTGAACATGTCTTTTGTCAGATGATATTAATCTCTCTTAACTAGTCTTCTCATTAATATCAATATATATAGTGTACAACATACATTCCTAATACAATAAGAATCATAGTTACCCGCATGGGTGTAGCTCAGTTGGTTTCAGGGTGACAGATTGCTCCCAAGAATCATAGTCCTAATTATAAAAGGAATCCTAGTTTACCATATCACTAAATATTTACATAATATATGAGATATATTCTAATTATGGGTAAGGATTGTTTTGTGACACTACATGTTTACACACTCTCTCAGTCGAAGCGGGAGGAGGCCGGACGCTGAGACTGGATCTGAAGTCAAGAAATAAATGTCTGGAAGTCCTTTGGTATATATATATATATATATGCGTACTGATATGATGAGGGCACATGTAGTACTCTGACATGTCCTAACACAACTTTCTCACGGACGAATGTATGTCTATCAATGTGCTTGGTTCGCTGATGTTGAACCGGGTTGTGAGAAAGATAAATCACAGATGTGTTATCACAGTACACAATAGATGTCTGGCGCAAAGGACACTGGAGCTCTAACAGTAAATTTCTGAGCCAACAAATCTCAGCTACCACATTTGCAACGCCTCTGTACTCTGCCTCGGTACTAGAACGGAATAGGGTGGTATGTCGCTTGACATACCATGCGATCAAATTATCTCATAAAAACACATAATAGTCGGAGATGGAGCGTTGTGTGTCCGGACACCCTGCCCAATATGCATCCGTATAAGAGAGCAACCTGTTTGGTGCAGAGGGATATAGGTGCAAACCATAATCAAGCGTGCCCTTAATGCACTTAAGAGCAGTGAAATGAGACTCCCTGGGGACATGCATAAAGAGGCATACCTCTGAACAACATAAGAAATATCTGGCCTGGAAAATGTGAGATACTGAAGTGCACCTGCAAGACTCCTATAAAGAGTGGGGTCGGAGACATGAGCACCATCCATAGCACTGAGCTTGGATTTTGAATCAACCGGAGTGGGCATGATTTTGCAATTCGTCATCTTAGCCCTGTACACAATCTCCTCTGCATACTTACGCTGACTCAAAAACATGTGATTGACAGACCTGACACCGGTATCCCCAAGAAGTAACTCAACTTGACCAAATCATTCATTGCAAATTCGGTCTTAAGTAAAACAATAATCTCATTTTCAATCCATCAGATGAGGCAGCAAGGACATTATCATCCACATATAGTAGTAAGTAAACAATGTTACTACCTCGATGAAAAATGAAAAGTGAAGTATCACTACTGCTGCATACGAACCCAATCTACAAAATAAATCTGGCAAAACGATCATACCACGCACGAGGGGTCTGTTTCAGGCCATATAGTGACTTACGGAACACATAGTGATGGACTACTGGATGGGTGAACCCAGATGGTTGATGCATGTAAACTATCACTTTTAGGTCCCCTTATAAAAATGCATTTTTCACATCAAGTTGATGTATCGGCCAGTGTTTGCCCATGACTATGCTCAGAACTGTGCGAATGGTAGCCGGTTTGATAACCGGACTGAAAGTCTCACCACAATCGATGCCCTCCTGTTGATTTGTGCCATTAGCCACAAGTCGTACCTTATACCTCTCTAGATCTCCATTGTCCCTGAATTTGTGACGAAATAGCCACATACAACGGATCACATTCACCCCCTCCGGTCTTGGTACTAGATCTCATGTATGCTATTTAGTTAAAACATTGAATTTCTCAAACATAGCCGCATTCCAATTAGGGTCTTGTTTGACTAATTTGGCGTTCTTGGAAGTTAGAGAAATAGTTTGGGCAGACAAGTTAAATTGGATTTTAGGTTTGAAAATCTCATGTTTGGCACGGGTTTCCATTTGGTGAGTGGGGACAGTGGGTGGCTGCAACGGCTGAGTGGTGGGATCTGAGACTGATGGTAAGGTCGGATATGGGGGTGGAGGAGTTTATGTCGATGGCACCGCGACGCCGCAATCAAGGGTCGCGACGCTCGAGGTCCAATGGCTACTGAAGCTGAGGTGCAGCGGATCCTCGTCGATGGGTCGCGGCTCTTGACGATGGTGTGTGGGGAATTTGTTCACTGGAACTTAGGCGTCGCGGCACCCCATCGATGGGTCGCGGCGCTGACGACGGTATGAAAAGACTTTGGTCACTGGAAGGGTGGCGTCGCGGTTCCTCCATGATGGGTCGCGACACTGACGACGGTGATTACTGTAGTTGACTGAGAATGATGGGAGATATGACAGGCTCGTCAAGAAATGAGTAATCCTATTTTTGGAATTTCTGAAAATTCGAAAACAGGAATGTGGTCTCATCGAATGTGACGTGTCGGAAAATATGGATTTGACGAGTGGACAAGTTATAGCAAAGATAGCCCCTATGGTTCGGCGGAAAGCCTAGGTAGACACATGAAGTGGTCCGGGAAGCTAGTTTGTGAGGGGCGGTAGAGGCAATGTTAGGATAACACGGACAACCGAATATCCGTAAATGATCGTAAGAATGGACTCTGCGATAGAGGATTTCGGTGGAGGTCATATTGTGAAAGGTGCTGGTTGGGAGAATATTTAGAATGTATTCTGACATCTTAGTAGCATATAACCAGAAGGACGGAGGGAGGGAGACATGAATCAATATAGTGTGAATCTTATTATTAATGGTGTGAATGATTCATTCAGCTTTATCATTTTATGGGGAGGTGTAAGGACAGGAGAATCGAAAAACTATGCCATTATTTGTACAAAACCGGTGAAAGGCGGAGTTATTGAATTCACGACCATTAACGCATTGAAAAGATTTTATACCCTTTTCAAACTGTGTTTGGATAAATGTGTGAAACTCAAGAAATTTGACAAACACTTCTGATTTGAATTTAAGAGGATAGACCCAAATGTAGTGAGAAAAATCATCTAGCAACACAAGATAAAATTTATGCCCGAGAGAACTAGGGATATGAGATGTCCATAAATAGGCATGTATAATATCAAAATGTGCAAATGTAACACTAGTAGATGATTTAAACGTAAGACGAGTATGTTTGCTTAAAGAACAAGAAACACAATGTTGGGCTAGTTTCCCATTATTACATGGAATGATATTATTGCCTCAAAGAAAATTAAAAACTGAAGCTTCAGGATTACCAAGCCTATTATGCCATGTGGATGGAGAGATAACCTCTAAAGAGACGGGATAGCAAGATCTGGCAGCGGAGGTGAATGGGAAAGGATAGAAATCCCCCGTGCAATTGCATCTCGTAAGAGGTGTCCCCGTATGAAGATCCTTCACGGTAAAACCAAAAGGGTCAAAGTCAACAGAGACAGAGTTATTGCGAGTAAATTTGCGGACAAAAATTAGGTTATTAATGATGTGTGGGGCATATAAGACATTTTTAAGGGAGAATGGTGGATGAGGTGGTTGTGTGTAGTATGTACCATAGCCCTGTATTAGAATGAGGTGGTCATTGCCAACTGTAATATATTGATAATGCTTTAAACTAAACATTTTGGAAATATTACCTGCAGACCGGGTGAGGTGAGATGTGGCTCCCGAGTCCATATACCAAGTGTTGTCAGGTCGCAAGTTTATCTTCTTGAAGGCTGCGCCCAAATCGGGATGGGATCCATACTAGGTGCGGGATCTTTGGGCGGCTGCATAAAGTGGGCTTCTTCTTTGGTATCGGGCCGAGGCCCAATAACCACAGTTGAGCATACGGTGAGCATTCTTCTTTGTATCGCTTGAGGCGCCATCTCTGAAGCTGAGGCGCCGCAGCCCAATCGTAATGGGGACTGGCGTGCCGATACTGAAAAGTTGATCCGTCACGAGTTTCAGTTGTTTGCAATATTCAGTCATGTTGGAGAAGTTTTCAAGACGTGTTGCATTAAATTATCCCTCCAAATACACATCACGTGTGTGTTTGTTGTCTTGAAAGATTTCCTCCAAACGAATCCATAAGTCGTGGGCTGAGGCGCCGGATTTCATGATAGTGAGAAGTAGATCCTGAGAAATACTGTCATATATCCACTATTTGACGACGACGTCGAGACGAAGCCATGTAGAATCATCAACCTCCGGGGGGTGCGGAGTAAAGTTATCGATATGATCAAACACGTTATAGATACATGCATGCATGCGAAACAGTTTAACCCATGGAGAGTACTGACCGTTTTCTTGATCAAGAAGTATAGGAATGCGGTTCTTGATGTTGGTAACGGTTAGGGCTGGATGAAAAGATAGTTTTGGTATTTCGGGAGTGATAACGGTGGATGAAGAGGTTGTAGGTGTTGGAGGGGAAGTCATGATAGTGGATAAATTTTAGTAGAGAAGGAAAAGGAATGAGAGGGAGAACCCTAGTCCTCCGCGGCGGTTGAAGCCGAGAAGGAGAGGGGCGACTTTCTTAGAAGAAAAATAAGGTTTTGGCTCTTAATAACATGTCAGATGATATTAATCTCCCTTGATAAGTCTTCTTATTAATATCAATATATATAGTGTACAATATACATTCATAATAAAATAGGAATCCTAGTCCTAATTATAAAAGAAATCCCAGTTTACCATAATTATATATCACTAAATATTTACATAATATATGAGATATATTCTAATTATGAGTTAAAGATCGTTTTGTCACACTACACATTTACAGTCTTAATAATATATTAATATGTAAAGAGCCCTCCACGTCATCATCACATCTATTGCATTATGGCGAGTCAAATAGTTTTTCCGGTGAATCTAAACTCATTAGATATAAATTTATTATGTATGATAAGCCACATGAAGTGTTTGATCTTCTCAGGAGGACAAAATTCTCATATTATATTTTAGTCCATATCCTATCATTAAGGGTCGTAATCAGGGGCGTCTTCTCGCATGACCCTCGAAAAACGAAAAAATTTAGGAATTTATTTTTTTATTTTTTATTAAACAATATTAGCCAGAATTTATTATAAATGTCCATAATTCGCAGGTATTAGCCCAATCAAATAAAGTGATTTAGTTCCAGTGGCGTGCGCATGTGAAGACCCAAATTCAGATTATTGAAATCGTATGTTTACTTATATTAAAGACTCACTTTTACGAATTAGAACGGAGTCAAAATATTTGAGACTATACTAAATTTTCATTACCAGTGGTTCCAATTATTCAAGTAACCCTATGTACAAGACAAGATAGTGAGAAATAATATGGATATGCATCGCCTCTAGTTTTTTAACACCCGTCGGACCGGGACGTGGGCTTCTGTGGTGGTCGGACAGGGGTGTGGGGCACCTGTAAGGGACATTCCACCTTGTGGAGCAAGAAAAAGAAAAGAAAAAGAAAAGAAAATGCAAATAGCGTGCACAAGGCGGACAACCTTTGCCAACCCTCCACACAAATAGTTTTCATGAAAGCACTAGTCCTTAGTTTTAGGGAGGGAGTATTACTCCGTCCGTAATTCGTCTTCTTCCTTCCAGCTCCATTTCCCCCCATCCTTGCTACTATTGAAAAAAAATATGTGGGGATTTATTAATTTATTTATTTCGGGCAAATGTGTGTTGTTTATTTAGTAGGAAATTAGTTGAGGTGCAGACTGACTAATAATCTGTCGGCGCCGGTCGCTTTCTGTCGGCATCCAACAATGGTGATGATGAGGGGAATAACCCATCTCATCTAGAATATTAAACTACTACTATATCATATTCCCCTCACCAACCCATGATTGTTAGTGTTGTGGGATTTCAAGTTTCGTCTTAATGCGGTTGAATTCTGATACCAGATTATGAAGTTTGCATCTTCCAACCCAGGTTATTGTTCTTCACTTCTCTTATCTATGTATGTGCCCTAACTTTTTACTGAAAATTTAATAGGATTATGTTGTCGCTTTCTGTCGGCATCCAAAAAGTGCTTGCTCCATGTTATGCAAGGCGATTACCTAAAATTAACTACACGCACCTGTGATTTGTTACCTACAAACAAGTACAATGTTAATATTAGGACCCGTCTGATGCATCTTGAACCTGTTATTCCTTCATTTCCTCATTCCGTTTTTGTAAATTCTCTTCATCAGCTAACATCATGCACATCCTTCACGTTTCAGCTTCAATGTGTCAATATATATATCCCAAAAGTACTCGCCTTTGCAGCTGAAGCAGTTGCCAAATGTCAAGGACTCTTGCAGCAATTGTAGGAGGTGCTGCAGGAGCCGTGGCATTAGTGGTGATTGTGGTTGTCATTTTATGGTTCTGTATTTTTCATAAAAGGAGCATTTCAAGAACTTCGGAGACAGGATCTTCTGATCCATCTGTTCAAGGTGATATCTCATTTCTTATTTAATTCAAACATTTTCATATTTATTCTCCCATTAAGATCACTTCCTCAAGTATCTGGATGACTTGCAGTTGGAAAAACTGCTGGGGTTGAATTGACCTTACGAGATGCCAGACACTTCCAGATAGAAGAACTGTCTTCCGCGACAAAAGGTTTTAGTGGTAAGAGTTTGATTGGCCAAGGCAAATTTGGGGAGGTTTGCAAGGGATTGCTTCATGATGGTATGCTTGTAGCAATAAAAAGGCGATCTGCTGTCCCTAGTCAGGAATTTATTGATGAGGTAAAATAGTACCTATGTACATCTTATAGGAAGTACTGCACATATTATTTGAGCTTTTTTTATCGTACTGGTCCCTTTGAGCCTATCCAAATATTCGTTCGTCGTCCTAAGATTGAAGTGACTACAGTAATCCTTTAAAGAGTCTGAGTGACCAAAATGGTCAAAAAGTTATCTGCTATAATTGACAGACAAAAGGCACTAAATGCATCAGTTTCCCGCAGAAGAGATTGGCGCTTCCATGCCTTTTGACTTGTATGATTGAACGACAACGTTTTTGGAGGTTTACTTACCTCACTCGTAACACAGCCTATTTTGCTTTTATTAGATTTATATTAGTGCAGAAATTCCGGAATTCAAGGGCATCCAATTTCACTAGACAACGTGAAATTGACGGTGAGACAAAATTTCACTTCAACTAGACTTCATTTTTTTTGGATAAGGTAATAAAACATTAACAAGTTGGGCAGAAGTATACCCAAAAAATAGAAACCTACAAAGAGATATGGTTTTCTACAAATGTCACCCAATCTTGTATACACACTTCAACTAGGCTTCATAAATGTGGAGAGAGAGAGAGACGGGGTGGGGTGGGGTGGGGTGGGGAGTGGGTGCAAGCAAGCGTCTTTGAATATTGGAAAGCTCCAACATATTCTCTTGATATTCCTTAGGCCCCTTCTATCTCAAAGTGGGGAAGCTAACTTGAGTTTGCTTATTTTGTAAACATAGAAAATTGACTTTGAAATCTCGCTGGAATAATGCACAATCACTCGAAAGAAAGCGACGTTGAAACTATTTCCTCCAGAAAGCCGTTGGTAACTACATCGCGAGAGAAAGTGCTTCTTGTACTACATATAGAAAGGAATCTATCCTTAATCATTGAAAAGAAAGGTGGTATAATCTCGAGGACATTATTAGCACGACTTGAATTGACAGAACATTGACAAGAAATTCAAGGTCTAGAGGAGGGCATCAGCCGCGTAGTAAGTATTAGTGCCGATCGCTGGAGGGATGAATGTTGCTTTATCGATCTTAGAGAAAGGAGCAACACTTGAACAATGCCATAGAGGGTGAATGCATGAATGGTTGCTGAGAGATGAGTTGCAGCACCCGTTGCTGGAGAGAGGGGCAGTGCTGGACACCAAGAGGAAGAAGAAAGGAGAAATGGGCGAGACTAGCTATACACATTGGCTTGCGCTGCTCGGCGGTTATGAAAGCTATTTGAGTCTCTACCAAGATTTTAGATGTTTTGATATCATGTTAAAAGAAAACTTCTTATGGACTTGATTAAGTAACAACTTATTGACTTGATTAAGTAACAATGTAGGAAAGATGCTCATTATTAGGAGTCACATGCTACGGACGATATGCCAGATATCCAATTTCAACGCTAATAAGGTAATTAGATATTTCATAACTAAATACAGAATATCCTATAGAACATTTAGTAAGGGTTTCCTTACTTAAGTACAATGAATCTGAAAATATATGGATCTTGACATATACTCTAGATATTCTAAGAGGCAGTGACCAACTATCCACATCTACTTCTCTGTCTAATTTCTCACAGTTTTCTAAGTTCAAACTGCGTCAAGGATCACATTCTGGTAAGAAATTACACCTCGGATTCTAATTGGATCTGTAAGAGATCAAGCTACAAATCTGGCATCATGACGGTAAAATCTTTGAGACTTCGCTGATTACCTTGTGTCAATATCATCAAGTAAAAATAATATTATTTTTCTCCCAATCATACCATTATTTCATTGCTTTTGTCTCCTTCCTAAACTGTCACCAACCACCGATAAACCCTTTTAAGTTGTCAATGAGACCTTCCAATTTGAGAATTACCTTTTGCGCCACTTAGCCCAAATCCTTTACCTGAACAGTCTCCTGAAAAGACACAAGAGAAGCAAGCAACTTTTCTGTTATATTTGAAGCATCCTTTAGCTGCTTCCCTTGGACCATTCTTCTGTTATGTGATCAATATGATGTAAATAAGGCATGACAAATCCAAGCTGCGACTGAGATGGGTTGACGGGTTTGGGTCTTTGTTCCATTGGGTTCTACACGGAAGTTAACTTGTACAACATTTTAGTCCATTCGGCTTTAATGTAAAGGACCATCTCGGTGAACCTAGATTATTAGGAGGATGAAACTTAAAGGCATGATGAGAGGACAATTTTTGGTGAAGTCTTTACTTCTCTCCTTTTTGTGATTGTGTCTTCAATGGGAGAAGGGACCTAGGTGTTATGCTGGGTGACAAATTGATAAAATTGCATTGCACAACTGGCAATTGGGAAGGAAAAAAAAGAAGAGGTGGGTTATGTAGTCACATACTGAGAAAATTAGCTGTGTGGAATAATATATGTACTCTATGGTATTTGATTCTATTCTTGCTAACCACGGGGAGTCCTAAGTATCTTGCTTGACAAATTAAGTTATCATGACAATGCATTCTTGTATAAATAAAAATTCTCTTCAGCCATTCCTCGTGAAATGGAGGAGACTCGATTACAGTAAAGATTTTTTTTCGAGCTCAGGTACAAACAACCCTGTCATGTGCTCAATTGAATATGCACCTATTAATGCACACTTTCATTTTCCATTTATAAAAACACCGTGGGCCAATACCCCTGGCATGTTATTTATCTCCTGTTATCACATGTTTGTCATCATCTTTGGGTTGTTGCTGTGGCCCCAATTCTTTCCTCACCAAATTCATATATCCAAATACTTGGAAGATCTACAGATGGTAAGTATTAAGCTGGTATGCTAATAAATCAACGACTATATACGTAAGTAGCAAAATACAAATGTCACTATCATCAGTTGCAGATCTATCGGGAAATGACTTATGATTGTTCTTATTACTATGTGTTCATTGTTTATGGTTTGATTTATTCAGACTGTATCTCCTATCAGGTTCGCTATCTCTCATCTATTCAGCACCGGAACATAGTCACCCTCTTAGGATACTGCCAGGAAAATGATCAGCAGATTCTTGTCTATGAGTACATACCTAATGGAAGTGTATCCATTCACTTGTATGGTAATGATCTTTCTACTAGAACTTCTGTTTCATCCCTTTCCGTTCTATATTTTTTCTTTACCAATATATAGTCCCAGACAAATTTTGGCTATTCAGCGAGTTGCCTTATCTTCTTTAACAGTTTGATTTCAGTACATTGTGGTGAAGACCTGAATTTTCCAAGTTCTGACCTTCTTCCCTTCCTCCCCCCCTCTCTCTCTTTCCGTTCTATACTTTTTCTTTACCAATATTTAGTCCCAGACAAATTTTGGCTATTCAGTGAGTTGCCTTATCTTCTGTAACAGTTTGATTTCAGTACATTGTGGTGAAGACCTGAATTTTCCAAGTTCTGAGCTCCCACACACACAGAGAACACAGAAAACTAATAATTAGAAATTTCTCTTTTTATTTCAATCTTGCTTTTTACTGGGTTTCAACTTCAAGCCAATTAGAAAATTCAAAATGTTGTGAAATTTTTGTAAGGTGCATTTTCTTTTTCTGTTTGGTCTTCATTTCATGGGTTTTTCTTCTAGGCGGCGGTCATGTTACACAAGAGAAGCTAGAGTTCAAGCATAGGCTTTCTATAGCTCTAGGGGCAGCTAAAGGTGATCCTCTGCAAAATCAGTGAGCATTTGGGCTCCCCTGGTATTGGTTTATCTTTTGTTTAGAAAAAGAATTATGCCTGTCCTAGACTCCTAGTAGTGGTCTGGCAAAGATAAGCTTTCGCAATACTTAAGGGCCCTGCATCAGCTTCTTTGAGTTGAAATACTTTTACAGTATTGGTTCTTATGCTTCATTCTCGCTCATATATGCAGGTCTTGCTCATCTTCACTCGCTAAGTCCCCGCTTGATTCATAAAGATTTTAAGACAGCAAATGTTCTTGTGGATGAAAATTTCATAGCTAAAGTTGCAGATGCAGGATTACGCAATTTTCTTGGAAGATTTGAGGTTGCAGGCCCATCTTCTCAAGTGGCTGCTGATGAAATATTTCTTGCTCCAGAGTAGTCCTCTTACTTCTTTAGTGATTATTTTTTGGAACATCTTCCCTTTCATTCTGTTCTCCCCAGTGGGTCAGCAGGGATATGATTGATGTGAAGATCCAATGACTTCTCATTATTTTGTAGGGTCAGAGAGTTCCGACGATTTTCTGAGAAAAGTGATGCCTACAGTTTTGGTATATTTCTCCTGGAGCTAGTTAGCGGTCGTGAAGCAATGGATTTGCTATCTTCAGATCTGAATGTAAACATAGTTGAATGGGTATGCCCTTCTCAGACCTGCTGATGCATTTAAATACTGCTTTTTCTCAAATGTATTGACAAGGATA
Source organism: Przewalskia tangutica (assembly GCA_029844215.1). NCBI lineage: Eukaryota > Viridiplantae > Streptophyta > Magnoliopsida > Solanales > Solanaceae > Przewalskia > Przewalskia tangutica. Next base: position 111,646,233 of record CM056733.1, on the reverse strand, counting down.
TTGGGGCCTCCAGAGACAATCAAGGAATCAATTTATGACCAATGCCCTTTATGTGGCACTGAACTAATTTAAGCTGCTGAATTCAGGTGGAGAATTATCAAGATTCTGGAAACATATCTGCCATCATTGATCAAAGATTGGGTAATAGCTTCACCACAGAAGGCATGGAAGAGTTCATGCAATTGACTGTCCGGTGTGTGGACCCTTCAAGTGAAAGGAGACCTACCATGAGTTATGTGGTGATGGAACTGGATCGGATACTGGAGAAAGAAATGAGCTTGACAACAATCATGGGAGAAGGAACTCCAGTAGTGACTCTTGGAAGTCAACTCTTTCGGGCTACAAAATAAGATGAAGAGGGAATTAAGCTTCTTGGTTGTATTGATTCTTTTGTTTGTATGATTTGTCAGATTATTTACAGAAACACCAGATTGAAAAATCGAGATGCATCCGGCTGTTTGTTAACTGTAAAAAGGAAAAAAATGACAGCTGTGTTTTTTTCTTTTATTCTTTTCCTTCCATAAATGTACTGGAAACCTTGTGATATAAACAATTATTTGTTGATAATAGATCAAGATTTCCTGGCGTGGTCTTTTAAATCTTTTGGTTTAATACTTCATATTCCATCTCAGGCTCGCCATTAGAGCAAGGCCTTCCCTGTAAGCTAGATTACTATTTCAGAAGAATTAAGGTGATAACTTGAGTGCAAGTTATGAGCAAGGTGTATATCAATCAAGAGCCCACTGTGGCATGTGAGGAAGGTCAAATAGTTTTTCTCATAGTTTCGGTTTCCAGAAGGCAAAGTCTTGTTCACTTCACTTCTCTCTTATTGTATTAAATGTCTAGTTGACATCTCAATGTTTAGTTGCATAGAGGGAATGGAAAGGTTACGGGCACGAATACTTGTCAATTTAACACAAATTAATATCAATGGAAGAGAAATGTGATTTTTTTTTCTCACTTAAGTCTGTTGTAGGAGACGTTCTTTGTTATCCCTGCTTCTAGACGAATCATATGATGATAGGAATGGAAACTTTTCTTATTAAAGTTGGAGCCAAAACGTCTGTGTTTTAGGATCACCTTCAACGGAGACGTACACGAAAATATTTCCCTAATCCAACATTTTCCATTTATAAAAGCACAGCAAGGACTTCTAGGCACTGCACCATGAATTTCTATACCAGCTCATCCACGAGCTTCTGCATTCACTTCACTCTTTCAACAGTGAATATGACATAGAAAGCCCAAGAATTGTAGCAGCATCCAAGATTTGTAATGAATAAAATACGCATGCAAACACCCCTTGCATGGTATTCAATTTTTCTTACAGACCAAAAAGAGGAGAAAAATAGATAGGCAGAAGCTAATTATCTGGCATATAACATCAAGAAGAAGCGGCACCCTGTTTTGCTTTGAGAACAAGCTCTTCCGTAGTGGTACCAATTATCTCATTTGCACGCTTGAGACCAACACAATAATATCGTCCAATTGTATCCTGAATGAGAACAGAATATATTAGAGGCACGAGAAACATAGAAAAATTCACTTCAGGATAACTTAAGGTAGCAAAAGACTTCAATAGCCAACAAGAAAGGGGCTTATCATAATATTTACTAAGGTACCGATAGCAAAAGATTAGATTTCCGCTCTCTAATCTTATCAATATTTTTTACACTTAAGTCACCTCGCTTTTATATTCTATTTAATGAACTTAAAAATGAGAAGTAGTGCCGTAGGAAGACATCTTCCTAAAAGTAAGTCATCTTCAGGCAATTATTTTTAGTGTTTGTGAGTAAAAGACTATTTCCTGAAGAAAAGCATTTATCAAAGATTGATAGTAATGTTAGCATACTGGATAGTGTTTTCGCGAACTTTTTAGCACTAAAATTTAAAATAATTAGTAAATGTTGGTAAACACAATGATATAAGTTAAAAGTTGAGTGAAAACTGTTTTCCCTGAAAAACATTTTCTGGTAACTAATATCAGAAAAGGACTTATTTTCCTAAAATAAATTTAATGTTCCTGTTTCCAATGAATCCATATTGTTAGAAGCTCGCTCAAAATTATGAAGCTGAAGTAGGGCGTTTCGCCTCACTTAGATAGTGCTTTAGTACAAGCACCAATGCATGTACCTCGTGGCCCATCGGCTCTGTCTTCAAGACGGCAACATTAGACACTAGGTAAGCATAACCAAAAAGAAACTTGGGGGCCTTCCATCTTGCAAAGTAATATTAATTATTAACAAAACATTATGACCTTTTTTTTGGGTGATTAGGAATACAAAATTAGAAATTTAGTACAAGAAAATTAGTCACAAAAAACATAAATAACACCTTTATATCTATAAGAAATTTACAATGGCTTTTAAACTTTAACATGGTTTTAACTTCATACATTTGCCTGATTGTAGCACCTTTCTTCGCTAAAGCCACATTTATTTGCACTCAACGCTCAAAGCCCCAAATTAGACCTTAATGCTTTCTACATAAAACCTCTTCATCCTAAAAATCTTAACGTGTAAAAAGGTTATTTTTCATCATGTTTAACGAAGGTAATCTTTCACACTTTCCTGGATGAATCAGGCAGGCATACTCCAGTTCCATCAGTTACAATATCCACTTTCATATTAAAAAAGACTTTTCAGGGGGCTTCCAGGTATACCAATAGAGAATGCTCATATGTTATTAAACTAACTGAATCTTTTCAACCCGGTCATTGGAAAAGGAAGTCTATTAGAGTCTCTTCCTCTATATACCTGTGGAAAATGGCATCTTGGTTTAATGCTTCTAATGACCAAGAGGAGTTTCTCTGCACAAGTTTTCAGACTTCTGGTAAATTAGTGGATCAAAACTGGAGAGTAACTCACAGATTCCTGCAGATATCCTTTGCCTTTTTCCTTAAAGAGAGGGTCTGCTAACTAGCTCAATGCCTCAATCTTGCCCATTCCAAAATATGATGTTTAAAATATTGACCAGTTAAAACTTAAAAGCGCTTAACTTTCTCTATGAAGATATACATGGTGTGTGGTAAGGATCATCTAGTCAGCAAAGAAATAAGCAACCAATAGGAAACAAATGGTTTGGACGAGTTTGGTATCGTCCAAATACGGAGATCCATAAACTACTTTCATGTGGTTTAGTCCTGCCTCTTACTTGTGTGCATATATTTATATATGAGATTCCCATAGAAGTGTCTGTATCTAAATATCTAGCAGCAAGACAAGCTTGCAAGAAAAGAAATTTACTAGGTTAAGGAAAAGAAAAGAAAGCGAAAGGCTAAATACAGAAGACCAATCTTACCCGAGCAACAATGCCTAGTTTATCTAGTTTCTGAACAGCATCATCTACATCAAAATTACAGCTTACACCGAACTCTTCTTTTAGTAACTCCTCGCAACGCAGGTCAAGATCCTATACCATCACTCAGAGTAATGGAAGATTAAGTTAGTAGCGCAATAATGGATGGACCCTCATGGAATGGAAGCATACATAAAGGAAAAATACAAGATAATATTCATATGAATGCCAAACATGCAGAGAGATACAAGTCTTGTATACCTCCAAAGTAGCTTTACCCTGTTCCATCAAAATGAAAAATAATATAATCACCTCCTTTACCTGCAAATTTGACATGGACACCCGTAAGCACCAGCTGTAACTTGTTAAACTAATCTAGAACATTGTATCAGGATCATTAGCTACATTCAGTACTAAATGCAGTCTCAAATTACCAATCAATAATATCAATAAAAGTGGGAACCTTGAGAATATATTTAAACAATTCTGAGTTCCTATATTGGCACATCAATATCACAAATATCTTCCTTTCATTTCTTTGAGTTCATAAATTTATCTTTAGTCTATCGTATGAAATCAAGATGACCATCATATGCTTTTTTCTTTTCTTTGTTACAGTATAAATTAGTATTGAAGTATATGAATATTGTTAATTATGTTAAACTGCACCCATTGATATCCTATAAGAAATGAAAAAGAGAAGCTTATTTTCAGTTCTATTATCCTTTTTTCCCCTGGGGAAGGAGGTAGGTAATAACATTACTGGAAATTCATATGATCGAATGGAAAAGCATTTGAAGGGGAAAAGAACACAGAAGCTACATACTTCTTGCTGAATCACATCATCGCACAAATGTAAAAGAGTACCCCTTCCACTATCTAGCTGTTTATCATACATTGACTGTGTAATCAAGTTCTGATATGTAGCCATATTTTGTTGAAACCTGCAGGTAACTTAATTAAATCAGCTCCACTGAAACACCAGCTTGAAGATGTTTGTAGTAATTTGCTATGTTCTTCGCAATCGTCTGATGCATTCAACATATAAAACCAGTGTTTCGGCATGACAAGATGCACAATTTAGGGCACTCCGTTCAAAAAGAGAATGAACATATTTCATAAAATCCCTATAATAATGGATACGGAAGAACTTGTTTTATGATCTATAGATCAATCGAACATGACAAAAAGAAATGGTTAACTCAGAAAAATTGAGTTGCAATTAGAAAGTGAAATCGTCAGAATCATGAAAAAGAAACGAATGTACGTAAAGAAGGGAAAATTAGGATTGAAGAGGAGATAAATATACTAATGAGAGAAAAAAATTACTGTAATTTACGCACTCATCTATCCAGCCTCAACCAAATTACGCACTCATTAGTATATTTACTGTAATTTATGCACTCATCTATCCTGTTGAAACCTGCAGGTAACTTAAGGAAATCAGCTCCACTGAAACACCAGCTTGAAGATGTTTGTAGTAATTTGCTATGTTCTTCGCAATCGTCTGATGCATTCAACATATAAAACCAGTGTCTCGGCATGACAAGATGCACAATTTAGGGCACTCCGTTCAAAAAGAGAATGAACATATTTCATAAAATCCCTATAATAATGGATACGGAAGAACTTGTTTTATGATCTATAGATCAATCGAACATGACAAAAAGAAATGGTTAACTCAGAAAAATTGAGTTGCAATTAGAAAGTGAAAATCGTCAGAATCATGAAAAAGAAATGAATGTACGTAAAGAAGGAAAAATTAGGATTGAAGAGGAGATAAATATACTAATGAGAGAAAAAAATTACTGTAATTTACGCACTCATCTATCAAGCCTCAACCAAATTAAAAAAAATAACTTTAAAGTCCCTTATTAATAATTACATAATTTATGTGTTAAGTATAATAACAAAATATAGTATTTTTGGGTCCTTTAGTATCTGGGGGCCTAAGGCAATGGCTTTAGTAGCCTTACCCTTCAGCCGCCCGTGTTGAAGTCCCTTTAATGAACAAAAAGACAAGTGAAAAAAGATGTGAAGTGCAGAATACAGACAGCAACTAAGAAAAAAAAAGATATACAAGCACTGGTACAGGTAACACTTTGTTTATTTATAAATTTTGATACAGATAGTACTGAAATCAACAGAACACTTTACGTGAAGTATGTCTTTGCACAATAGCCTATCACTGTGGAGATGATAGCAAACATGACCCATATATCAGCTTTAGGCAATTCAAGCGAACTCACAACAGTAACCTGAAAGAATGAAAGAGTACCTGAGTTCAGAACAAACTTCTAAAGGGAAAATAAAAGTCGAGCAGTCAAATTCTAAGGGTTTAAAATAACTAACCAGACCAACTATAGCAGACACAAGGAATTTGACCCAATCCATTGGAGTTAAACTGGGATTCTTTTTCTCTGGCTAAAAGAGAGAGAAATATATTATCAAGATGTAACAGTTTATAAGAAGCTCGGTCCCAAGAGAAAAAGTACACATACTACAGAGTTAGGAGGGCGAAAGAAAACAATTGGAAAAACAACCATACAAGGACAATTTCCAGGTCAGCCATTGGAATGTGTCTGAAATGCTTCACATAAATTCCTCGGTCTGGTTTTGCTGAGGTACCAGCTCTTCTGCATAATTACAACCTGAATCCATTATTCAAACAGCACAACACAGTATACAACAAGTGAAACATAAAGGAACAAGGGGCCAAAAAACTTATTTCAACAACTTAGCTATCTGATAAACACGAGCATTTTTGTGCAGAAAATGCGCTTCAACCAAATTACTGAATTTTATATTTAAAAATATTTCCACAAAGAAAGTGAACTTGTACCTGTAAACAACAATTATCCTGTCAAAAGTTGGCTCTTGAATTGTTATCTTGCTCAGCAGACTACGTAAACTGGATTCAGACAATAAGAGAAAAAAGTAAATGTTTGTAATAAGCAACAGGAACACAAAGGAGGAAGCAAACATTGTTAATGCTGGTGGCATTAATTCATAATTATTAATGTCACTCGATCGGCTAACGGTGGTGTATCCAACAACTGTTCATCCGCTTCAAGCAGTTCAGTCAAGTCATTCGGGGATATTAGACAACAAACTTTCTTGCTCTAAGAGGTAAAGACAAGCCATGCACGGAATTGATTAATCCGATTTTTCAAATTATACTCAGGTTTGTCAATGCTGAAATTAAAGGTAAATGAACGGTAAAGACAACACACGAACGCGTCCAATATATACTTGTCAGGGATTAGCTCAAAAATTGTTGCTACAACAACTAGGCATGCATCAACAAACTGGAGGGACAGCTTTGATTAGAGAAGTTATTTGCCGATGTATTCTTCAAGTATTTTGCTGGTAATGAGATTACAAAGATGAGTATTTGATTAAGATTCCTGGCATCTATAATGAAGTTGATAGATCTATATATTTTGTAAGTAATAAAGAACAGAGGGGAGCACTTTGTCAGTATCAGTGGTGCATAAAATAGACAAAATACAGACACTTTTCGTGGCAAGGTAATAGAGAGAGAAGATCTTTAACTTGGTTAAATGGGAGTGCAGTGTCTACAGATAAGAAGGCAGGAGGTTTAGGCATAGAGACAAAGGTTCAAAGTACAACTTGCAGCTTAAGTGGCTTTGGAGGTTCAACAAGGAGGTGGGAGCATTGTGGAAAGACGTTATTGTATTTGTGACAAAATATGAATTTCTGAATCCATGGATTACCAACAACCACATCTCTCCAACATTATATGGTATATGGAAGCATCTGAGAATTCACTGGGACACTTTTCAGACAGTACTTCATTCCCAATTGGGAATGGTATGAAAGGAAGATTCTCTGGACATATACTTGGTTGGGCTCTTCGCCTCTAGAGGATAAATATCCTATGCTATCCAGAGTGGCACAGAATCCTGAAGCATCAATATCAGAATATTGGTCTAATTCTAGCTGCGATATTACAACTTTTTCATAGCTATGCACTGTCCATCTCACGTCTCATGCTTTAAATATACCAGTCTGTGGTTGATGAAACTTATTGATAAAAAGATTCACAGGACCAAAAAGTGCCTTATGAACTTTCTAAAGCAGCATATCAGGTTTAAGCAAAGAATAGAACTACAGAATCACAAAGAGGCACTTATTAGACCTGAATTCCATATTTTCAATGCGGATACGTTCAACATATAAGTCCTGATCTTCTGCTTCACCGTTGATCTCATCATCCTTTTTCGAATCCTTTTTGCGCTGTGAACTTGATCTCCTCGAAAACAGTCTATCAGAAGGGTTCAGAAAGATAGAAACTTCATTTTGAGTACAATGCAAATAGTAAACAGATTTACCATACTTTTTTTTTTGTATCTAAAAGCCACGCACCTTGCTTTTCTCAAAATCCATCCCCAAATGCGTGCAATAATCATGTCCACTTTTTCCAAGAAAAAGTAATCAGTAGTCTTATCGATTCCAATGCCGCGACGAAAGATTACATACTGGAAAAGAAAAAGTACATGTAAAAAGACTCAATGGCATGATCAAACTGTGCACACTCTCATCCTTTTCCCTTGAGAAGGAATAATACAGATAATATTGCATATAAAATGGAGAATAACATGGAGGCACTAAATGCAATTCAAATCAGATAAGGAAACTGGAAACGGCAACGAAATTGTCTTAAGAAAAATATATATTCATACTACACATTGATATACCCAATATGTTTCAGGAAAAGGTAAAACAATGATATACCATATAAGTTGAACAGCCAAACATATCCATGTCCATCCATGATACAATTTGCAGGTTCAAAGAAATGTCAAGTCCCTATTTACCTTTGTTAATTGCTTGTGCGCACTATTACAGATTTGAGGAGCAGCCTTTAAGTGATGATTAATCTTATAAAAACAAGCAAGAAGATGAGAGGGTAAAGATCCCAGTTTGTCCTCATAACTCGTAACACACTATTTTGAACCCTTCATTGCAAAAAATATCTTCTTTTTTAATAAAATTATCTTCCACCAAAAAAAAAAGAAGAAAAGGCCAGTAAGCACAACATAACACTTAAGTTCCTCGAATTAAATGATCGCAAACTTTTCTTCGTGTTCGATTGGAGTGCAAATTCCTTCTGCCAAAAATCAAGGGGCAGCAACAAACATCCCGGCGCCTAATCTCAAGATCTGCCACTGATCGAAATCGTGGTTTCAGAGTATCACATGTGGAGGTAGAGGTGATGCACACATTCTAAAAGACGATCATAATTGTTGCAAAGCAAGGCAGAGGTGGGGATACAAATGGAAAACATTTGTGGATATCAAGGAATCAAGTCGAATTCTTGCATCCCAAACAATGTGGCACCAACAAGAAACAAATTGGGAAATATCAATTTGGTGAAAATGTCATAAATATAACCAGGAACTACACTTATAGACCTAGCATCTGGGAAGCCGTTAACTACATACCAAACACCCAGCAAAAGTAAACACCTCAATTTAAATTGTAACTTGAAGCTACAGTGAGAGTGATACCTTGTCAGCAAACTCTGGAAGGCTCTCATGAGGATGCTCTGCAAAATACTTCTTCAGAAGTTTTTTGTCAAGCTGCATCCAGGATAAGGTAGAATGAATCGCATAGCCAACATGCCAAAAAGGAACTATACCAAGAGAGTCAATAATTGTTGGAACCAAATTATATGTGGAAGCCGCTGGGTAAAAACCTTAGATTCATCAACAGTGATTGGCAGATTTAGAAGATACTGGCCCGAATGTGCAACGTCAATCTCTTCATCACTTGCTATTTTAAAGTTACTTTTGTCCATAATCTGCATGAGCATAAGAGAAGATAGAAACTGGAGAATCAAATAAGGGCGCGCAAAACAACAAATGTCATCCCCATTTTCCCTTAATCCTCCAGCTAGATATGGAGAAACATTCAGAATTCACTGCTCTTAGAGCTTGATGCAAGATTTAAAATCCAGTACAAGCTTAGTCTCAATAGCAAGAGAATGCAGTGCAAAATAATGGGAATGACTTTAGAGATAAATGAATTAATATATAGCCCCCATAACTGAAACACAGAATTATCCCCTTCCATTCAATTTTGCACATGGGAAACACGTGTTAAGAAAAACAAAGAAAAAGAAAAAAAGATAAGGAAAAATGGAGGAAGAAGAAACTCCCACTTCCTGAAGACAAAACCCTTGATCTCCTACCGTTCACCTCACTGGTTGTCTTCCTCTCTTAAGCAACACCAACTAGTTTTTTCTCTCAATGTCATGGCTACCTCTCCCATAAAAGGACAAGCTGTGATCCCTCTCATTTTCCTACAGTTTTCAACGTTTAGCAAGTTGATGTGCATCCACCAGGAAGATAGAGCAATTATTAAATGGGATACAGTCACTTCAATATCAGAGGATCTTACACTTAATACCTAACGCATGATTCTATCTTTTGTAATATATTTTTTCTAGGGTCGGGGAAGAGAGGATAACACATTTTGTCCTCAGTTGGGGTTTTTCAAAGGTCCGTAAAGGTCAGGCCCCTCCATACAGGGTTGTAGATCGAAAGTATTCTAACTTCCCTTTTTTGGTGAACTATTGGACCATGGGTGCACACATACCGAGACACACACACACAGATTGTTATAGACAAATGTAGACTCTATATATACACACAGACGCACATATGAGATTGGAGTTTTATAATTTTAACTGGACCACTAATATCATGACTAAAGATATGCTGATACAATAGATAATAACAGCTGATAGTGGTCACTGATAGGTCCAACACGGGTGCTCAAAATCCCACTTAGGCAAATGCTGCTGGCGAGTGGGAAAGAATGAGATGGGTGACGGACTTCCCCTACCATCAGAGTTAGTGGCATGTTCTTGAGATGAAGGCTTAGCCTCCACTGCCTGCCATGTTTCCGACTTTCTCATTTTTGAACTTTCTACATCAGTCAATGACCAGACAAAATGAGGGAAAGATTCAATCAACTTCCAAATCCTTCATAGAAGAATGTGATATTTGTTTAAAGTGTTTAGCAAAGACATCTCAACCCTGTTCTTGCAGAAAACAAATTTATAGGAAAAGAATATTAATGCTAGAATTAAACCATTCTCCAGAATTAAACTGAAGTGGCTTTTGAATTATCTCTTCTATCAGTTATTCACTATCTTTAATTCGAGAAGTCCTCTTTTATCTAAAGGAAATGCTTTCATTTGAAGTTGCTCAAAAGAAATACCGATTGCCATGTGATCCAGATTTCAGTTTATATGTTATGAGTGACACCTGAGCCAGCTGAATCTTTGAGGGCCAACAGATGAAAACTCAAGTCTCTAGCTCTCAAGTACAGTGGCTAGGAAAGTTGCATGATGTTATGAATCTAAACAGCTCATATAGCTGGCTCGGATATCCGAGCGAAATTACTTTAGAAGAAGCTGCATCTTTTTTACCTGAAACAAATATGTCAAAAAATTCTGTTCAAAAATGTCAATCTCATCTGCAGATAATCTCTGCTGCTGCAATTTTTGAGCCCCGTTCACAGGATCGAACAAGGAGTATAATTGCTGCAATCACACAATATTATTAATCAACACAATATCAACATCAGGAAATTATATTCATTAGCAGTAAAATGATGGAGAAAGCATATTTGATCAAATGAAAAGCAGCATATATATTACCATGAGATCCTCAAATTGTAGAAGATACCAAGCATGAATTGTGTACTCAACTCTCTTGCAAAGCTTCAGAAATTCAGCCCGGTCAGAACTATATTCTGGGCAAGGAGGAAGGTCGGATCATTAGAGCCTTAAAACAAAACTTTTACTTGAATAATCAATCATAAAAAACACCAAAGAGAACTAGAACCACATAGTTTCATGCAACATTATACAATTTTTATAAAGGTAGAAGGAAGAGAAATAAGCTGCGAAGACACAGACATGATTTATGCATATAGGGCAGAAGGAAAAACTAAACGTTTGTGCTAAAAGTTGTAACATATAAGACGTCAAAACTTATACAGTGCAGAAAGAGTTTGAAACCTTTTGGGATTTTGATCCATCAAGTGTCTCCGTAAAATTGACATGGAGGGTGTACAGGGTCCTGATCAGGGACCTCCCCACCATTTGATGTGTCCAGCACTAACTTATCGCATTGTTTTAACTGTGAATGATATTTCTACTTACCTATCCAAAAATCACATAGAAGGAAGTTGTTTGAAAAGACTTAGAATCTACGGAAGATGGAAGCCTTTCTAGGTGGATTAGAGTATATATGGTCGTGTGACCATGTGAGACAAAAAGATGGAAGTGTGAGATTTAGAGAATTCCTGGTTTAAAGAGAATTTAGTGAGTAGTGGAATAAAACAAGCCGAAATGGAGCAGAATAGTGAATGAGGATTCACATCGGAACTAGTTGCAAAAATGATCTCCATCTAGAGAAAAGTGGTGAACTTTAGAGTTGAATGGAATGGAATGGAAGTGTCTTGTTCTGAAAAAGTAGTCATAAGCTACGTGGTAAACCTTGAAAGTTTTGGACAAAAATTAATCTGAGAAAATAATCAATGTCAAATGAGCGGAAATCATGGTTCATAGTAACATTGTAGGCTTGGGATGCAAACCATTGACGAGAGAGAAAACAAAGAAGCAATTTTATTTGTGAAGTCCATTTAGTCGAAAGAGTATGAGTTTGAAGTACCTATAAGGTCGGCAAGGGCCATGATGAGCCTGGGTTTGAGGACTGGAATAACAGACTCTCGCTCCAATCGGATCACCTCTTTCCCTTTCTCCATTGAAGTGTTTTCGACCCTAACAAACAAGGGGTAACGGTCCCTACAACACACACTCTACAGTGCCTTTTCGCCAAAACAATAGAATAATTATTTTATTTAGTTATCACTTACTCTATTCTAATACTCCTGTTACATAATTTTAAAGTGACGACAGCGAGAATGAGGGGATTAAAATGAAGAGTATTTATTACCAGTTTTGTTTCCTACATTCTATCAAGACTTTACCAACCAACGAATCCTCTCTCACTCTAAATGAAGTAAAATATTTGAACAACATAACTCATCTCGTGAATTTTAATTTAGTCCTGAAGAAAACACTAATGAGAAGGGTTACTGTATCAAAGCTAGTAGTGTTGCTACAATGATTAAATAGGTTGTCGCTCAACATAGCCATGAGTACATGCCGCAATTCCTCCTTCCTAACAATTTATATTATACTCAAAGGAAACCATTGAACAAAATATGCCACATTTTATTTTACCAAATTACGAGCAAGAACTATAGTAGCTACTAAATATCTAGTTAAAGACCATTCCACCTCCATAACTAAACCAATCTCCCTATATCTAGTATATACACCGACATTACATCTGTCTAATGTATGTATGTACAAAACGCCCATGAGGCTTGGTCATCATCAAGAAAAGCCTTGCAGCATCTCAACTCAAAAACAATTGCAATAGAATCCGGCTGCATGAACATAGCCGCCTACATCTTGTGGTGTAAAAATTTACATCAATTTTTGTCCTGCCGACTCTTGGAGCCTCGTATCACTGAGCAAGGTAACATCCCTATGGATTCCAGGGCTTCAAGAATGGTTTGCCCATCGAATCATGTAACCCTGGATTCGGAGTAGACATGCTCGTCCATCCAAGACCATTGGGTCTAAGGCCACCAGGACTTTCCTGGCTACTCATGTAACTATGGGAAACAGCTTGTTGCTGCGAGGCATTGCTCATTGTGGGAACTCCCACGCCTATCTCACCATAGTTCCTTGAAGGGATTAACCGTTCTATTGAGTCTGATAAATTATAAGAGCTACTCTGATGCAGTGTGTTACACTCAGATAAAACACTGTACAAGCTCTGATCCGAGTTGCTTGCGCTTCCAATGCTCTGAGATGGACCACCAACACCTTCTAAAGTAGACCAGACCCCACGGGCATGATTCTCTCCAGAGAACCAATTCTGACTTAACAAGTCTCCACTGCTTAAATGAGTTTGAGACGGTGCTGACACATGAACAGAATTGACAGCCCAATCTTGCATGCCAACATTCAACTGTTCATGCCTAGGGAAAGAGTATCGACCTCCATCTGGGTATAGATTCCCCTGAAAATTTTGATGCATGAGATCATTCAGCCCCTTGAGCCGTAGATCCAATGGTAACTGCGCATGAAGCTGCTCCCTGAAATGACCAGAATATTGACCTGGCTCCACCATCAGATTGGTTGATGGTTGGAAGTCCAGCGGAGGCTGTCTCTGCTCACGATTGTAAGATGAACTATCTGGATCCTTGAAAAACGGTTGGAATATTTCGTTCCTGTTCTGAGGGTATGAACCAAAAAGAGAAACAGCACTGGGTTCTCTGGGCAACATATCCCTCCCAGCATCCTTCTCTGTTGGGACAGCTTCCAGATTAATAAGACTAGCGGCTGGCTCATCAGTAACTCGAGGATGCCTAACTGACAACTCCTCAGCAGAAGAATATTCATGACTTATTGGAGTGGCACACCCATAAGAAGCAGCTATGCTAACTGCTGGCCAACCATCACCGGTAGAAGCAAGAGGATCCCCCTGATCAACAGGAACATCCACACTATTCAATCCTTCTGGATACTCAGATACAGTTGGAGAAACTTCATCTGCCTCGTCAGAATCCAGCTTAAAATGACCTAACTGATTGCTTTCATCAAGTGAAACAAGATCAAGATCAAGATCCTGATTGAGTGATACGGGGAGAGACTCATCATTATAATCAGTGTTAGCTGTGCTATTAGGAGTCTGTTCATCACATAAGCTTGCAGACTCTCCTCTCTCCTGATCCTGACCATCATATAACCAAAAAGTTTATTTGAATCTTATCAAGCCCATAGGAACATTAAAAAAATCTTCTCAGGCAAATTACAATATAGCTAAAAACTCTTAACTGAATTTTCTACCACTCATTTATTTCTATTTAATTAGACAGGGACCCTTGTATTTAAGGAAACCATCTTTCAGCATACTGACGTCTATACAATTGTTTTTTTATTAGCATAACTGACCTCTGACTGTATAAGAAGCTCATTATTTAGTATTTCTCTTTCCATTTGTTTCTCGATCAACCCATCAGATTTCTCCTTGCCCTCATGCTGATCAACCTAGAGCAAACTTGTACATTTTAACAATTAAACAACTAAAGAAACCATCTTCGCTTTGACATACACGAGTTGGTAAGAATTCGCCTCTATACAATTGTTTTTCTATTAGTATAACTGACCTCTGACTTTATAGAAAGCTCATTATTTAGTGTTTTTCTTTCCATTTGCTTCTCAATCAATCCATCAGATTCCTTGCCCTTATGCTGATCAACCTAGAGCAAACTTGGACATTTTAACAATTAATTAACTAAAGAAACCATCTTCCCCTCGACATACACGAGTAGGTAAGAATTTGCCTCTATACAATTGTTTTTCTATTAGTATAACTGACCTCTGACAGTAGAGGAAGCTCATTAATTAGTATTTCTCTTTCCATTTGCTTCTCGATCAAACCATCAGATTTCTCCTTGCCCACATGCTGATCAACCTAGAGCAAGCTTGGACATTTTAACAATTAGACAACTAAGGAACCCATCTTCCCTTCGACATACACAAGTTGGTAAAAATTCACCTCTATACAATTGTTTTTCTATTAGTATAACTGACCTCTGACTGTATAGGAAGCTCATTATTTAGTATTTCTCTTTCCATTTGCTTCTCAATCATCAACCCATCAGATTCTTCCTTGCTCTCATGCTGAACAACCTAGAGCAAACTTGGACATTTGAACAATTAGACAACTAAAGAAACTATCTTCCCTTCGACATACACGAGTTGGTAAGAGCTATAGGTGAAGCCTTTTCACATCTATACAATTGTTTTTCTATTGACCATTAGTATAACTGACCTCTGACATTGGAGGAAACTCATTATGTACTGTTTCTCCTTCCATTTGCTTCTCGATCAATGCATCAGATTTTTCGTTGCCCTCCTGCTGATCAACCTAGAGCAAACTTAGATAATTTAACAATTAGACAGCTAAGATAAACTATGTGGAACTCCACTACCATTAGAAAAAGCAAAAAAATATTCGTCAGAAGCATAGAAATATCTTCAAAATTGATTCCTAAAAAAGTGATGAGATAACCCACATTGACCCTCAAACACAAAGGAAGAAAAGCTAAAGGTATAAACCTCTACTTCCATTGAGAGTGCAACTTCTGCTTCTTTGTTATCAGTTTGTTCTGCTAAGATCCCATCAGAGCTCGTTCTCTCTTCTGCTTCTTCATTATCGGTTAGTTCTGCAAAGATCCCATCAGAGCTCTTTTTCTCTTCACCCTGATAAACCAAGTAAAAAACAAATCATCAGGTAATTCAAGCAGATTCTCTGAACTTGGATATATAAGATGCACTCCTAAGACAGACCTTAAGTTGGACATTCAGTTTCTGTTCCATTTCTTGACCTAACGATATTCTCACTTGCAATTCCTGTGAACGTCTCTTTATCCACTTTGCAAAACCCGCAGGGACATCCCTGTTTGCCAGCTGCAGCCTGTACAAACACACACTAAGAACTGATGTGGAGAACATTGATAATACTATAAATGTTTTGCTCCACAAACTAACCAGTGGTCATGTAATTTCTGACGTTCTTCTTCCTCATAAAATTCAAATGGCTGTACATGGAGATTTTCCACATCACCTAAGACATTGCTCAGAGACCTGGGTTGAATGCTATTACTATTATGCGTCATGCTGTTCTTAACACGTTGATAGTGTTCTCGACTGACCTGAAATATGATGGAGAAAGGAAGGGGAAGAGGGATAGGAAAAGACTATCAGCCATGGAGATGATGAGTACCAATAGTTTGTACAGAATTTGCATAATTGAAAGACTGAAATGAAAAGCATCCCATGTAAGAACTCAAGTGAAAAAATGGCGGGGCCAATGCTGAATAATGGCTAACATGTGTGAGCTCCAGTATTTGGTGAGAAAACAAACAAAATCAAGATCATTGGAAGATATCCAAAAGACTCGTAAGATGTTCCAACCAAAGCATAGCCACCTTAATGTAAGACATGTATTTGGCACCATCGCTGTGTTGGATATTGCGCTTGTCTAGCGTTTCTCCTTTCCTAGATCTTGCAGCCATCTTAGCTCCATCAGGTGAACTGCCATATGTGCCTTCCGTGAAGCCCTTTCTGAATAACCAAAAAAAAGGCATGCGGCTGTTATGGCCCTTATAATGGGAAAAAAACAATAATCCTATTAAGAATTACAAACATACAACCAGTTATAAGAAGTCATAATGAAAGCTCATTTATCTTCTCTTTTGCTTCTTCCTTCAATCAACTCTTTTCCAGCTACTTTTATCAAACAGAGTTATTGATAACCAAGAAGGTTAAGCTCACTCCCAGAACAACAATATCAAGGAAAAAGAACAAAAATGATCATTGCAAGTTTGCAACAACCTATCTTCTGAGTTATCCTTTATTGGCAGAATATCTCAGGACACCCTAAACTTGACACATTTTATTCAGTGCACGTCTGAACTATTTTTGGTCCTGATTACCTCGTGAACCTGGCAATTTGATAGCCTCGACCCTCCTAGACTAACATGGCAAAGAGCGTGAATACACTCCCTTTAAGGCTCTTGGGGTTGAAAAATAGAAAAATCAGCTTCTAAGTGGGGTATTTTCGACCGTTAATTGCCACATAATGTTATACAATAGTTTATTTGTTCCAAATTTGTATTTCTTAATATACAATGCATATTTATCACAACTTTGTATTTTTTTTATTTCATATTTAGATGCAATGGCTATTTGTTTTAAATTTTAATTGTGTTTTTCTTCTTTATTTCAGGCTAAATCTGTAAATGATATGGCTGAAATTCTATTCTCTTTAGCCAAAGAAAAGAAAGTTTTAACCAGCTAATGAAGTTCTAATTGTGTATTTCTTTTCATTCTACTTAGATGCAATGTCAACTTTACCCAACTGCATATTTCTTCTATTTCGGGCCAAATCTATAAACAAATAAAAGAAAAATAGGCTGGAACTCATTATTTTTAGCCGAACAAATTTTATTCAAAATAGTGGAGTTTCAATTGTGTATTTCTTCTTTAGGGTATGTTGTAGTAGATGCAACGGCTATTTATTCTAACTTTGTCTCGGGTCAAATCTATTAAAAAGAAATTGCTAGAGCTCTATTATTTTTTAGACAAACAAGAAAATTCAATCTGGAGTTCCGATTGTGTAGTTCTTTTTATTTCTTCTAGATGCAATGACATTTTCTTTCTCTTCTTTTTTTGGCCAACTCTGTAAAAAGAAAATTTTGGTTAAAACTCTTCTGTTTTTAGCTAAATAAAAAAAATCAGCCTAAATAATGGAGTTTCAATCAAGTTGTTTTACAAATTTGGGCTGGAAAAAAATATCCAAAACGTTAACAAATTTAAATATATAATAAAATACGTTATTTCAAAAAAAAAGGCACATTCACAGAATGTGTGGCAGCCATGCCCATCAGGTGAAATTGGTTAAGAGAGTCGAGGCTGTCGAAATGCCAAATCAAGGGAGATCATTAGGACTGGACAAAGTTTGAGAGAGGACTCAATAAAATGTGTCATGTTTATGAGAGTTTCCGATGTATTCTGCCTTATGTAATTTCATAAGCTTCATTCTTTATTTCTTTTTAAATTTCCTTAAAGAAAATTAGAACATTTTTTGAAAAGGTAAGGCAACCAAAGTAACCTAGAATATAAGACAATGAAAGAAAACCAACCTCAATATTCTCTCCACCATTTCCTCCTCCGAGTCTTTACAGCTCTCCAAACTTTCCTTCCATAACTGCAACTTCCCGATCATACTGCCACGAGAAGTAGAATGTAATTCAAACAGCAAAATGTTCTGAAATAAGGTTAAGAAAAGGACAGTTAATAAAATTGCATACTTGTCATGGTAATTTTGTAATTCCACGTAATATGCCTTCTTGTTAGCCTTGAAAAGCTGCTCCTTACGCATAACATTGTCAGGGTGAAAGCTGCCAGAACAAATCATCTGACCCCTGCAAAGATGCCAGAGATATTGATACCATGAAATTCTCAGAACATCCATGTAAAGGGTTAAATCTCACGTCCCAGAAAAATGCATAGTTAGGCCTGCATAGTAAACTATAAATAGATACAGAAAACTATTTTAAAAGGTAGATTATCCTTGATGCTTCAGCCATAGCCCAAAATCTCCCCAATCAAAAGTATAAAGCACTTGAAAATGAAAGAGTTGAAGATTATCTATTCATGATATGCAGAAAAGTTATGCTTAAAATATGGACGTGCGGCAGCTGGGGCTCTAGTGCAAATGATCATGAAACATAATAACTTATTATAAGGTAGTCTATGCTAACCTCTTTTACAACTTGAGGTGTTTCTTTAGAGATATTTTTCAGATAATTGACACAATAGTGTAAGCTACAAGGTTAATAAGTGTATAATTAGGCACCTACTTAACAAAAGTCCATAGAAGCAATACAGAGGTGATCAGATAGAATGTGCCCAACAAAGAAGGTAGAAAAGAGGTCTCATACAGTCAGAGAACTGCAGTTCAAAGGCCGAAATAATTACACCATGCTAGTTCCATAATCGGGAAAGCATATGCTTCTCCAGACTCCTAACGTGTAAGTACAGTTGGTAATATCAACTATCTTTTTTTGGTCGAAAGTAATATCAACTATCAAGGACTAGACTAGGGAAAATATTTACAGCCAGTGTGTAGGAGGTCGATTGCACGACATATTAGGTTCTATTAGAAGTTCAGATGTTTGGTTCCTCTTATTGGTCCTCTGTAAATTCTACCCGGCATACTAACAACATCAAGTATTCCATACTATTTAATAAAAAGATGTGGATATGGCACAGATACAGTTAACACATCCGTGTATTATGATCCTCGTAATCCCTTTAATTTGACCCATTGTATTACAATCGACGTATCATATTATCGTCATACCAAACTACATCCAAACACTAGGAACCCTTAGTTCATCTTTTCTTCTCCACGAATCTCTCGACCTCTCGGTGCATCCTTAAAACAATTGATCCTTGGTGGGATAACTATAATTTCCAATCTCATCAGAAGAACGTGATGCTAAAATCAGTTACTCTAATCTCCTCAATCTCAATTTATATTAAAAAATGTATCCTAGCTTCTTTTATATTTATATAAAACTAAATAAATGGAACCATAATCGCATCAAATTCGATGATGTCCTAAAATGAGAGAACCAAACCAAGTACCGTCAGATGGCAAATACAATATCAACAGCCCTCCATAAATCCTACGGTTCGAAGTAACAAGAGAAGTCACAGGAACCTCAAGTACAACTTTCCAAATATGAAAAAACTGAAAAATTGAATGTCGGACATATTGAGATATTAAGAAAAGAAAGACTTGCCACTTAAGAAAAGGATTTCCGAACTGAAAGTTTTCCTCCCCCAGTAATTTATAGACAATATCATCTGGTCCTGACCCTTCGGGCAAAAATTGCATAAGAAATCCTCTCTCGTCTTCTGACAAGTTTTCCTGCCAAACCTAAATCAATTTCCATAGTGTAAGATATAAGGATAACTATACCTTCCAGTAACAAGTATTTAGCATACACAGCTTGATAGACTGTTACCTTGTGCGACAGAACCTCACTTAAATTTTTTAGTTCAAAAGGTTCGTGAGGTAGAGTAAAAACATCAGCCAATATGCCATGGTTATGTGTGAGAGAATCCAAAAAGGGAGTCAAGTCTCTCCGTGAAATGCCAATTTGTTCCTTCTTGGCAAGAACACACCTTTTTTTGTCATCCCAAACCAGAGAAACGTTGGATCTTAACTTCAAATTACATCTTGCTAATCCCTGCTTTTTCTTCTTCTTCAATCCATGGGAATCCAGAGAACATTCAATATTGCTGGCAGCACGTAGACGTTTCTTCCACTGATCAGCCACCATTGTCGAAGCATGCCAAAATAATTACCAGTAGAACATAGTGATGCTATCTCAATTTTGATCAATGAGTCACTCCCTATGATTGGTCAGCTGAGAGCTTCTAAAAAAACAAAGTAAGCTAACTTTACAAATGCTTGGAAATAAACACTGAACGAGCAAGAGCATCCGGGTTCCAACTACCCACAAACTACCTTGTTTTCACACGTCAAAGGGAAAGGTGGACATTGGCATGCAATCAAGTAGAATAAAGGCAGATGAAGTAAAATAGTTTATTAAAGGCATGTAGACAGAAGAGGTAATAAAGAATCAAGCTTCATAAAGTGCAAGAGGTCATTGGCATGCCTGTTCAATTAAGGAAGCAAGCGAGATGTATAGCCAAAGGAAAGCAAATAGATTAAGATTACAGTGAGATAACTGCAAAGGGTGAAGCACACAATCCTCGCTCCATTATCAACCTCCCCAGGGAGATCATTCAATCCTCGCTCCATTATCAACCTCCCCAGGGAGATCATTGGGGGTGAAAGAGATAATGACACAGAGAATTTATAAGACTGAAAATAAGTGTTGGATAAACAAACTAACAATTGGTTATTTACTATAGCTAAAAATAAGTTGTAAGCGACAAACAATGAAACACCAAAGACACTGATTGGGAAATCGAACTGAGATAATATATTGGTGAAAGCTAAATCAGAACAAAGCCCTAAAATATGATACCTGAAGGCAATAATACGGCAGGGCAGCAAACAAGGGTTGCAGGCAGCGTTATCCCATATTTCTTCGCTACAAAGCACTTTTTTCCTTTTTATTTTCTCCCGGTGCAGCTAGCCCGTGGGAAATCGGATATTTTGGACCCGTTTACTGGTTCTAAGCCAAGTTACATAAATTGCTACTCCCAAGCTCCCCTTAGCTTTTTTTATTTAGCTTCAAAATAACTTTATTTTTTTAGATTACTACATCAAGTGTGTTAAATTATCAGTTTTCAATGTGTAAATTGATAATAATAATCAAATTTTATTAAGGTTAGTTTAGTCAAAATACTTATTTTTTCTAATGTGCTTGATTTTGGTATTAAAAATAACATAATTTTTTAATACTGAAAATCAAATATTGTATAATTAATACAGGTATAAGTTAGACAAAGATTAATATATTGTCTTATATGAAATAAAGCAATAGTACATGTATTAGCAAGCACTCCATGGGTAGAGTATCTAAAGATGAGAATGTCCTAATTCCTATAATACAATTTTTGTATTATTCATTTTCACCATAACTATTTCAATAATACAATCTCGTACATTCGATACATCAAACCAAATGATCATTTGGAGTATGATAATTCCCGAATAAGCAATTTAACATTACTTTTTTAAAGAGTTTTTTCACAAATCACTTAGAAGTTATTCGATTTAAAGACAAGTTATGGATGAATTAGTAATGCATAAATTGTATATAAGAATTAACAATACAAACATAATTTATTGTTAGATTATTAATGTAAATTCAAGTTTGAAATGATGATATTATTTTGTTAATTATGTTGTTTTAATGCATGAATTATCAATATTCGTATTTATTTCACATTTTATTTAAATAAAATAATACATAAACTTCCTCTGTTATATGTGAATATTATATAAGGAGAAACCAAAATAGCAGCCAACAATGTAGTATACTATATTTGATTTATAACTGTCAAAACGTGTTAGCTCAATTCATCCGGGTTAGGTCACGCGGGTTTTGAAATTTGACAAGTCATGCTGGACTGGTCCATTTTTTATGGGCCTAAAAATGTCGGCACAATCCATCACTGCATGAGTTGCGGACTTGATCGGGCCAACACACCTTTTATTGAATAATATTTTTTATAATTCTTTTAATTCAGATTCGAATTTTAAAATGTTAATATTTACAAGATTATCACATAGTGTTACTACTTGCTAACAAAATCTCAAATAATATTTTCAAATGCGTTTTGAGGCGAGTCTCACGGCGAAGCGTACCAAAAAAACACTTTGGACGCAAATAAAATATGAAGATACATAGGGCGCGTGCCCTGGAGTTTGAGGTGTAAGTACTGAGCGCAAAAGTGTAAGCTACGACATAAAAGTTTACATCTCGAGCATTAAATTTAATGTTTGTTGTTTTAAAGGTATTTTGTTATAGATTCTAATTTTTATTATTGGTGTAATGATATCTATACCCAATTTCACTCAATCCCACTGGCCGGCCCAACCCACATTCGCTCAAGTCCACAAACAAGTGAGCGTTTCCTGACCAGCTAACATGTGCTCCAAAAATCTTAGTCCAACCCTATCAAATCACGGGTTGGGCTGGATCTGCCCAACTGGCCTATCTTATATTGACGGCTCTAATTGGATGTCATGCCTAGATTATTTTTCTCACTTTTCAAATCGAACATTGTATATATAATATAATACTAATTTTACACATAAATTAATTTTCTTTGGCATTTAAAATTAAAAAAAAAAAAAAAAACGGACCACGCCTTTAGGGATGGCAAATAGGCGGATTAGAGCGGGTTATGGCGGGACAAGGTTTTACCTATTCAGATTTTGAGGTGCCCTGCTCTGCCCCGTTTAGCTTTGTCCAAAAAAAATGATCTGCCCCGCTAAGTCTTGGTCTGCCCTGCCCCGCCCCGTTTCTATTTTTTCATTCATTTTAGTATCTTAATATTTGAATTTCATTTATAGATAATAACTCGATTGGATTATAATACAATATTATGTATTAAGTTAAAAATTGATTTTTAAAAATCATATAAAGAATTTATTCTTTGAAGTTCCTGTTTAATACCTTTTACAATTTTGTAAAGAAAAGTATTAAAGTTTATTTTGTATCACCAAAGTAATACATTTAAGATCCAAAAATTTCAATTAACAGAAATCATTCTACATCTATGATCCAGAAAGTTTCTACTTTATATTACTAACGTATTTTCCCCACTAAAACTATAATTCCCTATTCCTATACACTAACATAATCATGCAGAAGGTTAATTGAAGATTCCTGTTAATTAAATAATTTTATTTTTTATTAAGATCCAAAATTTTCATCAAAACTCACAACCCTGCCCCATTTCAATTTTTAACAAAATTAATTTTGCCCCTCCCTGCCCTACACTTAAGTATTTCTCTGCTCCGTTAAGAATTTGTCATGCCCCACTCTGCCCTGCTTCAATTGCCATCCCTACTCGCCTTCCAGCTTCTTGCAATTCATTGTCCTTCAAATATGGCAACGATGATTGGGGCACTAGCATAGCAAACAAGCCCCCAAAAAGGCGATTTTAATAACCAATTAAGATAGAACAAAAAAACAATACAATAATAATAAAGCACTCAATGGTATAGCGTAATTGGTAAATTGAATTGTAATACACCATAGAAAATTATAGCTCAAAATCCAACACAAAAAAACTAAAGTGATTAGGTTGAAAGAATTAATCTCTTAATTATTTTTATTGATGAAAGACATATATATACAAGTTATAATAAGATAATCATATTCCTACTTTACCTATAAATTCATATTGTATATGAAGAATAATTATACACTTAAGGTAAATCTTAATTATGGCGCAAGACTAATATGAAAGAATATAACAAATATGGGGGAAGTATGGGACACAGACGGATGGGCCTCGACCCATTCTCTAACACCCCCCGCAGTCATAGCAGGCGGTCTTCGTACGTTGAGATTGTCTTTAAATCTTCAAAAAGGACCGAGGGAAGACCCTTTGTAAAGATGTTTGCAATTTGATATCTCGAAGGGACATGGCAGACGCGTACTTGTCATTTAGCTACCTTCTCTCAAACAAAGTGAAAATTCATCTCTATGTGTTTAGTACGCTGGTGCTGAACTGAATTACCAGAAAGGTAGATGACACTTATATTATCACAATACACTAAGGTAGCTTTCTCAATAGGACAATAAAGCTCTAAAAGTAGATTTCGTAACCAACATGACTCAGAAACCACATTGGCTACCCCTCGATACTCGGTCTCTCCACTTAAACGTTAGAGCGTGAATTGACATTTGACAGACCATGAGACTAAGTTATTACCTAAAAACATGCAATAGCCAGACGTAGACCGTCTGGTGTCAGGACAACCACCCCAATCAGCATCTGTATATGAGACTAGTGTAGACGTTGACGAATGATACAAATGCAAGTCTGTCACGCCCCGACTTTTCCTAAGTCTTTACTTAGGGCGTGATGGCACCTGGACAATTATTTTCCACCAGGAGCACCATTTAATTCTCTTTATTTAGAAATTTAAACTTATATTCAAATACGGAGCTATTAATAAAAATAACAATAAAGAAATTTATTTATGACTTTATTGAAAATATAACGCGAGCCCATGCTCGTGCAAATATTATTTCTACATAGACATACTGACAAATATTATCCTAAGTTGGAAGGGAGACCATTCCACATGGGCATTTCCCGAGACATGGCGATATTCGGACTGGCGAGTACCAAGCGAAGCAATGGACTTGGTATGACAAGAGGCTGCAGGACGATCGCTAGCCTTGGCGTGGAGCCTTTCCTCTATCACGTTTTCCTGAAACATGTTAAATAAAGAGTCAGCCCTACCATCCGAAATTTGGTGAGAACCTTACCTGCAATTCAAAGCAACACCACAATATTCCAAGTGCAATCACATTATAACGTAATAAGCATATTGCAAAAACATATCGAGTTACAACACTTTTTAAATATGCAACAACTCATATAGGAAATTCTCGGTTTAACTAACACTTCATTTTATCTCGTATTATACGTTAAGACATTCCCTGCGTTTCCATGTTTATTACATTTATATATTTGTGACGCGTATTCACTTTCCATATTTATATATAGGTGAACATGTATTCATCTTTCATATTTGTTGCGGCGTGCAACCCGATCCATTATATTTACGTATTTGTGAACACGTATTCACTTTACGTTTTGTTGCGGCGTGCAACCCGATCCATTATGTTTACGTATTTGTGAACGTTTATTCACTTTACGTTTTGTTGCGGCGTGCAACCCGATCCATTATATTTACGTATTTGTGAACGCGTATTCACTTTACGTTTTGTTGCGGCGTGCAACCCGATCCATTATGTTTACGTATTTGTGAACGCGTATTCACTTTACGTTTTGTTGCGGCGTGCAACCCGATCCATTATATTTACGTATTTGTGAACATATATTCACTTTACGTTTTGTTGCGGCGTGCAACCCGATCCATTATGTTTACGTATTTGTGAACGCGTATTTACTTTACGTTTTGTTGCGGCGTGCAACCCGATCCATTATATATTTATATATTTATATATTTATGTGAACAAGTATTCACTTTTCATATTTTTCAGAAGATCAAATAAATACTATTCTCTTTTCTAACATTCTGTCATTCATACTTGTAACGATTATAACTTTTTAACCATAACTCCAACTAAGGTGTTTCTCAAGCGGAAACTAAGGTAAGACGGGGATCTTTCACTGTACCAAATTTCATTTAAAACTACTTTGGGTAACTAACACAAATTTATCCTCAAAACAGCCACATGAAATTTGTTTCGGCAGAATTTTTATTAAACAACACCCAATCTTATAATAGTCATAACTCCTAATCTGTAAACCCGTTCAATCCCCATAAATTCTCAAAACGACGAGAACAGAGAGCTACACGTCTCCATGTGAGCCATTCTTTCATATTCTGTACCATTTGGTACAGTTTTACACTTTTATTCGCTGCCCTTCCTGGATCTCGATATATCCGAGGCAGAAACTTTAAACAGCGATTAATCTCAATCCGTAAGTCGTATAGACCCCCGTAAGGTCTCAAAATGTCCACAACAAAGAGATCTAGAACTTTCATTTAACAACAATTTTCATATTCCCCACATATTAGTACAGTTTTACGTTTCAACGTCCTGCCCTTCTGGATTCCGACGAATCCGAGGCAGCAACTTCAAACTACAATAACTCTCAACTCGTAAGTCCGTTTTAATAAATCTTTATATATATCTGTCCGTAACAGAGAGATTTACAACCATGTAAATTTTCATTTAATTCTAATAAGTAAAACTCAACAAAAACAGTCCGTAATTATGCCTTTCCGAATTTCAACCAAATCTAAGGCAGGAACTTTGAACTATGATAACTTTCAAACCGTACGTCCATTTTACCTCATTTTTTGGTTCTATATGATCATATTAGAGAGGTGTACCACTCCTCCAAATTTCATCAAATTCTAACAATTATAACTCAGTGAGAACAGTTCGTAAAGTTCATGACGCAACTAGTTGTCTAAACAATCAAAAGTTCAATATTTCCTTTCAACACTCAATTCTTATTCTAACATGTATTGAACTAAAAATAAAGGATGTTACCAAGAATTTCTGAGTGAGAAAACTCACCTTGTAAGCGTGAAAAGGATTGTTGTTTTGTTGCTACAAGTGATCATTGCTCCCTAGTATTCCTATTTTTGTTCTCCTTCCTCTCTTGATGTTTTGATTTTTTCTCTTCTTGTTCACTTGTTTTTTTCTGATTTTTGTATTCTTTGTGCTAGGTATTTTATTTGTGTCAAGTACAATGTATAAGTAGAAGTGTGGGAGGTGGAAGGGTAAGAGTTGAGATGAATTAAGGGGAGGGGATAGGAAGTGGGCGCATGTGTTCCGCACACATCCACTTTTTTTCTTTTTTCTTTTGTTTTGTTTTTCTTTTTGTTTTCCTATTTTCATTTCATCTATCTATTTATCCAACTTTAACACTAACTCCATCCCATGCAATTTATTCTTTGTTTTCTATATATATATTTTTATTAACCCAACCACAACTATATTTTTTTTCCGGTTTCACATTCTCTCCTCCTTAAGCAACATTCGTCCTCGAATGTGAATAAGGTGTAACATAATCACATAGACACAATAATGTTTATTGTTATTGCAACACTAATTTGGGGCTTCACATTCTCTCTTCCTTAAGAAGCATTCGCCCTCGAATGGGAATAAGGTTGTAACACACGTATAGACACGCAAATGGCACACACGTAAGTCTTATGTAACACATTTTTTTTATTACCTTAGTCAAATAGGAGTGGATATTTGACTTTCATCGCATCTTGACTTCCTGGTGGCTTCCTACGTGGAGTGATTCCTCCATAAGACTTTCACTAAGCAATATCTTTATTTCCAAGGCGTTGAACCTTTCTATCAAGTATTTCTACCGAGCCTCTTCATATCAAGCTCTTTATTAAGAACTATCTCCTGGGAAGGATGACGTGACTTGGATCGTGCAAGTATTTTCGTAACATTGACACATGAAATACCGGATGCCTTTCCGCCTCTTGTGGAAGTTCTAATTGTAAGCCACATTCCCACTCTTCGCAAGATCTCATATGGCCCAATAAACCTTGGGCTCAATTTCCTTTCTTACCAAAACGCATCACTCCCTTCATTGGGGACACTTTTAAAAATACTTTCTCCCTCTTGAATTCAAGATCTTTTTCCGATGATCCGCATAGGACTTATGACGCTATGAGCTGCTTTGATCCGCTCCCGAATCATCTGTACCTTATCATTTGTTTCTGAATGACTTCAGTCCGAACATTGTGTCTCACCCACCTTGAACCATCAGTGGAGACCTACATTTTCGTCCCATATAATGCTTCAAACGGGGCCATTTGTATGCTAGAGTGAAAACTATTGTTGTGGCGAACTCAATTAGACATAGATGGTCCAACCGGCTTTTCCCGAAAATCTAACACACAAGATCGCAACATGTCTCGAGTGTTTGAATTGTTCGCCACCGCCCATCTGTTTCATGGGTGGAAAGCCGTGCTTAACTTAACTTTTGTCCCGAGACCTGCTGAAACTTTGTCAAAAGTGTGAGGTGAATCGGGAACCCTATCTGGAATAATTTGTAAGGAATCCTGTAACCGCACAATCTCCTTCAAATAAATCTGTGTGTCTTGTGGTGCGCGTCGTAGTCTCCAGGTAAGAAATGGGTTGACTTTGTAGGTCGATCAACAATCACCCAAATAGAATCATACCCTTCTCGAGTTTGTAGACCGATTCGAAATCCATATGAATCGCCTCCCACTTCCACGTGGGACTCCAATGTCTGAAGTAATCCGCCGAGTTTTGATGTTCACTTTCACTCATCGACATATAAGACACCTCGACAAACTCCGCAACGCGTCTTTCTTCATCCCGTCCCACGATGAATTTGCCTTGAGGTCCCGATACATTTTGTTGACCTGGATGAATGGAATATCTTGTGTTGTGACCTCATCTAAGATCTTCCTCCTTAGATCCTTTACCTTAGAACACATAACCTACCCTTATACCGGGCGGTTCCGCATTATCTCCCAATGTAAATCGTGAAGGTTTTCTGTTGGATCCTCTCCGAAATCCAACAAACTCCGTATCCTCAAACCGACTTTCTTTTATTTACGAAGCTAAGCATCGCGAGGTATCATGTACCACCACCCTACCTTCACCGATCTCGATTAAGCTAACCCCGAGGTTTCCCAATCTTTGTACCTCCAACAATACCCTATTTTGTATTACCAAATGGGCTGCTGCCCATTGATCTCCCATCGAGTCACCACCACGTTGGCTTTCCTGGATGGTAAAGAATACAAAGGTCATAATCCCAAGCAACTCTAACCATCTTCTTTGCCTGAGATTCAAATCCTTCGCGTGGTTATATCGCAAACTCTTATGATATGTAAATATGTCCACATGCACACCATACAAATAATGTCTCCATATTCGTAGCAAACACCACCGCAACTAATTCCAAGTCATGAGTTGGGTAATTCTTCTCATGTATCTTCAATTGTCTATACGCATACGCAATAACCTTTCCAAATCGCATCAAGACACATCCTAACCCAACTCTGAGGCATCGCAATAGATCGTGAACCCTTCTTGTCCCGATGGTAAGGTTGGGGATGCGCAGAGTCAACAATTCCTTTAGTTTCAAAACTTGCTTCACATGCTCACGACCATCGGTACTTAACCGCTTTTTGAGTCAACCGGTCAAAGGAGCGTGAAGACTAGAAAACCTTTACGAATCTTCTATAATACCCACCAAACCCAAGAAACTTCTAACCTCCGCCGAGTGGTCGGTTTTGGCTAGTTCTTCACTACTTCTATCTTACTGGGTCTACCATAATTCCATCCTTGACACAACATGACCCAAAAAGACTATCTTTTCCAACCAAAATTCACACTTTGAAAATTTAGCATATAGTTTCTCTGTTTCAAGACTTGAAGCACTACCTCGACGCTCTTCCTGTTCTTCAACACACTTGTCAGAAATTAGGATATCATCTATAAATACAATTACGAACAAATTCAAGAATGGTTTAAAGATTATGTTCATTAGATCCATAAAATTGTTGGGGCATTGTTAATCCGAAGCATGACCAAGAACTCATAATGGCCATATCAGTCCTAAAGGTCGCTTTTGATATATCATTCGATTTATTTTCATCCGATGATATCTCGAGCGAAGATCAATCTTGGAAAAATAATTGGCTCCTCAAGTTGGTCAAAAAGATCATCGATTCTTGTAATGGGTATCGATTCTTGATCGTGACCTTATTGAGTTGTCGATAATCGATGCACATTGAGTGATCCATTTTTTTCTTCACAAAATGATAGCGCGCTTCTGCGGGAAACACTAGGCCTTATAAATCCTTTATCCGTAAGATCCTTCGTTTCTTTTAACTCTCTCAATTTAGTGGGGCCATTCGATATGGAAGAATAGAAATAGGTCTTGTACCGAATTAACTCTATAGCGAACTCCACCTCTCTATCAGGAGGAAGGCACAGAGATCTTCAGAAAAACCTTGAAAGTTTTCAAACAATAGGACATCATGCACCATTGGGACTCTTTGGGTATCTACTATATTATCCAGATATCGTACTCCACTTTGTGACTCCTTAATAACTTTTGAGACCTAAGGTAGGAAATAAGTCGACGTGAGGATATTCTTCGCATCATGGGTAGCAAATCCACGGAAGGTGGTATAACTTCGGGGATTTTCCTCATTTATACTCTTACCACAGGGTGGTATGACGTCTTGGGCTTTCCCCTCATTCATACTCTTACCCCGAGAATGTGGTATGACGTCTTGGGCTTTCCTCATTCATACTCTTACCACGGAGAAGGTGGTATAACGTCTTGGGGCTTGCCCCTCATTTATACTCTTACCCTGGAGAAGGTGGTATAACGTCTTGGGGGTTTACCCCTCATTTATACTCTTACCTGGAGAAGGTGGTATAACGTCTTGGGGGTTTACCCCTCATTTATACTCTTACCCTAGCTCAACCGGCTATCCTACATAACATAAGTAAGTCAAGAAATCTCCTAACTTCTTATTGACATTATTAATATATCCTCTCATTTTAGTTCACTTAAGGCACTAACATGTCTTAATAAAAGAATCCGGAAATTTAATCTCAAGTACTACATACTTATACTCTTTTAAAACGAATGACTCTTTTTTTTTATATAAAACTTCCAAGATACTAATAACCATAGCATCAAGTCACTGTCCTTACTTATCTTACTTAAAGTAAATCTCTCCTACCTTTTCGGTGGTGCGATCCACATCTGGTTATTTTATCGTTGTACACTCCCTTCCACAATCCTTTGAAGGAGGTAGTACGAGAACCAAGTCTTTGAAAAGACTCAAGATAGGCATGAGAAGAGTATGAAAGAAGTGAAACTTTAGGATGTTATTCCGTTTACTTACTACTAAGGTGCGCGCGCACACCGCCGCAATAAATAATCGTTCAAACACCCAACTCGAAGAAACTTCCTAGAATCTCCTAACTGGTTTAGCTCGATACCAACTTGTCACGCCCGACTTTTCCTAAGAATTTACTTAGGCGTGATGGCACTGACAATTATTTTCCACGGGAGCACCATTTAATTCTCTTTATTTAGAAATTTAAACTTATATTCAAATCTGAGCTATTAATAAAAATAACAATAAAGAAATTTATTTATGACTTTATTGAAAATATAACGCGAGCCCGTGCTCGTGCAAATATTATTTCTACATAGACATACCGACAAATATTATCCTAAGTTGGAAGGAGACCATTCCATACGGGCATTTCAGAGACATCAGAATCGATATTCGACTGACGAGTACCAAGCCCAAGAATGGACTTGGTATGACAAGAGGTCGCAGACGATCGCTAGCCTTGGCGTGGAGCCTTTCCTCTATCACGTTTTCTGAAACATGTTAAATAAAGAGTCACCTACCATCCAATGTGAGAACCTTACCCCGCAATTCAAAGCAACACCACAATATTCCAAGCAATCACATTATAACGTAATAAGCATATTGCAAAACATATCGAGTTACAACACTTTTTAAATATGCAACAACTCCTCATAGGAAATTCTCGCTTAACTAACACTTCATTTTATCTCGTATTATACGTTAAGACATTCCCTGCATTTCCACATGTTTATTACATTTATATATTTGTGAACGCGTATTCACTTTCCATATTTATATATAGTGAACATGTATTCATCTTTCATATTTGTTGCGGCGCAACCCGATCCATTATATTTACGTATTTGTGAACACGTATTCACTTTACGTTTTGTTGCGCGCAACCCGATCCATTATGTTTACGTATTTGTGAACGTGTATTCACTTTACGTTTTGTTGCGGCAACCCGATCCATTATATTTACGTATTTGTGAACGCATATTCACTTTACGTTTTGTTGCGCGCAACCCGATCCATTATGTTTACGTATTTGTGAACGCGTATTCACTTTACGTTTTGTTGCGGCAACCCGATCCATTATATTTACGTATTTGTGAACATATATTCACTTTACGTTTTGTTGCGTGCAACCCGATCCATTATGTTTACGTATTTGTGAACGCGTATTCACTTTACGTTTTGTTGCGTGCAACCCGATCCATTATATATTTATATATTTATGTGAACACGTATTCACTTTTCATATTTTTGAAGATCAAATAAATACTATTCTCTTTTCTAACATTCTGTCATTCATACTTGTAACGATTATAACTTTTAACCATAACTCCAACTAAGGTGTTTCTCAGCGGAAACTAAGGTAAGGCGGGGATCTTTCACTGTACCAAATTTCATTTAAAACTACTTTGGGTAACTAACACAAATTTATCCTCAAACAGCCACATGAAATTTGTTTCTACAGAATTTTTATTAAACAAAGACCCAATCTTATAATAGTCATAACTCCTAATCAGAAACCCGTTCAATCCCCATAAATTCTCAAAACGACGAGAACAGAGAGCTACACGTCTCCATGTGAACCATTCTTTCATATTCTGTACCATTTGGTACAGTTTTACACTTTTATTCGCTGCCCTTCCTGGATCTCGATAGATCCGAGGCAGAAACTTTAAACAGCGATTACTCTCAATCCGTAAGTCGTATAGACCCCCGTAAGGTCTAAAATGTCCACAACAAAGAGATCTAGAACTTTCATTTAACAACAATTTTCATATTCCCCACAGATTAGTACAGTTTTACGTTTCAACGTCCTGCCCTTCTGGATTCCGACGAATCCGAGGCAGCAACTTCAAACTACAATAACTCTCAACTGGTAAGTCCGTTTTAATAAATCTTTATATATATCTGTCCGTAACAGAGAGATTTACAACCATGTAGATTTTCATTTAATTCTAATAAGTAAAACTCAACAAAAACAGTCTGTAATTATGCCTTTCCGAATTTCGACCAAATCTAAGGCAGGAACTTTGAACTATGATAACTTTCAAACCGTACGTCCATTTTACCTCATTTTTGGTTCTATATGATCATATTAGAGAGGTGTACCACTCCTCCGAATTTCATCAAATTCTAACAATTATAACTAAGTGAGAACAGTTCGTAAAGTTCATGACGCAACTAGTTGTCTAAACAATCAAAAGTTCAATATTTCCTTTCAACACTCAATTCTTATTCTAACATGTATTGAACTAAAAATAAAGGATGTTACCAAGAATTTCTGAGTGAGAAAACTCACCTTGTAAGCGTGAAAAGGATTGTTGTTTTGTTGCAACAAGTGATCATTGCTCCCTAGTATTCCTATTTTTGTTCTCCTTCCTCTCTTGATGTTTTTCAGATTTTTTTCTCTTCTTGTTCACTTGTTTTTTTCTGATTTTTGTATTCTTTGTGCTAGGTATTTTATTTGTGTCAAGTACAATGTATAAGTAGAAGTGTGGGAGGTGGAAGGGTAAGAGTTGAGATGAATTAAGGGGAGGGGGATAGGGAAGTGGATGTGCATGTTGCTGCACACATCCACTTTTTTTTTTCTTTTTTTTTTCTTTTGTTTTGTTTTTCTTTTTTTGTTTTCCTATTTTCATTTCATCTATCTATTTATCCAACTTTAACACTAACTCCATCTCATGCAATTTATTCTTTGTTTTCTTATATATATATATTTTTATTAACCCAACCACAACTATATTTTTTTTTCCGGGTTTCACATTCTCTCCTCCTTAAGCAACATTCGTCCTCGAATGTGAATAAGATGTAACATAATCACATAGACACAATAATGTTTATTGTTATTGCAACACTAATTTGGGGCTTCACAAAGTCATACTCAAGTGTTCTCTGAATGTACCTAAGAATGCGTTTGAGCACATTCATATGTTCAACTTTGGGATCATGCATAAACAAACACACCTACTGTACGACATATGTAATATCAGGTCGCGTGAACGTCAGATACCGAAGGGCGCCTGCAAGACTACGATAGTGGGTCGGATCCCCATTAGGAGAGCCAACTGCAACACCCAATTTGGGTTTAGTATCAACTGGAGTAGAAGTGAACTTACAGGATGAAATCTCATCCCTCTCAATGATCTCTGTTGCATACTTTCTCTGTAATAAGAACAATCCACCTGCATGACGAGTTACAACAATCTCCAAAAAATTACTCAATGGGCCCAAGTCCTTCATCGCAAACTCAGAACTGAGCATTGTCATGATGAACTTTCGCAAAGCATCATAAGAGACAACCAAGATAATATCATCAACATATAATAGAATATAAGCCATGGAAGATCCGTGACAGTATATGAATAATGAGTTATCAGACCTGCTATGAGAGAAACTCATAGTCAGCATACCTCTTATACCATACCCGCGGAGACTGCTTAAGCCCATACAAGGACTTTCTCAATAAACAGACATGATTATGATATCTAGTATCCCTAAATCCCATGGACTGATGCATATACATTGTCTCATGAAGATTACCATGAAGGAAAACATTCTTCACATCTAGCTGATAAATGACTCATGATTTCGAAAGAGCCAAGCTGAACACAGTACAAATAGTCGTCGGCTTGACCACCGGGCTAAAAGTCTCACCACAATCCACACCAACCCCACATAGATCGAATAATATTAACACCGGATGGACGGGGCACCAACTCTCACGTCTTATTATCAATAAGAGCATTATATTTATTGGTCAAGACAATTTTCCAATTAGGGTCATTTAGGGCAGACACGGGATTACGGGTAAGGGTGATTTAAGAACATTAGAATTAAAATTAAAATGTCTCTTTGGTTTAAAATACCTCGTTGACTGCGAGTGATTAGACCATGACTCTGGGCTGAATTTGGTGAATTTTGAGAATTTTTGGAACTATCCGTCGAATGCGTCGTGGCACTATGGTCTAAGGTCGCGGCGCCGGATGAACTACAGAGCTCTCTGAAGTTTTGGCGCCGCGGTGCTGACGATGAGATTAAATTTGACTGTTCACTGGAAGCCATGCGTCGCAACGCTGACGACGTAGTTTCTTAAAAATTTGAAACATGACGGAGAACATAGAAGGAGATAGCATCATTCAAAAAATCATAAAAACTATCCACGGGTTTTTCTACTTTATAAATGGAAATTGAGACTCATCAAATAGAACATAACGACTAATGATGATTCGTTTAAAGGACAAATCAAAGCATTTATAACCACAGTGATTTAGCGAATAACCCAAAAATACACACGGGGTAGAACGTGTCTGAAGTTTGTTGATTGTGGTGGATGGAAACAACGGATAACATAAGCATCCAAATACCCTAAGATGAGAATACGTAGGAGTCTTATTGTATAAAACCTGAAAAGGGGAAGAATATATCAAAGCTTTAAAGGGAAGAATATTAAGTAGATCGGTAGTCATTTGTAGCGTATGATGCCAAAACAATTGAGGGACAGAAGAATGAACCAATAAAGTGCAGATAATGTTACGAATTTTTTGTTCATCTTTTCCATTTTGTGAAGACGTATGAGGACAAGAAAAATGAAAATTTATCTCATTTTGAGCACAAAACTCCTTAAACTTTCCATTGTCATACTCTTTACCATTATCACATTGAATGTTCTTTATTTTCCGTTCGAATTGGGTTCTTATGAAAGCTCTAAATTTTACCAAAATGGAAAAAACTTATGGTTTTTTCGCAATTGAAAACGTTCATAAAAATTTAGAATAATCATCTAAGAATAAAACATAATATCGATGACCATAAAACTGAGAACTGGAGATGTCCATAAATCATTGTGAATAATATCAAATGGCATTGAAGTATGAGAATTCGAAACTACAAACGGTAACTTAATAATTTTTCCTAAAGAACAAGATTGACAATTTGGAGTACTACACGTACCCTTACAAAAAATAAACTTATTCTTATCTAAAACAGATAAAATTGACGACCCTGTATTACCTAGACGAGTATGCCACAAGGAAGAAGCATGAACTGCAAAAGTTGATGGGCATAGCTTGATGTGAGATGCTGAGACTCGGTGTGATTGGATAAAGATTCCCCCTACTATCACACCTCATGAGAGGACTCTCCGTCTTGAAATCCTTCACAGTAAATCCAAACAGATCAAAATCAATAGAAACTCAATTATCAGTGGTGAATTTACGGACATACGCCAAATTTTTAATCAATTTTGGGGCATGAATGATATTTTTATGGACAAGTAGTGGATGAGGAGGGGAAAAAGTTTTATTACCATAACCCTTAATTGGAATAGAACTATCATTACAAACAATTATACCACGATTACTGCTCAAATTGGAATAAGACAAGAGAGTACCTTGGTCGGATGTCATGTGGGTAGTGGAAATTGTGTCCATGTACCAATTAGAGTCCGGTTAAGTCAAGTCAAACGTGTGCATTGTTGCTTCAATATCGGTGTGAGTGGGGCCCATTGTGTGGTGGACCTGAGGGGGTCGAGGTCTAAGTATACCGGACTCTTGGGTGCCATGTTCGGTCCGAACCATGGAGTCGACTGGGAAGAATTGGCCGCATGGCTGCACAAAGCCGAGACTAAGGCGCCGCGGTGCTGTAATGCTGAGTCGCGGCGCTCTATGGCGCTGGGACCCACTGTCATCATCGCCCGCGGGCCCCAAATCGCTGTATTCTTCTTGTGATTCTTGATCGGTGTATTTTATATACACTTTTTGAGTCATTTTTAGTAAGTCTTTTGCCCATTTTTGTACAAATATGTGTCGTGTTAGGATATATTTTCTTTCTTTTGAGTCACAATGGTTTAAAGTGGCACATTGGTGAGAAGAAGCGAAAAGAGGGCAGAAACAGAGGTTCCAGAGCTCAAAAAGCTAAAAATTTGGAAACTTCGGCGAAATGGCGGCGCATGACGCTAACCAACCAAAGAAGAGCAGAGCCACGGCGCCCAAGAAGTACAAAGTCGCATAAGTTTGTGGCCATGGCTACATGTGGCATGCGCGACACGGAAAATTGACAAATCCAGATAGGAGTTGGGCCGAGAAGGAAAAGGTTTTGCAAGTTTTTTAGGATATAAAAGGACCTTTTAGGTCAGATTTGAGGGAGTACCACACCTTACCATTCATCACAACTTGAGATCATGATTGGAGACTTATTTTTTAGTAATTTCTTGTTCTTTACTTTATTTCTTTTTAGTATATGTTGGATATTATTTTAGTTGTTGGCATGTCTATGGCTAGGAACTAACTTAATTTAGGGTTTTCCATGTCGAATAGCTTGAACCTCGTTCTTATGAATTAATGTATGTTTTGGTTTCTTCTTATTATTGTTGAGATTTATTCAATAATTGTTTTGATTGCTTGGTAATTAATTGATCACTAATTATCATAACTTATATGATTTCTAATCGAAAGCCGAAAGATGAGATTGTGAATATGCTATAGTTGAATAAACATAGGTTTAAATCGTGGACGAAAGTACCCCGATACTTGTGTAGCTTAATAAGGTATTGCTCTTAATCCTCTTTTGTAGTCAATCTTGTCATCGAAAGATATAAGGGTTCTACATTGGAGTTGAGTGTTTATATTACCTTAACATGAGTATAAAACGGCTTAGTTAACCTGCTATCTCAAAATAGAAGAAGAACCTTAATTATTTGCATTAACGAGTAAAGCGAGCGTATAGTTGAGGAGATTTGGAAGCCCTATTTCCACTATATCTGAAGTAAAGTAAAGTAATTTAGTTAGCATATATAATCATAGCTATAAACAAATCATCAAATTATCGGTCACCAAATAGATACTACAGAATAGACGTTGGTAATTAGACACTAATCCCCGAGGACGATAACTCGGTCTTCTAAGACTATATTACTTGTCTCGATACGTGCACTTGCGTTTAGCGTGCGTATAAGTCGCGCATCAAGTTTTTGGCGCAGTTGTCGGGGATTGGCGTAGTTCGATACCATTCTATCTATTCTTAATTTCTAATTTGGTTTTTATTATTTTTATTATTATTATTTTGTATTGGTGGAACCGTTCGCCGTGATCCGTTTGTTGGTTTTGATTTATCTCAGGGACCCTGCAAACATGGATTACCACTATCAAGGGTTACAGAATTATCAACAGCAATGTAATCCCCATGCCCCACAGGAAGGGCAGGATGGGCTAGGAGCAGCCATACTCAGGCTAACTAGGCACCAAACTCAGTTCATGGATGAGACAAGAGTGTCCCTAAAGAATTTGGAAACGCAAATAGGACAACTCGCGGGCATGCTAAGCAACAAAAGACAAGGGAATCACCCTGAACATATTGGAGAGAATATAAAAGAGCAATGCCAGACGATTGACCTGAGAAACGGCGAACCAGTGGAAGCAAACTCACCACCACCGTGTCCAGAAAAGAAGGGCCTAGACTTCTCGCAGAAGTCGCAGCGCCACGACGCCACTGAGCAGCGCCACGACGCCGATAATTCTGAGACATGGCAGAAATTTGGGCGCCACGACGCCGAATCTCAGGGCCGCGGCGCCCAGGGCTCAGAAGGCACAATGATATTGGGAGCAGTTGTGGACGCACCCCAGGTGAAGATACCGTACCCCCAGAAGCTAAAAACAAGTTCTCTTGACAAACAATTCTCAAAATTACTGGAAGTGCTCAAACAATTGCAACTCAACATCCCGTTTGCTGAGGCACTAGAGCAGATGTCGAGTTATGTAAAGTTCATGAAGGAGATTCTCAGCAAAAAGAGGAGGATAGATGACTATGAAACAGTGGTGTTGACTGAAGAATGCAGTGTCATCCTACAGAGAAAGCTACCTCAGAAGTTGAAAGATCCGGGGAGTTTCACCATCTCATGCACTATAGAAAGTTTGAGTGTCAGAAGGCGTTGTGTGATATGGGGTCAGGTATAAATTTGATGCCCTATATGGTGTTTTGTAAATTTGGAATGGGAGAAGTCAGACCTACAAACATCACTTTGCAGCTAGCTGACCGCTCCATCGTCCACCCTAGATGAGTTATCGAGGATGTGTTGGTGAAGGTGGACAAGTTCATATTTCCCGCTGATTTCATCATCTTAGACATGAGAGATAATCATATGATCCTCATCATCATTGGCAGACCCTTCTTAGCCACAGGACAAACACTCATTGATGTTCGAAAAGGTGAGTTGAGACTTCGTGTGGAAGAAGAAAATGTGATTTTCAATGTTTTTCGAGCAACAACCTTCCCAGAGGCAAGTGACAACTGCTTCTCCATTGATGTAATCGAAGAAGCAGTGTCGGAAAATGAGTTCAGAAATGCTGATGCGCTTGAAGAAGTGTTGACGCGATAGGATGATAATAGTGACAATGACCCGAAACTGATGGAATATGCAAATTGGATGAATTTTTATGAGCAGTGTGATAAGAAGAGATATGAAGAGCTTGGGCAGATGCCATAGATATCAGTACCATCCACAGAAAAAGCTCCAGAGTTAGAGTTGAAGACTCTACCAGATCATTTGCAGTACTGATATCTAGGTGAGAATCAATCCTTACCAGTGATCATCTCATGTCATCTATCCTGATAGAGTTGGGAAGGCCGAGAATCGAGGGCTCACAAGTGTGTCATTGGGTGGACATTAGCAGACATAAGGGGGATAAGTTCGTCAACAGTGATGCATAATATCCGTCTAGATGAGGAGAGCAGACCCTCCATTGAGGCACAGAGGAGGCTGAATCCAAATATGAAGGAGGTATTCAGAAAAGAAATCATGAAATGGCTTGATGCTGAAGTAATTTATCCTATCTCTGACAGTGCATGAGTGAGTCCGGTACAAGTGGTGCCCAAAAAGGGTGGTATGACAGTAGTGACTAATGAAAGGAATGAGCTAATTCCATCTAGACCAGTTACTGGGTGGAGAATTTGCATTGACTATCGCAAGTTGAACAAGGCAACCAGAAAAGACCACTTCCCGTTGTCGTTTCTAGATCAGACGTTGGACAGACTTGCAGGGCACAATTACTACTGCTTTTTGGATGGTTACTCAGGGTATCATCAGATTGCCATAGCACCAGAAGATCATGAAAAGACAACATTCACCTGCCCCTTTGGTACGTTTGCATTCAGAAGGATGCCATTTGGGCTTTGCAATGCACCTGCGACCTTTCAGAGGTGTATGCTGACAATTTTCTCTGATATGGTGGAGAGGACTATAGAGATTTTCATGGATGATTTCTCGGTCTTTGGGTCCTCGTTCGACGAGTGTTTGAGGCACTTGAAAGCAGTGTTGAAACGGTGTGAAGAGTCCAACCTTGTGTTGAATTGGGAGAAGTGTCACTTCATGGTAAAAGAGGGGATTGTCCTTGGACACAAAATATTCAACCAAGGTATTGAGGTGGACAAAGCAAAGATTTCAGTAATCGAAAATCTACCACCTCCAGTATCAACAAAATGGGTCAGAAGTTTCCTTGGGCATGCCGGCTTTTATAGAAGATTCATCAAGGACTTCTCAAAAGTTTCAAAACCTCTTTCCACCTTGCTAATGACTGGGGTTGCTTTTGAATTCAATAAGGAATGCATGACCGCTTTTCAGACACTCAAGGAGAGGCTTATCTCAGCACCTATAGTCATTGCACCAAACTGGGAGCTCCCATTTGAACTAATGTGTGATGCAAGTGATTATGCAGTGGGGGAAGTGCTTGGGCAGAGGGTCGATAAGGTATTCAGATCCATTTACTATGCTAGTAAAACTCTTAATGATGCACAGTTGAATTATGCCACTACAAAAAAAGACTTGCTAGCAATAGTATATGCATTCGAGAAATTCAGGTCATACTTAATTGGGAATACGGTTATAGTATACACTGACCACTTTGCCATAAAGTACTTAATGACAAAGAAAGATGCAAAACCTCACCTTATCCGATGGGTTCTGCTATTACAAGAATTTGACATGGAGATCCGTGACAAGAAGGGGACAGAAAACTCAGTTGTTGACCACTTGTCGAGGCTTGAAAACATAGAGAGCCAGAACACCAAGGATGTGCAGATAAATGATCACTTCCCAAATGAGCAATTGTTTCAAGTAAGTGTTGTCTTTAAGTTACCTTGGTACGCTGATTTTGTTAATTTTCTCGCAGCTAAGGTAGTACCCCCAGGATTGACAAGACATCAAGTGAAGAAGTTCTACTCTGAAGTAAAACACTACTATTGGGAGGAGCCAATGTTATACAAGCATTGCGCCGACCAAGTCATCAGACGATGTATACCAGAGGATGAGATGCACCAGATTCTCACCCATTGTCACACCTTACAATGTGGTGGACATTTTGGGGCATCAAGAACAACTGCGAAGGTACTGCAAAGTGGGTTCTATTAGCTAACCCTCTTCAAGGATGCCCACACCTTTGTGAAGAGTTGTGATCGTTGTCAGAGAACAAGGAACATATCGAGACGAAATGAAATGCCTTCGAATGGGATCTTGTAGGTGGAACTATTTGATGTATGGGGGATCGACTTCATGGGTCCATTCTCATCGTCCTTTGGGAATCAGTACATTATTCTTGCAGTGGATTATGTGTCCAAATGGGTAGAAGCGGTAGCCACTAAAGAAAATGACAGTAAGACTGTCCAAAGATTCCTCCAAAAGAATATATTCACAAGGTTTGGTACTCCTAGGGCCATCATCAGTGATGAAGGAAGCCACATTTGCAACAAGCAGCTTTATACACTACTTTTTCGATATGAAGTCTACCACCGCACCACACTGCCCTATCACTCTCAAGCGAATGGGCAAGCAGAAGTTTCAAACAGGGAAATGAAGAGCATATTAGAAAAGACGGTGGATGACTCAAGGAAGGATTGGTCTATCAAATTGGATGACGCACTATGGGCATACAAAACAACATTCAAAACCCCCATTGGAATGTCACCATATAAGTTAGTTTTTGGGAAAGAATGTCATCTGCCAGTAGAGTTGGAACACATGGCTTATTGGGCAATGAGGAAGTTGAACATGGATGCCAAGGCAGCAGGGCAGAAGAGGTTGCTACAGCTGAGCGAGTTGGATGAATTTAGACACAATGCCTATGAGAATGCAAGGATCTAAAAAGAACGAACCAAAGTATGACATGATAAGATGTTGATCCCAAAAGACTTCCAAGCAGGACAACAAGTGCTTTTATTCAACTCAAGGTTGAGGCTGTTCCCAGGCAAGCTCAAATCGTGTTGGTCAGGACCGTACACTGTTGTAAGAGTATTCCCCTATGGAGCAGTTGAAGTGAGAGGGAGAGAGGGAGCCTCTTTCAAGGTAAACAGACAAAGGTTGAAACTCTATTTGATAAATGAAATGGAATACATGAGCCTAGAGACCAATCTCATTCCAAAATGAATAGGGAACCTACGTCCGTCTAAAAGACGTTAAAGATAACGCTACTTGGGAGGCAACCCAAGGT
Organism: Przewalskia tangutica; assembly: GCA_029844215.1. Classification (NCBI taxonomy): domain Eukaryota; kingdom Viridiplantae; phylum Streptophyta; class Magnoliopsida; order Solanales; family Solanaceae; genus Przewalskia; species Przewalskia tangutica. The sequence continues at coordinate 111,603,638 of CM056733.1, read as the reverse complement.
TTTTAAATTTATGCAATTTAATTTTAGTAGAACAGTCTCACGAAAGGTATTGTTTACATGTTGTGATGACAGGTACAGGGCTAAAAGTGGATGACGAAAAATGTGAGAGAGGAATGAAATCGGCTCGGCGCCACGGCGCCGGAAGTTCAGAGGGTCGCAGATGTTTGGGCGCCACGACGCCAATCTCAGAGCGCCGCGGCGCCGCGCCGAAAAAAGAAAAAAAAAGAGCCCTAGAAACGATTTCCCTCTTCCACTCTGACGAGATTTCTGACATTATCTGCCATGCATTATCCACCGCCACCATTTTAAACCAAGTCTGTAAGTTGTCACGTCTTTCTTTTATTTTTGAGTTTTGCACACATTAGGGACAATGTGTGATTTAAGTTTGGGGGGAGTTCTTAAGTTATTGTTGATGTGTTTTTGAGTCTTTTGTGTTATTTTCTATGTTTATTTGAGTCTAATTTTTATTATTATTATGATCATGCATGCTGTAGTTACTTGAAACGCCTAGTGAAGTAAAGTTGAATAATGTAATGGAATTAGAAGCAACCATCTGAACACTTAGGTTAGATATGCCAAAAATTCATGAAGTCAAACTATTTGGGGTATCTGCTTGATTTATGCATTGTTAGTGATTAAACCTATGTGTCTGCTTGTTTGCTATTTGAGGCGAAATAGTTAGGATATACATGTTAGGGAGATGACTCAGTCATTTCTTTGTTAGCCCTTTCTTACCATTTTTTTTTACCTATCCCTGACATAAAAATTGTATCCCTGGTCAGCCTCTTTGAGCCTAAAAATAAGATATTTCTTTGACACTCTATAATTCCATACTTGTTCCATAAGTGAAGAAATTGATGTGTTTGGAATATAAAGTGTTGAAAAGAGAGTGAACAATTTTGATGCACCCCAATTAAAAGTAATCATAAATAGACAAAAGCCTAAGTTTGGGGGTGCCTACTATTCATCAGACATCTTATTCTCTCAAAACAAAAGAGAGAAAAGATAGGTATGAGGTTAAAAAGAAAATCAAAAGAAAATGGAAGAATCGAAAGTAAAAGAGCTTATGGTACGTAAGATTGAGCCTAAAAGCCTATGTTTACCTACCCCTGCCTAAGCCTACATTACAAATTCGAATAGGATTGGGCCAAGGCCAAGAATGAAAAGGTTTTGCACGTTTTTGAGGATATAAAATGATCTTTTAGGTCAGATTTGAGGGAGTACCACACCTTACCATTCATCACAACTTGAGATCAAGATTGGAGACTTATTTTTGAGTAATTTATTGTTCTTTACTTTACTTCTTTTTAGTATATATTGGATATTATTTTAGTTCTTGGCATGTCTATGGCTAGAAACTAACTTAATTTAGGGCTTTCCATGTCGAATCGCTTGAACCTCGTTCTTATGAATTAATGCATGTTTTGGTTTCTTCTTATTATTGTTGAAATTTATTCAATAATTGTTTTGATTGCTTTGTAATTAATTGATCACTAATTATCATAACTTATATGATTTCTAATCGAAAGCCGAAAGGGGAGATTGTGAATATGCTATAGTTGAATAAACATATGTTTAAATCGTGGACGAAAGTACCCCGATACTTGTGTAGCTTGATAGGTTATTGTTCTTAGTCCTCCTTTGTAGTCAATCTTGTCATCGAAAGATAGAAAGATTCTACATTGGGGTTGAGTGTTTATATTACCTTAACAGGAGTATAAAACGGCTTAGTTAACCTGCTATCTTAAAATAGAAGAAGAACCTTAATTATTTGCATTAACGAGTAAAGCGAGCGGATAGTTGATGAGATTTGGAAGCCCTATTTCCACCATATTTGAAGTAAAGTAAAATAATTTAGTTAGCATCTATAATCATAGCTATAAACAAATCATCAAATTATCGGTCACCAAATAGATACTACATAATAGAGGTTGGTAATTGAACACTAATCCTTGAGGAAGATAACTCGGTCTTCTAGACTATATTACTTGTCACGATACGTGCACTTGCGTTTAGCGTGTGTATAAGTCGCGCATCAGTTACCGCCGTGATTCTTGCCATTATTCTTCTGATTTTGGCCCTTCTTACCACCCCCGTTGTGATTTTGGGTCACATTGGTTGGATTGGAAGGGGAAAATTTGGAAGTAATCATCATGACGACAGAGCTTGCTCCGATCGATGCCTTTTTAGCCAAACTTGTTTCTTCCAAAACGAGCATGGAGAATGCTTGATAGAACTTCGGCAGGGGGTTACTTTGACGAATAACCGAAGCAACCCCTGGATAGGCCTCGGATAGACCGCCAACCATCTGAAGAACTAGACGACTATTAGAAATAGGAGAACTCACGCGTTGCGGTTGGTGCGCCAAGTCGCGAGGCGTTAGCAATAAGAAGAAACGTTTGGAAAATTCGTCATAGCAACTTGAGAAATTCCTGCTCAAGGATAACAATGCGAGAATGACTGTTATCTTGGAACATGTCACGCAATCGATTCCACGTCGTCATAGCTGTGGAGTTGGGTTCCATAATCGTATGTAAAAGATCCAAGGAGATAGTGACATAAATCCACCTAGAGAACCTTGACATTAAGCATGACCCATAAGTCTGGATCTGCTGCTTTAGTGGGCACAACCGTTGTAGACGTAGTCGTCATATCACCCCCCGTATGAGTAGTGAGAAGGATGATGTGGTGAATAACTTTATGTGTCATAGCATGGATCTTGAATAATTTTGTCCACGTCCTTTATTGGACGTTCTCTAGATCAAGAACGATAGGAAGAACGCTATTGATGTTAGAAACGGTGAGGGCGGGATGAAAAGTGTTCTTATCAGTCATGGTGAATAGAACAAACTTTGGACAAGACGGGGAAGGGAATTTGTGAGAGAGAATTTTCTGGAAGAGAAGGGTCGCGGCGCTGGAAAAAATCCGAGAGGGAGGGTCGCGACGCTGGTCAAGAAAACCGAGAGAGAGAGAAAGTTTTGAGGAGTGGAAGCATGGTAAAGAGAACCTAGATTCTTGATACCATGAAAGAATTAATCTCTTGATTATTCTTATTGATGAAAGTGATATATATACAAGTTACAATAGGAAAATCATATTCCTACTTTACATCTAAACCCCTATTTTATATGAATAATAACTATACACTTAAGGTAATATTACAATCCTAATTATGGTACAAGACTAATATGGAAGAATATAACGAATATACAAATATGGGGGAAATATGGGACACGAACGGATGGGCCTCTGCCCATTCTCTAACATAGGTAATCTATACTTAATTATTTAGATTGTTGTGAATATAATTATAACATGTTTGGTCAAGATCCTAGAAGTCAAATAACTTTTTGCGGCCAATATTTTTTTAGATTTGAGTTAATTGGCCAAAATTTAGAAGTATTTATAAGCACATTTATATTGTTAGAGAACAACTATAAATTTGTTTCTCCTACGAAACAAAAGCATAAATTCTTTTTTTTTCAAATATAGTTATACTTACCAAAAATTATATTTATCAAATTACCTCATATTAATCTAACTCATTTATCAAAACACCTGCTTTAAAAATGTGTTCTCCAACATTTGTCTTTCAAATGACTCATCAATAAGTGATAATTGACGGTGATACTCTTATGATCTGGATGTGTTTGTGAGTAGTACGATTGATAACGGTATGTGACGATAGTTAGGAGTGAAAATAAATGGACGGGTGTCAAATGCTAATTGTTTGAGTCATGGAACATACATCTTAAATATATTAAGATTGTTACACCCCGTAGTTTCAAGACATGTATTTGAGAACGTAAGTAAGGAAATAAGACTTGAATGTGGGAAGAAAGTATAACTACATTTTCTTAAGGAAATATTTCGAAAATGTGAAGACGACAATTTGAGTACTCGGAGTTCAATTCTCCTAATTGGAATTAAGAAATTAGTTTTGAATTTTGAAATCTCGTATTTGGTCATGTGGGGCCCACGGAAAATTTTACGATTTTGTGGGGCCCACGAGATTTTGAGATATTATAGATATTTTGGGGGGAAATAATTTTGATCAATATGAGGGTGACACGTGTCACCCCCACTTGGCTTGACTTTGACTTAGATATTTATGAAGACAAGTGGGTCCACTTCACTTGTCCATACACTTGGTAAGATCTCATCCTTTGAGATGATTTATATATACAAGCAAGAGTGCAAGACTTCATCTAACACTTAGCCATATTTCATTACACAAATATGTCCCTCTTCTCCTTGTGTGCTGTCGGTTTTGGCTAAGATTTATGAACAAAAATTCCTAATCTTCCAAGTTTAGCATGTGTGATGCAAGATTAATGTTCCTAACCAAGTGTTAAACCAAGTTAACTCTCCAAGACCCTCAAGCTTGCCTTGGCCGAAAATTGTTGGGTGAAAACCCTAACTTGTCGTCGACTTTTTGGAAGCGAAATGTGAAGTGAAGTTGGTTATAAGCTTGTGGTGGATGCTTGTATGTGATTGGAACTTGAAGAAGTGGAGCGAAACGAAAATTGCGGGCCAAAACTCTTGTGACCTTGCTCTCGGCTTTTTGGACATTTTTGGGTAAGAACTCTTCTTCCTCTTGAAGTAATTGGGTGTTACATGTTATTATGGTTAGTAGATGAGCATGTGTTAAGAATAATGAAGATTAAAAAGTGTTTGAACCATTTTAGGGTGTCTTGGTCGAGACTAGCTATTTTGTGCGACATTAGATTCATTGGTTATTGTTGTTGTTAATTACACTTGTCGCATGTTAAAACGAAGTAATATGGTTGTTGATATGTGACATGAAATACATATAAGTGTTGAAATTAGAATTGGATTATATAGAATTATGGAAAAGGACCTTGGATTGTTGTAGTTGTTGTTGGCCGAAAACTGCCCAAAACTGTTAGACGTCGTGTGGCGTTGGAATGCTGGGAATTCAGCCACTAATATGAATGTTTCAATGTTGTAATTACTAATGAAAGTCCTAAGGAAATAAGGGGGTGGAAAGGCGTTTAAACGCCTCACATTTTACCCTCGTTATTGTAGAATTGTGGGTTGTTTTGTGCCGAAAAATATGGATTGTTTATATATGATTGTGGGGCAAAATTTTACACGTCTAGTAGGCGTGTAATCCCCTTTGGTTGTTGTATGGATTGTGCCCTTAGTCGTGGCTTGTTGGTTGTTGAAATTGGGTCTTGGAAAAGTACGTAGAAACAAAGGAAGTGTTGCCCAATTTTTCGTAAAAATGGGAACTTTACTGTTACACCTCATGAGTTTAAGACAATAAGTAAGGACGTAATTAAGGAAAATTGGATTCGAGTATTGAAAATTTATATACTTAAGGATGTGATTATAGAATAATTTTGGTAACGACGAATGTGACGTCGGAAAATTCTTTAATGATAAGTTGTATAGATACATATTCCGTTACGGATTAGTATTACATAAATTACGACATAGAGAATGCGAGACCTTATGGAATTTCCGAGAATTAATAAGAAAGGAATTAAGATTAAAAAAAAATTGGATTGATTTAGTCAAATAAACATTTAGAGGGGCAAAGTGTAACATTTAGGGGGACTAAAGTGCATATTTATAAATTTGAAAATCTAATTCTAATAATACTCTAAGCATAGCTCATTTGTCTTCCTCACTTAGAGATTAGGAGCAACAACCACCCTCCATCACTCAACAACAATTGTAGATTATTATTCCTCCTTTCTAGGTTAGTTATTTACCCTAATTTGAAGCTAATTTTGCACACAAAAACTGTGGCAAATCAACCACTGCTGGCCGAACATGGGCCCTCTTTTTCTTCAAGTTTTGGTGATTTTTTTTGGAAGAGAAACATGTATAAATGTTGGGTTGACATTGTAGATTGTTGCATGTCAATTTGGAGTTGAAGAGGTATAAAAATGGTGGGCAAATCGGGAAAAAACAGTGGCCAAAAATCGGGATTTTGGGCCAGATTTTTAGTCAACTTTGGAGGGGTATATCTCCTCGTATATTAGGAGTTTTTGGGTGTTTCAAAAGCCTAAAATGAATTTCGTCGAGTCTAGTTTCCAACTCAACAAACCTCTCGTCGATAGGACACCGTATTAGAGAGTTATGGACGTTACAAGCTCAGCTGACAAAGTTGTGGCTAAAAATCGAGACTGTTTTGGGGATTAAATTAAGGTATGAAAATCCTTCCTTCTATGCTATAATTGAAGTTGCATATTGTGGTAGTTGAAGTAATGGACTTGTGTTAGGAAGAAATCTTGAATTTAGACAATGCATGTGTCAATTTTGGGTGTGAGCCGAATCGGGCTGTTTCAGGTATATGTTGGATTCGTGTGTTGTGTTGTAAATTTCATCACTAATTGTGTATTAAAAATGGATGAAATTGTGAAGATTAAATATGGATTCATTATATGGATTGTTGGAAAGATAAGTTGGGTTAATAGTTAAGAAAATAGTTAAAATGGTTACATGCTAAATGGTCTAAAACTCATGAATAACGTTCTGACACTGTGCGACCCTTTACGGGTTGTTTTGGTGCCATACAATCGTTGTTACTATTATTAACATCGCCACTAATTGTGTGTTAAGAATTGAAAGAAACATTTGATACTTGGTGATGTAATTAGTTATATAAGGTGACACGAGATGAATTGGAATTTAATGAACTAAAAAAAGAGTTTTGGAATCTCAGACATTTTTGTAACATTTTAAGGATTGAATGAACATGGTAAATAGGTGAGATAGTCACTTTGATGGTTGAAATTGTTGTCTTTCATAAATAAGTAAAAATGAGACTGTATGATGGCGTATATGCAGTATATGGGGCCTAATTAAATTATATATTGAAATGGTTGTGATTGTTGGTTGGATTCGGACTGTTGGTTAATTGTGGATAAGCACATAAACAGGGGAAGTGCTGCCCGGATTTTTATAAAAACGGGAAGTTGTTATTCCATATAACTTACGTTAGAAGACCTAGAATTAATGGTCTTATTATTATTATTATTATTATTATTATTATTATTATTATTAATATTATTATTATTATTATTATTATAGGTTGACGTACTAGACGAGGCGCATCCTAGTTTTACATTGGTTGAGCGACTAAGAGGTATGTAAAACTCTTCCTTCCTTCCTTTTGGCATGATTTTAATGAAAGTACGGCGGACGTACGTAATTCCTATAAGTTCAGTTTTAAAGGATAATTGTTGATTAGTGTTACACCCCGGAATTCCTGGATATGTTTATAAGAACGTACGTAAGAACTAAAAAATGTTAAGATTTGAGACGAGTAAAAATTTATCGGAATTATGGAATTGTCGGAAAACGAAATATTGCGACGAATGGGAGAGCGACACGTGTCACCCCCTTAGTGGTCTTGGACGAAATGGCATGGATAAAATGGTCATTTGACCATGATTTAAATGACCAAGTCTTGCTAAGACGAATAGCTTGACATTGTTGACTTGTCAAAGGGCCACTTGGGCTTGATCCTAGTGAATTGCATCCAAGCCATCCATATGTGCAAATCTTGACCCTCCATTGTGTTATATATGTGTACTAGTAGCAAGACAAAGGCTCTACACTTAGAAAAAAATTCAAGAAATTGAAGAACACCTAGTGGAGGCTCTCGGGTTTGAAGGTTTCTTCAAGACAATAATTTTCAATTTTTGTCCAATAAGCTCCACACTTTAAAACAAGGTTCCTAAGAGTATTGCAAGGGTATCTCAATAGAAATATCCCGGAAAAGTGGCGTTTTCGTATTAGTCGCAAGGCGGAAAGTTAAGGAGTTCTTCAACTTTGAAGTTGGAGTTTGAAGATGAGTTCTTCATAAGCTTCTAAGGGTTGCTTGGAGTGGATTGGAACGTCGAAAAGAGGAGCTAAAGTTGCGAAGGATCGACTTGTAATCTTGGATCATATTTGGGCTAAATGAGGTAATAATCTTCGTCTTACTTTTGTAATTGAAGATTCCATGTTATGATAAGTTAGAAATGATCATGTGATATGTGTTATGAAGATTGATATGTGTTATGGAAGTTTAGAAGCTCAAATCCGAAAATGACATGTTGAGTCATTTGAAATTGAATTACAATTTGGTCGTTAACTAGAATCGTCGCATGTTATCCACTTGAAGATTATAGTTGTTATAATCAATTGCGGCTTTATAACATGTTATACTAAACAACTTGGATTGGAAAAGACTATGTATTGTTGTTCCTCAAATTGTCGAATGTAACTTTGTATGTTGGACTAGTTTGATATCAATTTGTGGGGCGGAATTTTACACGTCTTGTAGGCGTGTAATCCCCTATTGATAACCTCATTATTGAGCCTTAAATATGACGTGTTTGGTTATTGAATTCGGGTATTGAAAAAGGTGGAAAAGTATGTAGAAATAAAGGAAGTGCTATCCGATTTTCCGTAGAATTTAGTGACTTTGCACTTAGAATATTCTACGTTGAAGCTAGAGGTTAATAAACGTATTATGGTCATTATAGGTTGACATACTACGTACGACATATTGGACTTAGCAAATGGATTAAACCGAAGAGGTATGTGGAACTTTCCTATCTCTTGAGCATGAATAGTTGTAAGTATATAGTACGGTAGACGTACGAGGTTTTGACGAATTTAGTTCCTTTGATATCCTTGGCTTATTATAAGAATGTCCAAGTTGGTTGAGTTAGGGAATTAACTCACTTGTTTAAAATATTAAGGATATCTTACTTTCTAAATGTTAAGAGACTTAAAGTATTTTTGAAAGTATATGACACTTGTTTTGTTTGGAAAGTTTAAGTATCTTGGTTATAAAGAAGAATGTAAGTTTCTAAAGTATAAAGCTAGTATAACGGCTTTATGGGAAGTTGGTTATAATAGCTTTATGGAAAGTTAAAAAGAGTGGTTTACTCTAAGTAATTTAAGTATGATAAATGACTTGAAATAATGAAAGGCAAATTGATTTAAAGGCATCAATTGCTTAAAGTTTTAAAAGGAAGAAGTCACTTGATTTAGAAGCCTATAAATGTATTTCTAAAAGGTATTGTGACTTGTCTCAAAAAGTAGTTATGACTTGATACTATGGTTATTAGTATCTTGGAAGTTTTATATGAAAAAGAGTCATTTTAAAATAATAGAAGTACGTAGTACTTTGGGTTAAATTCCCGGATTTTAAGATGACATGTTAGTGCCTTAAGTAAACTAAAATGAGAGTGTATATGAACAAGGCTAATAAGAAGTTAGGGGATTTCTTAACTTACTTATATTATGTATGATAAGCCGGTAGTGCTTATGTTATGTATGATAGTCGGTTTGTGCTAGTGATATATTATTCATTACGGGGTCATTCCCCGGGTTTGTGACATTTGCATATTCCGTGGATTTGCTACCCATGATGCGAGGAATACCTCATGCGAGTCCGTAAGGGCTTATGCGGGTGAAATAGTCTCATGCGGGGCGGACCAGTCCTATGCGAGGAATACCTCATGCGGGTCAACACGACCTATGCGGGTGGATACAGTCTATGCGAGAAATACCTCATGCGGGTCCATACGACCCTTGCAGGTGAAATAGTCCCAGGAGTAGGATTGCTTAATGATACTGCGGGCGGGTGGCCCTGCTTTGATCATGAGCCTCCTATTTTTATGCAGTAAAGTATACTCTTGTTTACTCTAATTGTTAGTAAGGCACAGTGTACTGTTATACGAGTTATCATACATCTCTCCAGTTTTATTTTAGACTTATGATTTCACTACAGTATATTCAGTTTCACATATTTGATACATGTTGTACTGACCTCCTTGGGGGGGCTGCGTTCATGCCGCAGGTAGAGTACATGTTGCTGATCCTCACTTTTAGGATCACTGATTCAGCTGTTGAGAAGCTCCATTACTCCGGAGGCTTATCCCTGGTATTGTCGGTTGTTGTACATTCAGGGGTATGGCGGGGCCCTGTCCCGCCACAATTGTTATTCTTAGAGGTTTGTAGTCGTATGCAGTGGTTTGAAGTGTAAAGAAAGAATTATGGCGATGTTTCTTTTGTTATGTATGTTTTACGGAAGGTGGCCTTATCGGCTAGCCTGTTGATGTATTATGTCTAAGTATTTTTATGAGTTGTGTATGTTCCGCTGTTATTATCTGATGTATACCTGTAAGGGGTGCCCAGGTAGGGCACCAGTCGCGGGCCCGGGGTCGGGTCGTGACAATTAGTGTCTATGATTTCCAGTAAAAGAGTTTATTATGATAAAATTATTGAGAGTCAAAAATGATCTTTAATTGGATGTGGTTGCTCATGATATCTACTCGTGCTAAGTATTATTGTTTCACTCCACCGAGTCCCGGGCCGGATCATGTTCGTGCGTGACTTTACGAGTCATCGAGTCCTCACTAGAGACCGAGACACGTTATATACATATATCTGATTTTATTGAGTCCTCCAGAAGTAGAGACATGATATGCGCACGTATCTGAGACTTCCATCGAGTCCTCACTAGAGAAGGCGAGACATGTTATCTGATTGATATACATACGTAGACATAGCGACGATGCGAGTAAACATTCATGATTTACGATATGACTCTCATTTTTGTTAAGCTTGATGACTCTCTATCTTTACCACACGTTGTGATTTCATTTTGATATTTCATGTTTTATATACTCAAGACATTATTTAAATCGACCACTTTCCTCGAATTTGCGTTAAATGCCGCGAGTTCAGTGTTGAATAGGTGACCCTCCGAACTTAGGATATCTACCACCGTGAAGAGCTCCGCTTGTTCGCGGCGATTATTTTAGTGAATCCTTACATTCCGGACTTAGGTATATTTTGGGCAGCGGGGCCTGTTTCGTCATATGTCGGTATTGTACTCTTAGAAGTGCAGGAAGCGATTGTAGGTGATAGATGTGTTTTGGACTTATGTAGAACGTTTATGAGGTTGAGCTAGTTGTATTGTTGCATTTGTTTTGGGATGTTCTCGTATATAGTGGCAGACTTGTTGACTTGCCTATTGTGACTACTCATTTGCTTATGTGATGCTATTTGGTGGTAGCCTAGTCGGCTAGCCTGTTGTGATGGTTGAAAAGTTGTGTAAGACAGCCTTGTCGGCTTGCCTATTTTGGGTATATGTTATAGATGCAGCGTTGTGCTGCCGAAATTTTCTATTACCCTTAAGGGTCAGTTGATTACGTGACAGGTTAGTGTAATGACGTCCAATTAGGGCGTCGGGTCGCGGCCCATCGAGTCGGGTCGTTACAAAAGTGGTATCAGAGCAGTTAGTCCTCGGAATGTCTACAGACCGTGTCTAGTAGAGTCTTGTGTATGAGTATGTTGTGCACCATACTTATACGCATGAGGCTGCCGGACATTTAGGATTGATTTCTACTCTTTCATCTCGTAGATCATGCAGTAGAGCTATGTCATTAGGATAACCCCCCTCTTCCTAATAACTATTGTGGTTGCATCTATGTCTCGAAAGATAGCGACAATGGCTCAGAAGGGAAAATTAGAGTTATTCGGACTTTACTTGGTGCGTCAAGCCATAAGGGAAATGAAAGTGTTTGAAGAGAAATATGATGATCAGGTTTGGAGGTACTAGGTCCACGTCAGGTAAGGTAACTCTTCAGAATCTCCTATATACTGAATAAGGGATGGTATCGTCAAGGATTGGGACCAGGAGCAATGTCCGAGGTTACGCATGTATACTAGAATATGTTGGAATTATGAAAAGTACGACAAGTAAGAAATAAGTGAATACGTGTTAAAAGAAGTGGAGTTGCTTACAATTACGAGTAGTGAAGAGATCTCTTTCAGACCATGAATGAGGTGTCGACTTGTGAAATGAATTGCAGTATATCTTACGAATTGGTATTTCGTTATGCTACGTTATCTGCTCTATAGTTACGGAGATTGAACTTTTCCTTCCAAAGATAGAAAATGAAGCTTACCTACTATTTTCTCCTTCATACCTTTAATTAAATGTTGAGCTTTAATTGTTAGAATCTATGATGATTTTATGGTATACCATGTTGCTGGACTATGTGAAGGTAGGAAACTGCAAAAGAACATTGTTCTCAGGTAATAATAAGAAGAAGCTATTACTTTCGGAATAATAAGATTGATATAAGAGAATGAAAGCATTTTTCTTACTTTGGACCGAATGTTGGGAAGTATTGGACATAGGGATTAATTGAGTTTCTATTGGAAATGACTTAGAACTTGGGAATGATGAGCATCCTATTAGTGTATAGTTGTGTCAAGCATTTTAAATGTTATAACCTCTGGAGTTCATATTTTCAGTTAAGAAGTTATTTGAAGGATTGGTAACCGAGGTATGTATTCGTGCACAGTTTCAATGCATTAGTTCACACATAATGCTAAGATGAGGCTATTGGTCTCTTGGAACCAAAGGTTAAAAAGAGAAGAAACTCATAATAATACCTCGCTTAACTTGTGTAGTGAGTGATCTTTTAAGGACTAATCTTACTGAGCATCCAAATGGAGGCCTCATTTCTATGAGGTAGATATTAAACTATATAGAATAATTGATACACTGCGGAGTAACACTTAGGGTACAAAGAAAAGTTTTCATATGACCGTGGTGTATGCGTTTAATGATGTGGCTCTTAAAAGGAAACTGTGGATAAATATTGGAAGGTTACATGGTCAGGTACAAGTCCATAGACAATAATAGAAGGGTGGAAAACAGATAAGAGAGGTGCAAGATATAGATGAATTCAACGAAGTGATAATAGATATTCAGTGTGATGTAGCCAAAGTGACAAATGTTGATGTAGCCAAAGACACAACTGAATTAGTAAGTCCAACGAGAGGATAAAACAAATGCCACTTGAGGAGGCAAACTGTAATAATGCAAATAATGAGGAACAAAGAGATACTGGAGAAGAATATGGAAATAAATAGAATAAGGAAGACGACGATGGTAAGGTGGTAGAAGTAAAACAACTCATTAAGGACCCATGATTGATAGAATAATCAAAAACAACTCTTACTACTAAAGAACAGGTTGAATGAGCTTTTGTAGCAGCAAAAGTTAATGAGGAGCGGAATGTTGACAAGAGTCAGGAGGTGTGTACCAATGGTAACAACTCTAATAATAGTAACGCAGTAATATTAAAGGAAGATGGGATAATGATGTCCAATGCGGAGCATAATATGGCAGTGGAAGCGGCTATGTCTATCCTAAATATATTAATCAGAGATAATATGAGGGATGATTAACATGACAAACTTAAGGACTCACTAGTGAAGGAGTTACATGAACTAGGTAGATATACTATGGTATATGCAAAGAGTGATGCATTGGGAAGGTTGTCTCTGGGATAGTTTATACTATAAACTCGAATGAATATAGGAACCGTTATGTTGTTAGTTGTTAATGTCACATAAGGGTCAATAGTGTAACGACTGAGATTTTTTATGCACAACTATTAAAGAGTAAAATATATAGGCAGTTAGATGACCTATTTTTTTTTTCCGTAAAGAAAAATATTAAATTCACTTGTAAATACTTATATTGATAAAGTGATAATAAAATGATCTTTTATAGAGTAACATATTATTAAAGAAACAATTACTATTTTATTTTTTGGGTTACTAAGTGACCCATTAATAATAATAATAGGAATGGTAATATATTTTACATTACCAGTTTATACTAAAATAAAGTCCCTAATTTTTGAAGCGTAGACGGTAGAATGAAGCGTCGTGATGGGCGGGAAAATGAATTGCCTCGAGGGGGGAAAAAGTGAATTTTTGAAGCCCGCCTCGCTCATATTTATTTCCTGTTGGCGTATCAATCAGTCTCTTCCACCTGTTCGCAAAACACTTCTTCACAGACCTGCTCCAAAATGGTGGTTGTAAGGGAACTTTCGGATTCCAACAATGAGTGCGCCCCGAGACGTTGCAGTATGAGAATAAAAAATTTGAAGAGTGAGCTGGAAGCTCGCTCCGTTGTTGAACCAGCTCTTAAGAAACCAAAGTTTTTTAAGAAGAGAAAGGTCGATACTCCTTCCTCACAAGCTGTTGTTCATAATGACGTAGTCACTGTTGTTGCTGAAGGCTCCCAGTCCCAGAGTCCCCAGCTCAACGGGAATGATATTGAGAAAAGTGCTCATGTTAGGGTAACAGAGACTATTCGGAGATTTAACAAGCATTATCTCCATTTCGTTCAGGTTTCCTCTATTTCTCAGTTTATATCTGTCGTGTGTTGTGTATATATGCTAATGATTTTCTCTCTTCTTGTTGTTAGGAGGAGGAGATAAGATGTGAAAGAGCTCAAGCAGATCAGAAAGCAAAGAAAACTTCAAAATCTAAGGTATGAGTTAAACTAGAAAAGTACAGTTGGTAGTTAGAATCAGAAAACATATCAACATTCTATTCTCTTTACGCGTCCGAGTTTGTTTTTGTGGTTTGTCCTTTTATGCACAACTATTAATCAATAAATTCCATTTTTTTGTGATCAATGGGTAAAACAGCAAATTGCAGACTCACTTCTTACACATTGAGTTTGTTCATCCTGTATACCCCAACACGCTTTCCAGCACTCCTTATGCCTTGAATTGTTTGTTTTACTTCTCAAAAGTCAACATTCTTTTCATTTATAAAATATATTTAACCAATAATAAAATTTTCCCACTGAGAAATATTTTATCTGCATATATCCATCTGCTCAGGTAAATTGTTTTTCATGCACACATATTATATCATATTAAATGGCTATCATCTTACTAGAAATTCTTTTATGTACATACTTTATACAATTTTAAGTGTCCATGTTCTTTCCTATTTGAATCTGCTGTAAAAGATAAAAAGTATGTGGCTTACGCCTATGCTCAGGAGTTTCCAATAAGTAAAATGACTTGGTTCTGTGTCTTTGCCTTTAAAACAATGATGTACATCTCCATCCTCCTTAACTTTTGTTATATATTTTTTGCATGATGGCAACCTCTTCATTTCAGATAAGCCATGCCTTAACTTCTTTAGGTTGGTAACACATATGTGCAGGAAGCTGAAGATGACGGGAAACGCAGTTCCAAGCGGCCTGATCTAAAAGCGATTTCTAAGGCATGTGTTTCTTCATAAGTCCATATTGATTGTATTGGTACTCATGTTTGCCTTTCTCAAGAGTACATGTGATTCCAATTTGAATGCTTTTAACCATATTCATATATACTTGTGTGCTTTAGCTAGATCAAAATAGTGTTGAGATTCATCTATAGCTCTGTCCTTTTCTGTGCCAATTTGGTAATATGCAGTACTATTGGTATCTAGTAGTAGATGGGGGAGGCCTGAATATGTCACTTTTAATTACTTTATCAAATCAATCCTCTGAGATTGACTGCCACTCTTTCCACTTTATTAGCATGATAGGTCAAATACAATAGGGTGACTTTTATTTGGGACAAAATAATCCAAGTAGATACATCACTCAAATAACAAAGTTCAGTTTGCAACAACAACATACCCATTGTAATCTCACAAGTGTGGTCTAGGGAGGGTAGTGCCTACACAAACCTTACACCTACCCTGTAAAAGTTCGTTTGATGCTCACCAAATCAATTGATTTTTAACTGTTGAAGTGTGAAGTGCAATGCTCATGCTGTTAAAGTTCGAACCAGTGCCCTCAAATCTATATTGAGTCTGTTTAAGACTTTTGAACTTCTGCATTAATCTAAGTGACATATATAATGGAGACGTATGCTCTAGTATTAGGTCTTCGAAACAATTTATAATTGCATGGTTCCTAGTTCTCCTTTCCTTTATTTTGTTTCAGTCTGATTGCGTACCAAGTTAAAATAATGAAAACTTAAGAGATGGCAAATGCTACACTATTCTCCAAATTGCATGAATTGGATTCAACTTTTTTTATATTGAAACTAATAACGCCTATCCACATGACTAATAATAGGTATTATAGATCTAGGCAGTCAATACTCATTGCTCTCTTGCTCAATCTTTTTTCTTATATTAAAGTGGTAGAGATGTAATATTAGCCTATCTTTTTTATTGATCGTAATTCTTAGCCTATCTTTAAATTTGTCTGACCTTGATTTCTGTTAAAGAAATTAAGATATTTAGCACTCAAATATGCTTTTGCTTGAGGGAAACTTTGACTAGGAAGACTAGGAGAGTAATGAGAAAAAACGGTCACTGAAAAATGAAGCCATGTTTATCATTTTGAATTGGACTAAAAAAGGAAATCATGCAACAAACAGTTCGATAAAGGATGCTTCCTTTTTCTTATGATCAACGACTTGAAACTACTTTATTCAGTTTCCATTACTTAGCTCTAGTGTTACCAATCATCTTTGTTTGTTAGTAGTATTGAAGTGATTTAATAATTGTGCAAGAATTTCTATTCCATTTTGCTTCACGAGTGTATAGTTTGTACAAAATTTGAGCCTTTGTTCAGTACTATTAACGGGAAAAGCATGCAGATGATATCGGAAAAGGAGGTTATGAATACTCAGAGAATTGGCTCCATTCCAGGTTGATTGTCTACTCTTAACATGCAATTATATGTATCCTGATAGGATTGATTTAACAAATGACGGTTATTTGTGTATGACTGTGAATTATATAAACCTCCACTTGCTTTTCTAAAAAACCCACTTCTTGCTTCTAGAATCTTACTTTCTACTTGAACTTTAGGTATCCATATCATAGGATATTATGCTTATTAATCTATAGTTTTATTTTATGTCGAAAAGAGTTTCATTTCATAGTTAATTTGTAGATAAAGGTTAGCAATTGAAATACCAATCCACATAGTTTTGATTTGGTGGTTTTCAAATTTAATGTTAATAACTCTTACATTTTAATTAGATCACACATAGTGCTTACCTTCCTTAGAAAAAGTTTGATACATTTACACAGTATAAAAAGATATGTGCACCTCTTTTACTCTTATCAATACACAATTAGTTCTCTCAGTTTCCCCTTCTCCCAGTCAGATTTTCACATGATTAAAAAGCTTTATGATGTCAGTTGAGACGTAAGTAGCTTTGTCTAACAATGATTGGCCTTTTGCTTAACGTGTTTTCCTCTTCTCATAGTTTTCCCAAGTCTTATATTTTTGGTGATTCATGATTGTTTCCACCACATCATTATCTTTTTTGAATTTGATCAACACTACACCACTACTACTTTTTGGCGATTGTTCTAGTGACAACTTTTTCCCCCTTGGTAACTAGGCTTGTAAGCTGATCTAATTTCTTGCGTTTGAGTCAAACCTGTACAACGAATACAAAGAGGGAGTTTTTAGTTTAATAATGTGATTTATAGATTCTTTTACCCAGCAACAACAACAACATACCCAGTGTAATACACATAAATCTGTAAGAGAATTTTAGCTTTATGTTTCTTGTGGCAGGCATTGATGCTGGTCATCAGTTCTTTTCGCGTGCTGAGATGGTCGTAGTGGGGTTCCATAACCATTGGCTAAACGGCATTGACTGTGTTGGCCAATCTTCAGGGAGAAAAGCGGTATATTGTTGGCATTTGAGTTTGAGAAACAGTAGACTAACTAAAAGAATTTCAATCTTGAATCTCGATATTCTTCCTTGCTCAACTTAGGATAGTGAATGCTATTTTGCTTTTCATTTCCCAACTCATTTTCCTCCAAATATCAAAAAAAATCCATTTTTACTTTTGACATTTATGGGTGTAATTTAGAAACAAACATTTTCAGAGGATGTTTTTGTGGTGCCCTGAAGGAGGAAAATAAGTTGTATCATGAAGCATGCAGATTATCTGGGTTGCTTTTAGGGAAACTTTGATCCTTCGTGTGCACAGTCCATACTGCCTAGTCTATTTTTACAGTTAAGACATTCTAGAGATCTCAATTTTTTCATTAGACATTTTTGCTGTTTATTTTCGTAGTCTTTACTTTGAACAGTCATAGTAAAGTGCATTGGACTATTTCCCTACAGATATACTTCATAAGTTTCCATGAGATGTAACAGTGGAAAATGATAAAATCAACTATTAACTCGTATAGCCCTTCAATGTGAAAGGTTTTCTCTTGGTGCATTGGATCATTTATAACTGCTCGCGACTTAAGTTACAGGGAATTCAGTTCATTGCTCTATATTTGATGATAATAAAATGAAACTGAACTCTTATATACCCTCATTTGTGAAGTATCTATGGGTGTTGCTTTTGTTGTAAGTTTACCCGGATGAGCTGCAGAAGACAGTTCTGTTGTATGGAGGCTTATACATGTCTTTTCTACTCTATTTACAGTATATTTTCCTGAATGTCTTCTTGATTTTTCTTTCTTTCCTTACTGTTTTGTTAACTTTGGTTGGTTGTCTGTTAAAATATGACCCCTCACATCATTAGGAATACAAAGGCTACAAATTGCCCCTTGCGGTATCCATTGTCGTATCGGGACAGTACGAGGACGACCAGGACAACTATGAAGAAATTGTCTATACTGGTCAAGGTGGAAATGATCTTCTTGGTAACAAACGCCAAATAAAAGATCAAGTCATGGAACGGGGTAATCTAGGGCTGAAGGTTTACTTTTTTCTTCTCCTTCTTCTTCTTTCTTTGCAACTATTTTTTTATTAGCACTTTCTTTTATTTTGAATTTGATATATTATTTGCTGTTTTGGATGTGTGATAGGTCAGCTAACACTCCCTTTGTCCCAGTTTGTTGGAATCCACACTGCAAGATCCATTGCATGTGTTTAGTACGGGAAATAAGAAATGTCTGGAAACAGCGATACACTTTATACAGTTCTATTATAATATCAATTAGTATAACTTTTTCGAATAAGTCAATTATTAACCGCTTGATGCTCTTCTACCTTTTCGTTTGTTGGACAACGAAGAATAAGCTAAGTGGGGATGAGTGGAAGAGTGGTATTTACCTGAATACACAGTGAGAAAGATGCTCAATTGTAAAATGTGTATTTTGGAGTTTTTTGGTTGGGTTGTGTCACCGAGAAAGAAATAAATTCGAATAAGGGAAGTACATTGTTTTTTGAAATAATATCAAGGATAACAAACAATCCAAAGAGAAAAACACTAAACTTGGAAATAATTTTTCAGCAACAAATTTTCCGGTGAGGTTTTGGTGATCTTGTTCTGATATTTCTTAATAAGCAACTCAAATTAGTTTTCCTTTCAAGACATTCAAAAGCTAAATATCTCAACAATGGTCTCCTCCACCTTTCCTTCCAATACATTCAGACTCTACGACACAACTTTAAGCCCTTTGGACTGTAAAACTCAATATGTAGTAACTAAAGCAGCAACTGAATTACAATAGTTCTACCAAATATACCGAGGCTTTATAACCAAAAACTGAACCGAAGGATGAATTTTTCAAAATCAATTCCGAACCGAAGAACCAATTTATCGGTCCGGTTTTGTTGGTTTTTAAGCTCTCCCCTACTTTTTAGGACTTGATTGGTATTTTTTGGCACTTACCTATGTTTCTTTCCGTTGAAAGCTTCACGGCTAATGGTGTTTAGTTTTTCTTTTTTGACAAATTGTGGTGCTAAATAATTTTTTGATGTCTTTAAGACTGGTCAAGTTGTTGAATTTGCATGACCTGCTCTCTGTTTGCAGAACTGTATGGAGCATTCTGTTGCTGTAAGGGTTACACGTGGACATAGGTGTGTGAATAGTTACGTTGGAAAGGTTTACACCTATGATGGCTTGTATAAGGTAATCAATATCTCTTTCTTCATCTTTGAATCCCAAAAAAATTATTTATGAATGCAGACTGTGCTTGTAAAAGTTGAGGCATATTTCTATTTGTTGATATGAGGTTTGTCATTCAGAGATTCCCATCTTTGTTCTTTTTTTGGGCTGCTTTAAATGTGTCATTTTGGAGTCAGTATGTATGAAAACCGCTGTTGCTAGCAACAGAACAGGAACCGAAGATAGAAGAGAAAATGAAAGCAACATTCAATCAACATATGGATGTGTGGGTGTTGGCTATGTAGGGTGATATTGGAATTTGAGTGGTTTATTGGTTGGTTCAGATGTGCTTCATCTCATGATATTGGACCATTTAGCCAGGTCAGATGTAGATTCTGACCATCACATGTTTGGTTATGTAGGACTGACCAATCTATCAGATTTTTCTCTAAATGGGCTAAATGGCCATCATTTTGAAAAGGAAAAGTGCAGAAAAGAAGTAAAGGGGTAAATTAAAGTGATGTCACTTTTCAACCTTCTGTTGTCTGATCCAGTCAATTTGGTTTACTTTCTTTTAAATTATGGTGGTATAGATTTTGAGTGCTGTTCAAATGTTAAAACATGGATATATTCAAGTATTACAGTAGTTTAGCTTTCTTTTGCAGGTTGTAAATCACTGGGCGGAGAAGGGTATTTCTGGATTCACCGTCTTTAAATTCCGATTAAAGCGTGTTGAAGGACAACCTGTGTTGACAACCAACCAGGTTTCGTTCCTTTTTAACTTGACTTATTTTGCAGCTGTATTATATGGTTTATTTTTAAGTTATTGTTCTGTGCCTGAATAGGAAATGTCCCTTTTGCACTATTTGATTTTCTGTCCTGGAGTTTGTGGGACTGCAAAACAAAGAATCTTTGCTATTTTAAAGTAGAAACTTTGAAATTTCACTGATGACCATATACCTATATTTCTTGAGTTTGTTATCTGGAAAGTTCAAGCTGTTTATTCTTGTCAGTCTTTCTTCTCTAGGTATCCACTTGTTTTACAGTGTCCCCGTGTCACTTCTAAAGCACTGTTTCTCTGAATTTGAAGCTTTCACATGGTCTTGTGCTCATGGTAGTCTACACACTTTTGATTTTCTTCTAATTAGGGGGAAGAAGAATCCATTTCTCCTAGTTGATGTGTAATTTCCATAAATCTTAGGTACACTCGTTTTGGCAATTTTGGAGAAACAAACCAAATGATGTGTTATTAATTCTGGTATACAATATAGAATAATACACACACACACATTTATATATATATACATCAGGTATTTCATTTATAAAATAGATCACAAAATTGGTCGTGTACAAGGGGTATACCAAAAAGTAAAGAAACTACTAAATGACATGATTCTCTACAAATCCACCCATTCCTCTCTACAATAAGGGGTTTTATGGGTGCTCCAAAAGAAAATATGAGACCGGCGTCTACTCCTCAACTTGGTAAAGCAAGCTCGATTCTACAGAACATCGAATCTTTCACGGTCTTTGGCATTACCCATAAAGTTTCAAACCACTGAAACATATCCCACCATAACCTCATGGTAAACTCACAATGTAAAATAAGATGATTCACGTCCTCGCCCGTCTTCTTGCACATGTAGCACCAATTAACACAAACAACTTTCTGCTTCCTAAGATTTTCCGCCGTCAAGATCACCCCTCTAACAACTAGCCAAGAGAAAAAAATACTTTTCTTGGCACCTGAGGTATCCAAATTGCATTACAAGGAAACACATTCTTCTCCCTAACCAAAAGTTTCTCATAGAAAGATTTAATAGAAAAAATACCATTATTCCTCAAACCCCACCATAGAGCATAGGTTTGTCAAACGGAGTGACTTGTCTATGTAGAAGGGCCAACAACCTCTGAAACTCAGACACCTCCCAATCATGGAAATCCCTTCTAAATCTCAAATCCCAAAAATTCTCTCCCACTTGTGTCCCCCAAATTTGTTGGACTGTCAAGTCTCTTTGACATGATATTCTGAATAAGTTCTAAAAAAACAATTTTCAGTAAGTTATCCCCACGCCACCTATGTTCCCAAAACTTAACTATCCTCCAATTTCCTACATTGAATGAGATATTTTCACTAAAATCATCAATGTTCCTCCATACGCACCCAAAAGGCATATTGACATCGCTAGTTCTCCAACCCCCTTCCTTTTCCCCGTATTTATCAACTATCACCCCTCTCCAAAAAGCTTGTAACTCCATTCCAAATCTCCAAAGCCATTTGTATATATGTATGTATCTATGTCATGACCCAAATCCCATCTAAGCCGTGGTGGCACCTAACCCAACCCCTCAGGCGAATTGATCATAATAAAGTCTAAAAGGGTATTATATATATGAGATACTACTTAGTCAAATACAATGCGGAACTATTTGATACAACCCTCGAGAAGTTGTGTCACAAGTCATGTGATATAGAGAATGGAAAAGTACAAGTTAGTATAAGAATATCACAAGATTCTTTTGGAATACAAATGGAGATAAATGACTCTAAGCTGCCTTGAACTATCCGGTAGCTAACACTGAAATGCTGGTCTGCAAAGCTCTCTCATGAACTTTGCAACAACTCAAACTCATACCTGCACACACTGTTGCATTAATTGTAGTATGAGTACAAAATCAACACATAATCAATAAGTATCATCGATTGTCCCCAACAAAGTAGTGATAAGGCTTTACCGAAAAAGACTCACTGTCAACCTGTGCAGTATATCTCCAAAAACAATAATAATGAAGTGTAGAAACAACACAAATAAGTATGCACAACCAAATCATATAAGGATATGCACAAATAGAACATGTAATAGAATGCACACTATTTTAACCATCCAAGTTCAATGCATGTACCAAATGCACCCAACAACATATATAATGATATGCACAACCCAACAGTTATATGGAATACTGAATGAGTAAAAAATTGATATACATGATAAAGACGCAAATTTTACTCATAACTGGTGCACCCAACACAACTGCGTGCGTGCTGCCAGGGTGGCCTGGGAAATACAGTGACTCATGAGTGATGGATCCTTATATGCACGCTGCACGGACACCACAACGTACCATAATATAATATGCACGAACAAATCATGTGCCATAACATAGTCTGCACCGACAACTCACATGCCATGACCAGAGTAGCAAATCACATGTCAAGATAGGAATCACATATGCAAATACATAGACGTGTACAGTGCATGACTAAACAACTAAACATGTAATCAAACACGCACATAGCTCATAATGTTAAACTATCATGGATCATGTTGCCCTTAGCTTTTTTATTTATTACGATCAATGATACAGTTACCTTAATGCAGAAATAAAATTTTCAGGGGCTGACCATAAATAGCTAAATAATTTAGTCACCTTGATCTTTCCTACCATTCTGTTGGGGCTTTGAAGCTGGTGTCCTTTGCAACAACATATTTTAACTTTCCATCTTAATTTGCATATGCAGGTACATTTTACTCGAGGCTCTATTCCCAACTCCATTTCTGAAATACGAGGGTAAATAAATTATAACTGATTAATAATATGAATTGAATTAACAGAAGGCAAACTCTTATCTTTTCTATATATAGGTTGGTATGTGAGGATATTTCTGGTGGACTGGAGGATATTCCCATTCCCGCGACCAATTTAGTTGATGATCAACCAGTAGCACCAACAGGCAAGTACTTATGTCTTGATTTTCTTCTTTTCATCTACCCTTTAGTGTTTAACACATCTCCTCTATGGAATTCGGTGCTCCTCTCTGTTGAAGCATTGCTTATCTTTCTGCAATTGTTATTGTACCACTATCTCTTCGTAGACCAGCGTTGCTACTTTCTACACGACTTTCATTTGTGAATTTCCATTAGATCCAAGATTTTGAACTCTGCAATTTCTTTCTCCCTGCTCCAAATTGTGTTTGGCTCCCTAACCGAACTCCTCATTATAGTACTATGTAATTTATATGTGACAATCAAGTTGTAATACATGTTACTTCTTATTCGACAAAAGATTGAATCTGAGTGCCTTGTGATAGGTTTCTTCAACTCAAATGACCAATTGATAGATGTTCTTACAAATCACTTTGTAGCTCTAAAGTTGACTATATATGAGGCTAGTTATGAGAATGCATTATGTGCACTCCAACATGAAGGGGAATGCTAAGAACTAGAAAATTATTAATGTGGCAAGAACCCATTCTTTGTATACATAGGAAATATTTGTAATCCCTTTAATTGTGTAAGTAGGAACATAAATTAATTTACTTCCCTTTTAGGATTATTTGCATACTTTATTTCCTTTTTGGGATTATATAAACCCCAACACTTTAGCGGAAAATAGTAAAGCAATTCATTCTCAAATCTCTTCTTTCTTTACAAATATATCACAGTTAAGAAAAAGAATCATCTATGCGATACCAATTAGTTAGTATTAAGACTAAGTTATTTATTACACCTGCATTTCTTTTAGTATTTTTTATGAAATAAGTTGTTATATTAGATAGGCATCAAGGAGATGCATGTAACATACACAAAAGAATCATGGTTATCTCATCAAGCTCCCAGTCCTCAATGTTCCTCCTAAAGTGTGGTGCCCATATTCCATCTTCTCTATTTTGAGCCACTGGAGAGTCTGAATCAGAGGCTATCCGATAGGCAAGAGGTTGATTGTTGAGCCACCCATCCTTCCAAAATTTTACCAAGTTTCCATTCCCAATCCTGAAAGATACATCTTGAAAGAATTCCTCCATCATATTGTTGATGAATTTCCAAGGTCCAACTCCATAAGGTTCATTGTTCTGGTTGTATTTCTTTTAGTATTTGGCAAGCTTACTTGTAGTCTAGTTAGGAATTGGTATGTAATTATAGAGATTCGGTTTCATGAATTTTATTTCACGGAATGGATATATGGAGGATTTATATAGTTGATAACAACTAGCTTGGATAGAGGTTTAGTTGATTCATTATTTTATAATTAAGGTTCTAAGTATTTTTGAGTGTTGAATTGTGATAATATCAACTTGTTTTTTGATACTAGACGAATGATCTTGTTGCACTTTTTAACACCAAAATAGGTCACACTCTTGTCACGACCAGGCCGGTGCCCAGTGCCTGCAAGGGCACCGTCGTGTATACATCGAGAGAATACCGGTGAACATACATACACATAACTCGTATAAAGTAAACATCAGCAAGCCGATAAGGCGCTTCCATAAAATACACTTAATCAAAATGCGACACTTGTTCTTACGGCAACTGACAAACGCGTGACTCTGGACCTGCAGGAATAACAATCGTGGCGGGACGGGGCCGTCATACCTCTGAATGTACATAACATCGACACGGGAGAATCGTACAAAAGTCGAACGCCGGAAGAATGGGCTGGCGATACACGAGCAAATATCCAGAATGAGGATCCACCACCGCTCTTACCACCTGCGGCATGAGCGGCCCCGAGAAAATTCGATCTGCGATATGTACCAAGTATGTAAAACTGGAAAATATTGTAATAATATCATAAATCTAAAACAATTCAGATTTTTCCACTTAACTTGCGAGAACCGCCGCGGCCTGCGGCCCGTGCGAAACCTGCCGACTCAGAACATTCGCGCGCATGGCGCTTCCGTGCGCTGCAACCGGCCGAACCACCGGATCAATGGCGCGCGACCTGCATCGGCCTGAGGCTCACGGCGAAACACGCTACGTCATTGCGCACTTAACTTGTAACTCCCATAACTTTCTACTCCGATGTCCTATGGACGAACGGTTGGTTGCGTTGAAAACTAGACTCAACGAACTACGCACTAGGCCTTTGAAACATCTAGGAACCCTCAATGTAACGGGTCATAACCCGCCCCAAAGTTGACCAAAAACCCATCCGAAACAATCCGTCAACCTATCCTTCTAAAATTTAAGTCTTAATCCCTTTCGTACGCCCTCACACATATGGCCAGAACTACGGGGTATAACAACTCTACTGTGCGGTATAATATTGCATTGTTCCGTCTGCATCTTAACTACTTCATGAATCCTTTAAGCTTTATCAATTTCTACATTAACTAGTTAAAATTGTTTGTGTTCTAATTCTTAACTTTCCTTAATTTCTATAGTAATTAATTAAAATTGTTTGTGGCCGCTTTTGCTGTAGGTCTTTGATTGAGGCTTAAATTTAGCTTATGCCGTGCCTGTAAACGTCTTGCCAATGTGAATTATTACTCAGATGCATTTGTGCCTATCTTTTTGACGTTAAAACTTTACACAACATTCAGGCTTCAGTTATAGCAGGGATATTATATACGCCAAAGGTATAAAGCTCCCTTCAACTCCCACGGGATGCAACTGTCGTGGTTCATGTCTTGATCCAAGAGTTTGTTCTTGCGCTAAACTCAATGGTTTTGACTTTCCCTATGTTCATAAAGATGGTGGAAGGTGAGTGCAGTATTTCAATCCTTTGTCAGAGTATGTTTGTTTAATTAAAGATGTGTTTCATTTACCTTGGTTTCTAACATCCACTTGTGCTTCTAATCATATATGTCTACTTGCACACAAATTGCCTACTGTCAAAGGCATGATTATCTAGGACTACATGCTACATGTTTTATTTTTTGATGTGCATTTTGATCATCTCTTTCACATATAATAGTGCTCCTTTTTTATTTTTTTCTCTATTCTTAATACAACATACCCAATGAAATCCACAACGTGGGGTCTGAGAAGGGTATAATCTACACAGACCTTACCTCTATATTGGTAGGTAGAGCGATTATTTCTAAAAGATCCTTAGCTTAAGACAAAACATAAGCACAAACAAAGTAAGAAAAATAGTTAGACCCGGACAAGAAAGTTAAAGCAGTATGAAAATGATTATAACAAAAGCGAATAAGCCATGATAGTGTTGTTTGAAAAAGAGGCATTAACTACCGGTTTGTAAGCTTAAGTAGGACTTCGCTCAGTTACCTACTACTATTCTACCCTAATTCGTGTCCTCCACAACCGTTATTTAAGGTCATGTTCTCAGTAAGTTATACCTGAGCCATATCTCGTTTAATCACATCTCCCTAATACTTCTTCGGCCTACCTCTACTCCTTCTGAACCCGTCCATATCCAACCTCGCACCTCCACATAGTCGGTATAACCACCACCCTATAAAACTTGTCTTTAAGTTTTGGTGTCACATTTTTATCGCACAAGACTCCATGCGAGCCTCCATTTCATCCACATTGCCCCAATATTATGTGTGACATCGTCATTAATCTCTCCATTCCCTTGGATAATAGACCCGAGGTACTTGAAGCTTTCTTTCTTTGAAATGACATGAGTACCAAGTCTCACATCCACACCAAGGTCGCTCCCGTTACTGAACTTTCACTCAAAGTATTCTTTTTTGGTCCTACTCAACCTTAACCCTTTATACTCTCGAGTTTGTCTCCAAACCTCCAGCATAACGTTCACTCTAATTCGAGTCTCATCAATCTGCACTATGTCGTCTGTGAATAACAATAACCATGACATCTCTCCTTGAATTTATAGTGTCATTCCATCCATTATCAAGATAAATAAGAATGAACTAAGAGTTGATCCCTATTGCAGCTCCATCATCACTGGAAATTGCTTCGAATCTCCTTCTACTGTCCGCACCTTGGTCTTGGCTCCATCATACATATCCTTTATCGCTCTAGTGTACGCCACATGTACAACTCTAACCTCCAAAAATCTCCATAGAACCTCCGTAGGAACATTATCGTACCTCTTCTCGAGGTCGATGAAAACCATATGTAAGTCTCTATTCCTCTCCCTCTTCTCCTCATCGTCCAAGCCCGTCTGCGGCGCGCAAGCACTAATAATGTTCATAGTGGACTCTCCAACTACCAACTTAATCGTTATTATCCTGTCATTGAACCTCCTAACCTCTACCACTTGATCCTTTAGCTCGCCGTCTACTAAAATGCCTATCCCATTCTTATATATCCACCTACCCGAGAACCATAACTTATACCCGTCCACATCCTTAGCCTTAGATCTTACACATTTGGTCTCCTGGCCACAAACTATAATACTCCTTATTTTCTTAAGAATCTTAACTAGTTCTATCGACTTTTCCGTTAAAGTTCTAATACCCTATTCTCAGTCTAGCATCTCCCTTACCCCACTTACCCCCTAACCATCGCCCCCGTCCCCGACCGAGAACATGACCCTAGTCTACCATTAGTCACCAAAGCCACTAAAGTGGATATAACATAATACAACAACAACAACATACCCAGTATAATCCCACAACGTGGGATCTGGGGAGGGTAGAGTGTACACATATCTTGCCTCTACCTTGGTAGATAGAACGGTTGTTTCCGGGAGACCCTCGGCTCAGGCAATACAGAAACAGAGCACCTTTATGCGATTAAGTATACATCAAAATAGAATAAATATTTGATTCAAAAATAATGTACAAGTCAAACAAAAGTTGCTAACATGAAATTAAGTATACATCAAAACAAATAGTATAGATTAAAGAATCTACAAACTATGAACCTCAAATTAAATGGGGAAACTAATTATGCAATGGAAAGTAAAATTTACATAAAGGTGCAATGCCAAGATTAGGGTCTGATAAAGTAGGAGAAAACAAGACAGATTCATGAATGGAAAAAAAAATCAAGGATAGATAGCACCATTTTGTGATTATGCTCTGTCTTGAGCCGAGGGTCTCTCGGAAACAGCCGCTCTACCTACCAATATAGAGGTAAGGTATGTGTACGCTCTACCCTCTCAAGACCCACGTTATGGGATATCACTGGGTATGTTGTTGGAATTTCAGTGGATTTAGCAGAGGGACCTCATTTAACTACTCCTTTTCCTATTTATCTTGATAGTCCTCAGTTGACTAACTGAGAAAAATGTGGAAGGTGGTTTTATCAGAGTATTCGTTGTTGGCAATAGAGTAGTGGGAGATTTTAACAACTCACTGTTCTCTCATGATGCTTTTATTTTTTATGGGCCTTGGGTTATGCAGAACATTATTACGGTTTTACGAGTCCTGAAGCTAGGTGCAAAACATGTTAACCGCTTTGCGAAAGCACCAAGACTCTTAAGGCATATGTATCATTGCCAATAGGTGTTATCCTGAAGAGCCGTGTCACTAAACAACTAGTATTTTATTTTGAACTTTTTATAGATTAGTTCCCTGGCTTATTATAAAGGTTCCATTTGGTTCCTGTTATTAAGTATTTCTGATGAATGGAACAAAGAATATTTCAAGATCCCTTTTATATGTATTTCACTTATCTGATAGCTGTTTGGTTTGTCTTTTAAGTTTCAACTCTGAGACAATTTCCTTAGTTCATTGTAGTTATATAAGATCGCATAATGCAATGATAGTGGTGTTGTGACAAGTGCTGATTGAGCTTTGTCTGGTACTTTACAGCAAAGTGGGGAGCTTATTGTTGTTCTGTTTGCAGTGGACTTACAATAGAATTCTTTCAACATGCGGTATATTTTTCTTTGTAGACTTGTTGAGCCAAAGGCTGTTGTTTTTGAATGTGGTCCGAATTGTGGCTGTGGACCTGCCTGTGTCAACCGCACTTCTCAGAAAGGATTGAGATATCGGCTTGAGGTTCTTTCACTTGTCCTTTAAGCAGAGTTCTGATTCTCTCTACCTAAGAGTGCCTGCATATTCATTTCTGTGGCTGTTTCTTTGTCAATGGGAGCAGGTTTTTCGTACTCCAAACAAGGGCTGGGGTGTGAGATCATGGGATTATATTCCTTCTGGTGCAACCATTTGTGAATACATTGGTTTTTTAAAGAAGACAGATCAGATTGACCCTGCAGCAGATAACAACTATGTTTTTGACATTGATTGCTTACAAACAATGAAAGGGCTTGATGGGAGGGAGGCAAGTGTTCAGATATTTGATTGCTCAGATTTCGTTTTCCTGTTCTCTTATGTCATAGACATTTCTTCTAGGATTAGCCAAAGGGCGTTTCCAAAACTACTATTTCAGAGATCAGGCATCATGACAATACAGTTTTCTCCCATTTGGGCTTTTGGTCCTTTTGTTTTCTTATCCACTTATGATTTTCTGCAGAGACGGTTGGGTGAGGTTTCTTTGCCGGGATACTGGCAGAAAGATGTTGAGAAGACATCAGACGGAGGGCCAGAATATTGCATTGATGCAGTCTCTGTTGGCAATGTTGCGAGGTTTATTAATCATAGTTGTCAACCTAATTTATTTGTTCAATGTGTGTTAAGCACCCATCACGACATTGGTTTGGCTAGAGTGGTGCTAATGGCAGCTGACAACATACCACCTCTGCAGGTTTCTGCTAAATCTTACTCTTTGTGTTCAATGAACTCAATAAAATTTATTCTATTTGTTTCTAATTGGATATCAATGGTTAACTTGGTGTCCATAATGGAAAGTGGGGCAGCCATAATAAGATTGTGATAGAGTCACGGAAAATGTAAAAGATCGACTAAAGGATTATATGAGAGATTTTTTTTAGAGGAAACTGTGAGAATATGAGGTGCAGCTTTTCTAAAGGTTAAAATAATGCTCTGCCTAAAGCCCCTCAAAATCTTGACAAAGACACTATCCAAAAGTTGAATAATGTGCATGAAAATTTTCATATAAGAAATTAACCTATATAGAGTTGTGCACTATCAATTTCCAACAAGATAGTACATCAGGATAATAATTTGTCTCGCCTTTCTCTTTGACTGGAACCTGTGGCTTCAAAACTAGTAAACTCCTCACTGAGAGCTGTAGCTTTACAAAACTCTAACAAGCTAGATAAATTGATTCGTACTTCAAGAAAAGGAGAAGACATCTGTTCGCTGGGTTTAGGTGGAAGGTGTTTCTCTTTTCTTTTCTCTTTTGAGGTGGGATGTTCTTGTTGAAAGTATTTGGGCAGCAATCAGGTTAAGATTGTATGATTCAGATTTAGCCTGACTCTTAAATACTTAGAGAGGCTGGATAATAAAGAACAGAAGAGTGAATTTTATCCCTTATTAAGCAAAAAAGTACAATATGAAAAACAGCCTTTATACTATTAGATTGCTCATTAATTTGTTTATGGTTTACCTGTAGGAACTCACATATGATTACGGCTACGTCCTGGATAGTGTTATGGATCGTGATGGCAAGGTTAAACAAATGGCTTGCCATTGTGGAGCTGCTGATTGTCGTAAACGCTTGTTTTGATGGGATATGTAAACAAATGGCACACATTACATATCTTTTTTTGGGTTTCTATATGCTGATTTCTCGTCATCTGCACAGCGTACTGGTTAGCAAACGTTGGGAAATTGCCTTAGTGTTATTATATAGTCTATTGCCCAATGAGAAAACGAACTTGTTCATTTGATTCGAATAGTAAAATTAGGTTTCCACTAATACGGAATTACCGGAATTTTCATCAGGCCCAACCCTAGACTGCTTCCTATCATGACTGACTTGGGAAATACGGATGCATTAGATTAGGCAATCAAATTTCTGCTGATTCACAACAATAGCCAACTGCACTGCACTTTCACTTCCTCATGTTTCTGATAGGAAAATATTCTAGTGTACATTACTAGCTAGATAAAATCTCCCTCTTCATGTCCCAAACGACAGAACACGAGAAGACTCTTCAAAATGAATTACACACAAGTGAAAATCAAACATATTAGTCCTCACTCATCGTAATGGCCCTAGTTCTATAACGTCTGTGGTGCTTCTGCAAACTTCCAGGTCTAGCTCTGTTGTCTGCAACAGACGACTCATCTTCTTCCATGGCAGAGACTTGAGCATTATCGGATTCCACGGCTACAATGCTAAGGGGAGCTGTTTTTTTCACTTGCATTTGCTCTGTTTCAATGCCCTGCTTGGTGAAGGTTCCAGCAGGCTGCTGCTTCATTCTCGGGTTAAATGTGGGAAATTTCTGAAAATTAGTGGAGCTATCATCGTTCTGCTTCTTCGCAAGACTGAGAAAGTCCATGTAGGATTTCCTATTGGATTCTTCATCCATATCATCTGAGACATCAAGTGTATAGCAAGTATACTTAGACGGATTCCTCACATAGTCTGGAACGGATGAATGAGTGGGCACATTAGAATCTTCCTTGAAGTTGAGTGGCATGGAACCTAAATGACATTCTTTCAGGGCAGCCTCGTCATCTTCCTTGAGCCTGAGCTTGGCGGCCTCGTGATTCGCACGAGGATCTCTCTTCATGTCTTGAAGAGTAAGAGGAAGCTCCTCGTAGGAGACCTCCCGCATGTACAAGCGATCACCAGAAAGCTGCTCGTCTTCTTCCTCCTGATAGGTATATAAGAGCCATCGTAAGAAAAGACATGGAGAATATGGAAACAAAGAGCAAGTAGTTACCTCTAGACCAATACAGGAGCGGAGCTCTTTGGGAGAATCTAGGGTTTTAGCGAAGAAGCCGTCAATGTGGGGAGGGCAGGGTTTGGAATCAAAGTCGAGTAGCTCTCCTCGAGAGGGGGCATCCCTGTCCCATTCCCTTTTGTCAATTTCATCGTCAGTCAGACACCAGAGAGAACTCAAATTGGAAGTGCCCACCGTCAGAGACCCGAAGACCTTGTCAACCCGTACACGGAAGCTGTCATCCATGGTCGAGGTGATACTCTTGCACTTCTTTAAGTTGCGCGGATGTGCTTAATTAGGGGCTGCCGTGCCGTCGGTTGTCCTTGGTCCAGACCGGGAATGGAATATTATATATACCTCCCAACGGATAAATTGGAAAACTATTCTAATTACTCCTTATTTGTTCTTTTACTTTTTTGGCCATGTTTTTTTTTAGAGAAAATAATATTCTTTTTCGGAAGCTAAAAAAATAAAGTAAATTTTTATTACTGCTCAAAAGTATTTTTTTTTAAATTAATTGATCAAATACAAACTGTTTTGTCACTAAAAGCACTTCAAAATAAATTGATTTTACAAATTTGACCAAACAGACAAAAAGTCTACAAAGAATTTTTTTTTATGTTTGATGAGACTAAGTCTACAAATAAAAAATTACATGCTTGCTGAGACTCAAAGTCGACAAACCGATTTCACGTCATGAAATTTTTCGTCTCACTTGGTCGTTGTTTTTCCTTTATTTTTGTGTTCGGCTGAAATTTGAAATGTCTCTAACTTTAAGAGAATAATGAATGAAATATGAAACATCTTATAACGTTCAGAAAATAAAGTTCGTCATTAAATCAGAGTAATTATTGATAATGACCGTTGCAACAATTAATTTTAAAGTAATGAGTTTTTGACTGGTACCTGAATAATTAGTTCTGGAAGAATAAGTCTTGGTCGACAATAACTGACTCCGGATGTAGAAAAGCTACGTCGGGATATTAGAGCTACGCCCGAAATTTAACCTGAAAACATGAATTTAGATAATTCCGGTAAAGCTCAAAAATAGCAAAAAGATATTTTACAAAATTATTGAATTAGGCCTCAAATATACCCGTGCGCAGGGTGAGGGCAAATTGACCCGTTTTGCCTACGAAGCCTAACTCTTATGTGCGCGAGGTCTTTCTCTTGTTTTACCATATTTACCAACTGCACATTTCAATATAAAATGGTATAAAGGACTTTACACCACCTTACAAAAAACATTTCACAAAAGTTAAGAAATTCACAATAGATCTTCAAAGATTCTTTGACTTTGCTACTTGAAATAAAAAGTAATGTAAATAGATGTATAACTCCAATAAAATGTCTATCTTATAGTTTGTGCCTCTAGAACTTTGGGTATGGAATTGAATAAGGGACTAAAAGAACTAATTATGGGTCACTTAGTATGATTATGTGTACGTTTTTACTCTTGTTTGTTCTTTATTCGAAAAATGATAAAAAAACAAGTATAAAAGCGAAGTGTCTATTAGAGAGTTTGTGCAGAACTCTTTTTGTGTCACTTAGTATGATTATGTAAGGAGTGTATCATAGAATTTGTGTCTCTAAAACTCTGGATATGAAATTTAATAAAAGAACTCATTTTGAGTCAATTGGTAGTTAATAGGTGTTGGACATGAATTTAATGATATGTGAAGAAAATAGCATTTGAAATTAATTTTAATAAAGAGTATTTGATAATTAATGTTATATTTCAACATAAATTTGGTTATATTTGAAAAAACATATTTGAAATTAAGCTATTTTTTTAGCTTCTAATTTTTTTGTTTATGCTACTCAAAAGTACTTATTTCCCCCCAAAAACATGGCCAAACACCTCATTAATTTTCCTCTTCCATTCTTCTCCACCAAACTTTACCTTCTAACCAAAAATCC
This sequence comes from Przewalskia tangutica, assembly GCA_029844215.1. Classification (NCBI taxonomy): domain Eukaryota; kingdom Viridiplantae; phylum Streptophyta; class Magnoliopsida; order Solanales; family Solanaceae; genus Przewalskia; species Przewalskia tangutica. The sequence continues at coordinate 111,569,627 of CM056733.1, read as the reverse complement.
TAGCGAGTTAATTAAACAAATAAGAAAATAAAAATATCGGAGATGGACGTGGAGAAAAAAATATAATTAAAATAACACTGGTAAATTTACAAATTGTACAATAGGGGAAAAGTATAGTTATCGGTTCACCAGAATTTTGCAAAACTAATCCGTAATGTGATTATGGTTTTAATTCATTACCATTAGATTTTTTTATACTCATTAAAATTAAATGCATTGTCTTGATTAATTTCATTTAGAATGCGTGCAAGGTCCTTCATGTTTGATCTGGCATGACCAATCTTATATGACTCCCCCTAACTAATTTGTTCAATCAATTGTCATGGAGTAATTATTATGATGTTCAACCAACTAAAATCAATTACTTCTCTCTAGTGTAATTGAGTTTTGATTAATGTAAGATGAATTTTTCTTTCTTAAATTAGATTTTAAGACATTTTAAATTATAATATAATAAATACTGTTTCAGTGGAATTTATTTCGATATTATAAACTTGAGCATTTTATCTAAACTTCAAGTTCTTTATCATTAACACCATAAAAGTAAAATCGTGATTTTTGATTCAAAATAACAATATTACTATTGTTTTCTTATAAACTCGATATCTTTAATAGGTTGACCTAACTTTGTGTGAAAGCATAAAAAGTAACTAGTAGTGATTAACTAAATCAAATTATTTATATTACCTTCTAAATCAATTAATACATAATATGTGTCATTTATTTATATAAATTATTATTAAGTAAAATAAACTCTCCAGAAACTTTAACCACTTTAAAATTAATGACAAGGATTTATGATCAAGTGGAGGAAAACAAATGCAATGTTATTAAACTATAACCTGTAAAAGTTAACTTTAAACTACTTGTAATAATTAAAAGAGTTTTTTTTTTTAAATTTAATTAATTAACGTGCTGTTATTCATAGAAGTAAGTATTTCTAAAATGAATTACGTAAAGTCTGGGAATGAAACGGAGTTGGTTTTTTCCGTCTTGTACTGTGTAATAAACCCCACATACACACACATATATATATATATATATATATATATGGTGTTTGGAGGCTAAAACCCGAAAGCAACACCCCTTTGTTTTGTGTAATCTCTCTGTGGAATTTCATGTCCATCTTGTCCTCTCATACTGACAATCATACAGCTTCCTCTTCTTCACCAACCTCTCCAAACCCTAACTCCAATCATGGATCCAAACAATCTTCCCTATTCAAGGGCGACGGTATCCATTTAGTATTCAATTTTCCTTTTTTTCTCTTTTTTTTTTTGTTAAATATACACTTACCATAAGTTGTGTATATCACGTGAATTGTCTCGGTTGTACATAGTATTGGCCTGTGATATACATCACTGTTTCACATCATATTTTAGGCAATAGTTTTAATGTAACTTACCATAATTATAGTATTCTTGTACTACTAGAATATGTTTTTGGTATTAGAATAGGAATTTTCCTATTATATAAATTGTATATATTCTCTTTCATTAATGAAAATAATCAAGGGATTATTTCTTTCATGGTAAAGCCTAGGTCAAACAAAAATTTCTCTCCCAAATTCTTGTTCTTCGGCCAGTAGAATCCAGAGTTCATCCTCGGTTTTCGTGTCTGTTTTCCGCTCTCAAATTCTCTCTTCCAAATTCCTCTATCACCTTTTATTTTTTCGTTATGTCTACGTAAAAGAACATGTTTCACCCTTTCCTTGTTGTTTCTAACATCAAGAATCACATTCCTCTTATTCTTGAAATAGAAAACGTCCAATACGCGACGTGGGCCGAACTGTTCAAAATTCACGCACGTTCGCATCAAGTCATCCATCACATAATCCCTGCGTCTTCTGAGGATAAGGAGGTGTCAAAACGCGAGGATGATCCTAAGTTGTGGACAACTCTTGATGCCACCGTCCTTCAGTGGATTTACTCCACTATCTTTATCGACCTATTGCAACCGATTATTGAGCATGACGTTACGATAATGGCTGCTTGGGATAGGCTGCGTGACATATTCCAAGATAATCGAAATTTCAGGGCTATTACTCTTGAGCATGAGTTTTCCCACGTCAACATGGAATATTTCCCGAACGTTCAGCATATTGCAAAAGGTTGAAAGAATTGGCGGACCAACTCCGAAAAGTTGGTGCGCCTGTTAACGACGATCGTCTTGTTCTCCAGATGGTTGTTGTCCTCTCCGAGGCCTATAGTGGCGTTGGAACTCTCCTTCGTCAAAGTACTCCTCTCCCAAAGTTCTATCAAGCCCGTTCCATGTTTACTTTGGAAGAAGCCGACTTGACAAAAAAGGCGGCTACGAGTGCTAGTCCCGTGGTCATGATGACATCCTCCCATAATTCTCCGTATTTTGGTGATCATTCAAACCAAAACTGGTCTCAAGGGGCGACAAAAATAGTTAGAAAAATAATGGAAAAAATTGCGGGGCGAACGCGGCGGTTTTGGCAGTGGTAACGGTGGCCAAAATGGGCCACAAACCCACTGGTCTTAGATTTGGGCCCCTTCCCGCGAGCCGAATGCGATGGTCGATGGCCCAACAACCTATATTCATCGGCGGCCCAGCATCGCTTCTTTCTTTACAATCACCGTGCGAATGCTCCTGGCTTTTGGACAGCTGCCCTATCGGCCCAATGCCAACTAGGCCAGTGGTTCACGAAGTAACACTGGGCCGGGGAAGCATACATGTGTTCTTGGCCCCGACCTCTGCAAGCCCATCACGCAGCGGGCCCCACCCCGACCGACATTAAAGCCGCTATGCACACACTTGGACGCCACCAAATCCGAATTGGTACATAAACACTAGAGCAACTACCCATATGACATCCGATTAAGGCACTCTCTCGTCTTATTCCAATTTGAGCAACCCTCGTGGCATAATTGTTGGTAATGGTAATTCAATTACGATTCGTGGTTTTGGTCATAAAACTTTGTCTCCCCTATCCATCTCTTATCTTGAAAAATACCCTTCAATGCCCCTAAATTGATTAAAAACTTAGTGTCTGTCCGTAAATTCACAACTGATAATTCTGTTTTTGTTGAATTTGATCCGTTTGAATTTTCTATGAAGGATTTCAAGATGGAGATTCCTCTCATGAGGTGTGATAGTAGGGGAGATCTTTATCCTATCACATCAAGTTTCGGTCTTTCGAGTCAAGTCTTGCCATATACGTTTGTCGTCCTTGCTCCTTTCTTGTGGCGTGCTCGTCTAGGTTATCCGGGGTCGTCTATTTTGTCGTCCTTAGATAAAAATAAATTTATTCCTTGTAAGGGTACGCGTAGTACTCCGAATTGTTAATCTTGTTCTTTAGGAAAAATTGTTAGATTGCAGTTTGTAGACTGAAATTCTCACACTCTAATGCCATTTGATATTATTCATAGTGATTTATGGACATCTCATGTTCTCAGTTCTTTGGATCATCCTTATTATGTTCTATTTTTGGATGATTATTATAATTTTTTATGAACTTTTCCGATAGCGAAAAAATTTCAAGTTTTTCCACTTTCTTAAAATTTAGAGCATAAATTAAAACCTAATTCGAACGGAAAATTAAGAATATTCAATGTGATAATGAAAAAGAAAAGAATATGATAATGGGGTGTTTCGGGAGTTTTGTGCTAATAATGAAATCAATTTTCGTTTTTCTTTTCCACATACATCCTCACAAAATGGGAAAGCCGAACACAAAATTTGTATTATTAATAACATTGTCCGAACCTTACTGCTTCATGCTTCCGTACTCCCTTTGGCATCATGCTCTACAAATGACTACATATCTCCTTAACATACTTCTTATCAAAAGATTGACGTATTCATTCCCTCTTCATATCTTATATAATAAGACTCCTTCGTATTTCCATCTTAGGGTCTTTGGTTGCTTGTGTTATCCACTCTTTCCGTCCACCACAATTAACAAACTTTAGGCTAGGTCTACCCCTTGTGTGTTTTTGGGTTATCCGTCTACTCATGGTTACAAATGCTTTGATTTATCGTCTAATAAAATCATCATTAGTCGCCATGTTATTTTTGATGAATCCCATTTTTTGTTTGCTAAAGTTAGTCCCGTGCCTAGTTCGTATAATTTTTTGGATGACAGTGTCTCTCCGTATATTATGCACCATTTATCAGACGTATCCCGCATCCAAAATCCTCAGCGGGCCCGCTAGGTCTACAGTACCGCTACCGCCCACTGATCACAGTCCAGTGATTGGGCCAGTTTCGGATTGGGCCAGGTACCCAACCCAATACCGAAACCTGTCCAGTCTCGGTTTCTATCGTCACTGCCAGTTCCCGTGTTGGGCCAGCATGCCCACTGCCTGCGTCCAGTCCGTCACGTGTCCCGATATTTTTCAAAATTCGCCCAATTCTTCTTCGAGTCAAAGACTAGTTACTCGTAGTCAACAATGTATTTTTAAACCAAAAAGACATTTTAATTTACATTCTAATGTTCTTAAATCACCCCTACCCCGTAATCCCGTGTCAGCTTTAAATGACCCGAATTAGAAAATTGTTATGACCGATGAATATAATATTGTTATTGATGATAAGACGTGGGAGTTGGTGTCCGTCCATCTGATGTTAATGTGATATGTGGACTTTTGCTCATAAGGACAATTCTGACGGTTCTTTTGCGAGGCGTAAGACTCGTCTTGTAGGTGATGGTAAGACTCAACAGGTTGGTGTAGATTGTGGTGAGACATTTAGTCCGGTGGTCAAACCGACTACCATTCGCACTGTACTCAGCTTGACTCTTTCGAAGGCATGACCCATCCATCAGTTAGATGTGAATAATGCTTTCTTACATGGTGATCCTAAGGAGACAATCTATATGCATCAGCCTTTGGGGTTTAGGGATCCCAAATATCCTCATCATGTCTGTTTATTGAAGAAGTCCTTGTATGGACTTAAGCAGTCCCCACGGGCTTGGTATAACAAGTTTGCAGATTATGTTTCGACTATTGGGTTCTCATAGCAGGTCTGATAATTCATTGTTCATATATCGTCGTGGTTCTTCCCTGACTTATATATTATTATATGTGGATCACATTCTTTCTGATGCATTACACCAGTCTATCATGATAATGCTCAGTTCTGAGTTTGATGCAAGTCGACTTCCACTCCAATTGTTACTAAACCCAAGTTGGGTGCTGAGACTGGCCCCCCTTACGAGGATCCGACCCGATATCGAAGTCTTGCAGGGGCCATTCAGTATCTTACTTTCACGAGACCTGATATTACGTATGTCGTTCAGCAGGCGTGCTTGTTTATGCATGATTCCAGGGTTGAGCACATGAATGCGCTCAAACGCTTTATTCGGTATATCTAGGGGACACTTGACTATGACTTACATTTATATCCCTCATCGACGTCTACACTGGTCTCGTATACAGATGCTGATTGAGGTGGCTGTCCAGACACCAGACGCTCCACGTCTGGCTATTGTATGTTTCTTGGTAATAACTTGGTCTCCTGGTCTGCAAAGCTCAGTCGACATTGTCTCGCTCTAGTGCAGAGGCTGAGTATCGAGGGGTAGCCAATGTGGTCTCTGAATTCTGTTGGTTACGTAATCTTCTTTTAGAGCTTCATTGTCCTATTCAGAAAGCTACATTGGTTTATTGTGATAATGTTAGTGCCATCTACCTTTCTGTTAATCCGGTTCAGCACCAGCGCACCAAACATATCGAGATGGATATTTACTTTATTCGCGAAAAGGTAGCTCGTGAACAAGTACGTGTCTGCCACGTCCATTCCAGATATTAAATTGCAGACATCTTTACAAAGAGTTTTCCCTCGGTCCTTTTTGAATATTTTAGGGACAGTCTCAGCGTACGAAGACTGCCCGCTATGACTGCGGGTGTGTATTAAATATAACGTGATATACACTTACCATAAGTAGTGTATATCACGTGAATTGTCTCGGTTGTACATAGTATTGGCCCGTGATATACATCACGGTTTCACATCATATTTTAGGCAATAGTTTTATTGTAAATATTGTGTATTAATTAGTAGTGTACACTTACCATAATTATAGAATTCTTGTACTACTAGAATAGGGTTTCGGTATTAGAATAGGAATAGGATTTCCCCATTATGGAAATTGTAAATTGTGTATATTCTCTTTTGAAAATAATCTAGGGATTATTTCTTTCATTTTTCACTGGAATGAGTGTGGATATTCTTTCCATCTTATGCTTTTATTATTATTTCTCAGGAAACATGGCTCCCACTGCATATGCTTCTGGTGGATCTTCCAAAAAGGTAATTTGTAAGCTCTCTTAAACCAATTACTAACTAATGCACCCATTTGGCGCCATCAATATCTTTTAACTGTTAAACTCTTATCTTATTTCGTCTTTCATTTTGCTTGGTTACTTGGATGATGTGTGCAGGTGAACAACTCCATTAGCAGTAAAGACGGTTCACGACGCCATAACAGTGATAGAATCTCACTGCACCAACAAGGAAAATCAGCAAACACCAATGATCCTTCCAGTGGAAGAGACCAGTTTGGCCCCAATAGTCCTCAAGGAGTCGCTACCCGCTCAGCTCCAAGAAGAGCCCAGATGGTTAGTGGAAACCACTTGCTGAATTTTCAGTATGATCCCATTTCTCGTCCACAATCTAGGCTGCCTCCTCCAAGGAGATATGTGAAGAGGAAGCCTTACAACAAAGACTTGTTTCTTCAAGCAAATTACAAGTTTGTTCTGTTGGATTCAGGCAATTACACGCCTGACTCAATGGATCCAGACAAAATGTTACAATGGGAGGATATTGTTTGTGTGAGATATTCCGCTCCATTTCCTGTGCAATGCCCCATATGCTTAGAGGACCCTCTGTGTCCTCAGATAACTTCATGTGGTCATATCTTTTGTTTTCCCTGTGTTATGCAATATTTTATGATCTCCGAAGAAGATGACCATAAAGACGATTTCAAGAAGAAATGCCCCTTGTGCTTTATGATGATATCTTCGAAAGATTTGCACACCATTCAAATTGAGAACGTTAAGCAACATCGTGTCGGTGATGTAATTGAGTTTGTCCTTTTAACCCGTCACAAGGATTCATTTACTTCATCTTTGAAAAATAATGATGGTGTTGTTGGTGGAGAGGAGGTTCAGAAGTCATTTTCTAAGTTCATATTTACTTCAGATGTTGACCTTTCTGTCCGAGAGGCAATGTCTGATCTTGATAGTTGGTTAGCTAGAGCAGATTCAGGCCTAGTTGATGACATGGAGAAACTTCCCTTTGTCTGTGCTGCAATGGAACAATTGGAGCAGAGAAAAGGGTACTGGAATGGGCAACATATTGCTGTCCAAAACAGCAAATCTAACAAATATAATTGTTTGGAGAAGTGCTCTTATATATCTCAGTCAACAGAAAGTGTTCAGGCCCATTCTGCTGGTCAATCTACTCCTGAAATACGATCCAGTCATCCAGCTGATACATCAGTATTGCAGGAGAAGTCAACTCTCAATAAGGTAGTGAGGGACTCTCAGCTTATTCAAGCTGCAGATGTTGAATCAGTAGAAGATTGTATTGGATCGTCAGTGTCCTTATATGACAATAACAAGAGCCTACAGAAAGACACTAGTGGCATTACGGACATAGAAGAGATCTGTTCCTACAGTTTCTACCAGGTGAATTCCTATGAAGATGTTTTTACTATGCAACTATCTGTGTATTACATTTAGATGCATGTTTACCATTAACAAATATATTGTTTTCCATGAAGCTCATCTGATCGTCCATAGATACTCGAATGCTTTGACTGCTTCAAAAATAGGCTGAAAAGAGCGACAATCTTTTCATTTGTGAATGTGTGTTATTGACACCTTCAAAGGCCCTCTTGCGCCTTCCTTCATGGTCCACTTAATTCTGTGGGGGTCATTTTTCATGTTTTGTTCTGCTTCTGCTTGTTTCTTACCTTTACCTTTACATCCTAGCATAACAGAGTTTGTTTCAAACTAAGCATAACATTTGATAGCTTTGCAGCCTCAATTTCTTTTGTCAACTTAAACTAAGCATAGTTTTTTACGGCTTTAGTGCCACAATCTCTTCTTCAACAATATCACATGTTGGGAACTGTCTTACAACAGTTTATCATGTTACCACTCCATGCGTTTAGTCAATATCCTTCACCTTTTTCTGTGAGATATGTAATGCACAGCTTTATACATGTTTTATGGTGCCTGGTTATTTCAGGTAGTTGATGGTCAGCACCTTATCCTTCATCCACTGAACATGAAGTGCCTTCTGCATTACTACGGTGGCTATGATAGTTTTCCTAACAGGTTTGAAAGATAATTACATTCTTACAGTAATGTTATATTTTTTCTAGTGTAAGGAGGCAACTATTAGATGGTACAACTGTCTTATGTGGATTAAGTTATTCCTTTTGTTACCAATTGTTTGATAGAAGTTGCAATTTGGCCCCTATTCTTCTGTGGTTTTATTCCGTCCTCGATGTCTTCTGTTTCAGATGGTCCTTGGTGAAATTAGCTACTAAAATCTAGCTTTATTTTGAGCACATGTGACCTCACTGGAGAAAGTTTGGGGGTAGAATTTTAAAAACCTTCTTTTGCTAGATAGCTGGCAAGACAACAAACAGATTAAATCCCAACTCACTTTTCATCAGAGAAAAGTTTTTTCAGAAAGAGATTCTGAAAGAGGTGCTGTGTGAAGGGGGAGGTCTCGATGATCTTGGTAAGCAAAGGAACGGCGGATAATGTATCTGTATCATAGGGAGAAAATGGAGACAACAAGTTCTGGGGAGGGACAGAGATAGTGAGTAGTGACTGGGAAAGGAGAAGGGTTTATGCTAACTTGGGGTGTAGAGGAGTTTGCCCAGGGCTAGGATGGGCAGGGGGGTCTCAGCGGGTGCAAGAGTATAACTATAAGGGGCACTGAGGGGAGAATTTCTGCAACAATGGAGGTATGTTTAGAAAAAGCAGGCTTGAACAGAGTGGCTGAACTGGTAGTTGGCAACAACTGTTGAATGGGGTCCTCCCTTTCTTCTCCCTCTTTCTTGGCTCATTTTTTCCTTTCTTTTACTGGTTAATTAGTTTATTGCAACTTTATCCTTAATATTCACCATATCTTAGCTTGTGCATTTTCATCCTTAGTCAAACTTTTAGGTCTATCTAAAGACCAAATCATGAACTGGTTATGAAATTAGCACAACCTGGAAACTGGTGAATCTATCACAACTTAGGTCAAACATTGGGGGAAAAGATGAATGTTACCATATGTGCCTCTTGGAGGTAAGAACAGTAAGGTTTGTGTTAATGTCCCTTCAGCCCTTTAAAAGGTTACCTCGTTATGTATGCATTTTCTATAAGGCCCCTTTTTCCAAAATATGAAGTGGGGCGTATTAGTAAATCAATTTATCTAAGGCATATAAATAGGCAAAAAAGGGCCTACACATGACATGAAGGTGAGAGTTCCCCACCACTCAATTTTTCCAGCTTAAATCTTATTCCCCTTTACCTTCTATAACCTATTTAGTAGTAAGGTAGCTTCATTTTCGGTTCTTGAACTGGGATTCAAATTGAATTTGGATAGGAGCAGGGGCGGACTAACGAAATAATGCAGACTAAAATAAAATAAAAAATATATTTAGCGCTCAAATAACTATATTACAATAGCAATTACGTTCTTTCGAATCACGAAAGTCATTGATAATAGCATTTATGTCAAAGTCATCGACAATTTCTCTTTCAATACACAATAGCAAAGTATTTGTAAGATAATCATATGACATTTTGTTGGGGAGTCGACTCTTTACAATTTTTGTAACTGAAAATGCACATTCATTTGTTGCAGTGGATTTCTATTATCCGTAGCTCTCCTTTGACAATGATCGTCAACTTGACTTAGACTTAGCTCAATAATAAAGCCTTTGACCTTTGTATTCGTTCGCCAAATCACCGGGAGCATAAGCACAAGAGAAACCAATCTGAATATCAACAGATAGATTTTCGATCTTCCTGTATCTACCATCCACTTACACAACATAATAATACTTGAAAGAGAATTCAACTCCTTATCATCAGATATTTCAACTCCAAAGTGTCTAACTCTATTGTCAACAATTGCCCCAATTCTAGCTCTGTAAAATTTCCTAGTTTAGTCGAGGTTGGTTTAGTAAATCCAACCTAGATTGCACAGCTTTGTCCTGGGTTGAATTCACATCTCCCATATGAGTCAAGAAAGCACAATCTTTTCCACCTACCCTTTTTCAATTCTGAAATCAATCAACTGTGAACACTTTTGAATTGCCCGGACTATTAAACAAAAAACATGGATGACAAAAGAGTTTGTCCCTTGACTTTGAATAATCCAACCATGGAAAAGTTATAAACCAATGATGTTGACAACTTCTTTGATGGCCAACGAGACCTGAATACGGGAAAACATATTTTTCATCCGGGTGACAAAGACCTTCATTGATATGAGCACATCTAACTTCATCACGTTGGCCAAAAGGATATTCCCAAATTTGATCTCGCTCAGCGGGATCATAATTAATAGAATTGATACTAAGCTCTCTCGGCCTAGCGCGTTTTGAAGTTTTTCGTTCACTTGAAACCCCGACCTTTGTAACATGTTCATTTACCACAGGTGCATCATTTTCCAAAGGTTTAGTGAGTTCTTTTGTTTTAAAGAACGAACTAATCTTTTTTTGTGGTTTTGACATTTGTATAATATTCCCAAATCTGACAAAAAAAATCAAACATTTAAAATAACCAATCGCCTAACTAAAATTGAATTGGGACCACAATATTATTATCATAAATTAAATATTTCTAACAATTCATCAAACCCAATCAATAAAAGAATTGGTTTAAAATTAATTATTTCCCTAATTTGCAATCATAATTAACAATCCAAATTAAACCCAAAAATTCTATTTACAAAACCTTCAAATAACCTAATAAAATAATAGAGAAAATACTACACACCTGGAGAAAGCTTTCGTTGCCGTTCTACTTGTTGTCGCTGGAAATTGCAATTCTTCACTCACGCACGTGATTTAGAGTAGTGACTTCATGATTTTTCAATAGGTTAAATCTTTTTTTTGGAAAGGCAGTGGGCCAATACTAGTAGTCAATTTTTTTTTAAATGGCGGTGGGCCAGGGCACCCAAGGTATGGTCCTCCCCTGGATAGGAGAGTCGTATGATTTGGACATATTCTGGAGGAACTATAGGTGCTGGTGGTAAATATACCAGAAGGGGTTGGGGATGCTGATTTCCTTTGGCTTTCGAAGGCCACATGAAGAATGGGCTATTACGAAAGGGAAGGATGGGGTCCAGTTAACTTTTTGAATTTTGTTAGCTTTAGTCAGTATGTTGTGTTGAAGCTTGTGAGAAAATATGGGAGAAAATATTACTATTGAATTGTGTGTCTACATTATTACATTGAGTCCTATTTATAGACACTACATTCCAATCCTTTTTCATGTAGGATACTATATACAAATCCTATTCCTATTCTAACACTCCCCATCAAGCTGGTGCATACGCAAGCTGATCACTCGACTTCACAAATTTAGTAACAATACCTCCGGATAGTATCTTTTCCCTGACAAAGTGACAGTCAATCTCAATGTGCTTAGGGCCCGTTTGGTACAACTTATTAAAAAGAACTTTTAGAAGTAGAACTTTTGGCTCTAGAGCTTTTCAAGTAGAGCTTTTTATCAAAAAGTTGTTACGTGTTTGGTTGTCAATAAAAAAAGTGTTTTTGGCTTAAAAATAGGTAAAATCAACCTCTACTTCCAAAAGCCCAAAATTTGAGCTTTTGGAAATAGAGGCCAAAAGCACTTTTTCGATTTTCAGCCAAACACTTCAATTTTAGGCCAAAAGTGCTTTTGGCCTTCCAAAAGCACTTTTGGCCTTTTCAATAGCCCAACCAAACGGGCATTTTCTCATGAAATACCGGATTTAATGCGATACAAAGATCTGCTTCAAAAATTGCTGGAAAACTTGTTCACGTGCTGGCACGTGACTCAGATCTCGCCGGAAAAGTCGCACCTCTGATCAGCGCAGAACACGTGGGGGCGTGTGAGGTGGTATTTTTCGGGGGCCTGGTTGAGGTTTTGTCGCCGATGGGTAGGGGATGTAGTTGTGGTGTTGGTTTACGCACAACACTGACACAAAGTGAAACGACACAAAACAGATCTGAAATGTCGTCGGAATTTGACGCATGGCGACTGTCTTGACTGAATTTTCTTTCCCGGATATTTTTCATCAATGCTCTGATACCATGTGAGAAAATATGGTAGAAAATATTATTATTGAACTGTGTATCTACATTATTATATTGAGCCCTATTTATAGACACTACATCCCAATCCTTTTCCATGTAGGATATTATATACAAATCCTATTCCTATTCTAACAAAGGTAACATTACTTTTACTAATACTTTGCATCTACTAGATGCCTATTAATGATATATCTTATTTCGAAGAAAAAAAGACAAAGGGGAAGGATGAATAGGTGGGGGTTAGAAAAGGCATGAAGTTGCCATTTGTTGTGACAAGTTTCTATTTATCTTTTTTTGGGTTTGGGGGTGGGGTAGGGAGTTGAGGTGGTGAACTGTGCTGTGATCTGGGAGAGGGAATGGATATACCAGTGGGGAGGACAGAGGCTAAACGATATACCATGCTTACCTGAAAATAACATTATATACCTGTCTATGTGAATATGTTTGATCATATGCCTTTTGTTATTCTGCAAAAAACTTATAACAGGAAATCTTGGATACAGAATCAGTGGCAAGATTTTACAAATGGAGTCTGTGACGCAATCAGAGGCCATGAGAAGGCGCTACCGTTTCTTAAGTCATTTTTCTTTAACAACAACATTTCAGGTACTTGCCGTGATTCTTATTTCTGGAAGTGTGTTGACTTTACTTTATTAATTGTTTGGTTCACTCTAATTAGTTTCACTTGTAATTTTCAGCTCTGTGAAATTGATCTCAGCAAGATATTGCCCATGGATGCACTTTCTCCATTTATGGAGGAAATCAAAAGTAGGGAAAAACAAAGGAAGTGGCTGGCTAGGAAGGTTTGCTGCCTATGCTTCTCATCAGAATTACAGTTGATTTTCTGTTCTTGTGCAATTCAATGGTTTAGCATCATGGGTTTATGATGTTAAGAAAAGCCCACAGAGCAAGAAAATGTTAAAAGATTCAAGTGTAGGATATAAATAAGACCTGCTGAAGTTCAGTGGAGGAATTTTTAGAAAGAAAATGTGTAGGACTCTATTTTTTTTTTGTTAACTCTACTCCATAGAGTCCGGTCTAGCTTGCACACACCTCGACTAAATCCACGAGGTATCTACCAGAGTAGAACCAGGTAACTTTGTCTTCCGCTGAGAGTCTGCTACATCCTCAAAAGTGGCAGCTGGCCTCCACTCTTCGTTCTCTTTATAAAGATTCTGGTAGTAATTCAGGATCTCCCCCTTGATCAATTCTTTATCATCTGTGATTTCACGTTCTATGGTGAGTTTGTCAATTCAATTGAATCTCCTATGTGAGTCGGCTCGTGTTTGGATGTATCTTGTATTTTTGCCCCCTACTCTTAACCGTAAGCATCTTGATTTTTGTCTCCATGAGGTTTTTTCAGCTTTAGTAATCTCTCCAACTCCGTTATCAGACTCAGAAACCTTGAGTTGGAATTCTTTTTTCTGTTGCCTGTCCTAAAGCTGAAAGTTCATCTAGAGCCCTGCTCTTCTTGTTTCTAGCTTGCCATATACTTCCCTGTTCCAGTTGGAGATGTCTCTTTTCAAGTTCCTCAACTTCTGACCGAGTAAAAATTCTGGACAGCCACCTATTGTCTAATTCTGCCACCACTCACTATATCAATGAACCCCTCTTATTGAAGCCACATATTTTCAAACTTAAAGTAAGATGGTGTTGAGTCCCATCCTCCACCTTCTAGCAGAAGAGGTTTGTGGTTTGAAATGACTCCAGGCAATGTCAACTTCTTGATAGCCTTTGAAGCTTTCATTCCACTATGTTAGAGATAGGGAACTTGTCAATTCTTGAGGCTTGCAGAGTGTCCTCCCCTCTTGATAAAGTGTATTGTGCACCTCGCAAAAGCAAATCCATTAGTTGAAGGTCCAAAATTGTTTCTGAGAAGCTCCTCGTAGCTTGGCCTTCTGGTACTCTAGAGCCTCTCATATTCATGATACCTGAAGTTGACAGTGCACGCAACTTAAAAAGAAACTTGGTTTAGATGATTGCTTTTCATTGAGGAACTCTTCAAACTTCAAAGTTGACAATTTTCCTTTTCCAGGAACGGCGTGAACAAGTTGAAGCTGAAGCCACTGGCATGCACTTAGAGCCTTTGCCTTTTAGCTTTTCAGAATCTTCTTTCACAGGGGAGCCTACTTTCACTAGTGATGACTTCGAAGGTACGTCAAACATTGCAATTTATGTAAACCTTTATGTTCTCAGCTCCTTGAGTATCTCTGCTAATCCCCACCCACCCACCCACCCACATACAAAAAAAAAGTCTTTTATAAGTGGAAACGAGTCATGCCATTACTTGGTTGGTTATAAGACAACTGTATTCTTTTTAAGTAAATCATTTTCATTTAAGAGAGTTTATAATGCTGAAAGCATGTATACTAGTGTAGAAGTGCGTGGCCGTCTCCATCTAAAAGCTTAAGTTGTTATAGAAAATACAGTTTTATTCATTTAATTGTCTCTTCAACACGTGCAAGCTTGATTCAATTTCATGGGCCAAGCACGTTGAATTCATTTTTGATAATGGGTGGCAGTGAGACTTGGAATCAGAATTTTTGCCTGCTCTGATACCATGTCAAAGTTTGTGACCATCTAAAAGAGCACATTGTTATTTACTTAATTATCTCTTAACATATACAATCATTTTCTTGCTCGTAATTTTGTGACTCAAATCCTTATAGAAAATGGTTACCGTAGGAGAAGCTAAATTGAGCTTGATAGTGGTGGATTTTTCAGAAGTTTGACTTTTGCCTCTGTAGTTTTGACACTAATGCTATTAACTGTTTAGCTCTTCTCATGACTACAAACGCCTTGCGAATATTTGGCTGTTGTTTTTAAAGTTTTTATAGTATTGCTTTACCTATGTACTAACCATCTTCCCGTTAGTTGAAATGATTGTTCTTGTGTTTGTACTTGTGATAAGCTTTGGGAAGCACGAGTTCAACTGTAGCATCATCAAGCTCCCCAGTGCCTGGAGGCAGGCAGCTGTTCTCCAATGTTGCAAGGCTTGGTTTTGCCGCTGGATGTGATCCTCCAGCGCTGAAAACGGATGGGTCCGCACGTGATTCTTCTGTTGCAACTGGTATCTTTTTAAGTCTAATAGTTGACTTTTGACATTGAATATCTGCTATAATCTCAATTCTTGTTTATCATGTTTTCATCACAATTTGCTGTAAACGTGTTATTGTTTCGTTTTGCTTATACGAGATTAGTGCTCATAACTAGTGAACTTCATTTCTCTCAGGAAGGAGTTCTGGAATCCTGTCCTTTGCAAATGTTACGTCCAAAGCAAAAGCCGTTGAATGTCCCAACGTGTCTAAGTCAAATGATGCAGGGAAGAGGGGGAAGAAGCCAAATAGGATCCTAATGTCAACGTCTGGTGGTAGGCGTTACTGAATTTTGAAGGGACCTGACAGGGAAATGTATCTGTATATTAAGAAATGTTTTTATCTTTTATCAGGAACCAAGATTTGTTAGTTGTGCATGGTGTTTTGGTACTGTGTTGTGAAGTAGGTTCAACTGTTTTTACTTCCTACATCATATTCTTTTAGTTTTTACTCGGTTTCCTTTGATGGCTATTTCCCATCCTTTCCTATGTGGTAAATCTAAACACGATGAGGAGTTTAAGCAAACATGGACTTCCAATATCCAAATACACTTTAAATTTCAACTTCAAATATTCAGTTTTTTTTTCAATATCATTTATCGTCCAAATGTTTACTGAACGCTATGGGAAATTTAATAAAATGGAAAAATATCTGACATAATAACTAAGGTCGATCAGATTGCATTTTACTCGTACTATGCATTAACTCGACTCTCGATCACATGACAATAACTTTATCAATTACTCTAAAGCCTTTCGATCTTACATAATAACAAAAACATAATGTATGAAACATTTTGGTGCGTATGAGCTCATCAATGGTTACTCCCTATAAATGTTGTGAGTTAACTTTTAAGCCGGAGTTCATATTAGAGAAAAAGGGATGAATTAGCATCAGACACAGGAAAAGGAGATGACTAGTTGTGACCTAGTGTTTCAAATAAACTAATGAGTAATTGCGTGATTTGACAGAGACATCGTGTGTAAGTAACCACATAAAAAGTTTCTTGTTTAATAGATGATGGAGTAACATTAACAAAAGATTTACTATAAGTCAGTTGAAAAAACAGCCTAAAAGGGAGAAGCCCAAGAGTAAAGCAAAAGTTGGCGTAGTGATCTAAGATGACAAGACGTGCGAAACAATCAGCTCTTGTTCGTCTTGCTGCTCTCTTCTCCATTATCATTCTCGTCATTCAGTCCTCCTCTTTATTCACTCGTATTTTCCTTCTCCCCTATTCATTCTAATTTTACTGTTTTAATTTAGAATATGAGAATGGGGCTTTTCGGTGCAGGTAGTTGGAATCCGGAGCTAAAAGAGGATATTCGGATCTTGTCCCACTTCCAGCAATGCGTCGTAATTAGCTTTCTCCTCTTTTACTAATTTTGTTCCTTCTTGGAATCTCACTGTGTGCTCCGTTTCTCACTTACCATATTTGCTCCAAATCCGAATCTATCTAAGCTTCTTTCCACTTATAACCTATGGTTTCCTTTTAACTTCTGAATCGATGCAATGGGGCTCCCGCTAGACCCGGCTTCTTATAGCCTATATCAGCTACACATGTCAGTCTTTTATTGTCTCTTTATGGAATTTCTGCTTCCAGGCTAACCGAGGGCTGGGATTGACGGCTCATATAATTGATCATTGCAACGTCATCCTCAAGTTTCCCGAAGGAACTAATAGCACTTGGGTTTGTCTCTCCTACGTATTGTTTACCTTGTCAATTATCTACAAGACACTGAAATGCATTTCTCCATCCCTTATATGTTGTGGGCTTCACTTACAGTACAATGCGCAATTCAAGGTATTTGAACCATTGGAGTACACATACGATGTTTGCGAAGCAATTCTTCTGTGGGAGCAGGTTTGCTAATACTAGTTATTCGTGTTACTTGATGCGTTTAAACTTGCTTCAGGGCTTCCACTAGTAGTACATTAAATAAACTGTGATTATCTGAAATGCAGTATCGTAACATGACGACAGTGTTGACAAGAGAATATTTGGATTCTCGACCTGATGGATGGTTTGACTATGCAGCAAAAAGGATTGCACAGCTGTAAGTTATTGACTCCATCTTCCATCATCATTCACCCTCTTAATCAACTAATGAAAGATCTAATGTGATTAGCTCTTCATATTTTATTTCATTATTTCCTTTTTTTTTGGTCTACTTTGTCTGTATGCAGGGGAGCAGACAAGTGTTACAATCAGACTCTTTGTGAGGAACATCTCAATCTAATTTTACCAGCTAAGCCTCCCTTTCACCCTAGACAATTCAAAAGATGTGCAGTCGTTGGTAATTCTGGAGACCTCTTGAAGACGCAATTTGGAGAGGAAATTGACAGTCATGATGCAGTAATACGAGACAATGAGGCCCCTGTTAATGAGGTAAATTACCCCTTCCTCCGTTGAAAGTAACATGCTTTATGACTAGAAGCATTCCCAAGGAAACTGTGTCATGTCAGAATCCATGTTGAACACGAGGGCCATTGGGCATGAGGAGCAGCATCTCATTGTCTGCTGTCTGACCATTTTATAATCATCCTTCTGTGAATTTCAGAATATACTTCCCCAAGGTTGGCCATCAGACACTTGTGTCCTTCATGTCTCTTCTCTAATTAATTGGCTTTCTTTGTAGCATGTAATATCAGTTAAGATTTTTTTTCCTTCTAATCTTCGAGGGTATACTTTCTTGAGATAGCAAGATAAGAGAGCTAACAACTTGTAACTGAAATATATCGATACTGCTACGGATGATTGACACAACTTTGTATATAAAGTACATATGAGAAGACTTCTTCTGGATAGTATATCCCTATTATAGGCTAATAAGTAATAAGGCAAGTCCTTATTATCCTGGACATCCTGTATTAATGCGCCACCCACTTAGTACCAGATTTCATTGTCTATACGATACTCCTATTCAATCAACTAGTTGCACCTCAATCCTAGACTAGTTGAGGTTCGTTCTATGGATCCTCATTATAATCTATTCAGACCCAATTCATTCAATACTAAATAATTTGTCTTTTAAGGCAATGTAGGTGTTATCTAAACTAGAGTCCTCTATCCAATACAATACTGTCTACTTAAGAAAAAATAAGTTAAACTCTCTGTTTTAATTTATATGATACACTCTCTAGTTTGAGACATATGTATACTGCTTCCACAACTTTCAAGAATTTCAAGTCATTAAATTCAACTTTTAAACTTATATGTGATATTTCCCCTATCAAACTAACTTATCAACCAACACCAACTACAACATACCCAGTGTGTTCCCATAAGTGGGAAACTAACTTATCAACCATTACTTTAATAAGTTTCTTCCACTATAACTAATATAATATGTAAGTTAAATTAACATCCTAGACTTGTGCCCAATTAATGTTGCATATAAAGTGAAGCGAGGGAGACGTATTAAAGAAGAACATGTAGATATCTATATGTTCACATGCACTCTTAAGTTGGATTCTAGTCCTCATTCTGTTGTATTTCACATATTCTTAAAATTCTTATGTCATTATCCATGTTGCTACAGGTATTTCTCTACATGCAATACTGGCAAAGCGCATGTGGTATTTTTATTATTTGATCATCTCTACTTGTATAAGGAATAACTAGCGCTAGCCTTGTAATTGAGATCTGACAGTGCTGAAGACAACCAGCATTTATGTAGACCATAATCTGCAAAATATGTTTAACAGTTTTATCAATCCAGCTAAATAGCCCTTCTAGATTTAACGTTTATGTTATCAGAACCAGAATTTTGTTGTGAAAATAACTGGTTATAAACATGTTATGCAGAAATATGCCAAGCATGTTGGCCTGAAGAGAGATTTTCGCTTAGTTGTGCGAGGTGCCGCTCAAAACATGATTAAAATTCTCAATGGTTCTGGTAAATTATCGGAAAACCTATTCTATTTTCCTGAGTATTTAATCTTATACTTTTTGTCTTCTGTGTTTATCTTATTCAGATTAATATCATGCTTCTTCCCGTTTTTCCATTTTCCTATATTGACATCAAGACAGAATGATGTCTTACAATTGTTGATGCTGTGCACTTAGTTCTAAGGGGCCGTTTTATGACCATCAACAAAACAAAACTTCTTTAATGATCTCATTCTTGCCTAATTGAACACTAAATGCCTATGTTTTTGCTGCTCTTTGGTGCAAATTACAAGATGTATATGATTTTCGCACAATTTTAGACCTCATTTGCTTTGTTTGGGACAGAGGCATAGTAGTTGTTTTTACTTATTTATTTTTTGTTAGACTTCATTATCTCTTTACAGGTATAGGACATTCTGTATAAAGGCTTTCCCCTTCTTTTGCTTTCTTCTTTTCTTTCCTTTATTGTATTTCATTTTTTTGCATAGTGGACTGCCCCACTTTTGTATAGTTCAATCACCTCCTTGATGTATGGATTTGATCTTTAAATATTACCTTTTGTTTACCGATCAGAAAAAAAAAAGAGAAAAAAAATGCCCTTACCATCTAGCATGAATTATTGATTTTTTATTATGATGGTGGATAAGTAAACAAATCTTCTATTCTACAATTACACAGAGACTTGATTTCTCGTGTCATCTGCTTTAACTAAGTTCTTTGGTGCTTTCTTGTTTCTTCTTATTTTCTATTTTTACTACTACGATAACTTCAAGATTTTAATCTATACCGGGTTGATTTTTGGAACTTGGGGAAGAGTATCGCACGCCAACTCCCTTTACGTGAATGGTTCAAATAAACCAAAAGTTGCTTATTTAGAGTAGGGGAAGAGAGAAAGGTGGAGGAGATGGGGAGAGAGAAGCACAGAATAATTCTCAAGCCTCGCTTGTTTCGCTTTTGTGGCTTGACTTATTGCTATTTCGCTTTTAGTTCGAACTTCTCGCCATGCATTAACTTTCAACACTAGTATTTACATCCTCCAACCCAATTTTGCGCCTAGTCGGCATTGGTGTCGCAAGGTAGTTAATCGTTACATAGGCAGAGCTCCTTACATAGCTAAAGGGATTCTCCTCCAACTTTTCACCTGTTATAAAAAATATTCCTTCTTGCTGTGACCAAAATCAACCTTACTGTTAGCTTATTCGGGGGAAAAAGAAGAAACGAGATATAGAGATGAGAGCAAAAACAGGAGGAAGATGATGGTTCTAACCAAGCGTAAGAAAATTGACCCCAAAGATCACTCTCATTCAAAGATATAGGTTGTAGGACTATGTTTATCAAGTCTGTTAGCCTTTCTTAGCAGATAGCTTTGGGACAGATTAAAGATCGGTTACAAAATGTTAGTTGAAGGGCTTTAAAATGACTTTGAATAGCTTGAACTTGAAGGGCTATTAAAATTTTGGCTAGTACCTCTCTGCGATTTATGTTCAAATTGTTCCAATTCAGTTATTTGTCAATATAAGGTCTGGGTAATTCTTATCCTAATGAAAAGCATCTGAAACATAGATGTAGTTAACTGTTTCCTGTTTTTCGGTGTTGGTTAATGGCAACCCGTGTGGTTTCTTTGGGAGCTTGAGAGGTTTGAGACAAGGGGATCCTTTATCACCGATGTTTATTTTAGTCATGGAAGCCCTGAGTAGGATGATGGATAGAGTTGTCTTGGGGGATACTTGGCGGTTTCACGCGCAATCAAAGGGGTGAAGGGACAATATCAGTGTTTCAGATGATACCTCGAATTTTTGTGATGCAGTTGAGACACAACTAGATTATCTAGGCCAAGTTCTCACTTGGTTTCAGGCGGTGTCGGGACTTAAAATTAATTTGAGGAAATGTGAGATTATTCCGGTTGGAGAGGTGAGTGACATTGGATCGCTTGCTCGAGTATTGAATCGTAGGGTTGGGGCTTTTTCGACTATTTATATTGGAGTACCGCTGGTGCTTCGAAGAAGGATCTGTGGAATCCGATTATTCAGAGGGCCGGGAAGAGACTAAGAGGGTGGCAAAAGAAATATTTGTCCAAGGGCGGAAAGGAAGTGCTTATTAAGAACACACTATTGAGCATTCCCACTTACTACTTGTCTTTATTTCTTGCTCCAACTTCGGTCACTAAAAAGTTGGAAAAGATTCAGAGGGATTTTCTTTGGGATGTGGCGGATGGGACAAAAAAGTTTCACTTGGTGTGGGGATCACACATCTCCTAAAATATTAGGAGGCCTTGGAGTTAAAGATTTAGAAGTTTTTGATAGGGAAACGGGTCATATTTGCCCTCAACGTTTAGGAAAAGGTTTGTATTTGACCTCCGTTAACGTTTGAGGTCAAATATGCCCTCCGTTAGTCAAAACCTTTTAAATTTATCCATTTTTCACGAGTCCTGCCACGTGGCAGATACGTGGACGACACATTGCAATTTCCCTAAAATTTTGTTCTTATTCTCCCAAAATCCGGCGATTTTGGCGGGCTACAATACCCTCGACGGAAATTTCAAATTTCCGGCCAAACCACTGTAGCCCCGGCGATGTGTGATATACCGAAAGATTTGTCTCTTCATCCTCTTCAATTCTATACTACCCATTACCGTCGATTTCATCATCTTCTTTGTCAATTTGCGATCGTTCGACGATATACCACGATGGAGATTTGAATTTTCCACAGATCTGATCTAATCGACGATGGATCACACCTTTGTGACCACCATCATCTCCCCGTCATTTCCATACCCACGCTGCAGTTCGATTAAACTTCTACATCAACTTAGCACAAATCGAAGTTCATAAACCCTAGCCGTCGCCGATCGATTTTTCGGCCACCTGGGCTACAATCGAAGGCCGGCAAGGGTACCAATAGACTCACCATCACCTTGCCGACGTGCTGCACCCATCCACCACCTTCAGTTCTTACCCATTTTTTCGGTCTACCAAATCGGAAAACCCGATTGGTTTTTTGCATTTTCCTGTCATTTAAAGTATCGACAACGGCATTGGGTGGTACCATTGCGTTCGTCTCGTCATTCTCTTCAATCTGCACCCACCCCCGAAGTTCAATTGTTACTTTTCGACGAACCACCAATTTCCGTCCAGTTGCCGACGCCATTATGTGTCGCCCACGTATCTACCACATGGCTGCCACGTGGCAGATCCATTAAATATGGGTAAATTGAAAAAGTTTGAACTAACGAAGGACATATTTGACCCCAAACGTTAACGGGGGGCAAATACAAACCTTTTCCTAAACATTGAGAGCAAATATGACCCTTTTCCCTTTTTAATATAGCTTTATAGGGCAAATGGTTGTGGAAGTTTGGGATAGAGGAACAAGCTTTGTGGAGGGGGGTGACAATTGATAAATATGGGATTATGGAAGGGGGTTGGAAAACTAGAGATACCGTTTGTCTTTGAAAATATCTCATTCAAGGTTGGAGATGGGAGGAGAATATATTTTTGGGGACATAATTGGATGGAAACATCTTATTGAAAGATGAATTCCAGAGTTTGTGCAGAATATCTTGCCAGAGAGGCTTGACAATTCAACAAATTAGGGGGACACAAGGTGGAGAATTTTTTTGGGATTGGGAAGTGAGTAAGTTTTAAAGATTGATAGACTTACTTCATAGGCAAGTTAATGCGGTAGATAACCCCGATGGGTGGAGGTGGGGCTTGGGAAATAATGGAGTGTTCTCTGTGAAGTCCGTGAAGTCCTATTATGAGAAATTTTTGGTTAGGGATGAGGTTGATTTCCCATGTAATGCAATATGAGTTCCAAGTGTGCCGAGAAAGGTATGTTTTTTCACTTGGCTAGCTATTAGAGGGGTGATTTTGACAGCAGAAAATCTTAAAAAGCGGAAGGTTATCTGCGTCAGTTGGTGTTACATGTGCAAGGAGAAGGACGAGGATGTGGACCACCTTCTCCTACATTGCGGGCTTTCTATGAGATTATGATGGGATATGTTTAAGTAGTTTCGCACTTCTTGGGCAATGCTAAGCACGGTGAAATATTTGATGTTTAGTTGGAAGAGTGTGCGAATGAGGAGAAAACGAAGGGCTTGGAATGTGGTTCAGCTTGCGTTAATGTGGGTAGTATGGAGAGAGAGAAATAGAAGAGCTTTTGAAGGAGTAGAATCGAGTTTCTCTCTGTTGAGGAGTAGTCTCCGCTCCCTTTTTTTCTTTTGGTGTGAATAGAAAGTCCCTTCTTGTATAATAGATGATTGGGCAGAGTTTGTAGAGAATCATATTTTGTAGATTCTTTACCTTTTGGTATATCCTCAGATAATGCGCTTTGACCATATTTATGAATGAAAATACTTTTACTTAATAAAAAAACGGTTTCTTGTTCTTTTTATGATTTTTTAGCAATGATGTGGTTGTGATTTGTGATATTGGACGCAATACTAAACTTTTACTCATTATTTTTTTTATATTCTTTTTTTACTTGCAGACGATGAGGTGCTTATAATTAAAAGTGTCATCCATAGAGACTTCAATGCAATGATAAAGGTAATATATGTTTCAGATGAATGCTTTTACTTATTTATTTCTCCGTGATATTTCTCTTCTTAAAGTTATTGTTAGTTTTAGTTGTTCTCAATTTGAACGCTAAGCTGAAGGGTTGGAGACAAATTGTGGAGTCTAAAGGGTTCAAGTTGAGTGAGACCAAAACAGAATACTTGGAGTGCAAGTTCAGTGACGTACTGCATGAGACTGACGTGGTAGTGAGGCTTGGGACCCTGATTATTCAGAAGAAAGACAATTTCAAGTATCTTGGGTCTATTATTCAACGAAATGGGGAGATTGAAGATGATGTCACACATCGTATTGGTGCACGGTGGATGAAGTTTGAGGCTCACTCGAGTCTTGTGTGATTAGAAGGTGCCACCAAAATGTAAAGGCAAGTTCTACAAAGTGGTGTTGGGCAGTTATAACTCTCATATTTAGAAGATGAAAGTTGTGGAAATGAGAATGTTGCGCTAGATGTGTGGGCATACTAGAAGAGATAGGATTAGGAATGAAGACATCCGGGACAAGGTGAGAGTGGCCTCAGTAGAAGACAATATGCGCGGGGGCGAGATTGAGATAGTTTGGACATGTGAATATGAGAGATGTGGATTCCCCAGTTTGGAGGTGTGAGAGGCAGTGTTGTGAATGGTGAGCGCCTCGTCGCCTTTGGCGAGAGGCAAGGCGACATGTTACCGCCATTTAGGTTTGAGGAGAGATGTAGTAAAAAAGGCGAGAGGCGAGAGAGGCGATGAAGGTGACGGCTTTTGTTTTTATCAATAAAAAAGGAAAATAAAAGTTAAAGTTTATAATCGTTGGACTTAATCTAGGGTATTTTTGGTACGCCTTCTGTTTCTCTGGTTTTTGGTACGCAACTTTACTCCTTCAGTTCTTCTATTTCCTCCTTCAGTTCTTCTACTTTCTTCTTTTTTCCTCTGTTTCTTTCTTCCGGTCTCGCTTTTTTCTCATTTTTTTTTGTTCTCTGATTTGTTGATAATTGATACTCCCTCTGTCCCAATTTTTGTGATACACTTTCCTTTTTAGTCCGTCCAAAAAAGAATGACACATTTTCTTATTTTGCAACAATTTAACTTACCTTTACCTTTTACGCTAAACGAGATCATCTATAACCACACAAATATTTTTGACTTGTTTTAGACCACACGATTCAAAAGTCTTCGTTTATTTCTTAAACTCCGTGCCGAGTCAAACTATATCATATAAATTGGAACGGAGGGAGTAATTCTTTTGTCCTCTATACTTCCCAGTCTTCCCTATTAGTTGATTTTAGTATTGCTTGTCTATTGAATTATTGAGTCATTCAAGTTCTAGACTTTTAGTATCTACTATCTACTTTTAATTTTTGAATTGAAATATTTGCTAATATGTTATTGCTATTGAGATTTTGGTTATTTATATATGCAATTAAATATTTTAATTATTTGGTATTAATTGGTGTCGCACATCAAAAATGCGAGGCACTCGCCTCTAAAAAAGGCGAGGTAGGCCCTTGTCGCCTTTTGTCGCCGCGCGCCGTCCAAAACACCGGTGAGAGGTTGGCTATGGATGATTTCAGGAGAGGTAGAGGTAGACCGAAGAAGTATCGGGTAGAGGTGATTAGACGGGACGTGGCGCAGTTCTAGCTTACCGAGGACATGACCTTAGATATGAGGTTATGGTAGAAGGCTAGTAGTTGCCCTGCTTATCCTTTCATACTAGTAGTTGCATTATTGTCTCATAGTTCATTCTATTTTGACTATCTTATCTCTCTATAGTAGCTATTGTTCCTTGTTTTACCATGACTTATTCGCTTTCGTTATTTTTATTTTTATATTGCTTTGAATTGCTTGCCCTTATGTGACCTTTCTTATGCTTTCTCGAGAGGGTCTTTCTGAAACAACCTCTACCTTTCAAGGTAGACATAAGGTCCACAGACACTCTATCCTCCTGCACCCATCCCCGCACCCACACCTGTGGGATTTCACCGGGTATGTTGTTGTAGTTGTTCTCAATTTGCAGATTTGATCAGTGATACTAGTGAATGATCAAAGAGTAGGACTTTACTTGATACTATTTTAGGAATTTGTCAAGATGTCTACTTAAAAGAATAAAAAGATTATAAGGAATGCATGTCTACTTGTTTAAAAATTTGAATGCTTATCCTCCCCTCCTCCTCCTCCTCCGGCGAATCGATATGAACTAACTCGCATAATGGCAGGATCTTTCTTTCCGTGAAGTATGGGATACTTGCCCTGTCTATTGAGTTTTATCAAGGCCCCTCCTTACTTTGCATCTTTTGACCGCGGCTTCTTATGCTTAATACACACATCATTATATTAATTTGCAATTACTGTTAACACTAATCCATCAGAGGCATGTTAAGGAAACTCTGGTGGAATTAAGGTGGTGAAATAGAGATTTCTTTAGGATTCTGAATATTGGTGTTGTAAAGGATAATGAATGATGAAACTATATTACCTAGCAAAACAAGAAAAGAAATGATGAAACAATCAATGATGCCTGAAATCAATGAGAAATTTGGAGAAATTTTGAGATCAAGATAAACCAAACGAGACTGTCAAGCTCAGGGTGGAAGATGTTTCTAACGTCGACATAAGTACATTAAAAAAAAAGAGGAACTGGAAGTGAGGAACGTAGGTGCATTATAATGGATAGAAGCTGGAAATTAAGAATGTCTTTCGCTGATGCAATTATTTGCTACATTGCTAATTGATTGAAAGTGTTATAAGCATAAGGGATTTGTTTATTTATCTTCCACATTTTGTGGCAGTGGTTTGTTTTACCCTATTTAGGCCACGAGCCACTTGTAAAGATGTATGCTTGATTATAAAATAAGCCCTACAATAATTTCATGACATGGTAGAATATGGATTTTCATAAGGTGTGGGTGTGATGCTTATGACACCGAATTTATTTGAGGAGAAAATAACAGACTCTATTATTCATTGCAGAAAATCCGGAATCCGGTCTATCTGTTCCAAGGTATTGTATTACGCAGGGGTGCCAAAGGAACTGGGATGAAATCAATAGAACTAGCACTTTCCATGTGCGACATTGTTGACATTTATGGTTTCACTGTTGATCCTGGTTACACAGAATGGTATGGTCTATTATGCCTTATCTTTTCCTTCGTAACCTCAGCTTTATTGGAGAACAAAACGTATACACATTTGAAACACTCGGAGTCAAGTTTTCTCTTTGCAAACTCTATCCAATGTTGAAAGATTACCATCTTTCTGGAATATTCAACACGTCTACTTGGATTCCATCTTCTATTTTACCTTTTCTTAAAGTTTGCCTGCTATTTCATACATCTAACGATCACTAAACGTTATCTGTGTGGTTATTGGAAAACTTTGTTTTATAGGACTCGATACTTTTCCACACGCGAAAGTGGCACAACCCACTCCAGGAGGCATATTACCAACTCTTAGAATGCCTCGAGTAAGGACATCTCCGATTACTTCACTAAAGTTCATTTGTTGCTCAAGCTCTCACTAAGAATTTATATATATTAGGTCATACGAATACATTCTCCGACGCGAGCAAAGAAAACCAAGATCGGTCCGATGTGCCTAATAGAGAAATGATAAACAGTGTTTCACAGAGTCGCATCGAAAAAAAGCAAGCCGGGCAAGAGGAGAATTGGGACAATTTGTTAACCGTAAAGTATGGGCAAATCAGTCCCTATGGCACTGGGCCTATATCCTGCCCGCATACGATGATACCGTGAAGAATTCAAATTACGATCGATGGGAAGCCATGCCTTTTGAGAGCTTGAGGAGGAAGCGGAAGCACTACACTCGGATGGAAGGCGTGTCTTTGTACAAGATGGATGGCATAAGTCGGACGATTTAGTCCGCGTGAAATCGAGGCATGAAACAATGGCTCAATAGGATGGATCGATTGGAGTAGAACCTAATCGACGCTTTTACAGCGTAAATACAAGGGAATGAAGTGATTTTGGCTCAATCACCTTCCTCATGGAGTGTAAACTAGTAATGACCACACAGGGAACTCAGAGTGGGTAACATGTTAACCATCATCCATTGGAAGTGCACTGCAAATTTGCATATCTGAAGGAATGAGGAAAGAAGGGACCATACTCTGAAAGTTATCTTAAATTATCCATTGATTTTGCAAGTAAAGAAATTTCATGTTCCCTATGTACCTGGTTTAGCCTTTCTCTTCCCCTACTGGTCCGATGTGCCTAGTAAAGAAATGATAGACAGTGCATCGCTTAGCCTTTCCCTTCTGAAGCAATGATTTACCTAAAATAAGACCCTTAAACCTGTCCTTTTTATTTTTCTTTGTTGTTTCTATTTCTTTTTTGTTTGTTTTGCATTTCCTATTCAAGTTAATCATCCATCCTCTTAAAAAATTACATAATTTCTTCTTTCATCTACATTCAAATTCATTGAATTTTCAATAACTTACCTCACAATCTTGAGGGGGTAAGTAGCTGTATCTTTTTTATTTTATTATTATTATTATTATTATTTTATCTTAGGATTATCGTTAGCAAAAAGCATACAGCTAGTAATCAAGATTTGGTTTTGACGATTGGCGGAATTCCGTAATAGTTAGGTAAATTCATTTGCTTTCTTCTTTCTAATTAAATCTCATTTTAACACGAAATTCTACCAAAAAATTGGAACTTGTTATTTATACTGAACTTGGTCATAATCCAATCTAAAAGGCTTTATTACATTCATTCTTTTTAGCAGATTTCAGGTCGGGAAATAATTGTGTTATCTCCTCCAAGAACTTTAGAGATATAAATGTGTAAGCTTTTTATCATTTTACGCGTTTCCAACTTACCAGAATGTCAAAATGATGCTACCCTTTCATAATCAGTCAAATTCTTTTCGAATACCAGGCAATTGTGGTTTAGAAAAGCATGATCTCACATCTTAACTAGTATGCATTTTGTTGAATTGTTCTTGTCTTGCAGAAGAACTATTACTCGAACCACATTTAGCGTTGAAGATTTCTATTGATTGGACACGAAAAAATAAGAAATGGAGAATTGGTGTAGTGATAATAAGCCTAAAATGCAACATCATGGAACTAAACATGATGATAGCAAACCTCTTATGAAAGTGAAAACATCCGGTTTCCTCATCATCTCTATCGTCTCCTTCAGCATCAGAATCATCACTGGAACTTAGTAGTCAAAAGGACAATGAAGCATCTCCGTCTTCTCCCTATATGCCTAACCAGACACCACAATGGAGCATGATAAGTGCATCTCCGTGTGGTGAAGAGGCCCCGACATTTCCTGATATTCCTGAATGGAATGGAACCAACAACCCTATGGCGATGAAGTCTCCTCCAGTGCATAACATGGGTCATCCTTCAGGTTATGATCCTAATCGTATTCCATCGTCTATATTTTCGAGCAAGCCTAATAATGGTATGGAATGGAATACTGCTTCAAATGAGTCATTGTTTAGTATTCATATGGGAAACAACAGCTTCTCTAGAGATCAGTTCAACATGTGGTACATATGCGGAGAACTCATAAAGCAAGAAGAGTGGAGTAATTCTCCGTATCACCTGAAGTTAAATCCAATAAAAAGAAAAACCCCCGTCCCAACCTTCCCCCTCTTGTTGAGATGGCAGCAGAGAAAGAGGTAAAGAGTGAAACTATACTGGAGAGTCCCCGTATGCAAGAAAAGATTGTTGAAACCCCCAAAATAGTCCCAGCGGAAAATCATGATCATGACAATAACATCAAAGAAAAGACGACATTATCGATGAAATTCAGCATTCTCCCTCAACGCCCAACAAGTCAGATGGTAAAGTCGTTCTCGATCGAGGCATTTCATGCTACTCGCCCGCTCTCCAATGAGTGGAAACAAGAAGAAGCATTTTGCATTTCCAGTGTAAGATTTCATTTTCATGATTTCCACATGCGCTAAAATATGCTCCAAAAGACATACACTTTTCCCCTCATCAAGTTTGGGGTAATGCAATGCACTATGGTTTTCTTTTTTGCTTCTATATGTGTGGGGATATCATGTTAGCACATTGCATCTAAAACTATCCTACATATCGGGCCAGATGTTCGATTCTAAACACAAATACGCGGATTGTCCTTCCTAAGATAATTTACTCGCTCTTTCACGGACCACGTGGTTTACTTGTTTCAATGATGATAGATATTTTGTCTTTGCATCAGAAAGTTGCACCCTCCATGTGGTACATTCACATAATGTTATGAGTTACTAATGTAAAAGGCATAGGTTATCCTTCCTGGCTTTGTGAACAGACGTCTAACAATATCGACACAGAAGCAAAAACATCAAATATCACATGCTAGCTTTCATTAAATAAGCCTTAAAAACTTGTAGAAATTTTAGTATCTATCTTGTTGGTCTTTTTTTGGTGAAGTCTGCTCTGCTAGTAGTTTATTCAATGTATGAAATACAATGGTTTTTAATGGTTTTTGGTTTGTTGCAGACTACTTTATGATGATGGGAAAACTGACTCACTCAAACCTCCCTCCGCGAAAATGGAGAGACCTCAACCTCAACCAGAAATGCAGCCACAATCACCGCAAAAGTCACAGCCACACTGGCCGTAGTCAAAACAACCATACGGCTAAACCGGCAAAGAACCACTTGGTTTTCTTGTTTCTCTAGCTGGCCTCGATGTTGTTAATATAGGCTTTATCCTTGTCCTTTGTATGTACGCAAGAAATACTAATACATTTGGACTTGATCAAGGACTCCTAGAAGTTATAACTGTCTTCACGGTACTTTGCCATGTAAAATATACATGTGAGGGTATTCACTGTTACATATACACGGGTGAATAGCATTAACAGAATAGTGTCTAAATGAGTTTAGCACGACTATATTGGGGATGCATGATAACCCATAGGGTTAAGTCTTGATGCCCCAGGTCACGGTTTGAACACTGCTGCGAATGGAAGTGTGGTATTTAAGAGAAGAATAGAGGAGCGAGTCTATTATCCACAGACCACCATAGAACTGGCTATGAAACAAAGTAGAAATAATTCTACTGTCGTTGGGACAGATTAATACTCCATCGATGAGAATTGTAGCAAAACACAACCCTGAAAATACTAGTTACTTCGTCCAGAGCAAAAAAAATCAGAAGTTCAATAACATTACACTTTTACTAGCTGGACGCTGGAGTAATGGAATGCCAATAAAGCTCCTGTATAGCCAACAAAAAAAAGGATTTTCCCATAGCTCTGCTAAGCAACAAAATGCAATGATGAGCTCTTTTGAGGAATAGTAGTAACTTCATGTGTTTTCAATAATTGTGTTAATTTATCAGTTCCAAATGCAGGTTAATTTGCTCCCAACCACAATATAGCATTAACACCAAAGACAATAACGCATACCCAAAATACTGGTGCTCCCAGGAAAAAAAGCAAATTGAACGATGAATCTTACGCCACCGCGTGTACCAGGATTATACGGGCAACTTCAAACTTACGTAAACATTTTAACCCAAAGAGTTTATCGGGATGATTTATCACAAAAACAAATACCATTCAGCACACCCCAACGAACTATTAAGTAGAATACCACTCAAATGAGACAAACAGATGAATGGGGAGCATGATATGAAATACAGATTCTTCATCTGACAAAGTACTTTGTAGTCATAACTCATAAGCTCCAAGAAACAAAAAGAAGAGGCCGAATGACAAGATACGAAAACATACGGCAATTGTAAGATAAAAATCGAGGATAGTAGTAACCATGCAATGAATGAAAGATTACAATATCCATCAAAGATAGTTAGGTGGATAAGACGATAACAAATTAACAATTCCATCCCTTTAACATAAGGTTGTCACGGTGCGTAAAGTTGCCCGCTATATCACCGCAATAGTGTCCGAAAAGCAACCCACAAAAGTAAAAACTATCTCGCTCCTATGCTAGTATCATCAAGTTGGCACATAACATACCATCTTATACGAAATTGAGCTTCCTTTAAAATCCAAAACTTCGAGATATATCTGATCTATTTCTGAAAACATCTATCATGACTACGACATGCTAAAATATCAAGGATCTCACAACTAGGTAATTGCTCGTATCCTTATCATTATTAGTTTCGGAAGAGTGATAGTAATTGGTTGCTAATCGTAGCGGAGAGTTTTTAATCCAAAGGCTTGATTGATAATCATATCGAGGATTTGAAATACTTTCACCAGGCAGCGTCTTTAAGACTGCATTTCTAAGAATCAAAGCGCTTCATACCCGGAAGGCGGATAGAACATGAGAAAAGCTTTGAGAATCACTAAAACCATGCAGTGAAATTGTTTACTGCGATTCGACGTCTTAGTCTTTGAACGCCCAAAGAATTAACAAAGAAATTTCTCAATCGCATTACAAGTTGCATCTCATACTGGTTAAAATTGTCACCAAGTGGATTCTCACATTTCCAAATCCTCTCAGTCCTACCAACATATAGCTCAAAATCAACTTGTCCTAACTTTAATATCATCTGTTGCTCTAGTGTGGTATTACTGAAACATCAATATAACGATATTTAGTGTTACCAAAACGTATACATTCACTAATGTTTTCTTTGATAGGCACAAGCTTCTCAAGCTTCTGTTGGAAATTTACTAATGTGTGCTTGAGTTTATCCCGTCTTTAATGACTTGAACACGTGGGCCCCGCATATCGGAAACATCGTTTATTCACACATAACTAATCTACTAAGTAGATGATGTTAGTGCCAAGTATCGCCAAATTTCGCTAAGAAATGAAAGAGATATTGGTACACAAAGGTAGAACAATATACCACTAAACGTTATCTGGGTGGTTATTGGAAAAAATTGTTTTATAGGACTCGATACTTTTCCGCACCAAGGAAAGGGCACAACCCACTCCAAGGGAGGGCATATTACCAACTCTTAGAATGCCTTGGAGTAAGGACATCTGATTACTTCAGCTAAAGTTCATTTGTTGTTCGAAGCTCTCACTAAGGACAGCAGCTCTACTTGTTAAGAAGCTCGTCCGAAACCACCTTGAGTTGCTTCCTCTGCTTCGATTTAGCAATCTTTTTTAGCGTCTTTGGATTTGTGATCTTCTGAACCTTAGTCCCAGACTTGAGTATGTTTTCCTGCTTCCTTTTCTCTCTTTCCTCCCTCTGCTTCCTCTTATCCACCTTGTTCTGCCTTATCTCTTCCTTAAGCTCATTGATTCTCTCCTTGTACGCCTTCTTTATCTCCTTCTCTTTAATCCTCTGCTCCAATGGCTTCCCCTTCACGCTCACCTTCACCGCTGATGATCTGTGTTTCCGAGGTTGCTTCCAATTCCTTCCCGATACCCTCCCTGCGATCACTCCGTCGTACGTCGGCCTTCCTAGTATCGGCTTGTTTGGGTCCTCTGCAGATGCAACCGCCTGTCTCTTGGAAGTAGGAGTTGGAATCTCCTCTTCTACTTCCATGGCCACTTCTGTACCATTATCTGCTCTCTTTCGCTTGTAGGTTTTGCCTCCAAAACCTTCGTCCAGGCACCGAAAATCCACAGTACACGCCATTGCTTGTAAGGTACCTGCTTCCGAAAATCCTAATATACTTGTAGTTCACTTCCTTTTTTCCAGGTTTTCACCTTTTTGGGCCGGCCCAAATCGAACCACCGTATGGGCCATTCACCGTCATTGTCTGGGCAAGCGACTCTTTGCACATGTACGTAAAATTAGCCAACATTTTCAAAACTAATCAGTATCAAAATGTAACCAATTTTTATGTGAAAAGAAAATTGGATGGAAAACCACTCTTTGCACAGTGTTCCGGAGTTTTATTTGTAAAATTTGTTGGAGTTTTTTCAAATTTTATTTTTGCATTAAAATGGGATGCAATTGGCAAATAACCACTTTCTGGACCGCTAATTAAGTAATCGATGTGTCAAAACTATTCAAAATTTAGCCGCTTTTTAATTGCATGTGAAGTCTTTTTGGTTTATCTTTTCATGATTTGTTATAACAGATTTATTACTAAAACTATGACATAGCCTTGGAGAAAATCTAAAATAATTGCACACTTTAGTCTAGCCTTACTGTAAATTTTTTTACTACAAGGATGGAGGTAGTTAATTGAGATGTACACAAACTAACGGAACATCATTATCATAAAAACATATTAAAGAATTGTTCATTTGCGAAAAAGAAAAGTTGATTTGTGACAAAAGGTAAAACTAAAATGTCCATAATGGGAGGGATGTGTGATGTCCAGGGCGGCGTGTCGATCCTGGCTAAATAGAATACTAGTAAAGGGAGTGTAATAATGATAAGTGGTTTAATTATTTGTAGGGATGAGGCCGTTTGGGCTGAAGTTGGGCATGTCAAATATAGGCTGAATCAATAGATGACCAAAGTCCAATCTGTCTAAAACTTACATGGGCTAAGATGGACTGGTCAAGATCGGTAAAATGATGGGTCATAACCCAACTTAACTCATTACTTTTACAAATTTTCAACTTACCTTCTATGATGTTATTTATTTTGTATGATATTTGATATTTTCATATCTTTATTTTTAAAATAAGAATAATATTTTAAAGTTTTTTTTACATTTAAATAAATATATAAATAATGGGTATGATGGTCGGGGTAGTGGGGGCTTGATAGTGGAGTAAGAAAAATTTCTCATTTTTTATAAATTTTTTGTATAAATAAAATAAATATACAAAGTAAAAACTTTTGGTGGGGATTGGGAAAGCAAAGTTTTCTCATTTTTTTATAAAAAAATTATAAAAGTAAAATAAATATATAAAAAGAAAAATTTGGTGGTGAGGTGGAGGACAGGGGTAGTGGGGTGGGTGATAGGGTATGATTTTTTTAAAATAAATTTTTATATATAAGTAAAATAAATATATAAATAAAAACTTCGGGGGTGATGTGGGAGGGCAAGGGGTTGGGGGGTAAGAAATAATTTCATATTTTTAATAATTATTTTATAAAAGTAAAAAAATATGAAATAGAAATTTGAGGATGAGGTGGGTGGAGTGGGGTAGGTGGGTTAGGGCGGTAGGGGGAGAGGTAAGAAAAAATTTCATATTTTATTATAAAAAATTTAAAAAATTAAATAGAAATTTGAGGATGAGGTAGGACAATGTGGTGGTGGCGGAGGGGTTAGGTGTGGGTAGGGTGGCGAGGGTAAGAAAAAAAATTCATATTTTTTATAAATTGTTTATAAAAGTAAAAAAAATATAAAATACAAATTTGAGAATGAGGTATGGCGAGGTAGGAGTGGGGATATGGGCGGGAGTTGGGGTGGTATAAGTTGTAGGAGTGTGGTGGAGTAGGCAAGGTAAGGGGCAGAGGTGTGAGGGGTGATTCAGTGCTTGGGTGGAGTTGGTGTAGGGTATGGGTAGGGTGGATGAATAGTGTGGTGGGTGGTGTATTTTTATTGTTACGAAAATAATAAAGGAATTTTAAAATAATTATTTATAAATAAAAATCTTAATCAATATTAGAACTATAATCGTTAAAATTGAGCATTTTCGTGGGTCTAGTTTAGGCATCATCATAGATTCATTTATGCGACTAATTATCATCAAAATCACTATTGTCCAAACCTATAAACAGTCTAAAACTTTGACTTGTTATTTGAGTTTGGGCTAAATTTGATACCCGTGATTATTAGCATGTAGCCGAAGGTTGCGCATCCTCCTATTTACCCATGGCACTATTCTTCCTTGTTGTTGTATGTGTTATTAGTAAGAAAATATAAGTGCTTCCATCATCTTCCTCAGATCAGATCTCTCCTCATATCAAGTTATCCCTTTCCTAAACAAGTACCTTTGCCAATCCCTATAGGAAAAATATCGGTTCTCTTAAATTCCGCACACGTGTTAGATAGGTATTCATCAATGGGCGCTTCTCAGTCCGTAGAGGTACCCTCTGAGGAAGATGAAGATGTGGAGCACGAAAACGATGATGATGAGAGACGACGATTAGTTGGTGACGACAATCTGCTCAAGAAAGTTCTGGAACAAGAGCCGGAGATGTTACCTTGCCACGCCTCTGCATCGCCTCTGTCTCCTCAGCTCTCCTCTTTCGGCACCCCTCGTTTGGGCCCTTCTATTAAGGTGTGGGACCCTTATAATGTTCTTGCTCCACCACCCTCACTTCCTCATTTCCACCGCACCTTCTCCTCTGATTCTGTGGATGAGAATAGGACTCTCACCGACGTCTATTTGATTAGTAATGGAGAGTGTCATATGAATTTAAGGCCTGATTTGATTGCCGGTCGCTGCCCCGAGGCTGCACTTACCCCTAATGGAAAGCGCCAAGCAAGAGCTTTGGCTGTTTTTCTAAAGTCTCAAGGGATTCGTTTCAATTCTGTCTATACATCTCCCTTGGATCGGGCTAGATCTACTGCCCTCTCTGTTTGCCAGGTATCCCGTCATTCCTACACTAATCTTGATTTCATGTGAATGTTGAACTTTATCTGTCTAAACATAATGATTGCTATTGCTCCTAGGATATTCTTAGTGTTAAGCTTTGGTCTTTTGTAATTTGGTATGAAATAGCAAAATCAAATCCGTTTGCTTTCAATATCTATTTTGTGGGCCAGAAAATAGCAAACACTTCCCCTACCCATTGATATACAAGTCTATGCATTATCATCTTTGTTGCTCAAATCCTCCAAGAATGCCATTGGTGTGTGTCGTATCCTTTAAAAAATGTGCTTCTTTTAGGATTCGATATGGGTGTAGATGCATTTATGGAGGATTCGAGCAACATAGATTATTAGCTGTGCAGGAACAAGATCTCTTCATATCTAGGAAGATGCATGTTTCCATTTGTTACTTGTGAGGTTTCCCTCTCAAGTCTCATAGTTCTCTGCTGATTGTCATCAGAGGTATAGTGACTTCTGCCCTGAAAGAAACCATTGACTTTGTTAGCTGCTTTAGGTTCAGGAATTATATAACTAACTGTCACAGTAGTTTGAATTTTGCAAGTTTGTAATCTTTGATTGTCTAGCAGCCTATGACAGAAATTGGAGACTGAATTTTGTAGTACTAGTAGTTCAAATAAAGGTGGGTCCAAACAAAATCTTGAAGGTAACTTTTGGTTTCAGATGTTCTTGGGGTAACAGTTAGTCCAACTTTTGAAATACTTTGGAGAGAAAAGTTAGTCCAATTCTTGTAGTATAAATAATAAGATTCATAGTCGAGGAAAACAGATATCATATAGATCAGGAAAGGGAAACTAATTGAATCTGTCCGGGATAGATAGAGTATACTATATGATCATCCTTTATTTTGTCTCCATACGGTTCTTGCAAAATATCAGCCTTGTTCTTAATGTATCAACGAAAGGGACAGCAAGATTAGTATTTTTTTTGACAGGGTAAATTTTTCAGCAAAATTAGTACTGCAAAGAGAAGTTGCATAATCTGCAGCTGTGTAAGGCATAGTTGGCTTCTCAGCAGATTTGATGTGTCAAAAGCATTCTTACTGTCTTCACCACTGGCAAATTCAATGATTATGTTACTGCTCTTTCAGAGCAGTTGTGAGCCACAGTTTAGCCTCATATCTCAGAATTATACAAGGAAGCCCAACTTCAAACAATATGAGCTTACTTTCTTTTGTCTCTAGTTATGTGTTGAAGAATTGATTTAGAAACTGAGATCTTTCTCATTCTTAGTGTTGAAGTTCTATACGGGGATGATGATGCAAGTCTGACTGTAAGTAGAACAACTAAATTGACAAAGTTGCAGGGATTTAGAGTAACATGTTATTTGTGTGTTTTGTTAAGGACTTTCAAATTTGGTAATGAATGGGTCTGTGTTGATTGTGCAGGAATTAAACTTTTCAGAGGAACGTATACAATCCTCTGATGCACTACTGGAAATGAGTCAGGGGCATTGGGAGGGATGCCATCGCTCAGATATTTTTACACCTGAAACAATTAGCCTAATGGAAAAGTTCCAGCCTGATTTTTCAGCACCATCTGGAGAGTCACTGAGGCAGGTGGAATTTCGGATGGTACAATTCCTAAATGGAACTGTTATGGCATTGCCTGAAAAATTCAGATCTGATTTCTCTCCACCTGATCAGAGTGAGAACCAGGCCTTCTCAAACAGTGGTTCTCATGCACTTGGCAATTCAGTTCATGACCGAGATAGGCCACCCTCTTTCTCATCGTCCCATAATTGGGATTTGCACCACAAGAACCGACAAGGACTTTCGAGGAAGAAGTCCGGAAAGAGTAGGCTTCAGATCGTGACAACTACTGGGGATCATGAGGCTGATGATGAGATGTCGCCTCGAGAACCCATTAATCCTAGCTCCATCCGTGATTTAAATGTGCAAATCACTACTAATGTTTCTCAATGCATCGGTATTTTTACGCATTCAATTCCAGTTAAGTGTCTTCTTACTGGCCTCCTTGGCTGCAGTGCATTGATGTCAAGTAAGATATGCATAGATGATTCTTCTGTTACAGTGCTACAACATTCCTGGAAAATGGGATGGCAGATCAAGAGAATGAACGATACTGCACATCTTAGACTTCTGTAGTAAATTATTCCATTTGGCAGCTGAGATCACTGAGAAAATTTATAGTATTTTGGCTCGATTAGGGAATTTTTCAAAGCATTCATGGGATGTGTATTCTACAACTAGAGTCAGATCATAGGATGATACTTTTGATGAATTCTCAATTTCTTTTGCAATATTAATTTCCACTTCTCCAACTGCATGCTGATACTAAATTGCAGATGGAGTTGGAACCACGGCTGTGGGTTATTGTTTCAATTTGTAGCATTTTAAATTCTTGATATTGTAGGTCACTTCTGGTGTGAGTTTATTATAATAAACTATTGAGAAAATCAAGCGAAATTTGATCTTTAGCAGCTTTCTTTTCCTATTACTAATGATTTTTACTTACTAGGCGATCTTTTATTTATAAAGGCTAATGCTTGGGAGATTTCAAAATCCAAATTCCAGTGTAGTGAATAGGCGCTAATAGAAAGTTAATATGTTGGCATAAACGCATTAGTAGTCGTCTGAACTTGTTAAACAGCTCAAGCCACAAGTTCATAAATGAAGAACACTAATCCCAACGTGGCCACGTTCTTCAGTAGATACTTAGACAAATCCGATGTGTTCTCGTGGAACTCTATCATTGCTGACTTGGCTCGGAGCGGTGACTCCGTCGAAGCCCTTCGAGCTTTCTCTTCCATGCGAAAGCTTTCTCTCAAACCAAACTGTTCCACCTTCCCCTGCGCCGTCAAATCCTGTTCCTCCCTTTCCGATCTCACTTCCGGCAAATAGACCCACCAACAAGCTTTAATCTTTGATTATGACACCGACTTTTTTGTATCCTCCGCTCTCATTGATATGTACTCCAAGTGTGGTCAACTTGCTGATGCAAGAAAGCTGTTTGATCAAATTCCTCAAAAAAATGTTGTTTCTTGGACCTCCATGATAACGCTACGTCCAAAATGACTACCCACAACAAGCACTCTTGCTTTTTAAAGAGCTCTTGGCAGCTCAAGCAGAAGAACTAGACCTCATTTGCTTTGTTTGGGACAGAGGCATATTAGTTGTTTTTACTTGTTTATTTTTTGTTAGACTTCATTATCTCTTTACAGGTATAGGACATTCTGTATAAAGGCTTTCCCCTTCTTTTGCTTTCTTCTTTTCTTTCCTTTATTGTATTTCATTTTTTTGCATAGTGGACTGCCCCACTTTTGTATAGTTCAATCACCTCCTTGATGTATGGATTTGATCTTTAAATATTACCTTTTGTTTACCGATCAGAAAAAAAAAAAAAAAAGAGAAAAAAATGCCCTTACCATCTAGCATGAATTATTGATTTTTTATTATGATGGTGGATAAGTAAACAAATCTTCTATTCTACAATTACACTGAGACTTGATTTCTCGTGGCTGTCTGTTTTAACTAAGTTGCTGGTGCTTTCTTGTTTCTTCTTATTTTCTATTTTTACTACTTAGTATTAATTTCAAGATTTTAATCTATCTGGGTTGATTTTTGGAACTTGGGGAAGAGTATCGCACGCCAACTCCCTTTACGTGAATGGTTCAAATAAACCAAAAGTTGCTTATTTAGAGAGTAGGGAAGAGAGAAAGGGTGGAGAGATGGGAGAGAGAAGAACTGAATAATTCTCAAGCCTTGCTTGTTTCGCTTTGTGGCTTCAAATTTATCGCTATTTCGCTTTTAGTTCGAACTTCTCGATTCTGAATTAACTTTCAACACTAGTATTTACATCCTCCAACCCAATTTTGCGCCTAGTCTGCATTGGTGTTGAAGCGTAGTTAATCGTTACATAGACGAGAGCTCCTTACATAGCTAAAGGGATTCTCCTCCAACTTTTCAATTGTTATAAAAATATTCCTTCATTGTGACCAAAATCAACTCATCGTTAGCTTATTCGGGGAAAAGAAGAAACGAGATATAGAGATGAGAGCAAAACAGGAGGAAGATGATGGTTCTAACCAAGCGTAAGAAAATTGACCCCAAAGATCCTCTCTATTCAAAGATATAGTCAGGACTATGTTTATCAAGTCTGTTAGCCTTTCTTAGCAGATAGCTTTGGGACAGATTAAAGATCGGTTACAAAATGTTAGTTGAAGGGCTTTAAAATGACTTTGAATAGCTTGAACTTGAAGGGCTATTAAAATTTTGGCTAGTACCTCTTTGCGATTTATGTTCAAATTGTTCCAATTCAGTTATTTGTCATTAGATATAAGGTCTGGGTAATTCTTGTCCTAATGAAAAGCATCTGAAACATAGCTGTAGTTAACTGTTTCCTGTTTTTCGGTGTTGGTTAATGGCAACCCGTGTGGTTTCTTTGGGAGCTTGAGAGGTTTGAGACAAGGGGATCCTTTATCACCGATGTTTATTTTAGTCATGGAAGCCCTGAGTAGGATGATGTATAGAGTTGTCTTGGGGGATACTTGAAGGGTTTCGAGGCGGCAATTGGGGGTGAAGGGACAATATCAGTGTTTCACTTGTTGTTCGCAGATGATACCTTGGTTTTTTGTGATGCAGTTGAGACACAACTAGATTATCTAGGCCAAGTTCTCACTTGGTTTCAGGCGGTGTCGGGACTTAACATTAATTTGAGGAAATGTGAGATTATTCCGGTTGGAGAGGTGAGTGACATTGGATCGCTTGCTCGAGTATTGAATCGTAGGGTTGGGGCTCTTTCGACTATTTATATTGGAGTACCGCTGGTAATCAGACGATGTGGAATCCGATTATTCAGAGGGCCGGGAAGAGACTAGGAGGGTGGCAAAAGAAATATTTGTCCAAGGGCGGAAAGGAAGTGCTTATTAAGAACACACTATTGAGCATTCCCACTTACTACTTGTCTTTATTTCTTGCTTCAACTTCGGTCGCTAAAAAGTTGGAAAAGATTCAGAGGGATTTTCTTTGGGATGTGGCGGATGGGACAAAAAAGTTTCACTTGGTGTGGTGGGGGACGGTCACATCTCCTAAAATATTAGGAGGCCTTGGAGTTAAAGATTTAGAAGTTTTTGATAGGGAAAAGGGTCATATTTGCCCTCAACGTTTAGGAAAAGGTTTGTATTTGACCTCCGTTAACGTTTGAGGTCAAATATGTCCTCCGTTAGTCAAAACCTTTTAAATTTATCCATTTTTCATAAGTCCTGCCATGTGGCAGATACGTGGACGACACATTGCAATTTCCCTAAATTTTGTTCTTATTCTCCCAAAATCCGGCGATTTTGGCGCATAATACCGCCGAAATTTCAAATTTCCTAAACCACTGAGTTCCGGCGATGTGTGATATAGCGAAAGATTTGTCTCTTCATCCTCTTCAATTCTATACTACCCATTACCGTCGATTTCATCATCTTCTTTGTCAATTTGGTGATCGAAGTTCTGGACGTATATATCCCTGATGGAGATTTGAATTTTCCGGCGTACTCCGATCGAATTGACGGCAGTGGATCACACCTTTGTGACCACCATCATCTCCCCGTCATTTCCATACCCACGCTGCAGTTCGATTCAACTTCTACATCAACTTAGCACAAATCGAAGTTCATAAACCCTAGCCGTCGCCGATCGATTTTCCGGCCACCTGGGCTACAATCGAAGTTCGGCAAGGGTACCAATAGACTCACCATCACCTTGCCGACGTGCTGCACCCATCCACCACCTTCAGTTCTTACCCATTTTTTCGGTCTACCAAATCGGAAAACCCGATTGGTTTTTTGCATTTTCCTGTCACTTAAAGTATCGACAACGGCATTGGGTGGTACCATTGCGTTCGTCTCGTCATTCTCTTCAATCTACACCCACCCCCGAAGTTCAATTGTTACTTTTCGACGAACCACCAATTTTGTCTTGTTGCCGACGCCATTATGTGTCGCCCACGTATCTACCACGTGGCTGCCACGTGGCAGATCCATTAAATATGGGTAAATTGAAAAAGTTTGAACTAACGAAGGACATATTTGACCCCAAGCGTTAACGGGGGCAAATACAAATCTTTTTCTAAACATTGAGGGCAAATATGACCATTTTCCCTTTTTAATATAGCTTTATAGGGTAAATGGTTGTGGAAGTTTGGGATAGAGGAACAAGCTTTGTGGAGGGGGGTGACAGTTGATAAATATGGGATTATGGATGGGGGTTGGAAAACTAGAGATACCGTTTGTCTTTTCGGTTGTGGTTTGTGGAGAAATATAATGAAGGGATGGGATTATTTCTTTGAAAATATCTCATTCAAGGTTGGAGATGGGAGGAGAATATATTTTTGGGGACATAATTGGATGGAAACATCTTATTGAAAGATGAATTCCAGAGTTTGTGCAGAATATCTTGCCAGAGAGACTTGACAATTCAACAAATTAGGGGGGACACAAGGTGGAGAATTTTTTTGGGATTGGGAAGTGAGTAAGTTTTAAAGATTGATAGACTTACTTCATAGGCAAGTTAATGCGGTAGATAACCCCGATGGGTGGAGGTGGGGCTTGGGAAATAATGGAGTGTTCTCTGTGAAGTCCTATTATGAGAATTTTTTTGTTAGGGATGAGGTTGATTTCTCATGTAATGCAATATGAGTTCCAAGTGTGCCGAGAAAGGTATGTTTTTTCACTTGGCTAGCTATTAGAGGGGTGATTTTGACAGCAGAAAATCTTAAAAAGCGGAAGGTTATCTGCGTCAGTTGGTGTTGCATGTGCAAGGAGAAGGACGAGGATGTGGACCACCTTCTCCTACATTGCGGGCTTTCTATGAGATTATGATGGGATATGTTTAAGTGGTTTCGCACTTCTTGGGCAATGCTAAGCACGGTGAAATATTTGATGTTTAGTTGGAAGAGTGTGCGAATGAGGAGAAGACGAAGGGCTTGGAATGTGGTTCCGCTTGCGTTAATGTGGGTAGTATGGAGAGAGAGAAATAGAAGAGCTTTTGAAGGAGTAGAATCGAGTTTCTCTGTGTTGAGGAGTAGTCTCCGCTCCCTTATTTTCTTTTGTTGTGAATAGAAAGTCCCTTCTTGTATAATAGATGATTGGGCAGAGTTTGTAGAGAATCATATTTTGTAGATTCTTTACCTTTTGGTATATCCCTTGTATACGGCGAGGTTTGACCATATTTAAGAATGAAAATACTTTTACTTAATAAAAAAACTGTTTCTTGTTCTTTTTATGATTATTAGCAATGATGTGGTTGTGATTTGTGATATTGGACGCAATACTAAACTTTTACTCATTATTTTTTTATATTCTTTTTTTACTTGCAAGTAATATATGTTTCAGATGAATGCTTTTACTTATTTATTTCTCCGTGATATTTCTCTTCTTAAAGTTATTGTTAGTTTTAGTTGTTCTCAATTTGAACGCTAAGCTGGAGGGTTGGAGACAAATTGTGGAGTCTAAAGGGTTCAAGTTGAGTGAGACCAAAACAGAATACTTGGAGTGCAAGTTCAGTGACGGTACTGCATGAGGCTGACGTGGTAGTGAGGCTTGGGACCCTGATTATTCAGAAGAAAGACAATTCAAGTATCTTGGGTCTATTATTCAACGAAATGGGGAGATTGAAGATGATGTCACACATCGTATTGGTGCACGGTGGATGAAGTGGAGGCTCACTTCCGGAGTGCTGTGTGATTAGAAGGTGCCACCAAAATGTAAAGGCAAGTTCTACAAAGTGGTGTTGGGCAGTTATAACTCTCATATTTAGAAGATGAAAGTTGTGGAAATGAGAATGTTGCGCTAGATGTGTTGGCATACTAGAAGAGATAGGATTAGGAATGAAGACATCCGGGACAAGGTGAGAGTGGCCTCAGTAGAAGACAATATGCGCGGGGGCGAGATTGAGATAGTTTGGACATGTGAATATGAGAGATGTGGATTCCCCAGTTTGGAGGTGTGAGAGGCAGTGTTGTGAATGGTGAGCGCCTCGTCGCCTTTGGCGAGAGGCAAGGCGACATGTTACCGCCATTTAGGTTTGAGGAGAGATGCAGTAAAAAAGGCGAGAGGCGAGAGAGGCGATGAAGGTGACGGCTTTTGTTTTTATCAATAAAAAAGGAAAATAAAAGTTAAAGTTTATAATCGTTGGACTTAATCTAGGGTATTTTTGGTACGCCTTCTGTTTCTCTGGTTTTTGGTACGCAACTTTACTCCTTCAGTTCTTCTATTTCCTCCTTCAGTTCTTCTACTTTCTTCTTTTTTCCTCTGTTTCTTTCTTTTCTGGGTCTGCCCAGTTTTTTCTCATTTTTTTTTGTTCTCTGATTTGTTGATAATTGATACTCCCTCTGTCCCAATTTTTGTGATACACTTTCCTTTTTAGTCCGTCCAAAAAAGAATGACACATTTTCTTATTTTGCAACAATTTAACTTACCTTTACCTTTTACGCTAAACGAGATCATCTATAACCACACAAATATTTTTGACTTGTTTTAGACCACACGATTCAAAAGTCTTCGTTTATTTCTTAAACTTCGTGCCGAGTCAAACTATATCATATAAATTGGAACGGAGGGAGTAATT
This sequence comes from Przewalskia tangutica, assembly GCA_029844215.1. Taxonomy (NCBI): domain Eukaryota; kingdom Viridiplantae; phylum Streptophyta; class Magnoliopsida; order Solanales; family Solanaceae; genus Przewalskia; species Przewalskia tangutica. The sequence goes on along the minus strand of CM056733.1, from coordinate 111,524,802 downwards.
CTTTTGTCCTCTATACTTCCCAGTCTTCCCTATTAGTTGATTTTAGTATTGCTTGTCTATTGAATTATTGAGTCATTCAAGTTCTAGACTTTTAGTATCTACTATCTACTTTTAATTTTTGAATTGAAATATTTGCTAATATGTTATTGCTATTGAGATTTTGGTTATTTATATATGCAATTAAATATTTTAATTATTTGGTATTAATTGGTGTCGCACATCAAAAATGCGAGGCACTCGCCTCTAAAAAAGGCGAGGTAGGCCCTTGTCGCCTTTTGTCGCCGCGCGCCGTCCAAAACACCGGTGAGAGGTTGGCTATGGATGATTTCAGGAGAGGTAGAGGTACACCGAAGAAGTATCGGGTAGAGGTGATTAGACGGGACGTGGCGCAGTTCTAGCTTACCGAGGACATGACCTTAGATATGAGGTTATGGTAGAAGGCTAGTAGTTGCCCTGCTTATCCTTTCATACTAGTAGTTGCATTATTGTCTCATAGTTCATTCTATTTTGACTATCTTATCTCTCTATAGTAGCTATTGTTCCTTGTTTTACCATGACTTATTCGCTTTCGTTATTTTTATTTTTATATTGCTTTGAATTGCTTGCCCTTATGTGACCTTTCTTATGCTTTCTCTTGAGCCGAGGGTCTTTCGGAAACAACCTCTCTACCTTTCAAGGTAGACATAAGGTCTGCGTACACTCTATCCTCCCCAGACCCCATCCCCAGACCCCACACTGTGGGATTTCACTGGGTATGTTGTTGTAGTAGTTGTTCTCAATTTGCAGATTTGATCAAGTGATACTAGTGAATGATCAAAGAGTAGGACTTTTACTTGATACTATTTTAGGAATTTGTTGAAGCATGTCTACTTAAAAGAATAAAAAGATTATAAGGAATGCATGTCTACTTGTTTAAAAATTTGAATGCTTATCCTCCCCCCTCCTCCTCCTCCTCCCCGGGCGAACTGATATGAACGGAACTCTGCATAATGGCAGGATCTTTCTTTTCCGTGAAGTATGGGATACTTGCCCTGTCTATTGAGTTTTATTGCGTCCTCCTTACTTTGCATCTTTTGACCGCGGCTTCTTATGCTTAATACACACATCATTATATTAATTTGCAATTACTGTTAACACTAATCCATCAGAGGCATGTTAAGGAAACTCTGGTGGAATTAAGGTGGTGAAATAGAGATTTCTTTAGGATTCTGAATATTGGTGTTGTAAAGGATAATGAATGATGAAACTATATTACCTAGCAAAACAAGAAAAGAAATGATGAAACAATCAATGATGCCTGAAATCAATGAGAAATTTGGAGAAATTTTGAGATCAAGATAAACCAAACGAGACTGTCAAGCTCAGGGTGGAAGATGTTTCTAACGTCGACATAAGTACATTAAAAAAAAAGAGGAACTGGAAGTGAGGAACGTAGGTGCATTATAATGGATAGAATTTGTTCGAAATTAAGAATGTCTTTCGCTGATGCAATTATTTGCTACATTGCTAATTGATTGAAAGTGTTATAAGCATAAGGGATTTGTTTATTTATCTTCCACATTTTGTGGCAGTGGTTTGTTTTACCCTATTTAGGCCACGAGCCACTTGTAAAGATGTATGCTTGATTATAAAATAAGCCCTACTATAATTTCATGACATGGTGGAATATGGATTTTCATAATGTGTGGTGTGGTGTGGGTGTGATGCTTATGACACCGAATTTATTTGAGGAGAAAATAACAGACTCTATTATTCATTGCAGAAAATCCGGAATCCGGTCTATCTGTTCCAAGGTATTGTATTACGCAGGGGTGCCAAAGGAACTGGGATGAAATCAATAGAACTAGCACTTTCCATGTGCGACATTGTTGACATTTATGGTTTCACCGCTGATCCCGGTTACACGAATGGTATGGTCTATTATGCCTTATCTTTCCTTCAGAACCTCACTTTTATTGGAGAACAAAACGATACACATTTGAAACACTTGAGTCAAGTTTTCTTTGCAAACTCTATCCAATGTTGAAAGATTACCATCTTTCTGGAATATTCAACACGCCTACTTGGATTCCATCTTCTATTTTACCTTTTCTTAAAGTTTGCTCGCTATTTCATACATCTAACGATCACTAAACGTTATCTGTGGTTATTGGAAAACTTTGTTTTATAGGACTCGATACTTTTCCACCGAGGAAAGTGGCACAACCCACTCGATGAGGCATATTACCAACTCTTAGAATGCCTTGAGTAAGGACATCTCCGATTACTTCTAAAGTTCATTTGTTGTTCAAGCTCTCACTAAGAATTTATATATATTAGGTCATACGAATACATTCTCCGTCGCGAGCAAAGAAAAACCAAGACCGGTCCGATGCCTAATAGAGAAATGATAAACAGTGCTTCACAGAGTCGCATTGCGTCAAAAAGAAGCAAGTCGGCAAAGAGGAGAATTGGGACAATTTGTTAATCAGAAATTATGGGAAAATCAGGTCCCTATGGCACTGGGCCTATATCCGGTTCCGCATACGACAGATACCGGAAGAATTCAAATTACAATGGGAAGCCATGCCTTTTGAGAGCTTGGCGGAGAAGCGAAGCACTACACTCGGAAGGCGTGTCTTTGTACAAGATGGATGGCAATAAGTCGGACGATTTAGTCTGCGTGAAATCTGAGGCATGAAACAATGGCTCAATAGGATGGATCGATTGAGTAGAACCTAATTGACGTTTACAGCGTAAATACAAGGAATGAAGTGATTTTGGCTCAATCACCTTCCTACTGAGTGTAAACTAGTGACAGCCACACAGGGAACTCAGAGTGGGTAACATGTTAACCATCATCCATTGGAAGTGCACTGCAAATTTGCATATCTGAAGGAATGAGGAAAGAAGGGACCATACTCTGAAAGTTATCTTAAATTATCCATTGATTTTGCAAGTAAAGAAATTTCATGTTCCCTATGTACCTGGTTTAGTCTTTCTCTTCCCCTACTGGTCCGATGTGCCTAGTAAAGAAATGATAGACAGTGCACCGCTTAGCCTTTCCCTTCTGAAGCAATGATTTACCTAAAATAAGACCCTTAAACCTGTCCTTTTTATTTTTCTTTGTTGTTTCTATTTCTTTTTTGTTTGTTTTGCATTTCCTATTCAAGTTAATCATCCATCCTCTTAAAAAATTACATAATTTCTTCTTTCATCTACATTCAAATTCATTGAATTTTCAATAACTTACCTCACAATCTTGAGGGGGTAAGTAGCTATATCTTTTTTATTTTATTATTATTATTTTATCTTAGGATTATCGTTAGCAAAAAGCATACAGCTAGTAATCAAGATTTGATTTTGACGATTGGCGGGATTCCGTAATAGTTAGGTAAATTCATTTACTTTTTGGTCGTTTAATTCACAATTATCATGATCTTATGTTTCTTCTTTCTAATTAAATCTCATTTTAACACGAAACTCTAACAAAAAACTGGAACTTGTTATTTATACTGAACATTTTTTTTGGGAAAAGTAAAATTGAATTTGAACGTGACAATTTTTTTACGATTGGAATGAAACAGGTTCAAACAGAGCAGAATGTATACATAGACCAACTAGCTTAAGATTGATGTTGAGATGATTGTTTAACGAGCCAAATTAACAACGCGAATTATTCAGTACATTTTTTAAATTCATCATGACTCGATGCATTATGTTGGTCATAATCCAATCTAAAAGGCTTTATTACATTCATTCTTTTTAGCAGATTTCAGGTCGGGAAATAATTGTGTTATCTCCTCCAAGAACTTTAGAGATATAAATGTGTAAGCTTTTTATCATTTTATGCGTTTCCAACTTCCCAGAATGTCAAAATGATGCTACCCTTTCTGTTACACCCCGGAATTTCAGGATATGTTTATAAGAACGTACGTAAGTGTTACACCCCGTAATTACAGGACATGTTTTAAGAACATAAGTAAGAACTCGCAAGTGTTAAGATTTGAGACTTGTAAAATTGATCGGAAATTATGGAAATTGTCGGAAAACGTTAGTGTTGTGACGAATGGGAGAGCGACACGTGTCGCCCCCCCCCCCCCTTAGCTATGCCTTGGACGAAATGGCATGGCCATTATGGTCATTTACCATAAGTCTTCTATGACTACAGTCTTGCAAGTTGTGGCTTGACAATCTTGACTAAGTCAAATGGTCAATAAGTCTTGATATTTTGCTAAGAGAATATCCAAGCCAACCAAATGGATACATCTTAACCCTCCATGACCCTATATATAATACTAGTAGCAAGAGAAGACATAACACTTAGAAAATTTTTGCACAAATTTGAAGAACACATAGAGGGGGGTCTCGGGTTCTTCACAAAGGAAAAAGAAAAATTTTCGTTTCTTGTCCATTTGATTCCACACTTTAAACCAAGGTTCTTAGGTGTATTGTAAACACATCTCAATAGAAAAATCTTGGGAAAAGATTGTTTTCGGGTTAGTCGCAAACGAAAACCTAATGGTCCTTCTAGGTTTTGTTTGGAGAATTGAAGGTTAAATTGTTGGTATTGTTCTAAGGGTCTCAAGCGGATTGAGGTGTCTTGGAGAGGCTCTAAACTACTAAGGAGCGACTTGGATCGAGTTGGATTAAGAATCGTTAAGGTATAATCTTGTTTTTTAAAGGTGTTACAAGATTACATAATTATATTGTTGTTGTTAGCTTTACTTGTTGCTAGCATGGAGTTGTTATATTGAAGTTATAAGGATTATGGATTGATTATAGCCTTGAAATCAAATGTAATGTAATCCATGACTAAGTTGAATTACAATTTAATCGTTGTTAGAATCGTCGCATGTTATTGACTTGAAGATAATGGTAGTTATAACCAAATGCGACTTGATATCTTATTATGCTACCAATTTGGATTGAAATGGAAATTTGATAAGAATTGGTTTTGTTGAACTCAGGTGGCGATTTTGGACTTGTAGTTTGTATTAGTTGGTTAGTCATTTGTATTGGACTATCTTCTATATTATTGTGAGCCAATCGGGGCTGTTTAGTTAGTCATTTGTATTGACTATCTTCTATATAATTGTGAGCCAATTGGGCTGTTTGGTTATTGTATTTCACTTGAAAAAGGTGGCAAAGTAAGTAAAAACAAAGGAAGTGCTGTCCGATTTTCCGTAGAATTTAGTGACTTGCACTTGGAATATTCTACGTTTGAAGCTAGAAGTTAATAGACGTACTATGGTCATTATAGGTTGGCATACTACGTACGGCGATTGGACTTAGCAAGTGGATTAAACCGAAGAGGTATGTGGAACTTTCTTATCTCTTGAGCATGATTAAGTTGTAAAGGTATAGTACGGTAGACGTACAAGATTTTGACAATCTAGTCTATTTGATATCCTTGGCTTATTTTAAGAATGCCCAAGTTGTTTGAGTTAGAGAATTAACTCACTTGTTTAATTATTAAGGATATCTTGGTTTTCAAAAGTTAAGAGACTTTAAGTATGTTGAAAGTATTTTAATACTTGTTTTGTGGGAAAATTTAAGTCTCTCGTTATAAGGAAAGAATGTAAAATGCTAATGTATAAGGCTAGTATGATAGCTTTATGGAAAGTTTAAAGAGTGGTTTACTCTAAGTAACTTAAGTATGTTAAGGGACTTGAAGAGTTTTAAAGAATGTGATACTTGTTTCGTTTTAAAACGTATAAGTCCCTTGGAAAGGAAATTGTACTTGACTAAGGTATAAAGTGAATATAACGACTTTATGGAGTTGGTTATATTGGCTTTATGGAAAGATAAATGGCTTGATTTTATGGAAGGCAATTCGATTTGAAGGCATCAATTGCCTAAAGTTTTATAAGAAAAGGAGTCACTTGATTTAGAAACTTAACTTTATTTCTAAGGGTGTTGTGACTTGCCTTGAAATGTAATTTGAACTTGATACTAGGATTTATAGTATCTTGGAAGTTTTTCTACCAAAAAGAGTCATTGGTTTTAAAGAATAGAAGTACGTAGTACTTTGGGTTAAATTCCTGATTTCTATTAAGAATACGTTAGTGCCTTAGGTAAACTAAAATGAGAGTGTATATAAACAAGAATAATAAGAAGTTAGGGGATTTCTTAACTTGCTTATATATTGTATGATAAGTCGATAGAGCTTATGTTATGTGTGATATCCGGATTTGGGCTAGTGATATGTTATTCGTTGCGGGGTCATTCCCCGGGATTGTGGCATTGTATATTGCCGTGGATTTGCTAACCACGACGCGAGGAATACCTCACGCGAGTCCGTAGGGCTTACGCGGTGAAATAGTCCCACGCGGGCGTCCAAATTACGCGGCAATACCTCACGCGAGTCCGTAAGGGCTTACGCGGGTGAAATAGTCCCACGCGAGAATACCTCACGCTGGTCCACGTGATCTACGGGTGAAATAGTCTCGTGAATAGGATCGCTTATCGATATCGCGCAGCGGTCCCGCTGATCGTGAGCTTTCCTACTTTATATTGTAAGTATACTCCTATTTACTCTCATTGTTAGTAAGGCACAATGCATCGTTAATTGAGTTATCATACATGTCTCCGCTTTATTTTAGACTTATGATTTCATTACTGATTTCGGGCCACATATTTGGTACATGTCAGATCGACTTCCTGGGCCGCGTCACGCCGCAGTGAGTATAGTTGCCGATCCTCGCTCTTAGGATCACTGTTCACCGTTGAGAAGCTCCTCATTTCGAGGCTTATCCTCGTATTGTCTGTTGTTGTACATTCGTGGTATGGCGGCCCCGCCCCGCCGTGATTGTTATTCTTAGAGTGCGTAGTCACATAGGATTGGGTTGTAAAGAAAAAATGTCGCTTTATTGGTATAAGTTACGGAAGGTGGCCTTATCGGCTAGCCTGTTGATATTTTTTTATGTTTAATTATGTTATCACTGTATGTTCCGCCGCTATTCTCGACGATGTATGCAAGGGTGCCTGTGTAGGCACTACCACGCCCGGTCGTCGTGACACTTTCATAATCAGTCAAATGCTTTTCGAATACCAGGCAATTGTGGTTTAGAAAAGCATGATCTCACAGCTTAACTAGTATGCATTTTGTTGAATTGTTCTTGTCTTGCAGAAGAACTATTACTCGAGCCATATTTAGCGTTGAAGATTTCTATTGATTGGACACGAAAAAATAAGAAATGGAGAATTGGTGTAGTGATAATAAGCCTAAAATGCAACATCCTGGAACTAAACATGATGATAGCAAACCTCTTATGAAAGTGAAAACATCCGGTTTCCTCATCATCTCTATCGTCTCCTTCAGCATCAGAATCATCACTGGAACTTAGTAGTCAAAAGGACAATGAAGCATCTCCGTCCTCTCCCTATATGCCTAATCAGACACCACAATGGAGCATGATAAGTGCATCTCCGTGTGGTGAAGAGGCCCCGACATTTTCTGATATTCCTGAATGGAATGAAACCAACAACCCTATGGCGATGAAGTCTCCTCCAGTGCATAACATGGGTCATCCTTCGGGTTATGATCCTAATTGTATTCCATCGTCTATATTTTCGAGCAAGCCTAATAATGGTATGGAATGGAATACTGCTTCAAATGAGTCATTGTTTAGTATTCATATGGGAAACAACAGCTTCTCTAGAGATCAGTTCAACATGTGGTACAGATGCGGAGAACTCATAAAGCAAGAAGAGTGGAGTAATTCTCCATATCACCTGAAGTTAAATCCAATGAAAAGAAAAACCTCTCTCCCAACCTTCCCCCTCTTGTTGAGATGGCAACAGAGAAAGAGGTAAAGAGTGAAACTATACTGGAGAGTCCCCGTATGCAAGAAAAGATTGTTGAACCCCCCCAAAATAGTCCCAGCGGAAAATCATGATCATGACAATAACATCAAAGAAAAGACGACATTATCGATGAAGTTCAGCATTCTCCCTCAACGCCCAACAAGTCAGATGGTAAAGTTGTTCCCCCGACTGAGGCATTTCATGCTACCTCGCCCCGCCTCTCCAATGAGTGGAAACAGCAGCAGTTACTTTGCATTTCCAGTGTAAGATTTCATTTTCATGATTTCCATATGCGCTAAAATATGCTCCAAAAGACATACACTTTTCCCCTCATCAAGTTTGGGGTAATGCAATGCACTATGGTTTTCTTTTTTGCTTCTATATGTGTGGGGATATCATGTTAGCACATTGCATCTAAAACTATCCTACATATCAGTTCTGTATGTTCTGATTCTAAACACAAATATGCGGATTGTCCTTCCTAAGATAATTTACTCTGCCTCTTTCATGGACCATGTGTTTACTTGTTTCAATGATGCATAGATATTTTGTCTTTGATCAGAAAGTTGCACTCTCCATGTGGTACATTCACATAATGTTATGAGTTACTAATGTAAAAGGCATAGGTTATCCTTCCTGGCTTTGTGAACAGACGTCTAACAGTATCGACACAGAAGCAAAAACATCAAATATCACATGCTAGCTTTCATTAAATAAGCCTTACAAACTTGTAGAAATTTTAGTATCTATCTTGTTGGTCTTTTTTTGGTTAAGTCTGCTCTGCTAGTAGTTTATTCAATGTATGAAATACAATGGTTTTTAATGGTTTTTGGTTTGTTGCAGACTACTTTATGATGATGAGAAAACTGACTCACTCAAACCTCCCTCCGCGAAAATGGAGAGACCTCAACCTCAACCAGAAATGCAGCCACAATCACCGCAAAAGTCACAGCCACACTCGAAGCCAGAGTCAAAACAACCAGTCACAGCCTAAACAAGCCAGAGTCGATAACATTACACTTCTACTAGCTGGACGCTGGAGTAATGGAATGCCAATAAAGCTCTTGTATAGCCAACAAAAAAAAAGGATTTTCCCATAGCTCTGCTAAGCAACAAAATGCAATGTTGAGCTCTTTTGAGGAATAGTAGTAACTTCATGTGTTTTCAGTAATTGTGTTAATTTATCAGTTCCAAATGCAGGTTAATTTTCTCCCAACCACAATATAGCATTAACACCAAAGACAATAACGCATACCCAAAATACTGGTGCTCCCAGGAAAAAAAGCAAATTGAACGATGAATCTTACGTCACCGCATGTACCAGGAATACATGGGCAACATCAAACTTACAGAAACATTTTAACCCAGTAGTTTATCCAGGATGATTGCTGAAAACAAATACCATTCAGCACACCCCAACGAACTATTAAGTAGAATACCACTCAAATGAGACAAACAGATGAATGGGGAGCATGATATGAAATACAGATTCTTCATCTGACAAAGTACTTTGTAGTCATAACTCATAAGCTCCAAGAAACAAAAAGAAGAGGCCGAATGACAAGATACGAAAACATACGGCAATTGTAAGATAAAAAAATCGAGGATAGTAGTAACCATGCAGCTGGAATGAAAGATTACAAGATCCATCAGCATAGTTAGGTGGATAGAAGCACGATAACAATTCCATCCCTTAACCTTTTAACCACTTTATTCAGTTGTAATTTTAACAGTCTATCTTGGGTCCACCCTGTACCAAATTTTGCAGTCTCCTAACAAATTGAATCCTCGTAACTAAAATAGCAATACTAGAAAAGGCGAACAAGCAGAGGATGAAAGAGAACGTCGAGCACAACTTTCGTGTCACCCTTTTCTTTTAGGAAGATTAAATTACGATATTAACCTTCCTTATATATTCAGCCATATGTGCGTGTGTGAAAGGATTTTATGGTCCCACACAATTCCTTTTTTTCTCATATCCAACTACAAACTGAATGCAAAATCAACACTTGCCATATTTCTTTCTTTCTGTTCTTTTTTTTGTTTTTCAAATTTTTCCGGTGTTCAATATGGAAGAGGATTCATGTAGTTAAACCTATTACAGATTTATAAAAAAAATATAATACAGCAAACGTGGCAGAGTAGTAGCTCAATCAATTTCACCTTCCTCAACATCAATATGATCACTTGGGACAGTAGCCGGTTCACACTCTTCCTCATCATCATCGACCTTCATGTACAACCCCAGTTGCTCCAAAGGATTACTGCCTCCGAATTTGAAGCTACCTAACCCGTCCTGGGAATGATCCGGACTGGTTTCGTCTACCGAGCTATGTAATTGATCAGTAGGGAAAGTAGTCAGCATCTCCAAATCCTCAAGGAACTTTGAATTCTCATTAATCTCTACGGTCTTTTCCATCTGCACAAACCAACGAAAGTCCGTTTGATATTTTAGCTCAAGCATACGCAACTTTAAGCACTTGACCTTCTACGACATGATATTATTTTCTACTCACCGAGTAATGCTGTCTTCCGCTTCTCTATCGAGCTCTCCTCTTAGCCTCACCGCAGCTTCCACTTCGCACGCCTGAGCTTCTTCAAGCTTTGGCTTACGCTCGCAACTTAGCTTTCTCGCCATGGAAATTGACTTTATCAGCTTCCAATTCACATGCAAAATAATTATCTTCCATGTTGAATATTGGGAGATAGGGGTTTACCTTTCCGCTCTGATCTCAACTTCCTCCATTTCACGACGAAGTTTCTCCGAATCGCCTTCTCGACCTTTATAGCAAATTTACAGGATGGAATGACACGCTGTAAAAATGAATGGAAAAAGCGATTCTTCTCTCGAAATGGTCAATAGCGATAGCATGCCTATTAACAAGCAAATCATACTCACCTCAACGAGTGTCTTCTCTGAGGTTTTAAAATTGTATCCGCAAATCTGTTCTTCAGGAGAGCAGCCCTATAGAGCTTTCCAGGGGAGACCGTCCTGTCACTTGGCGCACTTCCCGCTAAGGTGTTAAAAATACGACAGATGAACCCACAAATTAATCGAGGCAAAAGGAAATAAACCAATTTTTCTTATGTTACCTTTATCTTTAACATTAAAAAAAAAAATCAACATTTCACTTCTCAACTCACCATCTTGATATGCTTCTGACTCAACAGAGAATGGCATTTGCTGAGAACTTTGTTCCAGCTGGTCCACCCCACTGATAGACTCTGGACACTAAACAATAAGTGAGATAGCAATATATACCAAGTCGAGGGATGGACATAAGAAAATAACCTGACTACAGGATCTCTGACCGCCTGACAGAGCTACGAAATCCGTTTCACCTAATGCTTGAAAACCCCCCACCCCAACCAAAACAAAACCTTCCTCTTCATTCCTGAGGTTTATTCTCTTAAATGGGTTAGCGCACTCTCGCTCCGTTCTATAAAAGCTCTATTCAGGAGAAAATAGATCCCCTAAAACCATTCCACTAATCACTAGTCATCAAACTTCCCAAACCTCGCAAATATTCTGCAGATGTATGCACTTCCTACATTTCAGATAAGCGCTCCGTTCCAAATTCAGGATAACCATCAACAAAATATAAATCAGAAAAGAAATACTTATCAAGAAATACCAACCAGAAAAGAACTCACGATTCCCATCAGCTAAACTATTGCCAGCTTCTTTTCCATCTGCCTTTGCTGGCTGATGCGCGTAAGATGCACACACTTTTAAACGCAAGTGCACGTTATCGTATCAAGTAGTATAGTCTTAGATAAGACCGAATATCGTCCTCTAGGATTAGGGTCCAAGTATCAGTTATCTATTTTCTAGTATCTATTTGGTGAATTAATGATTGATTGTTTGGTTTGTAACTAAGAGTTATGAAAGCTAATTAAATATAAAGATTTAATTCAGATGTGATGAGAATAGGGCTTCTATGTATCCTTACTATCCGCTTATGCTACTTACTAATACACTAACTTATGGTGTTCTTCTTTTGAAGAAAGAAAAGCAGTTTCTGAAATAGTTTTATACTCCCGTTAGGGTTATATAAACACTCAACCCAGATTGTTCCTTACCTAACTTTCGATAAGTGGTAACGCTATAGGAGGATTAAGCACAAAACCTAGTTGGCGAAGTCACGCACAATGCGCAAAAATTAGGGTTGTTAAGCCTCTCATCAACGCTTACAAATCTAATTGAGGTATTTTCATCCCCAATTCAAGATCTATACCCAACTTACAAAGATATTCACAATCCCCTTTTCGTAATCGATTAGAAATCATATAGTGATAACTAGTTGTCAATTAGCTACCAAGAATTCAACTCGATTATTGGATAGATCTCTCAATAAGAATAATCACCATAAGCGCATTAATTTATAACATAAGGTTCAAGAAATTCAACATAGAAAGCCTTATAAGAGAATTAGTTCATAGCCATGAATATGACAAGAACTAATTCAAAGTTCATCATGCAAAACCGAATTAAAGAAAAGAAAAAGGAAAGAAATTACTAATGTTTAGGTCTCCAATCTCCTAGGCAAGAAAACCTTGTGTTTGGCAAGAAAGGGAACCCTTTAAAACTGCCTAGGGTTCTCCTTTTATAGGTTTAAAAACGCCTCATTCTTTTCCTTGCAGGCCTGGCCCAAAAATCCGTCAAAAGACCTAAAATTTCCGCGTCGTGCCGCCTGGCGATGGGCGCGGAAGTTCTGAAATCTCCGGGTGTTTTGCGCCGCGCTCGATATTCGCTGCTCGAGAGCCATGCGCCAGATTCGCTGCTCGGCGGAGCCGCGGCTGAGTCTTCGCCTCCGGAATAGTGGCGCCGCGCACGATATTGGCGTCGCGGCTCTGGATCTTCTGCACCTTCTCTAAATGATAGGCGCCGCGCCTCGTGATTCGATCGGCAGGAGGCCGCGCTGTCCGGGTTTTAGCCTTGTTCGCCACTTTCTCTGTTACTCGCATCTCCTCTTTCGCCCTCTTTTTGCTCCTTTTCCGCCATTTGGCCACTTTAACCACTTTGACTCAATAGAAAGAAAAACTATCCTAATACGACACTTATATGTGCAAAATGGGACAAAAGACTAATTAAAACAGACTCAAAAGGTGTATATAAAATACACCGATCAAATACCCCCAAACTTAACCTTTGCTCGCCCTCGAGCAAAGATAGAAAGAAATACAATAAAAGACTCAAAAGAATGAAAATAAGGGACTCCCTGTCATTAATCACTTTTGCTGCATAGATGTTAACTAGAAAAACATGAAGGTTAGCAGAATAATATGCAGGAACATATAGCATGGAATTTCAACACATTGAGCTAGATATTTCGCAAACTCATACTTATCATGCTTAAATGGAAGTCCATATACTAAATCATGCATATAAATTCAAGAATTCCTATGGCCTGCTTACTTGGTATTCTCCACTAATTCTGGATATGCATAAAAGAGATCTTCAGGACTTTGAGGGTTGTAATGTTGGCTTAGGTAGGGGTTGGTAAAGATAGGCATTTAGGCTCATTTTTCTGTACCATAAGCTCTTTGGCTTTTCAATTTTTCCCTTTTTCTTTTGATTCTTTCCTTCACTTCAATTCTATCCTTCCCCTCTTTTGTTTTGGGAGAGTGAAGTGTATTATACTAATAGGCACCCCCAAACTTAGGCTTTTGCCTCTTTCTTATTACTTTTTTTTTATCAAAGCAACAAACTCATTCACTCTTTTTGTCTCTTTTTTAACACAATTGATTCCACTATTTCATATTTGCACTTATGGTACAATTTGTGGGAACATAGGGTGTCAAAGAAGAAGTTTCAAATTTAGGCTCAATGGGGCTAACTAGTGATATTTTTAAAGTACGGGATAGAAAAGAATGGTAAGAATTGGCTATCAAAGAAATGTCTGAGTCATTTCCCTATCATGCATATCCTAACTATTTCGCCTCAAATAGCAAGCAGTCATAACACATAAGCATTTATCATTTAGCATACATAACTCAAGCAAGAAACTCCAAATAGACAGATTCTGTGAGTTTTTGGCATATCTAACCTAAGTGTTTAGATAGTTGCTTCAATTCTTTTACATTATTCCACCTTACTACACTAGGTGTTTCTAGCAACTACAGCATACATGATCTTTGATAGGCAATTGTGACTCAAAAAAGAAAAAAATAAAATAAAATTGGTGACTCAAAATAAACACAAAAACAATCACAAAGACTTAAATAAAACATAACAAGACACAAATAAAACACCCCCAAACTTAAATCACACATTGTCCCCAATGTGTGCAATACTAAAAAAATATGGACAACTTCTTGACACAACACAATGGTCATAATGGAGGTCTAGAGGAAAAATTCGAATTTGCGGAAATATGGCTCTGAAGTTCTAGCCATGGCACTGCTAATCTTGTGGCTCTTACGAGTTACTGGCGCGTGCTCGATTTTAGCCATACGATCGCTTTTCCTTTTTTTCGCTTTTTTTTTGCTCCTTTTCCTGTTTTAGCTTTGATCCACGTCATCCAACAACACAAAACAAGAACCCAAGACCGTGAGATCGTTTCTAAGCAAAATAACATAAAATAAAGATGAAATTAAAATAACATAATTAAAAACATTGGGTTGCCTCCCAACAAGCCAATGTCTTTAACGCTTTAGCGGACGCAATTAACCTTCCGAGTGCCCATTGGATCCTTCGCGAATCGCTTGCAATCCGCAGAGTTATTGTTGCAGTCTCACTTCAACTACAACAATCGCCAAACAAGTGGCCTCAAATATACGATTATCCTCAAGTATACAAGCACGCTTGTTTTTAGGTTCTCTAATGTAGGGATCGGTGAGATTCCCTACATCTTTCAACTCTGTGGGTGCCTGATGGTATTGACTTCGTTTGGGAGTCAACTTTGATTGGTGGTGTTTCTTCCGCATAGGTACAAGAAAATATTTTCCAAGGAATCGAAGGTGAATAATTGATCTGCACTCTTCTCCTTCTCTACACCAACCGTCTTGCGATTCCTCAATAGTTGGATTTGGTTCTGCCTCAATTTGTTGTTCGTTGTTGAATATGATTGCGAGTTACGCTATTTGCGTTTCCAACTTCTTTATGCCCGACCTTATTTCGTCCCATGAATCGAGCTTGGAACCTCGTGAGATCGAGTATAGTTTCTCGTAATTCCTCCTCTCTGTTCCTCTATGGTTGGCTCTCATCATATGGACAAGAAAATCCATATCTAAAGTGTTCTGAACGAATCAAAGCCAACAAAAGATCACGGACTCGAATTTTCGTAAAAACTAAAAATAAAAATAAAAATTTAAAACCAAATTAGAAATTAAAAATAGATAATTTGATATTGAACTATTGCCTAGTCCCCTAACGGCGCAAAAACTTGATGCGTTAAGATGCACACACTTTTAAACGCAAGTGCACGTTATCGTATCAAGTAGTATAGTCTTAGATAAGACCGAATATCGCCCTCAGGATTAGGTCCAAGTATCGATTATCTATTTTCTAGTATCTATTTGGTGAATTAATGATTGATTGTTTGGTTTGTAACTAAGAGTTATGAAAGCTAATTAAATATAAAGATTTAATTCGGATGTGATGAGAATAGGGCTTCATGTATCCTTACTATCCACTTATGCTACTTACTAATACACTAACTTATGGTGCTCTTCTTTGAGAAAGCGGGTTTCTGAAATCGTTTTATACTCCGTTAGGGTTATATAAACACTCAACCCCAGATTGTTCCTTACCTAACTTTCGATAAGTGGTAACGCTATAGGAGGATTAAGCACAAAAACCTAGTTGGCCACGCACAATCACGCAAAATTAGGGTTGTTAAGCCTCTCATCAACGCTTACAAATCTAATTGAGGTATTTTCATCCCCAATTCAAGATTGCTTCACCCAACTCACAAAGATATTCACAATCCCCTTTTCGTAACTGATTAGAAATCATATAGTGATAACTAGTTGTCAATTAGCTACCAAGAATTCAACTCAATTATTGGATAGATCTCTCAATAAGAATAATCACCATAAGCGTCGTTAATTTATAACATAAGGTTCAAGAAATTCAACATAGAAAGCCATAAGAGAATTAGTTCCTAGCCATGAATATGACAAGAACTAATTCAAAGTTCATCATGCAAAACCGAATTAAAGAAAAGAAAAAGGAAAGAAATTACTAATGTTTAGGTCTCCAATCTCTAGGCAAGAAAACCTTGTGTTAAGAAAGGGAACCCTTTAAAGCGCCAGGGTTCTCCTTTATAGGTTTAAAACGCCTCTTCTTTCCTTGCAGTTCTGGCCCAAAAATCCAAAAGACCTAAAATTTCAGCGTCGGCGCGCCAGAAGTTCTGAAATCCTTCGGTGTTTTGGCGCCGCGCTCGATATTCTTGCTCGAGTCTTGCGGCCACAGATTCGCTGTCGGAGGAGCCGCGGCGAGTCCTTCGCCTTGAATAGTGGCGCGCGGCCGATATGGCGTCGCGCTCTAGATCTTCGCACCTTCTTCGAATGATAGCGCGCGCCCTGATTCGATCGGCAGGAGGCGCGCCAGTCTGGTTTTAGCCTTGTTCGCCACTTTCTCTGTTTTCAGCTCTGGCATCTCCTCTTTCGCCCTCTTTTTGCTCCTTTTCCGCTATTTGGTCACTTTAACCACTTTGACTCAATAGAAAGAAAAATTATCCTAATACGACACTTATATGTGCAAAATGGGACAAAAGACTAACTAAAACAGACTCAAAAGGTGTATATAAAATACACCGATCACTGGCGAACTGTGATCCTGTGGTCAAACACCAGCATAAAAACACGTATTAGGTTTCCAATAACTCTAAAGCAGGTCCGATGGCAATAAACACGTGAGGTTCATTTAGAAACTACTATGCTCTCTCTTCTCCTGGTCATCATGATCAGATGTTCTTTGAGCTTCAGACTCATCATCAGAAGAGCTACTAGAATCTGAATCTGGATGGAAGGGAGATGCAGGAAATAGTTAAGAGAGCATTGGGAATTCCAAGTGTTAGGATTTGAGTCCCAAATCCAACCTAAGGACATCTGATTACTTCAGCTAAAGTTCATTTGTTGTTCAATGCTCTCACTAAGAATTTATATATATTAGGTCATACGAATCCATTCTCCTATGCGAGCAAAGAGAAACCAAGACTGGTCCGATGTGCCTAGTAGAGAAATGATAAGCAGTGCTTTCACAGAGTCGCATGCGTCTGAAAAGCAAGCAAGCAAGAGGAGAATTGGGACAATTTGTTAATCAGAAAGTATGGGCAAATCAGTCCCTATGGCACTGGCCTATATTCGGTTCCGTAGACATGATGATACCGGGAAGAATTCAAATTTCAATCGATGGGAAGCCATGCCTTTTGAGAGCTTGGCGGAGGAAGCAAGGAAGCACTACACTCGATAAGGCATGTCTTTGTACAAGATGGATGGCAATAAGTCGGACGATTTAGTCTGCGTGAAATCGAGGCATGAAACAATGGCTCAACAGGATGGATCGATTGGAGTAGAACCTAATTGCCGCTTTTACATGCAGAAATACAAGGAACGAAGTGATTTCGCCAACACCTCAATCGCCTTCCTTGGAGTGTAAACTAGTGACAACACGAGGAACTCAGAGTGGGTAACATGTTAACCATCATCCATTGGAAGTGCAATCGCAAATTTGACCAAATTTGCATATAGGAAAAGGGACCATACTCAAACTTATCTTAAATTACACATTGATTTTGCAAGTAAAAAAATTCATGTTCCTATCGAAATGGATTCGTATGACCTAATATGAGCTAACTGCATAATGGCAGGATTTTTCTTTTCCGTGAAGTATGGGATACATGCCCTATCTCCCTGTCTATTGAGTTTTATGGCGACCTAGTTGCTCTGCATCTTTTGACTGTGGCTTCTTATTCTTAATACACACATCATTATATTAATTTGCAATTACTCTTAACACTAATCCATCAGAGGCATGTTAAGGAAACTCTGGTGGAATTAAGCAAAGAGCTCAGAGGTGAAATAGAGATTTCTTTAGGATTCTGAATATTGGTGTGGTAAAGGATAATGAATGATGAAACAATATTACCTAGCAAAACAAGAAAAGAAATGATGAGACAATCAACGATGCCTGAAATTTGGAGAAATTTTGAGATCAAGATAAACCAAACGAGATCACAAGCTCAAAGGGAAGATGTTTCTTACGAAGACTTAAGTTCATTAAAAAAAGAGGAAGGAAGTGAGGAACGTAGGTGCATTATAATGGATAGAAGTGGAAATTAAGAATGTCTTTCACGATGCAATTATTTTCTACATTGCTAATTGATTCAAGATGTTATAAGCATAAGGGATTTGTTTATTTATCTTCAACATTTTGTGGCAGTGGTTTGTTTTACCCTATTTAGGCCACGAGCCACTTGTAAAGATGTATGCTTGATTATAAAATAAGCCCTACTATAATTTCATGAAATGGTGGAATATAAATTTTCATAAGGTGTGGTGTGGTGTGGGAGTGATGCTTATGACACCAAATTTATTTGAGGTCAAAATGACACTCCATTTTTCATTGCAGAAAATCCGGAATCAGGTCTATCTGTTCCAAGGTATCGCATTACGCAGGGGTGCCAAAGGAACTGGGATGAAATCAATAACTAGCACTTTCCACGCGATATTGTTGACATTTATGGTTTCATCGTTGATCCCGGTTACACAGAATGGTATGGCCTATTATGCCTCATCTTTTCCTTCAGAATTTCAAATTTATTAGAGAACAAAGCGTATACACATTTGAAACACTCGAGTCAAGTTTTCTTTGCAAACTCGATCCAATGTTGAAAGATTACCATCTTTCTGGAATATTCAACACGTCTACTTGGATTCCATCTTCTATTTTACCTTTTCTTAAAGTTTGCCTGCTATTTCATACATCTAACGACCACTAAACGTTATCTGTGTGGTTATTGGAAAACTTTGTTATATAGGACTCGATACTTTTTCGCACCAAGGAAAGGGCACAACCCACTCCAAGGGAGGGCATATTACCAACTCTTAGAATGTCTTGGAGTAAGGACATCTGATTACTTCAGCTAAAGTCCATTTGTTGTTCAATTCTCTCACTAAGAATTTGTATATATTAGGTCATATGAATCCATTCTCCTATGCGAGCAAAGAAAAACCAAGACTGGTCCGATGTGCCTAGTAGAGAAATGATAAACAGTGCTCACAGAGCTGCATTGCCCTTTCGATGTCCGATCCCGGATACCATGACTTGCCTTCAAACGGGCTTCACCTTCAAAGGAGAGTAATCGATCTGCGGACAGCAAGGCCAATGAAGATCAAGTATGCCAAAAAAATAGGATACACTGTAGTGTTTTGTTCATATTCCTGCGCAGTTAAGAGCAAAATTGTCCCCTGAAAAAGAAGCAAGCTGGGCAAGAAGGAGAATTGGGACAATTTGTTAACTGTAAAGTATGGGGCAAATCAGGTCCCTATGGCACTGGGCCTATATTCGGTTCCGTAGACATGACAGATACCAGGAAGAATTCAAATTTCAATCGATGGGAAGCCATGCCTTTTGAGAGCTTGAGGGAGGAAGTAAGGAAGCACTACACTCAGATGGAAGGCGTGTCTTCGTACAAGATGGATGGCAATAAGCTGGACGATTTAGTCTGCGTGAAATCTGAGGCATGAAACAATGGCTCAATAGGATGGATCGATTGGAGTAGAACCTAATTGACGTTTTTACATGCAGAAATACAAGGGAATGAAGTGATTTCGGATCAACACCTCAATCAGCTTCCTCTTGGAGTGTAAACTAGTGACAGCCACACAGGGAACTCAGAGTGGGTAACATGTTAACCATCATCCATTGGAAGTGCAATCGCAAATTTGATCAAATTTGCATATACCTAATGATCGTAAGGAATGAGGAAAGAAGGGACCATACTCAAACTTATCTTAAATTACACATTGATTTTGCAAGTAAAGAAATTTCATGATCCCTATGTACTGGTTTCGTTATAGAACTTTCTTCCGTTAGATCATTGCCTTTATCTTTGCCCCGTGAATTGTGAAGAAACAAGCTTTTCTATCAAAGCATTACATTAATCGAGAATGCAACGGAAGGTATCAGCGACGACGCCGCAAAATAGAGATCATCATAATGCCGCAAAGATAACCGATCAAATAAATGCGCAACTACAAAAATAAGAAAACAGATGTGACTTAAAAGAGCAAAACGAAAGAAGGAAAACTACTAGAGTACTAGTATCTCATTGCAATACTATTCAAGTCAAGAGTATAGATCGGATAAACACACACACAAAAATTGAGCATTAGAAGTCAACGATCGCGTGAGAAATGTCTGATCCGAAAAGTAAAGCGTAAATAAAATTGGATGGGGAAGGGAAAGAGTGCTACCGTGACATTTGCATTTGACGAGATCAAGAGTGGCGGCCGTGAGCGTGAGTCCACAACTTAGGATACCACCAAGGTACAGAGCGTAGAATCTGCGGTGAGTACATCTCAATCTTTCCAGTTCGCAGTGCGGGAATCGGGAAGCTCTCGCCGCGAGTAACGGTTTGGGAGTGAATGAACAAAAGGAAGATGTTGGTAGCAGAGAAAGCTTGGAAGAAGAGGCGATGGCGGTGATTTCCACGACGGTGGCGCAGAGAGAGATCGGAAGCAAGGAGCAAATTGGGGACATTTCTCACATTTTCGGTTCTAGTTTTTGCCCACCCTCATTTTTCCCTTTCTTCCTGCACTCTCTCGTCGCCCATCATTGAAATGGAAAACTTCATCACGGAAAAATCCCTTATCTCTAACCACGCATCAGCCTGTATCGTGACCGAGCATTGCCACCCTTCCAATGACGTAAATTTTTCGACCAATGTCGATAAACGAGAACGCGAAACAAATAATAGAAAGACCCATGTTTAAAAGAGCAAATCTTCTATGAATAATCGCTACCCAATTTATAACTAACCGTAAAAAAGGTGACTTGAAATCAATCCTCCAATTTGCGTAACCTCTCCGCGAACTCAGATTCAATGAAGAACATAGCACTATAGTAATTGTCTTCACCAAGTACTCAATAGTGCAATCAAGACCTACAGTGTAATCACAAAAGTACGTAAATATCTCAAATTCGACGAAGAGGTAAGGCGTCAGGTTATACATTGTGTGACGGAGAGGGTGAAAAGTCGTGGAATTAAGGTGGGACCAACGACACCAAAGGCAGATAAGGGAGTGAATAATGAGAGACTCTTGAGAGACATTCAAGAAGAAGGTCATCTGGGAATGCAGAAATGGTGAGTCCGGTGGGTAAAATGGAGGAAATGATGGTCGGAAAAAGTCCGGGAGAAAAAGGGAAGAGGAAGAGAAAATAAAAATTGGCTAAATAGAGCATCTCACGCGCTGATTTTGAGTGTATTACACTCATGATGCCATGTGAGCAAAAACATTGTTTAATTAGAACAAATTCGATAGTCGGAGTGCTCAATAGGTACAAGGCTTAGTTAAGGTGTTCAAGTGAGAATCTGGACGACCACGAGGGGCTGGCGATACAAAACCCTTCAAAGCCCAAATGACACAATACTTGTTTCAAACAAACAAGATCCACTACAGTGGATAAAAGAGGTTGAATGATGAAGAATAGAGCGAGATGAATTCACAGAAAGAAAAGCTCCAAATTCTGCTTATTGATCTGCTTTCACTCTTTTGCTCTTGATACATATGATACAACAAACAGGGAAAGGTACTAATATCCTTTAAAAGACCAGCATAAATATAGCTAGTTTGAGATTGACACACAATTGAATATCATCAATTCCTCTACGAATCTCTATCAGATTATGCACCACTGCTGATCATATGACAACTCCTGTAAGTAGATTAGTAGGTGAAGACAAAAAATAATTTGATAAGTAGGTGAAGACAAAATTTTGTTCAATGCTCGAATCACCAATAGTCTCCACATGAGCATAGGCCATCCTTAAAATGGTGAAATCTCTTTGCATCTCTGACTACAATTTCCCTATTAACAATCTTGGCAATTAGCTTAATTGTTGTATGACAGTCTCCACATATCCGAAGATTCTTAATCACCTGAATTGTACTACCAGGGACAGAATTCATGACCCCAAAAGCAACAGCGAGCTTCTCACTGTGAACTCGTAATGTCAGTCCTTTCTCTTCCTCCTCAACATCATGAAGATCAGAGGTCGTGTTGGGTACATAGCCAGCTATTTGCAGCTTTACAGATAATTCTTCCAAATAAGCATAAATCTTCTCATGTTGAGGGTGTTCTCTATCACCAACCAGAAACACATGAACCCTGCCTTTAAGTTCAAGCAGGCTTAACCCAGGAGGTTTACTTAATCCACGATTTTTCATAAGTATCCTCATCTTGTCTACATCTTCCCACCTTCCAGCATCAGCATATATGTTCGAGAGCAAAACATAATACCCGCAGTTTGTTGGGTCTAATTCAAACAAGTTTCTAGCAGAAATCTCCCCAAGCTCGACATTCTTGTGCATCCTGCATGCAGCTAGAAGAGAACCCCAAATGACAAAGTCAGGTGTCACCTTCATTTCTTTTAGCAAATTATATGCCTTGGCAAGGAAACCAGCACGTCCAAGAAGATCAACCATACAAGCATAATGCTCCACTCCTGGTTGTATGCAAAATCTAGGCTCCATGGCCTTAAACCAATACCATCCTTCATCCAGCAACCCAGCATGGCTACAAGCTGCTAGGACAGAGACAAAAGTAATATAATTTGGTTTTACCCCAGCTGAGTTCATCTCATAAAACACTTGAAGGGCTTCCCTGGCTCTCCCGTGCATACCATAACCTGCAATCAAGGCAGACCACGATTTCACATTCTTTTCCTTCATACTATTGAACGCATTCCTTGCCATCCCTAATCTCCCACATTTGCAGTACATGTCAATCATGGACGTGCCCACATATACATTATCCTCTAGGTTCATTTTTATAACCTAAAGAGATCAAAGTCAATTAGACAACTGGAAACATCAATATAGTGGAAATTAAGGAGTCAGAAAGAATGCAGCACTTGTAAAAGTGATTAGTCCTAGAAGAACCTGATCATGTATGCACTTTCCAGCCTGAAGAGCTCCTGAATGTGCACAAGCCAACAAGACGGCTGACAAGGTGACAGCATTGTAGTCAACCTCTCTATCCCATGCCAAGGAACCAAAAATTTCCATTGCCTGAGCTGAAAGTCCGTGTTGAGCATAAACTGCAATCATAGAATTCCATGAAATGATGTCCTTCTCAGGCATCACGTCGAACATCTTCCTGGACAAATCAACCTCACCACACTTAGCATATGCATCAATCAGTGTATTCCCAACTCCCATGTCTTCATCGAATCCCCTTTTCGTGACAAAGCCATGGAGACCTTGGGTAAGGGTCTTCCCTGAAATACGAGAACAAGCGGAAAGCACGGAAACCATGGCAACTGAGTCAAGAGGAACTAGTTCTTCTGCTTGAGCTGCCAAGAGCTCTTTAAAAAGAAAAAGTGCTTGTTGTGGGTAGTCATTTTGGACGTAGCCAGTTATCATGGAGGTCCAAGAAACAACATTCTTTTGAGGAATTTGATCAAATAGCTTTCTTGCATCAGCAAGTTGACCACACTTGGAGTACATATCAATGAGAGCGGAGGATACAAAAAAGTCGGTGTCATAACCAAAGATTAAAGCTTGCTGGTGGGTCTGTTTGCCGGAAGTGAGATCGGAAAGGGAGGAACAGGATTTGACGGCGCAGGGGAAGGTGGAACGGTTTGGTTTGAGAGAAAGCTTTCGCATGGAAGAGAAAGCTCGAAGGGCTTCGACGGAGTCACCGCTTCGAGCCAAGTCAGCAATGATAGAGTTCCACGAGAACACATCGGATTTGTCTAAGAAGAACGTGGCCACGTTGGGATTAGTGTTCTTCATTTATGAACTTGTGGCTTGAGCTGTTTAACAAGTTCAGACGACTACTAATGCGTTTATGCCAACATATTAACTTTCTATTAGCGCCTATTCACTACACTGGAATTTGGATTTTGAAATATCCCAAACATTAGCCTTTATAAATAAAAGATCGCCTAGTAATCATTAGTAATAGAAAAAGAAAGCTTCAAAAGATCAAATTTAGCTTGATATTTTCAATAGCTTATTATAATAACTCACATACAAGTGACCTACAATATCAAGAATTTCAAATACTACAAATTGAAACAATAATCCATCGCTAGTGACGGCAGATGGACCGTTTGGACTGAAATTGTCAGATTAAAATGGATTGAATCAATAGATTGGTCAAAGCTCAACCAGTCCAAAATTTACATGAACTAAGATGAGCGATTCAAGATAAACTAAATGATTGGTCATAATCCAACTTGCCTAATTTGACTCATTACTTTTATAAATTTTAAATTTAAATTTCATGGTACTTCCATTCCCCAGCTTAGCAGCAAAATGGAGCAAGTTTGATTGAGGTATGTGGGATTAAGGGAAAGGAGAGATAAGAAATCATGTCTTCTTACCGAATTTTTTTTTATCTAAAATTATGAATGTCTATCTCAAATTCTCTACTATTTTTAGATATTTCTATATAATATTTGTAAATAGTAGAAAAACGAAAGGGTTAGCTAGTAATAGAAGAGATTTGGGTGGTTGCATATAAAAGGCAAAGCAATTGTATTAATTTGTTAACATGGTGGTGATTGGTAAAAATCCTACTAGTGTCGCGCCCCGACTTTTTCCAAGTCTTTACTTAGAGTGTGATGACACTTGAATAATTATTTCTCACCAGGAGCACCATTTAATTCTCTTTATTTTGAAATTTAGACTTATATTTAAATGTGTAACTATTAATAACAATAAAAGTAATAAAAGTAAAGAAATCTGTTTATGAATCTATTGAAAATATAACGCGAGTCCATGTTCGTGCAATATTGTTTCTACATATAAACATAATGACAGTGATTATTCTAAGTTTGAAAGGAGATAATCTCACATGGACATTGCCCGAGATACTGAAACTGACATTCTAAACATGACAAGTACCAAGTCTGAAACAAAGGATTTGGTACGACAAAGAGGCTGTGGGACGATCGCTAGCCTTGACGTGGAGTCTTTCCCCTATCACGCTTTCCTGAAACATGTTAAATAAAGAGTCAGCCCTATCATCCGGGGCTGAGTGAGAACCTTACCCTGCAATTCAAAGTAACACCACAATATTCCAAGTGCAATCACATTATAACGTAATAAGCATATTGCAAAAACATATTAGGTTACAACACTTTTAAATATGCAGCAGTTTCTCATAGGAAATTCTTAGTTTAACTAACACTTTATTTTATCTCGTATTATACGTTAAGACATCCCCTTGCATTTCTATATATTTGTTGTATTTATATATTTGTGAACGCGTATTCACTTTTCATATTTGTCATGGTGTGCAATCCGATCCATTCTATTTACGTATTTGTAAACACGTATTCACTTTACGTTTTGTTGCGGCGTGCAACCCGATCCATTATGTTTACGTATTTGTGAACGCGTATTCACTTTACGTTTTGTTGCGGCGTGCATCCCGATCCATTATATTTACGTATTTGTGAACGCGTATTCACTTTATGTTTTGTTGCGGCGTGCAATCCGATCCATTATGTTTACGTATTTGTGAACGCGTATTCACTTTACGTTTTGTTGCGGCGTGCAACCCGATCCATTATGTTTACGTATTTGTGAACGCGTATTCACTTTACGTTTTGTTGCAGCGTGCAACCCGATCCATTATATATTTATATATTTGTGTTAACACGTATTCACTTTTCATATTTTTCAGATGGTCAAATAAATAATATTCTCTTTCCCAACATTCCGCCATTCATACTTGTAATGATTATAACTTTTCAACCATAACTCCAACTAAGGCGTTTCTCAAGCTGCAACTAAGGTAAGACGGGGATCTTTCACTGTACCAAATTTTATTTAAAACTACTTTGGGTAACTAACATAAACTTATCCTCAAAACAACCACAAGAAATTTGTTTCGGCAAATTTTTTATTAAACAAAACCAAATATTAAAATAGTCATAACTCCTAATCTGTAAACCCGTTCAAGCCCCATAAAATCTCAAAACGATGAGAACAGAGAGCTACACGTCTCCATGTGAACAATACTTTAATATTCTGTACCATTTGGTACAGTTTTACACTTTTATTCGCTGCCCTTCCTGTATCTTGATAGATCCGAGGCAGAAACTTTAAACAGCGATAACTCTCAATCCATAAGTCAGATAGACATCCGTAAGGTCTCAAAATATCCACAACAGAGAGATCTAGAACTTTCATTTAACACAAATTTTCATATTTGTCACGGATTTGTACAGTTTTACGTTTCAACGTTCTGCCCTTCTGGATTCCGATGAATCTGAGGCAACAACTTCAAACTACAATAACTCTCCACTCGTAAGTCTGTTTTAACCCCTCTTTGGATATATCTGTCCGTAACAGAGAGATTTACAACTATGTAAATTTTTATATAATTCTAATAAGTAAAACTCAATAAAAATAGTCCGTAATTATGCCTTTTCGGATTTCAGTAACAATTTTAGTAACACTAAAGGGTGTATTCAATTAGGATTTTAAAAGATTTTTTTTGGGATAAGTAAGTCTTATGGATTTTAAAAGGATATTTAGGATTGTTATGATTTTAAAAGACTATTTTGACAATCAAAATTTCTTATGTTTGGATTTTAAAAAATTTATCATAAAATTTATAAAGATTTGAAAGGACCACATGAATTTTTTCTCCAATCCTTTTGCTCTCATCATCACCACTTTTTTATAATTCTTCATCACTAGTTTTCAATGTAAAATATATCAAAAACCGTTATTATACTTCTAAAATAACAATATATAGTATTCCAAATTCCATTTAACTATTCTTTCTCATTAATTGTCTAAAATATTACTTAATTCTATAAATAACAATAAAAAGTTTAACCAAATTACAATAACAATAGTTCAACAAAATTATAACTCAAATAGTTCAACCAAAGTACTAAATAGTTCAACCAAATTAAAATAAAATAGCACAAACAAATGTAAGAATCTCATGATTTCTCTTATTACAGTTGAATTTTTCACATGGCTTGAGGGCCTACAACTAGGGGTGGCAAATGGGTCGTTTGGGCGAAAGTTGGGCGGGTCAAAATGGGTTGAAGTTGTAGATGAGTCAATATCCAACTCACCCAAAACTTACATGGACTAAGATGAGCGGATCAAGATGGGCTAAATGATGGGGGTGAGGGTGGAGGGGGTGAGTGTGGGTAGGGTGGTGGGGGTAGGGGTACGTATGGGGTATGAGAAAAAAAATCATATTTTTATAAATTATTTATAAAAGTAAAAAAAATATAAAATAAAAATTGAGATTGCGGCAGGGCTGGGTAAGGGTAGGGGGAGGTAGGATAAAATTTCATTTTTTTTTTATAAAAGTAACAAAAAATATGAAATATAAATTTGAGGATGAGTGGGGGTGGGGTAGGCGGGGTTAGGACAGCAGAGGAGGTACGAAAAAATTATATATTTTTTTATAAAAGTAAAACAAATATGAAATAGAAATTTGATGATGGGGTGTGGGTGGAGGGGGTAAGTGTGGGTAGGTGTGGGTATGGGGTAAGAAAAAAATTCATATTTTTATAAATTATTTATAAAAATAAAAAAAATAAAAAATTGAGATTGGGGT
Organism: Przewalskia tangutica; assembly: GCA_029844215.1. Taxonomy (NCBI): domain Eukaryota; kingdom Viridiplantae; phylum Streptophyta; class Magnoliopsida; order Solanales; family Solanaceae; genus Przewalskia; species Przewalskia tangutica. The sequence continues at coordinate 111,497,240 of CM056733.1, read as the reverse complement.
AGAGTGGGGGAGGTAAGATAAAATTTCATATTTTTAATAATTATTTTTATAAAAGTAACAAAAAAATATGAAATAGAAATTTGAGGATGAGGTGGAGGTCGAGGTAGACGGGGTTAGGGCGGTAGGGAAGGTAAGAAAAAATTCATATTTTTATAAAAGTAAAAAAAAATATGAAATATAAATTTGAGAATGAGAAAAAGTCTAATAGGTTAGACTGTGATTGTTTATAAGATTTGCTATTTATACATTCCATTAAAAAGTCCTCTAAAATTTATATTTTTAAAAAATCTTTCGAAATCTCAAAATTTTGAATAACAAAAGACTTTTTGTTAGTCTTTTAAAATCATAATTGAATACCACTAAATTTGAACACTCTATTTAAAAAATACTAATAGTCTTTGAATACCACAATGAGTGGGAGGCCACGTCATCAAGGTAATTTGAGAACAATTGGTCACTCACTCACTCGGGGCTTTTAATTATAGGTGACAAATAAGTTTTAAAATTGAGTTGGGGTAACTTTAATTTTTTAATTGAGTAGGGGTGATAAACTTTGGATTAGTGATTAAAGAGTTTTGACTCACCCAAAGTTATATTTTTAACATTTTGACCACAAACTTTATTTTTTATACTTTGCCCCTCAAGTTTTATTTTTAACACTTTGACCCCAAATTTTATTTTTTACACTTTGCTCCAAATTTTATTTTTAACACTTTGACCACAAGCTTTATTTTTTACACTTTGCCCCCAAATTTTATTTTAACGCTTTGACCCCAAATTTTATTTTTTACACAGATGGATCAGTTGATGAAGAAATTGCAACAACTAACTCTTGCAACAAGTTTGTCACAGCTAGGTTAAAAAACTCGCTCACTCCGTGTAAATAACGCAAAGTGAATGGTCAATTGGCCCGTATAAAATCGTGGAAAATCGAGCAATTGTTTTGTGAATTAGGTAATTGGGAGAGCGAGAGCAGAAAAACAATTTCCGATCTCTCTCTGCGCCGCCGTCATGGAGAAGTCCCGCCGTCAGTCTCTTCTTCCAAGCTTTCTCTACTCACCAACATCTTCATTCACTCCCAAAGCCTTTGCTACTGTTCCCGAAAACACCAATGTTACACAGCCCTATGCCAACAAGAGCTTCCTCATTCCCGCACCTAGCGAACCTGGCAAGATCGAGATGTACTCACCGCAGTTTTACGCTGCCTGTACCTTCGGTGGTATCCTAAGTTGTGGACTCACTCACATGGCTGTCACTCCTCTTGATCTCGTCAAATGTAACATGCAGGTACCACTCTTTCCCTTCCCCATCCAATTTTTATTGACGCTTTACTTTTCAGATCTGTACATTTCTCACGCGATCGTTGACTTCTAATGCTCAATTTTTGTGTGTGTTTTTATCCGATCTATACTCTTCTGACTTGAATAGTATTGCGCATGTTCTAGATCTAAAATTTTAATGTAACTAGCTGGACTGATTTTATTGGCAAAAGAGTGCAAGTACTGACTGGACGTTTCTCTATAGGTGGCAAACCTCCCAGATTGAGGAAGAGGCGTTATTATTTTATTTAAGATTTAATTGGAAATTATTGTTTCAGATCTTAGTCCATCATGTGTGTAGTTTTAATGATTTTAGATGTGAAATGGTGATTGATTGTTCCTGTACTTGTCGTAAAGCTCCTTGTTGATGGAGGAGCGCCGCCTTTTCATTTAATCATATTTGTATTTATCTTTAGATATACGGAAAGGAGGGAGGAATGTGCTATTTAGACTTGGTTGTTCCCCATGTCATCCTTCACATGTCACTTTTGCTTATTATGATTAATCAGTTTGTTCAACACAAGAATGTGTTGGGCGCTTGTGCTATTATAGTATTGCTCTCAGTGCCTTTTAAGCTAAACTATCATGCTCAGTCACTGGTATTATTGCTTAACACAGCATTAGCTAAAGGTTTTCAAGTAGATAGAGGAAAAGACATTTGAAAACTTGGATCACTTTTTCTTAGATTTATGATGAAATAGCTTCATTTTTATGTATTTGGACATTGTGCTCCTAATGTTGCTAGTTCTTTACTGTTCTGGATTTCCTTCTGAATGGGAGAGTTTCTCATTTGCTAGCTGGTGCCGCTTCAGGTGTAGCTTTTATTTTCCCCTTTGCTTTTCTCAATTGTGGGAGGATTGACTTTATGTCTGAAACTATTCCCTTAGTAATCATATTGTTTCTATTTCTCACGTTACATTAGGCATGAAGATCTAAACTGACTGAAATTTCATAATTTCCTAGATTGACCCTGCGAAATACAAGAGCATATCAACTGGATTCGGAGTGCTGCTTAAGGAGCAAGGTGCCAGGGGATTCTTCAGGGGATGGGTTCCTACCCTTTTAGGTTACAGTGCTCAGGGCGCATGCAAATTCGGATTCTATGAATTCTTCAAGAAGTACTACTCTGACCTTGCGGGAGCAGAAAATGCTGCAAAGTACAAGACTCTGATATACCTTGCTGGTTCTGCATCTGCTGAAGTGATTGCAGATATTGCTCTTTGCCCATTTGAAGCTGTAAAGGTTCGTGTTCAGACACAGCCTGGTTTTGCTAGGGGTTTGTCAGATGGAATGCCAAAGTTTATTAGAGCTGAAGGCACCATGGGGTATGCTATTATCATTGCTTTGCACATTGCTTAGTCTCTCTACCTTATAGAATGGATTTTCATAATTCTCTATATTTTTGCAGCCTGTACAAAGGTTTGGTTCCTCTTTGGGGACGTCAGATTCCATGTAAGTAGAACCATCTGTCTTCTACTGTTTATTATTATCTAAGAACTTGTTTATTACCTGGGCAGTCTAATTATGCGAGTAGGGGTTTGATGTCCATATGATTACCCAAATGAGTGAAAAGTGTTTTGATGTTTGCTAGAATTTATAAAACTTACGGTTGTTTAGTTGGACATGTCTTAAAAAACAATAGAACCTCCAAATGCAGGACCCCCCCCCCCCCCCCCTCGCGTAAAGATTGTGCTAGTTTGGGATAGTTATTTGAGAAAAATAATCTTTTTCCTTTCTCTGTTAAATTGGACAAATGAGATATTATTTTCTCCACGCCTGTTTATTAAATTGGGACAGTCGCCTTATTTAGAATTGCAAGAGTCTATAATTAGGATCTAGTAGGCGCCAGAAGGCCTGTGAATGGAATATGGCTAGATAAGGGCTTATGTTTGGATGCAGCAGTAAATTAATCATCATATCTGATGAAAATTTGTTGTCTCTTTCCCGTTGTGGTAATGGCTTCCTTTTGGTTAGAGGAATGCTAGAAATTTAGCTCTGTGATATAAAAGTAACACAGATTACGGGCTGGGTAGGTCCATGTCACGATGTTTCTGCTGTTGGTAAGGTTTTAGAGGGTGGTCCCTTTTTGGTTATAGTAGAGTGGTCCTAGTAATTCACCTAAAGAGTTATTTCTTAATTTGGTCTTTGATCTACTTTTTTCTCTCCGTCTACTTGCACAACACAAATACAAGTATAATCCTGGAATGTGGCAGAGCCTGAGTCGTGATGCGTATTTTATCACACCACTGTGTATTTGTTCTATTAATGCATATCTGTTTGTGCTATTAGAACATGTTTGAGTTACTATTTATTGGACATTAAGGATTAATCACCTTAAATTGCAGACACAATGATGAAGTTTGCGTCCTTTGAGACTATTGTGGAGTTGATCTACAAGCATGCAGTCCCAAGGCCTAAAAACGAGTGCAGCAAATCTACGCAACTTGGTATTAGCTTTGCTGGTGGATATATAGCTGGTGTCTTCTGTGCTATTGTATCCCATCCTGCTGACAATCTTGTCTCATTCCTCAACAATGCCAAGGGTGCAACTGTTGGTGATGTAAGCATTTAGTAGTTTGCATCGTCTGTTGGACCATTTCTTTCTCATCCCCTTCAGCTTTCTTAAATGTCCTCAAGTCATTAATCTGCCATGTGATACCGCCTATTTGTTTATGATAAAAAACCTCAGGCCGTGAAGAAGATGGGAGTATTGGGTCTCTTTACCCGTGGGCTGCCTCTACGTATTGTCATGATTGGAACTCTTACTGGTGCTCAATGGGGAATCTATGATGCTTTCAAGGTTTTTGTTGGGCTGTAAGTGTCTTCTTCGAACACGTAGCTGAACCTTTCTGCCTTTACTGTATCTGTCTACTTTGAGAACTTAATAGTCATGTTTCGTTTATTTTTTCTGATGCGCCATTTCAGGCCAACAACTGGTGGAGCTGCTCCTGCTGCACCTGCTGATTCCGAGGATGCAAAGGTGTAGGATTGAGTACAAACTAATTCTTTGCCAAGCCTAGAAGTAGTAAGAGAAGACTTCTCCAGATGAAACAATAAACATAGATTGTCGATCTTTCTTTAGTGCCCGTTCATAGTAAGCTGGAGAGTATTCTTACACTCAACTATCTTGACAATTTTATATTTTTCTGATTTTGAGATTTTGGAGAGGGGGGAGTCCCCCTAAAACTTAAGCATTGCGGATGTTTTTTTGTTAGAATAGATACAAAATCAATATGATGCTAAGAATTTCCCTTTCGATTATGGGAATAACAAGCATATTTGGGGCTATTAATTTGCTTTTTTCAATTCAACTTTCCTAATGTATCAAAAATTGATTTCCTTAAAACTTTCCCGAACTACAGCTGCTGAATGATGATTCTTTTATTGCTGTTCTTTGTTTTGTTTTTTCTAAATCCCACTGTTACTGGAGCTAGTTTTGTGATGCTGCAGCAGCACTTGATATATGGATCCGTAGGTACTTGGTCATTTCTTGTGCTATTCCCGTGTTCCTGTTCTGCTGTTACCTGTCTCTGAATATCATAGTCTGGATGATCAAATTTTGAAGTAACATCTACTTGTACCAAAAGGAAAAAGTGAACTATTATGATCAATGAAATTGATTAAAAGACAAATAAATTTTAGACCAAGAAGGTAGGTCAAATCAACTGCCTGTCGGGTTGGAGGCTGCAAGGATTGCAGAGTTTCCCAAGGTTGCCTACTCGCATATGGGGAAAATTAAACATACAAGGCTAGGAACTGGCCAAGAAAACAATGGTACTTCTGTAAGGTATTGTCGGCGGTGAGGAATGCAGGAAGATCAACTGCCGAATCTAAGATGGACACACCAAATTGAGTGCCTTCCATGTAGAAATAGAAATAATAGACTGGAGGACGCAACTCTCAACGTAATCTTCTAAAAGATAGTGCCAATGCAGTAACTATGTTTTCCTACCTTGAGCCGAACACAACAAAATGATGGAAAACTATGAAAACGCCTCTCTTGGACTGAGATAGCCTGAAGTGACAAAATCTACCAGACGGGGTAACTTATAAAGCAGCACTGTAACGATTAATTGCTAAACACCTCTGCCTTTCCTTTAAAATATTCATTAGACAACGCAAACTGTTGTGCACAGAAGCAATAAATAGCGGTATAGGATATATCAAAGCGGTAAAGCAAAACACACAAAATTTACGTGATTCGGCAAATTGCCTAGTCCACGGGAGGCATTAAACTCTCAATATTCAAATGTGAAGATTGTTTACAACACTCAATTCCTCAGGATCCTCACTCTATTTTACTAAAGCTTTACAAACTTGATTGTGAGATGATTTGTAAGTGAGGGAGTGCTATATTTATAGTCATTCATCACCATGTGAACATACCGTATGAACACATGATTTTGCAACTAGAAGTGAGCCAAACTTATTCAACACAAACATCAAAAATATTTTAGCAGGGATTATGCTAAGAGCTGAGAGTAGAGCACGATATCTAAACATGACAAATCAAACAAAGCTTCACAACATCATTATAAGCCTGAACTATGCGCCTTTTTATTTCATATTTTTCCATTTCTAAAGTCTCCAGCTTATTACATTTACGGTGGTAAAGAGTTTTGACCCAAGCTTCATAACAAAAGCCAACCAAAGAAAGTACAAAACACCCCCTGAAGTTGAGGCCCCTTGTGACAAAAAAAAAAAAAGAACACAACCAAAAAACAGGCCTTAACTTACTAGTAAAGTTCCTTATGCTAGTAAGTGGAGCATCAGCTTTTTACTTCAAAACGTTACTGGTAGGAGTATGCATTAGATCACAAGGCTGCATCGGATTAGTAGTATGTATCCCCCCTATTCCACTATGCACGTGCCAGACCTCAATAGAAATCATCAATGGAGAAGCTGTCTTCAATGGATCCAAAGCTTGGCATTGGGAACACATTAGTTGAGTAGTAGGTCATAGGACCCCCTACAAAATCAAAGGCAGGCTCGTTCCAGAAGCTGGTATCATAAATGAAGGACATGCTCATCTCATTGTCCATTGCAGGGAAGTAAAAGCTGGACATATCCATTTCTGGTTCTTTCATAATCATCCCATTCCCATCATCTACAGCCTGTGCATAATCAGTTAAAATCATGTCCTCCGCTTCATAACCACGGAATACCGCTCCACTTCCAGCTTTCCTTGCTTCAATGCCCTACACAAACATATAGGTCACAACAAACTCTAGCCTTTGACAAACAGCATAGGAGTACATTTATTAACCTTTGATGTAACTGAACTACACCATAAGAATTAAAGAGCGAGCTTACATAAATCTGCTTTTGATCATTGTAGTGGAGTGCAAAGTAGTCTCCTTGGCCCAATCCATGAGTTTGGACAAAGTCACCTGATCATCAAGTTTCAAATCCAACAACATTAATCTGCTTTTACTTTTAGCTCTCTAAGAACCAGAAAAGAAGTAAATAAACTTGCAAAGAAAGGGAAATGAAGATCTCACCAGTATTTTCAAGCACATACATTCGGCTGCTGTTATTTGGCCAGTACCTATTAGAAAAGCATAACATTGAAGAGAAGTACGTTGTAATGGCTCATAAACTGAGTGGTTGAATTATGCCAGAAATGTAAAACCATAGCACAAGCAACCATGTTTTGTACGTTCTTTTTACCCCCATGCCCCTACTAATTAGCTGATTTAATTAACCAATTTGTTAAAAATGTCATCTAGCTCAAGAATGGCCAGCATCAAATAGTTAAATTGCGCTTATCAAATATGCTGGTCTTCACATCATTAGTCCGCACACTTCAATCTATATTGTTTCTCTGACTTGGAAACATCGCTCCCTCAAGTAAATTTGGAAAAATAAAATAACCTCAGACCTGTATCTGAAGCTCCAAACATGGATACCGTCCATGTCATCCATGGTGATGGGAAACCCTTCCTTGATCTCAAGAGCTGGAAGATAACACTCGGCTGCTTTCTGAAATCAAACACGGCATAAAATTACTCTGAAGCGGCAGACTATGTCATACACAATGTTGGACAACTGCTAAATCAGTAATTATTACTTAAAGGTATACTCCAAATAAAAAAATAGTAAGCACAAGAAATAAGTATTCTAAATGCATTTACGGCCATGCTGTTAAAAGACCAAACCTTGGGCACAACGATTCTCCTCAGGGAGCTGACATCACTGTTCTGAAGCTGCTTGTCAAAGAGAAATTTGAACCCTGTTGGTTCAAGTGACTGAAGCATAAACAACCCGTTAGAGGACTTATAAATTCCCAGGGACAAACTTAGCTGAATTATGATCGCAAGACAACATGCCAGTTTCTTATACGAGATGGTACAGGGGATGATAAGGAAAATGTATGTTTACCAGAAAGAGAGGGGAATTAATCAAATGAACTACAATGCTAAGGATAGATAAATAAGCATCAAACATTTTCATCAAAATGTTCAAGAACTCACTACAATTAGTTTGCTACAATAGAATGATCAAATTTTCAGCTTCATTGTCTTTTTCGTAGTGAACACATATAAAACAGATTTTTAGCATACATATATCCATGTATGTTAACTAGTTTTTCTACCGTAGGTACTCAATTCTCACGAGCTACGAAGAAATTAACATTGAGCAGACAATAGTAGGCTTTTATTTTGCATCAATGTTATATATTTACAAAATTAAGTAAATCATTCACAGCTTAACCAATATATACCACACCGCTAGGTGGCTAACCTGAATGCTGACTCTTCTTTCCTACGTTTATATTGTCATTCAGTCACTAGCCCTACTCTAGAACATATCAAATTAGAGGTGACCGATTAGATGTGTCCTCTAATAGCCAGTAGCCACATCAAAGATCAACAATATTTATTGGAACTAGTAAAACCTTTCTTCTTATTACGCTCTAGAGCTTGGCGCACCAGTTAATGCTTCATCTTTGAGATACTAATCATCTTCTTGAAATGAAAATGTCTTCTTTCCTTGTACTTCAACATTACCGAGGTGGCTGATATGAATTGGAGTTTCTCCTTGATGACGGGAGATGAGATCCATTGATATGAGTATAGCTCATAGAGGAAGAAACTATGTGCTAGCACACGATGACTAATGGGATTGATCGGCAGATAACCGCATCATCTTCTCATCGGGCATTGGAGTTTGGCACATTGTTGAATGTTACATCTTCTATTCAAGCAAGTAGATGATATTATTGAAATGAAAATATCTTCTTTTCATGTGCTTCAACGACGCGGATGTATCAATTGGTTGTTATCACGTTAAACTATAAAATCCATGCTTCTTGCAATTACAAGCTTCACTCATTTTGCAAATGCCTTTAATCTTTGTGGTTTCACCCTTTGATCTTAAGAGTTATTTAGTGCTCAAATTTAATGCTTATTTAAGGAATTACTTAATGCTCCGTCTTCTCATTGAGCAAGTGGTTGATGATGGTAGTTTCGCTGTAAAAAGTAGCATTTTCGCTTTTATGTTTCTAAGGTCTTAGTTGACCATCATCTTCCTAATCTTTCGTATATATAATATATCTCAATGACGCATCATCTAGTCAAGCATCTAGAGAACCGGACAAGTTTTAGTGTATTTACAACATAGTTTCATCTTTTAATTGAACCTGTTGTTAATCGGTTCAAACAAGAAGGTTTAGTTTCCATATACTCCATCACTCTAAAAGGCTTAATTGACTATCACACTACACCTTGCATAGTTGCATTGAGTGATGTAAATACTGAATATATATAATTTATTGCATTAGATATTTAATTTCACACCATGGATTTTGTTTCATATTAATATCTCAAACTATCTCAAGTATAACTTGATCTTACATAAGTGGCCATTACAGGCGAAGTCGCAAAGATGCCAGATTTTTCAAACTAAGGACCTACATTAGCCTTTTCAGTCCTCTTCCAAATGTTGTAAACGCCACGCCCTAGGTCATCCTATATGTCAACAACAATAACAACATACCTAATGAGATCCCACAAGTGGGGTCCTTATCCCATATATTGAACCCTTGAAATCTCGAATCTCAATTACCTCTTTCACAGGTTAAATCCAAAATGTACAGAACCTACATATATCTAATTCACTAAGTAGCACTGAAAATTGTATCTCCATGCTTCAAATACAAAATATTGTTTACCAAGTTAAGCATAACAATGGTATTTATAGATGCAGCATGAACAAAAGGTACGCAGAGACAAGGTATAGCAGGGATATAGTTTATGCAGTAAAGATAATGTAAAGTTAGAAAGTAAGCTCTACATTGTTGTTTCCTTTATTCCAGTTAAGGATGGACAGGGTGAAGGAGCTTAATTACGCGATTAAATAAATTTCGTCACAGCGGAGACCGGGGTTGGGCTGTCCAGCCCCATCCACTAGCCCATGTAGTGGGTTGACCGGCCCATTTGACATGTCTAAGTGGAGGTGTCTAGTGAGCTATACTGTAGTCTTTAGAAAGTAAGTTTGTCACACTAATTGGAGAAGCAGCTAGCAGCTCAGGGTTGAAGAGGCATATACATAGCTACACTGCAGAGACTCCAGAGGCATGGCAATAGTGTCAATACATAAATCATTTACTACTATACAAACTCATACAATAGCACATTAGCACTCACTTTTTTACTTACTAAAGTAGTTAGAAATCATCGGTACACTTTAATCTGTGTACCCATTGGGGCCCCAAAGACAGCAGAGGACCACCCCTCCCAAAATAGAAAAGGGCAAGATATAGACTGTAGTCTTCCCCCAAATTAAAGGGGGGAAATGTAGTAGCTACCCTACCTATACATGAAGAGAAAAGAAATGGAGAAGACGTATCATATATATATATATGTGCGCGCGCTAATTAACTTGAAAGATAAGAGAGGTATATACAGATTAAATAATTTATGTTTTCTCCATATATCACATAGGCTTCCGGGTGTATAGGAATTTCAACCATCATCACTTTTTCTCTTGGGCAACAAACAAAGGGGGAAGTGTAATGAGAAAAATTGTATGTAGAGTTACACTAGTACTAGTCATAAAGAAAAGAAAAAAAAAGGGTGGGAGAGCATACACGTGGGACAGGCAAAGGAGTCGGGAGGAAGGATGGGAAGCCAAAGTTGAGGGAAGAACGCCTACGCCTCTGGCTGCGACTTCTTTTGGCAACATTATTCCTACAACTAGTGTTGGTGTTTCCATAGGCCTCGGTAATCTCCATAATCACCTCCAAACCAATGCTGCTTCTGCTACTGTAAAAAGCCTACTGCTTTCTTTCTCTTTCTCTTTGTGTGTGTCTTTCCTCTGTTTTTGTGATATTGAAAACTGGGTGGAGGGTAGTGTAATTATGACCAATGAGGATGAGATTAGTGGGTCTGGACCAAATGGACATCCATGGCATTGACATTTGTGCAATGTTCATTCAGCGGAGCCTTTTTTTCTTATTAAATTTGAGAGAAGGGAGTTGGGAACATTTCCAAGCTTTAATGAAGGGTTATAGTGGGTGCCATTTTGTCTTTGTTAATAAGTGTGAATTTGGAAGTGTGTGAGGGAAGCCATGTGTTGAAAAAACTCTGATTTCTTGCTAACTGAAATCAATGGTGTTGCTTTGGAGTTTCCGTCATTCTCTATTACAGTATCATCATGGACATGGAGGAGAGGAGGACTCCCGCTTCTCCTGCCACGTCCACACCTCCTAATTACTTACTTCATTTCAATTTTATTACCCACAAAATTTTACAACTTATGCTCTGAAATTAAAATATTTATAATTAAAGAATATCATTTTATGTGATTAAATTATTTACCTGATACGTGTTTGAGAACACGCATTAAAAAAAATTCAAAAAGTTTGAGCCAAAATAAAAGCGCTGAAATTTTGTCCAAGATTTTTCTATAAACGTGTAAATATATAAAACAATATATTTCATATCCATAATTAGAATATTTCAATATATTGTGTAAATATAATTATGATAAGTTTAGGATTCCTCTTTTGTATAGGCTTATGATTCCTATGGTATAAGGGATGAATATTGTACTATATATATATCTTGATATTAATGAGAAGACTCCCCAAGTGAGATTAATATCATCTTACATGGTATCAAGAGCCTAACACAAAAATCCTAAGAATTTTTTCAGCTGCCGCCGCCAAACCCCCCCCCCCCTCGGGTTTCTCAGCCGCTGTGCTCCTCATCTCTCCTCCCAAAATTCTTGGTTTTTCTCTCTATTCCTCTCTTCTCTAAATGACTATTGAGGAATCTTCCAATACTTCTGATGCTCCAACCTCCACAAATTCCACCACCACGTTGTCATCCTTTTATCATCCAGCTCTAACTGTTACAAACATCAAGAACTTTATTCTCATTGTTCTTGATCAAGAAACAGTCAGTATTCTCCATGGGTTAAACTGTTTCGTAATCATGCATGTCTCTACAACGTGCTTGATCACATCGATGACACCATTCCGCGCCCTCCGGAGGTTGATGAGTCTACTTGGCGTCGTCTAAACGACGGCGTCAAACAGTGAATTTATGGTAGTATTTCTCAAGATCTTCTTCTTACTATCATGAAATCTGGCGCCACAACCCTTGAGTTATGGAACCTCTTTGAGGAAATCTTTCAAGATAACAAGCACACTCGTGAGGTGTATTTCGAGGAACAATTTAACAATACACACCTTGAAAATTTCACCAACATGACTGAGTACTGCAGACAGTTGAAACTTCTGGCGGATCAACTCTCCAACGTTGATACGCCTGTCTCAGACACTAAATTGGTGCTGCAATTGATTGCGCGTCTACCCAAAGGAGATTATGACACATTAGCCGCCATAATTCAACAGGCAGATCCACTTCCCAATTTAACAAAGCTCGCTCGCAATTGTTGCTCGAAGAGACTCGCCGTGCTAAGCAGGATGAGCACAATCAAAAGGCGTTAGCTGTTGAAACACACCCTCAAGACCCAACGCCGCCAGACAACTCTCAACCGCAGCAGGGACGCGGTGGCAAGGGTGGCAAAAGTAGCGGCAGAGGAGGACATGATCGTGGTAGTGGCACGGACAGCAGAATCAGCAACAACAACATGGCCCACAAAATCAGTCCAGCGACGCGACTCCCCAACAATATTCAGACAAAGACCGCAGTCACGCGTCATTCCAGCATCAAAGAACCTACCGCTTCTCCCACCACGGTTTGTTGGGCCCGCTTCTTCGACAAGTTCAAGTACCGCACAATCCCACTTCATGCGACGACTGGGCTTCAGACGCCCAAAGATGACACCCACTGAAATGGGTCAGACCTTCAACAGTCTCAACATGCAATAGCCTGACAACAACTGGTATATGGACTCCGGAGCCACATCTCACCTCACCCGGTCTGCAGGTAACTGTTTGGTATAAAGCATCCTCAATTTGTGACAGTTGGTAGTGGAGACCGCATTTCAATAAAAGGTTATGGTACATCCTACACACCACCTCCTAACTCATTCCTTCTTCAAAATACCCTATATGCCCCACATATGATTAAGAATCTAATCTCTATCCGCAAATTTACTCGTAATAACTTTGTCTCTGGTGATTTTGACCCTTATGGTTTTACTGTGAAAGATATTCATACGGGGACACTTCTTACGAGATGAAATAGCACGGGGTATCTCTATCCATTCACTCCCACCTCCGCTGCCAGATCTAGCTCTCCCGTCTCTCTAGCGGCCACTTCTTCTTCAACATGGCAAAATAGGCTTGGTCATCCAGGAGCTTCAGTTTTTAGTTTTCTTAGAGGCAATAATTCCATTACTTGTAATGGGAAGCTTGTCCAAAACTGCGTTTCTTGTTCTTTAGGCAAACATACTCGTCTTTCATTTAAATCATCTACTAGTGTTACTTTTACATTTTTTGATATTATACATGCCGATTTGTGGACATCACTTGTTGCTAGTTCTCTCGGTCATAAATATTATCTTATCTTACTAGATGATTTTTCTCACTATGTTTGGTTGTATCCTCTCAAATTTAAATCGGAAGTGTTTGCCAAATTTCTTGAGTTCCGTAAATTCATTCAAACACAGTTTGAAAAAGGCATAAAATCTTTTCAGTGCGATAATGGTCGTGAATTCAATAACTCTATATTTCACCAATTTTGTACCAATAATGGCATGGTCTTTCGCTTTTCCTGCCCCCACACCTCCTCACAAAACGGTAAAGCTGAAAGAATCATTCGCACCATTAACAATATGAGTCGCACTCTTTTGATTCATGCCTCCCTATCTCCATCTTTCTGGGTCTATGCTGCTAAAATGTCAGAATACGTTCTAAATATTCTCCCAACTAGCACCCTTCACAATATGACCCCTACCAAAATTCTCTATCATAGAGTCCCCTCTTATGATCATCTCCGAATATTCGGTTGTCTATGTTATCTTAACTTTGCCTCTACTATCCCTCACAAACTAGCCCCCCGGTCTACCTAGGCTTCCCGACGAATCATAGGGGCTATCTATGTTATGACTTGTCCACTCGTCAGATCCACATCTCTCGTCACGTCACATTCGACGAGACCACATTCCCGTTTTCGAATCTTAAAAAGTTCCAAAACCGGATTACTCTTTTCTTGACGAGCATGTCATCTCTCCCATCATCCTAAGTCAATTAGAGCATATCAGTTCTTCTTCAGCGTCAGCGTCGCGGCGCCAAAACACCTGCGAACAGGTCCCTGATTCACCGTCGATAGCGCCGTAACCCAGTGTTGAGGTGTCACGGTGCCAAAACATCAGAGAGATATGTCAGTCCTCCGGCGCCGCGACACTTGATCCCGACGCCACGACGCCGCCGACTGTTCCTCCAGCGCCGCGGTGCCCACTCCGGCGTCTGTCTCTCCTTCTTCGTATCCAATAAATCCTTCTGCCTTGGAACCTCCCAATATCCCCACTCACCAAATATAAACTCGTGCAAAACATGGAATCTTCAAACCCAAAGTCCAATTTAACTTGTCTGCCCAAACCATTTCACCAATTCTCAAGAACCCTATATTGGCCAAACAATACCCAAATTGGAATGCGGCTATGACTGAGGAATTCAACGCTTTAACTAAACAGCACACATGGGATCTAGTACCTAGACCTGAGGGGGTGAATGTGATTCGTTGTATGTGGCTATTTCGTCACAAATTCAGAGAGAGGAGATCTTGAGAGGTGTAAGGCAAGACTTGTGGCTAATGGCACAAATCAGCATGAGGGCATTGATTATGGTGAGACCTTCAGCCCGGTTGTCAAACCGGCTACCGTCCGCATAATTTTGAGCATTGCCATGGACAAACACTGGCCGATCCATCAGCTTGATGTGAAGAATGCATTCTTACATGGGGATCTGAGAGAGAGACAGTCTACATGCATCAGCCGTCAGGGTTCACCCATCCAGCATTCCCTCACTATATGTGCCGTCTCCGCAAGTCACTATATGGCCTGAAACAGGCCCCCCGTGCGTGGTATGATCGCTTTGCCAGGTATATCTTGCATATTGGGTTTGTATGCAGCAAGAGTGATACATCACTTTTCATTTTTCATCGAGGTAGTAGCACTGCTTACTTATTACTTTACATGGATGACATTGTTCATACTGCCTCTTCCTGCCTCTTCCGACGGATTGAAAAATGAGATTATTGCCTTGCTTAAGTCTGAATGCAATGACTGATTTGAGAAAGCTGAGTTAACTGTTGGGGATATCAGTGACCAGGTCTGCCAATCATATGTTCTTGTGTCAGCGTAAGTATGCAGAAGAGATTGTGTACAGGGCTAAGATGGCGAACTGCAAAGAGGTGCCTACTCCAGTTGATTCCAAATCTAAGCTCCGTGTCATGGATGATGCTCTGGTCTCTAATCCTACTCTGTATAGAAGCCGTGCAGGTGCACTTCAGTATCTCACCTTCACCTGGCCAGACATAGCTTATGTTGTTCAGCAGGTGTGCTTAGTCATGCATGCCCCAAGGAGTCTCATTTCACTACTCTTAAGTGTATCATTCGATACATTAAGGGCACTCTTGATTATGGTTTGCACCTATACCCCTCTGCACCAAACAAGTTGCTTTCATATACGAATGCAGATTGGGCAGGGTGTCCGGACACGCGACGCTCCACCTCCGGCTTTTATATTTTTTAAGGAATAATCTGATTTCTTGGTCTGCCAAGCGACATGCTACCCTATCTCGCTCCAAAGGTTTGAGGCCGAGTACATAGCGTTGAATCAGTAGTAGCCGAGATTTGTTGGCTCGTAAATTTCATCGTTAGAACTCCGTGTCCTTTCGCGTGCATCTATCAGGTAATCGTGATAACATCTCTGCCATCTATTTGTCTCATAATCCGGTTAGCATCAACGAACCAATCACATTGAGATAGACCTACACTTTGTTCGTGAGAAAGTTGCACTAGGCCATGTCAGAGTGTTACATGTTCCATCATCCTATCAGTATGCAGACATATTTACCAAAGGACTTTCCAGACACTTATTTCTTGACTTCAGATCCAGTCTCAGCGTCCGACCTCCTCCCGCTCCGACTGAGGGGGTGTGTAAACGTGTAAATATAGGAAACAATATATTCCCTACCCATAATTAGAATATTTCCATCTATTGTGTAAATATAATTATGGTAACACTAGAATTCCTCTTTTGTATAGGCTTAGAATTCCTATTGTATAAGGGATGAATATTGTACTATATATCTTGATATTAATGAGAAGACTCCCCAAGAAAGATTAATATCATCTTACACTTTCTTTTTATACCTCTTTTGTGCAGCCTAAAATATAAGAGCTGAAATTTGCATTTAAATCGCACCTTCGTAGCGATAAAAACTTGACCCACTGCGACGGTCAGGGTTGTTTTGTGCACACTCATTCTTCCTTTGTTTTTGCTTGCATATACATCTCTGGAATGTTTTGTATTTTCTCTTTATCTCATTCATTACACACATATAACTGATATAACATGAATAGTGAGGAACTACATCATATAATATTCAAAATTCAACAATTCATGTATGAAAAGTAGCATAAAAATACATATAAACGTGACTTATTCAACTCCCCTACACTTGAACTGTTGCTTGTCCTCAAACAAACAAACTCTTATCAAAAGAGCACATATCAGCTCAGAGCTTTCTTAATCAGAAGACCCGATTTAAATTAACCAACAAAATTAAACACCATAATTTCTTGCTCATACTCGTGTATTGACAAACTGAATTATTGTGTTCCTTTGAATCCCAATATGCCTCACCAAAAAGAGCACCCCAACATTCACAAGACATATCACACAAACATGGACAATTTGAGGGGGCATGTTCAAGAACAATGACACTCACACCCAACAAAGAAATTCTTTATGTAACATAGAAGAGTGTCATAAGCTTGCATATATTGTTGCAATCTACTAATGTAGGAGTTATTAAGTAAAGATCAGGTAGGACTTTTTTATTTGGTTGCAATGTAGGCTAAGAGACGGGTATGAAATTATGGATAAGAATGAATAACTTTCCTTTTGCACCACCATTATTCGCAGGACGGGGGGAGTATTGTCAATTAAAGGTGACTGATATACCTTCTTTACCATAGCAGTACATGCATGGACAATAGTAAACATACCATAATTTATGATATTAAATAATGATAAATGGTGAACGGGTGTCTGGTAAATGCAAGCAAAAGTGTTACGATAAGGTAATGAGGCCGAAGAATGTTTCTCACACAAATAGATCGGTGAAAAGATGGTAATGATAAGAATATCGATAACGGGATTGGAATGAGACCTCCAAGCAACAATATTACCATTAAAAGATAAAGATATTAGTAAAGAAGTGGCACTTAATCTCTCTGAGCCAAAAATATAATATATGACGTCCACAAATGATGGTACCGGAATACATTAAGACGAGGAATCTTTAAAGAAATTTAAATCGGTAATATGCAAGCTGATTGGCGGAACGACGAATAGAGAAGAACTCTAATACCAATTAAGGGGAGAAAGCCCGAATTAGCGACAAGATTGAATCCATCCACGATGTGAATTTGAAAATGTCAAGCACTAGTTTTACCACGAATATCAATAAGAAATTTTAGGATATGTGAGTAAAAGTAAGGACGAATGAAGCCCGATGTGAGCATATGGCGAGGTAATAAGGAAATAGTCTAAGATAAACGATAAGGAGAAAAGCTAAAGAATAAGAGCAAGGGAACAAGAGATGAGCGGGCGAGTAATGGAAAAAAAATTAATTGCCGAATAAACTAGGAACCTGTTACACCCCGTATTTCCAAGAGATTGAGATAAGAACGTACGTGAGAAAATAAGATTTAAATCGTGGAACAAAAGAAAGATCACTTTTCCCTAAAGAAATATTTCGGAACCTCGTGAAGGGAAAAAAGTTTATTAAGTGGAATTTGGTTCTCAAATTTGGTATTTGGGACTTATAGAATATATTGAAATTTTGGATTTTAAGTTTCGGATTTGGTCATGTGGGGCCCACCGAAAATATTTACGACTTTATGGGGCCCATGATGCGCGATTTATGCAGACACTTTAACGCAAGTGCACGTTGTCGAGTCAAGTAATATAGTTTTTGAAGACCGAGTTATCGTCCTCAGGGATTAGTGCTCAAGTACCAACTTCTATTCTTTGTTATCTATTTGGTGACCGATATTTGAGTTGTTGATTATAACTAATAATTATAAAGACTAATTAACTATGTTGTTTACTTCAGTGATGATGGAAATAGGGCTTCCAAATCTCCTCAACTATCCACTTATATTACTTACTAATGCAATTAACTATGGTTCTTCTTCTTTTGGAGATAGCAGGTTTACTAATTCGTTTTATACTCTCGTTAAGGTTATATAAACACTCAACCCCAAGATAACTCCTTTCTACCTTTCGGTGATAAGGATGACTCTATAGGAGGATTAAGAACAAAACCTATTAATGCTACACAAGTAATCGAGGTATTTTCATCCCCAATTCGACCTATGTCTACCCAACTACAAAGATAGTCACAACTTCACCTTTCGGATTTCGGTTAGAAATCATATAAGTAATGATAATTAATGATCAAGTAATTACCAAGCAATCAAATCATCTATTGGATAAATCTCAACAATAAGAAGAACAACCATAAACATGCATTAATTCATAAAATAAGGTTCAAGTGAATTGACATGGAAAGCCTATATTAGAATGAGTTCCTAGCCATGTATACATGACAAGAACTAATTCAATATCCAACATAAACCGAAAATAAAGTAAAAGAAAGAAAAGAAATTACTAAAGAATGGTCTTCAATATCAACTCCAAGATGTGTTGTGAATTGACAAAGGCGGAACCCTTAATTCCGACATAGGTTCTCTTTTATAGCCTCCAAACCGACATTAAGGTTTTTCTTCAGGTCTGGCCCATAATTCGTTCAAAACCTGATTTTTCCCGCGCCGCCGCCCTCGCATCGGGCGCTAAGTTCTGCATCGCTTCGATGATTAGGCGCCGCGGCCTGCAACTCGCTGCTTCAGGCACCGCGGCGCTGGAACTTCTGCAAGCCTCTGAAGATCGGGCGCCGGGGCGCCTGGCCCTGCTGGCCGGAGTGGTAAGAATTGGCTAACAAAGAAACGCCTGAGTCATCTCCCTAACATGCATATCCTAACTATTTCGCCTCAAATAGCAAACAATCATACACATAGGTTTTAATCATTTGACAATGCACAATTCAAGCAAGAAACCCCAAATAGACAGATTTCATGAGATTTTGGCATATCTAACCTAAGTGTTTAGATAGTTGCTTCTAATTTCATTACATTATTCCACCTTACTTCACTAGGTGTTTCTAGTAACTACAACATGCATGATCTTTGACAGAAAATTATAACTCAAAAAGAAAAAAAATGATGACTCAAAAATACACAAAACAAATCAAAAAGACTCAAACATACTACAATAATAAGACACAAATAAGACACCCCCAAACTTAAATCACACATTGTCCCCAATGTGTGCAAGACTCAAAGACAATAAAAGAAAAAGGACACTTACAAACTTGGTTTAAAATGGTGGCAGTGGTGGTGGATAATGCATCGACCATTGGTTGAACAGGGAACTCATCTCGTCAATTCTCTGGTGCAACTGTTGTTGCCCCTGCCTCAATTCTTGTTGTCCTTGTATCACCGTGTCAAAATTCTGCACCATCCTTCTCTCGTTCTGGAGCAACTGCTCCATCATGGGAATTGGAGGTTCTGATTCTGTGGGTGGCTGATGGCTGCTTCCTGCCTCATAGTGAGCCTCTGTTTCAGGCTCATCTTCATCCATTGCAGCCTCTGCTGCTGCTGCTGGTGGTGCTGCTGGTCTCCTTCTCGCTGCTGCTGGAGGGATTGGATCTGGGAAGGAGTGCACCATCCCGTATGACACAGGAAGTTGGTTTTTCTCATAAGTGTTAGTGGGTAGGGTTGGGACCCCATTTATGGCGCATAAATTTGTAATAAGTGAGTCATGTCCCAGCCCACCTGTTGTTACCAACATGCTGGTCTCTTCAATACTTTGCACTATCTCCTTTCCAACATCAATCGTCTTCCCCGACATAATTCCATATATCAATTTGATCATGTCTTCTGGCACTCTGGTAAAGTGCGTTGATGGAATCAGACGGGCACTGACGAAATACAGTCAACCCTTGGTCGCTGGTTGAACCGACACCGCCACCCTTCTTGACCCATTTCTCGCAAATTCATACGCACTGTGGTAGCCATCAGGTTCGCGACGGTATTCCAGTCGATGTTGGTGGTGCTTCTAGACCATGTTCTAAAATAGCTCCAATCACCATCTCCTCCTTCAACATCAATCGCTTTCAGAACACATTTACCGCCGCCGCCACAGTGCACATATCTTCCCCTCACAAAGCACTCATTGTCCACCTTCTCCGGAAAGTTAGCATAAAATTCACGCACCATCACTGTGTTCATTGGTGCTATCTTTTCCGGGTTTACAAATCTTTTCCACCCCATCATCTCAATCATCTCCCGAATGGGCTCATACACATCCCCCTCCTCAAGCGAATCCCTTTGATAATTCATTCCTCTTTCAGGGATTAAGGGCCTTGTACTAAGTTTTTGGTATCTATCTTGAGCTCTTCGGCTGACAAACCTAGTATCATCATATTGAGGGGCTGAGGTGGATGTGGAGGCTCTTCTCTTTCTGGCAGACATGTTTAGATCACTTTTTGCAGCGTTTCCTTAGTATCACAAATGTTACCCAACACTATCACCCAACAACTAGCAGCTACAACACCTATCACCCCCAAACTTCACTCAAGAAGCTCCTGCACAACACACACTCACCCTGTATATTCTTCCTCGAAATTTCACAATCAATTTCAACACTCCAACAACTTCACAGATACAACACTCCTCTAATCTACTACCTCCCATGACTACAGTAATGCTTTCAAGAAAAGATAAAGATTACCTTTTTACGGTGTTCTTCAAGGTTTTCTTGCTTCTAATGGTGATTTGAGGCAATGGGATGAATTTTGTTGGTTAAGATGGTTAAGGGTTTAGGGAATTTAAGAGCTTTGGTTGTGTTTGGGTTTGGTTTATGGAAGATTTTTAGGTAAAGTGTGGATTTTGTGGAGAAGAAGGTTTAGGTTTTTGATTTGAAATTGGGGAAAATCGGGTTTGGGGCGTCTTTTAATTTCGATTTCAGCCGCGCGCCAATTTATCGCGCTGTTCGAATTACCGCGCTCACATTGATGGCGCGCTAGACTTCACAATTTTTCTGGATTTTTGGCGTCGCAAGATCGCTGCTCAGGCGCTACGCTTAAACTTCAGCTTTTCTACTCTTTCGCGCCGCGCTCGCTTCAGCCGCGGGCGCTAACCCGATTTTCTGGAAATCCCTCTGTTTATCTTAAGTTTTCGCCCTCCAAATTTGTTGGCCCTGCACCTGTTATCACAACACATAAACAAGAACCCAAGACCGTGAGACTGTTCAAGACAAAATAAAAATAAATTAAACTAAAGACAGAAATTAAAATAACATAATTAAAAACATTGGGTTGCCTCCCAACAAGCGTTGTCTTTAACGTCTTTTAGCCGGACGCAATTAACCTTTATGAGTGCCCATTGATCCTTCGCGAATCGCTTGCAATCCGCAGAGTTATTGTTGTAGGTCTCACTTTCCCTACAACCATCTGTTCAAACAAGGGCCTCAAACATAAAATTATCCCCCAAGTACACAAGACAAGCTTTTCTTTTAGGCTCTCTATAATGTAGGGATCAGTGAAATTCCCTACATCTCTCAACTCTAGGGGGTGCCCTTGATGGTATGGACTTCCTATTTGGGGATCAACAGTGATAGCTTGTGATGTTTCTTCAGATGAAAGTGTGCAGGAAGAAGAATTTCCACGTAATCCAAAAGGTGAATAATCGATCTCAGCGATCTTTTCCTTCTCTACACCAACTATCTCGCCAGAGTCCTCAATAGCTGGGTGTGGTTCAGGCTCCTCAATTTGCTTGCCACATCCCATAATGATGTCGCTAGGTAGATTTACTTGAGGTGTATTGCTCATCTCATCCATCAGTTGCTCTATGTGGGTCTCTAAATTTTTAGGACTCCTTGTCTCACCATAAACCGAGTCCGCACTTGTGAGCATAAGTATGCTCGCCGCAACTCATTTCGATCTTCCTCCGAACTCGTGGGTTAAGGCGATGTTGATGACCCCAAGCTTCGATAGTAGTAGTCCATGTGTCCTGATTTTTTTTTTCCCGAATCTAACCTGCAAAATAAGAAAAACAACAAAAGGTGATAAAAAATTGCTCGCAGAACAAGTTAGAACTTGTTCTTGGAGCAACCAAATTAGACATAAGAATAGATAAATCGATATTGAACTACACCAATCCCCGGCAACGGCGCCAAAAACGTGATGCGCGATTTATGCACACACTTTAACGCAAGTGCACGTTGTCGAGTCAAGTAATATAGTCTTTGAAGACCGAGTTATCGTCCTCAGGGATTAGTGCTCAAGTACCAACTTCTATTCTTTGTTATCTATTTGGTGACCGATATTTGAGTTGTTGATTATAACTAATAATTATAAAGACTAATTAACTATGTTGTTTACTTCAGTGATGATGGAAATAGGGCTTCCAAATCTCCTCAACTATCCACTTATATTACTTACTAATGCAATTAATTATGGTTCTTCTTCTTTTGGAGATAGCAGGTTTACTAATTCGTTTTATACTCCTGTTAAGGTTATATAAACACTCAACCCCAGTACAACTCCTTTCTACCTTTCGGTGATAAGGATGACTCTATAGGAGGATTAAGAACAAAAACTTATTAATGCTACACAAGTAATTGAGGTATTTTCATCCCCAATTCGACCTATGTCTACCCAACTACAGCATAGTCACAACTTCCCCTTTCGGATTTCGGTTAGAAATCATATAAGTAATGATAATTAATGATCAAGTAATTACCAAGCAATCAAATCATCTATTGGATAAATCTCAACAATAAGAAGAACAACCATAAACATGCATTAATTCATAAAATAAGGTTCAAGTGAATTGACATGGAAAGCCCTATATTAGAATTAGTTCCTAGCCATAGACATGACACGAACTAATTCAATATCCAACATAAAACTGAAAATAAAGTAAAAGAAAGAAAAGAAATTACTAAAGAATGGTCTTCAATCTTGAACTCCAAGATGTGTTGTGAATTGACAAGAAGGGAACCCTTAATTCTGACCTAGGGTTCTCTTTTTATAGCCTACAAACCGACATTAAGGTTTTCCTTCAGGTCTGACCCATAATTCGTTCAAAACCTGATTTTTCGCCGCTGGCCACGGAAGTTCGTGATCGCTCGATGATTAGCGCCGCGGCCGCAACTCGCTGTCAGAGGCGCCGTGGCGCTGGAACTTCTGCATGCCTCTGAAGATTGGGCGCCGGGCGCTCGCCTCGCTGGCCGGAGGCGCCGCGCCGACTCGCCCGTGTCTGGTTCGTCACTTTCTCGCATTTTCGAGCTCTGGAACCTCCATTTTGCCCTCTTTTCGCTCCTTTTCCGCCAAAGAGCCACTTTAACCAATTTGACTCAAAAGAAAGAAAATCTATCCTAAGACGACACATATTTGTACAAAAATGGACAAAAGACTAACTAAAAATGACTCAAAAAGTGTATATAAAATACACCGATCAGCCCACAAGGTTTTGAGATATTTTGACCAAATAGGGATATTTTTTTGTGATGAAATAATTTTGATTTAATCGAGGCGACACGCGCACCCCCAAAATTTGTCTTGGCTTGACTATTTGACTTAGATATTTGTTGAAGGAGGACAAGTAGACATGAGTCCCACATCCACTTGTCCATACACTTGTCTTGATCTCACTACATGAGATACATTATATATACATAGAGGGAGTGCAAGACTTGCACAACACTTAGAAAAAAAATTCCATCTCCCTCTCCATAATAGCTCTCGGCCAAGGGCCCTTTTTAGAAGACAAAATTCTTCAATCCTTGATGATAAATCTTAAAACTCAAAACTAAGATCCCTAATGGAGTACTAAGCCTAGACAACCCCTTAAACCCTGGAAATACCCCATTGAGCCGTGAGTTGTATCTTGAAAACCTAAGGTGTTCTTCAACTTTGGTGTTGAAACTTGAAGAGGAGTTGGTTATGAGCTTCTAAGGGTTGCATATTGTGGATTGGAACGTGAAGAATATGAGCTAAGAATATTCTAAGGATCAGCTTTGAACTTGGACTATTTTGGGCATATTGAGGTAAGAATTACTTATCCTCTTAATGTAATTGAAGATTACATGTTGTTGTAGTATATAAATGAGCTTGTGATATAAAAAATGAAAATTAAAAAGGTTTGGACCACATTGGGATGGTGAGGCCGAAACTAGGCAAGTTTCGGCTTATTGGATTGTTGATCAATTAGATTGTTAATTATACTTGTTACATGTTATATAATGAAGGGAATATAGTTGTTGATATTTTATACAACTTATACAACATGTTGGAATGAGCATTTGGATTAAAAAGAACGAAGAATAAGAAGTACATGTCACAATCTTGGCATGTTAGCCGATTTTGGACAGTTTTGGTATTAACGGATTCGTGGGTTATTGTTGTTATAAAACATTACCTATTACATGTTGACATAATGGAATATTGTTGTTAACAAGTTAATATAACTTATATGAAGTGTTGGAATATAAGTTGGATTATAAGAAGTTAAGGAAACAGTTTTGGTTGTAGTAGTTGGCCGAGAACACCAACTAAATAAGGGACTGTTTTTACATTGGACTATGGACTGTATTAGTGGACTAATGTATTGTATTAATGGACTGTATTAGTGGACTGTACTAATGTATTGTTTCATCATGAGGTATTTTGAGTTATTTAATGCTTCCGTTATTGATATATGTGTTGGGAGGGTATAAGGGTGCCCAGGTTGGACACCAATCGCAGGCCCGGGGGTTCGGGTTGTGACAGAACCTTACAAGGAGAATAATGCAATGGTCATTAGACTAAGGACATTAGTACAAAAAAGGCTGAAATCGAGACGTAAGTGCATCAACGTTGGCTCAAGTATGGTAATCACAAAGGGATCAAGCAGATCAACACATTGCAAAAGTAAATCCTTCAATGGAAAAAGAGGTATGATGACCCCTAGCATGAGCAATGCTGAAAAATAACACAACTATGTCAAATGTTTGCTTTTGGGGACAAGTGTACAAGAGATACCTAATGAACGAATAGTCGAATATGACGTATAAGGGATGTTGGAGTTACAAGGGGCAAGTATGCGCTCTTAGTGTGAAGGAAATGCTATTTTTGAAAATTATAAGTCCGGTGCCATCGAATATTTAGCAAAAAGGGGAAATTAAGGAAATTAGAAAGGTAACGATACGAATCGAGAGATGATACTTGAGCAAATATAGGATAAAACTAAGGAATGATGAACTTATCTTGGAGTATATAGCATCACCAAAGAATGTATGCTAACTCGAGACATTATAAGAAGCAAGAAGTTCCGACGTAATGAACAGGAAGATAATGGACCACAGAGTTGTGTACTGTTAAAAAAACAAGTCCCATTAGGGGAGTTACAAAAAGGAACTGTTTCAAAGAAGTAACAAATGGCCAACCATAATAGAAACCGGATGACACCCTTTTTGAGGTTGTAGCTAATCAAATGAATTCTTTCCTATATTGGGAATTTGAGGAGCGTCAAGACAAAACACCATGTTTAAAGCCCATTGAAAGGTATTGTGATATGAAATAAAGATAATAACGAAAACCTTATCAAGATTCAAGAATTAAGAATATCGATTAATAGCCCTCAAGAAGAATTGTGTCAAACCCCAAACTAGGGGGTGTGGCCGGCACCCGATGTCGTACTAGCCTGAGCGTATCACTCTAAAATGTAACCTATAAATTGAATAGAAGTGGTGGCAGACAAGGCCATAACAACATGGATATACAAGACATCATCGGGGCGTCACAATAAGAAGCGTACAACAACTCCAAACACTATATACAATATGGTACAAGACCGACAAGGTCATCGTACATATCAATTGAATATACCAGCCAAATCTATAAGCCTCTGTGGAAAACATAACTGTGATGTGGCCGGGACAGGGCCCCGACCTACACATCAACTGAACATTGTCACGCCCTTTTTCGGCCGCGACATTTTCTAGCGAATCTCCTGCTTAATAAAAATGTTAGAAAATAAAATGAAAAGTGCTAAAAATGTTTAAAAAGGTGCTTAAATATTAAAATGCTAAAAGTGCAAAAGGTGTTATATGCTAAAGTGCTAAAAAGGGCTTAATAGGGGTGCTAAATGCTAAGGAATGCTAAAGGGTGCTAAAATGCTAAGGGTTCGCGGAGTCGCCACCTAATTAGTTTGGGTGAATTAGGACACCTAAATGTCAACTAGGTTAAAGTCAACACTAACTCCATCTTTTATGGTCTGCTAAACTTAATGAGATTCCGGGCAAGAGTTCTTTATTAATCTAGAGGGAAGGGGTTAGGCACCCTCTAAGATCCGCTAACTTGCGGTTATCCTGCCAAACCTAGGGTAATCATTATGCTTAAAAGTGCTTGTTTCGAAAATATAAAGGATGCTTCAAAATATTTTATAAAAGGAGGTATGTTGATAAAAATGCTATAAAGTTTTAAAGTGTGCATTTATATTGTTTATGGTGCAAAGTCGATTTATGGACTATAGATATGCATTTATCTGCGAAATCAAAGAAGTGGTGCGTTAGTTCTAGATATGCAATTTTAATAATTTAGGCAAAAGATTAGGTATGAAATGACAAGCCTAAGATAAATAATTTAGAAGTACAGTTAATTCTAAATCACCTTCCCATCTTTTATGTTCAAAGACTAATTGAATTAGCTCTCCTATTAATTACAAGTTTAAATAGTAAAATTGCAATAAACAAGTAAAGGCATAAAATGAGGCAATCAAATTTAAAGAGTAAGAGGAGTTGAGACGGATGACAACGTCATCTTGTCCTATTTTTTTTGTTTTAGGGATTTCTGAAGCGGGAATGCAAATGCGGATGTAGATGCGGGTTGCCATTTGAAGTAGCTCGTGATGAGTCTCGCCATGAGACTCTTCATTTTGCTCCGATGCATTTCATGTAGCAAAAGAAAGATAAGGATTAGTATATGCCCAAATTTATTTAACCAAAACAAGCACTTGACACATAGTTTGTATTTAAGCAAACACATACGTAAAGACCAAACATAGGATAATATCAGATGGGGATAAGTAGCTAGCAGATGGCAAGAAGAAATACGAATAAGCCTGTATGCAGACTACACCAGATGCTAGTATTATACGCAACACCCAACGGTTCTATGTGAAGACAAGTAAACATCATGCTTAAGTGATTCCTTATTCTTGAGGCCATCTCATCAAGAAAACAGGTGAAGCAATATGCGGCAACACACAGAGGGGGGACAATACGAATCAGGTCAGATTACAAGCTATAGATATAGATTCATGTACTGACAAGGGAAAAGAAGCAATATATGGTCAGTTATGTCATGATTCAACCATTGGCCTCAAGATGTAACAACATTAATCAATTTGCAGGCATGCAAGGACAGGGACATAACTTATTAAGTGAAGAATCTAAGTTTTAAGTCACACACTAGGCCTTTCACTCATTTAAGCAATTTTGGCACCATATTATAAGACTGTAAATCGAAATAACATGCAACAGAGAGGAATTCAAATGCAGGATGTTTGATACAAGCATTATTTAGGTTACACAATAGGTTGACATGGCACAAAATGTAGCTTGAAAGAATATTGATATGCTCAGTTTTTCATCACTTAAACAGAGTATAAATTCAGAGTCAGTAAGAATGATGAGCCACTACCAGAGAGACTATTTGATACGCCTAACCAATTTGACAAAAGTAAGTACTGCATCACATTCCTATCAAGCATCAAATGCTTCATAACATGGTAATTTGCAAAGATCTGGCTAAACGAAACCGACAACAGACATAACATCTGGGCATTAACAGCAATATGACAAGACTGATTTCAACATAGAACACAAGAAATGCCTAAGGGGCATAGGATATATAACTCAGCATGTTTAGGCCTCAATAAACAGATTAACGGATAGTTTTGACGATGGCCAGCATCATCTTCATGCCTCACAAATACGAATGAACCAATACATGTTTAATCACAAATGCATACAAGATTACAAAAGCATCGAGAAGAATTCGATTTTTACCTTCTCCGGACAGCTCCACTCGAATTTTGGCTTTGCGATGCGAGCAAAAGGGCAAGGTTTGTTTGCTGATTTCTTGGCTGGAATTGAAAGAAAGGGTTTCGAACTTCCTATTCGTGCGATGCTAATGGTCTGGGTGTTGAACCCCCTAACTCCCGATGCTCGCTTGTTATTGCTATTGATCGCTTTCCTAATCGAGCCCTTCGCTCTCGATGTTCTCCTCTGAGCTCGCCTCGGGTTGTTAATCGCCGCTAGGGGTGTCAAATCGACGCTTCGACCGCTTCTACTCTCCCTATTTTTTCGTTCTGCCTTTGCATTCTTTATATAGCCATGGTTTGGGTTCTAAGTTTGGTAAGCTCATAGGGCTGATTTAGTGTGATTTGTGTATGATTCGTGCGATTTGAACCGGTAAGGTAAGGAAATGATTGAGGTGTTAAAGAGAGATCTTGGTTGCGATTTCTATGGTAAGGACAGGGTGTCGATATGGTGGTTGATTCGCCGGATTCTCCGGCGAGAATCCCGGCATGGGTGTTGGGACGAGGTGCGGCGATTGAAACTTTTAGGGTTAGGTTTAAGGGCTGCGTTTTGTTCTTGTTCATCGTCAGCGATGGGATGGGCGAAGGTCGAGGAAAATGAGGACATGCTGGCTTCGGCCGATAAGAGGCGGCGAGTGAAGCTTCATGGGTCGCGTGTTGGGTCAGCAATGTGGTCGGGTATTATCAAGTGTTAGTTTTATGTGCTATTTAATTAGTGTTTAATTAAATTAATAAATTGTAATTAAATTATTTAGGTGCTTTATTAGTCTATGATTGAGATTAAAATAAATACGGGCGTGCTATTTAATTAGTGCTTAATACTTTAGAATGCGGCGCTATTATTTAAAATCTTATTATTGTGCATCATTATTTAAAATAAGTTATGAAATTGCTTTGCGTATTAATAAATGCGACTATGCTACCTGACACGACGTCATTGCTAAATTATTTATTTTATGTACTTATTATTAATTAAGAATCATGACAGGGCTTAAAATTAATAAATGCGGGCGCGAGACTCTAAGTGCTTAATACTCTACGTAAAATGCGGTGTTATTATTAAATTGCTTGTTTATGCCTGTATTAATGTTTTATCGCTGCATTTTATTATTTAAAATTATTTCGAAATTAGTCTAATTTTATAGCTAATGACTGGACGGGAGGGTCAAAACTGGGTGTCAACAAACATGTATTAAACTAAGCTCTTGACTCTAAATCAAATCTTCGGATGAAGTGAAACTCGCCACTCGATCCGCAGTACTCAATCAACTTCTGGGGAGGTCTATCTACACCTCTATCTAAATGTGCAGCATGACATGGAGCGCCCCCGACAAATAGAATGTCAGTACAAATGAAATGTACTGGTATGTAAAACATGAATATCAAATAACTTGTATGCCACAAAGGGCGAACAATGAAACTCTAAAATTGTACTGGACTCTTGGTACAATAACTTTGGTTTGTAATCTACCCTTGGCTTATAACTTGAGGTGTAATTTGTCACTACCCTCAGGTATACTCTAATGTGTATGTACATATAAGTTCTTGCCCGATCGACTATAATGTGACACAGTGTGTATAATGTACATGTGCAACCTACCACTGGTTGGTTGTAACGGTGGTGTAAATAATATATATAAAATTACCCGCCGGTATAAGTGATAACAATGGCTCTTGGCCTCTTTGAAACTCATAAACTCTTTGATTGTGTTTTGAAATGACTTTTGGTCGACTCGACGACTAACTCTTTAACCCTCCTTTTTTAGGTCTATGAAGTTCAGAGACATAAGATACACAAAATACAATAGCGATATTAAATGTATGTTTAATGAAGGACAACAACATGTGAATATGACTCGACTTCGAAAGTAACCATGGCTTTGAGATCTTAACTTTGGTTCAATGTTTTCTTTTTCTTTTCAATGACAACTTATTGGTCTACAAGACCGTAACTGGAGCTTCATCAGGAAGGAGTATGGTCTCAATTGGACGATCAACAATGAACATGGAAGACAATAATAACAAGAGATAGTAGGCATAAGCAAATCATGAGAAATTTATTATTTTCTTTCAATAGTTCCATGATCATTAAATAACTACATAATTTACTAATAGTTGAATTTAAATTTACAAATCATAATCAATAAAATTAATCTAGTAGATTAAACCCCTAACATAAAGACTTTCATATGCCAAGTCAACACGAACCATGTAATATGAAAATGAGGGAGTATAACATAATTATGTACATGTCACTAAAAGTATCAACTAATCAAATCTAATTCCGCCTTCATGTTTATCTCAAAATAAAATGGTTCGTCAAAGATTTTGAAACAACCGTAACTTGTCTTTAAAATCTAAATTGTTAATTTGTAACATACTCATATAACATATAAACATAAAAAAAATCAATAAATTGGATTTAGTTTTACCGTGATGATCCTCTCAAATAAAATCATACCACTCGGATTTGGGACAACTCCAATTTGTATTTCAAAACCTTAGTTTGTATTATAGAATATATTTATGTTCATGTAAACATAAAAATTCCAATTAAACTATAGAGATTAATGAAGTAATTAATATCTACCCTTTTGTCATTTCACGATCATAAAAACATGATAAGATTAGTTTTTCTTTAAGTTTATTTTTATTTTTATTCAATATCCGGCTAAATTCAGATACCAATCAAGAAAATCTTTCGTGGGGTAAAAAACTTCCTAATAAAAATAATTATATATTCTAAATTTAAACTTAAATTTTTGATTAAAAATAAAACGTACAATCACTCCATCATAAGTCATAACCATTATAGTTTTAAGTTCACATAAATACCACTCCAGAGCTTTCGCTAAATTGGATAATGCATTCAATTAAATTGATTTTTTTAGAATTTATCATCTCTATCTCAATTTATATGATATATTTTTTTATCTGACAATTTTTAAAAATAAAATAAAATAAACTTGAGATCACACATTTATACTAAACTTATTTTTGAATGATAGTAAATTATTTACTTTTATATGAAATGAAACGGAGCGGACACGAGAACTCAAGCAGTTCCAAGGACAACCCTAGTTTGGGTCATAAAACAAAAATGGCAGAACCGGGACAAGACGAAGAAGCACACACATTCCCCCTTAAAAGAAAACCCCCTGCTGAAGAAGAAACCATTTCCAAATCCCACGAAGACGATGTAAACAAGAAGCAAAAACTCTCTACTACTGATGAGAACAACCTCGAAGAGGATGAAGAAGAGGACGAAGAAGACTATGATGATGATGATGCGGAAGTCGATCGTAAAGGAAAGGGGATTTTAAGGGATGACAAGGGTAAGGGAAAGATGATTGAGGACTCTGACGATGATGATTCTAGTGATGATTTTGGAAGCGAATCTGATGCTGATAGTGATACGAGCCTATCCGACGATCTACTCGCCGAGGTCGATTTGGGTAACATTATTCCCTCCAGCACTCGAAGGCGTACCTATCAGTCTGGAATTAAGATATCTGATGATCCCGATGCTTAATTGATTCCAAAAACCTATTTTATTATTAATTCACTCTTTAGTTAAGACAAGTCTCTAGCAATGTGGTCGAACAGTTGCATTCCTCTTGTATTTCGACTTGGGTCTATATTTCTCATGTAGTTGGGGAATTACATTACCCTGAACCAATTTTATTAGTCTCTCTTACAATTGGTTTATTCCCCTCATAGTTTCAAATAGTAAATTTCTAGAGATGCTTCACAGATTGCTATCTGTACCAAGTGCGGCATCTCTGAAAATTAATGTTTATTTGACATCAACGTTTCCTGTCTAAGATAGGCACTGAATAGTAACAGATGTTTAACGTGTCAAGGTTACTCTATTTATGTAAAGGCAGTATCACTTGGAATTTTTTTTCTGGGTAATTTTTCAATGCTCATTATGTTTCAACTGCATTGTCCGGCAGATGTTTAACATGATGTTGCTACTCTTTCACATGTTTTTGTACATGTCTTTGTTTGATGCAATCCTTACCTTTAATTGCAATCAGGTTGTGATTCGTGATGATAAACAAGTTTGTGTACCAACCTTTAACTGTTGATTTTGTCTGGCTTATTCACTTTCTTTATTTTCATTTACATACTTCTTTGAATTTCTTGTATGTATCTGTCCTTTTCTTATGCTTATGCTTTCTCTTGAGCCGAGTGTCTTTCGGAAACAGTCTCCCTACACTTTACCCTCCCCAGATTGTGGATTTCACTGGGTATGTTGTTATATTTTTGTATATTATTCATGAAAACTTATGATGTTATTCACTTATTCTTAACAACTTATTGGTTGTTCAAGTAAAGCTAGCATCTACAAAATCAAGTGTGTGCTCTCTGCTTGACCTAACTCGACTGATTATCAGTTTTGGTTCATTAGCAGCAAGTTGAAAACGGCCCTCTGCCTGGGGTATGATCATTGTTAGCAGCATTCCTGAGTCTGGAACTCTTGGCAGAAATCTACGAGAAGGAGGGCATACATGACCAGGTTATGAAATGGCTCTTATCTGAACCTAAGGAGAATAACTTCTGTCGGTTTAATCACTTAACTTGTCAGGGATCAAAATGATCACTTGATAACTTGGTTTAACATAACAGTCTATTGAACTGATATACTACCAAAGTTTGCTGTGGAATAAGATTTCAGTGAATATTTATTTCAAACAAAATATTGACTTCTGAAAAGGCAAAAAGAAATATGGGGTAGGCGTGGTGGATTATGCTCTATGCAAAAGATTAATATTTTCTATTCTTTCCAGTGAATTTTAGAACGGAAGTTGCTGATCTGTTTTTAAATAAGTATAAATATATGTGGAAAGTGATGTAGTTAATTGTGTTGAGGAAAACTATGTGGATTAACTAACCTGTAAGAGATGAGAGTATAGAGTATGAGCATTTTTTGGCAATAGTGGAGCACCTCTTCCTTTCACCAACATCAACGTCCTTTTCCTTCATTCATTTTGCTCATTTCTTGTGGTGTTGTATTATTACCAGTCAATGTAGCTAGATATTCTTTTGACTGAGAGAGTGGTGAACCGGGTGGCTCTTCAGATGGTAATATCTAGTGATCAAATTCAGCTGTTTTCTTTGACTTTATTTCCTCGGGTAGTTTTTTTTTTTGTTGCTGCATTGTCCTCCGTGTATAACAGATACATGTAATACAATGGAGTAGTACTCTGGTTCTTCTTACCTTGTGGTTAATGAGCGTAGAGAAAAACTGTAGTTCATATCAGCCTTTAAATTGTTCATATACAAGTATATTGTATATGGTAGTCTGCAGGAACATTTAATTGTGCATTCACTAGAAAATCGCTGGGTAATGCTTTATTTTATGTAATGAGCTGGTAAATAGATTTGTGTACTTTGATGATCCAAACGAGGGCAGCTGGTGATTGTCGGGGTTGGAACTTCCATATTGAGGATCTGAGATCCTTTCAACTTGGTAATGAGGTTGCAGCTTTAAGCTTGTTATTGGTACTTTTAAGCTTTAAGTGAGCGTAGGGAATGTTGGATTAATACTTCTCTTCAAATCTACTTGTTTTAGGAAATGAATTCCATGCTTTACCAATTAAATATGACTTAACTTTGCCGACTGCACGATTTGTTACTAATATATTATTTGTGGGATGCACGTCAAAGTCCATTAGTAATATCATAAAAGCATAGCATAGGGTTTCCTCTTCTAATTAACTAAAGTCACTCACTTTGACAGTATACATAC
Organism: Przewalskia tangutica; assembly: GCA_029844215.1. Lineage (NCBI taxonomy): Eukaryota > Viridiplantae > Streptophyta > Magnoliopsida > Solanales > Solanaceae > Przewalskia > Przewalskia tangutica. The sequence continues at coordinate 111,463,310 of CM056733.1, read as the reverse complement.
CAAAATATCTTCTTATATAGGCAAATGAAAAAATAAACTAGTCAACTCGGCCTATTGAAAACAGGTTTAGTTGTAACAAGTGCAGCATAAGATTATGATAAGTGGTAGTTTTAGGACAAAAATTAGTTATTAATTATTGTTTTTGAATTTACTGTCTATTTTCTAAAAGGTAACATATACATCTATATATTGATTTGATTTAATTAAAAGATAAAGAATTTAAATTAGAACATAAAAACTTACCCAAATAGTAACTATTTAATATACATCTATATATTGTATTTTAAATTGGCAAGTTACCAATTCAAAAAAAAAATTGCACATTTAACCGCTGCAACTATTTAAGTGTGATTTATTAGAGAACAGTCTTAGAGAATTTTTAAATTGCTTCAAAAGATAAATTGTTTAGCATTGGAATGCTTGATTGTGTGAAATGGGAAGAGAGATTCATATCGTTGGACCAACTCAAGATTGTAAGTTTTATAGCAGACATGTTGAGATATCTCTTCCATCTAAATTCTTGATAGAGTTTAATAAAATTTGCACATTTTATCGAGGGAGTAAACGTTGCGGAGATGTTTTCTTTCTACTGTAACTTGAAAACGCAGCTCTGTGTATTGGCATGGATCGGAAAAATGCTTCTCTACTCAAAGGTCGGTCGGGATTTCCTCCGTACTTTTTCTCCTTTCAAAACTTGGTAACCGTTGAGCAAGACAAGAATTCTTCTTAACCGCATATTCGAGCAACTCTATAGAATTTTGCAGTTTTCATAAGTTCATGTATATTATCCCTCCATTAACACATTTTAAGACATTCAAATTCAAAATAAGGATTTATGCTCAACGGATGTAAACTACCCATCAGCATGGACATAATATATCCAAAGAAACCCGTGCAGAAGGGTCAAATACTGGTTAACTAGAATATTACAAGCATCCTGAAATGATTAAAACCTTACTTAAATCCGGTCGTCTTTGTCAGATGAACAATTCTAATCGATTCATCATCCGACCAGCAAAATATTTGAAATCATTAATAATGAAAAGGCACATTTGAAAGGGTAAGAAAATGTAATCGTTGAAGCTCAAGAAGCAAGCCAAACACAAAAAACAAAACTTAGGTATTCAAGGAACCCAGTACAAAATTCTCATTAGTGAAAATCTTAGCTAAGAGATCTGCGGAAGACTAACATCTCAGTCTAATTACCTGCTTGGATGTTGTTACAAGTGTAAAAGTTAAAACTGGTACATAAACTGTTTGACTAACACGGACAAACAGGATAAGCCTGAAGGTTCCAAGCATTCTTGCCTGAATAATGACCAAGTTGCAAGCCAGCTAACTTGTATTCAGCGTTTCTTTTTGCTTGCCTTTGAAGGGGTCGCAATCAGGTAGACAAATAGAACCACAATTGAGATCACAGAAATAAAGGAACCATATTTTGCCATCAACTTCTGCAAACAAGGTGAGACAAAATGAGGCCCTAATTCTCATTTCTTCAAGTATTTTCCATAAAGTACCATCATATATTCATAGAAACCCATACTGCCTTTTGAAGAAGGCAAGCAGATGGGACATGTAAGATGCAGAAATTCTAGATTCAACTATACATGTCGAACTTAGAGGTGCTCTCAGAGATATTTATAAGATAGATTTCTATCCATGTTGTCCTCTTTCTAAATTCAGATACGTTTTTTCTATATCAGATATTGATTGATAACCTAGTAACGGGTTATTTCTCCAGTTTTTGTATGCAATCTCAGGTAATAGGAAGCATTATCAAATCTAAACACTATTGCAGGAAGATGTCATACCTTTGCCTGTGAATATTCACCAAGAGTTTTGGACAGTCCATGCAAAAAAAGGAAATTCATCTCTTAGCAAACTATGATTAACAAAATATGTGTTATGTAGTTTGTCCAGCTGCAGCTACTAGTATTCAAGCTTACCCAGTCAAACTTCTTCTCCGGAGGCCTATCAGCGAGTATTTCAAGAGGGAGGATTGGAGTTGAGAATGCCTCCTAAAACGAGAATACTATTGATCAGCACACATTCATATCAAGCATACCAAGTAGAAGCAATAAGCAAGAATGTCAAACCTGTAGAGCAGCTTTAGTGGGAATGCGGTATGTTATGACCGCTGGTGCCCCATAAAACACTGTCTTTTTCTTAGCTTCCAACTCAAAGGAATGGGAGAGAGAAGCCCCACTGACATCAGACAAACAAACCAACATGAAAAAAGAGACAATACAAAGAAATTAAATTGTCAGATGCCACCAATAATAAGAGGACTCACGCGTACAGCCTTTCCCATGACATGGATGTGTTACCAGCGACAATTTCAAATACATCTTGAGACCAGTTGTCATCATAAAGACTCACATCATATGCCGTCCTGAACAAAAAGAGCTTGTTCATGTCAAAGGCACATCATCGGTAAATGATAATGCATATAGCATATGGCAGAAATCTAGAGGTAGAACTTCGAGAACAATTTAGAGTGATGTCGGATGCACAAGAAAAGATAAAAACAATCCCGCAAGTCATTCTCTAAATTAGCTAATGAGATTCTTAGATTCCTTAACTTATCACCACATTGAAGCCAAGGAACTAGTATATCCCACACATGGTTCAGGAACGAGCACAAAATTTGAATCATGTCGAAATGTACTGAGAGATAGCTAACAACATGAAAAGAACCAAATTATTCAAAACGAAAATTGCTATTTTCACCAAATATCACTAGTGGTTTACTATCTTACTCTTACCCCCAAGACTTGACAACCAAATTTTATGCCAAGGCGAATGCATTTTCTCGTGGTAAGTGGCCTCGATGGAGGATAAAATGCGGAAAGCGAGGTTGAGATGGTTTGGACATGTGCAGAGGGGAGGTATGAGAGGTTGGCTATGGACGGTTCAGAAGGGGTAGATGTAGACCGAAGAAGTATTGGGGAGAGATAATTGTCAGGATATTTTTGTATGTTTAACGCAAGTGTACGTATCGTCACAAGTAATATAGTCTGGTAAGACCGAATATCGTCCTCAGAAAGTGGTTTCTAATTACCGAACATCTATTCTAGGTTATCTATTTGGCAAACGATGGTTGATTTGAGTTTTTATCTAACACTACTAGAGTAATTGCAAGAATTAAACTAAATTACTTCGGTTTAATCAGTTATGATGGAAATAGGGCTTCCAATATCCTCAACTATCCACTCTTTTCAATCCTTAATGCAACTAGAATGACTTCTTCTTTTAAGTTAAAATAGCGGTTAACTAGACTGTCTTATATTCCGGTTAGGATATATAATCGCTAAACCCCAGTGCAGAAACCTTCTATATTTCTATGATATGTTTTACCACATAGAAGGATTAAGAACAATAACCTATAATGCTACACAAGTATCGGGGTATTTTCGTCCGCGATTTTAACCTATGTCTATTCAATTACAACATATCAAAATCTCTCCTCTCGGTTCTTGATTCGAAATCATATAGATTATGATAACTAGTGATCAATTAACTATCAAACATTCATACCAATATTGAATAAATCTTAATCAAGTGGAGAAGAAATCAAACTAATGCATTAATTCATGAAAGAGAATTTCAAGCGATTCAATAGAAAAGCCCTAATAAAGTGTTTAGCTCCTAGCCATAGACATGCTAAGAACTAATACAAATCCAACCATGAACTGAATTGAAAACTAAAGAAAGAAAAATTACTTAAAACTAGGTCTCCAATTGTAGCCTCCAAAGTTGTGTTGCGTTCTGAGAGATGATATGTGATCCAATAATCCCTAAAATTTGTCCCAGGGGTTTATATATGTTGTCAAAAACGTGTCTTGGACCCTTTTGCCCCTCGTCAATTCTATTTCGGACTGAAAATTCCCGCATCGGCACCGCGGTACTGCAGAATGGCAAGTACTGCAGCTTCTCAATAATTATGGCACCGCAGTCCTGCAGTCTTTCGTCCTGATCTGCCAACTTTCGTATTTTTTGCTTCGGAAGCTCATTTTCTGCCCACTTTTAGCTTCTTTTTTCCATTTTGTCATTTAGAACCGCTGTGACTCAAAAGAAAGAAAAACGATCCTACGCGACACTTATTTATACGAAAATGGAAAATATACTAACTGAAAATGACTCAAAAAGCGTATACAAAATACACCTAACAAATACCCCAAACCTAACATTTGCTCGCCCTCGAGCAAAGATCAAAACAAAATCAAAGAAACAGAAACAAACAGACTCAAAGACTCAAATCAAGCAGCTGCACAAGATTACTTAGAAAAGCATGAATGTCAGTTGGGATAATATGCTGGATCATATATAGCATGAATATAGCAATCTAAAATTTCAAGCCAGATATTTCGCAAATTCATTTCAATCACACTCAATGGAAACATGAACAACTACCCTATGCATGTCAATTTCGCTCCATTTTTTCCAAAGACCTATGGGCCTGTTTACTTGTTATTCTCTACTAATCATAGAGATACAATTTAGAGATCTTCAGGACTTTTCAGGGCTGTAATGTAGGCTTAGGCAGGGGTAGGTAAGAGTAGTCATTTAGGCTCAATTTACGTACCATAATCGTTTTTCTCATTCAATCATTTTGTCATTCTTTTTGGTATTCTTTTCAGTTCATACCTATCATTCCCCTCTTCACTTTTTGAGAGCATGAAACACATTTTCATAAGCACCCCAAACTTAAGCTTTTACATCTTTTTCATTGGGGTGCATCAATTTTTCACTCTCTTTTCGTATTTTTTTTCACACTTCTCCAATATTTCAATTACTGCTTATGACACATAAAGGGATCACAGGGTGTCAAAGAAATAACTTATTTTAGGCTCAAAAGGGCTGATTAGGGATACAATTTATTACAAAGTAGGTATTGAATGGTAAGAAGTGCTAACAAAGAAATGTCTGAATCATCTCCCTAATATGTACATCTTAACTATTTCGCCTCAAATAACAAGCCATCAGACTTCATAGACATTTTTCAATCATTCTTTCCACAATTGACAACACATAGGCTAAGCACAAATATCCCACATCATTAGATTTTCATGAATTTTTGACATATCTAACTTAAGCACACAGATTTTAGCTTCTAGTTCCATTACATTATCCCACTTAATTCACTAGGCGTTTCAAGCAGCTACAACATGCACGATCCTAAAAAAACACTCATAAAAGACACAAAAACTCAATCAAAAATGACTCAAAAAAAAACGCCAAAATTTAAAAAAAAACACAAAAATAAAATAAAACCCCCCAAACTTAAACAACACATTGTCCCAAATGTGTAATGACTCAAAAATTAAAAAAAACGAGTTACAGACAATAGCGGCTCAAGATGGTGGCGATGGCGGCGGATGTTGCTCATGATTTATCCGGGAGTACAAGATTGTGAGACCGTTCCAGAACGAAATTAACAAGCTTCCTAAGATATTGGGTTGCCTCCCAAGTAGCGTTGTCTTTAACGTCTTTTAGTCGGACGAATGTTCCTTAATTAATCACTGGGGTAAATTAATCTCACAACCTATCCACTTAAAAATCATTTCCTTTTCCTCAGTCAATTCTTCTTTTTGTTTACCTTTTTGTCAGCTTCCATTTCATCCACTTTTGTTTCACCAATCCACCTAACCTGTGGGTTCACAGTTGTCGCAATGATTCCACAACCTTTGGTTTGTGCTTGATGAGCTGTTGTGTCAGTTGTGCTCACTGCAAAAAACATTTGTTCCTGGCCTGGGATTCAATGGTAGATTTGAAAACTTTGAATACCATCTCTTCTTCCTGAACCCTGATTCTCAACTCTCCCTTCTCCACATCAATTAGGGCTCTACCCGTTGCAAGGAATGGTCTTCCCAATATTATGGGCATGTCCTCATCTTCCTCCATGTCAAGAATGAGGAAGTCCGCCGGGAAGAAGAACTTGTCCACCTTGACTAGCACATCTTCCACTATACCTCGGGGGTGTACCAAGGATCGGCCAGCAACCTGCATATTAACTGTGGTTGGCTTGGCTTCCCCCAAAACACAGATAAGGACATAAGATTTATGTTAGCCCCTAAGTCACAAAGCGCCCTATTGCATGTTACCTTGGCAATAGTCCTGCCCTGACTCCTCTGTCAGCACTATTGTCTCATAATCCGTCAATCTTCTCTTTTTTTCAAGTATCTCCTTCATGAATTTAAAATATGTGGGCATTTATTCTAACGCCTCAATGAAGGGGATATTGATGTGGAGCTTCTTAAATACCTCCAAGAACTTTGGAGAACTGTTTGTCTAGGGCCTTCTTTTGGAGCCTTTGAGGGTAAGAGATTTTGTCAGTGTATTCCCTCAAAGCTGCGGGTGGAGCTTTCTCCACTATAGGGTGGTCCTCAGTGACTCCCTCCTTTCCTACATCAACTGTCTTCTCACAATCTTTCTCATTCACCATCTTGGTTGGGAGCAACTCGCTCCAATCGCTTCACTTCTCAACAAAACCGCAGCACCGCTTCTGATTAACCTCTCAGATTGCTGGGAGAGTACCCTGCGGTCTGTTATTTACCATCTTCGCCAGTTGTCCCACTTGCGTTTCCAAGTTCCTGAGAGAGGACCTTGTTTCGGACATGAACTTGATTCTGCGAATTGATGAGTGTAAGCAGTGCTGCTCTCAGTTCATCAAATTTCTCCTGTTGGGTAGGTGGTCTAAACTGCTGAAAAAATGTAGCATGATTATGTGTCTGATGGTTCTGGTAATCACCTTGATATGGTGGTTGCTCGGGTCGGTCATTCCTCCACGATAAGTTGGGGTGATTTCTCCACCCCGAATTTTATGTGTTGGAGTTATAAGGGCGCTGAAAGTTCCCCTCTGTTTGAACTTGCTCCATGAGCACATTATTAGGATCCACCGTTTTGCATCTGTCAAAAGAGTGTGGGCCCCGCAAATCTCACAATTCACCGGCATTTGGACTGCATTTACCGACATAGTGTTTTGCAGCTGCTTTGTCAAAAGGGCCACCTGCACATTCAATGCAGTGATAGCATCTATCTCATGTATGCCCATAGTCTTCCGGCTACTCACTGATCTGTCATCTGCCCCTTGGTGATTATTCGCAGCCATGTCTTCTAGCAACTCATGTGCCTCATTGACACTCTTCCTCATGAACGCTCCCCCTGCTGCAGCATCAATGATGGTATGAGTAGTACCACTCAACCCATTATAAAAAATGTGGACCAACATCCACTTCTCTATGCCATGATGTGGACATTTTCTCTGCAAATCCTTGAATCGCTCCCATGCAACATACAGCGACTCTCCATCTACCTGATAATAATTGTTCAACTCTCCCCTTAACTTTGTTGTCTTTGAAGGAGAAAAGAACTTTACAAGAAACTTTTGGGCTAAATCCTGCATGTGGTGGCGGAGTTGGCAGGCAATGAGTTCAACCAGCTCTTGGCTCTGTCCCTAAGTGAGAACGGGAATAGCCTCAATCTAATGACGTCGTCAGTAACAACATTGTACTTGAAGGTGGCACACAGCTCCAGAAAATTGGCAATGTGCGTGGGTCTTCGATGCGAATCCCCAAACCGCATCGCGGTTCGACAATGCTCGTGATGGCCGGCTTGATCTCAAAGTTATGCGCCTTATTGTTGGGAGCCCGATGACGCTCGTGCACCAAGAATCGCGTAACGTAGTCCCCAAACTTCTCTGCCGACTGTATTGGCTCCCCTACATTCTCAGGAACCTCATTGTCCGCCTCATTCTGATTCGGTTGATTTTCCATGGTCACTGAATCAGATATCTTCTTGTTTCGCCTGTTCTGCTTGCAAGTTTTCTCAATTTCAGGATTAAAAGGAACAAGTGTATCTGCTCCTCTTTTTCGCATAAACTACGTCATGAAATCGATCAAAATCAACAAACAAATCAAGAGGCAACAGGGTTCTAAAAATTAAAAAAAAAATAAACACAACAAAATAAAAACCAAAGTAGACTTAAGAATAAATGGTTCGATATTAGAAGTAAGTCAGTCCCCGGCAACGGCGCCAAAAACTTGTCAGGATATTTCCGTATGCTTAACGCAAGTGTACGTATCGTCACAAGTAATATAGTCTGGTAAGACCGAATATCGTCCTCAGAAAGTGGTTTCTAATTACCGAACATCTATTCTAGGTTATCTATTTGGCAAATGATGGTTGATTTGAGTTTGTATCTAACACTACTAGAGTAATTGCAAGAATTAAACTAAATTACTTCGGTTTAATCAGTTATGATGGAAATAGGGCTTCCAATATCCTCAACAATCCACTATTTTCAATCTTTAATGCAACTAGAATGACTTCTTCTTTTACATTTCTTTTACATTAAGATATCGGATAACTAGACTGTCTTATATTCCGGTTAGGATATATAATCGCTCAACCCCAGTGCAGAAACCTTCTATATTTCTATGATATGTTTTACCACATAGAAGGATTAAGAACAATAACTTATAATGCTACACAAGTATCGGGGTATTTTCGTCCGCGATTTTAACCTATGTCTATTCAATTACAACATATCCAAATCTCTCCTCTCGGTTCTTGATTCGAAATCATATAGATTAGGATAACTAGTGATCAATTAACTATCAAACATTCATACCAATATTGAATAAATCTTAATCAAGTGGAGAAGAAATCAAACTAATGCATTAATTCATGAAAGAGAGTTTCAAGCGATTCAATAGGAAAGCCCTAATAAAGTGTTTAGCTCCTAGCCATAGACATGCTAAGAACTAATACAAATCCAACCATGAACTGAATTGAAAACTAAATAAAGAAAAATTACTTAGAACTAGGTCTCCAATTGTAGCCTCCAAAGTTGTGTTGCGTTCTGAGATGATATGTGATCCAATAATCACTAAAATCTGTCCCAAGGATTTATATATGTTGTCAAAAAAGTGAGCCTTTGGACCCTTTCGCCCCTCGCCAATTTTATTTGATCAAAATTCCCAGACGGATCGCGCAGATCGCGGTATCGGCACCGTGGTGCCGAAAGCATCGCGCTTCTCGCAATTATGGCACCACGCCCCGCATCAAGCACCACGGCCCCGCATCCAAGACCGCGGCCTTGCGATCTTCGTCCCGACCGCTAACTTTCGTCCTTTTTGCTTCGAGAGCTCATTTTCTGCCTTTTCTGCCCACTTTTAGCTTCTTTTTGTCATTTTGTCATTTAGAACCGTTGTGACTCAAAAGAAAGAAAAACGACCCTACACGAAACTTATTTATACGAAAATGAGAAAAATACTAACAGAAAATGACTCAAAAAACGTATACAAAATACACTTAACAGTAATTAGACGAGATATGACGCAGGTGCAACTTACTGAGAACACGACCTTAGATAGGGGGTTGTGGAGGACACAGATTAGAGTAGAAGGGTAATAGGTAGTAGAGCGTAGTCTTACCTACGCTTGCAAACTGGTAGTTGTAGTGTTATTATTGTAGGTCCGCTTAGCCTATCATACTAATAGGCACAGTATTGTTTTATAGTCTTTGTAGTTTGATTCTGGTTGTTATGTGTCCTTTAGTGTGTTTTGTTAACTTATTTATCTGTTCAGAATGCGCTATGATGGCTTATTCGCTTTTGATACCTGCATTCTTTTTACCAAGTATGATCGTTTCTCTTGCTCTTTCTTTGCTTATGCTTATGCTCTGTCTTGAGCCGAGGGTTTCTCGAAAACAACCACTCTACCTACTAAGGTAGAGGTAAGGTCTGCGTACACTCTACCGTACTCAGACCCCACGTTGTGGGATTCCACTGGGTATGTTGTTGTTGTTGCAAGGAATTTTTTGGGTTTAATGTTAATAAACTCACCATATAAAAGCTTCTAAACAAACAGACCGAAGACCATCTTCAAATAAACAGAACCAATTCTACTGAAATTAATCCAAATACTCAGATTTGTTTGCTGAAAAACAAAACCAAAATCAGTTTTACCAAAACTAAATCCAAGTTTTTTACAAAACAAACAAAGAAGTTAGTTAGATAATGCAGCTTCTAACTTTCCATACTTAAAGGTAAAATTAAAAGAGAAAGGCACTAAGACAAAACTTAATTATGTAACCCCCAAATCCCACATGCACAATGTACATGGCAAGTCACAGGGCCACATAAAAATATAGATGTTAATCAAATCTTCAGGTGACCATTAAGCAAATGTTTTTTTATAAGGTAAAAGTACTATTGAAAGAAAGGTACCTAGAAGGTACACCAAATTACATCAGAAACAGATAGACCCTACAATAATAACAGATTACAAATAAGAAGCTTAAGATTGCAGACAGAGATTTTAAACTCTAAGCTATCAGATACAGCCTCCTATTATCAATCAAAGGCTGGAACTAAAACAGTTAACCCTTTATTTAATTCAGCTCGGTATTTGTTTATCAAGCTTTATAAAGTTTACTCAACTGTTGCCTGTTGGTGACAAATCAGTTGCATCAAACAACAATTACAATCTCAAGCATCAAGAACCATAAATATCAAATGATGACAGCTAATCTAATCTAAGGTGCGTTAAAAATCTTTTTGTTTTTATTCCTGGCAATGTACAAATATAATGGTTAATCACTGAGGATGGGAGGTAAAGTCAAAAAGGGGATTCCAGTCAAGATCATTTTGCAATTGGTTGTCTCTTTTTCCAAGGATGTTTCACCTTCAATAAAAAGGGATTTCCATAAGAAAGGAATCTGAAATTGCACTTCCCCTATACGGTAATGAAGGAAAATAAAAAACAAGAAATAAAGAAGATTTATATTTAGTAACCCAATAAAACAATCAGATCAAGAGAATCCATATCCCTATTTGGAAATGGAACAAAATGAAGAATGAGATTAAGCTAGTATGTAGCCTATAACTTTTTTTCCTTACCAATTGAGCAAAGTGTGGTTGTATTTATTAACGTTGACTCCATAAATACAATTAATGCGGATAATCCTTTTCCTAATATGGAAACAGGAACATCTGATTTACGCAAACTAACCAATGCGTTAGATCCTAACATCAGAATAGACAAAACATACGGAACTTAGCAAGTAAAAGTTTGGAAAGAGGGGAAGCATACGCATATCCTTGGTTGTAGATGTCGATGGAGATGGAAAGACGTTCGATGTCGGATTTGACGCGAGTAAGAGTGGCCTTCTTGTGTGCGACGACGAATGGCCCATCGGAAGCTACGATTGTCCATGGCAAACATAATACAGCGAATACGGTAGCTAAAAGGAACTTCATGTTGAGACTTGAGATCCAAATGACACACTCTTCAGCTTCTCAAGTCGTGTATTAGCATTTTGCATCGGAGATGAGCCACATGTTCCAATATCATTCGTCCAGTGACGTATTGCTCCAAACTGGGCTGGATGGGCCACTTGCTTGCTTACTTTAGCATGATGGATTAAGCCCAACTATCAAGTCGCCCCCTTAATAGATGGGGAATGGACACGGTATGTGGAAAGTTACACATTTAGCCGTTAGTCATGTGTACAAAAACATTCATTAATATATATATATATTAATCATAAAAATAAATTCGCATTCAAAAATCACTATGGACACTAAATCTTCACGAAATTGACAATCTCCATAAAATAGTAGTCTTGTCTAACGATCACTTAAAACAGACTACCAAATTTTGACCAAAAAACTAGTCACATGCAAACATATTATTAAAAAAGATGTTCTTGAACATCTAATTGAAGAGTGAGAGGTCCATTTCTTTCCTACTATTGAACCCAGAAGGAAGGTCTCAAATGTACCATCGACATGTATGAGATTTTCTTTTCTCTATCTATGTCATACTTTGAATTCACTGACAACCAATTCTAGTGGATCACCATAAAATTCTTCCAATTGCCTTATCACAAAAATCAAATGATCGTCAGAAATTAGCCACCAAACCTTCACATCATCTCTTGTCCTGGATGCTTTCCGGACAGGGAATGGATTGCTACCGTAATCTTCTCTCCCGGTATATGAAAAAAATGTCAAACTCATTTTTATTCAATAATAGGTTAAGTTCTTCTTCTTGGGATGTGAAGTCCTTCTTAAGATCAAGCTTCATTCGATTGTTCCACCTCTGTTTCTGACTCCTCTCTCACGTGGGTGCAGGGAGTCCTGCTTGTGTTTTTTTTTTTTTGTCTGGGCCAGGCACTCCATATGTATAAAGGTCTTGATCTGAGCACTTGATTTTTTCAATTCCTGTTAAAAATTGGTCCAAAGAATGAGATTTGACTTCCTTAATTACCAATAGGCACTATAACACCAGGGGACCCGATGTTTGCGTCAACCACTTTCGAAGGTGGACATCCTTGACATGAGGATGTTCCCACTGACGAAACACCTGAAGAGGTCATACAGAATCTTAAGGCGCAAAATACTGCTATGAGTAAATTGTTGGAGCGTCTGATGCGATTTCAAGCAGAGTTCATGTCCAAGAATACTGGCAGCACTCGAATCAATGCCTCCACCAAATGCTAATGGACAAATCGACAACGACCATGGTAGATCAAGGAATGACGGTTCATAAAGTGAAGCCGCCACAAGAGATTTATTCCAGAAAAGGGTCTTAAAATTCATGAAATACATGACAAGCAAAGTTGATATCAATGTTGAGAAGACAGAAAAAACCCTTCTGAATAAGGAAGAAAATTACGGGCTCGAGAGGAGTAAATTAATCCACTATAATGAGGAATTTTACAATGTATAGTCATGAGTATAAATACTCAAAATACTATTACACACTCAAAAAAGATAACCATCTTTTAATTTTTTCACATCACTACAATATTGCTCACACTCTATATTTTTTTACGGACTATTTTTTTATACACAGTTTGTGAAATGCCATCTACAACTATTGAGTTGCTTCTTTCTCTGTGTGATTGGTATACATAAATTGAGCTGAAGAGCTCACATTTTATAAACAAATAAATGCCCATGTTTATGTCATTGATGACATCACTACTCATTGGAAAAATCAAAATGTGCAATTTTTTTAAAAAAAATTCAGGTCTCGGTGTGGCCTTAGTACCCCATATCGCTAGTACCTGCACAAATACTAGTACTAGACTCCTGGAGGCGATGGAACCCGCCCTTAGCCGCCCTTAGCCGCCATCGCCGGGTAAATCGCGGGATGTGCACCCCGCATTCAGTGTCTGATCGCCACCAACAGATCAATGTTACAAGGCTGACCCTCTCACATGAGGAGGGGAGGATCATCTCACACTGCAACATGCCCGCGCGGTTAAGCTATCATGCTTTAATACGAGGCATATGCCGGGAGAACGATCGGAGGAATCGAACTGCAACCCGAACGCCGCAAACTCGATCTTGATCCAAAGCCGATCCTCTAGATCAGGCAACCCTTTTTTAGTTTAACAACAATTGGTAAAAGACAACAATGTGAAAATTCATCTTTCACGTGCTATATCAATGAGATGGACCCTACAATTTTAAACAAGGAACATATATCCTCCGTGATATAAATTAGGTTTTATGGAAAGGGAAGAGGAGAACCAATATTTACTCGTGGAGAAATAATTTACTTTAAAAACATTTCACATCAATAGTGAAATTCTTGGCATAAGAGCTTTCAGCCTGAAAAAATGACTGGGGAAAGACAGGTTCATAGCATAGCGGCGAAATTTATCCGACAAATTAATGTAGTTGATGTGGAGGTATTCCTTTATTCTATTTTCGAGCTCGCAATTTAATGATTTCTACTATAAGAATTGCAGGACGCTATACATTTTATGTCTTGAAATGCATATTGTGTTAAGTAAACTAAAAAGAACGCAACTTCAACAGAATGAATTGTTAATATAAGTTTTTAGGTGTATTTATATATAAGTTGTACATTTGCACAAACTATTTAGTGAGTTGGTATGCTTCTAATGACTAATGATGGAAAGAAATTAGACCATTTTATGTACTTGATGAGAGTAAAAAGTGACAAATTTAACTGACCCCATAACAGATTCTTACGCTATTTCCTATGCACTCTCATTCTATAGTGTATATTTCAAAATGCTGTCCAATGAAGATTGTACAATGAATATTCGATCTTTAGATTTTAAGCATTACATATATAACTAAAGGTAGTAAATGAGGAACACATTGTAGACAAATCATTTTAATTATAACAATGACAATATATCCAGTGAAAATCTCAGTGTTGGAACTTGTAAAAGAAGAAGAGTAAAAGTGATCGAAAATCTGGAATTTGTGGTCAAGCGTCGCGCGGCGGAACAGTGCGAAAAAGACCGTCGACAGCGCCACGACGCCGAAACTTCAGAGAGGTCTGCAGGAATTTCAGGGTCACGGCGCCAAGAGGCAGAGCCACAGCGCCAGGGCCAGCGCCACGGCGCTGCGCAACGGTAATTTCCAGATTTTGAACCAAAAGTTGTCTCTCTTCATATAAGGTTACAACCTTTGATGAATGACTGTTTATGGTCAAATTTTGTGATATATAAAGCATGAGAATCACTTGTTAGAAGATCAACAAACACAATACACATAACAATCAATCATTAAACTCAATTAATGATCTAAGATTGTTGTTTGTTCTTCATCTTCTTCCTCAAGAACATTTCTGAAAAACACATAAAGTAAATTCGCCAGAAGTGAAGTTCTTGTGGTAGAACTCTCACTTAGATAGTTGTATCCTCAAGGCAGACGTCCGTAGAACTACATCACAAGTGGGGACAAATTTTCGTCTTAGGACACTGCATCAAGCAGACATCTATCTACACCAAGTTAGTATGTGTTTTCATACTGTTGATTTTGTTGTTATTGAATTCAATTAATATTGAATTACTATTATATTATTGTGGTTATTCATTGATGAGTCTAGATTGACACTAACAATCTAAGACAAAATTCTCATAAAATTTATCTTTCTGATTGTGTGTGTAAAACTTGCAAAATTTTCAGAGAATACATTTTTCTGATCTGCAAAAGAATGGATCAATCTGGATCGTCAATAGTGAAAAACCATGTTGATAAACTCGAGAAGTTCAAGGGTTCGGATTTCAAACGTTGGCAACAAAAGATGTTGTTTTATTTGACCACTCATGTGGTAAATGTATTGACTGCTGAGACTCCAATGGCTTTGCCGGAAGGAGAAGGGGAACATACTCCTACTGATGCGGAGAAAGCCGAAAGGCTCAAGGCTATTGAGACTTGGTGGAGCCAAGAGTTTCTTTGTAAGAACTACATTCTCAACGCCTTAGATGATACTCTCTATGACATATACTCCACGTTCAGATCAGCACAGGAGTTATGACAGTCATTGGAGAACAAGTACAAAACTGAAATTGTTTGTTCTAAGAAGTTCGTCATCAGCAAATTTCTAAACTTCAAGATGAGCGATGCAAAAGTAGTTGTCAAGCAAGTGGATGAACTCCAAGTCATAGTTCATGAACTAGAGGTTGAAGGTATGTGTCTTAACTAATATTTCCTTGTTGGTGCTATTATTGAAAAATTACCTCCGTCATGGAAGGATTTTAAGGTTTATTTGAAGCATCTAACCGAGGAGATGAGTTTTGAGCAACTGGTTCTGAAAATTCGTGTTGAAGAGGATGACCGGAAGAATGAAATCTACAGAAGTTTTTGGTGTATCATTCCGATGTTGAAGGTATTCACAAGAACATACTTATGGAATCTACGGAAGCAGAATTTTTTGAGGACGTTTTTCCTTACAAAAACAAGGATCAAAGTGTTCCTAATAATAAGAAGAGGACACTGCCTCAAGATGAGTCATACCAAGACACTCAAAATGATGATAATCTTACTTCATCGGTTCAAGAAGAAAATACTGAACCAAAGAGAAGTAAACGTGAAAAAGTTGCCAAAAATTTTGGACCAGACTTTATGACATTTTCCGTTGAAAGATAACCTCAAACATATAGAGTTGCTATGGAATCATCCGAAGCACCTTATTGGAATGAGGCTATCCAAAGTGAGGTAGAATCCATTGTACAAAATAATACATGGAAATTAGTTGATCTCCTTCCGGGACAAAAACCAATAGGCCATAAATGAATCTTCAAACAAAAACTAAGGCTTTATGGTACTATAGAGAAATACAAAGTGTGTATAGTAGCCAAATGGTTTAGACAAAAGGAAGGTGTAGATTTCTTTGATACCTACTCACCAGTATCTAGAATTACGTCTATAAGGACGTTAATTGCTATAGCAGCGATTCACAATTTGGAATACACCAAATGGATGTGAAGACTGCATTCCTAAATAATGAACTAGATGAAGAAAGATGAAGAAATATACATGGAACAACCTAAGGGTTTGTTGTTAAAGGTCAAGAGAAGAAAGTTTGTAAATTGGTTAAGTCTTTATATGAACTTAAACAGGCTCCAAAATAGTGGCATGAAAAGTTTGATAATACATTATTGTCAAATGATTTTCAAATAAATGAATGTGAAAAATGTGTCTACATTAAGGAGTGTAATAATGCATATGTCAGTATATTCTTGTATGTGGATGATATGCTAATTATGGGAACAAGTAAGTATGTTATTAACTAAACTAAGAAGATGTTGCATGCCGCTTTCGATATGAAAGATATGAAAATAGCGGATGTCATTCTTGGTATTAGAATTCAAAGAGATTTTGAGGGTTATATATTAACTCAATCTCATTATGTTGAGAAGGTCCTTAGAAAATTTGAACAATATGATGACAGACCGGTAGTTATGCCATTTGATCCCGCTAGTCACCTTAAGAAGAATGAAGGTGATAATGCGTCTCAATTGGAGTATACACAAGTTATTGATAGCTTGATGTACATAATGAATTGTACGAGACCAGATTTAGCATATACAGTGTCGACTTAGTCGATACTCACACAATCCTGTAAATTATCATTGAGTAGCGCTAATAAGGGCACTACGATATCTAAAGCATACAATAAACTATGGGTTACATTATACAAAATATCCTCATGTGTTAGAAGGATATTGTGATGCTAATTGGATTTCCAACCACTCAGAAAGTAAGTCCACAAGTGGGTATGTATTTACACTTGGTGGAGCATCGGTATCCTGGAAATCATCAAAGCAAACGATAAATACGAGATCAACTATGAAAGCAGAGTTTGTAGCCTTGAATAGGCAGAATGACTAAGAAACTTTCTAGAAGGTATTCTGTTGTGGACAAAGCCTGTGAAAACCATTTGCATACACTGTGATAGTATGACTGCCCTGACGAGGGCAAATAATCAAATATATAATGGCAAATCGAGACATATAAGGCGACATCATAATACAATACGAAGCTTGCTGAAGAATTAAATTATATCCATTGATTATGTAAAGTCAAAGGACAATATAGCGGATTCTTTGACAAAAGGCCTTACAAGAGAGCAAGTCGTATTTACATCGAGGAGAATGAGCTTAAAGTCAATACAATGAGTCGTTAACTGGTGAAAACCTAACCTATCATAATTGGAGATCTCATGGTTTAGATTCAATAGGAAAACTAGCTGGAGAAGACTCAAGGAGCATAAAACACACTATGCTCATTCCTATGGTGTACTAAGTGTATTAATCCGTTGATGTTTTAAGGGATGACTATATTATTCTTAATAATACTCAAAAGCCTTTATGGTGGGATAATACAGACTATTCTTGTTTGGTATTACCTACATGAGATTGAAGTGGGATCTCATCTGGAGAACCGATATGGCTACGTTCTCTATAAAGTCTAATGAAGAAGGAGTTGTTCATGACCGAAAGAACACAACCATAAGAATTGAAATATGTTGGTATGATGTGTGTTGTCACGAATAGTTCAAGACATTACGTCCACTACTTCACAAGTAGATCCGATAGGTATTCACTACGAGCGGTTCAAGTCCAAAAAACACCGTCTTCGATGCATGTCATATCGCGTTTGACAGAAATAATGATAAGTTCCTTCTATCTTATTTTCTATCCACATGTGGGATATTGTGAGATGTGTGAATATAAGATGTGTTGTATTGTTGGAACTTGTAAAAGAAGAAGAGTAAAAGTGATCGAAAATCTGGAATTTGTGGTCAAGCACCGCGGCGCCGGAACAGTGCGAAAAAGACCGTCGACAGCGCCACAGCGCTGGGAAGCAGCTCCACAACGCCGAAACTTCAGAGAGGTCTGCAGGAATTTCAGGGCCACGGCGATGCGCAACAGTAATTTTCCGATTTTGAACCAAAAGCTGTCTCTCTTCATGTAAGGTCACAATCTTTGATGAATGACTACTTATGGTCGAATTTTGTGCTATATAAAGCATGGGAGTCACTTTTTAGAAGATCAACAAACACAATACACATAACAATCAATCATTAAACTCAATTAATGATCTAAGATTGTTGCTTGTTCTTCATCTTCTTCCTCAAGAATATTTATGAAAAACACATAAAGTAAATTCGCCAGAAGTGAAGTTCTTGTGGTAGAACTCTCACTTAGATAGTTGTATCCTCAAGACAGACGTCTGTAGAACTACAACACTCAAAACGTGGAGTTTGGGAGGGCAAAATATACGCATAACTTACATCTACCTTTGTAGGTAAAACGTTTATTTCCGAGAGACCCCCGGCTCAGGACAAGCAAAGCAAACAACAGTCAGATCCGGTCAGAAAATTAAAGCAGTAAACAGTAAGAAAATGCTGATAGCAAACGCGAATACGTCATGATATCGCATCCTAAAAGAGAAGTAGTAATTAACGCAGATAAATGAGATAAACCAAATACATTAAAGAATGCATAACAGAAGAAATAAAACTAAAGAAAAACTATAAAGCAATACTACGTCTATTCATACGATATGCTAAGTATGCCTACAATAATAACAGCACAACTATCATTTTGTAAGTGTAAGTAGGACTACAGTCGACTACCTACTACCATTCTACCTTAATATGTGTCCTTCACCTCCCCTTATCTAAGGTCATGTCCTCAGTAAGTTACGTCTGCTCCATATCCCGTCTAATCACCTATCCCCAATATTTTTTTTGGCATACCTACCCCTCCTAAACCTCTCATACATCCGCACTGAGACATTTGTGTCTCTCCTCCACACATGTCCAAACAATCTCAACCTCGCTTTCCGCATCTTGTTTTCGACCGAGGCCACTCCCACTCTAACTCGAATATCATCAGTTCTAATCATGTCCCTCCTCGTATGCCGACACATCCATATGAGCATCCACATTTCTGTCACTCTCATCCTTTGGATGTGCAACGTCTTGACTGACCAACACTCCACCCCATATAACATAGTCGGTCTAACAACCACCCTATAAACTTGCCTTTTAGTTTTTGTGGCACATTGCTGTCGCACAAGACTCCAGATGCAAGCCTCCATTTCATCCACCTACCCCAATACAATGTGTGATATCGTCATCAATATCTCCATTCTCTTGGATGATAGACCAGATGTACTTAAAACTTCCTTTATTTGGAATGACTTGAGCGTCACCTCCACGCCTGTCTCACGATCACTCCCGTTGCTGAACTTGCACTCCAAATATTCTGTCTTGGTCCTACTCATCCTGAACCTTTTAGATTCTAGAGTCTATCTCCAAACCTCCAGCTTAACGTTCACTCTGATTCGAGTCTCATCAATCAGGACTATGTCGTCTCATCAATATGACTGAAATCAATCAAATCATCGGAACTAGGAATACGATTACTAGAATAAGTACCCTTACCCTTATTAACCATACTAGTAGAAGCACCTTTACCCTTACCCAAAATTTGGCCGTTGTTGCAACATTTATTTTTGCAAAGGGGACGAGTCGGAACTCGGGACGGGGCCGGGATGAGGTGGGTCGGGTCGGGATCGGGACGGGCGGGACAATCCCCAACCCTGACAATTGTTTTTTTAATTTTGGGGATCGGAACGGGTGGGCCGAGTAGTGGGTCGGGATCAGACCGACCCGAACCACTAGACACCCATAGTCCATACTAGTAGAAATTTGCAAAATGGGCCGACCGAAAAAACCTCGGATCGAACCGATCGAATTTTTCATGCGGTCCTCGGTCCTTTGAATTTTTTTTCGGTTTTCGGTCCGGACCGAATTTTAAATATATATTATATTATATAATTTCTAATATATATAATAATAATATATATATAATTCCTAATATATATTTAAAAACCCGAGTTTCGGGGTTCGATTTTTTTTTTTAAAAATTGAATTTTCAATACTGAAATTGGCATTCTCGGACACATTACCACGAAATTTGTACGTTGAAATCTATTGTATATCGTGAGATATTTAGATTTGAAAAGAAGAAAAACGTAACGATTTGGAGAAAAATGAAATTGATTGGTAAGATGGACGTTTTTGAAGAAATCGATTGGATCAAAGCGGTTTGTCCACCCCGTATGGAAAAAATACGCGAAATCAAAAAAAAATTAGATCAAACGGACGTCCGAGCGCAAAGTTGTAACCATTTAAAGTTTCACTAATTTACAATCTATATTTGATATGTTAATACGTCCGGGGTGACTGGGGGCTGGATGGGGTGACTGGAAATAATTCGGCCCATTCGGTCCTACTATCCGGACCGAATAGAAAATGACCCGGACCCGACCGAACCAATAAATTCGGTCCGGATAATTTGAGTTTTCGGTCTTCCTCCCCGTCGGATCTTGACCTTTGTGCAGCCCTACATACTAGTGCAAACGCTTATTGTCGAAAGGAAAGACAGTTTTGATTTTTGTCCATGGCCGGTATTTCCACTGGCGCTTACACGGCGGCCGGTGTTTCATCGCTGCTCCACTCATGCCACCGCGTCACCTCCGTCAGATTCAATTTTTTGGTGCGTGCATCTGCAACTGCTGGCAGATCAGCCGCCTCACCGATGCCGAGCAACAACTCCAAAACAACCTTGATTATGAAAGATTACATGGAATGGAGCAAGTATATGATTGGGTCCGGATCCGACGGTGGGCCACCACGCTGGTTTTCGCCTTTGGAATGCGGTCCACCTATCAAAGACTCGCCTCTCTTGTTCTATTTACCAGGTGATTCAAATGGAACACCAAATCAGCAACTTGTACTTATTATTTTATCTCTTCTCGTTTCTTCTATTAAATATCCTGAATGAATGGACAATAGACCAGAAAAGAAGAAAAGGATGGATTAGGACATGCCAGTATTCAATTGTGTCTTCTACCTAACGTTTCTTTCTGTCATCATCAAACACGCAACAGTAGTAATCGCTTGATAACTTAGCTGCTACCTATCTCTACGAGCAAAGGATGCACATATATCTACTTTTCCTTTTTTATTTTTTCCTTGTCATATTCAACTAAACGAAGTTATACGGGACAAGGTCGGAGTAGCCTCCTTGGTAGAAAAGCAAGGCTTAGATGATGCGGTCATGTGAAGTGGAGGTGTGAGGATGCACCGGTTAAGAGGTGTGAGAGGTTAGAGATAGTGGGAGTTAAGAGAGGTAGAGTTAGGCCAAAGAAGAACTTGGAGAGGTGATGATATGTCACATCTTCCGCTGACTGAGGACATTAACTTAGATAGGAAGATTTGGAGGTCGGAAATTTGGGTAGAATGTTAGTGGGTAGTTGAGTAAAGTCACATTCTGGGTAGGACATGTAGGAGGCTAGCCTCATCGTCTCCTTTCTTAGTATTATTATCTAGGTATCACATAGTTCCTTACTCTTCAGTGTGTATTATTATTTGTTATTGTTGTTGACATTGTTCAGTGGTGCGATTATTTGGTCATGAACAAGACATAATGCAAATATTGATATGTGGTACAGGCTAGACAGATGTTCTTCTCTGTATCAACGTCTATGCACTGTTCATACAATGATCTAAACAGCTAATCTGTAAGTTAATTAAGATTGGTTTTATTTACTTGGAACATTGCAGGGATTGATGGTGTTGGACTTGGCCTTATAAAACATCACAGAAGACTTGGAAGGTAAGTTTGGTAATTGAACTTTTCGGCAGTGTCGGAATTTAAAATGTTTGATTTTCAGCACTACTATTGTTCTTAAGATGTTTGTGTTGTGCTAGACAAAAATATCCTGTTTAAGTTATCTTCTTTTTTTCTTTTTCTTTTTGGGTGGTGCTTCCCATACGTGAAGGATTTTCAATATATGGTGTCTCCATGTTCCAGTTTCAGATCGAACATTATTCTCAGGTCTCTCCTTCCTCATCTCCCTGTTGTGTTCTTAAGCAAAATTCCTTGCTTGAATTTTAATAGATGGTAACCAAACATCTGAGTAGGAATATTTAAAGAGTGGAGATGGTGGTAAGTGCTGTTGCCCCTAAATTTTGGCTCATTGTACGATTCCACATGGAAATTGAGAAGTGATGATCTGAGGATGTATTACTACTATTATCATATACTGAGGCCAAATTCTCTTTCTTAGTGTTGCATAACAGATACAAATCTTATGTAATTTGTGTAAAGGACCCTTTAGATTCAGCTGAATCAGATAGTTATAAATCACCTAACGAATGGGACAAGAAACCGTGCATTTGGAAAGGATGCTATTACTCTTTAAACATTAACATGAAATGTCTATGGCCTGATATCTTCTGCTTTTTGCTTTTTAGCCTTTGTTTGCAATGTGTAAGTTAACTCGTGTCCACTTTAAAGTTTGAACAATGTTACTAGACAAACTTGTCTTGTTTCCATCTTAAGCAGTTTTACTTTTTAAACTTGCGAGTGTGTGCTGGTTTTAGCATTTGAAATGAAAGTAACAGCGGGATAGGCTTACCATAACTGTCCTTCAGACCTGGTACACCTGGTTGAAGCAACTGTTAGGTCAGAGCATCACCATGCACCAAGACGTCCCATCTATCTTCTTGGAGAATCTTTTGGGGGACGCCTAGCACTTGCTGTTGCTGCTCGTAATCCTCATATTGATCTTGCACTCATTTTGGCAAACCCAGGTTCAAAAGATGTCATTATCATTATGTGAGAAAATTTTATATTGCCTGAATCATTTCATAGTTCTTAGTTCTTACTGCAAAGATGTGTCTCAGCCACGCGTCTACGTGAATCTCAGCTGCAAACTCTGATAACGTTGTCAGAAGTCATTCCTGAGCAACTCCATCCAAGCATGGTTAAAATGCTAAGTGTTACGACAGGTAATTCTTACCTTCATCCTCTGATTTATGAGTATAATAATTCAAGTAGATGGAATTTTGTCTTGCTAAACTAGAATTATGATCATTATAAAAATAAGAATTATTGAACTACCATTATGATAACTGCTAACAACTCGTAGTTGTATATTTTGGTGGCATTTGTTTTAAAGTTTCCAGAAACTGAGTTTGTTTTTATTTGTAAAAACTGTTTGTTTGAATGATTTTTCCAGAAAAGGTTAAGTTTTTTTTAATACTCCAAAACTTAATTTTTCAGAAATCTACGAAAAAAGTTGTTTTACCTGCATGTCCTTGATCACCGTGCTTGATGGATCTGATTTGTAATGTTTATAGATCATCACCTTCTTTTAGCGCTTGCACGAATAAATGTACGTCTTGTATTATTAGTTATCATGGTGATTGGAACTAAATCCCTCCTTATTATTGACTGTGAAGTGCTCAAAATGGAGTGACATGAAAAGTGACGATTCATGTAGTCGATCCAACTTACTTGGGATTGAGGCATATTTATTGATTGGACTAAATAACTTCAGTGGATACTTGTCATTTTTCTTGCTTAAATTTGTTAACTGGGTTTAATTTGTGGTTAACTTTTAGATGAAAATTGACAACTGATTCAATTACAATGATTAGGTGTTCCTGCAAGGGTGGCAATTCCTGGCAGCGGACACCCTTTGCAACAAGCAGTAGCAGAGTTATTTCGCGGTGATGTAGCATTTTCATCCTACTTATCTGTAAGGTCCAAAAGTCTTACCTAGTAGGTTAAATCCAAAAGTCACCCTCTTACTCTTAGAGTTTGGTGACCCTAGAATAAAATTGTTGCATTTGCACATATTCATCAATTTATTCTTTGTGGCATCCTTGTAGCATTGATAATAGCCATGTTGGTATCTTCTTTTTCCCTCTAGCTATGATACTTAATAGTTTCGAAGACTCTAACTTAGACAACCATTATTAGTTGATATTTTCAGTTGGAGTTTTTTCTTGTTGTCAGTTTGAGCAAGAAAATGATGAAAAAGGTCGCAGGTGCTGGGTGATGTTTTACCTGTAGAAACACTTATTTGGCGGCTGAAGATGCTCAAATCTGCCGCAGCTTTTGTCAGTTCTCGCCTCCATGCTGTCAAAGCTCAAACTTCAGTACTTTCGAGGTAATTCTTCCGAATTCCAGTGTATCACTGGTAAAATTTGATGGAGAGATTCTAAAACGCCTCCTCCCTTTGGGGAAGTAGTTGATTTTCTCTCTCTTGTCATCTTTACAAGAAGTTTCTTAGTGTAGACTAGAATTGTTGCATTCTCTTCTTTTTCCAAACTTTCGAGCAATATCTAATTCAGCTTAGCTTTCGCGACTATCACTATGTGTGACTAAGAGTTATATTGCTATGCAGTGGAAAGGATCACTTGATACCCAGCCTTGAGGAATCTGAGAAGCTCCGTCAGATGCTTCCAAACTGTGAGATCCGGAGATTTAATAACAGTGGTCATGTACTGACTCATGTCCTTCTCCTGGTAGGCTGTTCTTCTTTTCCAAACCCTTTCAGACCCATTCCTCTTTCCAGCTTCCACAAAAGACTTCTGTTCTACACTTTATTGGTAACTGCTAATGCAAATGGTAATAGTTCAGGGGCTTTCTTTAGAGTAATCTCTGTCAACAAACAACGAAACAAAGCTGAGAACTTCTTGACTAGACCCTGCATCAAATATAGATAGAAAATTTTCAAAAACTCTGTACCTAAACTCTCGTTGAGGGTTATTCAATGACAAAAAAGAATAAGAAAATACGCATTTAGTAAAATGGAGCAAAACACATGTCCGTTAGTGACTGAATAGGCTTTGGAATAAGTGAAGTAGGAGATGGGACCTCAAGGATCAGTTATGGGCATAGTGAAGTAAGATGATAGCAAGCCCTCTGCCTTTCACACTTGCAATTTCCTGGCAATAGTGTGCTTTCTAGTTGCTTAGGCAAATTATAGGTCCTAGACATTCATCTTATGTTGTTGATTGTTGGGATATTCACTGCACTCTTCCAACTTGTATATCAGCTGAAGTTTGCAGCTTTTTCTCTCATTTTCTATTATCTGCTGTAGTTTGATATCAGGTATGCAAAAACATCTTTGCTGGGGTATATGATAAGTTGAAGTTTTTGTGCAGGAAGCAGACTTTAATTTGGTAACTGTCATAACGGGTGCCAATTTTTATCGACGTGGAAGACACCTTGATTTCGTTACAGATTTTGTGCCACCAAGCACTTCTGAGTTTGACAGTGTGTATCAACCATACAGGTATATTTGCTTCCTGGTCACTTACAGTGTTACAGTTGTATATTGTGCTCTATTTGCATAGAAAGGATATCTAGTTAATGAGGTTCCATGCTGACAAAATATTTGTTGGCGGTCTTGTTTCTCTATATAAGATGCTACCTTTGGACTACTTAACTAAGGTTAAGCTAATCAAAAGCTCTTATTGGAATACTGAAGCAACTCTTCTGCATCTGCTATTTAACATGTACTTGGTTCATTTGATAAATAACACAAATACTGCAAGTTTATTTAATTGTTAGTACTTGTGTGACTGATTAAATCACAGGTGGATGGAAGTTGCCTTCAACCCTGTGATGATATCAACTCTTGAGAATGGGAATATTGTTCGGGGTCTGACTGGAATTCCTTCTGAAGGCCCAATTTCACTCGTTGGTTATCACATGATGCTTGGACTTGAACTAGTTCCTTTGGTGTCCCGTTTGTGGAATGAACATAAGATTGTTCTACGAGGCATAGCACATCCGTTGATGTTTAAGAGACTAAGAGAGGGAAATATGCCCGCCTTATCAATGTAAGATGATTACCGATTTATGGGTGCAGTTCCCGCGTCGGCAACTAACTTCTATAAACTTTTATCAACAAAATGCCACATGTTGTTATATCCTGGGGGCATGAGGGAAGCTCTTCACCGGAAGGTATTATCTAGTTAAAACATCTTGCTAAGAAATGCTCATTTCTATATTTACTGACTTCAGTGCACTCAATATATATACAACAAAAAAATCAATATTTTATTTGAAGTATCTAAGGGTAGCATTTCGTGAAAAGTTTGTGATTAATTCATGTGATTTTTCTCTGCTTCACTTGACACACAAAGTCATGTGAAACAGTTAATGAGTTGATCACTAACCTTTTCTTTCTTTAAAACTTAATTTCAAATTTGTACTGCACCATCCACCAGATGAATTGATATTGTAACTTGGCTCCACTTTAGTCTAATTAATGTCATATATATGAGCAGTTTGTCTTGTTCATAAAGAGACACATCTCTCTTTTTTTACTTAGTTATTTTGGCATATATGCATGTTCTAAAGAAATTAATTATGATAGGAAATTGAACAATTCAGTTTGAAAATTGAATCTCTCATCTGTAAGCATTTGATACTAGTATATATCTGTAAGCATTGTATTTGATATTACAAGTATATATGTACTGATTTACTTTGTATGTATGGACCCCGTCACTAAATGTAGAATTAAATGGTCATTTTCATATTGATGAAACAAAATTGAAATTTACATGTTTTTTTATCAAGATGCTATGTATTTTTTGTCTGTGGTTCTAAGGAAGGCTTATTGTATATCTAACATATAGGGCCAAGGTTAAGTACTGAAATAAATTGTTGAAAGATATTTGCTCAAGTTAAGGGAGATTGGCTTAGAACAATAGCAGTAATCCTTGCTGTTTTAAATGTTGAATAAGGTTATTAAATAACCAATGACCAGAAGATAAAAGCATCCTGTTTTTCTAATAATTTGGTCTTCTAACTTCAGGGGGAGGAGTACAAATTGTTCTGGCCAGAACAGTCTGAATTTGTCAGGATGGCAGCTCGATTTGGAGCGAAAATTATACCTTTTGGTACAGTGGGAGAAGATGATATTGGCCAGGTAGAAATTGGTTTGGAAGGGAAAAGAAAAAGAGTTTACAAATGGATATATCAAAACTTGTCTGGTAACTACCATAAGAAAATTCTAAGAGAGAAATCCTGTAAGCAGAAAATTTAGCCTTTATTTGGCTGGTGATGATATTTGCTCATTACAGTATAAAAAGACTTTCATCTACTAATATGTCCCTCCAAAATTCAGTTTTGAGCATGGAGAAAATGGTCTTTTGCTTTTATGTTTAAAGAGGAAAATTTGGTTCAAGCACGTGGAGAGATCTGACTACCCCGAAGCTCTTTCCTTAAGAAACAATTAAGCAGATAATGCTTTTCTATGACAGGCCATTATTCTAAACCTGCTGTGATTAACATTGAGATAGTTTTCCTTATTGGAGGAAATAGCAACTTTTGTATCACAAAATTCATCCTCTTGTTTACTCGCCAATCTTTCATTCAGACGCTCCTTGATTACGATGACCTGATGAAGATTCCCTATTTCAAGGCTGGCATAGAGGAGTTAACTGGTCAAGTGTCGAAGCTAAGGTATCGAGTTTGTTCTTTTCTTAGTTTATTTGACTTAGAGTGTGTTTGGTATGATGGAAGTCATTTCATGGTAAATGTTTACTTGGAAAATGTTTTCCGGTGTTTGGTTGGCGGGCGGGAACTGTTTTTTAAAAAGTAATATATTAAAGATTAATAATAATATTAGCAAATCGGAGAGTGGTTTGATGAAATTTTTCAGAACTACGGATTAATGATAATGTTTATTACTATGTGTTAGTTGAAACATGTAACATGAAGTTTTAAGTCTAGATAATTGTAAGAAAATGATTTTTGCCCATAAGTGAAGGAAATCATTCCCTCCCTCTTTGAATTCTATCAACAAAACACCGAAATTGACTACTTCACAGAAAACTTTTTTTGTGGAAAATGATTTCTCTTACCATCCACGTCCTTAGTCTCTGTGTCGTATTAGCCAATGCACCTTTCTTTAATACTTGAAAGTTTATTTACTGCACGCAAGATGGAAATCCATGGTGGTCTGTGCAGTCTTGCTAGAAGACTAGAAATGTCCGTGACTGTTAAAAACCTTACATGTCCAACCTTTTTAGACCAGTTAAAACATAATTTGTGCCATGCGATAACATTTACTTAGCATGTCAAAGTGGTGCTCATAATGGATATCACCTCTCTGACTGTTTAATTTATGAATGAAAATGTTGCATCTTAGCCTAGAATATTAAATTCGAAGAAAGGTAGGCCAAGGAAGTCAGTTGAGCAAAAAGCTGCGCAAAAGGACGACTACTTACAAGTTGACCAAAACTTTTACATTGGCAGTCTCGCCAAGATAGAAGTTGATGCTACTAGTCTCTTATTTAGAGTTTTTTTTTCTCTATTTATTTTTGTCCACTTTGCAAACCTCTTAGTTCAGTGAGTTTATTGAGATAATTGAGAAATGTACACAAGTGTCATGACTTGTGGTGGTTATGATACTCATTGTAATTAAGTAGAATTAGTGAGGTAGATATTTGCTATGAAAGGTAGTTAGTTATTTTAGTCATTGGATATTTTAGTCATTTTCCCATCTTACTCATTTTCACATTTTGTATATAAGATAAATGTACTGAAGAGGAATAAGACAATTTTCATTTTCCCTCCCAATCTTCTCTTCCTTCACTTCATTTCTTTTCTTTTGTTGCCAAACTCTCGACTACTCCACTGACTCAATGATGGTGTAGTGGATCTTCAATCGAATCACTTGTTTATCATGGTATCAAAGCCTACCAATTCATTAGGATCTTCATGATCTAGGAGTTACAAGGAGCCATATCAGGATTGATAATCGCATGTAGAATTTTTCAATTGAGATCGAGATTGTGGATTGAGGATTAGGAATGATAAACTAGTTACATGCAATTGAAATCGAAGTTTGTTGAGATCAGGATATGCAACTGAGGTTGCATGCAATTGAGATCGAAGATTACACGCAATTGAAATCGAAGTTGAGATCGAGATTTGTTGAAATCTGAAGTTCGCACACAGAAGATTTATGATTAATTGCAGTTGAGGAAACTTGTTTTCGCGGTTGATCAATTGAGGGTAGACATCTCTGTTTCTGATTATAATTGAAGCAGTTGAAACAAATATGGGAACAACGGAGGAGTCAACTACATCTATGGTGATTGATCACAATCATCCGTTATACCTATTTCCTTCGGATGCCCCAGGATCATTGTCCATCGGAGTAACCTTGACAGGTATGGACAATTATACCCTATGGAGCAGGGCTATGAAATTAGCCTTGCTAGGTAAGAACAAAATTGGATTCATAGGAGTGTAAAAAGGGATTCATATCGGGGATTCCTGTGGGAGAGATGTAATGCCATAATAGTATCATGCCTAATGGGGAATGTGAGTAAAAATCTACTCACAGTAATGTTGTTCAATGCGGATTCATATGTAATTTGGAAGGACTTGAAGGAAAGGTTTGACAAAATCAATAGTTCAAGGGCCTTCCACTTACACAAGGAGATAGTCTCACATAGACAAGGAACTTCATCAGTATCTGTGTATTACTCGAAGTTGAAGGATTTGTGGGATGAATATGATTCAATAATACCATTGCCAACCTGTTGATAAGTCGAGGGAATTTGTATATCATTTGCAGTATAAAAAAAGATGCTACAGTTTTTTATGGGGTTGAATGACAGTTTCAATCAAGCATAGAGTCAGGTGCTTATGATGCAGCAGGTACCTAGTTTAAATCAAGTATATGCTATGATCAATCAAGAGGAAAGCCAAAAGTTGATCCAGGACATGATAGAACCTGCAGCTATTTTTACTGCAAGGAATAAGACTAGATTCCAGAAACAAAGGAAGCCATATAATCCTAATGCAGTATGTGATTTCTGTCATGTTAAGGGACATTTGAAGGTGGATGAAGTGCGATTATTGCCACAAGACTGGACACATACAAGATGACTGTTATAAGTTGAATGGATATCCTGAAGACTTCAAGGGTAAACCAAGGAAAGCAAATGTTGTGATGGGAGAAGGTGCATATTTTGAAGACAGTGGGCAAAATAGTAACCAAAGAGTAAATGCAATAGGAGCAAATAGAATTTCTACACTGCTGGAAAATCTCACACCTAAACAGCAATAGAAATTACTGGATGATGAAGATGCAACAAAGAATGTATCTACTACTGTGGCTAACATGGCAGGTATGTCAGCCCTAGATAAAGAAAAGTTCACAAAGTGGATTGTGGATACGTGCCACAAACCATATGGTTAATGATCAAAAGTTACTGAAAACCAAACATTCAATAGGAAATGCAGGAAAGGTACAAATGCCCACATATGACTTAGCAAATATCACTCATGTTGGAGATTATCATCTTGGAGGAGGTGATGTGCTTAAGAATGTCTTGTGCATACCTACATTCAAGTTCAATCTCATGTCTATCTCTAAAGTAACTAAAGAGTTGCACTGCAGTGTTACATTCTTTCCTAAATGTTGTGTGTTTCAGGATCTCTCATCTGGGAAGGTGAGAGCGATTGATAATGAAGGAGGATTGTATATAATGAGTATAGATGCAAAAATAAGTAGAGGAGAAATAATTAGAGCTATGGCAACTTCACATGAGGCTGATGCCACTACTTGGCATCTCAGGATGTGTCATGTGCCTCTAAATGTGCTGAAGAAAATATCAATTTTCAGTAATAATCAGTCTCTTACATTGAATAATTGTGAGGTATGTCCATTGACTAGACAAGTTAGACTTCCTTTTCCTATTAGTACTAGTAGAAGATTGGAACCATTTTGTCTACTACACATGGATGTATGGGGCCCTTATAAGGTTGAGACCTATAATGGAATGAAATGTTTTTTGACTATTGTGGATGATTACTCACGATGGACTTGGATATTCTTGTTGAGATTGAAATCAGATGTTATAACCGTGTTGAAGAATTTTTTTACAGAGGTAAAAACTCAGTTTGGTGTATCAATAAAAGGTGTGAGATCAGATAATGGCTCAGAATTCTTCAATTCTAACTGTAAGCAACTGTTTCAAACTCATGGTGTAATACATGAAAGCTCCTGTCCATATACACCTCAACAAAATGGTGTAGTGGAGAGGAAACACACACACTTATTGGAAACAACTAGAGCTGTAAAGATTCAGGCCAATCTAAGTTTTGGGGTTTCTGCATTGAGAATGCTGCATACATCATTAACAGGATATTTTCCATTGTTCTGAAAAATAAATCTTCATATGAGATGTTGTATAGGAAGACACCTTCACTCACTCATTTGAGAGTGATAGGATGTTTGTGTTTTGCAACTTTGCTACCTAAATTGGATAAACTTGGTCCCAGGGCAGTGAGAGCCATATTGCTGGGATATGGATCTTCACAAAAAGGTTACAAGTTGTATGATATGGAGAATATGGTGGTTTTTATGAGCAGAAATGTGATGTTTATGGAGTCAGTTTTTCCCTTTAAGAATGATACAGAAGACGGTATTATCTTCTAGACATCACAAGAACATTTCAATTTTAATGATCTCATAATGTCTCAGAATCAGGGAAGCTTGGACAGTGAACCAATATTGCAGAGTCCTAGTCCTAATCCTCACATGGAAGGTGAACATGAACAACAAGAAGTAGATACATATGAAGAACCTGTGGAACATGTGTATACAATAAGAAAGTCCATCGAGAAGTCTAAACCACCTATTTGGCACAAAGACTATGTTACCACTCATGGTTCCTCTAGTTACTTGTATTTTATCTCAAATGGTGTGTGTTACTCAGGACTGTCATCTACATATCAGAATTTTGTGTGGCAAGTCTCCAAAGAGACTGAACCACACAGTTACACAGATGCAGTGAAAAACAACAGATGGATAGAAGCAATGAAGGCTGAAATTCAAGCATTGGAGGACAATAGGACATGGGAAATGGTGGACTTGCCAAGGGTAAGAAAGCTATAGGATGTAGATGGGTGTATAAAGTGAAGTACACAGCTTCAGGGGAGATTGAAAGATTCAAGGCTAGATTGGTGGCAAAGGGATACAACCAAAAGGAGGGACTTGACTACACTGAGACCTTTTCTCATGCAGTCAACTGTGAGGGCTGTTGTGGCCATAACTTCTGCCAAACAATGGATCATCTATCAAATGGATGTACATAATGCATTCTTACAAGGTGATTTATATGAGGAAGTCTATATGATACCCCCTGAAGGTTTCCACACCAGTGGACAGAAGCAATTATGTAGATTGTTGAAATCTTTATAAACAAGCTTCCAGACAATGCAATATTAAACTTACATCAGCACTGGTAACATCTGTATTCAGTCAGAGCCACAGGGATTACTCTTTGTTTGTTAAACAAAGAGAGGAGAAGATGATAGTCATACTTGTGTATGTGGATAACTCATCCACAACCCACAGGCAATGACTCAGAGATGATAATGCAGACTAAAAAGACACTGCAGACATCATTCAAAATCAAGGATTTGGGTGAACTCAGATACTTCCTTGGAATTGAATTTGCTAGGAGTGCAGAAGGGATTGTCATGCACCAAAGAAAATATGCCTTGGAGCTAATATCAGATATGGGGTTGTCTGGGTCAAAAGGTGTTTCTTCACCAATGGAAGTAAACCAGAAACTTACAACACTAACATATGATGAGCACATGCCACCTGAAGACACTGGTCAAGTGCAAGATCATTTGTTGGAGGATCCTGGAGCCTACATGAGACTGATTGGAATACTGTTATACAAGGCCTGTTATATCCTTTGATGTACAGTGCTTGAGCCAGTTTATGCAAGCACCAAAAGGTTCACATTTGGAGGCAGGAATGAGACTAGTGAAGTATATAAAACAGGCACCTGGATCAGGTTTATTCATGCCCAGAAATGATAGTCCTGCACTTCAGGTCTTCTGTGATGCGGCCTGGGGATCATGTGTTAACACTAGAA
The DNA here is from genome assembly GCA_029844215.1 of Przewalskia tangutica. Lineage (NCBI taxonomy): Eukaryota > Viridiplantae > Streptophyta > Magnoliopsida > Solanales > Solanaceae > Przewalskia > Przewalskia tangutica. The sequence continues at coordinate 111,430,233 of CM056733.1, read as the reverse complement.
GATCTATCACTGGATATTTGGTGATGTTTGACCAATCTTCTATCTCCTGGAAGTCGAAGAAATAGGTGACAGTGTCCAGAAGCTCTGCTGAGGCAGAGTATAAGGCTATGGCAACATCTCTTGTTTGGATCACTGGCCTATGTGGAGAGTTGGGGATACACATACAATAACATGTGGTTGTCTTTACAGATAGTAAGTCAACACTCCAGATAGCTGCTAATCCTGTTTTTCACGAGCGAATAAAACATATAGACATTGATTGATTTGTCACTTTGTGCGAGAATAGATTCAGAAAGGATTGATACGAGCTACCTACATGCCTTCTAATGAACAAGCTGATGTGCTTACCAAAGCACTTGGCACTGTCCATCATGGTCGAATAGTATCCAAGCTAGGATTGAAGAATATCTTCATGACTGACTCCTAGCTTGAGGGAGGGTGTTGAGATAATTGAGAAATGTACACCAGTGCCATGACTTGTGGTGGTTATGATACTCATTGTAATTAAGTAGAATTTGTGAGGTAGATATTTGCTATGAAAGGTAGTTAGTTAGTTATTTTAGTCATTTTCACATTTTGTATATAAGATAAATGTGCTGAAGAGGAATAAGACAGTTTTCATTTTTCCTCCCAATCTTCTCTTCACTTCATTTCTTTTCTTCTGTTGCCAAACTCTCGACTACTCCACCGACTCAATGGTGGTGTAGTGGATCTTCAATCGAATCACTTGTTTATCAGAGTTAAATCTCACGGAGGGATTCTGTCTTGTATGTGAACACAGAAGTGACACTGGAGGAGAGGTTTCAAACCAAGATGTACATCTTCCAATCATTCTTCCAAAAGTTCCTGGCCGTTTTTACTTCTACTTCGGCAAGCCAATAGAAACAGAAGGTAAGTATCCCAGTGTATTAAAGTAACCTGTCATGCTGGGTATGCCTGGAGGTGATCGATCTTTGATGAACTTTTACTTGTTGTTGCAGGGAGGAAGGAGGAACTAAAAAGCAGGGTGAAAGCACATGAATTATACTTGGAAGTGAAGTCTGAGATTGAGAGATGCATTGATTATCTGAAGGAGAAAAGAGAGATTGATCCGTATAGGAACATAATGGCACGCCTCCCGTACCAGGCTAGCCATTATGCACTTCCCACCTTTGATCTATAGTTATTTTTCACATATTTAATTATTTTCTTATCCTGGGATAAAATATGCACCTTCCTTCCTAAAAATAAAAAATAAAAAAGCACCACATTTATTTCTTCCTCCGACTTTTGTATAAGAAGCTATGCATCATTTGATATACAAGTTCTTTACTCGGGTATTTACTAGAAAGCAGATAGCATTTTGCAGCGAGTTGATCAATCTTTACATAGTATGGTATGTGAAGAGTTTACTCAGTCATTCATAGTCATAAGGTAGGGTTAGAGTAAACGCTGATGTTTACATCCATAGACAATTACCTATCCCAAATGTTTACATTAAAGTTGTTTGAGTTGAGTTTTTTTTTTTGTGTGCAAGTTTTGAGAAGTGAAAGCCAAACATATAAAGCAAGAATTTACTTTAATAATGCCCAGAAAAACGGAGGGTCTGTAGTGGACATAATACAGGGTAATCAAAAGTAGAATCAGAGAATTGTTTGCTCTAATGGAAGTGTTGAAATAAAAGGAAAAAGAGACCAAAATTGATTAGGCAAAAGACGTTTAGGTTGTAGTGGGTCCGGTCCCTCCATCGGTCGTCCAAAGTATAGTAATTGTGGAAATCGGTCAAAACCGTTTGTAGCAAGTTTAATTAATGCTAATATTACAAGTGCCATTAAGAATGAAACTAGTAATAGGATTAGGACGTTTACAACGTAATATTTGATTTTCCTATTCTGGTTTGTGTTGCAGACTAAGGTATTTCAGAACTACTACTACTAGTGTAGTAATAAAGGAAATCAGAAGAATGAACAAGTTAGGAATGGTTTTTATTTGTAATAATAATAAGGGGGAAATGAAATGGGTCTCAACAGAATGCTCACTTTCTTGGGGCTACACGACAGAGCAGAATAAATGGTGTATTATCTGCAGAAAATACATTAAGTAGTACATGATCAATTAATAAAGCCAACCGACCTGTTACTTCTCTGCTCCATAATTGAGAACATAACTAGTTCATAAAGACATATACTAACACATTCGCATTAATTAATTACAAAGTCTGTTCAAGCTGCTAACAAACATGTAGGGCTACATTCTGAACCATCCATGCATGCATGCAACTATAAATAACTACCCACATTATTCCTACTCAAATTTATTGATATTATATCTCCAACTATTCATATATACTCTTTTCAAACCAAATAAAAATCACTAACCAATTACGTATAACTTTTAATAAGTGGGAACCACCTTCACTTTTTCTGTTTTACACTCCTTTTCCCCCTCCCCTACTCCAGAACTTAGATATACTTGTTGTACATGGATAAGCAGTTCATAAGAAAATTCAAAAAAATAAGAGAATAAAGGAGACATTAGCTAAATAGTCCGTTTGCTATGTTTAGCGATAAAACCGGTGCACTAAGCTCCCACGGAAAAGGGACATGTAAAACTTAAATATGAAATAAAAAGAAAGCTCAGCAGATCATCTCTATAAATATTTTAAACTACATGGGATCAAGACTCTACTTTAGTACCTAGCTAGTAAAGGAGCAAGCAATACAATAGATCTGACGTCTGACTTGAGTAAAAACTCGAATACCTCTAAAAATTTACCGGAAAAATTAACAGAGAGCAGCACACATTCCAAATATCTCCTACAAACGAAGGGTAAGGTCAAGATGGAGTTGGCGTTCATCAATGGAGGGCAAATCCTGGGGAGTGGAAAGAGTAGCATCAGCACCACTAGTAAAATATACATGATTCGGTGGAGGACCTTGGACAGTAGAGGAGGAAGAAAAAGGGTTAAAGTTATTGTTTGAAGGGTAGCAGTAATTCGTCATGTTTTGTTGAGGCATCAAAGAGGGCTCCTTAAGAAAATGGAAGCGTAGCCTATTATTATGGTCAGAGTCGGTGGTGGAGAAGATAGTACGACGAGAAGCGGCTCTTTCACGCTTGTGAGCATTTTGGTGTCCACCAAGAGCTTGAGAAGTGCAAAACTTGCGAGAACAGTAAAGGCAAGAGAACATTCTAGAAGATGGAACCTTTGGCTTATTAGATTTTGGGTGCGGATCAACAACATTGGCGTTGAAATCGTAAACTAGGTTGGGGTCCGCCATTAATTTAAGAAAAAGGGAATGTATATTATGATGCTCAAAGTGTAGTAGTATTATTATATAGGAGGAGTAGTAGAGACTGAGTATTGTTGCAGATTTGGCAGTGTCACAGCCTGTTTATTTTGTTTGTATCTATCTCTAACTTCACCCCCTCTTTTAGTACGTACTACATTTTTACTATTTTATCATCATTTGCAATATCCTGCATGCATGCTAAATTACCCATCCTAATATACTTATCTTCACAAACTACACATGTAATCAATAATCATACTAATAACAAACTTTTTTTGGAGTTCAAAGTTGGGCCTCTATGAGTTATACTATACACTATGTTTATCAGTGATTGTGTACTAGTAATAGATTTATCACTTTTAAGTTCCAGGTTCTCAATCCACATTTATTATAGAAATTTAAATTCATATAGTTGATCTTTACTAATCTAATATTGTGAAAGCTTTTTCATAATTTACATTATTACTCCATAGTTTATAAACATTTATGCCTCTTTTCCTTTTCAGCATTACATGGGGTCCCGTGATCCGAATCCCTACTTAATCATTTATTAGTCAAAGATTGATTTTAAGTTAGTATGTGTAAAGGATAGATTCAAGATTTTAAGTGTAAAAATATACCTATTATTTTGTTAGGAGTATAATAAGTCTAAATATAATATTACTATAAAGTAGTACCAATTAAACATTTAAAATATTCTTTAATTAGTATATAACATTTAATATAAGGATATCGAGAGTGGGCGGACACCCATCCATACATTACGTGGAGACTCATCAGCATATATAGGACTGAGTAATTAACACTCTTTTAAGAGATTAGATATGTTTAAATGATGTACGAGGTATGGGAGTGGTTTAACAACACATTCATGTCTTTCTTTAAGGAAAAAGGTGATTGACAAGATGATGCGAGGAAATGTGGGTATTGCCTAGAGTGTGATTTGTATTCAGCAATTCCTTGTACCATATTATAATTCTGACATACAAAATTAAAGGGGAAGTCTAATCACATTCAACTTTCAAATAAAATGACTCCCTACTACTCCTATTACCAGAGGTATGTCATTATCTTTACCGATCCTCTCTGTTTTTTTGTAAACCAAATATATTCGTATGTTTGATGTTACGATAATTGACAGACTATAAAAAGTAGTAAGAAGATGTGAAGTGGGGACTGGACTGCAGTAATTGTTATCCCCCCACCCACAATGCTGCAATTTGTTACAGTAGATGACAATTAGTAGACACGTGGAACTGAACTAACTATAGCTAGTGCTGAATAGAGGCGAGTGGGAAGTGGAATCACATTAAGATAGCATCACCCAATTTCTGTCGGAGTTTCCAAAATATTCCCTCTCACATGTGCCTAAGCAAAGCACCTATATTTCATATACATTCACTCTTATATACATACCACACAAGCTAGCCCCCTTACTTAACAAGACGTGTGAAAATTTAAAGCGCCACCCACTTTGGTAAATAAATAATTGTGGCCTTTGCATGAAAACTCTTCCCTTTTATGGAACGTACTAGGATAGTTTTCAATCTCCTACTTCAAACATCACCTCAATCTAACATGAAAGAAGTGCTTGTAGGTCGAATTTGGACGAAAATGGATTAGGAATGTTTCACCAACCAGTTCAAAGTTATAGGTTTGAAACAAAGAGACTTGCCACCAATGGTCCATCATGTCAATGCAATCCAGAAGCCTAGTTTGCTCTACTAAGCACTTCTTTCATGTTAGATTAGCTATGAAACTGGTTGTTTCTATCCATCAATATTATACTGTAAAGGCCCAGAACTAATATAAACCCAGGATCTTCTGATCAAACGCTTGAGAATTAATGCTACGAGGACGATTTTTCTGGTGTCTTCTAAATTTTTTTATTCCTTTTTTATCGGAAAACTTAAAACACTTGAAACCTAAGCATGTTGCTACTAAAGGGCAAGTGCATGCTCATGATGAAGAATAACAACAAAAAATATTATGCAAAATGAATTATTGAAATTTGTCAAGCCAAGTTCCTGCCATCTGAAGGACGATATGTCGTACCATTTCTTTAGATTAATGAGTAAAATTAAGAAAATAAAACCAAAGGAGAACAGAAGCAACAAAAAAAATTTCGTCCAACGCTCGGCTGTACAGTATATAGAAGTAACTACGCCTCCTTAACCTACAACTCTGCAGCAATTTTGATTCTTTATAATGTTACTCTCCCTTTATTTTAACACTAAGATTGCCTTTATAATCTTCCTAAGATGGCCATTTCCCTGCAGTCTTATCAACCAACAAAACCATCAGGAATCATGCAACCATTATGGATTTCACAGATGAGTCACAACTCAAGGAATGTAAATCCAGGCACGTACAAGGATCATCAAAGAACTAGTATTGATATCAAGTAGAGGAAAGGGAAAAAATCTGGTGCTGGTTGTATAATAATATCCCAATGGCATTTCCTCATAGAAAAGTACATCTAGGCACGTACAAGGATGTAGATACAAACATATTCGCAGTTTACATTTCACACTTTGAGCATATAAATTTCTGCATAAACTAAAGTAATATAATTGCAAAGGCAGACCCATAATTCAGATTTGATGGGTCCAACTTTTAAATTCTTACCATTGAACCCACAACACTTGTGAAATCATGAGTTTAAAGTTTGATATTTGTTGAAAGGTTACTAGTTTTTCACATATATACTTTTACTCCGTGTTAAAACTATTGGGGTACAACTAGAACCCAATAAATAAGGGCTAGATTCATCTTTGTCTGGTTGCATGGCTTGCCTGTAACATTTGAGTGGGCAAAGATTTGAAGGTGGGAGTTGCTGGGTAGCTTGATGTTTAAGTGAACAGAGATTAGGTGGTTGAAACTTAGTTTGCAAATTGACAACAGAGTTTCATCTGACCACATATAAATGTGCACAAAAGTACAAGATTTACAATACTCACAATATACACGCCAATTAAGAATTACTCTCACAACACCAGAAGTCATACAACTGCAAGAGCGTCAAATATTGCCATCATTCTCCAACTTCAGTTCAGCACTTGTGGCTTCAAACGAAAAATGTTGATTCTGCACATACTAATTTGAATGACTTCAAAATCTTTCACTAGATCTTCTGATAAAGAATCATTGCATTCAATTGTATGTTTTAGACTTTTTTTATAAGTCAATTGTACATCTAAGACTTGTTCGACATGATTATTTTGGTCAACAATATACTTTTTCTAATTCATTATAAAGTTCACCTGCATTTGGTTAACTTGACTTTTATTTAAATGAGTAATTGCAATTAGCAGGAAGTAACGCTGATTTTTCTCCTGAAAAAAGACTCCCTTTAGGGCGGCTTCATTAAAAAGATGTATTTGCAGTCAAAACCAACTTAAGGATTCCCCTTTTTAACTTCCTGCACCCTCCCTTTATCTTCTTCTTAGTCTCCCTCTCCAACTCCCCCCAGCATCCTAGTCACATCCACAAATGTAACTTCCTTCACGATTCATCATATCACACATTGTTATTTTTGTGGTAAACTGTGAAAAATTACCATAACCAACAAGCAACAATACACACTAAAGAGCACCAAACAACCTATGCCACCTTCTAGGAAGAGGGCACAGGTAAGAGAGGCCTCATGCAAAACCAAGTAAACTAATTACAGGTCAGATTTTGTATGAACTTATAACACCTATTAGCTCTCCTAGACAACTTAAGAAGGTCTAATCTCTATATAATATATTTCTTAATCTGGCCTATCACTATCTCTGTCTGTACAACTGTATGCTCAAAAATCTTCCAGTTTCTAGCTCTCCATGTATGGTATATGGCAGCCCCCCAAATAACAGCAACTATTTATTTCTTTAAATGCTTCCAATGCTTAGCTTTGATCCTTATCACACATTGTTAGGCACTATTTTATTTGATCTAATTCTTTTTCCACATGAAGGGAGCCTTGGAGCTAAGGGCATGTGCGAGAAAAAAAAAGACCCTTTTTATTCACATTAAAAATTAAAATTAACTAATTAATCAATATTAAAAAAATTATTGATCAAAACATCTAATAAATGTATAGTAAACACTTATTTGTTTAAAGAGGGAGGCCCTGTTTTTTGTGTTTTAAACAAAAAAATCTTTTGCTTCTCATTGGATTCGAACTCGCGACCTCTCAATAGGAAATAAATTTTGAGAAGAGCCCTCAATCACTAAGCTACAAATCTCACTGATAAGATTAGAGACATTTTTAATAAATATCTTAAAATTTGAAACATCCATAAAAAAAATAAAAATTCTGGGGCGGAGTCATGAGGCCCAGCCGGGGGCTGGCGTGGCGCCGCCTCAGGACGCCCGCTTTGGAGTAAAATTGTTGTCATGTGACCAGGAGGTCACATGTTCAAGCCGTGGAAACAACCTCTTGTAGAAATGCAAGGTAAGGCTGCGTACAATAGACCCTTGTGGTCCAGCCCTTCCCCGGACCCGCGCATAGCGGGAGCTTAGTACACCGGGCTGCTCTTTAAAAAAAAATCCACATAAAGATTCAAGATACCACAATGTTAGATGCAACTAATGTATCATCACCAACATTGATAGAAATTGAAAATATGTGATGAATGTAAGGACCACGTGACTTGATAGTTTGGTTGCCTTGAGTTGCCATCATTTAAAAGAGCAAGCCTAGCAAGAGGTATGAGACATCAAGAATAATGTTTTCTAAATAGATCAAGACATACAAATTCAAAGTCCAGTTAATTCTAAGGATGAGATTAAAAGAAATCACCAGACCCTGTGAACAATGTTGATAAGAACTGACCAAAATAATTGGTATTGGTGGTGATTGAAACTAAAATGGCCTGGCAGCTTCTTCCATCAACTTCTTTGATCTCATCAATCTCTCTATATCCTTCAGAGTCTAAAATCACAATAAAAGGAAAGCTTACATGGTCAATTAGCAAATCAAATAAAATAGATATAAATCCTCCCACTTCATGGAGAATTTTCTTTTACCTCCAAAACCATATCCTCTGTGGTCACTGCATCCAATGTATCATAGCCTAACTGAGAAGCAACCTCTGCAAAGGAAAAATGAGCTGTTAAAATACAGGAAAAGTGAATTTAGTGCTACTGAGTATGAATAGTAAAATACTCTGCAGTGCAATAGTTGTATCAGCTGTAGCATATCCACTACGGCTATCTTCATAAATAGCAGTTAATTGAGTCAACACCTGTTACCATGGTAGGCTAAAAATCAGCATAGCCCAACAGCTGAAGAAATCCACAAACAAGAGGAACCATTAGGTTAGAGCCGGATAAAAAAAAAGGGGCAGTCCGGTGCACTAAACTCTCGCTATGCGCGGGGTTCGGGGAAGGGTCGAACCACTAGGGTCTATTGTACGCAACCTTACCTTGCATTTCTGCAAGAGGCTGTTTCCACGGCTTGAACCCGTGACCTCCTGGTCACATGACAATAACTTTACCAGTTACTCCAAGGCTCCCCTTCAGGTTAGAGAAGGATGATCAACAATAAATATGAGCAAAATATCTCAAATTTTTGTCTAGCTTTTTGGGTGGAAGTCATCAGAAATAGACCTCAGAATATGATCCATTTATTGTTTCAGCAGCAGGAAGTTGCAAATTCTCCTCCACAATATGCTTGGCTACCATATCCAAGGGGACATCAATCCATATTGATATGCCGTGTCTCATAAGCGCCCTACAAACATCAAGTTATTATCAAGAACAAGTTATTCTTTTTTCTTCTTTTTTTGTCTTCCGGTTTGACTGGGGAGAAAAAATATAATTAGCAGCAGTCATACAGATTAGCTGCACACTGAACTGCACCATTCCCAGCACAAACAACAAGGCGACCCATGGATGACAACTGCTTCAGTACCTCCGTCTGAAGTAGGCAAAGTTGGTTTTGATCATAAATCTCAACACTGAAAAGCAGTAAAAGACACGAAAACACAGCATATGCACATAAGCACATTAGAAAGCCACCTCTGAGTCTCGAAAGCCCTTCAAGTTTGTCTTCATAAACGACCTGACCGCATCCTTTCCTCCCAAAGCTTCTTCAACAACACTATCACTGCAATAGATTAAGGTAACAACATGAGTTACTGGACATGGTTATCATCTTAGTGCAGGTTTTTTGCAAAAAAAAACATAAACTTATGACCTGTCAAAATAATAATAGCGCAGTGCATCTGCAAGAAGTTTTGCCGAGTTGGATTTGATGGGGCTGTTTATCCCTTTCCATTCAAAGCAACACAAATTGGATAAGATTACTCTGGATACGTGTTCACAAGTAACAATGAAGAGGGATGAAAGATAGTATATAGCTGACCCCAACAAATTTCGGATTGAGACAGAAAGTAGAGACATGAAAGAAAGAGAAAGAGAAAAGTAATGCCCACCAACAAGGAATAAACAAGTTCCTTTTAAGTCAGGGGATATCTCTGATGCTTTCCTCTGAATCACAGGTAAAGAGCTACAATGAGACGTAAACATTCGTTATACCATACAATGTTTGGGCGAGTCTTACCTTCACGGTTAACGAAAGATCAAATGGAGTGGCCTTGGTTGTCGAATCTGAAAACATTCGAAAATCTTAAGAAATGATTCAGCATCCATTATCACTAAGATAAGAGAGAAGGAATAAAGCACCATGGACGGAAAGTGCCCGGGATGGCTTGCGATGATGGCAAATAGTAGGATGCCCGAGGAATGGCTGGAGGAGTAGCTCCATTTTCTTATCACCTCTTCTCTTTTCGCTTTTTATCTTTGTTTTTTTCTTTTGGTTCCAAGGAAGTCCTCTATCGGCCACACTATACAAATCAAAAAAAGTACTGGTAATCACTTGTACGTACCTAAGGCTGGTCAGTGGGCCGGGTCCCGCCCCTATCCCAAAAAAACGGTAACCGGACTCAAAACCGGGACGCGACCTGGGCTCGTCCCGCCAGGCCCGTCCCGATCACATCCCGCCCCGACCCCAACCCCAACCCCCATTTGTAAAAATGACCGTTGCATAACGGCCAATTTATATTTTATATAGTTACACTTTAACCTAATTTTTCAACTATAAATACCTCATTTTCTCTTCATCTTTCTCACAAATCTTACTACAATCTCTTTAATCTCTCAATCTATCTCTCTACAAGTCTACATTATCTAGATCAACTGTTAGGAGAGACGTTTTTAAATTTGTACATGAATATCAACAATATTTACGTTATTCATTATATCGTGTTTTTCTGACAAAGTATCTATCACGTCTGATACATGTCGTAGTACTAACGGTCATGATTATTTAACTGTAACATGTCATTGGATATATTATAAATGGTCTATGCAAAAACGTATTTTAGCATATATATATATATATTAATGATAGACACTAGAAATTTTATTGCATAAAATATTCATCAAGTTTGCGAATATTATGGTATAACTGACAAAATAATGACTTACATTAAATAATGATTCTTCTAATAATTATGCTATAAAATTTTTAAAAATCTATTAACTCCATCTTTTGCTAATAATTTTCATATAAAATGTGTGTGTCATATTTATAATTTAGTTGTAAATGATAGTCTATCACTTTTGAAGACATTCTTAACAAAGTACAATTTGCTATAAACTTTATTTTTAGAAGTAATAGAATACAAAGAAAAAAAAAAAAAAAAAAATTGTCACGATTGTGGATTACTTTATAGAAAAATTCATGAAGAGATAGTGACTAGGTGGAATTCTCTATATGAACAACTACTTGTTGCTTATGATTATAGAAGACATATAACTTTATTTTTTAATGTCATAATCAAAATACAACTGATATGCTTGTAGATAACGATTGGGGAAAATTTAAGAACTTATTGTATTTTTAGAGATTTTTTTTCAAACAACTAAAGAATTTTCTGGTATATATTATTCTACTATTTCAACTATGTTATTTATATAGTTCTAATATTTTTGTTATTTAGTGAATATATGGAAAAATCATCTTACAAAACACCTATTAAAAATTTTTAAAAAATTATTTCCCCCCCCCCCCCCCGTATTTTCACTATTTATATTATTGGTGTTGTATTAAATTCGACTATTAAAATAAACGGTTGTAAAACAATTATTGAAACTATTTATGATTGTATAGCAGTACTTTCACTCCGATTCCAAAAAATCCAAATGAGCGACCAACTAAATAGAAGTTTTGTCTAGCATACACACTGAATGCAAAATAGTATATACACATTACCAACAAGAAAGTGCTAGCAACCGGTTTCTATACCTTCTTCTTCTTCAGTACAACCTTATAAAAGACATGTTGTTTCTGCGGCTAGTATTGAAAGCCTTAGAAATAGAATGTTTAGTGGTTCCACTACTAATCAAGTTAGCGAGTTTGAGGTTTTTGTTTTGCAGGGTGTTATACCGTACCAAGTAGTTCTCAATGAAGAAAGACGTGTAGACTTGCTTAAATACTTGAAGGAAAGAGAGAAGACATTTTCAACACTAGCAAAGATGACCCGAGATGTGTTGAACATTCAAGCGTCATCAACATCATCTGAAAGTCTTTTTTCTGCCGAAAAATTTCAAATAGGAGAGCACAAACACTCCTTGGCGGAAGACATCTTGGAGATTGCAGTTTTATTCAGAGATTGGATATGAGCGGAGCGTAGAAGGTACAATCAATCAGAGATCAACGAAGAAGACGATTTAAACTACAACGAAATCTTATCCGACGGAGGTGGAAACGACGTCGACCAATTTGACCAACAAATTCCAATTTCAACCGAAGAACCACATGACATTGTGAAGAAATTAGAAAAGATTTTTATAAATATGTAATTTTACTATGTGATTTGCAACTTTCAACACCACAAAGTTGCATTTTGAAATTGTACAACAACAACATACCCAGTGAAATCCACAATGTGGGGTCTTACATTTTGAAATTATATTACAAAAAATCATATTTCTATTAAATAATATAAGAGGCACAAAAATAGTCTTGAGATGTTTTATTACACTATCTTGTTCAATTATTGAAGTATATATATATGTTTTTTTAAAAAAATTAAGTGCCAAAAAAACCCGATCCCGCCCCGCCCAGACCGGCCCCCTTTCCCGATGGGACCGGGAATGGGACATTGGTGGATCCCACCAGTCCCGCCGAAAGACCGGTACCGCCCTCCCGAGACCCGTCGGGGCCCCGCCCCGCCCTGAACACGGCCCACTGGCCACCCCTACTTGTACCATTAAATTGGCAAGATTGGAAATGTTAAATTTTTTCTACAAATGACTCTTACTGTAAGTTCAAATTTTGAAATTTTGAGATTCAAAACTTACCACTTTCGTTTTTGAAGATAAATATAGGCATGTCACTTCTTCTTTAGCAAAACAAACATCCGGACTGTTCTGGGGCTTAACTTGCCTCAACATCTAAATACTAGACCTTTTTTGGAATTTGATGCCCTCTCCAACCCAGCTATGGAGCTAGGTGAACACCACCACGTCTAGACTCGTCAAAGATATTCGTTATTACTTCCATTCATATTCCCCCAAAAGTAAGCCCACTCTAAAAGCTCATTAGAAACACTATAAATATTTTGGCAAGTTCTAGTTCTTGAAATAAAAATAATAATTAAAATAAAAGAAGATAGAATTCTCCCGGGTACGAAAAATTAAACTGGCTTATGCTCAATTACCAATTAAACATGGCTACTTTTTCTTTCACAACAGAGATGTCAAAACCAATTTGCACAACTTATCTACCATATCCATGCTGCCTCCACCAACACCGACATGAATACTGAATAATAGACTCGACTACATTAGCCCTTTAAAAGGAACATAACTCAGATTCATTTTTCATTCACCTTTCTTCTCAAGTGCTTCCCCTAACGCTAGAAGGGGTAAGGGATGGTGGATTTGAACACCGTGAGATCAAAATTGTGGCAGGGATTACATTCGTGTAAGATATATGGAGAACATTCAAATGAACAACATAAAACCTTACATTAATAACATATATACAAATTCCACTCCCGCAATAAAGCTTGTGGAAATCAAACTCTACAACCCGAACTCAAAGAAAAAATACGTCACTGTCTACAAGGCTTGCATAAATCAGCTCCTACCTGCATCCACCAAAATTGAGATGTCAAAAGATAACAGGGAGGAAATCAGTTTTAGCAATCACATAAAAAAATGCATTCTTCTAACCATGATATATTTTAGAGCCTCTTTTAGCTATACAAATACTTTAATAACTTAACAACCATCCCCCCCCCCCCCCCAACAACCAACCAAGAGGAGGGTGGATGATTAGACAATATTCAAAACACAACTTTTACCTTTATACTTTAACCCTTTTTATTTTCCCTTCCAAAATGACTCAGGCAGATCTTCATAATCAGGATCACAGATATGGGGTTCACAATAGAATTCATTACTAGTTCTGAAAAAGATATAAGCTACTTATCTGGAAACAGAATAGTTGTCATGTTACTATTAATCAAGGTATTTTTACCTCTGATTTGCCCAGAATTTGAAGCGTTTGAAATAGAGATCGGTGTTAATGGAGGAGAGCACATCACATCACCGTTGCCCTTTCTTTGAGGAGATTCTAGTAGCTGGGCTACATGTAGTGCCATTGCTCTCTGATTGTTGGAAGGTATAGAAAAACTTCGAGGAATGGTTAGTGGAGGAAGTGGTAGCGGAGAACCCGTATTTGACACCAGCACAGGGCTCTGATTTGTTGGTGACGTTTCTTGATTTCTGTTGATTAAGGGCGCAGAGTGCCCAAATGCAGTTGAACTTGATGGCTTGGAGGCCAATAAGCCAGGGGGCCGCGGGAGCTCATGAAGCTCACTTATTTTTGGTGAAGAAACAAGGGGAGGTGAAGCACTGTAGGACACATCCAGAGTCGATGGTGGCTGAGTTATTGGTATTCCTGAAGCCAATCCAGGTTCTACAAGAGGCCGTTCAGCCAAGCCAATAGGTCCACTGGCAGATAACAACGGCTTGCTGGATGAAGGCTTACTTGCTAATGGACCTGAGAAAGCAAGTCTTCTTATTTTTCTAGCATCAATTCCATTTTGTATATCATTTTGTGGGAGAAAAGTTCCCTCAGCAAGAGGCGGGGGTAGTGCGGTGGAGAGATTATGATCTTTAATCTCTTGAGCGGTGTATTGGCCTTTTGCACGATTGTCTGTTGACAAGTTGTCATCTGCAAATTTAGAGAATTTATCCATATTAAGCGGGGAGGAATGCCACGGATTGTTGCTGCCTCCACTACTAGTGTTTGTGGTACTTGAGTGAAGAAGGGAAACACTTGTCCTTGTACTCAAACTTTTAGCATCAGCTGGAGTTGGTAAGACGTATGTGTGAAATTTCCGGGCAGATGTCTGTGTTTGTTTGATTCTATCAGAAATATCCAACTTCTCTGCAAATATTGGAGCAGAATGACTGACTACACGCGGTTGTCTAGTATAAACCTGCTCCTGTTTTTTGCTAAAATCGAGCTGCAAGAAAAGGTCTTTCAAGTTAAATAAGCAACATCTCACAAGTTGACAATAAGAAGTGTACAAAGGACACAAGAGTCTGAGTATCCAACCGAAAATCTCAAGGCAACATATGGGAAGTATCTCAAAACCTTAATAAACTCCTTTTGAAAGACCTTACACAAGCTATATGGGAAAAAAATATATAGCTAACATAATGTTTACTAAATACAGCCACAAGGGCAGAACTTTACCTCCACTTCCTCCATCCCAGAGGTTAGGGTATTTGGAGCATCCGCGGGATCAAACTGCCAAAGTCAGACATATTAGACCAAAATCCAACATTTGCCAAGGTCATCATCTAAGATCAAAGTTTGATAATGCTAATAATATTACTATAGATCTTTAACCATCATTCTATTCCCATGTGTCTCTCTTTCTTTATACACACATACACGGGCGGATGAATTCAGGTGCACTGAATGAGTACAAGAAATTGATCAAGGGATGTAATGTAACTGAAGGGCGAATGCAGTAATAAAAAGGCTTAGCTGGTTTTAGTAGTAGTGAAATTGGAATCAGTTTGTGTAGAAATGAGTTGAGATAAATTAGGAAATTCAACAACAACAACAACAACAACAAAGTGTAATCCCACAAGTTTGGTCCGGGGAGGGTGGAGTGTACACAGCACCTTGAGAAGGTAGAAAGGTTGTTTCCGATAGAAGGATTAGGAAATTCAAAAGACATTTTTCTTGCTGCTTGAAAACTAGCTCCCTATCACTTTATCCAAAACGCGAAGTCGCAAAAAAAGATTGGATGTAACGCGTGAACTAGAGACATTAGTCATCAGCCACTTTGTGGTTACTACAAGCAAAGGGCAGGGCAACAGGTTTTAAGAATCAACATGCTACCAGAAGCAGCAACAATCAAGAACTCCAGGATAAACCAAAAAGAAGGCAGTAAGCAGTTCACAATCTTCCACAAAGGGAAAAAGAGGCATGACAGCAATATGGTAACTTACCTCCATTGAATCCCTCAATGGGAATGGGTCATTTAGTTCCTGCTTATTTTTTCTATAATCAAAACTCAATTCACCATCATCATTGGCTGCATAGCTCTTGCCTCCATCCTCGCTATCATCCAACTCAACAGGTTGGTAGTCAATGTGTTGGTTTCCAGCAACCATCCTTATTTGTGGTTCAACAGCTTCAAGAGATTTAAGTCCTTTGCGGAAGAAATTCAACTGTTCCAGAAAAAGAGAAATTAGGCAGACAAGTATTACCCGATTCGAGAAAAAATGGATAATCGATAATGAAATAAATGGAGCTACGAAAAATGCAAAAGGACACCTGTGCTCCATGGTGACGAGCTGCCTGGGTCAAAAGGCTGCGACATTGCCCTTGCTTCAGAGACTGTACACGGAAAATGCAAAGTCTTGCTGTTTCCTCATAGTCCTCCCGAGCTGCCTGTAACTGCTGAGAAGTAAAGTTTTCCCCCTTACCACCCTTTCCCCTTTTTGCCATATACTCGTACACCTCCCTGCAGATCATGTCCGGTGTTAGCAAACCTTGATTGATTTTTTTTTTTTAAAAAAAAGGATTGATGTACTATGTCAAAAGACGAATGAAGAGGGATACCTTTTCTCATCACACTGCAGTTTCATCTCCTGCATCAAGGAATAGGATACAACCAACTGAGTAATGAGGAAACAATGCGAAAATTCTTACATACATGTGTTCTATAGAAGGGGAGCCTTGGAGCAACGGTAAAGTTTCTCCGTGTGACCTGTAGGTCATGGTTTTGAGCCGTGGAAGCAGCCACTAATGCTTGCATTAGGATAGGTTGTCTACATCACACCTTTGGGGTGTGGCCCTTCCCCGGACCTTGCTAACGCGGGATGCTTTGTGCACCGGGCTGCCCTTTATACACGTGTTCTATAATTAGCCTCCAAAGGTGCATTAGTCTGGTGGTTGATTCAAATTAATAAATCTATTTGGTTTGATCAACAAAATTGTTTCTGCTCATCTGATTGAG
Organism: Przewalskia tangutica; assembly: GCA_029844215.1. NCBI lineage: Eukaryota > Viridiplantae > Streptophyta > Magnoliopsida > Solanales > Solanaceae > Przewalskia > Przewalskia tangutica. Next base: position 111,413,420 of record CM056733.1, on the reverse strand, counting down.
TGGTACTTAGATTAATTTTATTACTCAGTCACAGAAGTAATACTTAGCTATAAAAGTTGATGTTTAATAGGATTGGCAAAGACTACTCTGATTAAAGAAACCAAATTTAATGAGAAAAAGAAATGAACAAGTTAATTGAATTAGTCCAAACCAGCCAACCAAGCCCTCTTATTTGCAGGGATTGTTGGTGTAAAACTATTGTCGATAATTTCAAACTCAATCAGATAGCAAAGAGGCCACAGTTGTGATGCATCTACTAGCAACTCCAAAGCCACCCAATCAAAACTTTATTACAACCCTTAATGCAGGAGATCTTCAACTACGTTGGCAAAAGGGAGACACTGAAGAGTGAAGATTATCAACAACTCAGCATAAGCTCAAGTTGTACCTAGGTTAAAGGCATTACAAGTTCATAAACTTGTGACAATAACAACAATGAAAAGGAAAAGAAAAATCAACTAATATGACTTTCAAAAGTTTCAACCAGTTAAAGAGCAAGAACTATCAGTCAGGACCAAAGAATTAGCATGGCTTATAACTAAATAGTTTCCAATTATAGAATCAAAGAAAGACCAACCTGCATCAGTTCCATAGAAGCAATTGCCCAAAAGAAATGGAAAAAGATTAAAAGAAATTTCAGGTAGCACGCAGAACAAATTCATTCTGGATCTCTCCATCTTCTTGGTACATCGACATCATAGCTACTAAAACAATTTGGTTACCATTAACTTGATGACATCTTATTCATTTAAGAATATGTTAGGCTGAATCACTATGTCGAATTGCTCAGACTCAACACTCGAATCGGTTTACAAATTGTTGCAGCATATGACCGGTAAAAAAATGGGAACCTCTGGATGGGGCTCCATTAAAAGTGGGGTTATTGAGGACGAGAAAGAAAAGAAATGGCAATCACCGCAATCCTTTACTATTGGAAAGGTGCATGAGCATTTGGTCTTTAAATTATCTGAAGTATGAATAAGCAAATATAGTAATAGCAAGAACATTTGGGGTTGTGGAGCTGAGATTGCACACGATTTGTGTTAAACCCTAAACAACTTCTGTAATCAGGAGAGTTGTTTTACAAATTACTCTCCTGTTAACTTTTACCTTATCAAACAAAAAAATGCAGAAATAGCAAGACTGATAAAGTTGACAACTAATAAAAAAAGTGGGGAAAAGATTTGGAAACTTAAAAACTATCAAAAAGATTTAGAGGTGAAGAACAGACCTCAACTTTCCGAAGTTCACTAAGAAGAGATTCAGATGGGTTTGTGATAGTTACGACAATATGGGAACGCTGCAATACAGAAAGCAAAAGTCATAACCACATCACTTTAATTTGGTAGAGTGATTATTATGAGAGAAAGAACAGGCACTGACATAGCAGTCTACGAGTTTCTGAAGTTCTAATTGTACTCCTCCAAGCATTGACAATGCTTTGCCTGCATATAGATAGTATTTGACAAAGAAAATAATCACTAAACAGAATGAGGGCAAGTTCATTTTTAAACAGTAGAATACATATTTTTTAACAGCAAAAGGCACATCTCAAAAAATCTACTGCCACGGAAAAAAGAAAATGAAAACTAAGCAAACAGAAAAGTGAACAAAAATGGATAGAGAACGGATGTTATATACTTGTGTTCTTCATTGAAAGACAGATGTTATACGTGTGCAATCAGATTTTTAAGAAGAGAACAATAGAACATATATCATAAATTAACTACATCAGACACTGGAAAATACTAAGACAAGAATGTATGCTTTTATTTCCATTTGGTACTACTCTATTCTTCTTCATTTCTAAGTTCGTTACACTATGGGTGGGCTATGGAGGAGACAACGGTCAGTGGGAAATTAACACTTCTAACAGTTCCTCATATCATTTGAATTGAAGGGGAGATTGTGATCGAATTGACAATCTAAGACACAGTGGGGGCGGCAAAAGGAGCCATGGAGGTTAAATTGAATCCTTTCTCCGGAAAATTTTACGGAAAAACAATTAGTTTGGTTATATATGAATTGTTGAATCCCTTGGCAAGGGTGGCCCAGTTGGTTGAGCATGGGGCTTCCATAATGGAGGTCTCAGGTTCGAACCCAACAAGAATTTACCTTCTGAGTCGAGCTCGTCGCACGGGGCTTGCCTAGTGCGGGGTATCTCTCCTGTGTGGTTTGCGGGCTATTACACATGAGCGGGGCTTACCCTGCGCCCACCCGAAGGGTAGCGGCTGCAGATTCCATTGTCATAAAAAAAAGTCCCTTGGCATAAGAAAAATCCCTTTTCCTGAATCTCGTATAAATTTCTGTCTCTGACCCTGGAGAGAGCCCAAATAAAAAGCTCCGAACTAGTGAAAAATAGAGCTTCTGCGAGGCATAGGTATAACAACGTGTATAGTGTAACATGCACTCCAGAACCACAAAGGGCAAACCGATATTTATTTTGTAACCGAAAAGTTCTAAGGAATTAAATAAAATTGGTGCCTTACCTTTTTTTCCAACTTTTAGCAATTAATTAGAACTGGAAACAACTGAGTATACATTACGCAAAGATGTTCATGCTCAAATACGCTTTGCACGGAACTGCTGGTTAAGCTGATAGCTTTATTTAAGCAGTAAAAAGAACCCAGCGTAATTATTCAGGCAGAAGCCAATAATGAAAATCACTATAGAATTATACATTGGTTCACTTACCATTTTCTCCATCACCATTCAATGCAATTTTCTCCAATAGGCAGGTTCCCATTTCCATCAAGGATTCTGAAAATTCTGTAAAAGGAAACCAGCAAATTAATGAACACTTTTGTGAAGTAACTAACTATGCAATATATATAAAGGGAATTCAGATATAGACTATCTTGAAACACTTAAATAAAAGTGCGAAAAGGATTTCATTTCTTGATCCTGTTACACAATGCAAAAATAAGTAATATTTCCCATAGAGCGAGTCTTGTTATCAAACCATTGATAAAGCTCTTTTGACAAATAGGGAAGTGAACTATAGATGATTCCATACAACCCATTACGAAAGTAAAGTTACTTATCATATTTTTCCTTTCTTCATCATACAATCTAACATGTAAGTAAAAGTAACAGGGAAGATGAATGACATAGCTACTAAATAAATACCATATGCACTATTCGCCGCAGCTGCTGCTGCAGACAGTAAGCTGTCATAGCAATCTCTCATGTCTTTCATATCCTGCAAAAAGCATTTTAATTCCAACATGCTTCTAACAGAACACACAACAGAGTTTAATGAAACGCTACTATAAGAGTTGACTGATAAAACAGATTTGAGCAGAAATGAAATATTAGAGAGAAAAATAAATAATCGGCGAGCAGCAGTGGCACAAATTTTGAAAATGGATACGGGTCGGGTAAAAGCAAAGAAAGAAAGGGAAACCCTAATTGGGACCTGTGAAGCCTGAAAGAGGCCATCCAAATGCAACAAAATCTGATGATCCTTCTTCTCCTTGTGAAGTGCAAATTTCTTAAGCTTTCCCAAAGACGACTTCATATCTCGACGGGCTGCTGCAGTAATGCCGGAGGCCGGAGAAATGTTTTAGATTTAGTATAATTGAAATATAAAATAAATTTGTAATTATCAAGAAAATTCTAATTCTAATGTCATGCGCCCAAGTCAGAAAGGCAACTGCCTCTCTTCGACAACACGTCTCTACTTTGACCCATTTTCCTTCTATTTTCAGCTTCAATTAAGTCTTAATTGGATTTTCCAAACACATATACCACCACAACTATGTTGTAAAATAAATCATTATTCTTTATTTTTAGTGGAACAAATCATTCTAAATAACAACAATGTAGCATGAAAAGGTTGATCAATATTCAAATAACATGGTTTGCATCCATAATTGGCGTGTGGTAATAAATACACGGGGTATGGTGACAAAATTACTCAAAATTCAAATGATTCGCCCAAGATTTCATGGGTTTGGCAAGAGTAATTTTGAAAAGACAGAAATAAAAATGATGGCTAACTTGACAGGTAATGGTACATTCGACACTAAAGCTTTAGTGAAATTGATCATAGACTCGGGGGCAACAAACCATATGATTTGTGATCAAAATCACTTACAAAATAAATATTTGACAGAAAATATAGGAAAGATGCATCTGCCAACTGGGGAATCTTCTAAGGTGTCACATGTTGGTGACCATGATCTAGGAGGAGGTGATGTTCTCAAAGATGTCCTATGTGTGCCAGTATTCAAGTTTAATCTCATGTCAATTTCAAAAGTGACTAGAGAATTAAACTGCAGTGTTAAATTCTTTCCCACATACTGTGTTTTCAGGATCTCTCATCTGGGAAGGTGAGGGCGATTAGTAATGAAGAAGGAGGGTTGTACATAATATGCTGGAATAAGCAGAAGAATAAAGAGGACACAGTAAGGAAGCGTAGCGTGATTCAAAGAGTTGATCACGTGACTTGGCACCAGAGGTTATGTCACATACCTATGAATGTATTAAGGAAGATTTCATGTTTCAAAAACAATAATTCTTTTGTCTTGCATGAATGTGAAGTTTGTCCCTTAGCTAGACAAACTAGAGTCTCTTTTTCCATCAGTAATAGTAGAAAGACAAAAGTTTTTCAGTTGTTACATATTGATATATGGGGTCCCTATAAAGTTGAAACATATAATGGCATGAGATATTTCTTAACAATTGTGGATGATTTTTCTATATGGACATGAATTTTTTTAATGAGATTGAAGTGTGATGTAATTACAGTACTCAAAAATTTCTTTGTTGAGGTATGTGCTCAGCTTGAAGTCAAGATACAGAGAGTGAGATCCGACAATGGAGCAGAATTTTTTCAGTCATAGTTGTAAGGAGTTATTCACACAACATGGTGTGATACATGAAAGTTCATGCCCCACTCACCACAACAGAATGGTGTGGTCGAGAGGAAACACAGACACATACTAGAGACAGCCAGAGCCATAAAATTTCAGGCTGGTTTGCCAGACAGATTCTGGAATTTATGTGTGGAGGGGGCTGTTTATATCATCAACAGGTTACCGTCCACAGTTATTGGTAACAAATCACTTTATGATATGTTGTACAACAAAGCACTTTCACTGTTACACCCCATAATTCAATGGCATATAAGTGAGAACGTAAGTAAGGAAATAAGATTTGAATGTTGGAAGAAAAGTATATTCACATTTTCTATATGGAATTTTTGGATACAACAAATGTGACGACGAGAATTAATATTAGTGGTTGAATTCTTTATGGAGTTATGCACTTAGAATTGTATTATTAAATCTTTGCATTAAGGATATGAGCCAATCAAAAATTTCACAATTTGGAAATGCCCATGAAAATAAGAAAAATAACTAAGTGTGGGAGATATTATTGTGAAGGGAAAGACAAATGGACAAGTGGGGTTCATGGGTCCCCCTACACTTGTGCTACATACACTAGATATATTCAAGTCTTTGCAAGACTTTGCTCACAAATATCTTCATCTTTTCAAACCATTTTCTATATTCTTCATCTTCAAGATTCGAAATCCATAGCCAATAGAAGACAAGATCAACTTATTTTCCAAGATCAAACACCTTAACTAGGTTCTAAACTAACATTAACACACCAAAACTGTTGGTCACGGTTTTTGGACCGATTCTGTCTTGAAAATCCTAAGCTTGGAGATGAACTTGTTGGAAGGAAAACATGAAAGCAAGATGGTTACAAGCTTGTAGAGGATACGTGTGTGTTATTGTAACATGTAGAAGTGGTGCAAAAATGTGAGCAGGGCCGAGACTTGTGGACTGTTTTGGCTAAAAGTGAAGGTGAGATTTATTCTTCCTCTTGAAGTATTTGGAAGTTACATGATGTTATAGTTAAGAGATGAACTTGTGTTAAGTAAAATGGAGAATAAGAAGTGCATGTGATATTTGGCATGTTAGCCGATTTAATGGACTGCTTTGTTCATATTGGATTTGTTGGTTGTTATTGTTATTATCGTCACTAAGTACATGTTAGATTGAAGGAAATCTCGTTATTGAAAGTTGAAATGGTTTATATTAAAGTGTTGAGACTTGAATTGGATTATAAGGAATTATGAAAAGGGTTATGGTATTATGGTTTGGCCAAGACTTGTATAAATTGTTGGATATTGTCGTGTTGTTTAAAGGGCTATTTTATGCGTGTATATGTTGGAAATTTAGTCATTATTTATGCATGTTTATATGTGGTAATTGCTAACGTATGTCCTAAAGGGATAAGGGTATAGAAAGGTGTAAAAAGTTTCACATTTTACTCTCGTTGTCGTGGAAGTATGGACTGTTTTTATGGATTGTTTTTATATGGATTAAGAGGTCGGATTTACATAATAAGTAGGTGTGTGAATCACCTTAATTGGTGATTGGTTGTACCCTTAATTGGTGCTTGGTTGTTGATGTTATTAGCCTCGTTTGGAAGTTGTGGAAACGGGTATAAATAGGGGAAGTGTTGCCCAAATTTTTATATGAAAGGAGAGTCATTATGTGGTATAGAGTATACTAGTATTCATGAAGTTGATAGACGTGTTATTGTTGTTATAGGTTGAAGTACTAATTGAGATGTATTCTAGTTATCGTGTTGGTATAGCCGATAAGGTATGTGAACCTCTTCTTTCTTCTTTTGGCATGTTCTACGTGTGAACTATAACTGCGGTATTGCTCCATAGTTTACTCTACTCTTAGAGGTTAAGGAATATTCATGTTATTGATTCTATGCTAAAAACATGTCTAAATTGTTCCTAAGTCCTTATTAAGGCATATGAGACAGATGTTGATAAGAGTTTTAGTAAGCATCGGAGCGGAGTTGACTCTGCTTATGTAAAGGAATTGTTAAGTGCGGAAAACTGGTTTAATAAATAAGTAAGTATGTTATTACTAGACGTGTTAAAACAAGTCATTGCAGCGTTAAGTGAAAAAGGTATCGACAAAAGATTATTATATTAAATGATTAGAATTCCATCTACATAGAAACTAAGATATAAGCAATTTATTTTATATTTGCTAGTTCACAGCTGATTAGATAAGATCATTACTATAAAGATAAATTACTCACGGCCTATATAATAATTAATTAGGCAAATTCGAATCTGTTATCATCATTCAGATGTTTCCATAATGTTAGCCAGAGGGGCGAGGCGAATTTAGATTATCAAGTTGGTACATACGACAAGCGATATGTGAAACTATCTTTTCTTCTTTTGGCATGATCTTTATAAAATGAGTGTACGGTGGACGTATGTATTTTAAATGAGTCCAGATTTCTTGTGGTACGTGAGGTAATAGTGGCTTGATTTTAAAAGTGTACGTGACTTGATTTTAAAAGAGTTAGTGATTTTATTTTGAAAGTGAAAGTGTCTTGATTTTATAAGTGAAAGTGTCTTGATGTTACAAGTGTTAGTGCCTTGATTTTTCAAGTGAAGTTCATTTGGATCTTAGTCCTTAATGATACATGTTATGATAAGTGCCTTTGATGTTACGAATGAAAGTTCATTATATATGATTGGTATATGATATGTTGGTACCTTGATTTTTCTAAAATGAAAGTTCATTTTAATGGTTTATACATGATATGAGAGTGTCTTGGTTTTTCTAAAATGAAAGTTCATTTTAATGATTTTATTGAGAGTCAAATGATGATTTAAATTGCACAAGGTTGCTCATGAATAGCTATTCGTGCAAGTGTTATTATTTCATTACACCGAGCCCCGTGATGGGCCGGGACACGTTATATGTACATACATGATGATGATGAGCACACCGAGACCCATAATGGGTCGGGACATGTTATATTGATGCATACACCGAGACCCATAATAGGCCGGGACACGTTATATTTATGCTTTCACCGAGATCCATAATGGGCGGGACACGTTATATTGATGATTCCACCGAGTCTCTCACTAAAGGGTCGGGACACGTTATATGTATATAGACATGATGATTATGATGATTCCACCGAGTCTCGTGATGGGCCGGGACACGTTATATGTAAACAGATATGATGACTCTCATTTTTAAAAGGCACGGTTGACTCTCATTTTTATAAAGTACAGTGGTACAGTGATACAAGGTATCGTTGACTCTTATTTTATATGGCACGGCTGGGTCTGGTATTTGATTTTCATACTTGTCTCTGTTATCTTTTGGTCAGTTATGATCTTATTTACTGTACTTTATGTTTACATACTTGGTACATTGTTGTACTGACCCCCTTCGTGGGGCTGCGTTCATGCCCGCATGTATAGGTACTCAGTTGATGATCCTTGAGCTTAGGATCTTTGCTCAGCTTTTGGGATAGCTCCATTATTCCGGAGCTTGTCATTTTGGTACAGACTCATGTATATTCAGGGGTACGACGGGGCCTTGTCCCGTCACAGTTCATTATCAAACTCTTAGAGGTCTATAGACAGGTGTGGGTGGTAAATGTGTATTTGGATACATGTGGGTTGTATATGTTGTAACTCGTTTTAGAAAATTATGTATACAGTGGCCGCCTTGTCGGCTTGCCTGTTTTTATTATATGAGTTTTCTTAAGCTTCCGCTGGTTATATGTGATGTGTGGGTAGAAGGGTGCCCAGGTAGGGCACCAATCGCGGACCCGTCGGCTCTCTTTTCCCATCAGTAATAGTAGAAAGACAATAACTTTTCAGTTGTTACATATTGATATATGGGGTCCCTATAAAGTTGAAACATATAATGGCATGAGATATTTCTTAACAATTGTGGATGATTTTTCTAGATGGACATGAATTTTTTTAATGAGATTGAAGTCTGATGTAATTACAGTACTAAAAAATTTCTTATAGTTTGAAGTCAAGATACAGAGAGTGAGATCCGACAATGAAGCAGAATTTTTCAGTCATAGTTGTAAGGAGTTATTCACACAACATGGTGTGATACATGAAAGTTCATGCCCATAATCACCACAACAGAATGGTGTGGTCGAGAGGAAACACAGGTACATACTAGAGACAACCAGAGCCATAAAATTTCAGACTGGTTTGCTAGACAGATTCTGGAATTTTTGTGTAGAGGGGGCTGTTTATATCATCAACAGGATACCATCCACAGTTATTGATAACAAATCACCTTATGAGATGTTGTACAACAAAACACCTTCACTTTCTCACCGAAGAGTGATAGGTTGTTTATGTTATGCAACTATTCTGGTAAGACATGATAAGTTTGGCCCTAGAGCAGTAAACGTTGTGTTTCTTGGCTATGGTGCAACACAGAAAGGGTACAAGCTGTATGATGTAGAAAATGGGACATTTTTTATGAGTAGAGATGTCATTTTCATGGAGAAAAGTTGTTACACCCCGTAAATTCGAGAAGATAAGATAAGATGACAAACATGTGTTGAACGGATTTTGAGTCTACCTTGGAGTATTGTATCCCAGTTGTTAAGTATTTTTTTAGGTGTTTCAAAAGCCTAGTGTGTAGTCCGTTAAATCTAGATCCCAACGCAACAAACCGTTCGTCGATAGGGCATCGGAGTCAAAAATTATGGAAGTTACAAGTTAGGTGCGTGATCGAGCGACCAGCGATTTCGGTTCGAAGTACAGCGCGCGCGGAATCTGGCGCGGCGCGGTTATCTTGGGGTTCGCAGGGTTGCAGCGTCGCGCCGGAATCTGGCGCTGGCCGAATCGGGAAATTATTTTACGAAGTGGAGCGCGCGGCGGAATTTCTGCAGTAAAGGCGAAATCGGGGATATTTTGAAAAGGACCCATGGGAGGACAAGTGTCCCTCCCATCCTTTTGACCAGGAAAAGGGCCCTATTTTAGGGTCAAGTCTTGGAAGACTTGGCCATTTCATTTGGAAACCCTCCCAAGAAAAACCCTCTCCCTTCTCTCTTGATTTTTGAAGGAAACCTAGCCTAAGAGGAAATTGTTGGAGCGGCGGCAAGAAGGAAAAGTGTGGGTAAACTTGTGGGGAGCGCTGGTAGATGAGTTTGACGGAAAAGAAGTGGAAGAAGAAAGGGGCTTTTGTGGGTTTCTCCAAAGGTAAAAGTTTCCCCTTCTCTTGGTTATGAGTTATACTTGTTATAGTAGTTTAGAAATGAGCCTGAGGCTGTTATATCTTAGTAGTTTAGAAGTGAGCCTGAGGCTGTTATATTTGAATAGATTTGGATCTTGTTGTCTTGTTGAAACCGAAAATGGGCATGTTAGCCTTAAGTTGATAACTTCAATTTGGTTACTAATTGGGTCGTCGCATGTTGTAAAGGGGGGAATTGTAGTTGTTGAAGATGCCAGGGCGGATATCATGTTAGACCTAAATAACTTGAATCGGAAAGGATTTAGGATTGGTTATATTGTTGGCAAGAATGGCATGGAAAGTATTGGTTTTGTTTTATATTGTTGTGGGCGGAATTTTGGCGTCTGTAAAGACGTGTAATCCCCTGTGGTTAGTGAATTGTGTGCCTTAAATGTGGCGTTGGTTATTGAATTCGGCCTTGAGAAAGGTGGCAAGTTAATAGAAACAAAGGAAGTTACGTCCAAATTTTCGTAGAATGTAGGGCCTTGCACTTAGTTTATTCTACGCTCAAGCTAGAGTTTGATAGGCGTTTTATGACTTTATAGGATTGAAGTACTACGTGTAACATATCCTACTTAAGGAGATAGTCTTGTGGAGCATTTTGCTTATTGTCGACAATCGTCGCGAGGTATGTGATTCTTCCTATCCTCTTGGCATGACTATTTGTAAAATATATAGTGCGGTAGACGCGTGTGTTAAAGGAATTTGATTTCCTTTCGTGTCTTGACTTGATATGAAGTGTAAAGGGCTTCATTGTGTGGAAAAAGTAGTAAAGTCTTATCCGTTAATGCTTGGTTTTCGGTGGTTAAAGAATGAGCCCTCTTGGTCATAAATGTTTATAGTGGTAATTGGTTGGTTTAAAACATAAAGTGCTATAACGGCTTTATGGGAAGTTTGTTATAACCACTTTATGTAGGTAAAAGAATGGTTTGTGATTTTCAAAAGATAAGAGACTTGACTTATAAGCGACCTAATTGGTGTTGAAAAGTATAAAACCTCATTCGTGAGAAATGAATACTTGGTTTTTAAAGAGTAATGTTACATAAATTTGGAAATGGAAATAAGAATCGAACAAGCCAATGCAGCGTTAATAAAGGAAAAGTAATGACAATTAATTATATTAAAACCAGTAGAAACCTCCATCCGCATAGAAGCTAAGATAAGACAAAATTGTATTACATTTCTAGATCACGTTTGCTCACAATAAGAATTATTGAAATCAAGTTCTGATTTTCTAAAAAGTTCCAAAGTAAGGAACTCGATCTCTAAAAGAAAAGAGACTTAAGAATTTGAAGTGTTTTGGTTTAAAAGAAAGGCATGGTTCACTTTTTGGAAAATAAAAGAATGGATTCATTATTAAGATTTAAATGGTAACTTGATTTTGGAAAAAGGGAAGTAACTTATTTTCAAATATTGAACTCCTTGTGATGGAAAAACATAAGTGACTTGTTTATAAAAGGTAGGAGTACCTTGATCTTAAAGGGGTTAAATGCTTGGGTTTTAATGGTATACTTGACGTTGTGGTAAGAAGTATGTATAGTACCTTGAGTTGTGTGTAACTTGCCTCTGCTTGTTGTGGTAGCCTTTGTTGTGCAAATGTTTGGTTGTGTGCTACCGAGTCTCTCGATAGAGGGTCGGCTATCTGGTTGATTGATGGACATACTGACACGTTGGGTAGCCCACGGGTATGCTTCATCAGATCGATCCTCTTGGACATACCGACACGTTGGGTAGCCCGGGTATGCTTCCATTAAGTGTTATCTTGTTATTTGTTTGGACATACCGACACGTTGGGTAGCCCGGGTATCTTCCACGATGAGTATCATCTTGTTATTTCCTTTGGGCATACCGACACGTTGGATGGTCCACGGGTATGGGCCACTAGGGCGGTTCGAGGGCCGTGCTTATACCGGTGAGATGCCGGGCACGCGGCCGTTAATGCGGGTTAAGTTCGGGTTGTATTTGAGTGATGATTTCACGGCGTGAGTCCCTATCTTGATATGATCGCTTATATGTTGTGGTGTTGTAGTTTGGTTATCATACATGTCTCCGCTTTATATAGACTATTATGATTTCATTTCTGATATTTTCGATTTCACATACTTGGTACTGTTGTCTTGACCTCGCCCGGGCTGCGTTATCTGCGCGAGGTTGAGGTACATAACTGGCGATCCACTCTTAGGATCGATGTTCGGTTCTCGGAAAGCTCCATATCTCGGAAGCTTGTCACGTGGTACGGTTCCTCAAGTAGTAGACTTTTGTATATTCAGGGCATGGCGGGGCCTGTCCGTCATTATGGTTTCAAAATTCTTAGAAGTGCATGCTTTGTTGTGGCGAGGATGTAAATGTTCAAGTTTTCATTTATGTACAAAAAGGTAACCGTTTGGGTTAGCCTGTTTTCTTATTTCACTGCTTTCTTTCATGAGTTTTTATTCCCGCTGGTTTTTCTCTGATGTTGTATCACTAGGGTGCCCGGGGTAAGGCACCAGTCACGGGCCCGGGATCGGGTCGTGACAAAAGTTTTCCTCTCAAGAAGGAGGCTGAGGGTCACATCACACACATTAAGTCCTATGAAGATTTTTGCTTTGATGATCTAGTTTCCCCTCCTGCAGTCCAGGTACCACAAACAATGCCACAAATTCCTATTGGGATGCCATCTGATATTCCACAAGGAAATGCACAAAGCACAGTCCAATATGTAGTAGCTGCTGAGAATGATCCATCCATACCAGCTGAATCAGGACCAACTACCAGGAGATCTGTTAGGACTAGCAGACCACCAATCTGGCACAAAAATTATGTGGTTCAGCATGGGTCCCCGCAGTGTCTCTATTCCATCTCAAATGGAGTAGAATACACTGCATTATCACCACAGTATTAAAGTTTTATAGCACAGCATTCAGACAATATTGAGTCATGTTCATATGCAGAAGTTGTTAAGGACAAGAGATGGATTTAAGTAATGCAGGCTGAAATCAAGACCTTGGAAGACAATGAAACCTGGCAACTTGTTATTCTTCCAGAAGGTAAGAAAGCTATAGGATGCAGGTGGGTGTATAAGATCAAGTACAAAGCCACACGTGAGGTGGAAAGATACAAAGCAAGGCTGGTTGCAAAAGGGTACAATCAGAAGGAAGGGTTGGATTATCAGGAGACTTTCTCACCAGTAGTGAAAATGTCTATTGTGAGATTAGTCATATCAATTGCAGCAGCTAAACAGTGGGTAATCCAGCAGATGGATGTTTATAATGCCTTTTTGCAAGGAGATTTATATGAGGAAGTATACATGACCATTCCAGAAGGATTCAATGTAGACCATGGGAAGAAACAAGTGTGCAGGTTGTTGAAGTCCCTCTATGGTCTAAAACAAGCATCTAGATAATGGAATATAAAGCTTACCACAACACTGGTTCATTCTGGTTTTCATCAAAGCCACAAGGACTACTCTCTATTCACCAAACATGATGGTGATAGTATTGTTGTGATATTGGTGTATGTGGATGATTTATTAATTACTGGAGACAATATGGCTCTTATCAACTCTACAAATGAGACCTTAAAGGTTGCTTTCAAGATAAAAGACTTGGGAGAGCTAAGATACTTTCTTGGAATTGAGTTTGCAAGAAACTCTGAAGGTATACTAATGCATCAAATGAGGTATGCTTTGGAGCTCATCTCAGACATGGTCATGTCTGGGGCTAAGCCTGCATCTACACCTATGGATGTGAATGTGAAGCTCACCACAACAGAATTTGATCAGCATGATAGGAACTTATCACCATCCTCAACTTCCACATCATTAGCAGACCTTCCATTGACTGATCCTACTACTTATAGAAGGTTGATTGGCAGGTTACTATACTTAACCAATACCAGGCCAGACATTGCTTTCTCATTCTGGTGTTTAAGTCAATTCATGCAAGCTCCCAATACATCTCATTGGGAGGCTGGCCTTCGACTTGTGAAGTACATAAAACAAGAGCCTGGACTGGGTATTCTGATGGGAAGTTCTAAATAACTGCAATTGAAAGTGTTCTGTGATTTAGACTGGGCTTCTTGTGTTAATAGCAGACGATCAGTGACTGGATTTCTGATATTTTTTGGTTTTATCATTAGTGCCCTGGAAGTCTAAAAAGCAGGACATGTGTCAAGAAGTCATGTAGAGGCAGAATACAGGGCAATGACGACTTCAGTGGCAGATGTAATATGGCTTGTTGGCCTTTATCATGAACTTGGTGTAACTGTTCAGGCTCCAGTTTCTCTGTACTCGGATAGTAAATCTGTTCTACAGATTGCAGCCAACCCGGTGTTCCATGAACGAACTAAACACATCAAAATCGACTGTCACTTCATCCATGAACAAATTCAGAAACAGCTGGTTTCTACTACTTTTTTTGCATCTGAAGAGCAGTTGATTTGCTGACTAAAGCCCTTGGTCGTCCTCAACATACACACTTACTATCCAAGCTAGGAATGAAGAACATATTCATCACTCCTAGCTTGAGGAGGGTGTAAAAGAATGTGTGCCCAAGTGTATTTAAGTGCCATGAAGAGCACCACATTGGATTAGATATAATTGAAGTTAGTTACAAGGTTAGTTGTAATTAGTTAATTATAATTAAGAAGATTAGAAGACTCTAGACTAGTTACAAAGATATGTGTATATATACACTTGGATGCAATGCTATGAATAATAATATAATTTCATTTTTTCTCTTTCAACTTCTATCTCTCTCTGCGATCTTCATATCTGCACATTCTTTTCTCTTCTTTACTTTCTTTCTCCTTTTCTTTCCTTCTTCTTTTCTTTCTATATCACACGAACACAAGTTGTCTCATTATACATCAATTGTGATGTAAGATCGAAGTTATCCAGTGCGGTATCGCTGCTTTCCACAAGTCTCTCGGTAATAGTCGCTCTACCTATCAAGATAAAAGTAAGGTCTGCGTACACTCTACCCTCTCAGACCCCCACATTGTGGAATTTCACTGGGTGTGTTGTTGTATATAAAATTTTATTAAAAATGAGAAATTTTTTGTACCCCATCACCCAATCTCCCCCTCCTCCCCACTACCCCCCGCCCTCCCACTCCGCACCCAAGTTTTCCATTTTATATATTTATTCTACTTTTATAATTTTTTTATAAAAATGAGAAGAATTTGCTTACCCCATCTCCCCCCCCCCCCCCCGAAGTTTTTACTTTATATATTTGGTCAAGTTGGTTTATGACCCGTCATTTAGCCCATATTGATCCGCCCATCTTAACTCATTTAAGCTTTGGACGGGTTAGGCATTTGCCCATCTTAACCCGCCTAACTTCAGCTCAAACGACTCATTTACCACCCCTAATACTACCCAATATTAATTTTGTATATAGAAATGAAGAGCAAAAGAAAACCAAGGAGTGAGAAACAGCCGATATCTCTAATTTCTGAAGAATAGTGAGAGTTGGACGGATGACCAAGTTCCACAATACCCAAACAATGAAAAGGGAAATGGATTGGGCCTGAGGATAATTTACACAAATAACTACATTTTAGAAGCTCTTAACAAATAGTAGTTGCCTTTTATTTATTTTTGATTCGGAGCTACATTTAGGCAATTCATATGTAATTGAGTGTATTGAAATACAATGTTTAGTTTTTTTTTTTTTTTGACGAAGGAACCCGCAGCCGCTACTCTTTCGAGTGCGTCTGGGGGTAAACCGGTGTATGATAGCACGCAAATCACGTCACCGATTAACTACACTTGGCAAGTCATGTGTGGCTCAACCAAAGAAGGTTTATGCGAGAATCGAACTCGTGACCTTGCGGTCCGCGCTCTTCATCTACACCACTTGCTGCGAGATTCTGATGTTTAGTTGTATTCAACCTTATTTGATGTCATGTATATTTGATTACTTTCTCTGTCCCAATATAAGTGTCTTACTTTTCTTTTTGATTTGTCTAAAAAATAGTTCATCTTTCTATATTTAGTAAGTTTTTCAATTCCGAGGCAAGTTTAAGACCACAAAATTTAAAAGATCCCTCACATATTTAATTTAAGATCACAAGATTCAAAAGTCTCCCTTTATTTCTTAAATTCTGTGTCAAGTTAAACTAAAACACTTAAATTGGGACGGATGAAGTATATTTTAATACATCAATCTTAATTTCTCTGAATACATGTGTATTCAAAATGATTGTATTCCAGTGCATTTAAATACACGACAGAGCTTCATTTTGACTGTATTTGAATATATTTGAGCTCTGGTCAACAAGATTGTTGTCGGACGTCGCAAATGTTGAATGTATTCGATTGTATTTTAACGTATATCAACAAAATTTCATATGCAAAATTTCAAATACACTATATTTACTCAAAAATAATTGTATAGAAATATATGTATATAGATCATTCAAATAACACATACAACCGAATACATATATTTTTTTATTTGAGAAAAATCATGTATATACATAGAGAGACAAATAATGAATACACTCAAATACACTCAGATCTAATATACAACGTATGTATATAAAGAAAGAAATAACGAATACATTCAAATACAGCCACATCTAAGATACAACAAGGAGAATAAGTCATAGATTTCGATATCCGTCCAGATCTAAGAATACATGCCAGAGATCCAATCCCTTAAAGATTTGCCTCGATACAAAATGCTACCATTAGTAACATTAACAGTGAGGAAGTGTTGTTGCCTCCAAAACTAAAATGAGAATTGATGCTGAAATTGGATTGCTTTGGTAATACATACTTTTGAGATTTCAAATTTTGTTTTCCCGACGAATACACATTCTGGTGGTTCAGCCGACATCGACCGTGATTCAGGATAGAGTCAAATACACCAACTCTGGCGGGCAGTGATCGTCGCAACAATGACGTTTCTCATATCTGGTATGAGAAAGAAACAGAGGCAGATATGGCCGGAGGGAGGCATTGGAGAGTGAGAAAGAAGAGAGAGAGAGGTGAGGGAGAAGAAACAGAAGTGAGGGAGAAATAAGTCATAAAACATAATGCATTTAGTATAGCTACGACAGATTGACAGGTAAATTGAAAAAATCAATATAACTATAAAAACTAATTAAATTAAATAATAGTTACCATTATAAATATATTTTAGAGTTAGCTATGTCAAGTAAATATTTCTAAAAAATTTAATGAGTTAATTTGCAGCTCGATGGCATAACATGAAATTGATTTGGGTCATTCGCACGAATGCCCTTATTTCGTGGTGGCCTTTAATTTTTACCCCTCAAATTGTTGTTCTTTTATTTTCTCCCTTTGTCAATGAAAGAAAATATTCCTAATATTTTGGGTAACCCCAGCAAAGTAAAAAAAAAAGATATTCACAAGGCAAAGTTTCAGATCAAACTATGTCTATTTAGGCAAGTTATAGAGAAGTTATGTCTTAAACATAACTTACTTAAGGCATTGCCTTGCGAAAAATAATAATATTTTACTGACTTGAGTTCGAACCCAGAACTATAGAAGTTATGCCTTAAGACATAACTTTTGCGAAATATTTGTTTTGCAGTTTTTTTACTGAGTTGGGTTCGAACCCGAATCTCTAATTTTGGAGACGTGCGAATAAAAATATTTTGGCTCACAAATTTTCATTAAATGAGAAGTAGAGATAAAGATCAATGACCATTAATTTGAGGGACAAAAATTAAATACAACACATATCGCGCAAAAAGAATGAATCGATATCAAGAAGACAAAGCTTAGTGCCTTGGGGAAATGTTGAGGATCCAAGCACATGATTTGGGTTTTGGGCTTGGGCTTCTTGCTCATGGTACTCTCACGTCTCAAGAAAGCAGGGCCTAGTTCACATTTGTTCACGTAAATAATTCTAGTTTTGAATTAAATAAACGTGAGGTAATTTGCGTTTGGTTGATTTGGGGAGATAAGAAATGTTTTCTTGTGAATTGTCATAGTTTTCCTCTTATTTTTCTTGTTTTGTTTGTTAACATAGTAAAAAATAAATACATATGACTGTGTGATACTAAAATTTAATTTTCAGTGGAAGAGAAAACTCAACTTAGGAGACATAAATTCAAACTTTTAGTACAATAATGCACTATACGTTTAATTTATTAAGTCTACTATTATCATCTTGAAATGAGTTGAGCATAAATCAATAAATTTTAAGCTTAAGTCAACCCAAACACTAGCTAATGATACTGAGAAATTTTCAAGACTAATATTTTATGAGAGTATATGAGGATGTAACCTTCTTGTTAATAATCTCACCATGATTCATGTTTGATAGATGATAATTGATGAAGAAATCTGAGAAGAAAAGAAGAGGAAAACGTAAGGAAAGAGACGGTTAGGGAGCAAAAATGCTGCTCTTATGTTTGCTCAAATGATATTACAAGTAAATGTCCTATTTATAGGCTAATCAAATTGCACTCCTAATATCACAAAATATCTAATTAACTCCCCCAAAATATCTAATGTTCATCTTAATCAAAATATCTAATTAATGAACTTATGTCAAACTAACTACTAACTAACCACATATATATACAGTGTATATATATATGATATATCTCAACCCCACTGCCAGTAAGGCGAATAGAGTTTTCGATCTAGCTTGGGAATCATCATTAATGATAAAATCAACGAAGACACATCAGATGTAACAACATCAGTCCAGCCCTGCATTTAGAGACAAAGCTGCAGTTTCCTCTGGTGTCTTAGTGTAGTGTTGAGAAGCAAGAAGCTACAGCAAAGTCAACATCAGGAAGCAGCAGTAATAGCAAGCAGTGAGCAGCAACACAACAATATTTTTCTCAGAAGCAACAACAACAGTTCCTGCACCAATTCATCATCCTCTGTTGTTGGCTACACATAAAGATGCACAACAACACCAGCAACAGTTTTATCAACAACAGCCACACACCATCATTAATATTTTCAAGTATTAAGCTCAGCTGCAACACAATTTCAGCAGCTGCAGTAGTTTCAGCAAAAACAACACGAGAACTAGTCACTTCTCCTCTCTTCACTGTTAAACTTCAGTAATAAAGATGTTAGATGCTAGACTTCTCCTCTATTCACTCATTTCCTTCTTCTTCTTTTTTTAGCACAAACAGTAACCAAAGAATCAGAAAATCAAAAATATAGTAAAGTCATCTAGCAGAATCAGCAAACAGAAAACCAGCAGCCACTGAACCACTTGGATAAAATCCAGCAGCAGTAGCTTCACTATCAGTTGCAGCAGCCACCATATCAGCAGCCACAACAAATGCTTGAATCAACATTAATCATTTTTCTCAGAAGCAGCCTCGCAAAAATCAGACTGTCATGAAATCAGTCCTGCAGCAACAGGAACAAGTAGGAACAAAATCAGTTCTGACAACTGTGATAATAGCAGCAACATCAATAGGTGCGACATTATGTCGCAAGCCACTAAGAACCCCTCGTTCTCTAGTCTCGCTCGGACTAGAGAATCCCTCGATTCTCCCTATATCAATGCTATGAAGAACTCATCGTTCTCTAGTCTCACTCGGACTAGAGAATCCATCGATTCTCCTATAGCAAGCTCTATAATAAGCTCGGACATGCCTTGGAGTCTCCCTCAATTTCTAGTCCAATTTCGGCTAGAAATTCCTCGATTCTCCTATCCTGAGCTACACATATAAAAACATGCAATCTAACACTTGATCGACCTGCGAATAACTCTGTGAATCCTTGAATTGATTTTCAACTCAATTCATATTATCTCCGACGAAGTATCCCTCAGTTCTTAGTCTATTTGTCGCTAATAACTCTTCGATCCTTAATGAATCTCAGATGTCCGCTCACAAAAGTCATTTATCGAGGAAGATGAATTGAATGTTCTATCGATAGACATTTCCTATTCTGTGGTCTTCTCAACCCATAGATCTTCATTAACATCCATAACACCAATATTGTTGATTTGTTTCCATTCGCTTCCTATTCTATGGTCTTCTCAACCCATAGATCTTCATTAACATCCATACACCAATATTGTTGATTTGTTTCCATTAGCCAAAACTCAAAGGCAAAATCGGTGTCTGCGGAAGAAGACATCAACCGCAACAACTGCGGTAACACGCGATCGCTACACCAAAGAATCAAAGCAATGAAGCCACGGCGAAATACGGATGTGGTTCAACCCGCGATAAGCGAGAACAACCAGCCAACACAACAACGACGAACTCGACAATTTTCCTCCAATTCGTCAAGTCACCAACACAAATACAACTCTAACAACACAGAACCAATACTGAACAGAAACCAACATCACAACAGCTATCAACAACAACAACAAACTCGACACCTTTTCTCCAATTTCGTCAATTCACTAACACAAACTAAACGAAATTGAGTTTCCAGAAACTCGACTATCCTCGGCGATCTGCGACGTCGCAACGATAGCCAAAGACTCCTGTATCCGCAGAAAACGATAACCTCTCCATTCGACTAAATCGACAAATGATGTTTTAAGTAAAAATAGAATGAATGAATCGACTTTGATTCTCTGTCGATTCTGTTGTCACTCGCAACAAAATCGATCGATATACTATAGAGATTACCTCAATTTTCTGGCTCCTTCGATTTCAATTTCCTGATTTTTCAGAAGAAAATCGTTCGATTCTCTGATTTTTCGATCTTCTCTGTTTTCGATCGATTGATATCCTTCAATCAATCTCCTTCAATTTGATTTCCGAATCTCCGTTTTCAATCTATCTTTTTCTTCTCGATTTTGCTGCGATTCGATTTTTCATGCGATTTTGATCTTCTGCGTTTTTTTTTCAATTTCAAGGTTTATAATCAGATGCGGAAGATTGATCTCATGGCTCTGATATCATGTTAATAATTTCGCCATGATTCATGTTTGATAGATGATAATTGATGAAGAAATCTGGGAAGAAAAGAAGAGGAAAACGTAAGGAGAGAGACGGTTAGGGAGCAAAACTGCTGCTCTTATGTTTGCTCAAATGATATTACAAGTAAATGTCCTATTTATAGGCTAATCTAATTGCACTCCTAATATCACAAAATATCTAATTAACTCCCTAAAATATCTAATGTTCATCTTAATCAAAATATCTAATTAATGAAGTAAACTTTGGAGATGTTGATTCATAATCTCCTCAACTTGTATTGAACCATCTAAAATTAGCCCAATTCAAAATTTGACACCCGAGTGGTCATATGCTTTGATCAGAAGAGACTATTCACACAAATAGTAGTAATGGATATGGCAGAGTAATTTGCACATGATAGTTTGAACATAAACAATAGAATATTGTGATATGGAATCATTGCTTCTTTATCTCTCATTCTAAGATATGGTACCACACGATTACGGAGTAGCCAGAAAAGGGGCAATAAAGATCAAGAAGAAAAAAGAAAAAGTAAAAGGTTGAAGGTGTCCTCTACCTACATCTCTACACTATTAAGTATGATAATCCCAATGAAGTACAAATAAGAGTGCACTCATTCAGGCTTATAAACAAGGCTTAAAAAATTATCTACAATCATATCCTTGTTGGAATAGGTTGAGATACAAGCACAAAGTAACGAGAAGGCACTGTCTGTTGTTATTGTATCAATTCTGGGATAAGCTTGAGCAGAAAAGACAATTCCCTTTGTGAGAATTGAGGTCTATTTTGAACTTTGTCTTCCCCTTCCAGCAAAATCTCATCTTCAACCTCCTCTGGCTTCTTCACTAACTTACACACAGCCTCTGTTACTTCTTCAACAAAATCCACAATCACTCCATCAATTCCCATCAGATGTTGCATATACACAACTTCAGACACATTACTGAAATACATAAATAAAACAGTTAGTGTGAGTATACAACAACAACATACCCAGTGTAATCACACAAGTCGGGTAAGATGTACGCATCCTTACCCCTACCTTTGTAGAGAGGTTGTTTCGACTACAAATTCACAAACAACATGTGAATACATATTAATAGTACTAGCACTCACTTCAATTTGCCATATGTCAAAAGAGATAGCTTCGACTCTTTGATCTTGTTAACTGGATTCCTAAATATGCCTTTGACTTCTGAAACAACCCCTTCCAGACCACCCTCTAAACACAATTTAGTGGCCTCCTCCAAGGAGTTCCTCCTAACATCATAGTAAATCTCTGTACCTCCATTTGTCAGGAAAAATACCTACAAGATTGTAACGCCATAAGTCAAAATCACTTGAAAAAAGTCAAATTAAAGTCTTCAACTTTAACAAAATGGGACTTACAGGATAAGTAGTCTGGAGTTTCTTGACAAGCAGAGCAGCATCAGGCGGGAAACTTGAGAAAATAATTGGTCTGCCATTAGCATACTCTATGACAACATGTAAGACGGCTTGAAGAACACGGACGAGGTAGTCTTGTTGATAAACAATGTGGTCATCGAATTTGAGCTCAATGTTGGAAGCCAATAGATGGATTAACTTTCTCAAAAGCTTCTTTTAAGGTACATGCTGAATCATCGGTTTCAACAGTCCAGCTAACAATCTTTCCTTCTTTTGTTTTCCTCATTAAAGGTTTTCCAGCAAGATCCTCTTCTCTTTGGGGTCCATAGCTAAGAAATTCCGCAAGCGTCAAATCTGTAATTATCCTTTCGTAAATTGTACCCTGCAAAAACAACCATGAGAATTAATCTCAATGTACATAAAAGGAAAAGCTAAATCATCATTAAGAAAGAGGTGATTAATAGAGCTTACATGTTCTTGAGTGAGGGTGAAGTCGTCGTGAAAAATGACAGGGCAATCATCCTTTGTCACCTACAAAAAATGACATTTACTTGTTTACTTTCCCGTCAAAAAGCCTAAAGGCTTTTTACTCCAAGTAATCAGCAACTTTATTTCATGCTAGAGCAATACACTTTACACATCTATTAATTTGCAATCCCAAACGATAAAGAGATATCAATCAGTATCATAACAGAATACTGCTCTGGTGAACATGGAAACAAACAGCGGGTTCAAAGTAGCACAAATTTTTAACCTAGTTTTCGTTTATTCCCCAGAAAGATCCAAGCTTTAAGGGATCGTTTGGTTAGAAATATTGAATCGTTTATAGATATATTGAATCGTTTTGAATGGAATGGGAAAGCATGGTATTTAAGGAGGTTGGAATAGCTGTATAAACAAGAAAGAATATTCTCAATCCATCATGGGGTGATGCTTTGGATATTCCTCTTAGGAATTCCCACGTAGATCAGACGCGTACTCAACTCATCTTCAATTTCATCCGTCTCTTCTCTTTACATTTTTTTAATTCTTTCCCTTGGGGATCAAGACATACATGAAGAATAAAAAAATAATCAAACATAAATTAATAACTACTTAATAGGAATACATTATACTTTATTATATGATAATAGTAGTTTTTTTTAAAAAAAAATGTCCCAATATTGTTGAGTAAATTACTGAAATACTAGTACTCCGTAATTATCCTTCAAATTATATTATTTAAGATAATAAAGTACAAACTTAAAGACAAGTTATATAGGGTGGTGGTTAAACCGACTATATTGTATGGGGCGTAGTGTTGGTCGGTCAAGACTTTGCACACCCAAAAGATGAAAGTTGTGGAGATGAGGATGTTGAAATGGACGTGTGGGCATATAAGGAGGGATAAAATTAGAAATGATGATATCTGAGACCAAGTGAGAGTGGTCTAGGTGGAGAATAAGATGCGGGAAGCGAGATTGAGATAGTTCGGACACGTGCAGAGGAGACACACAAATGTCCCAGTGCGTAGGTGTGTGAGGTTGACTATGGACGAATTCATGTGGGATAGAAGTAGATCGAAGAAGTATTGAGGATATGTGATTAGACATGATATGACGCAAGTGCAATTTACTGAGGACATGACCTTAGATAGGGGTTATGAAGTACACGGATTAGGGTAGAAGAGTAGTAGGTAGTCCAGTGTAGTCTTACTTATGTTTACAAACTGATAGTTGTAGTATTATTATTGTAGGATCGCTTAGTCTATCATACTAGTGATACAGTGTTGCTTTATAGTCTCATGTCGAATGATTTATGTTGCTATGTGTTCTATAGTGTACTTTGTTTATCTTATTTACTTGCGTTGGTTACTGCTTCTTTTTTATGAATGCGCTATCATGACTTATGCGCTTTTGATACCATCATTTTCATATTGCTTTAAATTTCTTGTTCGGGCCTGACCGTTTCTCTTGCTTTACTTGTGTTTTGTCTTGAACCGATAGTCTCTCGAAAACATCCGCTCTACTTACCGTAGTAGGTAAGATCTGCGTACACTCTACCCTCTTCAGATCCACATTGAATGCAATTTATTTTTCAACGATTAACAGCTTAGATTTTTTGACTTGACAAATAAATAAATAAATAACAAACTTAGCTTCTTAATTACTACTTTCCACTATTGATAAACTTAATCTTAAGACTTTGATAAATTAAAATTGGTGATTCCATACTTGGAGTTGGAAATGGAGGTATGAGCCGAGAAAAACATATTTGAACTTAAACATAGCTAGTATGCGAGGATAGACTTGAGCAGAAGTGACAAATATTAGGGGTTCATGAGATGCTTTTTAAAAAGAATTCGAAATGTATATATATAGACAATATTTTGATTTTTTTTTAAATCAATCTTATGAACCCCTAATACATGTATGTATATATAGCTTCTTGCTAACATACTACATGAAGGTGTATGTTCTTTTAATTCTCAAAAATACCCTTAATAATTTATTGCAACACATTAATGGGAAAGGATTTTTGGGCTTTTTAGTAAAGTCCTTCATCCCCGTCTCTCTTTCCCCGCTCTGTGCTTTCAGATAATCAGATCTAACCCGCAAGGTAGTCAAGTTGGTGTAGCAATAAGCGCGGGATCGCAAGGTCACGAGTTCGATCCCCTGCATAAACATTCTTGGTTGAGTCTGTCACACATGGCTTGCCAAGTGTGGTTAATCGGCTGACGTAGTTTGCAGGCTATTGCGTCAGTCCGAGATTTACTCTGTACACACTCGAAAAAGTAGCGGCTGCGGTTCCTTCGTCAACAAAAAAGATAATCAGATCTCTCCTCTCCTTCCTCTCTATTCCACCAATGTCATACACAATATCAAGAAAATCTCAGAAGATAAAATGTTGTTTAAACAATCTGCTTGATGACTTAAGAGTATGTCAAAAAGACCAAACAATCATATCAAACGAAGTTTTTTTTTAACAGTTAGTTAACCAAACCCAACAGTAGTAGATTAGTACTTAGTAGTATTGAAAAAGTATAAATGAAGAGGAGACTTAAATTCCTAATTAATACTGCAATTCAAATAGGCAATGACATGGGCGGGTTCACAGTATCGAGTGTGGGTTTTCGAGAACCAAATTACTTTTGCTTGAAACTCGTAATTAAACTGAATTTTTGATAATTAGTTGATATGTTATCTGCTCTCTATTTTTTCAAAATTTTGTTTATAGACTTAATTCAACTGAGTTTTCAATAAGTAGTTGATATGTTATCTGTTTTAAAATGCTTAATTCAATTGGATTTAAATCTTTATGGATGTTTTGATAACTACTCGATATGTTTTTTGTTCTTTTTAATCAAAAAAAATTATTTAGGACTGAGGCGTAATTGTTAAAAAAAAATTGTAGCAGTATTAAAAAACAGATTTTCTCTTTGCTATATATATAATATATATATAAACCATGGATGTAGTTTATATGAGTTTATTTCCCCCATATTTTAAGTATTAATTTGTTTTGTCCATTCCTTATTGAGAAATGTAATTGAACGAACATTTGGTGTGTGGAAAAAGATGAAGGGTACTATCAATAATGCCAAGTTTTCCATTAGACACGCAAAAAAAAAAAATTGCGTCAACTATGTCTATTCATAACTACAACATGCACTTGAATATTTGGAATTTGATAAATGTGATGCAGACCCTAATTATGTTCCTGAAGTTGAAGGAGATGGAGATATTGGAGGAACATCAATGACTTTGAGAGATGATCATGATGGATCGATGAATGATGTTAGTATGGAAACTGTTCGCCACAACATTGTCATTTCCTTAATGAGTCGCGGGTTGTAATAATATTTCTATATTCTAGTTTATTAGTTGTGTAATGATGTAATATAACTTTTGAATATATTGAGTCATTCACTATAATATTGTCGTTACATTTCTTATGTATAATATAATATTATTTTTTGATTAAATGTTGCAATTAAATAATTTTTTTAAAAAATAATAAATTATAAATATATACTAATTTTTAGAAACATAGGATAGAAAAAAATATTTTAAATAGTTTTAAATCTATTAAAAATAATATTATAGTTTCTTTGCATAAATGTGGACCAAACAGAGAATTATTTCTGTTTCTCAGAAGTACTTATATAATTATAGGTCAAACACTCTAACAGATTCTCTATAAATAATTTCTGCAAAACTATATCTAAAAACAGAAATTGTTTTAAAAAAGCTTGGCCAAACAGACCCTAAGAAAGATGTTTACAAAAAAAAGAATATAGTTGAATTTTAAAAATACGTGGATAGATTTACAGATAAGTGTGATAAACAATTAACGATAAGTAAGGAAGTGAAAATAGTAAGCAAGTAATTAGACTGGAGTGTCGCAATCTTGATTGAAATTGAATTGAGAGTTTGGTCCGATCATTAGCTAAACTGCTTCGGTCCGAGCCAATAACAAGATTAAATAAGATCACTTTTGAATGTAATTATGCAAATATCATCCATGAGAATGAGATAATCTTCCAACATGAGTGACTCTTTTTATAGCTAACAATACAAGACATTTATGCTCAAGAATCACTCCCTCATTAAATGATAAAATGCGTTACTTAATGACTAAATAGTAACGGCTGACGCCAAATTCAGAACGGGTAGGCGTTGAGTTTCTTTGACCTTCCACCCGATGTCACCAGGTCCGGTCGCTATTTGGTGTCACTCGGTTCAGCTGACAACTGGCCTTGTTACGACACTCAAACTTACCATCGATACTAATTATTACTTCCTTCGATTTTCATTCTCAAATCATGTCACATGTCGTGTCAATTTTCGCCGTATATAAAGGAACCATCATCGATTTCCTTCGGTAAATTTTTATTATAAACTTGTTTATCATTTCTCTTTAAAAAACCCAAAAGTCATATCACTATAAAGAGTTCTCCTGTAGTAGGCCTTTTCATCCATTTTATCGTCGTCTATCTATAGGCACTACCAGGTCCTTCATTCTTTTAGAATTGGACACGGGAATATAAGATGATGTGTATCCACGACCACGAGGCACTCCACTTCCATCCTATTTTTATCAACCACCTTGGAACTTGGTTCACATTTATTTATCATGATTATATATGAAAAAAATTATGATTAATAAGTTTTTTCTAGGACAATTTGAATTACAATCTAGCCTAAATTTGGACGGATTAGACTAGGTATGTTTTTATTGTTTAAATTAATGTAACACTCCCAACGTAGATACACGTTATGTTTGTCAATACAGTAAAACTTCTATAAATGAATATCCTTGAGACCTAAAAAATTATTATTTTATACGAGGTTATTAATTTATAGAATGATTTTTATTTTGTACATTATATTCCTCAAATTAAACAATAATTTTTTTCGGTAACTAAAAAAAGAAAATAAATAAATAATTAATTAATGACGGTGCATTGTAACTAAGTTTATTAATCTTGTCAAAAAGAAATTTATTAATCTTGGCAAAATTCTATTCGAGGAACGTATGCTTCTAGAAGAATAAACTGACGATGTTTAAGACATTCAAAGATGAGAGGAAGCTATTTCTAATCTACATTATAGAAATGTCATGAATGTAGAGCAGATTCTGAATTATCCTAGTGAAAATGAAGCTTTAATAGGATCACCTACGGACGAAGAAATTATTCAAGGAGTAATGGGTATGGAAGATGATGACAATCAAAATTCAGATGATAGTAACGCTATACCACATGATTTTCCAAAAGAAGTTTTTCTTGTCGCAAAGACTTTGAAAAATTACTTGTTTCAAAGTTCAAAATGAGAAGAATGTGTCAAATGTAGTATGTGTCCTCCAAAAAGTTAAAGATGAAATTGAGTTCAGTTCGCATGAAAAGAAGAACCAATTGATTATAGATACATATTTTTTTTTAAACATAAAATTTGAAATAAAAATTGTTTAGAAAGTGCTTTATTTTATGAATTATAAATGTAATTTTCATACGTATTTAATGAATTATTATTTTATATTTTCAGTGGGTCTCAAGGATTTTTTTTAAATTATTATTTTATGCATTTATCGAGGTTATTATTTTATCCATTGTTCCAAGTCGGGACCGGAGAAAATTATTATTTAATAAAGATTATTAATTTATCGAGATTTTACTGTATTCATTAAATTTAAATAGAGTAAATAGAATACCAGGTAAAGCTACATGAATTAAGCTGTAAGATAAAATGAAAAAAACACTTCATTGAGTATTTGGGCGGTGAAGAAATGCGGGAGGCCCTAACTATTTTTGTTGATTTTGCTGTGGTGATGTTTCATATTTGCACATGACTATATTATTATGTACGCTAGTCGAATTTTTGGGTTATTTTTTTACGATGACCGGTTGTGTCCGGCTAATTTGTACGCATTTCAAACCTATTACCAATTTTTTTTTGTTTATGCTGGTTTTAGTATTTGAACTAGTGAAATTTTCCGTGTTTCGCGGGGTCATTAAAGTAAAATTAAAATATTACTACTAAATAATTATTGTTAAATTTTTCTAGTTAAAAATATCAATATTGACTTATCGATCAAATTTACATTGTCTCTATTCTTTAATTATAACACTATTGTTATTTTAATTATATTTTCAAGGTGATACCAAATGAAAAAAAATAAATTCAGTTCTACAAATTTAATATCAATCAAATGACCCTCCCTAATTTTGATAATATTTACATTTTCTTCTTAAATTTTTTATCTACTTTTTATTATTTTTCCTGATTTCTACTCTTCTATTTCTTATTTGTTTTTAATATTTTTCATTTTAATAATTTTCTTATGTAATCTTATCCTTTTTTATACTTATCCTAACGTTATTTCGGCTCCCCCTACCAACCCTCTTTTTCATTTTTTTACTTTTATTTATTCAATTCCTCTGAAAAAATCAGTATAAACAATACCATTCTTATCAATGATAACTGCATCAATATCATCACAATCTAGAGGCCATTTCGATCGTTTGATTCAAATGATCGACCGAATATTGTCCTATATGCAAATCCTGATGTTACCCAATCTTGATATTTTGAAATTCGGTACTTGATATAGTGAACAATTTCATCCAAGAATCTTTAACACAGTAGTCTTTCATTACCCATAAATTAAAAGCTTTCTCGTTCTTATAATAAACACCAAGCTTTCCTCCCAACATTGATACACCCACATCAACATCAACTTCAAGCTTGGATAGAGTGAGCGAGCACACTATCTCTGACAATGGTATCTCTCCGTACATCTCCTCTGAAATATTAAATGAAACCATACAGGACGTTGATAAGATACCAAGGCACCATGTATGCACAAATGCCAAACATTCCCCATCTGTCATACTTGTGATGTTTCATCAATTATTTTCCAGGTGCGAGAATTTCATTTTCGTCATCCCCAGACATGTCAATCCTGAAAACTTTATAGTCATCACTAGTAGTCATAAGCCAATCTGTAAGTAGATCCCTCATCATCGTCAGCACTAGTAGAGTCATGTCCATCTGTAGTGAAATTCTAGTAGAGTCATGTCCATCTGTAGTGAAATTTTTGAATGGGGAAGTACTACTGATTCTCCGGTGGAGGGATTCCATATCAATAATATTGAAGGTTGTTCAGGATCAGGTTCATTCCAAACTCCAATGAGAATCAATACGTCACAACTACAATAGAGTTTTTTACCATTTGCTGGATTACAATTTGAAGGGCAATCAAATCTCCGGATATCCTTAACAAGTTGAACCAAGGATAAAGAAGAACAATAGAAGTGACAGTTTCAGCGTAAGGAGACCACCGGAGAAAAAGCAAATTTTGGGAACTGAGTTGGTTCTTAGCATGATTGAGATGCTTCTTCTTAAAATAAGGTTCAGCGATTAATGTCTTCAAATTTTTGAGACACTTGAAAAGAAGAAGTGACTTCACAGGTAGCCTGCTGAGAATGTCTATAAGAATTTCTTCTTGGACGTTAGTTCCATGGATACAGGACAAGAATGCTCTACTAGTACACAGGTTGAAGACCGTAATTTCTTTAGAGAAAATATACTAAAAATGAAGAACAAAGACTGAAGAAGCTGAAAGCTACGGCAAGTAGAGAAGTATTTCAAATATACTCAGTTTGTTAGAGAAGGCCAACGACCGCTAGCCGTGCACCAGAATAAATGTAACTGCAACCATGCTTTGGCGGAGGGTAGGGAGAACAGCTGAAACAACTATATAAATTCCAGTTTACCTGGTGCACAATGTCAAGGAACCGGGCTCTGATGTTGAGGAGAACAAACTATAGACCTAAACTGCTGAAAAGATGCCTCAGCAGAAGTGTTAAACATGCATGTGCTGGTAAAATACAACGAAGTTTATGAACATAGCAAAACCCAGACGAGAGCTACTGTATTACACTAACTATTCCACACATAGAATACAAGTTTAGGAATGAAAAGCATCGCTCATATCACACAACAATTCACTTCCTAAAACATCTCTACACCCGTCAACACAAAGTCCCAGATAATACACAACATTATGATGCAAGTTGAATGACCACACCATACACCTCCAAGAACCACTAATCTATTCAATCCAGTTTCATAGTATCGGTTAATCACAACTTTTGATCTGTTGGTCTGCTACTCCCACCTGTTTGATTAGGTTCTCCCACTCTTGATGCCAGAGCAAGAACTTCAGGTGACATCTCCCAGCTTCCACTTTTCCTTCCCCAGTTTGATCCTCTAGGATGCATTCCCGCACGATCAGCCTCATCTACTGTAGTTCTTATCTCGGGAGACATTTGGCCTAACCCACCATCTTTAATGTTCAGGCCATCGTTGTCGCTAAGTTGTCCTTCATTATCCCCTACTTCACTCCAAACCGCTTTCCTGCCCATTTCTATGTCCTCCACAGCCTTTCCCATGTTTGGACTCACAAAACCCCCACCTGCAGATCGAGTTGGCATCTTGGGTTCCCTGGGCACCTTTGCACGGAAATTATTCTTGGATGGAGGAATACTAGTACAGAATATCTCCTTGAAATTCTGCATCACTCCTTTGTTGTAGGGGTTGGCACGCCAATCATACCGGTATCTAAAATTCTCATAAGTAGTCTGCAGTACCCAGAAAACAGATGTCACCCGCAGTTCACATCAAAACACAAACCTACCTTACATAAGCATACAATTAAAATCCATGATCATACCTGATTAGTACTGATGAGGTACAGATGAAAAGCAGTAAGACCTCCAACAAACCACACTGATATAAAAGTGTATACTATCAGAACAATGGAGGCTGGTGTTTTGATCATTGCTTTCCATATGGTGGTGCCTTCTAAAACCATGATTCTCTTAATGTAGACCCAGCAGAAACCAAAAACATATATGCAAAGAAGTGCTGTAGAGAAGACAAACATGAAGAAAAAACGGTAGTTTCGCTGCAACAAAAGACACAAAAGTTTCAGAAGTCTGGGCAGTGTAAAGCAAGAGTGTAAGACATTTACACTGGAAGAACCATATCTAAACATGCATGTGTTATAGAAAACTATCAGCGCAAGCAAATGAATTATAGATATTTCCAGAAATCTAATGTGGACGACTGGACGTTGACCAGCCTGACCTCATGCGTTCATCAATCTGAGAGGCAAGACAGCAGGTACTGTATGCAAGGACAAAAAGATTTCAGTTTTAAGGTGAGAACTTAAACATGTGGATGTGTACTAAACCCTCTAACTTATTTCCACCGCAGAGATCTAGAGCGCTTAATATTTTCCTAAAACTAGAAACATAAAAGGGCAGCCCGGTGCACTAAGCTCCCGCTATGCGTGGGGTCCGGGGAAGGACCGGACCACAAGAGTCTATTGTACGCAGTCTTACCTCACATTTCTGCAAGAGGCTGTTTCCACGACTTGAATCCATGACCTCCTGGTCACATGGAAGCAACTTTACCGGTTAATCCAAGGTTCCTCTTCTAAAACTAGAAACATACAAAATTATAATTGTCTGCATGGTGGCCATTTGAACTAAAAGGTAATTGAGCTTCCTCCTGCTACCAACAACATCAATGGCTAAAAGATTCTAATTCATACATTATTATTATTAACAATGTAACATCATTATATACTTTAGCTAAATTTCAAGATGAGAAGGGGAGCCTTGGAGTAGCTGGTAAAGTTGTTGTCATGTGACCATGAGGTCATGGGTTCAAGCCGTGGAAATAGCCTATTGCAGAAATGTGAGATAAGACTGCATACAATAGACCCTTGTGGTCCGGCCCTTCCCCGGACCCCGCGCATAGCGGGAGCTCAGTGCACCGGGCTGCCCTTTTTTAAGCTAAATTTCAAGATGTTTTGAGGATCTAATACTTCAGATCCACAGCATTTCTTCATGCAGTCAACAATTCTACAAGTTATCTTTAGACATTTTACGCAATTTACTTGTTTTTCAAATTGACATTAGAGTGAATAGGTATTTTTAAAAAGAACAAAGATAAAGAAGAAAGAATGAGTTTTTTTTTTTGATAAGTAAAAGAATCAGTCTTTCATTAGTATCCTTTTTGTGGTTTCCCAGCAGAAAGAAAGAGTGATTATGAGAAAATAGGTCTCATAACACTTCATAGCAGAGTATATGCAATAGTTCATCAGATTTATCAAGCAGTGAAAAGTTAACTGAGAAGAGAGAGCATATCAGTTACTAGTGTGGTAGTTTCAACAAAAAAATGTTAAAAAGATAAGGAATTATTACCAGCCCAATGCATTGCCCTACCCAAGGGCAGTGATGGTCAAATCTTTCAACACAGTTATTGCAGATCGAGCAGTGAGAACAACGGGGAGGTCTATAAAGCATACAGGTGTCACAGTATTTGATTTTCACGGTAATGCCATTAACCTCAACTTCTTTAATTCGGGGCAAACGTAATTGAGGAGTTTGTCCACCACCTTCCGCAATACCATCATAACCTTCAGGTTCTGGAGGGTGTGCATTACGAGGAATTATTCCTGGATCCCTTCCAGATGTGAGAAGGAGTAGACCTAAAACCTGTAAGATATAAATATGAAACTCTTAGCAGTGCAAATTAGAAAAAACCTTGCATAGGTTATGCAATAAGGTTGTCATTCCTTTTCTTTCCATTCCATTGTGAAGACAGTTGCTTAACAGTCGGATCGAAGCCTATTGGCACGACAAAACCAAACTTACATACTTGGGATGCAGTGTCAAGTTAATATCAGATCAATTACGATCATTGATTTTCTAATACTTGAAACTTTGTAAAGGTAGCATCAGATCATTAATTATTTCATACTTGGAATTTTGTTTCCAGTAATCGTGAGATTAAATAAAGACAACTTTATTTAGCTATTGTGTTCTCTGCAATTGCAATCATAAACTGCCGGTAAGCTTGTTCCATAGAACACTAAATCTTGGTGATGAGGATGTTAGAATCAATGAAGAATATGGGAGAACTTACATAGAATGTG
The DNA here is from genome assembly GCA_029844215.1 of Przewalskia tangutica. Classification (NCBI taxonomy): domain Eukaryota; kingdom Viridiplantae; phylum Streptophyta; class Magnoliopsida; order Solanales; family Solanaceae; genus Przewalskia; species Przewalskia tangutica. The sequence continues at coordinate 111,379,611 of CM056733.1, read as the reverse complement.
AACACAATGACTACAACCATAGTCAATATCCCCAGGTGATTTGAAAAATCATCCATCAGATTTCTAGCAACAAAGACACAGAAAACTGAGACAGGGGCCACTATGAGAAATATGGTCAGTGCTAGGGATCTTGCGTCTGGCCCAAATATGAACCTTCCTTGAAAGAAAAATATCTGCTCAGAGAGAACACTAAAGTCAGAAACTAAGAAAAAAGTGGCATATATTCTGTTTGCAACGAAAACTCTTCTCACGGCAATGTTTTTTCCTTTTTGTAAAGAGATAACTTAACCATTTTAAATACAGGAAGTTCTATGTAAAGCATAAATCATTTTTCAGTAAATCAAGAACTAGGTGTTCAACACGTGAACAGCTGGAAAAGATATCGGAGGACAAAAAAGATTTTCAGTTTTAGATGAACATATGATCAGGATTGGGACTACCGAAGATGTTTGTCCTAGAATTGAGACAAAAAATAATCTACAACTGCCCTACTCTAAGTAAAACCTCATTCTGAGAAGTATAATTGCACAAGCCAAAATACTGGTAATGCTACTACAGTAAATGTAATAAGATAACCTAGCAAGAGGACATCTGGTGCACTCCTCCTGAGTGTTTCTTGGTGCAGTAAAAACTTATAAGCACCATTAACTAGGACGCAGAATTTTCAGGGATTTCTCCTTCGACATATAAACAGATACCTCATATTCTCACATTTTTTAAGGAAGCTATATTTCTAATTCTCGGGTCTATCGGAAACAGTCTCTCTACCCCCACAAAGGTAGGGACATATTACCCTCTCCAGACCCCACTTTGTGGGATTATAGTGGGTACATTGTTGTTGTTGTCGTATGCAATATCAAGTATGATTAGCAGACTCAAGTATAGTTCATAGTAGTTCTAATAATGACAATAAACTAACACGAAACTGGTAAAAGATTGAAGCTTTAACATCTTTATATGAAGTAGTAAAAGAAAATGGAAGCTTTAACAGGTATAGTAAAGCAATAGCTATATTTCTAAAGCAAAAGAGTAGAAGTGTAAGGATAATACTGACATTGCTTCCTTTCCATGTCTGGTAAATCCGCAAATCATCCGATCCAGATAATGGATCGGGTCGTTTAGGTGGAGGAACCACATACATAATCTAGGGCTTTCTGGCCCAATCGAGATCTCCAATGTAATTACACAAAAGATAAAATAAACACTCAAGTGAGTGAACTGAGAGCTATCCTAAAGGGGGAAAACTCAGTTTCCGGGGAGTAGAGTTTTGGTTAAATGGGCCGACAAGGATGAGGAGAAAGGAGAACAAGGGTTGGGTTGGGTTTGTAGGGGCCCATTTCTCACTTTACAGGATGCTCAAACTGACGTGGCGGATGGTTGTTGGGTAAGCTCGATCTGTCAGAACAACACCCTAGCCCACGCTTATTTCTTTCAGGGAAACTACTAATGGTTTTACATTCTTCCATCAATAAAAAGAGGAAACAAAAGTTAAGTGATTTGAATAGCGTAAGAGTAGACTTGTTTACGTATTACGATTTCGCAAGTCTGTTAATTATTCAAGTATAGCAATTTATCCTTTTACATGTAGAACATTATAATAAAATAATTTATAATTTAGACTCGAGGATAAATAAAAGAGAGTTGAAAGATAATTTTAACTGGTTCTATGGTGTAGTGGTTAGCACTCTGGACTTTGAATCCAGCGACCTGGGTTCGACTCCCGGTAGGACCTATCTTTTTTCTTCTTTCCTTTATATGTTCCCCATTTTTGTGATCATATTTTAGAAGTGGGTGGTACTTGGGTCATTTGGTTTCATATATCTGCATATAATCTTAGTACCAACAATGAAGTGTTTGGTTGCTTTACTGATACTCCCCGTAAAATTCAGCCATTGAATACAATATTTAGTTTCGTTCCTACATAAATAATACTATATATGCATGAAGCATGCAGAAAACTATTTATTATGTTGTGAGCGATAGATTGTGAAATAAGAACGTGGAGATTAGTTATTTATGAGTTAAACAATTTAAATGTTCAAACTAACTCCTGTGTTTTAAATAATTTTTTTTAAAATATAGTGAATATATGTCTTTAATATATTGTACAAGAGATAATACATGTATAATAATTCTTCTATCACAATTCTTGCATGAGAAATTCATACCTACATTATAACCCTTACATTACTAATTTCTATAGTACAATTCGTACATTATTAATCTCTATATGACTTGTCTCAAAACTAAAGGAACCCTAAGAGTTACTCTTGAATCTATCCATGAGGTCAGTTTTTTCTTAATGCACCATAATCTTTCAACAAACATCTTGTTTATTTAGTTAGTACTTGAATAGATTCAAATGACAAACAGAAGCAAAACTTAATTACTCCATAATGATACATGTCATCTACTACTGTTATGTCAAACCATCTCTAATGAATTGTTTTGAGCTTAAAAATATTATATTGAGCATAACAAAACTAACAAATACATACTGTGTAGAAAGATAAAAGAATCTTTTTATGTATGTGTTGAATCCTCTTGATTTTTTCCTTTGTAAACATTATCATTTTTTGACACCTCTTAATAACAATCTAGCTCCTCCACTGATACTCAAATTTTCATATAAAGCCTAATAACAGCACCTGACAAATAGCCCATACAATGGTCGAAAGTTACTTCACATGAAATAAAATGTTCATGATGCTCGAAAGTTTATGGTAATCTCGGAATATCAATCAACATAGAACCCCTAAGTTCTGTCAAGGAAACTAACTAGCAATCACCACCTTGATTTATAATCAAAATCATTTTCCACATTCTGTTTCCCTTTCTCTCTCCAGGTCTCGCCCCACTTTTGGCCTCAACAACAGCTCGCTCTCGCTCTTGATCCTTGTTCAAAGTTCTCATTTCCTTTACATCGATCCCAGCTCTATTAAAATCAACAGGGCTCCCATTTGTTAGTTCTTCTCCCTGAGATCCAATATAATTTGACTGAGCTACATGTGAACTATGCTTTTGGGATGCAAAGTAATGAGCTTTAGTGCACAAGTCGTCGAATCCGGGCAAGGTTTCGCGCCCCATTTTGCATATTGAAAGGAAGCGTAGAGAAGTGTGACCAATGGGCCTTCTACTGCTCTGAAAACTGAAGGCGAGCACACTGTCATTGGTGTGAGGTCGAACACGGGGATCAATTCATCCTGAACACACATTAATGCCAGTTCTACTACCCTGCGGAAAACCAGATTGTGGAAATTTGCCTCTTAACATGTGATCCGCTAATTGTACAAAGTTCATGCGGTCTTTCAACATAGGACGCGCCTGAGAAGGGGCAAGGAAACCTCACTGTTAGCAGGGAGAAAAGAAAGTGTAAATATGTAAATATAGGAAACAATATATTCTCTACCCATAATTAGAATATTTTCATATATTGTGTAAATATAATTATGGGTAAGACTAGGATTCCTCTTTTGTATAGGCTTAGGATTCCTATTGTATAATAGATGAATATTGTACTCTATATATACCTTGATATTAATGAAAGACTACCCAAGGGAGATATCATCTTACATGATATCAAAAGTCAAACACCCAAAACCCTAGAACTCTTTCTTCCAACCGCCGCCGAGAACCCCCCCCCCCCCCCCGGAACTCGCCGCGGCCCCCTACAAATTCTAGATTTTCTTCTTCATTCCCCTCTTCTCTAAATGGCTATCTCTGAATCTTCCACACTTTCTGAATCTTCTACCTCCACAAATCCCACCACCACGTTGTCATCCTCTTTTCATCCAGCCCTAACTGTTACAAACATCAAGAACTCTATTCCCATTCTTCTTGATCAAGAAACAGTCAGTATTCTCCCTGGGTTGAACTGTTTCGTAATCATGTATGTCTCTATAACGTGCTTAATCACATCGATGACACCATTCCGCGCCCTCCGGAGGTTGATGAGTCTACTTGGCGTCGTCTAGACGTCGGCGTCAAACAGTGGATTTATGGTAGTATTTCTCAGGACCTTCTTCTTACTATCATGAAATCTGACGCCACAGCCCTTAAGTTATGAAATCGTTTGGAGGAAATTTTTCAGGACAATCAGCACATCCGTGCTGTGTATTTAGAGGAGCAATTTAACAATACACGTCTTGAAAACTTTTCCAATGTGACTCGATCGCAAACAATTAAGGCTCTTGACGATCAACTTCTTTGCCGGCGAAGCTTATTCATCGACACCAAACCGTGTTACAATTGATTGCTAGCGTTCCTAAAGGCGAATATGATACTCTGGCCACCATGATTCAACAGGCAGATCTGTTACCCAGATTTAACAAAGCTCGCTCGCAGTTGTTGCTCGAAGAGACTCGACGTGCTAAGCAGGATGAGCACAGTCAGAAGGCATTAGCGGTTGAAACGCGCCCTCAAGATCCAACGCCGCCAGAAAACTCTCAACCGCATCAGGGACACGGTGGAAAGGGTGGCAGGGGCCGTGGCGTGAGGTGGTCGCGCAAAGAGTCGCGGTCAATGAACCAAAGCAGAAGAACATCAACAGGATCGCAGAACAAGCGGGCCGCGGCTCGCCGGCACTGCATCGCACGGGCGCCTGGCCCATTCCATTACCAAAGAACCCTACAATCCGTATTCTTACCTCGTTTATTGGGCCCGCTCCGTCTGCAGCAGTACACTTACGCAAGGTCGTTTTGCGACCTCATCCGGCATGACACCCACTGAGTTGAGACAAGCATTCAACACCCTCTCCATGAAACAACCTGGCAATACTTGGTACATAGACTCAGGCGCCACATCTCACATCGCCCAATTTGCAGGTACTATCCCTAAACTGTTTAGTTTAAAGCATCCTCAATATGTTCTGATTGGTAGTGACAACGATTCGATTAAAGGGTATGGTATCTCATACACACAACCTCTTCATCCACCCTTCTCCCTCAAAAACACCCTGTATGCCCCCACACATGATTAAGAACCTCATATATGTCCGCTAATTTATTCGTAATAATTCTGTCTCCGTGGATTTTGACCCTTTTGGTTTTACTGTGAAGGATCTTCATACGGGGACACCTCTTACGAGATGCAATAGCACGGGGGATCTCTATCCATTTACTTCCACCTCCGCTGTCAGATCTTGTTCTCCCGTCACTCTAGCGACTGTTTCTTCTTCAACTTGGCATAATAGGCTTGGTCATCCAGGAGTCCCAGTTTTTAATTTTCTTAAAGGCAACATTTCATTGCTTGTAATGAGAAACTTGCCCAAAATTGTGTTTCTTGCTCTTTAGGCAAACATATTCGTCTTCCGTTTAAATCATCTACTAGTGTTACACTTGCTCCTTTTGATATTATACATGCCGATTTATGGACATCTCTTATCTCTAGTTCTCTCGGTCATAAATATTATCTTGTGTTGCTTGATGATTTTTCACACTATGTTTGATTATATCCTCTTAAATTTAAATCGGAAGTGTTTGCCAACTTTCTTGAGTTTCACAAGTTTATCCACACACAATTTGGAAAAAGTATAAAATCATTTCAGTGCGATAATGGTCGTGAATTCAATAACTCTATGTTTCACCGGTTTTGTACAAATAATGGCATGGTTTTTCGCTTCTCCTGCCTTCACACCTCACCACAAAACGGTAAAGCTGAAAGAATCATGCGTACCATTAACAATATGATTCGCACCCTATTGATTCATGTCTCCCTCCATCCTTCCTTCTGGGTATATGCTGCTAAAATGTCAGAATACATTCTAAATATTCTCCCTACTAGCACTCTTCACAATATGACCCCTACCGAAATCCTCTACCATAGAGTCCCCTCCTATGATCATCTACGGATTTTCGGTTGTCTGTGCTATCCCAACCTCAGTTCTACGGTTCTACTTCTACCGCCCCTCACAAGTTTGATCCTAAGTCTACTCCATGTGTCTTCCTAGGATTCTCGTCAAACCATAAGGGTTATCTATGCTATGACTTGTCGACTCGTCAAATCCACATATCTCGTCACGTCACATTCGACGAGACCACATTCCCGTTTTCGAATCTTCCAAAATTCTAAAAACCGGACTACTCATTTCTTGATGAGCCTGCCATCTCTCCCCTCATCCTCGAACAACTCACGTCCTCTGTTCCGTCGTCAGAGCCGCGGCGCCTGATTTCTAGTGAGCAATCTTCAGGAATACCGTCGACAACGCCGCGACCCTGTGCTGAGGCGCCGCGGCGCCCAAACTTCAGAGAAGCCTGTCAACCTTCTAGCGCCGCGGCGTTCGATCCAGGAGCCCCGACTCCTCCGATGGCTTCGTCCCCACCTTCTCCTATCCAACTTTACCCCCCGTCTCAGACGCAACTCCGCCACCAATTGTCCCTACTCATCCAATGGAAACTCGTTCAAAGCATGAAATCTTCAAACCCAAAGTCCATTTCAACTTGTCTGCCCAAACTATCTATCCACTTCCAAAAAACCCAAAATTGGTCAAACAAGACCCTAATTGGAATGCAGCTATGTATGAGGAATTCAATGCTTTAACTAAACAGCACACGTGAGATCTAGTACCTAGACCTGAGGGGGTGAATGTAATTCAATGTATGTGCCTTTTTCGTCACAAGTTCAGAGACAATGAGGATCGTGAGAGGTATAAGACCCGTATTGTGGCTAATGACACAAATCAGCATGAGGGCATTGATTGTGGAGAGACCTTCAGCCCAATTGTCAAACCGGCTACTATTCACACCGTTTTGAGCATTGTCATGGGCTAACACTGGCCGATCCATCAACTTGATGTGAATAATGCATTCTTACTTGTGGACCTGAGAGAAACAGTGTACATGCATCAGCCGCCTGGGTTCACTCATCCATCAGTCCCTCACTATGTGTGCCGTCTCCGTAAGTCACTATATGGCCTGAAACAGGCTCACCGTGCGTGGTATGATCGCTTTGCCAAATATATCTTGCAGATTGGGTTTGTATGCATCAAGAGTGATACATCACTCTTCATTTTTCATTGAGGTAGTATCACTGCTTACTTATTACTGTACGTGGATGATATTGTTCTGACTACCTCTTCAGATAGATTGAAAAATGAGATTATTGTCTTGCTTAAGCCCGAATTTGCAATGACTGATTTGGGAAAGCTGAGTTATTTCTTGGGGATATCAGTGACCAGGTCTGTCAATCACATGTTCTTGTGTCAGCATAAGTATGCAGATGAGATAGTGTACAGGGCTAAGATAACTAATTGCAAAGTTATGCATACTCCAGTCGATTCGAAATCTAAGCTCAGTGTTATGGATGATGCTCCAGTCTCTGATCCTACTCTGTATAGGAGCCTTGCAGGTGCACTTCAGTATCTCACTTTTACCAGGTCAGACATAGCTTATGTTGTTCAGCAGGTGTGTTTATTCATGCATGCCCCCAGAGAGTCTCATTTTACTGCTCTTAAGTGTATCATTCGATATATTAAGGGTACCATTGATTATGATTTGCACCTATACCCCTCTGCGCCAAACAAGTTGCTCTCATATATGGATGCAGATTGGGTAGGGTGTCCGGACACGCGATGCTCCACCTCCAGCTTTTGTGTTTTCTTAGGGATAATCTAATTTCTTGGTTTGCCAAGCGACAGACTACCATTGTCACGACCCGAACCCGGGCCCGTGACTGGTGCCTTACCCTGGGCACCCTAGTGATACAACATCAGAGAAAATCAGCGGAAATAAAACATAAACATGAAACAAGAGATATGATAAATAAACAAAGCAACTAAAAACGATTGCCAGATATATACATAAACTCCAACGATTATCCCTTTACAAACTCGCCACAACAGCATTACATGCACTTCTAAGAAAGTGACAACAACTATGACGGACAGGCCCCGCCATACCTCGAATGTACAAGACCTACTGCACTCGGGTAACATACCAAAAGATAAGCCTCAAGAAACGGCTTCCTAACGCTACTGTGATCCATGAGCGAGATCCACAACCGATGTACTCTACTGCAGATGAACGCAGCCAAGGAGGTCAAGATAACAGTACCAAGTATGTGAAATCAGAAAATATCAGAAATGAAATCATAATAGTCTATATAAAGCGGAGACATGTATGATAACCAAACTACAATTCACAACATAAAAGCGATCATGTCAAGTCGTGACTCACGCCTCAAGTCATCCTCACGCGTGGAACTCCTTCCTCACCGCCAGCCTAGGTACAAATCGTGTGGAATACGTGTCCCGCCCATCCTACGGGACTCGGTAAAGAATCATGTAGAATCGTGTCCCGCCCATCTCATGACTCGGTGAAGAATCGGTGGAATACGTGTCCCCGCCATCCTACGGGACTCGGTGAAGAATCGGATGAAATCGTGTCGGCCCATTTCATGGGACTCGGTGAAGAATCGGATGAAATCGTGTCCCGCCATCTCACGGACTCGGTAGCATAGAAATACAACACTTGCACAACAAAGGCTATCACCACAAGCATAGGCAAGTTACACACAACTCAAGGTTATTTTATGCCAAAGTCCAGGTTTTGACCCCAAAGTATTACGTACGTTAAATTCTTTTTAAAAGATTCATTTCTTTTATAAAGGTCACCCGATACCCGTAGTATTAAAATAGAGTGACTCACATTTTTAGGTAAACCAAAACACTTTCCTTTTCAACATCAAGTAACAACATTCTTTTCCATAAGTTCAAGTTTGCCTAATTTCAAGTACTTAAGTCTCTTATTTTAGAAAGGTTTTCGTAGTTCATAGTCTTAATCACTTAAGAATATAATTCTCTTTTAAACAATTTGAGAAACATATGCCTTATATGTGAGTAGGTTGTTGACACCCAATTTTGACCCTCCCGTCCAGTCATTAACTAAAATCACACTAATTTTAAAACAATCTTGAAATAATAAAATGCAGCAATAAAACATAAATACAGGCACAAATAAACAATTTAATAATAACTTCGCATTTTTTCTTACGTAGAGTATTAAGCACTTAGAGTCTCACGCCTGCATTAATTAATTTCAAGCCCTGTCGTAATTCTTAATTAATAATAAATACATAAAGTAAATAATTTAACATTAACGTCGTGTCAAGTAGTATAGTTGCATTTATTAATACGCAAGAGAATTTCATAATCATTCGTAATTTTAAAATCGTACATGCATTTACTAGTCTCGCAGCATAAATATTAAGCACTAACTAATTAGCATGCCCGCATTTATTAGGATAATAATAACAACTTAAACTAATAAAACACCTAAGTAAAGTAATCACAATTTAAATAATTTATCTACCATTAATTAAATAATACACCTAAACTAATATATCTAAACAAATACATAAATCTAACACTAATTAAAATACCCCAAAACCCACCTTATTTTTAAATCACCCGTCCAGCCCAACAGATTGGCCCAAAACCCGCAGCCCATAACCCTTTTCCCTTTAGCCCACTTCCCCTACACCTCAAGTCACCCGTTCAGCCCATTCTCCCAAAAGACCCCAGAACCTTCCTCGTCTCTCCCTCACAAAATCATCGCCCAAACCTAGAAACGAAATAGAACCCTAATCGCCGCCTCCATCACGCATAGAGCCAGCGTTTCCTTTCCAAATTTACCATATCAATCTTTCACAGTGATAACCAAATCGTATCACATATGGTAAGCAAATCACATCAAATCAATACCGAAATCAGTAGTAAATATCACCTAAAATCGAACCAAATCAGCACCTATTTTTGGTAGACAATCACTCGAAAAATCAATACAAATCATCCCTAAAACCGTCCTAGACTTACCATAAGATCGAAGCCTAAAGAGGAGGCTATAAATACCGACGTCTTGAACATGCAAAGGGGCATTGGCAGCCATCAATCGATCGTTCATTCACCATCCATCAGTCATAAGTCATTAAGAACACAGATCATACTGTGCTTCAAATCATCTTTTCCATCGAGAATCAAACAACCGAGAATACATACAAAGATCGTGCCTAAACCTTCTTTTCTATTCAACTTACTACTATCCTGCTCGCAAACAGCTTTACGAGCTTCCCTTCGACGATTCGGGAAAACCTTTGTCGTCGCCTCAGTTCGCTACCCGCACAAGGATATGCATCGGAGGAATAATCAAGAGTCTCGGTACGAGACTCATCATGACTTCCATATCGCCAATCACACTTCCGTTGCAGGGCTTCCAAACAGTTGTAGGATAGACGGTGTCGCCATCCGTTCTAGACGTTACAACAATTCCCATCTCACTCCTCCTTTTGCTTATCTATGCATCTATTTATTTGTTTATTTATTGTTGTCATGTTTATTAACCTTGTAATTAATAGGATAAACTCTACTAGTCTTTGAATACTTTGGAAGGGGAAGATTAAAGAATAAATTCATCCTTTACGTCATATAAATCTAAATCTAAAATAATTAATCCTAGTTATATTTTAGTCATGTAGTTAACATATTTCTCCATATTTAGTCCTTAAGAAATAAACTTTATCATAAACTCTTCATAAATGTTATAGGGAGTAATTCTCGCACATACGTATAAAAAATAAATATTTCATAATTAACCTTTTTATAAGAATCTTAACCTTACGTATATTGTTAGGAGTAATCACTTTCTTACTTTTGTCAAGAATAAAATAATTTCATTTCATAATCAACTTTATATATATATTTTTTGAATCTTATAAGACCCTTTAATTATCAATATATATTCTCTAGATATTGCCACATCCCTTTTACTTAAATAACCCTTTTCTAAAAAATATACATCCCTTAGCCAAATGAATTAACCTATGTTTGAACGGACAACCGCAAGTTAGCGGATCCTTTAGGGTGCCTTACCCCTTCCCTTTAGGATAATAAAGAATCCTTACTCAGAATCTTATTTAGTTTCACAGACCTTTAAATGGAGTTAATGCTGACTTTAATCAGTTAGTATTTAGGTGTCCTAATTCACCCAATTAATTAGGTGGCGACTCCCTTAAACATTTTTAACATTTATTTACACTTTTGGGAGGATAACCATCCCGTCGCGCATTTAAGCCTGAGAGTTCAAAATCGGGTGCGTAAAGATGGCGACTCATTGGGATAGACAGGTTCTTAACCATAACAAACATAGGTTAATTATTGTGCTTATTTTTTTTTTTTCTTTCTTTATTTATTTATTTGTTTTTTTTATTTATTTGCTTAACTTACTTAATTTGCTTATTTTGTGTTTCACACTTATCTGCTTTATATTTTGCCTGAACTATTTTGCTTTATATATGAATATTTGCATATTGTTTTAACTGCTATTTGTTACCGCTTTCCTTAAACTGGCATTCCGCTCATACTTCCTCCCTTATGGAAAATTCACACTATCACACACGACACGCGGGTGTGCTTTAAGACCGCAAATTTCTTTCAAACACCCAAATTTAAGAGAGTTGGTATTTTGCGGAGAATCCGGTCCAACCGGTGGTCGCGTAGCCTTCTCACTCGAGTAGTCCGCTCGGGAACTCAAGCGTCTAGTAAGCCAAATCTTAGCAAACTTAAGATAGAGCTATACCACCTTTATTTTAAGGCATGATGCATTTACCTTAGGTGGGTCGGTCCTGGTATCGACACCACTATTAGGAAGACACCAACTTGTCGATGGGTTTCTCAACCCAACGACCAACCAAAGATATTATGTGTTGCGATCATGATAGATTTATCCAAGCCAAAAGACATACCCAAAATTGGAAATGTAAGTTTATTATTATTGTTTTTCAAAGATTTGTAACATGGATCATATAAGAATGGTTAGCGGAGTTCCTAATAAGCTAAGAGTATGGTGGGAGGATTTCGACATCAGATGACGATGATTAGGAAGAAGTTGGGGTGTCTCATCTCACTATTTGGTATTTCGCGATCCGCATTTGATCCGAGCTTTAATCGATTTTGGGATCGGCACCGAGTCATTTTCAAATTCAAGGATTTTGAGATAACTCTACATTGGAAGAAGTGCATTATTTCACCAAATTTAGTTTACGAAGGTAGAAGATGATTATTCCCAACACCAATCGGGAAGAAATTCCTCCGCTATACGGGTCTTAAGAATACTAAGGAGTTGCGTTGCTTCGAGAACAACCGGGTGTCTCTTGACTATCTTTACGAGAGGTATGGACATAATAACGCTTACAAGACATGCAAAAGAATTCTATGCACTCTACGCCATTGGCAAACAGCGCCCTATCGTGCATTCACCGCCGCTCTACTGCACCTTGATTTTTCCTTCCGAGTATGGCAAGATAAGTACTTGCATATGTTCGTGGCGGATCACTTTTCGAGGAATTGACGATACAACCCACTTTGTTCCTATGATTTTGGCGAAATATTCCGAGCTCTTGGGAAATGCAAAAGAGATGCATAAAACTTCTTTGAAGGTTGCAATCTTATCTTACAAATGTGGGCCATGGAGCATTTTTACCGACGGTCAGATATGACAGACGTTTGTTTCAGCGCATCCTACAAGATCGACAGTTTCTATGATAGAACGAAACGGTTTGTGTCACCGGTCGGCATCAAAGATTGGTGCAAGTTTTTGACATCCCGCACCCAGGATCAGATCCAATGGAAATATCCTTTACTCCCTCACAAAATGGAGCCTTCAGACGTGGTAAAGAATTGTACTATATTGAGCTTATTGGTCTAAAAGGTGCGCAACCATACGCCTCACGCACACTCCGACAATTCGGCCAAGAACAGATAATCCCACTCCGATCGGACATGGGAGTTTCGGAAGTTACATTTGGACCAGACTTTATTGTGCCTCGAGCTAGACAAATTTTGAAAGAATGGGACGACATTAACAAAATAGACATCGGAGATGAACAAGGTGGCACACACCGAGTATCGCATACGGCCGCAAGAGGATCACATCAACACAACCTACGACCCAAGAGAGAGCAAGGTTTCGAGGACATGGACACAAGCAATAGAATGAAGAATAATCAACTCAAGGAGAGGGTCATCACCCCAGACATGTGGGCCCTAATGCACGATGCAGTACAATACTTGGAACAGGCAGGGGCTATACCAAAGAAGACCTAAGTTCCACTATCACATCGACGACACAGTTATTTAGTTTTTCCATTGTTTTCTTATAAAATGTCATTTCAATTAGCTTTATTTCCAATAAAGGCATTCCAATACAATGGCTTGGGTACATCTAACGTGACTTTGCATTTTATGACGCTTAGGCCTACCTGCAGCGCGATAGAGGCCCCTTGCATATTAGGACGCGCTTTAATCTACTTTATTTGTTGAAGCTTCATTATATGCCCATATGTTCTGCTATTCTGTTTAAAACTGACACATGTTTTGAACTAAAGGACTTTTTACTCCCCTCATCGGCTGATTTGTGTTGGCAAGCACTGGCTGAGCACCCATATTTCACCAGATCCAAAGCACGAGCAACGAGAATGAATGATTCAGGGGCAAGCGAGCAGATGGCTTGGGACTCATCGCCATTCAACGAGATGAACGAGACATCGTAGTGGAAATGCTCCATATTAGATGAATACCTTGCTCAAATCTTGCATGACAAATGGCGGTCATGCAAGCGAAATGGATAGACTCGAAATTACTAAGCTATCTATAAGCCTCAACACACAACTACCCACACTTTCTAATTCACCGCCTTTCGACGCCATCCCGAATATCCAGCAGATAACCCACAACCTCCCAACCCACAACACAACAACACGCCTCATAACCCACCAAAGCCACAACAAAACAACACACCTCCTCATAACCCACAGACCTTAAACGACCCTAACCCGCACACACCTCAGCCCCAGATAATACAAGCCACCTTACCCGCCCAAAACAACCAACCTACTCAACCAGCACCGATGATATACCATAATAAACAATACGGATCACCCGTATGTGTGACCCATGCACCACATCTCACACCTGCACTATACCCTCCGAGTTTGCTCGATATGAAGAGGCGGAGAAGAGGACAAGAGTTGGGATAGATGAAAACGTGGCGGAGAAATTCACGACTCAAGAAAGCTTTTAAGAACTCGCGGATGGACAAGGTGCGAGGATTGGAATACGAGGATTTACGACGCATCCCGACGCCGAATCGCGTTGGATACAAGGTACCAAAGTTTGACCTGTTTGACGGCAAAAGTAATCCTCGTGCACACTTGAGATCCTATTGCGACAAATTAGTGGGAGTGGGAAGAGATCAATCAATCATCATGAAATTGTTCATGCGAGCTTGACCGAGAAGCCTTGATTGGTATACTAGCCGGGATCGAGGAAGTGGCGTAGTTGAGGCGATGGCCCCAGACCGTAGAAGTGTTCAGTTTAACACTGACAACGTCTGGGCATTCTATCTAATGAAATCGAGAAAAAGTCAATAGAAACCTTTAGGGAATATGCAATGAGGTGGAGATCCAAGCGGCAAGCGTCCACCACTATGGAAGAAAGTGAAATGACAACACTGTTTTCAGGTAATCCTGAAGGACCCGCACTACGAGAGGTTGATCGGCGTCATTGACGCAATTTTTCAAGTAGTGAAAATGGGAGATTTTGTGGAAGAAGGACTTAGACGGTAGGATCACGAACTCGCCGCTTTAAAGCAACAAGCAAAGCCATACAATCGTGAGTCGATGGGAGGGATGAATAAGAAGAAGAAGGATGGAGCGCCCCAATCATGGCGGTGCAACAACACAAAACGACCGGCCCCGACATACCAACCCCAACCCCAAACATACCAACCCCAAGCATACCAACCCCAAACATACCAAAACCCCACATTCCAAAACCCTCCATATGATCAGTTTAGCCAAAATACTCCCACATACAATCCACCTTCACCCATCTACACCACCCACCAATATCTGACCCACGTAAGCCGCGCACACAAATCCTCACAAAACCGACCAAAGATACCCACCCCCACAACAATACCACGCACAAAACACACCTAGACCCCGAACCGACACCGAGAGGAGGCCCACAAAACCATACACCCCGTTGGCCGAACCATACTCCCAACTATATGAAAGCGAAGCCACCGGCTTTATACAACCAATCCTGGCGAAAATCCTAATCCACTCCTACCATGGCATGATGAGAATAAGCATTGTGCATACCACTGGAGTGTCGGGCACGATCT
The DNA here is from genome assembly GCA_029844215.1 of Przewalskia tangutica. NCBI lineage: Eukaryota > Viridiplantae > Streptophyta > Magnoliopsida > Solanales > Solanaceae > Przewalskia > Przewalskia tangutica. Next base: position 111,364,435 of record CM056733.1, on the reverse strand, counting down.
GATAGTTGTTATGCTTTGAAAAACAAAATTGAGCGAGCTAATCGGAGAAGGAGCTATTCGATTGAAAGAGCCTTCCCTAATGTCAACAACAATCCTCGCCAAATCACGCATAATCTTTGGCGTACATGATCACCTTTGATGATGTATGCGATATGGAAGGACTATCGTATCAATCGAGGAGAAAGAGGCGGGGATCCTCACCACGCGTTGCCCGTGTGATTACCGCCAAGGTCAGAGCGCCGTTGGAAGTAGAGTTGAGCCGTCATAAGCCTTTGATGTCAGTCTTAGTACCAGGATGGAGTCATTTGATCAAACAACGTAATGAGGGTAAACAGAGACAGGTGGTAGAAGCTGTTACAGCGGGGGTGACGAGGTCCGGACAACGTTACTCATCTGTAGAAGTATCGCGAAGGACGCCCCGGAAAAAGACTGTGACCGAATCCGAAGTAGAGGAATTTTGGAGAAGGATGCCTACAGGAGACTATTCCATCAGAGAACAGTTGAGTAAAACACCAAAGACAAATTTCTCTATTGTCATTGTTGATGAATTAGTGAACCACCGAACCGCTTTGATGGAGGTTTTGAAAGAAGCGCGTACCCGGCATCGGCCGATGAGAACTTTTCAGCATTGATCGGGCAGATTAAAGAGGTGCAAAAGATAATCTTCCATGAGAATGAATTGCCTCCTGAAGGTCGGGGTCATAATAAGGCATTGAACATAACAGTCAAGTGTGCTAATAAGTTTATCTCTCGCGTCTTGATTGATGGGGGGTCAGCTGTTAATGTATGCCCTTTGAATACTCTTCGAACTTTAGGAGTCAACATTGGGAAACTCCGCGAAAGCTACACAAGGGTAAAAGGTTTCGATGGGACCCTGAGGAGCGTCGCAGGCGAGATTGATTTGACACTACAGATCGGGCCCGCAGAGTTCGAGATAGAATTCCAAGTATTGGACATATCCACATGCTACAATCTGTTACTCGGTAGGCCTTGGATCCACTTGGTCGGAGCCGTCCCTTCCACTTTGCATCAAGTCCTGAAATTCATCTGGAATCATCATGAAGTTGTGGTTGAGGGAGACAAGGACAACACTGCTAAAGGGGCAATTCCAGTCATCGAGAGTATGGAGAAGCTGGATGGATCTGTCTACCATATGAACAAGATCGTAGACGTTAGCAAGGCTAAAGGGATGCGACTACCTCGCACTCCCAAAATGGTGGCCCGAGAGATGCTGAGAAATGGTTTCGAGCCAGGCCGAGGACTTGGACCAAGACTAGGAGGAATCACAGAGCCGATTCACTTGCCGGAGAAGAAGGACACTTTTGGTCTCGGATATCAGCCCACTGCCGAGGAGGTGATGTTATTTGATCTCAGAAGGAAGCGAGTCTCATACGCCAAGACCTGTTCCACCCCTGAATCATTCATTCGTCAAAGCATGCCCTGCTCAGCTACCAGAAGAGGAGGATGCAGACATTCTTGCGGATGGACTTCAAGGCCTTTTCATTTCTGAGGAAGAAGCAGAGTGTCATGCGGTTTTGGAAGACCACACAGATGACCAGACCATTTGGAGTGCAGAGCCAGGAGATGTCTTGAGCAACTGGACTGCACCCAACACCGCTTTTTTCATGAGTCTGGGTAGAATTAATAATTAGACGTTTTTAAGCAATTCAATTCGTATTTTTCTGAATTATGGAACACATTTTTATGAGCTTATTTCCCTTCTGAAGTTTTAATAACAAGTTATGTTTTAATCAACGCTTTTTATTCCCTTTCTTTCAGCATACAAAATAATATACTTGTCGATAATGAAAATGTGACATGTCATGAAACAAGCGAACAAAATCAGAATAATCCGACAGAACCCGAAGGAAATTTCCCGCTGGAGGAATTAACGGAGGAGTTAGGAAAATTCGAGGATAAGTCGAAACCTAATCTGGATGAAACAGAAACAGTAAACCTAGGAGACGACAAAGTCGTGAAGGAGACAAGGATCAGCGTTCACTTGAATACCACAGAGAAAGAAGATTTGGTGGCCCTATTGAAGCAGTATGTCGACATATTCGCTTGGTCTTATGATGACATGCCAGGTCTAAGCACAGACATCGTTTCTCATAAGCTGCCCATTGAGCCATCATGTCTTCCAGTGAAGCAAAAACCAAGGAAAATCAAGCGGATCGAGTTTGAAAGTCAAGGAGGAGATCTCCAAACAATTGGACGCAAATGTCATTCGGGTAGCAAGGTACCCCACTTGGTTAGCCAATATTGTGCCAGTAACAAAGAAGGATGGCAAAATACGAGTTTGTGTCGATTACAGGGATCTCAACAAGGCAAGCCCTAAAGATGATTTTCCCCTTCCGAACATTCATTTACTCATTGACAATTGTGCGAAGCATGAGTTGCAGTCCTTTGTCGATTGTTTCGCCGGGTACCATCAAATCTTAATGAACGAAGAGGATGCAGAGAAGACCGCGTTCACCACCCCGTGGGGGGTATATTATTATCGAGTCATGCCATTTGGACTTAAAAACGCAGGTGCCACTTACATGAGAGCCATGACTACCATTTTTCATGATATGATCCATAAGGAAATTGAAGTCTACGTGGATGACGTCATTATCAAGTTGCGGAGGGCTGCGGATCATCTGGTCCATCTGAAGAAGTTTTTCGAACGATTGAGGCAATACAACCTGAAGTTAAATCCGGCAAAGTGTGCCTTCGGCGTCCCAGCAGGGAAATTGTTGGGTTTCATTGTGAGCAGAAGGGGAATAGAGTTGGATCCTTCGAAGATAAAAGCCATTCAAGGACTGCCTCCTCCGAAGAATCGCAAGGAAGTGATGAGTTTTCTCGCCGTTTGAATTATATCGCAGTTCATAGCACGATCAGCGGTGATATGCGAACCAATATTTAAGTTGTTAAAGAAGGACGCCGCCACTAAGTGGACATTGGAGTGCCAACAAGCCCTTGACAAAATCAAAGAGTATCTCACAACCAGGTCTTGGTGCCTCCGTAACCCGGAGGCCTTTGCTATTATACTTATCCGTATTGGAAAATGCATTCGGATGTGTGTTAGGACAACGTGATGAGAGCAGGAAGGAAGGAACAAGCAATATACTACTTGAGTAAAAGTTCACGCCTTATGAAGCTCGTTACACAACGCCGAACGCACGTGTTGTGCCTTGACTTGGGTTGCCCAAAAATTCAGACATTACCTGTCCGCATACACCACCTATCTCATCTCAAGGATGGACCCGCTCAAGTATATCTTTCAGAAGCCTATGCCTACTGGAAAGCTTGCAAAGTGGCAGATTCTTTTAAGTGAATTCGACATCGTATATGTCACCCAGAAGGCAGTCAAAGGACAAGCATTAGCAGATCATCTCGCAGAGAATCCGGTAGACGAGGAATACATCCCCTTGCAGACCTACTTTCCAGATGAAGAAGTGATGTTTGTAGGAGAAGACATTTTAGAAGAATATCCAGGTTGGAGAATGTTCTTCGATGGCGCCGCGAATTTCAAAGGAGTAGGTATCGGAGCAGTTTTGGTATCAGAAACGGGACAACACTACCCAATATCAGCAAAGCTCAGATTTCCGTGTACCAATAATATGTCAGAATATGAGGCGTGCATACTAGGACTCCGAATGGCTATTGACATGAACATACAAGAGTTGCTGGTCGTAGGGGATTCAGACCTGTTGATTCACCAAGTGCAAGGTGAATGGGCCACCAAGAATAGGAAGATACTTCCGTACCTACACTGCGTGAAAGAATTGCGCAAGAGGTTCGTTAAGATAGAGTTCAGGCATACTCCGAGGGCTCAAATGAGTTCACGACGCGCTTAGCAACTTTGTCCTCCATGATTCAACATCCGGACAAGAACTATATTGACCCAATCAAAGTAGATGTGCTAGAGCAAACAACTTTATTGTTCTCGATAGATGAAGAATCGTAAGGCAAACCTTGGTATGACGAGAGATCAAGAGGTATCTCGCGCGAGTACCCGGAAGGCGCGACCCACATACAAAAGAAGACTCTTCGGAGGTTAGCCAACCATTTCTTCCTGAGCGGCGAGGTCCTTTATCGGAGAACTCCGGATTTAGGTTTGTTAAGATGTGTTGACACTCGAGAAGCAAACAAGTTATTAGAAGAGACACACTGAGGTATGCGGACCCACGAACGGCTTCATGCTAGCAAAGAAGATACTACGAGGAGGTTACTCGGATGACGATGGAAGCAGTTGCATCGGTTTGATGCGAAAATGCCATCAATGTCGATCCATGGCGACTTGATTCACGTGCCACCAAATGAACTCAGCGTCACTAGTTCCCACGGCCATTCGCGGCTGGGGCATGGGCGTCATTGGTCCTATTGAGCGGCGTCAAATGGACACAGGTTTATCCTAGTGGCGATTGATTACTTTACAAAATGGGTAGAAGCATCATCATACAAGTCTGTGACCAAGAAAGTAGTAGTGGATTTTGTTCATCACAACATCATTTGTCGGTTTGGAATCCCAGAATCAATCATAACCGACAACGGGTCCAATCTCAATAGTGGTCTGATGAAGGAGATGTGCGTGAAGTTCAGGATCACTCATCGCAACTCTACCCCATATCGACCACAAATGAATGGAGCAGTCGAAGCGGCCAACAAGAACATCAAGAGGATACTGAGGAAGATGATAGATAACTACAGGCATTGGCATGAAAATTTGCCTTTCGCCCTCTTGGGTTACCGTACTACAATCCGGACCTCCACAGGAGCAACACCGTATCTCTTGGTTTATGGAACAGAAGCGGTGCTGCCAGCTGAGGTGGAAATACCGTCTCTAAGAATCATCCAGGAAGCCGAACTAGATGAAGCCAAATGGATCAGAGGTACGAACAATTGATGCTTATTGATGAGAAACGAATGAATGCAGTCTGCAACGTACAACTTTAACATAACAGAATGGCCAGAGCTTTTAACAAAAAGGTACGACCAAGAAACTTCCAACCGACATCTCGTTTGTGTTGAAAGCGTATATTCCCTAACCAGGTGAAGCGAAGGGAAATTCGCGCCCAATTGGCGCGGCCATACGGTTCACCGAGTGCTTACAGGAGGGGCCCTCATCTTAGCTGAAATGGACGGCGAAGTGTGGCCTAGAGCCATCAACGCAGATGCAGTGAAGAGATATTATATTTAGAGTGCTTTATTTTCATGTAATCACTTTGCTTGTAATTGAACTACGTTTGACCTGATTCCCTTTGCGGGATACGTAGGCGGCCATATCGGCTTCGGTCCCCATTTCCAGAAAATACTCAATTTCTTTGCTTGTAATCGGAACTACGTGCGACCTGATTCCTTGGCGGATACGTAGGCGGCCACATCGGCCTCGGTCCCATTTTTAATTATAAAATCTTGTTTTTAACGAACTACGTTTGACCCGATTCCCTTAACGGATACGTAGGCGGCCTACATCGGCCTCGGTCACACCATAAGGAAATCCTCAGTTTTGTCATTTTGCACTTTTGTGGTTGGTACTCGGGCCTTGCATACAAGACAAACCTACGACATATATCCGACCAGTTCGCGATCAAAATGGGACAATTTTAGGATTGCGCCACGAAAGGACACCGACAGATATGATTCCATATGCTCGAAAGATCGACATAACCGGGACAATTTTAAGGGTTTTACTACAAATGACGTCAATGGGCATGGTTAAGTTACGATACAGGTTCCGGTCCCAAACTGGGACAAATTTTAAAGAGAAACTGGCAGCAGAACACCAAGAGTATGGGAGAATATACCACAGATTTCGGATAGGGAAGTTTTGCTTTGTTTCACGACATGTCACTATTCAAATATCGACATAATTTCCTACTAGCACATTAAGTATATTTTCTCAAGATAGAATATTTTTCAACAAATGTTTTGGCCGAGACCCGAAATCAGACAGGGGTTACTGGTCCAGACAAGACGACGCGTGCAAATATCAAGAGCCAACACAAATCGGCCGACCCCTCCCCGAACTCACAATTTTTCTTTGAGTGAATTTTGCAGGTCAACAGGAACAAGGAGGACAACAACATTCCAATACAACAAATCCGCTCACGAAGATCATCTACAACAAGTCTACATCAAATACATCTCGCAAAAACCACATTTTCGACTCAGGCTACATCATTTACACTTTAATTATTTCATGTAGCTTTGATTATGCATAACACAAATTTTATCCATGCCCTAGGAGGCGTCATATGCATCTCGTCCATACAAGCGAACGCCCATACAAGGCGTCATATGCATCTCGCCCATACAGCGATAACGCCCATACAAGGCGTCATTGCATTTCGTCCATACAGGCGATAACGCCATACAAGGCGGCATTGCATGTCGTCCATACAGCGAATACGCCCATACAAGGCGTCATTTGCATCTCGTCCACACAAGACGAATACGCCCATACAAGGCGTCATTTGCATCTCGTCCACACAAGACGAATACGCCCATACAAGGCGTCATTTGCATCTCGTCCACACAAGACGAGAACACCCATACAAGGCGTCATGTGCATTCCGTCCATACAAGACGATAACGCCCAAACAAGGCGTCATTTGCATTTCGTCCATACAAGACGATAACGCCCATACAAGGCGTCATTTGCATTTCGTCCATACAAGGCGATAACGCCCATACAAGGCGGCATTTACATTTCGGCCCATACAAGCATTTAATACGCCCATACAAGGCGTCATTTGCATCTCGTCCACACAAGACGAGAACGCCCATACAAGGCGTCATTTGCATTTCGTCCATACAAGACGATAACGCCCATACAAGGCGTCATTTGCATCTCGTCCACACAAGACGAGAACGCCCATACAAGGCGTCATTCGCATTTCGTCCATACAAGACGATAACGCCCATACAAGGCGTCACCTGCATTTCGTCCATACAAGACGATAACGCCCATACAAGGCGGCATTTACATTTCGTTCATACAAGACGAATACGCCCATACAAGGCGTCATTTGCATTTCGTCCATACAATACGATAACGCCCATACTGGCGTCATTCGCATTTCGCCCATACAAGCGATAACGCCACACAAGGCGTCGCTTTCATAACGCCATACAAGGCGTCAATTGCATTCGCCCATACTGGCGTCATGTGCATTTCGTCCATACAAGCGAACGCCCATACAAGGCGTCATTTGCATTTCGTCCCATACAAGCGATAACGCCCTCAAGGCGTCATACGATCTCTCGCCCATACTGACGAACGCCATACAAGGCGTCATTTGCATCTCGCCCACACAAGACGAACGCCATACAAGCGCGCCATTCGCATTTCGCCCATACAAGACAATAAGGCCCATACAAGGCGTCACCAGATTGGCCCATACAAGACGAGAACGCCCATACAAGGCGTCACTCAGATCTCGCCTATACAAGACGACGTATCATCATACCATATACATTCCGACTACAACCACAACACAAACTTACACCCTGCATTGTCTTCGATTTATGCATGCACTAATGCCTCTATCTCACTTTCGCCTACGAACGTTAACAAGCTGCAAAAGATGGAGCACAACGTGGACCTACCTCTTACGGCGAACTGAGGCAATTTGTTGGGAGCAAGGCTTCCCAACAAAAGGCAAAAGTGGACCCGAACGTCGACCTACTCTCTCCCAACATTCTAGCACCACAATATCTCATAGTCGCCGTAACCCGACACTGGGACAATTTTGAGTCCGCGTCAGCCCTGCCTAAATTGCCCAACACTCTAGTCCTGAGGGTCGAGGCAAAATTGGCTATGAGTCAACGTCTTTGTCCGAAGATTCTTCCATCATCTCCATACAAAGAGGGACAACTGTTGACACCCAATTTTGACCCTCCCGTCCAGTCATTAACTAAAATCACACTAATTTTAAAACAATCTTGAAATAATAAAATGCAGCAATAAAACATAAATACAGGCACAAATAAACAATTTAATAATAACTTCGCATTTTTTCTTACGTAGAGTATTAAGCACTTAGAGTCTCACGCCTGCATTAATTAATTTCAAGCCCTGTCGTAATTCTTAATTAATAATAAATACATAAAGTAAATAATTTAACATTAACGTCGTGTCAAGTAGTATAGTTGCATTTATTAATACGCAAGAGAATTTCATAATCATTCGTAATTTTAAAATCGTACATGCATTTACTAGTCTCGCAGCATAAATATTAAGCACTAACTAATTAGCATGCCCGCATTTATTAGGATAATAATAACAACTTAAACTAATAAAACACCTAAGTAAAGTAATCACAATTTAAATAATTTATCTACCATTAATTAAATAATACACCTAAACTAATATATCTAAACAAATACATAAATCTAACACTAATTAAAATACCCCAAAACCCACCTTATTTTTAAATCACCCGTCCAGCCCAACAGATTGGCCCAAAACCCGCAGCCCATAACCCTTTTCCCTTTAGCCCACTTCCCCTACACCTCAAGTCACCCGTTCAGCCCATTCTCCCAAAAGACCCCAGAACCTTCCTCGTCCCTCCCTCACAAAATCATCGCCCAAACCTAGAAACGAAATAGAACCCTAATCGCCGCCTCCATCACGCATAGAGCCAGCGTTTCCTTTCCAAATTTACCATATCAATCTTTCACAGTGATAACCAAATCGTATCACATATGGTAAGCAAATCACATCAAATCAATACCGAAATCAGTAGTAAATATCACCTAAAATCGAACCAAATCAGCACCTATTTTTGGTAGACAATCACTCGAAAAATCAATACAAATCATCCCTAAAACCGTCCTAGACTTACCATAAGATCGAAGCCTAAAGAGGAGGCTATAAATACCGACGTCTTGAACATGCAAAGGGGCATTGGCAGCCATCAATCGATCGTTCATTCACCATCCATCAGTCATAAGTCATTAAGAACACAGATCATACTGTGCTTCAAATCATCTTTTTCCATCAGTAATCAAACAACCGAGAATACATACAGCATCGTGCCTAAACCTTCTCTTTTCTATTCAACTTACTACTATCTGTTCTGCAAACAGTTTCTTTACGAGCTTCCCTTCGACGATTCGGGAAAACCTTTGTCGTCGCCTCAGTTCGCTACCCGCACAAGGATATGCATCGGAGGAATAATCAAGAGTCTCGGTACGAGACTCATCATGACTTCCATATCGCCAATCACACTTCCGTTGCAGGGCTTCCAAACAGTTGTAGGATAGACGGTGTCGCCATCCGTTCTAGACGTTACAACAATTCCCATCTCACTCCTCCTTTTGCTTATCTATGCATCTATTTATTTGTTTATTTATTGTTGTCATGTTTATTAACCTTGTAATTAATAGGATAAACTCTACTAGTCTTTGAATACTTTGGAAGGGGAAGATTAAAGAATAAATTCATCCTTTACGTCATATAAATCTAAATCTAAAATAATTAATCCTAGTTATATTTTAGTCATGTAGTTAACATATTTCTCCATATTTAGTCCTTAAGAAATAAACTTTATCATAAACTCTTCATAAATGTTATAGGGAGTAATTCTCGCACATACGTATAAAAAATAAATATTTCATAATTAACCTTTTTTATAAGAATCTTAACCTTACGTATATTGTTAGGAGTAATCACTTTCTTACTTTTGTCAAGAATAAAATAATTTCATTTCATAATCAACTTTATATATATATTTTTTGAATCTTATAAGACCCTTTAATTATCAATATATATTCTCTAGATATTGCCACATCCCTTTTACTTAAATAACCCTTTTCTAAAAAATATACATCCCTTAGCCAAATGAATTAACCTATGTTTGAACGGACAACCGCAAGTTAGCGGATCCTTTAGGGTGCCTTACCCCTTCCCTTTAGGATAATAAAGAATCCTTACTCAGAATCTTATTTAGTTTCACAGACCTTTAAATGGAGTTAATGCTGACTTTAATCAGTTAGTATTTAGGTGTCCTAATTCACCCAATTAATTAGGTGGCGACTCCCTTAAACATTTTTAACATTTATTTACACTTTTGGGAGGATAACCATCCCGTCGCGCATTTAAGCCTGAGAGTTCAAAATCGGGTGCGACATAGGTTATTCTTGTTCAAAATCAATCTTATTAAAGCAACCATGATCTAGGAAATGTAATATCATTTTGTCTCATCTTAGCTTCTATGCAGATGGAGGTTTCTACTGGTTTTAATAATACTTAATTAGTCAAAACATTTCCCTTTATTAACGCTGCAGTGGTTTGTCGATACTCATTCTGATTTCCGAAATCAGTAAAACATTATTCCTTTAAAAACCAAGTACTCATTACTCACGAATGAGGTTTCACACAAAATTCATATTAATTCATTTAAGTCAAGTCTCTTCTCTTTTAAGATCAAGTCTCTTAACTTCAAACATTAATAAACCATTCTTTTTATCTTCCTTAAGTCGTTATACCTAACTTCCCATAAAGCTAGTATAACTCTTAAGCTTTTAAAACCAAGCATTACTCCTCTTTCAAACAGGTTTCTTAATTCTTTGGAATACTTCAAGATTCTTATTATTCAGGCTTAAGTCAAAAGACATTGCCGTAAAACTACATTCAGTTAACACACGTACGTCTACCGTACTATATATATATTCTTTAAAATATCATGCTCAAGAGGATAGGAAGAATCACATACCTCGCGACGATTATCGACTATTAGCAAAACGCTCCACTTATAACCCTATTAGCCTTGTCCACCTTTTAAGTAACACATGCTACTCGCAGAACATTCAACCTATAAAGGTTATACCATCTATCAAAGTCTAGACTACTGCAGAGAATATTCTAAGAAGAGGTTCTCTATTCTACGGAAAATCGGGCAGCACTTCCCTACCGTTAAGCTACACAAGTCATCAGAAATACAAATTCCATGTAAGTACAATTCAATCTTCTTCTTTAATATTCTTCTGACGTGATTTCAGTTCAATTCTTTTCTGTAATATCCTTCTATTACAGTTCAATTCTCCTCTATGAATCTTATATTCATTTCTATATAACTACAGTATGTAATTTCCAATTACAATAGAAGGATAAGATTATTTACCTCGGTAAGCCCAAAATTATCCAAGTTTAATGTCGATCCTGAGCAAGGTTTAGCTCCTACTCCGGGTGCTCCAACCCGCTCCAAACAACCCTTAGAAGTTCTACACACTTCTACTAAGCACTCCAACCAATTATGGAGATTTTTCCATAGGGTTTCGTTTAGTGGCTAAAGGAAAGTATAGTAGTATTTTCCGGGCTTTTCGTAAAGAGGGTACTTGGAAATTCTACAAAGGGTTTGGGCTAGAGTATTTTGACATTAAAACAATACTTGGAGAAGTATTTCTCAACCAAGGGGGGATGGTATTTTACGAGAACAACTAGGCAAGGGGAGGGGATACATCTCGGCCAAGGCCTCTCAAAGGGGGAGGGGGACCTTGGACGAAAACTACACGACTGGGGGGGGGGGGGGACAAAGGGGCTCTCGGCTAGAGCTCTCAAGAGGGGGGAAAAGGGATTTCAAGACTTAAAAATCATTTGAGGGATGAAGAAACCTTCAAGTTAGGGGAGTATTTATAGGCCAACCAATGGCCAAGATGAAGCCAAGTGCTAGGCAAGTGTAAGGCCAAGATTTGGGCAAGTGTACCTTATCCATCTACCACCAAAATATCCTACCAACTCCTTGACCACAAATAAGGCACAAAAAACGTGCAAGGAATGCCCATTGCCGTCCACTTTTGAGGGTGACACATGTCACCCTCCCGTTGGTCCAAAATATTTCATCTCTCGGAAAAATCCGCAAAAATTATAAATGACATAGCCGGAATTTTCCCTTAGCAAAGTTTGGAAGACGTTTCGTCGGAAAACGACTCTTTTCGCTAGTTGTGCACACATTTCGCCACTTTGCCTACTTAAGGCTTAAACTTTTGTACGTACGCCCTCACGTACATACTCTGGAAATACGGGGTATAACAACCATATCTAGATCCAGTGCCGAGGCTGAGTATAGAGGCGTTGCAAATGTAGTAGCTGAGATTTGTTGGCTCAGAAACTTACTGTTATAACTTCAGTGTCCTTTGCGTCAGGCATCTATTGTGTACTGTGATAACATATCTGCCATCTATTTGTCTCATAATACGATTCAGCATCAGCGAACCAAGCACATTGAGATAGACCTACACTTTGTTCGTGAGAAAGTTGCTCTAGGCCATGTCAGAGTGTTACATGTTTCATCATCGTATCAGTATGCAGACATATTTGCCAAAGGACTTCCCAGACAGTTGTTTCTTGACTTCAGATCCAGTCTCAGCGTCCGGCCTCCTCCCGCTCCGACTGAGGGAGTGTGTAAACATGTAAATATAGGAAACAATATATTTCCTACCCATAATTAGAATATTTCCATATTGTGTAAATATAATTATGGTAAGACTAGGATTCCTCTTTTGTATAGGCTTAGGATTCCTATTGTATAAGGGATGAATATTGTACTCTATATATACCTTGATATTAATGAAAGACTCCCCAAGGGAGATTAATATTATCTTACAGAAAGTGCACAAACAAGAAATGACAAAATTCGAAGCCCTAGACCAGTTGGTCTTGAAGGCAGAAGGTATCCTCATTGGGTGGTGTGAGAGAGTTTGGTCACAAGTTCGAAACCCTAAGGTAACATCTGGCCTGCCTTCGCCTCTTGGGGGGAGCCTGTCACACCTGGCTTGCCAAGTGTGGTTTAACTGGCTGACGGAGTTTGCAGACTATTACGTCAGTCTGTGATTTACCCAGTGCGCACCTTCAGATAGCGGCTACGGGTTTTAATGACAAAACAGGAGCCTAATGTTATCAAGCTCAACACTTTTCATTCAGAAAAACAAATTAAACGATTTAGTTTATGATATATTTCATGTCAAATGGTCAGAACCGTCCAAATATGGTATTAATCACTAGATAGACCAGTCATTCACATTTTCCGAAAACTTTGGGCTCCTCCAAGACAGAAGACATTCAACAAAGTACCTTTGACATGTCGATAGAACTATGCAACACTCGGATAAAACTTTTTGCTTCAATTATTTGTATAGTTGTCTGATTCAAATGAATTTGCCAGTTGCCCAATAGTATGCTTCTTCATTGTATATCAACTTTTTTCTCTTGCTTAGTGCTAAATTAGTTAATTATCTTTACCGATTATATCCGGATTCGCACCGCGTAGAGCCTATTTTTGAGAAAAACGCTTTCTATCAAAAAAAAATTCATAAATACGGCTCGAACCCGAGACCTTTGATTAAGGAAGAGTATCCTCATCCACTACATCACATCATTTGATGATATCTCCAAATGCATTAATCTGTCTAGAATTCTTCACATTATGGGATTCATGCTTAAGACAACGTATCAAATTACATACATTTTTTCTTCTCAATTTTATCAAATGATATGATTTTAATAAAATGCAAGTTACATACCAATATAGAAAAAAAACAAAGATTTAATAAAATGCAAGTTAAATACTTGTTCTTTTAAATAGAGTCTATTTATTTATTTCAAAATCAATACTAGTATATAATTTCATTTAGTCAATTTAGATTAATCCCCAACCAGTTGGAGTCAGCTAAATAAATCATAGTCTATTTGCAAATTGATTGTTGTCTTCCTAAAACAGAAGTGTTCAAACATATCATATTAGCAAAATGTAATACTTATCAATTTTGTGGGGAGAGTATAAATAATTAGATCAATATGGAATACTATTTTGGAGTATTTAAAACTAGATCCAAATCTGATATGGACATGGTTAGTGGTAGAGGCCCTCCTTTATTCGTGCAAATTTTATGGCAATTAGATTATTAAATAAGAGAGACGTGGAGAATAGTGGAAATTAAAGCTCTTTCATGTAACTAATTAATCTTACTTTCTATTCACTCACACATCTGTATTCAATTTTGACCGCACACTTAATATGTCTTAACGATTTACTCGTTGCATCTTCAATCCTAACTCTCACAACACTTGGACAATATGAACATTTCTCTCAATATCCCAAACAATCTATTAGCATTTCAACAATTAGCTTACAATTTTTGCGGATCAAGAAAATGAAAAGAATGAAAGGTCAATTATCCTAGACAATCCTAAAAGTTCCCATTTCCTGATTCTATTTTTTCAAGTCATTTTGTTATAGTAGATAATTTAAACACATTTGAGTTAATCACACACAAACATGGATGCAGAGAAAGTAACACAAACTTCTGATCAAATAAAATCCAATGACAATAATCCTAATGACAAACAACCAGAAATTTCAGACCCGTTATCTTCGAAAGATGAAACTGAAATTAATCCTTCTCCCTTGGATGAATCAAAGTCTGCAGAAGCAGAAATTGTTGAAGACCTGCCAAAAGATGTTGATGCTATCAAGACAACAAATGATGATGGTGCCAAGACAGATGACACCCAAGAAGGTGAAGATGAGGTCAAGGTTGAAGATGTTTCTCCATTGCCTCCTGACCTCGAAAAGGTTTCCGAAGAAATTGATCAATTTATTTTTGATTTGTCAAACTTAAAAGGGGATGATAATGAATCTAAGCCTCCTGATGTTCCTGTGTTTGTGGAACAATTTGTTGCTCTTGTTGAGGCCAAGATTGATGATTATGACGGTGGCGATGCACCCATCAAATGGAGCCAGCTTCATGAGAGAGAAGCCACATCATTTTTGGAAATTATAGACCGAATCTCCAAGTTATTGACATATCTCTGTCAATTCTCTTCAGAGTACAAATATGCTTATTCAATCAGCCGCGTTGATGGTGCTTTTCAACGCGTAATGTCCTACATAGAAGAGGAATTCAAGTCCATCTTATACGATTACAAAATTAATCCTGATTCAGATATCGATAATTCGTCTGTCAAGCCTAATAAGAAAGCTGATAATGACACCAATCAAGATGCAGAACAAGACGTTGTTCCTGAATCGGCCATATCTTCTGAAGAAAATAAATTTACAGATTACTCTGAGGAAATCGTAACGACATTGAATAAATTCTCCAAAGCATTAATTGCAGGAGGCTATGAATCAGAATGTTGTGAGATCTATTTCATAGCACGGAGGAAAGCTTTGGAGGAAAGCTTGTATAATATTGGTTTTGAAAAATATAGCATTGACGATGTGCAAAAGATGAGTTGGGATCTATTGGAGAGAGAGGTTACTGCTTGGATTATAACATTCAGTCATTGCACTAATGTGATATTCTCCAGCGAACGTAAGCTTGCTGACGCTGTGTTTGCGGATAAACCATCAATAGCGGAGAACATCTTCAGCAATTTATCTCGAGGTATGATGATCCAACTTCTTAATTTCGCTGAAGCTGTTTTCATGACAAAGCGCGCTGCTGAAAAACTCTTCAAGTTTCTTGATATATATGAGACTTTGTGCGATTTTCTTCCGTTAGTGGATAAGATTTTGCCCGTTTCTTATGCTGATGAACTCAGAGCTGAAGCTACATTGACTCGGAGCCGCTTAGGAGAATCCATTGTTTCTATTTTTTTCGAGCTGGAAAACTCAATCCAGGCAGACTCAAACAGGACCCCTGTTTCAGGTGGTGCGGTTCATCCTTTAACTCGCTACATCATGAATTATCTGGAATATGTAGCTGATTATAGAGACACCTTAGAGCAAGTCTTTAGAGAACATCAAATGATAGAAAGAGCTGATTCAACCACCGGATCAGACTTCGACTGCCAAAATCCACAAGCGACTCAGAACACTCATCAAGCATCATCAAATAAGATATCACCCTTCGAGACACACATGATCAAAGTCATGGATCTACTAGATGCAAATCTGGAAGCAAAATCAAGGCTTTATAAAGACACTTCTCTCAGCTCAATATTCATGATGAATAACGGGCGATACATTTTGCAAAAAATAAAAGGATCTCCATTGATCAATAGTCTGATGGGGGATCAGTGGTATAGAAAGCGATCATCGGAACTAAGACAGTACCACAAAAATTACCAAAGAGAAACATGGGGGAAACTGTTGCAATGTTTAAACCATGAGGGATTGAACGTGAATGGGAAAGTGAATAAACCAATACTGAAAGAGAGGTTCAAGAGTTTCAATGCATTGTTTGACGAGATACACAAAACGCAGAGTAGTTGGGTGATTAGCGACGAGCAATTACAGTCGGAGCTGAGAGTTTCGATATCAAACATGGTTATACCGGCGTACAGGTCATTCTTGGGAAGATTTAGTCAAACATTTACTCCAGGAAGACAGACGGAGAAGTATGTAAAGTACCAACCTGAAGAAATTGAAACACATATTGATGAACTATTCGACGGAAATGCTACGCCATGGGGGAGGAAGAAATTGTAATCTTATTATTGTAATAATAATGAGAGACAAAGATCAGTTAATGATCAATAACGTTCTTTTTGTTCGTTTGTATGTAACTTTTTTTTATTTTTTTATTTTTTTATTATTGTTCATGTTTGTAGTGGTACCTATATAGTACTTATTTAATTAACTTTTTAAACTTCAATTCTTTGATTCATGTTTGTCATGTACCGAATTTACTTAATTACCTTTAGTACTTTTAAATTTTATATATTCAATAATATAATGTCAGACGTTACAAGGACTTATTCTTATCGAGATTGGGTTGGTGTTCAGTGTGGGCAGTCTCCTCTATAAAAATAGTAAGAGAAAAAGAAGAAAGGGGCAAGGGTCGTCTGTCTTGGGTTCAATTCCCAAAGCTCCTATGTGGCGAAAAAGACTGATTCAACGAGACTTATGCGGAGAAAGAGAAAGATTTGTCCTAATTTGAATTCCTCTGCTATGTTCTCAAAAACCGTTCCTTTTTTCCTTTCATTTACTACTATTATATGTTGATGAATGAATCTCAAGTTCCAGAAAGTACAACATTTTCACATAAACATAGAAAAGGGGAAAATGAGAGGTTTATAATATTAGTGGACATTTGGTCCTCCCTCAAACTTTCATCTCTTTTTCGACATTGAGAGGTTCATCACCTCAGATTTTCACATGTCTTGCAACATCATTTGTCTACAACAAATTGATACAAAACTTAGAAAATAAAATCTAGATATATATGTAATAAACTTGAATAAGCATGGTAATATATTATTTCTAATTTTTTTTCCTCCCCTTATATCTCTAAGAGGACGCCTCTCCTAAATAAAATTCTTAATTAGAAAGGATTCAAACACAAGAAAGAATAGTACTCTTTGTATGTACAAATAAGGTGAATGCGAAGTGACTCACGACCGGACAAACACCAATACTAGCTATCAAAATAGTTAAAATAGTAGCCAAGTTGGTGTAGCAGCAGAGCGCGGGACCGCAAGGTCACGAGTTCGATCCTCTGCATAAACCTTCTTGGTTGAGCCTGTCACACATGGCTTGCCAAGTGTGGTTAATCGGCTGACGTGGTTTGCAGGCTATTGCGTCAGCCCGGGGTTTACCCTGTGCGCACTCGAAAGAATAGCGGCTGCGAGTTCCTTCGTCAAAAAAAAAAAATAGTTAAAATTAGGGGAGATGCAGAGAATAATCCGAAAAATAAAGAATACTTATTTAACTGTAATGATGTTTGGACTAAACAAAAGAAACAACACACTTTTTCTTACCTTCTCTCATATAGAGTTTTTTCTTTTTTTCTTTTTTCTTTTTTTTTAAATATTCCAGGTCTCGGGGTGGCCTTCGTACCCCCATATCGCTAGTACCTGCACAAGTACTGGTACTAGGCTCCTGGAGGTGATGGGACCGGTCCTTCAGCACCCCACCATCAGGTAAATCGCGGGATGTGCACCCGTGGTCAGTGTCTGCTTGCGTCCAACGGATCAATGCTACAAGGTCTTCCCCCTCACAGGACCTGTCTGGAGGGGATCGAACCCACACTACAACATGCCCGCGCGATTTTTAGCGCCCAGACTTTACCACAAGTATATGCCCCGGAGGACGATATCCGTCGAGTGAGGGATCGAACATGCGACCTCTCGGTCACAAACTCAACCCTCTGCCAGCTCGCCAGAGTTAATTGTTTCTACTAAACAAAGAGGAAGACAACCACTACGCACTAAAAAAAGAGGTTCTTAAAAATTGAAGACTAAACAAAGTTACAAGAGTGAATATTTTAGCTTGGATTTATCCAAGTGCTTTGTTTTATGTTCTTAAATTTATGGAGGCGAGTACCATTTCGGTTGGATTTTACTGAAGAAATGCATTCCATTTTGTATATCACTGTTAGAAATATCAAGTGGGTTTGCATTTATTAGCAAGAGCTTCACTGTTCTTGGACACTTGTCATTTGTATCTATACACATTTATTGTGTATGTTGAACGTTCTCCTTTTTACAAACAGTGGACGATTTGTACACGCACAACTCATTTACTGAGGCTGAACGTGTCAACCATCGAACAAGAGCTCTTATATTCATATTAGCACTTCTTTTCAACTGCTCATTCTCTTTCAAAACAATATTTCTCTCTATTTTGAAAGGACGACGATAAGTGTTTTCACCCCTTTAGGGGTCGAGAACTCCGTCAACGGTGACCATTGGAGCGGGTAACTTGTGTTGTTCTCTTCAGTGGACGACGCGGAAACTACAGAGACCCATTTTGCCGGGTTTTAAGTTCGTGGTTGAAACTTATTAAGTTATTTGTGGTCTTTGAAAGCTTGCATGTACTATGAGAACAAAGAACAACACCATTTGAGGTGCTAGAGCTTCCGACGAAGCTACTTCTGACAGTGAAAAGGCTTTGAAGCTTCTCAAACGACAAAAGAATACTTATCCATGTGTATCTCATCCTTAAACTTCCTTTTCTACACTTTAATGGCCCTCTTATATCTGTTTTAGCTTTTGGCCCCTGGTGCATGTGTTAAGTCAAGCTTTGGTCCTACCTATGTTTTATGTTTGTTGAGCTCTCCCCTGCTGTTTTCTGGTAGAGTTGTTCACTGGTTTCGCAGTGTTCTTGGTGTGTGTGGGAGTTTAGTGTATCTCTATTCTGGTAGACGAGTTGTTCTAGTTGTTGAGTTTTGAGTACTTGATCATTAAGCTTGATTTTATTATTGTTCGTGCTCTTCTGTGGTTATTGCATGTCTGTTTCTACTGTCGTATGAGTGGGTCATTCTCCTATGTTGTTATGCTCTAAATCTTTCTGTGTCTTTCATGCTTATGTGTTAATCATGCTATAATGGATAGACGTTAATATTGTCTAACACTTGTTGATACTAGCATGTCTGATATCCTCTCTTTGTTTTCTCGTTAATTTTAGCCTATTGTTTTAACTATTAAGAGATGTGTTCTTCGTGTTCCCATCATGTTTTTGCTTATCATGATGTTTTCCTTGTTGTCTAACACTTGGTGTTTTTGCATGTCTGTTACTCTTCTTTATGTTTGGCAGTCACTATAGCCTGTTGTTGTTAATTTTTCATAGTTGGGGTCTTCGTCTTCATGAACTCCTTCTAACTTTTCGTGCTCCAATGTTTTGATTTGTTTTCTATATTCTCTCTTTTCACTCTCTTGTTGTTCTGTGTTTTTGAATTTTAGCTGATGGTAGACGCTATCTGCAATAGCTGTCACTTTCGGTTCAGTGATAGCTTTCACTGTAGCGCTGTCCTTTCACTGTCATCCCTGCCGTATCTCTAGATATATATTTATATTTATATATATTTTATATATATTTCAAATATAATATATATTATTTTTACTTAAGGTATATGTTGCTTTGTTTCTCGTGCTCTGTTGGACTTTCAGAAAGGTGAAAGCTTTCACTTTGTATTTGTGTGTACATGTATCGTGATCTCTGATCGCGTCTGTGCCTCTTTGTACGTCCTGTGCCTCTTTGATTTTCGTGTATCTTGATCTTTCTCTTTCTTAAGGTTATCATTATATCTTGGTTATTATGTTATATTATATATATATATATATATATATATATATATATATATATATATATATATATATATATATATATATATATATATATATATATATATAATTATCAAATATGAGTTGTATACCTATATATATATATTTACTTTGTTAAATATTATGCTGGTGTTGTCACCTGTTTTGTATACTGTTGCACTTCCCTTTGGATGCAGATAACGAAGATATTCCCCAGCAAGCTTGGATTTTACAGCGCATTAATTTTCCTTTATTGTACTGGAGGAAAGGGAAAAATGATTGCTACACGCACGCAGTAGCACATCATCATTATCTGTTCACGGGTAAAACCGTTCGAACCAACGAGGCACGCGAAAACGAGGTATTCCTAAATCCTTGTTTGTATACATTTCATTCCTTAATTTAGTAATGTACTTTCTATATTCTTTAGGCAAACCTAAGAGTATCGATAGACATATATTAGGGCACTGGGAAAACCTAAAAGTATCGATAGGCAAATATTAGGGCTTTGGCTTGTTGTATGAATGAATGTATGAACAAATGTTTACGAACTCATTGTATAAATTAGAAAGCCTTGTATTTTAAACACCGGACCTGTCCGGATTACTTCTTCTTAAGGTCCTTTCTAGTTTATTTATTGAAATAAGCAATTGTTTGTATAATTAGTAGAACAGTTGTAATTCACAAATCGGGCTTGTCCGGATTTGAATTAGTGCCTTCCCAATTGTATTCATCACTTGTTTGTAATCGTATCTGCTTACTTTGAGGATGACGAGAAAGAAAAAGAAGCGGTCTCATGAAAAATTCAAACCAATGCCCATCCGGATGGGGCAAGCCTATATTGAAATCACCACCGACGTCGAGTTCCCCCCGATTGCTCACGAACCTACCACACCTAGGCTTGTGAGCAATGGTCTTCAAGTGGGGGATGCTCACGCGACAAATGATGAGTTATCAACTAATGAGGGAACTTCAAACTCCATTCCCTCATCTTGCACCCTCGGCTCTCAAGACACTGCCTCGATTTCAAATGGCAAAAATTGTGAACCCGTTGCAAGGAATGTCACAGATGGAAAGAACAATACTACGGATCACGTGAGCCTGAACAACAAGAAGTCTTATGCATCAATAGTCAAAGGAAACCGTGATGTTTCGAATGGAAAACGTTTGCATTTTGTTGATGATTCCCGTAATGTGGGGCCTCTTGACTTACCTAGAGTGGATTTGGATGATCTTACAGAGACCATAGGGCACCTTTTGATTGGTTATTTTGCGGGGTCTTTCCCGGGAAACTTGGCATTAAGGAAGCTATGTCGCTCATGGGTAGTTGCATACCTCTTTAATGTTCACGCATCGGGATGGATAGTTTTAAAATTTAATACCGATTTTGACAAAGATAAGGTCATGGCCAATGGGCCACACTTTGTTTATAGCACTCCTTTACTGCTGAAAGATATACCCCATTGCTTCACCTTTGACAAAAATGAGATATGTACCATTCCAATATGGGTAAGACTCCCGTCACTCCCGTTAGAACTTTGGAACATTAACGCTTTGAGTCGTATCTTGTCCCGTATTGGCAAGCCTATTGGGACCGACAAGCTCACTAGTGAAAAAGACCTTCTCTCTTATGCACGGGCCCTAGTTGAGATAGATCTCTCCAAAGGTACTCTTTATGCCATTGAGCTCTGGGACGGCACCATCATTGACCAAAAACTTGTTTATGAAAAGCTTTCGGACTACTGTGAGCAATGCCATTTGATTGGACACTCCATTATGACTTGTGAAAAGCATCATGCCGACACTATTAGGCGGGTGCAAAGGCAAGGTGAGACACAAACCCTCAATACCAAAGCAAAAGGGGTTCATACCTTCTTGGACACACCCGTGAGGGAGGGTGGCCCTACGGGTTCAGGCGGGCATAAGGGTGGAAGCATAAGTTAGGGCCAGTCTTCGGGGACGCAGACCGGGCCTGGCACAGGTCGGAACATGGAAGAGGTACAAGGAGGAGGCCAACCATCGGAGTCACAAACCATGGTTGACATAGGTCGGAACTTGGACTTGGCGGGTGAGGGAGGTCAGCCTATTGGGGCGCAAACCAAGGCTGGCAAAGGTCGAAACTCTATTACGGGAGACCCTAGGGGCAACACAGATACTAAGAGGAGACTTGGAGAGGCACGCATTATGGAGAGCCAACCCGAAACCCTTAGCGATGTGGGCTTGTATATGAGTTTGAGAGCGGTAGCAGCTTCGGGTGATAAGCCTCCGGGGATACAAGACGGGGTTTACAAAGGTCGAAACTCTATTGCGGGAGACTATAGAGGCCATGTGGGTTTTGTAGTGAGTAATCACGAGACACGCATAATGGACACTCAGTCCGCGACTGAAAATGTGGTTGGATTGGGGAGGAGTATGAATGCGGTAGTGGTACCGGGGGGTCAGCCTCCGAGGATTCAAACCTGGGTGGACAAAGGTCGGAACTTAGCAACAGGAGATCATGGGGATCCCCCGGAGTTAGAGAGAAACAAGGACAAGTCACGACATCCTTCTAGCCAACCCGTGGAGACTCTTTCCACGAACAACGCTAAGGGGACTTCTATTAATATGAATGACCAAACGTCGGGACCACTAACCAACGTGGATAAGGGTGAGAAAGGCGTGAAGGCACAATTTACTGAGGTTAATGACCTGGGCAGCATAAGCCCAGACGTTAAACAATCCACAATATTCAGGAAATTAGTGGATATGCACGGTAATATATTGGTGCATAATGCTACCGACCCCAAAGCTAAATCAGCAATTGATGTAGTCTTTGAGCAAAATCATGTTCTGTTTGCTACTTCGGATGAGCACAAGGGAGGTCGAATTATGGGAAATCAGACACTTATGGAGGATGGATTCACGGTAGTTAAGAGAAAATGGAAGGTTAATAATAACACGGGGTCATAAACATCGCCTAGTACTGGTCCACTTACGAGAGCTCAACAACGGTATAATGAAGGTCACGGGGTTCACACCTATCTGACCTCCCCTGTGATGGACGCAGATACAGTTGGAGTTACAGCTGGAAGTTATATCCACGATGATCGGCCCACGCATCCCCCGACTATTGTTCCTCAGACTCATGGTGGCCAGCCTTTGGGGTCCCAAACCGACGATGGTAAAGGTCGGACTAACCCTAGGATAGATGGGGGAAAGACGGAGGGTCTTCGTTCGAGTGGGCGGCTGTGGGGATACAACCGGGTTGTACGCAGGCGCCATCGACGATGACGGTTTAGGACAACCCGTGGACAATACGGGTAGTTCAATGGTTGCAAATATTGGTGGCCAGCTTGCGGGGACACAGACCGAAGTTGGCAAGGGTCGGACTGATTTGGAAGGTCAACCTTTCGGCCCCTCGACTAAGGTTGGGAAAGGTCGGAATTTGGAAGGGACCAAGAAGGAGGAAGGGCAAGTGGATGCAAGGATGAGGGCAATAGCTAAGGCTAATAATGGTGGACATAACTTGCCCATACCCTTGAGCAGAATGACAACCCTTGCCATTAAAAAGAAGGGTACTTATGGTGGCATCAACTCTATTATTACTAATGAAGATAGCATGAAGGGGACTATTCCCCTGCCGTTATCGAAATGATCATTGCTTCATGGAATATAAGGGGCCTGCACCGCCCCTCAAAGCAAAAGGAGATTTGCTCTGTGGTGCGTGAGAACAACATTGACATCTTTCGTATCCTGGAATCTAAACTCAACAACTCGACTCTTGAACGTTTCTGGAATTCTTATTTTCGCAACTGGGAGGTGTTGGATAACTTTGCCCATCACCCGACAGGGAGGATATTTATTTTATTCAACTCGGCCAAAGTCATCTTGCAAGTGTTTGACATCAACCCGCAAACCATTCATTGCGACGTCACTTGCACTATATCCTCCAATAGGCTTCAAGTCACTTTTGTTTACGGTCTTCACACGATTATTGATATACAAAGCTTATGGGAGAAATTGAGAGAGTACGGGACCCCCATGACTATGTCATGGCTTGTTCTTGGGGATTTCAACACGGTTATGAAGTGTTACACCCCGTAAGTCCAGGATATGTATAAGGGAATGTACGTAAGGAATCAAGACTTGAAAATTGGTACGAAAGGAAGAATTGTTTTTCCGACGGAAAATCTTGCGAACGTCGGAAAGGAAAAATGTTCGTTGAGGAGAATTGGATTCTCAAAATGTATTATAAGAGGATTATGGAACTTATTAACATTATGAAAATTTATTTTTACGGATTTGGTCACGTGGGGCCCACCCGAGAAATTTTACGTTTTGTGAGGCCCCTACGGAATTTTATGGACGAATGGGAGGACGACACGTGGCACCTCCCCCACATGGTCTTGGACGAAATAATACAAGGTTAAAATGGTCATTGACCATGGTAGATGAACAAGTCTTCAAAGCTTGAGATTGTTGACTTGTCAACTTGGCTTAACATTAATTATTCTTCATCCTAGCCCACAAGTGTTATAATCTAAGCTCTCCATTGTGTTATAAATACTACACTAGTGCAAGACTAAGTCTCCAACACTTAGAAAAAAATCACAACACTCTTGTTCTTCAAGATAGCTCTCGGCTTTGATGAAATTCCCACACAAAATTTTTGTAGTTTTGATTAGGGCTGGCCAGTGGGCCGGGCCGACCCGACCCCGACCGACCCGACCGACCGACACGACACCGTATTAAAAAAAAAAAAAAGGCCGGGGCCGAACCGGCGGACAGTGTATGGTCCCGCCAGCCCGACCCCGCCAGCCGATCCCGCCCGACCCGCCCCGACCCCGCCCCAAATCCCGCCCGACTGACTGCACAAAATAGCCGTTGTCCAACGGCCATTTTACATTTTCGCCGTTGACAACGGCCATTTTAGGCCTCCCTCCCCAACCCCTACCCCTTTATATTTATTTTTAACCCTATAAATACCTCATTCCTCTTCTTATTATTTTCACAAATCTTTCTACTCTCTAATCTCTCAATCAATCTCTAATTCTCTATACAACATTGTCTACATATTCAATCTATTTATTAATTTGAGAATTGGGGTAAGTTGCAACTAGCGAGGATTATCTATCGAGCAAAGTTTCAATTTTCAACCTTCGACACACGTCGACTTACGTCGCTTGGTACATTCGTTCTCTCATTAAATTATTATTTTGTCTTTATTTCATTTAGCACATTTAATTTCATTATCTTTAACTATTTATTAGCATAATTAAAATGAAAGGACTAAGAGGCGTGTTGGGTAAGGGTAAAGGGTCGCTTCTTCTAGTAGGGGTGGTAACAAGGGCAAAGTGGTACTTCTTCTAGTATTCTGTTCCATTATTCCTAGACAAGATGATTTTATAGATCCCGAAATGTTTCTGAAATACCATATGATCTTGACACAAATGATTATCCCGAAATTGAAGAAGATTTTAATTTAGATGACACTCTAGTTGATGATACACCTATTAATGAAGATGATGATACACCCACTAGTGAAATGCCTCCTATCCCCTACTATGAGACGCAGTCCCAAGAAACGACCATTAAAATCGGTTGTATGGAAATATTTTGTGAGGACGTAGCTAATCAAGTAATGTATGTAAAACTTGTAAAAATGTTTATTCTTTTAAATCGGACAAGGTCATGGTGGACGGGGTTTAGGAAGACACACATTTGCAAAAACACAAAGCCTTGCATGCCCAATACATGATTGAAAAAGCGGTGAACAAACGTCCTCTCAATCGGGACAAGGTTCACATACTACTGTCTGAGAAAGTACAGTGGTCAAATTAACCCTATGACGGGGAGTCAGAGGCCCTAAATATGATAAACATAAAGATAGGGAAGCACTAGCAAAATTAGTTCTTTGTGAGGGTTTGCCTTTTTCATTTCTGAATCTCTGGTTTTATTCATTATATTAGAGATATGTATAATCCTCGCTTATAAAGGTTTTCCTAGATCAACTGCTAAAAGAGATGTATTTAAATTTGCACATGAATATCAACAGTATTTACGTTATGCATTATATCATTTAAATTGCAAAGTTGCTTTAACTTCTGATATAGGTCGTAGTACTAACGCCATGATTATTTAACGGAACTCGTCATTAGATAGATTATAAATGGTCTATGCAAAACGTATTTTAGCATATAGATATATAGATAGTAGGCAATAATGGTGAGTTTATTTGAAAATATTTATTCAGTCGCCGATTATTACGGAATAACCGATAAAGTTATGAGTATTACATTAGATAATGCATCTTCTAACAATTCTGCTATTAGTATTTTAAGAAATGTTTTAACTCGTCTTTTCCAAAACATTTTCATATCAAATGTGCGTGCCATATTTATAACTTAGTTGTAAAGGATGGTCTTTCACTTTTTCAAGATATTCTTGAAAAATACAATTTGCTATACACTTTATTTTTAAAAATAATAGAATTCAACAAAGAAAAGAATATAAAAACTTGCCACGATTGTGGACTATCTTCTGAGAAAAATTCAGAAGTACCAACTAGGTGGAATTCTTTATATGACCAACTAGTTGTTGCTTATGACTATAGAAAACCTATTACTTTATTTTTAACGCCCATAATCAAAATCCAAATGATATGATTGTGGATCTTGATTGGGAGAAAATTAGAGAACTTATTGTATTTTTAGAAAATTTTCAACGAGCAACAAAAGAATTTTCTACTTTATATTATCCTACTATTTCAACTATGTTGTTTTATATAGCTATAATATTTTTACTTCTTAAAGAATATATGGAAAAACCTCGCTTATATCTTAGCCTATTAAAAAATGTTTATGAAATTAAAAAATATTTTATTCCTATTCCCTATTTATATTATTGGTCTTTGTATTAAACCCGACTATTAAAGTAGAGGGTTGTAAAAGTCTTATTGAAAATATATATACTGTATGGACGTACTACCACCTCCAACTCCCAAAAATTTAAATGTTGAACCACCTATCAACTAACGCTAGAAGAAGTGTTGAATAGCGTAGAAGATGAATGCAAAAAGTATATCGGCATTACCAAAGAAGAAAGTGCTAGTAACCAACCGACTTTTGTATCATCTTCTTCAACACAACCTAAAAACGACAAGCGCTTTACGTGGCTAGGCCTAATATTAATTCTATCAAAGCCTCGTAAATAAAATGTGCGTGGTAGCGATGCTAACCAAATTAGTGAGTTCGATGTTTTTGTTTTGCAGGTAATTTACCTTACCAAGCGATTATCAATGAAGAAGGAAAGGAAGACTTGTGAAATATTGGAGCGAATGAGAAGACATTTCCGACACTTTCAATGATGGCGAGATATTTTGAACATTCTGGCGTCATCGCTCGAAGCGCTTTTTCGCAGCGATTTCAAATAGAGAGCACATACACTCATTAGCCGGAGACACTGAGATGGCGGTACTATTCAGAGATTGGATACGAGCGGAGCGAAGGAGGCGCGATCAACCGAGATTAACGAAGAAGATGGCGACAACTACAACGACATTTTATCTCAAGGCATGAGTAGCGGCGTGGAACAATTTGATCAAGATATACCAATTCCAACCAAGAACCACAAGAAATTATAAAGAAATTAGAAAAATATTTTCAAATTGGTAATTTATTTCATTGCAATTTTTAAATTTTTCTATGTGTTTCACTCTTTTGCAATTTTTTTCAACAACAGTACACTACAATGTAATTTTGAATCTTGTATATTTGATATTTCAATGAAATTAATAATATAAAAGGCACAAAAACAGATTGAGATGTTTTTACACTATTCTTGTCTTTGTTTAATTATTTAGTTTATAACTTTATACTTTATACTTTATAGTTTATACTTTATAGTTTATAGTTTATAATTTATACTTTATAAATATATTATAAATTATAATACTATAAGTCTATAATATGACAAGTATATGTTATACTTAATGTTACTTTGTTAGTACTTAGTAATTTATTATTTTTAATTTAGTGAAAAATTAAAAAAAAAAAAAAACCCGCCAACCCGTCCCGTCCCCGACCAGGCCCCGACTGGGCCCCGACTTCTACCCAAGCGGGACGGGATCGGGGCGACATGGTATGGTCCCGCCCGACCCGACCCTCCAGTTCGCCCAGCCGACCCGCACTTTCTCACCCAGGCCGTCCGACCCCGCCAAACCCGATCCCGGTGGGCCCGTCCCGGCCCACTGGCCAGCCTTGGTTTTGATCCATTATTCACAAGACTTAAACCCAAGGTCCCTAAGGGTATTGTAAGGATATCTCAATAGAAAGATCTCGGAAAAACGGCGTTTTCACGTTAGTCGCAAGGCGAAAACCTAAGGAATTTTCATAGGTTTTGATTGGAAATTGAAGAGAAGTTGGTTGTGAACTTCTAGAGGCTTCAAATAGCGGATTGGAGCGTAAAGGAAAGGAGCTAAGAATTGCTAAGGAGCGACTTTGAATCTTGGATTTTTTAAGGGCTTGTAAAGGTATAAATCTTGTCGTTTTAGCAATTAAAGTTTACTTATTGTTGTAGCTATGGATATTAGCAAGCATGAGTTATATATTATGAAGTTTGATAAGTGTATTGGCTATTGGAACCCTAATCCGAAAACTAGCATGTTTAGCCTTAAGATTACAATTCAAGTTGATTATTAGTTTAAGTTGTCACATGTTATATTATGAAGGAATATTAGTTGTTAAGTTGTTTATGACTATATAACATGTTAGACCTAAGAACTTGGATTGAAAAAGAATTTGGAAAGGACTTGTGTTGTTGTATAAAGTTAGCCGAGAAATGACTTTTGGAGTATTAAACTACTTGGTATGAATTGTGGGGCGGAATTTTACACGTATTGTAACGCGTGTAATCCCCTTTGGTTGGTTGTTGTATTGAGCCTTAAATGTGGCGTGTTGGTTATTGAATTCGGCCTTGAAAAAGGTGGCAAAGTATGTAGAAACAAAGGAAGTGCTGCCCGATTTTCCGTAGAATAAGAGACCGTATACTTAGTATTATTCTACGTTAGAAACTATAAATTGATAGTCATGTTGTGACCATTATAGGTTGACACTTCTACGTGCGGCGTATTCGACTTAGCTTGTGGATTAAGCCGAAAATGTATGTGAACCATCTCCTCTTCTTCTAGCATGATTCCTTAAGATAAAGAAAGTATGTCCTACTCCTTAAATGATCCATTCCTTGGTTGTACTTGGATTGCCTAAAATAGAATTTGTTCTATATACTTCCTTGATTGTACTTTGATGTTTTAATTGTAAGTTGTTATAATTCATTTCCTTAGTGAAGTTTGGATTCTCAAAAGTGGAAGTATTTTACTTAAAGTACTTAGAGTCTTGAAAAAGAAGTGGTTCCAAATCTTTTGGCTAGTGCCTTAGTTCCAAAACCTAATGGTCGTTATAATGACTTTAGGGGAGTCAAATGAGTGATTTACTTAATTGTTTTAAAAGAGGAGAAATGACATGATTTAAGAGAAGTAACTTGTCTTAAAGGTGTGAGTTACTTGAGGTTTAAAAGTAGAAGAAACTTGATTTCTAAATATTAAGAGACTTGAAGTATTTTGAAAGTTAAGAAACTTGATTTGTAAGTATGTGATACTTGGTTTTAAAAGTATAAGTCTCTTGGATATAAAAGGAATGAATATGTCTAAAACCATAAAGGGTTATAACGACTTTATGGAAAGTTGGTTATAGCGGCTTTATGGAAGGTTAAGAAAGTTGTCTATTTTGATTAATGGGCATAAGTTGCCTAGATTGTGAAAATTTGAAGTTACTTGGTTTCAAGCTTTGAAATGAATTTTCTAAAAGTGTAGTAACTTACCTTAAAAAATAGACACGCCTTGATACTACGGGTGTTAGTATCTTGGGGTTTTACATAAAAAGAAGTCTTTTAAAAAGGATGTACGTACGTAGTACTTTGGCTTGTTAAATGAGAATTATTCTATTTGTGCCTTGATAAGTACTTTGGCTTGTTAAATGAGAATTATGCTATTTGTGCCTTGATAGTACTTTGGCTTGTTAAATGAGAACTATTCTATTTGCGCCTTGATAGTATTTTGGCTTGCTTGAATAAGTAATTCTCTTGGTTTATGTAAAAAGAAGGCATGGTAGTTATCTTGATTTATGCGAAAAAAAGGCATGGTAATTGTCTTGGTTTGTGTAAAGGCATGGTATTGTCTTGGTTTGTGTAAAAAGGAAAGACATGGTATTGTCTTGGTTTATGACAAAAAGAAAGGCATGGTAATTGTCTTGATTTGTCTAAAGGTGTCACGACCCAACCCGACGGGCCGCGAATAACGTCCTAATTGGACGTCATTACTGACTTGTCACTCTTAATCCATCTAATACAGAGATCTATAGAAATTTCGGCAGCACAACGCTGCTTTTACAATATTTCCCTAAAATGGACGCCGACAAGGCTGCCAAAACAACAACAAAACAACAGTCATAATAGGCTAGCCGACTAGGCTGCCACCAACCAACATCACGTGCACAAAGGCATAATCAAAATAAGCAAGCCGGCAAGGCTGCCACGAGATAATAACATCAAAACCTAAAACAAGGTACAAACGTCCAACCCACAACCGCATGCACTTAAGAGTGTAATATCGACATATGACGACATGACCCCGTCGTGCCCAAAATATGCATAAGTCCGAAAGATAAAGGTCTGACTAAAAAATAGCCGCTCGGAACAAAGGAGTTTCCAACCGTTGTCTGAAATCCTAGACGGAGGGTCACCTATTCAACACACGAACTGCGGGCATTTAACGCAACGAGTAAAGGGGGTCGACGTAAATAATATACCGAGTATATAACATAAAATATCAAAATCAATAACAATCGTACAAGTAAAGCAGAGTCATCAAATTTCATAAAACTGAGAATCTTGTCTGAAAATCATATCATGTATGCCGAATCATAAATCATCATGCTCATGTCTGTATAAAAAACTGTATAACATGTCTCGGCCCTCTATGGAGGGACTCGATGGAGTATGTGTCACAGGTAACGTGTCTCTACCTCTAGGAGGACTCGATGTAATATATATATATATATATATATATAACGTGTCTCTACTCTACAGTGAGGGACTCGATGAATGATGCATGTATGTGCACGAACATGACCTGGCCCGGGACTCAGTGGAGTGAAATAGTAACACTTAGCACGAGTAGATATCATGAGCAACTGTATGCAATTAAAATCATTATGTGACTCTCAATAAAATTATTACCATAAACTCTGTTACTGAAATCATAATCACTAGTAAATAATCATTTTTAAAACTGAACTGGTAGGAGTTAAGTACGTCCGCCGTACTTTCATAAAAATCATGTCAAAAGAAAGAAGGAAAGGTCTCACATACCTCTTAGACGAACTAATCAACTTGATATTAAGGTATGTCTCGTG
Source organism: Przewalskia tangutica (assembly GCA_029844215.1). Classification (NCBI taxonomy): domain Eukaryota; kingdom Viridiplantae; phylum Streptophyta; class Magnoliopsida; order Solanales; family Solanaceae; genus Przewalskia; species Przewalskia tangutica. The sequence goes on along the minus strand of CM056733.1, from coordinate 111,333,010 downwards.
TAGTACTTCAACCTATAATAAGGAATAACACGCTCGTCAATTTTGATTTTCTAATGTAAGTTATATGAATAACGACTCCCTTATTTCTATAAAAATTTGGGCAGCATTTCCTTTGTTTATGTGCGTATCCACAATTTTCCAACAACCCAAATCAGCCAGCAATTCAACTCCAACTAACAATCCAATTCAAACCAACAATCCAACCATTTCAATATGTAATCTAACTAAGCTCCATGTACCGCATATACGCCGTCATATAACCCCTTTCTCGTTACTTATGAAAGGCAATAATTTAAATCATCAAGGTGATTATCGTACCTATTTACCATATTCATTCAATACTTAAAATGTTACGACAATGTCTAAAAATATTTCATAATTCCTTTCTTGGTTTCTTAAATCTATTTCGTCTCGCGTCACCTTATATAACTAATTACATCACCAAGTACCAATGTTTCTTTCAATTGTTAACACACAATTAGTGACGATGTCAATAATAGAAACAACGATTATATGGCACCAAAACAGCCCGTAAAGGGTTGCACAATGTCCGAAAGTTATTCATGAGTTTTAGGCCATTTAACATGCAACCATTTACTCTTTCCTTAATAAATAATCCAACTTATTTTCCAACAACTCCATATAATGAACACATCTTAAATCTTCACAAGTTATTTCATTTTTAACACGCAATTAGTAATGGAATTTACAACACAACATACAAATCCAACGCATGCCCAAAATAATCCAATTTCGGTTCAACATCCAAATTCCATATGCATTGTCTAAATTCAAGATTTCTTCCTAACACAAGTCCATTACTTCAACTACAACAATATGCAACTTTGATTATAGCATAGAAAGAAGAATTTTCATACCTTAATTTAATCCCCAAAACAGTCCCGATTTTTAGCCACTGTTTCGTCAGCTGAACTTGTAACGTCGATAACTCTCTACTACAGTGTCCTATCTACTAGAGGTTTATTGTGTTGGAAACTAGACTCGACGAACTTTATTTTAGGCTTTTGAAACACCCAAAAACTCCTAATATGCTAGGAGATATTCCCTTCCAAATTTGACTAAAAATCTGTCCAGCAGTCCCGAAAATCTGCTCACTGTCCCAGCGAAAAATGCCATTGTTTTGGTCCTTTTCTTGCCCAATTCTTCATTTTTTTAACTCCAATTCAACATGCAACCATCTATGGTGTTACTACATCATTCCTACACAATTTGCATCCACAAATGTGTCCAAAAATTGGACAAAAATCGATACCTAGGGGCTGTTGGCAGTGGCCCGATTTGGCCACTGTTTTGGGTCAAGATTTGGCTTCTAATTGTGATGGATTAATCTAGTAAGAAGATTGCGATGTGACTTAAATTCTTGGCTATGGATAGTGAGATTTTCAGATTGGAATTGAGAGAAAAGATGAAGATTTGGGTGTTTAAGAATGAAAATAGAATTGAAATGAAAAAGGGTTTGGATATTAAATCCAAATCTGAAAATAGTTTTTAAAAATTACACTTTGGCCCTTAATAATCTTCTTTAGTCAAGACAATCCCCAAGTAATAAATCTTAATCCTACTCCTATTTATCTCAAACACCCGTTGCCTTAAATTCTTATCATCATATCTTCTATACGTCACTAATCCATGACGGAATATATATGTATATATAAACCATTATTATTAAAGAAATTTCTGGTGTCGTATTCGCCATTACCAATAATTAATCCGTATTAGCACGTAAAATATATTTAAATTCAAAAATTGAATCTTAATCCTTAATGACGTTCTTAATCAGTGTCTTAAACTTACGAGGTGTAACAAAAGGCATGGTTTTGCCTTGGTTTGCTTGCATATGAGTTACTCATATAGACATTCGTGCAAGTGTCATATCTCCACATCTCCGCGTCCCTCCATAAAGGGCCGGCAACTTGTTTCAAGGATACCATGGGTTAGTTCCCCATGGGGGTGAGTGGTACACACTCACGGCGGGTCGGTATTTGACTCGGGCGGGTTAAATTCCCGGATATATATAAGCCATGGATTAGCTATCCGTGATGCGAGTATCGTGTACCGATGACTCATTGCGGGTCCTCAAGACTTAAGCGGGTGAAATAGTCCCTTGCGGGTGAAATAGTCCTATGATAGGTTGCATTATAACACAGAGGGTGGTTGACCCTGGCACTGGCACGACCTTCATGTTTTGAAACGGTATTGATTTCATTAATGAAAGGGTGCAGTGTGGTTATGAATTAAAGTGGAACAATAATTCTCATTATTAAAGACATAACTTAAAAATATAAAAAGGATTGCATTACTCTCATGATTGTAAGGTTCAGTGTGCTTACTGATCTTATTATATCATGGACTGTCGGCAGTGAGGAAGGATTCCACGGGCATGATTGATATTATGGGCGTGAGACCCATGGTTATATTTGAGTAATAACTTTGAGGGCGTGCGTCTCTGACTTGATATGACTGCTTATGTATTGTGTACTGTAGGTTGGCTATCATACATGTCTCATGTTTTGTTAGACTGTTATGATTTCATTACAGTATTTACTGTTCACATACTTGGTACATTTTTCGTCGACCTCCTTTCGGGCCGCGTCACGCCGCAGGTTTAGGTACGCAGTTTGGTGATCTGCAGGTGTAGGACCCTGCTCAGAGTTTTTGGATAGCTCCATATGTTCTGGAGTTTATCATTTTGGTATAGATCCTTCAGTACAGGCTTTTGTACAGTTATGGGTACATCGGGGCCTTGTCCCGTCATAGTTCAGTAAAACTCTTAGAGGTCTGTATTCATATGTGTGATTGGACTCATGAACAGTGTAGTGTCTTTTGATTATGTATATTATATGGCAGCCTTGTCGGCTTGCCCTTGCACGTATGTTGGTTTAAAAAAAAAAGAGTTGTTATTTAAGTTCCGCGATTTACTTGTGTCAGTCAGGTAGAAGGGTGCCAGGTAGGGCACCAGTCACGGGCCCGGGGTTCGGGGCGTCACATGAAGGAGGATGAACGTTTCAACATGACACCCATCACCAGCTATGACACGAAAGATATTGTTGACTACAAATGAAATAGGGATTGAAAGAGTAAATATTCGCCCGCGAAAACTTTGTTGTCGAGATCTAAGTCTCATAGATTTATCTTCGACGGGATGCGAGTTCAATTTCACTCGCAGCAATACCTTCAGCAAGCTTGACAGGGCCCTCATTAACGCCCATTGGTTACATACGGGCTGGTATGGCAATGCACATTTCCGTCGCTCCGGGCCTTTTTCGGACCATACGCCGTGCATTGTCTCTATTTTGGTTCGTCCTAGAATGCACAATAGACCTTTCAAGTTCTTCAATATGTGGGCTACTCATGAACACTTTGCTAGAATTGTGACGAACGTTTGGGAGGATATTATCGATGGCAATGCTCAATTTCGTTTTTCCCTAAAGTTACTTTACCTCAAAGGACCCTTGAGACAGCTAAACGAGAAAGACTTCTCCCATATCTCGACGCGGGTCAAAAGGGCAAAGGAGGAGTTGGATATTGCTCAACAAGATGTCTTAAGCTACCCACATCTTGACCACTTACACACGAGGGTTTCCGAGCTTAGGCACAAGCCCATGGTTCTTATTGAAGCGGAAATGAGTTTCCTTAGACAGCTTGCCAAGTGTGAGCATCTAAAGCACAGTGATAGGTGCACTAAGTTCTTCCATGGTATGGTCAAACGTAACTTCAAAAGGAACTTTATTGCGGCCACTACCAAGAGTGATGGCTCTCTTACGAACTCCAGTGACCAAGTTGCGGCGGAATTCATTAATTACTATAAAGGGTTACTTGGAACTAGGGATGTTTGTGAGCCTATTGATGTTGGTGTCATATCTTCGGGAAATTGTCTCTCAGTTGAACAGGGGGATGACCTCATTAGAAATGTCACGGATGCTGAAATTAAAGGGGCATTATTCAGTATTGGATGACAAAGCCCCTGGTCCGGATGGCTACTCTTCGGGTTTCTTCAAGAAAGCTTGGAATATCGTTGGCAGGGAGTTTTGTGAAACAGTTAAAGAGTTCTTCACTTCTGGAAAGCTTCTCAGGCAGATCAACCACACTACCGTTGCCCTTATTCCTAAATCTACCCGCTGCCCAACGGTGGGCGACTACAGGCCTATTTCTTGCTGCAACATTATGTATAAGGTCATCACAAAGATCATTGCTTATCGACTGGTGACGGTTCTCGATGTCATCATTGATCCTGCTCAGACGGTTTTTGTCCAGAATAGAAGTATGTCTGACAACATACACCTTGCACAAGAGCTATTGAGGGGTTACAACCGTAAGAGGGTCTCTAGTAGATGCATGCTCAAAGTTGATTTCCGTAAGGCCTACGATTCTGTAAATTGGGAATTCCTCACGGCTATTTTGATTGGTTTGAATTTCCCAGAGAGACTTGTTGCTTGGATTATGGAATGCGTCTCCACGACCTCTTATTCGATTTCTATCAATGAGAGCTTACACAACCATTTTAAGGGCCGAAAGGGACTCAGACAGGGGGACCCCCTCTCCCCTACCTTATTTGTTATTTGCTTAGAATATCTCTCGAGGATCATCAACAAGAACACTCAGACTCCGGTTTTTCACTACCACCCCAAGTGCAAAAGCTTAAAGATCACACCTTGCTTTCGCCGATGACTTGCTACTTATGTCGAAAGGGGACACTACTTCCGTCTGGACCCTCATGGATCGCCCGTGCTTTCGCACTGCTCGTGGCTCGCCCAATGCACTCAAGTCCAGCTTATACACTACCGTATCACGGACCACGACCTTGCCGATATTAAGACATTACTAGCCGACATCGTGCTATACCTTTCCGCTATCTCGGCATTCCCCTTGCCGCGGAGAGGATGATACTGGTTCACTATGACCCTTTTGTGAACAAAATTGCAGGGTACAATGACTCATGGATGAGCGCTACTTTATCCTATGCGGGTAGGCTTGAACTCATCAAGTCTGTCCTCCAAGGTGTGAAATGTTTCTGGTTATCAATATTGTCGGTGCCTGTTGCGGTCTGTAAGAAAGTTTACGGATTATGTAGGACCTTCCTGTGGCGTTCTAACCACCCTCTTGTAGCATGGAAGGAGTGTACCATGCCAAAATCCGAGGGTGGCCTCGGATTCAGGGATCTCAAGGCCTGGAACCTAGCTTTGCTCGCCAAGTGTCTTTGGAATATCCATAAAAAAAAGGACACACTTTGGATTAAATGGATCAATAACAAGTATCTCAACAACAACAGCATTTGGACCTGGGTTGCTAAGAACGGCGACTCACCTTTGATCAAGCGGCTTCTGTTTATCCGTGACTTCATCCTTGAACGTGAGGGCTCTCACAATCAAGCGACTACTAACATGGCGGCATGGTATAATAGTAATCACAGTGCCTATGACTATTTCAGGTCACATGGGCAACAAATGATTTGGGTGAAGGATGTTTGGAGTTCTTGTATCACTCCAAAGCAGTCCTTCATTCTTTGGCTTTGTGCGAGGAGAAGATTACGGACGAAGGATATAATCACTTATATGGACATTGATAGAAGGTGCTCCCTTTGTGGTTATTCTGACGAGTCTATAGCTCACCTATTCTTCAGCTGCACGATCAGTAGTTATCTCTGGTCACGGGTCAAGACATGGCTTGGCATCAGGGCTATGACCACAATCGATAGCGCCTTGAAATATATCAAGAAAGAGGGGCGTAGCACTGGTTGGCAAGCTAAAGCTAAGTGGGCCGACCTGGTCACCACCATCTACCACATTTGGACTGAGAGGAACAGGATTATTTTTGACGGGTCGAGACTTGATAAAAAAGCTATTCTCTTTAGGATCAAGACCAGCGTCTACAAAATTTTGTTCGCATTATACCCCCTTTTCCTGGATAGATTTGTTTCCCTAGCCACAAACTAGGATATGGATGGCTGGCTGAACCTGTTGCATCGTCGAGACGTCGATGCACCTTTTGCAAATCTCCGATCGCTAACCCGCTGGATCACCGAGTCTCCGACCACCCGAATGTGGATCGGAGTCCTTTACGATCAGACCTAATGACTTCCCGACCGCGGGCAAGATGAAATAAGACGCGTCCGGATAAGAGTACTATGGCGATTACTCCCGCAAAGATAACGTGGCGATGCGGTCTTTACCCATGTCCGAATAGGTACTCTTCCCTTGATCGTGTGTTTATCCTATTTGGGTTTACCATGGCAAGGGTTTAAGGAGGCCCACGATTGCAACCTTATGCTCTACATAAGAGAATTGTCATAGTTTAGGACTCTTTTGTAGGATGCATCTCTCTTATGCTTAGCTTGGGCACTCACGACTACCCAACTTGTGGGTTAGCTTGAGCTTTTGTTACTGACGAGCCTAAATCTTGTGGTGACATGCCTAGCAGAGACGCACTAAATTTACATCGTCTGTACACCGTGGGCATGCCCGCAAAACATGTACATTCAGATGATTATTAATACACATTTACCTTTCCATAAAAAAAAAAGAAAAAAGAGGAAGACAACCGAATATTCCATACACTAAATTGTGTGGACAAAACCAACACTAAAAAATGGCCAAAGTTTGGGCGAGGACTAAAATTAGTGCACTTGCAAAAATGGGACTATTTTAGTGTTTCATGTGAACAAATAAGAATGACTTTGAGTCTTGGCACGAAGTTAAGGAATTATTTTGGGCTTTTTCTCTATATTTGTGCATAGTATATTTATAAAGTCATTTATTTTTGTGTTTATTATATAAAAATAACATTTTTCATTTTACTTTGCTTTTATTATCTAAAAAATTACTTGGACTGAATTTTAATATTTTCATATGAAAACTGAAAACAAATGACATTATAGCTGAGAGGTCTACTTTTATTGAAAATTTCCCCCCGTTTTCTTCGTATCTAATACAAACATTTACAATCAAATGGAGATAGTATTAATTTTCGTTTAATCTAGTTAATAAAAATAATCTCCAAAGTTGTAAAAAAGAAAAAAGTAAAGAACGAAGCTAAACCCAACCTCGTTAGATATGGGCTTTTAGTTTGAAATTGAAATCCTAGGAGATATATATTATTACAACAACTACTGTATCCCCGGTTTATGTTTCTACTTTGATTTTCGAATATTTACTCCACAAACAATTTGTTTCACCCCAATTACAGAGGATAATCCCTTCACCGCTCTGCTCTATTCACTACTCCTGCATTCTGGTTTGTCTTCTTCTTACTTTCTTTTAATTTTTATTCTAATTCTAGACTTAATTTGATACTATGTCTTTTTTTAATTCTTTAATTTTAAATTCCCCATTTTCTCTGTTTTCTTGTTTGCCAACTTGTTGAACCCTGGAAACCTAGGAATTGAACTGACACGTCAATTCTGCTTTGTTAGTTTATTACTTTTTCCTTTCCTCTTTTTTTTGCTTTGCTTTGGAAGAGCATGACATGTTTGGAGTGACTGACTTAGTTGTTTAACGTCACGGCGAGAATGACCGAAGTATGGAAGGGGGTACAATGATCTCTTTGTACAAGAATAAATGTGATATCCAGAGTTGCAACAACTATATGGTATCAAGCTGCTAAGTCACAGTATGAAAGTTTGGGAAAAAGTCGTGGAGATGAGGCTAAAAAGAGGCGTGTCTATTTCCGAGAACCAGTTTGATTCATGACGGGGCGTTCAACCACATAAGCAGTATAGGGAGAGGAAAAGAGACTTACATATGGTTTCCATCAACCTCAAGAAGACATACGACAAAGTTCCTAAGGAGGTTCTATGGAGATGTTTGGAGTTTAGAGGTGTACCTGTGGCGTACACTAGGGAGATCAAAGATATGTATGCTGGAGCCAAGACCAGGGTACAGATAGTGGGAGGAGAACTTTCTATTGATGATGAGGTTGTATCAGGGATCAACTTTTAGCCCATTCTTATTTTCCTTGATGATGGATGGACTGACGCGACAAATTCAAGAGGATGTGCCATGGTGTATGTTATTCGCAGACGACATTGTCCTGATTGATGAGACTCGCAGCGGAGTAAACGCTAAACTGGAGGTTTGGAGACAGACTCTGAAATCTAAAGGGTTCAGGCTGAGTAGGATTAAGACATGATACTTGGAGTGCAAGTTTAGTAACGGGAGTGACCTTGAGATAGACGTGGAGGTGAGGCTTGATACTCAGGTCATTCTAAAGAAAAGAAGGTTCAAGTACCTCGGGTCTATTATATAAGGGGATGAGAGATTGATGACGATGTCACACATCGTATTGGGGCATGGTGGATGAAATAGAGGCTCGCATATGGAGTCTTATGTGACAAAAACGTGCCACCAAAACTTAAAGGCAAGTTTATATGACGGTGGTTAGACCGACTATGTTGTATGTGGTGGAGTGTTGGCCAGTCAAGACGTCGCACATCCAAAAGATGAAAGTTGCGGAGATGAGGATGCTGAGATGGATGTGCGGGTATACAAGGAGGGATATGATTAGAAATGATGATATCCGGGACAGAGTGAGAGTGGCCTCGGTGGATGATAAGATGCGGGAAATGAGGTTGAGATGGTTTGGGCATGTGCAGAGGAGAGACACAAATACCCCAATGCGGAGGTGTGAGAGGTTGGCTATAGACGGGTTCAGGAGGGGTAGAGGTAGGCCGAAGAAGTATTGGTGAGATGTGATTAGACGGGATATGACGCAGGTGCAACTTACTGAGGACATGACCTTAGATAGGGGGTTGTGGAGGACACAAATTAGGGTAGAAGGGTAGTAGATAGTCGAGCGTAGTCCTACTTACGCTTGCAAACTGGTAGTTGTGTTAGTATTGTAGGCCCGCTTAGTCTATAGACACAATATTGCTTTATAGTCCCCTGTAGTTTGATTTCTGCTGCTATGTGTCCTTTATTGTACTTTGTTTAGCTTATTTATCTGCGCTAGTTACTGCTTACTTTTTCAGAATGTGCTATCATGACTTATTCGCTTTTGATACCAACATTTTCATAGAGCTTTAATTTTTTTCCTCACCGGGTCTGATCGTTTATCTTTTTGCTCTTGCTTTGATTTTGCTGTAGCTTTGCTTGTGCTTATGCTCTGTCTTGAGCCGAGTGTCTCTCGGAAACAACCGATCTACCTACCAAGGTAGAGGTAAGGTCTGCGTACACTCTACCCTCCCAGACCCCACGTTGTGGGATTTCACTGGGTATGTTGTTGTTGTAGGGAGAAATTATGTTATGATGTCTCTGATTAAATAAAAGTAATGCAATGTGGTAGCCTTTTTAAGGCTAAAGATCCAATCTCCTCTTAACTGCTAAGCCAACAGATTGACACCAGCCGTTTTTCGAAATTTCTAATGGTAGGATTTGTATGGGTGGTGTTCTAATTGAACTTTTAGTATTAAGTGGTGGTTCAATTATTAAGTTTCTGAAATAAATGGTGTTTTAATTTTTAAGCTTATGTGAAATCATGATTCCTTACAAATCAGACTTTTCAAATATTTATTATAGTTATGGAGTTGTTGTGTTAAATTGGCTTTTTGCTCAAATTTAAGAAATTTTGTTTGCTATTATTTGCATTAATAAGCCAGATATGGACACAATGTGTGTATGGGTATCATAGAATGAGCATGGAAAATATTAGAGTGTCAAACATTATATGGTGGACATGTACCGCAATCATGCTTTATGACAATTGGGTAGAGTTCTAAAATCATCTGAATTAGCACATAAATACACATATTATTCACTTGGTAGTGGCAAGTAAGAGTTACCTTACTTGGGTCGTCTTTGTACAGTGACAAGGTTTGATCATTCCTCCTTCTACAGCTTCTCTTACATCTATGTCAGCCATTATGAAACCTAAAGAGCTATTTGGTAAATGTATCTGTCTAAGGGGAAATATTCTGCTGCCAGAAATCCTCCCTATACGCAGTTGGAGACAGTTTTTTAAATCATGTTAGCTCTTTAGAAAGTACTTAGAAGGACTCACTTTTCAGGAGCTATCTCTTTTTGCTGCAGCTTGTAATTCCTAGCATCTACCGGATGCATTTATTAACAAAATCTTAATTACCTAATAAAACATGGTCGGGACTCGGGACACGCAACAGGCATCTCTAGAATGCAATTTGTCGATTAATCTAAAATGTTAAGAGAATGAGTGTAACATACTCGAATACTTATTTGACTTTGTGTCGACACATTCTTGTCCTCTTCTTCAACATGGATCTTATTACCGATAAAAGTGTTTCCTTTTTTTTTTTAATAGTTTGGCATCATTCTCATGCTTGTACTTCTGCCAGAAATCCTCCCTATACGCAGTTGGAGACAGTTTTTTAAATCATGTTAGCTCTTTAGAAAGTACTTAGAAGGACTCACTTTTCAGGAGCTATCTCTTTTTGCTGCAGCTTGTAATTCCTAGCATCTACCGGATGCATTTATTAACAAAATCTTAATTACCTAATAAAACATGGTCGGGACTCGGGACACGCAACAGGCATCTCTAGAATGCAATTTGTCGATTAATCTAAAATGTTAAGAGAATGAGTGTAACATACTCGAATACTTATTTGACTTTGTGTCGACACATTCTTTTCCTCTTCTTCAACATGGTTCTTATTACCGATAAAAGTGTTTCCTTTTTTTTTTTAATAGTTTGGCATCATTCTCATGCTTGTACTTCTGATATGACAGGATTTGTCCTACTAAATGATTAAGCCAGTCTATTTCTCCTTTATCTGCTCTTGTACTTATTTAGTGTTTTTTCTCTGTCAGAGAGTGCTTTCCTCTTAAGGGCCTGCTTGCGGTTTGCTAGTTGATGAATTCAATGGGGAGCACATTTAATACACAAATTTTGGTGGATAAGCTGGCAAAGCTCAATAGTTCACAGCAAAGCATTGAAAGTATCCTTCAACTTTTAGCTGCTAATTAGATAATCATTTGATCTTATTATATTTCCACTATCCAGTTTTAAACACGTACACTCTACCCTCTCCAGACCCCACATTGTGGGATTAATGTGGGGTCTTCACTGGGTATGTTGTTGTTGTTGTAGTTTTTCAGGAAACAAATTGATGGGACATGGAAATTAACTCCATGTTTGAAAACTAGGGAAAAAGGGAGAAACAAAGGAAATTAGAATGAACAAAATAGTAAGTTATTTTCTTCCCTTTGTTCGATTTGGTGGATAAGAAAAAAAGAGTGGACAAATATTGGACTTTCTTTCTCTTGAATTTGAATTTGTGGGTACAGTAGGAAAAAATATTTTTCTCTCATTTATTTCTTCAATAATTAGTCATTTAACAGATGCTTTCTTTTAATGGATTGTAATCCTCAACTCCAACTAGCTTTATCACATTGGTGTATTTTTCACATGAACAAAGCAAAACAAGTTGTTGAAACTTGGTCCCAGCAGTTCCATTGCTCACCACGTGAACAGAGATTGGCATTTCTTTACCTTGCAAATGACATTCTTCAGAATAGTAGGAGAAAGGGCTCAGAATTTGTTGGTGAATTTTGGAAGGTTCTCCCAGACGCTCTTCGTGATGTTATGGAAAATGGAAATGAGTTTGGAAGAAACGCTGCAATGCGGCTGGTATGTTTCTCTGGCTCCTTATTTATATCTCCACAATGTAGCCATAGGTGGTAAATGAGTTTGATGAGTTTTAGTTCACCTAGCTATGGGTAACATTTGGGATACATAGTTGTGAATGATTGGCCCCCACAACTTAGGGTCAGTCGTAAGAGCGCGTGATGTGTGCGTTAGGCGCACATCACGGGTTCGAAAGACAGAAGTTTGTTATTTAAATGGAGAAGGGTAGAGGAGCGGATCCACCATCCATTAAGTTTTGACCCGTGCGCCAGCTGACCCTCGGTGATTTCTCGGTTATCAAAAAGCAAAAAAAAAATGGTGAATGATTACACGAAACAGAAAGTTTCAACGCAATGTCTTGTGTTTGTTATCTTTGTGCAATAAGTTCAACTTAAGAATTTAGAACTTGATTTGAAAGGAAACAATGTAATTGGAGTATGATCAATATTGAAAGAATATAGTTATTGGGATGTACAACAGGCACTTCATGGTAAGAGTTTTGGGGTTGAAGACTTTGGAACAGATTATGAAGTTTGCGAGAAAACAATACTACTGTATGTGATATTGTTGAGTTCTGTGAGGGAAAATACTACTGTATGTAACATTGTTGAGTGAATTACTTGGATCCCTTCTCTAGGTGGAGAAATAGTTAAGACCTCTCTAGTTTAGTATTCTGTTTTATCTCAACTTAAATGTCTTGGCTTGACTTTGCCAGGTCATACAATAATAGAAATAATTACTGTTTATGTCTTGTTGAGGAAACATTTAAGAGAGGATATCATGCCCTTTTGGTTAATGATATAAAACAGGAAAAACTATATTTTGAAGAGTGAATTTTAAGTCCTTATAACTTATTATGTATATATGTACACTTGAAAATTTCCTTTATAGATGCAATGGTATTTTTGGAAGAACTTTCACTTTGAGATAGAAGAACTATGGTATTAGTGGATCTACTCAACCTTGTCTGTACGACTATTAAGTGACAATGAGGTCCAAAGTATTCATATGAATCAAATTTGTTTATTTTTGCCGTCCTAATTCCTCACCCTTCCTTTCCTCTATTAGCCCATATCATCCCTTCTGCATCCCACAAAAATGGTTTCAGTTTGCTTGTGCTTGAGCTTGAGGTGACATTCAGAAGAAAACTAGAATATGAGGTTGAAATGCGGAAAACGGTAGATTTTTTTTTCTACTTCAAATGTTGATTAATTTTCAACTTAAGGAATTACAGAACATCACAAGCATTATTGCAACCAACCTTTCATTGTGTTTGGTGTTCAACATAATTTTAATCCCAACATCTTTCCTCCACAACAGCCCCTTTCCACTTAACTCTCATCGTCACCCTAGCCCTCCGGCCACTCCCCAAACAATCTTGCCTCCCGCACTAGCTAACCACCCCATGCTCTGCTCATCTCCAACCTCATTTTGCCCTGTTCTCCAGACCAATTTCATTTGCTAATGTTCTGTTTCATTTTTCATTTTAATTTTGGTTCATTTAACTTTTTTTTGGTAGGTAATCAAGCTTTTTATGCTGGAAATTACAAAGTTCATAACAGAGCACTCTGCTCCTATGATCTTTTAAGAAACTGAGAAAGTCTAACATGCTATCCACATCATCTGTATTGTCCCTTTTATACCAAAAAACTAGAATAAAAATACATTTGTATTTTAAATCCGTGTATGCTCTGTATTTGTTCTCATAAAACCTTAAGTTTTTTTGCTTTCCATATAACCCTTCACTGGAATAATATACCATATTTTACTTCTCATTTTTCTTCCCAGTCCAGCAGAAATGTAGTTGTTCACTTTTTCCCAGCGTAACCGACCACTTCAAAAGTATTTTGGAATAGATACTTAGGCCACAAGACAATGCAGAAACTGGTGTTTGACTTCTTTCTCTCCCCTTCACACATGTAAATTTTGCTGTACAAAACCAGACTCTTTGCTGAGACTTTCGTTGAGTCACAACTGCTTCGTACGTGACCACCCTACAGTAGCAGGGTACTCTAAGAGGGCTTTACGTCTCTCAAGTTCCTTCAAGACTACCGAGTGTGCAAGCTAACATATGGTACACTGTATGTCCCATCTGCCTGTGGTGTCCATGCCAATAACTTTGAGTATCTGATAAACCTAGTGTCCCGATTGTAAACTTGTAACAGTGACCGATTGATCTTCTATAATTCCCCATCATTGCAATTTCTCCTAAAGCTTACATCCTCCACTATTTGTCTTGCAGACTTGCACTGAGTAACAGTTACCTCTTTGTTCTGCATAAAGCAGAGAAGTTTAGGGAACTGCTAATTTAGTGGGCAATGTCCCAACCATGCATCATGCTTTCGATGTTTACTTGCATCTCCCACTTTAATACAAGTCTTTCCAACAAATTCTTCCCAGAGTGCCTTGATATGTTTCCATAGACCAACACCATTAGAAGAGAGCACTGCAGTAGTACACTAAAATGTTCCCCTCCAAATTTTTCTTTAGCCACTAATTTACATAAAGCTTTATTGTTCTTACTATATTTCCATAACCATATGAAGAGAAGGTTTTGTTTGTGCAACCAGAAATTTCTAACTCCCGATCCCCTCCTTGCTTTTTTGGTAAAAATGATTCAATTGACAACATCAAAAGTTTTGTTCTCTTTATTCCCTCCCCATAGGAAAACTCTTCTAACCCTATCCTGCCCACTTTCCACATTTAGGAATAGGAAATAAAGACAATGTATGTGGAGAGGGTGAGTCCAATAGACTGTTAATCAGAACTAGTGTGCCACCATTAGAAGCAGTCAGACAGCTTTTTCTCAACATTATCTAGTATCTCTTGCCATATCTCTATCAACTTGTTCTTCACTCCAAGAGGAATACCTAGGTTATGCATCTAAATCTGAGCTTCCTGACAAATCTCTTCTTCAAGTTTTAAGATTCCCTAAGATTTCACCATACATGGTGTTCTGGTCAAGTAATAGGTAACGTACAATCAGTGAGCTTTTGTTGTCAAAGAAGGGAGTCTCATGTGTTTATCAAGAGGGAGGTGTATTTAGTTCCGCTATACTAGATTGTACATTTATTTGGGAGAGAAGCGATGATAGTACGATACCCCTTGTTAAGGAGAAGACAAAAGGTGTCACTCTAATGATGAAAACTTATGAATATTTCACATGATACCCACAACAAGGTAATAAGAGCTTAGAGCCTTGAAGCCTTAGAGTCAAAGATATGCAAGCCCATTATTGAAGTGGGTATGCAAGCTGTGGAATTAGAACACTTGGGCAGAAAACCTTAACTGAGTCATCCTATTTATTGTGTGATTGGGTTGTTTTTGTGGTTAAGAAGTGGGATGCAGTGAATTTGGGACGAACCTTCCTTTACTATAGACCTAGCTATATACAACAAAAATAACAACTAGAACTCAACTCCAAGCTAGTTGTGGTCGGCTATATAAATCCTCACTATCCGTTTCACTCAATTTGGACCCGTTTTCACTCCAATGATCAATAATTTGTGGTACTTTAATAATTATAGGTTTATACTTATTGTCATACAAATCTCCAAATAAACTAACTCTTAGGGCTCGTTTGGTATGAGGGATAAGGGATATTTAGTCCCGACATTAAGTTTAAGATGAGTTTATCCCATATTTGGTTGGGATAAAATCGTGGTATAACTAATCCCGGAATTAGTTATACCGGGATTGTAGTGTTATTTTTATCCCTGTGGGAGGGTGGGATAACTAATCCCGGGTTAACTTGTTCCCAACTAAACGACCCCTTAGTGTTTATTGAACCTAATGTAAGCTTACCATCTTGACTAGCTTTAATCACAACTAGTTGGTATCACCTATATGGATCTTATGCTTCCATTGTGTTTATTTTTCGGAAAATTTACATGGATTTTATAGATTTATAGGTCTTTTTGGACAACTTCCTTCCATGTGATTTCAGGTTTTATCAACCTTTTATTTTATAAGCTGCTGGTCAAGTCTTAGCCATGAATAAGCAGGAATATGGTCAATGCTTTCTGTTTCATATGGCATTGTCCCATTGGCGGACACACTGTAATCATGGTGGTGCAGTTGCACCACCGGATTTTTCATATATATTTTTTTAATACAAAACGACGTCGTTTTGTTGTCAATAGCCACAAAACGACGTCGTTTTGTACTGTACACACCAGAATTTCCAGTTTTTTTTTATATACAAAACGACGTCGATTTGTACTCTATCCACATTGCCTCGATTTTTTTTTGGCTACGCAAAAAAATATTACTTCGTATGTTTGCACCACCAGAAAATGTTGTCTGGATCCGCCACTGCATTGTCCTATCATATTCAGAGTCCTGCATGATTCTGTGCTAAATTTTACTAGTTCCATTTCTTTTTGGAGCAACATTTGTAAGAACAGTAGTTGTAGAAATAGAGTATGACTTACTGCTGTGGATCTAAGACTGTGGCTCGGTTGCTCCTTTCAAAGCAGTTATTGCCAGCAAAAAATGTGAGGAGTCGAAAGTAACACCTTTTTGTGCTGTATGATTGTTGGGTAGAGATGAAATAACAATTCTCAGTAGATTTATATGTTCTGGTGATTGTAGAAATAAAATTTAAGTTTTCCCTACATCACCTCTCCTACCCTTGAAATACTTGCGTTCAGAATGATAGTTTCTTCAGGATGCAATTGTTCGGATATGAGTTATACGTTGAATGTCCACCTGATAAACCACTTATTGAATTGTATCTTAGTTGACCTTGTTCTAGATCATATATGTTGATTCCAGCACTTAGCTAAACAACATTTTCAGGGTGATTCCTATTACATTTTCATCTTCAATAGCTTACAAATATATGGAGGACTGACAAGATGTTCTTGAACTTATGAAATGGACATGCACTGCGAGTCCTGTACTATGGTTATACCATCGTACTTCTTGTAGTCATGAGTTTTAACTTTTATTAGCCTCTTATTTTGTAAATTGACCTGAATAGCATGATTAAATTGGATGAGAAGTTGCTGTGATATCAATCTTTTATCCTAGGTAGAGTTTATTGATCTTTGTCCAGTCTGACTTGCATTGTGGAACTGACGTGGTGCCCATCTTAAGCTCCATCTAATTCTGATAACCACAGATCAGTATCTGGGATGAGAGAAAAGTCTTTGGTTCTCGAGGTCAGATTCTGAAGGAAGAGTTTGCTGGAAAGCATGTTGGGAATAGAAAGCATAGTGGAGGCAAAGTGGTAAGTCTCCCTTTTCATCCTGGTCTTTTGTTCCTGAATCTTGTTTAGCTGTTCATTCTTTTCTCTATATATTTGAAGATGATAGAATCTTCTCATTTCACTCTTCGCAGAGAAACTCAGCTGGAGATGCCCTTGACAAAATAGTTTCTAGCTATCAGATACTGTATGGTGGTCAAATTGATGAAGATGCGATATTGAGCAGATGTAAAAATGCCATTAGCTCTGTTGAGAAAATAGACAAGGAGATCGGGAGTGATTTAAATCCAGGTGCCCTTTCTTTTCCACTTGTAATGTGTGCCTAACATAGCTTGGCTTATCCACTTCCATGTTACAGTGGCCCACAAGAAACATTTTATTCCTTTCACCAGGGTTTCTCTAGTAGCCAGTCAATTATCTTCCAACTGAATCTACAATTCTGTTTGTTTAAATGAATAATTAATTTCTGGTCACTTACTTGGACCTCCTTTTAATTCCGCAAAACTTTTTTTTTATCAAGTAAAAGTATTTTCATTCATAAACATGGCCAAACTTGCCTTATACAAGGGGTACACCAAAAGGTTAAGACTCTACACAAGGATATGATTCTCTACTAACTCCCCCTAATCATCTATACAACTAGGAACTTTCTCTTTACACCAAAAGAAACTAAGAGAACGGACTCCTCATTTGAGAGAAACTTGACTCTACACCTTCAACAGAACTATCCACATTAAAGCAAGTGGAACCATGTTCCAAGCCCTTCGTCTACTCTTCCTTCTCCCGTATTTCCAACTGAACATCAAATCTTTCACCGTTTTTGGCACCGTCGCTCTAGTTTAAAGAAGATATGATAGTTTTCTGCTTAAATATTCAAATTGGATTGCTTTTAGCATTTTCTGTCCTTCGAGTGAACTTCCTGTGCCTAGCTTAAATCAAAGTAGAAAGAAGGGGCTTCCTTCTTTCAAGAGTGTGTGCATGTTTGTGATATTCTACTTTTTTATTTTTCGCTTTTCTTCATTTCTTGGGTTCCTTTCCTAAGTCATGTTTTTTTTCTTTCAGTTTCCCTTCTTCCAATTTCTTACTTTACCAATTAAAAACCTACATTCAATTGTTTTGCTCGCATATCTAGTTTCATACTGAAGCTAAATCAAAGTCTCAATTCATTAGTTTTGCTTCTATATCTGGTTTCATTGTGAAGCTAATTAAAAGCTCCATAGAGAAAAAAATCTTGAGATGGCCTATCAGGAAAGGAATGACAGACAAAACACTTCTTTGATTTCAGTATAAGGACTTAAACCTTCTCATTGAGAAAAACTTATCAGAAAAATATCTTCTCACGAGAGAAGTAAAACTTGAAAAATGTGCTTGAATATGTAATCTGACAGACACAGGTTGACACTCGAGCACCATGTGACAGACCGGAGGTTGTAGGTTGGATTGTTGAAATAGAATTGTAAAGAGGAGATTTTTTTTTTGTAACAATGGTGTTCGGCCAACTTGCGCGCACCTCGACTACTTCACCTGGTACCTGCTACTTCCCACTAGCACAGACACTGGGTAATTCTGCCCACCGAGGCTTAGGTAGATTGGAAGAAATAACCTAGTCTTTTGGCCTCTGCTGGAATTTAAACCCGAGATCGCATGGTTCTCTCTCCACTTCATTGACCACTAGCCTTAGGTGCTAGGAGGAGTTCTTGGTAGAATAAAAGATGATTTTACAGTGCGTATATCCACCCAAATTCAATATTATAATTGTTTCAAATATTGCAGGTTCTTTTTTAATAGAACTACATCTTAGCTAAACCTGTGGAAGCTGCTGGTTATTTTCTCTTAGTTTGCCTTTGATTTCATCCACCATCCGCGTTGCGAAGTTTGATAATGCTCCCTCGACCCAATTTATGCGTGCTAAACCTGTATCTTCTTTTTTATTCCATTTTAATTTTCTACTTATGCCTTCCTTCAACCTTTTTTTAAGTTGTGTACAAGGATAACGGGGACCAATTTTTTGCAGATACTTTCCTGTTCCTAGTTTCCAATGTCTTTCACTCTCGACTTTTATTCTAAAACAATAACGTATAAGTTGACTTGAGTCAACTTTATGCTTCCCGATAAGTGATCAAGGTTGAGTCAGAATGTGACTACTAACTGTTGGAAATTACCTGTTTTGGATTCTTATGTCAAAATTGTTCTGCTGGGAGCATCATATATGTAATGCTCATTATGACAAAATATCAAATGAAACTGAGAAATGTGTTATCAATTTTAGCTAAAAGTTATCAAGCACCTGTATCTTATTTTTTATGAGGACGGTGGTTGTTTAACACTTGCTTAGAGTCATACTACGTATAATCTTGTTGATAATAAAAGTGTGCTGCCTACCTTTTGCTGTTATGGTGACGGATTCAATTTCTCATCAACTTTGGGGAATTAAGGAAACTGTATGTGTTTTTATTATTATAGAGGAGGACATGATTGTGTCGGTCTTATTCTAAGTTGCTCGGACTCGGGTGCGGGTATCCGATACGGGTATGTATTCGAGTGTCGAATTTGGCAACATCTAAATTTTAAGATTCGGGGGTGCGTATTGGATACGGGTGCGGGAATTCGGCTAAGAAAATTCAAAATTATAAAAAACAGACTACGTCTTCGTTTTTCCTTCAAAAGGGAAAAATAAAGCCATTCAAGGCCTTCCAACAACTCTCCATCTATATCGCTGCTACTGTTTACCATCCGAACTCGGAACACGACCTCGATTCTTGGTTTCTGTGAAACACAAAGCAACAAAAATGAGACAAAAGTACTATAATATTGAAGGTGTGTCATTTTCCTTATCCGAAATCCGTTTTATCTTTAATTTTGAGAAATCAAAATCCCAATTTCTCCCCCAAATTTGTTGATGGACTCCGGTCAAAGTATCCGAAGTTGGTTGACCGTATCACATACGTATCCCCCGTATCGAGATGGAAACGGCACCAAAAATGGAGAGCCCGCGCAACTTATTTCTTATTTAAGAGAAAGGAAAAAGTTACTAAATACTTTATTCAAGTTGTGTTTCTTAGGTAAACGCATAGTGATTTTTTCTAGTAAGAGAAGCCGGTGCTCATGGGCATGGTTGAATGTAACACTTATAGGGCATTGTGGTAGCTGTTAATTATCTAATCCATATAATACCTTATTTTTCCTCTCTTGAATTGTAGTTTGATTTATGTTTCTTTTCATACTTGCTAATTTATCATGTTAGATTTTTTATCGACCTCCTCCCTTGCCCTTCAGGTCATCTTAATGGATCTCGTATATTGGATGAGCTCAAGGGGCAGCACTCAATATTGAAGGACTGTGTTGAGCAGCTAACAACTGTTGAATCATCCAGGGCAAACCTCATCTCTCATCTTAGAGAGGTCCTCCAGGAGCAGGTCAGTCATCCCATTTTGGTGTATTCAACATCTTTCAATCTCCCTGTTTGCTTTTGTGTTTTTGCTCTTGATTGAGTGGTTCCATTGGTTTCTCCTCAGGAATATAAGCTGGATCAAGTCCGTAATCAACTTCAGGTAGATAGCATGCGTATTTATTTCTGTTGAAATGATAGTCGTTTCCATATTCACGATACCTCTCCTATGGGTTGGCCTTTGGTCAGTTTTTGAGTTTGGTAACCGTTTGTGATGCCCCTCCGCTTTGATGTGTTATGACCTTTTTGGTGAAAATTTGATTGTGCTTTGTTATAGATGACATTATACCGGTTTCAAAGAGGGAATCAAATATAGTTGAGTAGACGAGGAGAGAGATGCTTCATGCTTGCTTACAGAGTTATTTTTCCTTTTTTGTTTGATAAGAAAAAGATTGTAAGAAGGAAAATCCTATCAGACGTACCAGCTTCCTATTCATCAAAAGTCAAAAGTGTAGAGAAGGAATAGCAAGTGATTTTCTTTTTTCTTTCAGTAAAGAAATGATACTTCTCGCATTAAGTACTGATACTGCAATCCTGCTACCTTTTATGGGTTACACTTGTGCCTAATTAAACAGTGTCTTTATATTCCATTACTTGGATTTTAGGCTGCTCAGTCCCACGCAGATCAGGCAGGAAGTATTTGCAGACAGTTACTGAATTGTGATGGGAATGGTCAAATCTTGGCCGAGCAGAATCGAAAGGAAGCTAGCACCTCCCAAGACCCCCACACGTTCATATCTGGAAATCTAGAACAATCTGCTCCAGTGATGTACACTCGACAGGTATCTTATGAAAAATCTGGCAACCTTGATGAAGATATGAAATCTGCAGCTGCTGCAGTGGCAGCAAAGCTCACTGCATCAACATCTTCAGCCCAGATGCTGACTTATGTCTTCTCATCCTTGGCGTCCGAGGGTCTCATAGGCAACTCAACTAAAGAATCTTCCCACGATAATCAACCGGAGAAAAAGATGAAGCTGGAAAATGACCTCTCTTCTTATGTCCCCCTTCACCCTCAGAATCCTCAAGAACCCCTCTCATTTTTCTCTCAGCCAAACTCAGTGCAACACAATCTCCCAAGCACTGCTCGGGAATCAACTCCAATTGAACCGCCTCCTCTACCATCATCACCTCCACCATTGCCACCCCTGCCTCCTATGCAGCCATATCCAGTATCTCAATGCATTCAGACATCTGGGCAGTTTGCTAGTTCAGCATTTGTTTTTGCAACAACCCAGCAATCTTCGACATTGCCTGCTTTTCCCCAAGTTGTGCCTCCAGTCAATGGGGTTTCTCCTTTTACGTCTCCCGCGACAATTGCTTATCAAGGGTATTCAACTGAGAGTAGTTTATATAGCCAGTCTTCATCCCTGCCAATGACACCCGTTACCCGTCAGTAGAATTGACAGTTTCCGGTGGTGTCTAGGATGGTTGGGTTGGTATTTTAGAGCTATACAATCATACTTAGCTTCTGTCACTTGAGTTTAGGGTTCTTGACAGCTTTTATTTAATTTTTTTAACTAGTCTGATGTACCCGATTAGGCTCTTCCCATTGTAACTATGTAACGTATATTGTGATTTTGTTTCTAGATTGGAGGTTGTTGGTGTTCATATAAAACTGACCTAGTATTGCACTAGAAAGAAGTGTATTTGAATATGTCTCAATAATTACAATGTCAACAACGTTTGGTCCTAGAGAGTTGGTCATTTGATAACACAATACTTAAAAAGAAAAATATTGTAAGCCAAAAAAGTAATGTCCAATTGCCAATGGTCATGGAAGCAATGAAGTGTACTTTGGCATCACTTCCTCACCCCAAATAATAATAATAATAATAAGAAAGTGATCCAAAGTGTTTGGTCTAGTGGCCATTTCATTAGGGTATTGCTGCTTGAGGTTTCGCGTTCGATTCCCTTGACCAGCGAGAGTGGAACTGTGTTCCCCCAAAAAATCTCTCAGCTAGTGGAAGGCCAAAGCGGTGTATACTAACCCGTAAGGTCAGTCGAGAGTGGGATTTTCTGGGGTATGGGGCCGTAATGCGGTGAAACCAGTCACTTTAAAAAGTTTACCCTACCTTAGTTTATCCAAAGTGTTTGGCCCAGTGGCCATTTTATTAGAGTATTACTGCTTGGGGTCTTGTGTTCGATTCGCTTGACCAGCGAGAGTGGAACTGTGTTCCTCAAAAAAATTCCTCAGCTAGTGGAAGGTCAAAGCGGTGTATACTAATCCGTAAGGTCAGCCGGAACTGGAATTTTCTGGGGTATGGAGTCGTAATGCGGTGGTACCAGTCACTTTAAAAAGTTTACCCTACCTTAATTTTATCCAAAGTGTTTGGCCTGGTGGTCAAACATGAGGGTACTGCTGGGGAGGTTCCGTGTTCGAGTCCTCTCTCAGCGAAGAATTGTTCCCGGGGCATATTCCAGAGGCAAATCCCCTATTTTTTTATGCATTTCATTCTCTATTTGGCCCGCTTCAAACAAAATGAGAAAAAATGGTCCGGATGGGCTCTTAGGCGCGCTGGCATGCGCAGTGTGGGTTCGATCCCCAACAATTACTTGTCTGGGTTGAGCCTTGTGTCATCGATCAGTTGTCCGCTCTCAAACCCTGACTAATGGATCACATCCCGCGATTTACTTTGGTTGATGATAGCGATAAGGGACCGAATCTATCATCTCCAGGACGTCTAGATAATACTAGTGAAATAGTCAGACGCAAGCCTGGATACCTGAATTATCAAAATAAAAATAAAAATAATAATAATAAGAAAGTGGACTAAAGCACGATGAGGGCAACAGTGACTTTCTAGTTTCTACTGCTTGCAATATGCAATATAGTTATTTTAGAAGAAGCAAACAGACAATGAGACAAACATTGGTGTCCTCGAGGTAAACAAGCAAGAATGATGACCGCACGTGACGGTCACCAAATATTACTCCCAATTGTTAATTGAACATTGAAATGGTGTAGACGATCCATTTTGAGTTGGCGACATGAAAAAAAGATGTAATGTATATTGATCAAGGCCAGCCCAAAATTGCCGAAAGTGAAGTATGAAGCTCTCGACCAAACTGACACAACTTTGGAGAAAACCATATATCGGGAGAAGGTAAAACAAAGAGTAAAAGTTGCAGTCAACGGGGAACAAAAGCTGATTAACGCCGCCGTCCTGCTGTTGGTACTAGAAAGTGTTGGAACTTGTGTGGATTAAAGAAGAAAAGATTAAAATCCATTTTTTGGAATGTTGGCCGAAGGACCGCGGTTCCTGATGAAAGGACCAACGTGTCTGCGCTCCAGTAAGTCACTGGAATTTTCGACGAATTAGCACCTAGGTGCCTTGTGGAGGCACCGGGGTACCTGGATGACAGTAAGTCACCGGAAAGAAAAATCGAATTAGCACCTAGGTGCCTTGTGGAGGCACCGCGGTGCCTTCGACGGGATTTTCCAGTTTTGAACCAAAAGTTGCATCTCTTCACATAGATTCATAACCTTTGGACTAATGACTGCATCTGGTCGAAATTCATGCTATATAAAGCATGTAGATCACTTGTTTAAGATATACAATACAATTAACAACATTTAATCTTCTGATTTAAGAATCAAATCATTGGATGATCATTATTGTTTCTTTTTCCTCTTCAAGAAAATTCTGAAGAACACATAAAGTAGATTCACCAGGAGTGGAGTTTTTGTGCTAGAACTATAGTTGTATTCTCAAGGCAGACGTCCGTTAAGCTGCAGCACAAGCGGGGGCGAATTTTTGTCTTAGGACACTGCGTCGAGCAGACCTCTATCTACAAACAAGTTAGTATGTGTTTATGCTTTTGCTGAACATTATTGTTATCGATTTCAATTTACTTGAGTTATTTATATATTATTGTGGTTTATACATTGAAGGTCTAGATTGACAATAACAATCTAAGACAAACAATTCTCAGAAAATTCATTTTTCTGATTGTGAAAAGCTTGCAAATTTTTCAGAGAATACACTTCTTGATTTGCAAAAGATGAATCAATCTGGATCGTCAATGGTGAAAAACCATGTGGAGAAACCCGAAAAATTCAAGGGTTCTGATTTCAAACACTGGCAACAAAAGATGTTTTATTTGACCACTCTTCATGTGACAAATGTATTGACTGATGAGGCTCCAACGACATTGCCGGAAGGAGAATGGGAGAATGCTCGTACTGATGTGGAGAGAGCCGAAATGCTGAAGGCTATTGAGACTTGGTGGAGCCAAGAGTTTCTTTGCAAGAACTACATTCTCAACGCCTTGGATAATACTCTCTATGATATATACTCCACGTTCAGTTCAGTACGAGAGTCATGACAGTCATTGGAGAACAAGTACAAAACTGAAGTTGTTTGTTCTAAGAAGTTCATCATCGGAAAGTTTCTGAACTTCAAGATGAGCGATGCAAAGCATGTTGTCAAGCAAGTGGAGGAACTCCAAGTCATTGTTCATGAACTAGAGGTTGAAGGTATGAGCCTTAACCCGAATTTCCTTGTTGGTGATATTATTGAAAAATTACCTCCTTCATGGAAGAATTTTAAGGTTTATTTGAAGCATCTAACGGAGGAAATGAATTTTGAGCAACTGGTTCTTAAAATTCGAGTTGAAGAGGATAACAGAAAAAATGAAAGGGCTGATGCTGTTTCATTGGAGCCTAATGCCAACATGGTTGAAGGCAATGCTTTTAAGTACCAATTTATTGGTGTTATTGCTGCACAAGCAAACATGGTTACAAATTCAACCGATTGGTGGATGGATACGGGTGCTATAAGGCATGTATGTTCTGAAAAGGGCATGTTTTCATCATACCAGGCCATCACGGATGGAGAACCACTGTTCGTGGGAAATGTCGTTGCTGTGAAGGTAGAAGGGAAAGGGAAGGTGACGTTGAGGTTCACTTCCGGGAATGATCTTGTGCTCACAAATGTGTAGCACGTGGCTGAAATTTGTAAGAATTTGATTTCTGGACCTGTTCTTAGTAACAAAGGCTTCAAAATTGTAATAGTATCTGACAAATTTGTATTCACCAAAGGTGGGGTGTATGTAGGAAATGGTTACCTCAGTGAGGGGCTCTTCAAACTAAGTGTTGTACCTACTCAGGATGTTGTCATTATTAATGAAAATGCAGGGGTTAACACTGCTTCAATGTATATGATTGATTCCACTTCTTTATGACATTCTCGATTAGGCCATGTAAATTATCATTCATTACAAAAAATGGTAAAGATAGGCATGTTGCCAAAATGTTCTATGAACAAAATGACTAAATGTGGGGTTTGCATAGAATCAAAATATGCAAGTCATCCTCATAAATTTGTTGTGAAATCAAATGAAGTACTTGGTTTAATTCATAGTGATTTGTGTGATTACCAAGCAACCCCCTCTCGTGGAGAAAAGAATTATTATATATCATTTATTGATGATTGCAGTAAATTTTGTTATGTATACTTAATACATACCAAAGATGAGACTTTGAACATGTTTAAAACATACAAAGCAGAAGTGAAAAACCAACTTGACAAAAGAATTAAGATTCTAAGGTCAGACCGAGGTGGTGAATATACGTCGAATGAGTTCAAAGAATTCTGTTCTACTCATGGTATAGTTCATCAAACCACTGCGCCATATACTCCACAATAAAATGGAGTTGCCGAATGAAAGAATAGAACATTGAAGAATATAATAAATTCAATGTTGATTAGTTCGGGTGCACCTCTTAGTCTATGGGGTGAGACATTAATTACTGCAAATATGATATTGAATAGAAATCCTTAAAAGAAAAATGATCAATCTCCATACGAATTATGGAATAGAAGATTACATATTTTCAAAAGGATGAAAGTGTGGGGTTGCCTAGCGAAAGTTCAAGTTCCTTTACCAAAGAGAACAAAACTTGGACAAAAAACGGTTGATTGCACATATATTGGTCATGCCAATAATAATGCAGCATATAAGTTTTTGGTGTATCATTCCGATGTTGAAGGTATCCACAAAAATACACTTATGGAATCTGCGGAAGCAGAATTCTTTGAGGAGATCTTTCCTTATAAAGACAAGGATAAAAGTGTTCCTAATAATAAGAAGAGGACACTGCCTCAAAATGAATCAAACCAAAATGATGATAATCTTACTTCATCGGTTCAAGAAGGAAATTCTGAACCAAGGAGAAGTAACGTGAAAAAGTGGCCAAAGATTTTGGACCAGACTTTATAACTTTTTTCGTTGAAGGAGAACCTCAAACGTAGTGAAAAAGTGGCCAAAGATTTTGGACCAGACTTTATGACCTTTTCCGTTGAAGGAGAACCTCAAACGTATAAGGCTACAATGGAATCATCCGAAACACCTTATTGGAAGGAGGCCATCCAAAGTGAAGTAGAATTCATTGTACAAAATTATACATGGATATTGTTTGATCTTCCTCCGGGACAAAAACCAATAGGCCATAAATGAATTTTTAAACGGAAGTTAAGACCTGATGGTACTATAGAGAAATACAAAGCTCGGATAGTAGCCAAAGAATTTCAATAAAAGAAAGGTGTGGATTTCTTTGATATATACTCACCAGTGACGAGAATTACATCTATAAGGACGCTAATTGCTATAGCAGCGATTCACAATTTGGAAATACACCAAATGGATGTGAAGACTGCATTCTTAAATGGTGAACTAGAAGAAGAAATATACATAGAACAACCCGAAGAATTTGTTGTAAAAGGTCAATAGCAGAAAGTCTGTAATTGGTTAAGTCGTTATATGGACTTAAACAAGCGCCAAAGCAATGACATGAGAAGTTGATAATACATTATTATCAAATGATTTTCAAATAAACGAATGTGACAAATGTGTCTACATTAAGGAATGTAAGAATGCATGTGTCATAATATGCTTATATGTGGATGATATGCTAATTATGGGAACGGATAAAAAATGTCATTAATCAAATCAAGAAGATGTTGCATGCCACTTTCGATATGAACGATACGGGAATAGCGGATGTCATTCTTGGTATTAGAATTCAAAGGAATTTTGAGGGTTATATACTAACTCAATCCCACTATGTCGAGAATGTCCTTAGAAAATTTGGACACTATGATGATAGACCGGTAGTTACGCCATTTGATTCCGCTTGTCATCTCAAGAAGAATGAAGGTGAAAGTGTGTCTCAATTGGAGTATACACAAGTTCTCGGAAGCTTGATGTACATAATGAATTGTACGAGACCGAATTTAGCATACACAGTGAGTCGACTTAGTCGATACTCACACAATCCTGAAAATGATCATTGGGTAGCGCTAATAAGGGCACCACGATATCTCAAGCATACAATGAACTATGAGTTGCATTATACAAAATATCCTCCCGTGTTAGAAGGATATTGTGATGCTAATTGGATTTCCAACCATTCAGAAAGTAAGTCCACAAGTGGGTATGTATTTACACTTGGTGGAGCGTCGGTATCATGAAAATCATCAAAGCAAACGGTAAATACGAGATCAACTATGAAAGCAGAGTTTGTAGCCTTGGATAAAGCTGCGAAGAGGCAGAATGACTAAGAAACTTCCTAAAAGGTATTCCGACGAAGCCAGTGACCGCCATTTGCATACATTGTGATAGTATGACTGCCCTGACGAGGGCAAAAAATCAAATATATAATGGCAAATCAAGGCACATAAGGCTACGTCATAATACAATACGAAGCTTGTTTAAGAATGGAATATGTAAAGTCAAAGGACAATATAACGGATCTTTTGACAAAAGGTCTTACACGAGAGCAAGTCGTATTTACATCGAGGGGAATAGGCTTAAAGCCAATACAATGAGTTGTGAACTGGTGGAAACCTAACCTATCATAATTGGAGATCCCATGATTTAGGTTCAATAGGCAAACTAGCTGGGGAAGACTCAAGGAGCATAAAACACACATGCTCATTCCTATGGTGTACTAGTGTGTTAATCCGTTGACGATAAAGGGCTGAACTTTTGTTCTTAATAATATTAATAGCCATTATGGTGGGATAGTACCGACTATTCTTGATTAATATTACCTATGTGAGATTGATGTGAGGTCGCATATGGAAGAACTGAGATGACTACGTTCTCTAGAAATTCTCATGAAGAAGGAGTTGTTCATGAACGAAACGAACACAACCGTAAGATTTGAAATATGTTGATATGATATGTGTGATACTTGTTGTCTCAGTTTACTACAAAACGTGAATAGTTCAAGGCACTTCGTCCACTACTTCACAAGTAGACTCGATAGGTATTCAGTACGAAAGGTTCAAGTCCAAAAGACACCTTTTTCGATGCATGTCATATCTCGTTTGACAGAAATAATTATAAGTTCCTTTTATCTTATTTTCTATCCACATGTGGGGTATTGTTGGATGTGTGAATAGAAAATGTGGGGTATTGTTGGAACTTGTGTGGATTGAAGAAGAAAACAAGTGATTAAAATCCATTTTTTGGAATTTTGGCCAAAGGACCGCGGTTCCTGACGAAAGGACCGAGGTGTCTGCGCTCCAGTAAGTCACTGGAATTTTCGACGAATTAGCACCTAGGTGCCTTGTGGAGGCACCACGGTGCCTTCGGCGGAATTTTTCAGTTTTGAATCAAAAGTTGCATCTCTTCACATAGAGTCATAACCTTTGGACTAATGGCTGCATCTGGTCGAAATTCATGCTATATAAAGCATGTAGATCACTTGTTTAAGATATACAATACAATTAACATCTAATCTTCTGATTTAAGAATCAAATCATTGGATGATCATTGTTGCTTCTTCTTCCTCTTCAAGAAAATTCTGAAGAACACATAAAGTAGATTCGTCAGGAGTGGAGTTCTTGTGCTAGAACTATCACTCAGATAGTTGTATCCTCAAGACAGACGTCCGTTAAACTGCAGCACAAGCGGGGGCGAATTTTTGTCTTAGGACACTGCGTCGAGCAGACCTCTATCTACAAATAAGTTAGTATGTGTTTATGCTTTTGCTGAACATTGTTGTTGTTGATTTCAATTTACTTGAGTTATTTGTATATTATTATGGTTTATACATTGAAGATCTAGATTGACAATAATAGGAAGTAAACAACTCACTCATTTTCTCCCATCCCTTCTCAATGTCCTGCATACTGCATTCATACCTTACATTTTCATCCCAGTTGATCACTGATTCCGTGTAAAAAAAAGGAAATTGGTATTGCAAAAACTGCAACAACTTTGTCTCCCCCTTTGTCCTACTACTAGATGGTTTGTGCCTGTGCAAGGCACGGGCCTATGTCCCCAAAAAAGTTCAACATTGAAAAAATATTTTCATACTAATTTTTATTAAGATCATCGAATCACTAAAAAGGGAAGCACTGTGTCAGATAGATCCAATAATTACAACATGTTAACACTCTATACTGTTTTCTTTGGAAATGGTACACGTGTTGTGTGGTACATTGCCCCGAACGTAGATTACTGGAGCAAGTGAAAGAAGGAAAAAATGAAAGAGAAACGGGGCTAAAACAAAGAGGTATTTGTTTCATAATAGGACCTAATGCTACTGCATGGATTGCTGCTGTTACACCTAAACCAAAATTACGGCCATCGTCCATCGACCCACTCTTATGAAGAAGTTAAATTAAATAGGCACTACTCTTTATCTGATATGATATCCTTAAGGGATTGTTTGGTTCGAAGGAAAATTATGATGAGATTAATAACGATGATATTATTTTTAGTCGATTGTTTAGTTTGTTGTATTAAAAATAATGTATATTACATAATTTTTAAATAGTAATATTCATATATTGTTATCGACATGATTTACCAATATTATTCGACCTAATACACCCTATCAAACGACCACTAAGGCTCTACTATATCCTAATGACCATCAGAAAATTACAGTACTCTCAAATTGCATTTTATGCTAAAATACAACAAAAACAGTTAACACTTCACTTAACATCACACCTCTCACTCTCTATAAATACCTGTAGTTACATGAATCAATCTCACTCACCACGAGGCCATATATCAAAGCTAACCGACTAATAAACTCGTCTTACACATCCTTCAGTCTATAGGCATTTCCCTCTCACAACTCAATAGATTAAAATGCACTATCAAACAGAATCTTGGAATGATTACGTAGCAGTGGAGGAAATAGAGAGAATGGCGTCAAGGAATGCAGTGGTGATATTCAGCACTAATACATGTTGTATGTGTCACGCCATCAAGAGGCTCTTGTGTGGTATGGGTGTCAACCCAACAGTTTATGAACTGGACCCAAGTTGGGAGCAGGCCTTGTTTAGTCTTCTTGGAAACTCCTCCTCCTCTTCTCTGCCTGTTGTCTTCATTGGTGGCAAGCTTGTTGGGTCGATGGACAATGTCATGGCAGCTCACATTAATGGCACATTAGTTCCTCTTTTGAAAGAGGCTGGTGCTCTCTGGCTTTAATCTTCTTATCTCTCTTTGAGGAAGTGGAGTTGTAGGATTCACTCATCTCTTTTTTTTTTCTTCTCACTATCAAAAAATTTGGAATTAATTATGAAGTTAATCGCTAATCCATTGCTAAATTCTCGATAGCCAACAGAAATGATTCGTCGCTAAATAGGATTAACGACGATTTTAGCTACAAAATATGTCCGTTGTCAATTCCTATTTTTTAGTAGCGTATTCTTTTTCACTTTTTAGGCGAGATCCTTTTTTTGTTAGCATAAAGTTAAGAGTCAGAAGAAATACTGTAATTTGCTCCCTCCACTGTGGCTCTGTTACTAAAGACAATTGAAGTGAAAAAGCAAACGTAGTTCCTCATTGTTATGTTCTCTCTCAGGCTTCAATTTAGTCATTATTCTTGATTGCTGGCACAAAAAAGAACACCTTAAATTGACTTCAGTACAAATAGCTAAGAGGTATT
Source organism: Przewalskia tangutica (assembly GCA_029844215.1). NCBI lineage: Eukaryota > Viridiplantae > Streptophyta > Magnoliopsida > Solanales > Solanaceae > Przewalskia > Przewalskia tangutica. Next base: position 111,301,825 of record CM056733.1, on the reverse strand, counting down.
GTACTTCTACCCCTTAATACTGAATTTAACAAAGTCCATTTCCAATGAATAATGATGCTCCTTTATCTTAGAAATAAAACTTTTAACGGTAAAATTTACCGCACCAACGGTTTACACCAAGCTAAAAGCAAATGAAGATAAGACATATATTTTGTATTTGCATTTTTTACTACTTAATTATAGTTAAGTGATATGCACTTATATTTTAATTTGTTAATTTTTAAGGTTAATTTTTAGTTTGTTGTAAATTTATTAATTTAAAATTGATTAATTAGTTAGGTATAAACACACAGTGTGATTATGAGAGTAAACAATTGCCCTTTTTTAACGGAAAAATGGTCATATTTGTCCTCAACGTTTAGAAAAAGGTTTGTATTTGCCTCCGTTAACGTTTGAGGTCAAATATGCCCTCTGTTAATTCAAACTTATTGTATTTGCCCTTATTTAAAAGATCCGCCACGCGTACGCCACGTGGAGGACACGTGACAAAGTGGGACCCACACCTTCACCCCAAAACTTTACCATTGTTGATCGTTTTTTGTAAATTCCGGCGAACTGAGGTACATTCGACGACAGTGGGTTACACCACTGTGACCACCGTCTCAAGGCGGTCATTTCCATACCTACGTCGTCCATCGTCTCTTCCATCTCGACCCGTCGACTATTTAAAACCCTAACTGCCGCCAATGCCTTATCGGCGAACTGAGGTCTAATCGACGGTTGTGAAGGTTACCAGCAGACTCGTCGTCCTCACACCGACATTTTGCACCCAACCACGACCTTCAATTCCAAGCCAATCGTCCGGTCGACCAAATAAAAAATTCCGACGGGTTTTTGGCTTTTTCCGGTCAGATGCGACATCAACGACGACAGAGGGTGGTACCGGTGTGTTAGCCTCATCATCCTCTTCAAGTTACACCCACTCCCGAAGCTCGGCTGTTTCAGTTTTCATTTTCGACGATTTTTCTGTTCAGCTGGCGGCGGTTATGGCGTCTCCGACGACTGGACAACCTCCGAACGAGGTGGTGCAATCCTTTACCGACCATTTCCAACTGCTAATCACCCACAATGCAACAAACAATTTTCTTTGGACTAAAATATTAACTTCCGGCAACCAGTGGCGGCAACGCCAGCAGTGGTAAAGTTTTGGGGTGAAGGTGTGGGTCCCACTTTGCCACGTGGCAGATATGTTAAATAAGGACAAATACAATAAGTTTGGACTAACGGAGGACATATTTGACTCCAAACGTTAACAAATGACAAATACAAACCTTTTTCTAAACGATGAGGACAAATACGACCCTTTTCCCTTTTTTTTAACTATATTGTCTTCCTCAAAAAGTCTGAGTTTACCCCTTTTTTAAAGTTTAAATTGAATTTGCATTAATTTTCTTAAATAAATATCATCGAAAATATATTGACATGTTCAAATTGGTATTTCTTGTGTTAGAATGCAAATAATCCACTTTTCACTTCTTTCAAAGACGATAACACTCATGAAAGGTACAAACAAATCTCATCCATAGATGAACAATAAAAAAAGAGTTAGGATGCAAAAAGGTCCAACTCAAATAACTTGTGGTCTTATTAAAATAAATCACAAGATAATTAGAAATTTCAAATACGCACTAAGCATAGTAATAATAATAATAAGTGAAAAAACGAAGAGAAAAAAGTGATTTACAGTAGCAACTAGTAACTGCTCCAGCCAGTCGTGGGCAACGTGGCGTACTCTCTACGTATATATATAATCCAAAAGCAACTGTTTTATATTTTTTGCTTGCTTGTACTAAATTTGGGGTCTAGGGTTTCCGTTTTACTAAATTCAATGCAATCAACCTCAAAATTAGTACTTCAAATCCATACTCGTTCATCACTGGTACATGTTTTTATATTGGTGGTAGCTTAGAGTCTGTGTTTGGGTTTAGGGGCTTTGATCGGAAAACAAGTTGAAATGCCGGAGGAGGACTTAATTGAACTGAAATTTCGGTTGTATGATGGATCAGATATTGGTCCTTTTCGATACTCACCTGCTTCCACCATAGCTATCCTCAAAGAGAGGATTGTCGCCGACTGGCCCAAAGGTTTTCTTTTCAATTTCCCTCCTTTTTATATACATGTTTCACCTTTCCCTCATTTTCAAATTAAGTCGTTTCCACTTTATTTAAGCTTATTACATCCTTTGCTATGCAATGTGCTTCTATTGGGTACCTGCATGTTTGACTTTTGTTAGATTATCTGACTTATAGCCACGATATAGAGTAACACTGTTCTGATAAGTTCTTAATGGAAATAGGCAAAGGTGGATTCACGTTGGGTGATTATGATGCTTTTTGATTTACCTTTAAGGTCTGGTTTGTTAGTTACAAAGCTTATTTTCAACTGCAAAAGTGCTAATGTTTGTTGCAAATGCCTAATTGTGACGTAACGATGGGAAGTATCTTTCCCCGAATTTTATTAAACCTGTCTAACGGGCCGAACCGGTAGCCCCTTACCGGGTTTAACCGGTTCCGGACCGGTTACCGGTCCGGTTCACCTGACTACCGGGCCAACCGGTCCGGTTCATTACCGGATTTCAGGTCAGCCCGGGTCTGGGTCTGAACCGGGCCTACTGGTCCGTTTTTTTTTTTTTAAATTTCTAGTATTTATTTTCTACAATATAAACTAAATTCAATTTAAATATGTAATATAATAATATAATATATAATATAGTTTTATATATTAAAATTGAAACTTTAAAGTTAACTTTCTATTTCTATGAAGCACGGACACCTCATCGGACACGAAACGCCTCGGACACGTGTCCGAGACGTTTCCGAGTGGGCCCAGCAAAAAAAAAAAAATCAGACACGGGAGGGGGCGGGGGACACGGCAGGGACACGCGGGGGACACGGGAAAGGGGGACACGTGTCCAGGACGTGTTCGAGTGGGCCCAGCCAGAAAAAAAGAAAAATTTAATCCGCCACGGGTGGGACACGAACGGGACACGGGACTTAAAAAAAGGGTAAAAACTAAAAACCCTAAATTGAATTCGCGAATTTCAGTTTCAGAAATCAAAAGTTGCGACCTACGAATCGCGAATTTCAGAAATCAAAACATACCACAATCAGGAAGTTTGTTGTTTTCCGAAATTGGAAGAGAGGAGAAGAGGCGGTCATGCATTGCAAATTCTGGATTTTCTTTTTTGGTTTTAGGTTTTGTTTTGTTAGGGGGAAATGCTGATGGGCTAGGAAAATTATTTGGGCTTGGGGGATGTTCTGGACGAATTAAAAGGGGAAGTTGGGCCTTGCGGGTTTTGAGCTAGGGAATTAAATGGTTTGGGTAGAGTTTTAGGTGATTAATAAATGATATTTTGGTTATTTGGTATATAACAAATTTGAATTAAATTTATAATTTATTTATGAATGTGAAGCTTTAATAATATTAATTTTAGTATTTTATATATTATATATTATATATTATATATTATATATTATATATTATATATTATATATTATATATTATATATATATAAAAATATTTTTTAATTTATTTTTACAGCCGTGTCCCTGCCGTGTCGTGTCCGTGTCCGTGTCCGTGTCCTGTCGGACACCTCTCACGTGTCCGTGTCCGTGTCCTGTCGGACACCTCTCACGTGTCCGTGTCCGTGTCCGTGTCCTGTCGGACACCTCTCACGTGTCCGTGTCCGTGTCCGTGCTACATAGTTCTATTTTATAGTTTATAACTTTTTACTTTATACTTTATAACTTTATACTTTATCTTTATTTTATATAGTTTATAACTTAATATTGTAATTATACTTTTATTAATTTATTAGATTAGTAGATATAAGTTAACAAATAAGTAATAACAAATTAACAACTAAATAGATAGTAAAATTAAAACTAATGATAAGAGGTAAACTTTTGAACTTTCATAATGTTAATAAGAGTACATAATGAAGTAATAATAATTTTATTTACATATTATGCATCCTTCTTGCAAGTTCTTCGTAATCTATAGGTTGATTGAATTGGTTATGCTCCATAGCCTCTAAATCTGGAGTATTAATTCCAGTCCCGCCTCCGCTCCAGCCTTCCAAAATATTGCCTATTTCTTCATCTTCTGGAGAATTAACGTCTACACATCCTTGATTTCTTCTCTCTGATCTGATCTAATCCCTTAAGCAGACTAACACTTCTAATGTGCTTCCACCCAATGAGTGACGTGTGTCTCCTATTTGATCTCGTGCTTGGGTAAATGCACTTTCGAAGCCCGCTGAGATCGACACATTAAGAACATCTCGTGCCATCGCTGCAAGTACCGGGAATTGCCTTTTGTTATCCTGCCACCATTGTAAAGGGTCAAAACTTTTCTTCGGCTCCGCTGGCTTTTGCAAATAAAATTGCATCTCATCGCAAGATCGACTTGTGGTTGCTTGTGTTGTAAAAGTGCTCCATATGTCTAAAGATTCTTCATCGTCATCTTCATTGAATCCTGAAAGTGTAGACACAGAAGCAGAACTAGAAGGAATATTAGTAGCAGAATTGTTGTTATCATGTAATGTAACATAATATTCATATAATGTAGTTAAATTAGTATCAAGTTTACTTATGCAATCAAATGAAGACGGAGTTTCTGTTGCACCTACTTCCATATAAGTATATAAACTACATATTAAATTATGACAATCTACTTTTTAATAGAAGGATTTAAGACTGCACCAATACAATAAATATCAGGAATAGGGAAAAAATATTTTTGAAAATTTTCAAACATAAGTGTAACTGCATCTTTATATTTCACATTTGATTTTAAACCATAAAGTAAAAATGAAATTTCAGCTATATGAGCTAAAGCATTACAAACTGTTGGGTAATAAGATCCTGAAAATTCAACAGTAGCAGTGTAAAATTTACGTAGAAATTTTAAAAGTTCACCAATTGATTTTCAATGTTCGTCGGTTAACATATACACCACGTTCTTACCATGCGCATTTGCAACATGTGTTATGAGGTCTTTATACTTATAACATTCTTTTAACAATAAATAAATATAATTCCACCGTGTAATAATCTCCTCTGGCATGAATTTAGGTCTCAAATTAAATTGTTTACATTTTTTTTAAAATTCTATAATTCTATTTTTCCTATTATTACCCCGAATAACTCCAACAACTCTTTTGACAAGTTTTATTTCAGGTGAAAATAAATCAAAACCACTTTTAACAATTAAATTATAAATATGACAAGCACAACGAACATGAAATATATGAGGAAGTGGTGGTTGTACTTCCGCTTTTAAAAGATCTCTGACGATATTATTAGATGCATTATCGAATGATACACAAAGTATTTTATTATAAAGATTATATTTTTGGGCATAAGAACAAATAGTTTCGCTTATATATTTTCCAGTATGACTTTGATCCTCGTCATACGCAAAAACAATAATACGTTTTTTCATTCTAAATTTTTCATCAATCCATTGACAAGTAATTGTATTTATCATAACCGTTTAAAGCATGTCCAATGTCTGAAGTAAAACTAACTAGACATGGAAGGTTAGCAAACAAATATTGCAAAAAAATAACATAATCATTATGAAGTTTAAAAATATCGGCTCTAGTAGTACTACGAGGAACACCTTTAAAAAAAGGATTATATACTCTTTGAATATATGTAATTAAATATGAAGAAGAAGCAAAAGAAAAAGGTAAACAACCTCCGACAATCATTTTTGCTAATTCAATGCGATCCTCTTTTGGATCGTACTTAGCCACCCCCAGTTAATGGATTAAGTTGTTGTTGACCGGGTTCTAAATCAGAGACAACATTTCATTGTGTCGTATGATCATTTTTTATATGTCTACCTATAGTGCCCGTCACCCCCCCGTCCGTCTTATGTTTATAAGTTCTCCCACAAATATTACATCTAACTCTATCAGTGTCCACAACTTTATCATAAAAGAGTCACACTTTACTCCTTTTTTTTCTTACTTATGGTTCTGGTAAAGGAGGTTTAGGACTACCACTAGCAGTACCAACATTGACAGAAGGAACACTAGTAGGTGTAGGAGATTCATTTTCTTCAAGTTCAACAATATTATCTAATTAAACGTTATCATATTAATTATCTTCTATTCCAAAATCTTCTTGCATTTGATCATAATCTATATTTTGATTAGATGATGAAGAACCTATAGATTTTTTACCCCTTGAACTAGATTTACGGCGTAGTCCCGATAAATTTGCCCTTATCGAAGACATTATAAAATATTTAAATAATCAACAAATAAATATGACAATTTAATAAAATAATTAGAGAATGAAACGAGTGTACCAAACTTCGGGATTCAGAATTCAATTGAAACTCGAAGCTCGAAGTCTTGCGTCTTGCTACTTTGAATTTGAAAACTAATAATAATAATAACTTGAAAATTGATAATAAAGATAATTAAGAGAGTATGAGAAATTGAGAATAAGAGAATTGAGAGAATTGTTGTGTGATAAAAATGAAAAAAATGTAGAGAATTTATAGATTTTTTAAAGGGTAAAAATGTAATTAAAAATAATAATAAACAAAACGAAAAAAAAAACGAAAAAACGGTCGAAATGACCGTTGGCACCCCCCCCCCCCCCAAACGGTTTTTTTTTTAATTTTTTGTGTTACCGGTCCGGTCCGGACCGGTTAACCGGTAACGTAACCGGTTTCCGTTACCGGGTCTAACCGGTCCGGGCCTTACCGGGTTTTAACATAACCCGTGCGGGTTGGGGGCCAACCCAACCCCCAACCCGGTAAGCCCTTAACGGTCCGGTCCGGACCGGATTTTCTACCGGGTCAACCGGTTCCGGGTCAACCCGGACCGTTAGACAGGTTTAAATTTTATGAGGCAACAACTGTAGGGAGGTTTTCTCTTTTAAATAAAATGTAATGAGGTATTACTTTGTCTGGACCTCAATTGTTTAAGATGACTCATCTTTTCATCTATCTGTATTTCTAATGTTTGTCCAGTCTTAAAGTGCTGCTTATTCCAACTTTTTTAGGGGTATGTGGGCCATCGGCCCACACGATATTAACTCAATTTTTTTATGGGTCGTCGTCCAATTTTATGAATCTTCACCATGTCCTTGCTGTACTTTTACATAAAGGAATTGCATGCTATCACTGGGTACAAGACTCTTAGGCCGCATTTATTAGGTCTTACTTTTACTTCAAAACTTTTACTATCTTGAGGGTTTCTCCATATTTCCAACTTTGAGTCGACTCCCTTGCTTGTTTAGTCATTTAACACAACATCAAATGCAATTTCATGTACTGTAGAATCTCATGCTATATATATCCATAACTAGGGCAAACAAGTAGCTGATGCATATGCCTCCCAATCTCCCATAAACCCACATCATCTGTGCCATAGAACCTCATCCAGTATGCTCTTAGTTAAGTCATTCTTATAAGACAGAGATTCTTGCACTTATGATTGCTCACGTACATATGATCTATGGCAAAATCACATGAAGGGAATGCATTCATACATGCTGCTACTACAGTAACATATTCTAGTGTTTCGATAATTTAAACATAACCAACCTACGATTCATGTTATAAAAATACGCAGGGGATAATTTTATTATCCATCTTTAAGATCAAAATCACCACCATCACTGGAGTGACTCACCTTTGATCTTATGTGACCAACGACATTCATAATTGCATGATTGATGGCGTCTTACAAGAAAAGTTGGGTATGTATGCAAATTGTTAATTCTCAGAAAGTACTGAATTCTACAAGTGTATATCCACTCATGAAATGCATACGATTGGAGGCTTGTACTGAAACATATCCGAAGATACTTATGGAAGTGTTGCTAAGTATTTGTTGAGAGTACCGAGACATATGAAAAGAGTAGTTGTAAAAGGGGACTTGATATCTACAATCTTGAGGTAATGACACCAAATCAGAGATCACTCTTATCAAAGATTGACAAGCATTTTGATCATACTCGTTTAGCCTAGGAAAGCTTGAAGAAGCACCCATGGACCTTAGGAGTTCTTGGTATAGGGTGAGTGCATTGTCGTCAAAGGCTTGGAGCTTACAAAAGCACCAAGGTCTATTGGTTCTTTGCTAAGCAAAATCAAAGCACATTGCTCAGTGAAAATAAGTGCTGACCAAGAAAAAAATCAATCAATATATATCTAATGCCAGGAAAAATGACTCTAAATATGAAAAATAATAGAGGAAAAAATACAATATTAAGATATGTCAAAAGATGTTTAAATACCGTAGAGAAAGTCTAAGTGAATCTTCTGATGAGGGCCTGGACAAAAACGTCCTTCCCCTCCTGCACACTCAATAGCAAAAGAAAAGATAAAAGATCAGCCAAAAGTTAAAGCTCTCTGGATTAGCTATAGGTAAAGTTCTTCTAGAGCCAAAGTCAGGGACACATGCCGATGCTCCTTCAGAATTAGAAGAGACAATTATATGTTTCTATACTTAATGACCGAACCTTCAATATGTCTTATTTTCAATCCTACCAAACAGGGGGTAAATCATAGACCAATATTTTCAAATTATAAACCTATATTGCTGCCATGTGACCAGGTCATGAGTTCAAGCCGTGGAAACAACCTCTTGCAGAAATGCAAGGTAAGACTGCTTACAATAGACCCTTGTACGACCCTTCCCCGAACCCTGCGCATAGCGGGAGCTTAGTGCACCGGGCTGCTCTTTTTTTTTATAAACCTATATTGGTAGAGGTGATTTAGTTTTGAACCTGGAAAAAACCTCATTCATGTTTGTTTTATGCCGTGCAAGAATGTGAATAGACATCTGAACTTTGACATCTTCCTCTCATGTCATGCTTTGTTGCTTTCCCGCGGTCCATTTTCTGTGAAAAGGGGTTCTTGATCAAATCGGCTTTACTGTACGTTTTTCCCTTAGGCTATGTTTTGCTAAGATTCAGCTGCTTTTGCTGCAGATAAAAAAGTTGCACCCAAGGCGGCAAATGATGTAAAATTGATATGTGCTGGCAAAATTTTGGAAAACAGCAGGACTGTTGGTCAATGCAAGACGCCTTTCGGTGAGCTACCAAACGGTGTAATTACCATGCATGCTGTTGTACAACCATCTTTAGCTAAACCAAAGTCAGGTAGGTTCCCCTTACTACCACAATATGTTGTCATTCTGTCTGTATCTTCTTGTTGTAAGCAACAGTGTTACACGTGCAAGCCTTATGTATGACATAGAGTGCATCTGTTCTTAACATAGTTATGCTGGAGATGTTGATTGTTTCTGCCAAGATTTTTTGAAGGCTGCCATTTCTCCTAAGGAAAGAGTATAAGATGTTCAGATATTGTTTAGTTGTATTATTTCACGTGTGGTACGGAGAAATGTGTATATTTATGAGAAGAAAGGAGGTTGCGAAGATTTGACATTTCTGTGATCCCATCTCTTTCTTCTACTTTGAACATTATACTTGTCAATCGGTTCAATTAACTTTATGTCATCTAAATTAGCAATTATCCTTCACGTATAAGAAGGGTGTGGGCTGGAATATGAAAATCACTAGGTAATTTCTTTCCATCCGTTTAAACTTTGGTGGATAGATTTACCCAGGTGGTGAGAGATAGTAGGTACTACTGAAATTAGTCAAAGGTGCACGCAAGTTGGCTAGGGTACCACTGTTATAAAAAAAAGATAGATACATCATACAAGTATAACACTTATTTAGGTATGTCTATAAAGATGTAAGACATGGTGGATTTTTGCATTTTGTTTGTTGGATATAAAGATGGATAATTCCTCTTTATGAATTGGGTTAATTGATTTACTTTTGTAAGAAAAACTATAGTCAAGTGTGGAAAATATGGTGGGGAGTTGAGGTTGAAATGAATGACCTAGAGACAGGGAAATGTAATGTGAAGCTAATCTTCCAATACATAAAATTGAGGAAGTTGCGAAAAGGTGAGCATCTCTTAACCAATTAAATGATGAAGTTACTGTTTTTCGAATTGTAGGAAATAGGCAACCGAACATCAAAGCAAAGATATTTCCTAACTTGTTCCTACTTTGTATATCAGCATAAAGAAGATCTTTTTATGGAATTGGATCACTGAAGAATGAATGAATGCATAACTATATTAGTATTTTACTGCAGTTCTGTTTGAATAACAGTAACTTGGGATGTTAACATATGCTGGAGTATTATGTGAGTGAAATTAGCTTTATCATAGATCAGCATGAATGTGCTCTAGGTGGGATTAACAACTCAAGGTAGGAGCTTATAATTACACTAGCTTTTAACATGTATTTCAATCTGGATATATTCTGCGATAACTCAGCACTTGTTTCATGGTGTAGAAACGCCTTAATTATTCTTTTTCATTTTTTGTCTGCTTTTTTTCTTATCAATATCTTTTTACCTCGATATGGTATATGCTATATGCAAAGGATATTATATTAATTGATGAAAGTAGAGAAAGTGTCAACCAAAAGCTATGCTGTAGAGAGTAGTGGTTATAAGATAAGTAGAAGAAAGACGAAATATATGCACTGCAAGTTTAGGCCACATAAGAAGAGTGAAGTTGAAGTGAGGTTAGACATGATTGCAGTGCTTAACTGCAAATAATTCGAATATCTGGGTTGATGTGTTCCAAGAAGATGGTATGATAGATGAAAGATGTTACACAGAGAATTGAACTAGGATGCTCTTATAAGGAAAAATTAAAATAGGATGGTTGAAGGAGTGAAAAAGTATTACTAGAACCAACTTGAAAAGCAAGTTCCACAGAACAATTGTAAAGCCAGATTAGAAAATGTTTCTTATCAGGTTCGTAATAGAAATGTTAAGACGAGTGTTAGAAATGATCACATTCGACATGAGACGCAGGTGACACACTTGGAGAATAAAATGAGAAGAAGTCGCTTGAGTGAATTTAATAATGTCCTATCCCGAGTCCCTGATTTACTGGTCAGTGGTCACTGACTAAAAGTATTTAGAATAGATGAAGTAGACCTAAAATCATGTAGAAGAAAGTTATCTTGAACTAATATCTTTCAGAATTCATGTAGACCGTGCAAATTATGGCACAATAGAAGGAAAAGATCCACGTACGTGCTCCAATTAATTGTGATTACGGTCTTTTACACCAGTAGACAATGTACTTGAGAACTTCTAATCTTAGAGAATCTAAATCTTGAAATATTGGATAGATGAGGGTCTAAATGGGAATGATATGGTTAGCGAGGATCCATATAGGTCGGGATTGAGGCGCAATTGGTGATGTTGTATCTTTTTCACCTGGTCTATTTTGATTTGTGTTTCTCTATTGTTATTCAACTTCTTGACCTGCAAGTAGTGCTACTTTTTCTTTTCTTTTCGCTGAATTACCTGAAGATCTGTGAATTACTAAATTACAACTGTGTGCATAATTTCGTTTTGCAACAATTGAAATAATCTTGCATTTTATAGTGCGTGACCTGAGATAACCACAGACTCTCAACTTGTAGGGCAACTAATGAATGTGGAATTTCTAAGTTCTTAGGAGTTTTGTTCCACTTGTTGAAGTTGCAAATACTCTAAACTGGAATATTTTTATCAATGCGTTTATAATTGTTCAATGTCAATGTGCTTTATCTTGAACCTTAAGAGAGAGCTGTGTATTTGAAGATGGCGAAGCCGCCTATTTCTTAGGGAAAAGGGAGCTCCATCCTCCCAACTCCTGTCCATACTACATTATGTTCCCTACTCCAGCCCCCGGTTTTTAATATTCAGTCTAGAGTGGTGTGGTTGAGCTATTTATGTCTTTAATCTGTTCCTTGATTGCTGCTGAGACTTGTCTTTCTACAACAGAAAAGAAGATCGACGAGAACCCAAAGCAAAGCATCTGTTCGTGCTCTATATTGTGAGATTGTAAGTGTGATTCAGTTTGATCTTGTGGTATCCTTGGGGTTACCTGCGCTGTGAAGTTTATTCTGGAGCAATAATTGTATGATACCTCATTATTACATGTTTGTTGAAAATCATTTTTATGTAGCTATTGCATGTTCGTATGATCACGTTTGTTCTATAAAGTTCGTATCTTTACACTTGTAGTCACAGATTTCTCATATAAAAAATACAGAGAGAAGGCTGGAGACACGCAGAAGGATTTTAGCTGTAACTTTTTTATTTATTTTATTAATCGGTTAACGCTGGTCATCATGTGTCTGTGTACCTGGATCATCTTGTCAAAAAGACGCATAATTAAATGTATTTATGGATTCATGTTTTAGTCATTAACTGGCATATTAGTGTACAAGTACCTACTTTTGTGTAGGATGTTGATCTCTTGTTAATATTTGTGGATGTCTTATGAGGAATGATCCTTACCCAGAAATCGCAGCAACTCTTACATAGTGAAATGCAACTGAATATGCATGACATGTCGATAGAGATTAAAGTATTTTAACGGGTTACAAAGTAAGAGAAGACGATCAGATTGCTGGATATAGAAGTTCATTCCCTACCTTTGTCTATTTACTAAAAGCGGTATAATCAGTGCGAAGCAGCTTCGCTGTTTGTGGCTGTCAGCGAAGTTCATGACACCTAAAAGGTATCTGATCTTGAGAGTAACCACGTTGTTGGTTATGCTCCGGTTCAGATAGCAAATGACACCATTTCATTTTTTCGAAAGGGAACGAGTTGATGAGGCTTGAAAATTTCACGAAGGTGAGAGAGAGACCTAAAAGACTAGATTTTTATGATCTGGTAATTCCTTTCCTCCGTTTTCTAATTCATCGTTGAGACCTCTAAAGAATTTCTTTTACATGATTGGGTTACCCAAAAAATATTTACATGCAAGTCGTTTACATGATGTTGAATTTTTCTGATGATGTAAATAATGGCAACATCCTCAAGTTGAGATAATATGCATGCAAGCGTCTATGTCTCAAGTTGAGATAATATGCATGCAAGCGTCTATATATATTTGACTTAATAAAAAAAGCATCGTACATGAATAAATTAATGTTGACCTAATCCATCTTTAGAGAAAAAAACAATCTGTTTCATTACCTTTTGATTTATGTGCTTAACAAAAACAATATCATTCCGAAATAGAAATATTGAGAAAACTAGAAGGAGAAGGAACGGGACCAATGGAGAAATTAAATCAGCATCTCCATGCAGAAGCAGCAAGAATAGCTCTATCTTGCCAGCCCAGAAGCAAGCAACCATTGTCCTCTGTTAATTTATAACCATCACAGGAGTAGAGTCCCAGTAATATTTTAGACTGTGTCACTGCGTTTGCACTCAGTGCTACTCCTTTGAACCCTTTTCCTTCCATCAGCCTCCTCCACTTTTCCAATCTCTCGTGCCGCATCACTCTCTCTCCTCCTTCACACGACACTATGTTCATTATCTCCGGTGCGAATATGTACTGTTCCAATTTTTCCCTCTGTGATGAATCCGCTGGAAATGTCGCGTCCAGCGAATCAAATATTGCTGAATAGTAATGCAACGCCTCTAGGAACCTGCCTAGGAAATATGGTCCGTTATGGCTCGCTTCTTGCTCTACGATCGTTACTATATTCGGGGCTTGGTCTCTGATCATGGCTAACAAGTTGCCAATACAACTGCCTGGGACTCGATGGAGTCGATTTACTGAATTCACAGCCAGAGCTTCCCCTATCCTTCTGTTAAACATGTGTGGTTTCAAATCCTCAAGTTCCTCGCCTACTGGGTGAAATTCAAACGGAACATGGAGGGAGTGAGCCAGTTCTGTCAAACATCGGCCCGTTTCCCGAACAGCTTCGGGAGACGGCCCTACTCCTGTGATACGAAGGAACGGAGAACCACCAGGTCGGGCTGCTAATGCTTGCATAAAAGCCGGCCATTGATAACCTTGAAGGATATCTAAATCGATAACATGAACGCGTTCTTCAGCTTCAAATGCTTCAAATATGGCTTGATTGGCTGTGAAATGAGCGAATTTGACATACGGGCAGGCTTGGTAAAGAATCTGATAGATCTTGAGGATTTCGAGGGAATTAGGAGGAAAGGGGTTAAAAGGTTTAGTGTTAGAAGTGCTTGGTTTAGTAGCTAGAGTTGCTGCAAGTCTAACCCTAAGAGCTTCGGTGAAGCAGGACACAACACGTTGCATGGAGTCGCCGATAGGGGCGACTACTCGATTCAGGTGGTGGAGGTATCTTCTTGCCAACATATAGTCCTCTTTGGAGACTGCTTCTGCACAAGCAAGGAGAAGGTGCACCAATTGTAAGCCACTGTCCTGTTCCTGCATTTCCGAATTAATTAACACTTCTTTAGCACATAGTGCCACTGCCACCTATGTAAGAAATTATCTTAAACGTTGCTATCTAGTGAAACGTCTTCACATGAGCAATAGTTTATATTTGTCTACTGAAGCTGATTCAAAGAGTCCAATTTTGTGCAATAACAAGGACTAGGATCTTTTTATAATTAATAACCTTCTGTCCATACAAAGAGGGACAAACACGTCTGTATGGTGATGATAAGCAAGCCGTTGGAATTTACTGTAGACATGTTGCAATTTAAACTTGACTTGGTTTCCTACATGCTGTAAAATAAAGAAGACTACTATAGTTGTGAAGAAGGAAGGTCCATGACTAAATCAGAAGCACTGGAAAGACAGTAAATTTTGATGTATTTGCATGAGTAGTACTCTTCTTTTAGTCTGTTTAAAAAAGAATATCTCTTTCTTAATTTTGCAACTCTTTAATTTCAACATGTGACATGTTTAGGACACAAGACTAAATAACATTATGGTACATTATACCTATCTTTATTGTTTAAGACCACAAAATTAAAGTCTTCTTTATTTTTTTAAATTTCGTGTCAAGTCAAACTAAGACAAACAAATTGAAATGGAGGAAGTAGTAGATACGATTTCACATTAGATTTAATAGAGGAGAAATATAAAATTATAGATAAAGTAGTACCTGATCAGATGCAGCAACAACCAAGCTGTGATTGATAATTTGCGTATGTTGTTGTTGTTGTTGTTGTGTTGATGGTGGTTGAACATGCATTGGTCTTTGTTTCTGTTGCTTTTCATGCTGTCGTTCTTTATGTAGCTGTTGTGACAAAGGAGCGATAGACCCCGTCTGGAAAATCTCATCGTCTTGGTTAAGTACTTGGCCGGTAGATGAGTTGCTGAGTAATGATCCCATAAAGCTACCGGACGTATTGGATGTTGAATTTGGCAACGCCAGATACTCCAACAAATCAGGAGCTACCGACAGAGCATCAAACGACTCAGAAGAGGATCCTGCTACACCACTACCTGAAACTTTGAGGGTGGAATAAGAGGATGCCAAATCCTCCTTGTCATAATCATCATCCAAGAAACTCTCAAGAGCTGGCAGGTTAAAGCTCTCAATTTGCATGAACTGGTTATTATTAGGAGAGTTAAAAACTCTTTGGAGGGGGCTCAGTCCCTTGCCTTTATGACTCGAGTGGTAATTATTAGGTCCCAGGGGAGACCGAGGAGGGGAGCACATCATCATGCTCTTTCCATTAATTCCCTGATGATGCGCGTATATGTTGTAGTTATTGTTATTGTTATTACTGAAACTGGAAGCAGGCTGGGGCGAGGGAATGTTCCGGATGGGGGAAGAGATCATGAAATCACCCTCGAGCTGATCAGCAAAGAAGGATTCCCAAATTGAGTTATCAGGAGATTGGATTTCAACATCACCGTCCACTTCGAATTTGGCAGGGAAACTGAGACTGGTAGGTGCTAAGCTTCCACAATTGAGTTCAAAGTCAGAGGAGACTTTCTTGGATTCAGAAGAAGCAAGCGAGTCATCTATCGGCAGCTTACTGTATGAATTCTCACTCTTGAAACTTCCTATTTCACTCTTTAAGCTGCCAACTTCGCTTTTTATGTCATTCTTTAAACTCCCCATACTCCCACACAAAGAGTTGTTCATCACACTCATTCACTGTCCCTGCTTTCTGCTGATGTATCAACCTTTATTATTATGATTTGATGTCCTATATATAGTTACCAGGGAAATTAGAAATGGTTATGATATGAAGATCTCATGAGACAAAAAGGAAGTTTATTTTGAAAATCATGCTAAAAGGAAAAGAAAGAGGTTTTTAAAGCTGAAGATCTCATGTGACTTTTAGTTCTTTTTATATAGTTTCTAAATAAGTAAATTATTTTTCAAAAAACTTAAAGATTGTATATCCGAATTCACGGTCAAAATAAAGAAGTTTGACACTCGAAATTTGAACAATATCACATAAATTGAGACAGAAAAAAATATTTTTTTATTGGAAAAGGGCTCGTCAGCTTGTCCAGACTGTAGCATTTGAGGGAAGAAAATCTTGGAAAAATCTGTTGACTTATTCATTTGACATGTTTGGGAGTTAGTGAATTTTATCGACTTCTCCCCTCCTGAGAATGGAATTTGGAATTATACCTTTTATTAATTTTTTGGGTTAGCTGGTTGGTTGATTCCACTTGGTTTTATTTTTTGTGTTGTTCTTTTCTTAAACTACGTACTGTAGTGTTTATAGTTGGCATAACAAATAGTGGGGCCCCAGCATGGGCCGGCCCAGCTGACGATGGCGAAGTATAGTTGGGAATGAAATAAAATAATGGAGTATAGTGAAATCCGCAAGAGGGGATTGGTCGAAGCGGAATGAAAGGGATATTAGATAATTGCAATGATACTGTATGCATGCTCTCTATTAAGGAGTTTTTTCTGATAGCATTGTTTTGTAAATGGATAATGTTTTTAACACTATCAATGCAATAACCAACTAACTACAGCATTTTTTTGGGGTACCATACCAAACTTAATATGCATAGTTGTCTGTTATTGTAAGTTAATTTTACTTGATAGTGTGATATTATTTGCACTAATATTGATGCACAGAACATAAATTCTGTACAATATATACTTCTACTCAGAGTAAAACCCAAGTGCATCTATCCGCAACATAAAGTTTCACCGTCCCTATTTCTTGTAGCTCCCTACATTTTTTTTTTGGTTTCAGTGATAAAAGACTCAACGAATTTAGATTTTCTCGTAGTTATGACCATTTGTTTGAGCTCGTTGTATCGGCAAATTTTGACTGACCTACAAATAGCCAACCCTGAGAATTTTGCCAACAACGTACTCTAGTTTTTAATACATTTGTCCCAATTTATATGATGTAGTTTGACTTACACGAAATTTAAGAAATAAAAAAAGACTTTTGAATTTTGTGATCTAAAATAAACCAAAAATATTTGTGTGGTTATAGATCATCTAGTTAAACGTAAATTGTAAAATTTAGAAGTAAATTGTTGTCAAATAAAAAAATGTGTCATTCTTTTTCCGAACTGAATAAAAAAAAGTGTGGGGGAATATTCTTTTTACCAAAGTATATATTCCTGAAAGACTTGAAGCTTTTATCTATTTCTTTTCTTTTTCACTAGCATCTACATGGTCTTCATGAACTAATTAAGTCCCGTGCCAACGTTTGTCTCATTTCTGCGGAGTGACTAATGTGGGACATTATAAGTTTATAACATCTTGGTATATGTCTAGAATTTGCCGTTGAGTTGTAACCTTCTAGCTTTCTTTCCACTTTGATCTCTTCTTGTAGCATTCTAACTTTCATTTCCACTCTCTTCTTGAAAGCTAATGCGCAACTAATTCTGTAAAAGAAAAGGTGGGCATATAGCTGCTTCATAAACAAAGAGACGTCAACTTTCAACAAATGAAAGAATAGTTCGCTGTTTAGCCAAAAACTACAGTAGCCGAATATAGACGTAAAGAAGTTAGAACTAAACATTAAAATTCTAAGTGTTAGCCAAGGAAGGGCGGTAGGTCATTTTCCAAGAAAAATTGAGGCCGATGTTTGAGAGGGAAACTGAGAGTGAAAGAGGAAGTAGAGAGGTAATGAAGGAAAGTAAAAAGCTCCCGAATATTTAAACTATAAGCGGCAATTTTGTGCACTAAGTTTTCGCTATGTGCGGATTTTCAGGAAAGGCTGGACATAAAAGTCTATTGTATGCAGTCTTACCCTGCATTTCTGCAATAGACTGTTTTCATTGCTCGAACTTGTGACATCTTGGTCACATGAAAATAACTTTATCAGTTACGTCAACACTCCCCTTTCGAAATTTGAAATGTGTGATAGAATTCTTTTTCGATAGGAACGTTAAAATATTTCATAATAATTTTTTTATAGCGCACAGTTTTTAATTAATGAGGCCAATAACTTCCGAATATGAATATTTGAAGGGAAAAATCAGAGGAAAAGAAGAATGTAAAATGGGGTGGAGAAGTGGTGACAAATAGTAGAAATTGACACCATCGCCTCATGTGGCGTCGGTAGTGCCGCTTGGATTTGGCCAAGGATGGTTGCCTTTGTCTTTTTCTCTTCTAATAAAGTCGGCATTTTTTTCTTCATTAATTTCCTACCAGTGTCAAAATTGAAGGTTTACCCCAGCTTATTTCTAACTGGATGATGTTTATCACGATCCTCACCTTATTTTTCCACTATTGAATTTTGACAACTTATTATAACGTTTCATATATATATATATACATTACTCCATCCGTTCATTTTTACTTGTCACGTTTCGTTTCTGGAAAGTCAATTTGACTAATTTTCGGATCTAAATTGAATTAGATTAGTTTGATATTTTAAAATTAAAATTAAAATATTCGAAAACTATACGAAATTATACTATAAGTTGCAATTCTTCTCATATTAATATGATTAAAAAATACAGTTTAAAACATTAGTCAACGTTTATGTAATTTGACCAGATCTCTCGAGAAGCAGAACATCTATTACCAACCTTTTAACTTGTCCCAGCTAATCCACTGAAAAATCTATATAGTTGCATAACTTATTTGTTGCCAATTAATGAATTCTGATAGCTTTTTATTTATAAATAAAAAATATAATTAATTTGGCTACCTAAATTTAAACTTTATTAATGAGGATGTAATTCCTCGCATTGTAATTTCCTTTCCAATTTCTCATTTCCCTTTCCTTATATATAATATTTTTTTATAGGAAAAATATCTACAAAGGTATATATATATATACAGCGGCAAAAAAGTTAGGCTCACGTGTAATAATTCTTCATAATAACCACAAAAAAAGGTCACCTCGTCTAAGAGATGTTTACTACTAATTCTCTTGTTCATATTTTAAAGGAAAGCGATAAATATATATAGGTAATTAATATTCGTTTAAGAGACGTACGTGTGAAATTCATATATTGACTTTTTGTCTAGTAAAAATTATTATTAAACATGTGTTCAAATTAATCTGAAAAAACGTAAAATGCATAAATTAAAATAACATGAGTCTATAAAATTCACTGTGTGTCTTTAAGAAATTTAATTCTACAAAAATATCATAACAAATGTTATATCGAGAAAAAGTAAAAAAGGTTATCAACTTTTTGAGTTTCATAAAATGTTTTAATGCTTTATTTTTTTTAACAAAAGAAGTATATAATAATGTGATATATACATTTGGCTATATATAAACACCTTTACAGGATTTCAATTGATTATTTATTCATCTGCAAAGGAGAGAAAAGATGTTTAGTGCATGTTTGGTTCCACGTTTTGGTTACCTATTTTTGTGAAAATAGAAAAATTGGAATGTTTGATTTCATGTTTCAGAATCAATTTTGTCATTTATTTTAATTTTAATTTTACATCTTTTCCTTTATTACCCTCTTTAATTTTCATCAACAACTCTATTCACCTTCATTACCATCTTTTTAAATATCTAGAAATAATTACTAAAAAAAGTTCAAATATACAACTTTCATTACCCTCTTTAAATATCTAGAAATAATTACTAAAAAAAAATCAAATGTCCACCTTCATTTTTTTGTTATTTTTGAAGCTTGTGCAATTGTTGAAGTGATAAAATGAACGATTGAAATTTACATACTTTATATTCTAATATTTTTAAGTACTATATTACACTTTTAATTATATTATCTGTTTGTAATTTTTATTTACATACTTTAAATTCTAATATTTAAGTATTATATATTGCACTTTATTAAAAGAGTAAAATTAGAACGACATTTCGTTAAGGAGATTATATAGTTTAAAAGAGTAAAATTAAGTATTAAGTATTATTTAATTTTAAAAATTAAGTATTAAGTAAAATTCTAATATTTAAGTATTATATATTGAACTTTATTAAAAGAGTAAAATTAGAACGCACTGTATATGCCTCACACGTGTAGTAAAGCAATCATTGTATAATTTTATATTTAAATATAATATTGTTTAAATATATAATGCATAACTTCCAAAAAATGGTATTTGATTTGGACAATATCTTGATTCAACTTTGTATAACTATTTGAAAATATATATTGTCTGTTCGAATTTAATAAATGAGATATCATGTTACTTCAGTTAATCAAAATATAGAAGGAAAATATTTAATTAAGAAAAATAAATGTAAATCTTCTTAATTGTATTATCTATTTAACTATGTCCTTTTTGGTAATTCTACGTTCAAAAGTAATTTTGATCCAAATTATCCAAACATCATAAATTGATAACAATCACTTTTACATTGTTGCATCCAAACATAAATCAATTCTACCAGAATCAATTCTATCAAAATCAATTCTGACAAAATCAATTCTCCTCAGAATCAATTCTGTCCACCGCAGAACCAAACACACACTTAATAAAATAGTATTGGCCTTTTCTCCCTTTCCTTCATATGTGTAATATATATATATATATATATATATATATATATATATATATATATATATATATATATATATATATATATATATATATATATATATATATATATATATATATATTCCTCTGAATGAGAGGCAATGTAGTAAAGTTGTTACATGTGATCAGAAAGTTATTAGTTCAAGCCGTGGAAACAACCTCTTGCATAAATGTGAGGTAAAACTTCGTACAATAGTTCGGTCCTTCCCTGAACCTCGCGCATAGCGGGAGATTAGTGCACCCCCTTTTATTTCCTCTGTCTCAATTTATACGACACTTTTTTTTAGTCATTCCAAAAAAGAATGACATTTGACAGCAATTTAACTTTAAATTTTACATTTTACACTTAACGAGATGATCTATAACCACACAAATATTTTTGGTTTGTTTTAGATCAAAAGACTTTCTTTATTTTTTAAATTTCATATCAAATCAAACTATATCATATAAATTAGAACAGAGTGTGTATATATATATATACACGCATTTGTCACCATTACTAGAATAAGAAAAAAAGTAATCCATGGAAAATAATGATCAGCTGTTAGATATAGGGTTTTGTCTGATTACTGCAGGTAGTCACGACGTAACAAATGGAAAAGCAACACTTCTGGTTTTTCCCCTTTTTCTTTTTGGAATATAATGAACAATTGTATGTTAGTGATTTATAGTAATTAATTCCGATTCCAATATATATATGTGGACCACTTCTCTTAAGGGAAAGAGGCAAAAGCTATACACTTAATATTTATGGAATCCATCTTGCTCTAAACTTGTATTTTACAACTCTAAGTACTTGATTTTGTCCAAGTAAACGTAATTTGCGCCATAATATTTTTCTTGGCAAAAGAATATTACATGTTGAAAAATGAAACCCAATACTAATGATGCCCTACAGACATACATCTATGCAAAAGTGGTGTGTTATCTTGTAAGCTATAGATTATTGCAAGTTTGGAAACCTATATGTAATGGTAGTTGAAACATTTTAAAGTGTATGAAATTTGGATGAAGAGGGGTCAAGTCCCCTTCTTGATAATATACGTTCATTGCCCGATTTGTTTCAAACAAATGCAGCAGGTATAACACGTGGAATTCTTAGAACAGCTAGCTACTAACATTGATCACATATGTGTTGATATTGAGTAGGAACATGTTAGTGAAAGTAACTCTTGACAAAGGGATAACTTGTTTATATGATGAGAAAATTTTAGTAATTAATTGACAGTAACAAAGAATTCTGATACTAAAGATCAATTTAACATTCGGTACTATTGCTTCTAATTAGTGCCTACACTAGTAATTCATGGCTATATATATGAAGTTTCAGAATGAGTTATGCTTTCCGTCCTCTATGAGCTTTTGGCTACCGTGTTGATTACTACATGATCTTGTTGAATACTTGAATTAGTCCCTTTTATTACTACTAATATAATATTACTATTAGTCTAAACCTATACGCGTACATTTCTTTGGAACTTTATGAGCATGTTCTATTAGTAGACTGATCAACTCCCCAACTTTGAAGGGAAAAAGGGGTTGAAATAGCAAACTGATACGACGACCCAGTTTCCTTACAAAATGCCAAAGGCTAATCTTCCTTTAAGGGTATGTTTGGTAAACGGAATGTAAAGGAAAGGTATTATCCTAATTGTCCCTATATGTTTGATTCTGGGTGGTCCGGAGTCGAGGATCCGGGGTAGTCCGGGGTCCGGAAAGGGAATGGAAATACCTAGGGGTGGGGGGAATCAATCTAAGGGAAAGGGAATGGAAAAGAGGGTTAAGGGAATGAAAAAGTAGGCCAAACAAACAACTTCAAAGGAAATTAGGGGATTCCATTCCCTTTTCCTTTTTTTATTATCCCGAACCAAACGCACCCTAAAGGTATCTCCTAAGACGCAATTACGCTGGTGTCTGACTCATGTATGATGTACCTCTACATCTCATTTCTTAAACATAAATACACTGAACCGATAAAAAGAGAATAGGAGATCACCAGAAAATTAGTACCGCTGTTCTGCATTGTCATACCACTCAAAAATGGGAGGAATTTTTAGGGTAAGGATTGCTCAAGTCCACATAAGACCTTGTTAATTGGAGCGTGAATAATATAATTTGAGGGATCAACATCGGTGAACAAAGAATATACCATGTAAAGAATGAATCTTGGGCCTAACTCAACCCTAAAAGTTAGCTTGTAGAGTGAGGATTGCTAGAAGTTATTGTTTCCATTTCATATTCGATGTGAGACTCTCAACACTAAAAAAAATAAAAATAAAACGGAAAAAGAAGGATTAAGGAAGAGTAAATGTAGTAATTTCATAATTCTCACTTTTTATATAAGTTACGAATGTGAAAGTTGGTGGCCACTGATTGTTAATTTCGTGTTAAGCGAATACCTTATGATTGGCTCATTGAAAAGAAATCTGTTACATTTTGGTCGGCGGTAAAATACTCAATAAGAGATAAAAGGGAAGCGTGTGGCTTGTGGGCCATTTGCAATTAGCTTTATAGTTGGGCCTCTTAGCGGCAGTGCTGTCCGGCTGCCTTACTAGAACACGAGGAGTTCTAACTTTTATGTTATTATACATGTAATGAATATTTACAAGATTTTCCTAGTGTGGTTTATATTTTTTTTTTGTGGTTTGCGAGTTATAATTAACAAGTTACTCAGTGTGCATCCGAAGGATAGCGAATGAGGGTTTCCGTGAGAGTTCCAAAAAAAAAAAAATTACACGGTCAATATAATTAATTTACGATAGAAACTTACTCTCATAAGATAGATCATGAATATATAGATCTACGCAATAGGTTTGAGAAACTGAAATTAAACATTCTAGGAAAGGTAAAATTGCCTATAGCAGGATATCAAAATATTGTGGAGTCACGAATTGTACACACACATATGACGTGCAAGAAAATCAAAACGAAATGATGTTTTCGCATCTTCGCTCAAGTATGTGCCAACTGCCAACCTTTTTTCCTTCCCACGTGAGATGGTCCCTTCCATATTGGCCCCCAAAAAGAAAAATTAACTTACCCTCATTTGTATTTACTACTACTACTACTTTTGTTCCCTATTTTTTAGGCGGTAAAATAATCTCACCAAAATATGACTTATTGTTGAGTCCATCTTGACCCAATTTATTTTCGCCCAATAATATTTCGGCGGGTTAATGATCTTACTAGTTGTAACGAAGCCCAATAACGTAGTCTTACATTAGGATGGCATGTCGGAGATGGACTCTAGTACAATAAGTGCATATATAACCGATTTCAAGACCCCATTTAAGTCATAGGCAGAGGTCTTAAAGTTTTGCAAGTTTAACTATTTTTAAATTAATTTCAAGTGCGCACTCTGAAGTTTGAATATATGTGTTTGGAGTTTTGCTTGCCAAAGGCTAACTTCATACAATTTAGAAGCAAGCAACTTCAGTTATTTTACATGATGTCCAGACTATATATAATTGAACTTCAGCCATTTTTGCATGAAGCTCAGGCTATATATGAATGAAGTTCAACCATTTTTACATGAAGTTAGGCCATATATGACTGAACTTCAATCATGTTTGTGTGAGGTTCATGTTATATATGACTTAACTTTACAAAGTGATGTATAATTCTCTCTTACTGTGATATTGTTTGTGGGCAATACAATAACTCAAAAGAAACACGCCTTTGACACCTTACAACAAAAGGATATAAAACATGGAAAAGAAAATAAGAGAGAAAAGGAAAGTAACCATTAATTGGTTACGGATGCAAAAAAAGAAAATTATGATTCGGTGAATACATAAACAAGGAGAAAGATAGAATGAGAAGTCTACTTACAGTAAATGTGAAGTTAAGCTTGGTTTAATTCATGCCTCTATGATCACATGATTCTCAGTAGAAACAATCTTTTTCTCAGCCAAGACGATTAGTAACAGAGGGGAAAAAAGAGGGAGGGTAGGCTCCGTGACTTGCTTCTGGGGGTTAGGTCAAGTAATAAATAGACAGTAGCAAATAGCAAGTTCAAGAAGCAGCTAGCAGCATGTTAATTTATATATATCACGTTAAGAAGCAGGACCATCATAAATTACAAACATGTATGTAAAATGAAAGGGAAAAGGGGGTCTATTTATTCCTCTATGTAAATGAATTTGTCTACTTCCTACTATACTCTCTTTCCTACACATCCACCCTTACAAGATTCCAAAGAAAGTTCACATGATTTGTTTGTTTGTGAATTCTGAACTAGCAATAAGGAACGATCTCTGTCTCCCTCTTTCTAACTTTGATCTCTCTTTTTCATACCCGCTACTCATTATCCATACACCCTCTAGCTCACATCTTTTTTTTCTTCCTTTTTTAAACAAAAAAAAAATTCAACCATATTAGCTAGTCTTTTGTGTGTTTGCTTAACGTAATAATCACTAGGTGCAAGTATTTGTATCGGTGGCTTTCTGAGTCTTTTAACTCTTTTAAGTCTCAGGTCAGTTTGAGTTTTTGTGTTTGCCATGTCTACTAGTACTACTACACTTGTCCTCTTGGTGGTTTCATGCTGCTTCTTGTGGTTGAGTCTATCGTCACCTTTGCAAGTTGAGGCAGCAGCAAAAGTGGCTAATCCTCAGATCACTGTGATGGGTATGGTTTACTGTGACATTTGCTCCAATAATTCCTTCTCCAGGCACAGCTACTTCATGCCAGGTATACTGTTCTTTACAAGATTTTGGGCAAATTCTTGCATATACACAAATCCATAACATTTTTCATCTTCTTTAATGCTATCTAAAATAGTCCTGTGGACTAGAGCGGCAAATGAGCGGTTGGGTCAAATTTAGACCGGATGGATCAAATTAATAAGTGGTTCATGGCCCAAATCACGCAAAATTTGCTTGGGTCAAAATGGGCTATGGGTCTTACCCTAACCAACCTAACAATGACTCAACCTCCCTTTTCTTATTTTGCTTTTTGAAAACTAAGAAATTCTTTGAAATTATTAGCTTTGACTTCTTCCAAATTTACATATTTCCCAATCTCTAAGTTTGATTTTGTATGTTTGGATTTAAATTGAATTTTGACCCGTTTTGATCCAATAGTTTGATTGGTCATATGGGGTTCAACCCGTTGGGTCAAATCGACAGACGGGTCATAACCCAAACCCGTTTAAACTTGGGGGGTTACTAAATAATTGGTTGATTAATTGGTAATCGCTATTGATATTTGGATAAATCAATGCAACAGGTGTAGAGGTTAAGATAGACTGCACCTTTAAGGCCTTGGCTACAAGGACAGCAGAGCTGGTAACAGTGTCAGTGAACAGAACTACCAACAGATATGGAGTTTACAGGTTGGAAATACCTTCTGTGGATGGCATAGAGTGTGCTGCAGAGAAAGAAGTGGGCACTTTTTGCAGGGCTAGCCTTATTGGAAGCAAATCTTCTTCATGTAATGTACCTGGCTCTACAAGAACC
Source organism: Przewalskia tangutica (assembly GCA_029844215.1). Taxonomy (NCBI): domain Eukaryota; kingdom Viridiplantae; phylum Streptophyta; class Magnoliopsida; order Solanales; family Solanaceae; genus Przewalskia; species Przewalskia tangutica. Next base: position 111,275,623 of record CM056733.1, on the reverse strand, counting down.
ACTACTGATGAGATTACCATCAAATCTAAACAAGCAAACATGTGCATCTATAGTCTCACTGCTTTGAATTTCAGACCTTCTAAGAGAAATGTTGCTCTTTGTGGAAATTAGAAGCCCAACTATCTTAGATGGCTTCCCTTTCAATTGTTCCATATATGTCTTCTCCTTCTCTTTTTGTTTCCCATTTATTGGGAATAATATGTATAATTCATGTCCCTTTTTATTTCCAGTAATCAAAAGCTTGCATCACACTATGCTGTTAAATGCATGTGAATACAAGGATATGTATTAGAAACAGGCACCAAGTCCTGATGTTGTTTTATTTTGACCAGAGGCACTAAGTGCCCGTTTGGTACAGCTTCTCAAAAGGCAAAAAGTGAGCACTTTTGGCCTCTACTGGGAGAAGCCAAAATTTTGGGCTTTTGCCCAGTAGAGGCAAAATAGCTTTTGGATTTGCCCATTTTAATTCAAAAACATTTTTTTATTGACAACCAAACACCTAACAATTTTTTGATAAAAAACTCTACTTCTAAAAGCTCTTTTTAATAAGCTGTACCAAACGGGCCCTTAAGTCCTGCTGTTGTTAGCTGGTTATGGAAAAGAAAGAATGAAGGTTTATATTTGTGTCGTGTAGCTCTTTGGACATAAGAATCTCATTTACCTTTTAGTGGAATGATAACTCTCTACTCTGATCACTTGATTTGAACAGCAGAGCACAGATGCTAGCTGACATTAAGATAAAAGTTTGTCATTCTACAACATTAAAATGAAATTCTGAGATGCAACGAGTGAAAATAATACTACGCCTAGATCAACTGCAATAAGAGGAAAGAAAAATTACAAGCTTAGGCATGATACGACGATTTCTTTGAATCATTGTTACAGGAGATTTTCCAATTTAATTCCATCAAATATCATGAAATGATTTAACCAACTCTTCAGCCATTTCATCACAAATTCAAACCTTAAGATGCATAAGCCGTTTTCAACCACGGGCGTTCGATAGACAAGGAATATAAAGTTAATATTTGGATAGAAAATCAAAGATAGCAGATCGTGCAAAACATCAAATGTACCTCAAGCTGTAATACATTTGAGAATTAGTTCACAACTTCTTCTGCCTGCACCAGTTTGCTTATGTTTCAGCTCACATTTGATAAACTAAAAGGGAATGAAATGCAGTTCCAATAAACAATCTTTTAATTCAATATCGACTATACAAATTTAAGTCTTACAGAATTCCTGCTCAACTAAGATAAACTGCAGATGCAGTAAACATTCAAGTATTACATTTTCCAGTCTCTGAGAGAATTTTCGAGTTAAATACAGTACAAGAGCTTCTCCATTGAATGCCACAGTCATTGCCAGCACACACTGATATATAAATTCCAAGCTTTTCTTTGAGAAGATAGCAAAAGCTTAAACAAGTGATGGACATGTAAAAATCATGCCTGACCACACTTGCTTAAGCATGCAACTCCCTCTTCTAAATAATCTTGTCTATTGATCCAAAACTCAGGGGCATCCTGCAGAAATTATTCAATTATCCAATTGTTTCTGTTTATATCATAACATTGCTATTGTATGTTCTACAGTTAGGGTGTGCATTGATTCATTGCAATCCTTTCCTTTTTGGCATAATGAGAAAAACGTAATAATCAAGGAGAAAAGAATGACATTCTATAGAATGATTTCTAGGTGAATGAGCATTCTGACTAGAATAGGCGGACATCAAGAATCGTTTAAAAACATGGAAATATACCAGCTACTATGGTTGCAGCATATATAAAGAAACACATGTAAGCTACCACATAAAATTCCTTAACTTGCTGTAATAAGTGGATTTTTTAAATTCAGTTGCATTCAGCCACAGGAATATCTTTCATACACAGATGATTTCATCAATTGCACAGGAAGTATAAGAGAAAGGGACGGATTGGAGTCCACTTCAATGGAAGACAGAAATAGAATATTCCAATCTTGAAAATTATGGGGAATTGTACAGATTGGAAAAAGATGTGTCCTAAGAGACCAGGTTTCTTTTTATTTCTTCTGGGATTATTTACTCTTTTATATGCATGATCAGGGAAGGAGCAGAGATGGGGCCACAGAGTGGAAACAAATATCACACACCTTCATAATTCCGGCCAGAACAGCACCTCCAAGATACACCATATGCTTTCTTCTTGGTGGATCTTCTATTCGTAAGCGCAATTTCTATAGCAGAAAGATATGAAACAAAATTTCAGAAAAGAGAGAAAAAAATCAACTACTTTAAGAAAACCAAACAACACAAAAAAGACAATATGCCATGCTAAACCCTACTCGTCCTTTTCCAACTACTTATCTCCATCTCTTGATTGACCTGACTTTATATAGAGCAGACACCATCATAAGCTGCAGGTACCAGTGAGATCTAGGTATTTAATTTAACCACCCCCACCCTCCAAACCTTTCCTCTATGGTTTCTTGCTTTTTCTTTTTCCCTTCTTTGGTTAAATGAAGCTTTTCCTTAATGTCTTTTAAGGGAGAAACTAATTACCATGCCTTTTGATCAGATTTCAAATGCCATGTTATTCAAAATCTATTGTCTTAAAACAACAAATTAGGTTTGTGGGTTAGACTCTTCGAATAAATGCTACTTTGTTGAGTAGACCTTATTCATAAGCTAAAAACCTCAAGAGATTGTGAAAAGAACAAATAAGAGTCAAACCTTCAAACCATCTTTGTTCCCCTTCAGAACAACATCAAGATAGCGGTCCAAAATTTCTTTCTCAAGGCTGTCAATGTTTGAAAAGAAAGAAAGATAGCTGTTATTCAAGGAAAAGAAATGAGATGGAGAGCTTTTATTCCCACAGTAAACAAAAGGAAGTGCCATATTTGCAAAAGTAGAGTTTAAGGGCATAAATCACAAAGAGAAATGAAATTCCTTCTCGATGGCAACTCACAGATATTCTTAATAGGAAACATTCATGCATCAAAGTGTATACCTGAATTTCCAAATATAGCATTTTCTAAAGAATACTTCTACCCTCTTGAAAAGGTCATATTCTAATTTATCATATGTAACAAGCTGACAGTTAAAAAAAGTATATGGTGAAAATGAATACACACATAAGTTCTACAGGTAACGTTCACTTTGTTAGAATAGGACATTAAACCTTTTTTTAGAAATATAAAAGAAGAACTTAATCTTTGCTTAATATGACACATATAAGATTTTCCCAGTAAGGTCGTTGATGTTTCCTAGCACAAATCAAAACAGAGTAAATGGGTATCCAAGTTGGGGCAGGGAGTAGAAGAAAATAAAGCCAACTTACCGCGTATGGCTTGAAGAACTCACATATTACCTCTCTATGGTATTAAAAGGCCTATGACCTTGTGATTGGAGAAGTGAAAAGGATTTCAGAGCAGTTCACACTCAAAACTGAAGGGTTCGGTAGGCCTAAACTGAATTATAGGAAAGAAAGAATAAAAAAAAAGACATCCCCCTGACAGAGAAGGTGGAGGAGAGGATTCAATGATAACAACGGAGAGTGGAGAATATTAACTTGTATGTTTAGTTATGCCTTCTTGCATTTAACGTAAGTTCTGTTACTTACACTTTCAGAAGGGTTCTCATGAGCAGGTAAAAAATAGAGCATCTATGAGGAATAAGTCGTCAGTCGGAGATACTAATACCAGGATGAAGGAATTAGCAAATTTTGATACTGCAAGAAGGAATCAGAAAATTCAAAATCCACAGAGAGGTGAATTAGATTTCTTTGCACAATAAAAGAGTGCTATCAAAGTTATAGAGTGATAGTTATAAAGTTCAAAATCTCGTCCAGATTGATCAAACATTAGTCCTGCAAGAAAATTCAAGGATATACTTTGGTTCATAAACTCAAAGCAAGCTGTCACACTAGTTAAAACTTCCTAGAAGAGTGACAATAATGTAGCATTTAGTATCAACCATGCACAATTGCACTACTCAGAAGCTAAGTTCTCCAAGCTTTATCATAAGGAAGAGTAGTTTGTGTAAGTTACCGACTAGGTAAGCCAGGATACATAGTACTTCCGCCACTCAAAACAATATGTTGATAGAGCTGCAAAAAGAATGCAAAGTAATGATATTAAACATATGATGGATGGGAAATGACAACACTACGGCAAAGAATACAGAAGAAATTTCAAAATTGAAGTACCATCATCCTGTTGTCAATATCCATCTCCTGGATGCAACGAAATACCATATCAGCCATGCCATCACCTTCAACATCAATAAGATCCTGAAATGGACATCAAAAGAAACACTTGACTTCCCTCCACATACATAAACCCATCAATTAGAATTTTGGAGAAGCATGGAATAATATTTTAATTTAGCCTCCTTCTACATACATCAGCCCATCAATTATAAGTTTGGAGAAGCATAAAATAACATTTCAAACCATACAGTTCAGACAATGTGTTCTTGCTGCAATTTGTCTGAATAAATTGGTTTGAAGATAACACTCTACTACTTCCCTATTGGATGGTTGAGAGGTAAAATTAGTGTTTAAATAGCAAAAGAACCACCAAAATTGAGAAGCTGTCAAAACAAAAGATGGATTAGGTAAAAAGTGTCACATAGACATCCAGTGTAATACGGGATTAGCTTTCTTTATGGGGAGAACATCAACTCCCTTTCGTCTTCCCCACTATGTGGAACCAGAAAATCCGGTGCATGTTTATGAAAAAGATTAGTGTTTGATTTTTTGAAAAATAAAAATAAAAATGGGAATGCATGCTCACTGGAGTAAAAAGAGCCTCAGGTGCCTGGAACCTCTCTGTGCCAACTTTAAGTACCCTTCCATCTGGAAGCTGTTAAAAAACAACTGAATCAATGAGTCACTGAATGACCAAGTTTCTTATGGAAAAAAAAAAGGATCTTTACACCCAAGAGCAAAGTACCATACCTAATTGAAGATCAAGGTAGTAGAAAAACTTAATAATACTAGTAGTAACTTTGTTTTTATCAATTGAAAGCTTATTATGGATGGAGCCTACTCACTGTATAATTCTTCACAAGAATTGTAGTTTCAAGCCCTAACTGATATTCTCTCTTGTAATCATAACTGCAGTAAAGCAAAAACCGTTACTCGTCGGAAGAAGTAGTAAAGGAATTAATTTATAACGCAAGTAAGTTCACCTAATGTAGCACAGCTTTTCTTTAATATCTCTGACAGTCTCAAAATCGGCACTCCTATTCATTGCATACCTTCAGATATTGACCGACCATCAAAACTTCAGTAATGGTTTAAACTTTAAAGTAACAAATATAGCATGAATGGCCCTATTTAGTTTATTTCAAATATGTGTTGGCAATTACCCTCTCCGAAGTAGAAGATCAACCATATAAGACGTTATATGGCGTCCAGCTACATTCATTCTTTTTGTGAGGTGAGGAAATGAGTATCCATCAACAACAGGAACCTGCATCAAAAAAATTCTGAATAACATACTGAAGAAAAAATGCCCCCACGGTTCATAGCAAGTACAACCATGTGCCATCAAAAGAACAAAAAGAATAAAACACTGCTTTTATGACCACATTGACCAGCTTGAAGGAGCCATCTTATTAGACAGGGAACCCAACGGACTATGCAGGAAAACAGTTCTATGTTTGGCAATAGCAACTCCTAGTTTAATTATTGTTTAAGAAATAACCTACTCTTTTGAATCAATGTTAAACCGAGACATCAATAGATCATGAAACAGCTATGCTTATGGAAAAACTTACAACATGTGTAACTCCATCACCTGAGTCGATGACAAGCCCAGTCAACAGACCTGCATATTTGAGAACAGCAAAGATGAGAAAATCCCATCACATATAGGACCAAGTAGAAGTAAAGTATCTAATTAACCCCACCCTTGTAACAAATACCCAGCACAAAATTGCAATATCTAGACTCATTATGGTCCTTCTCACAGGTAATTGAAAACCGCATTTATCCCCCAAGAACTCATACATGTATAATGGTACCTTGAGCATACAATGTTAGAACAGCTTGAATTTGAATGAAGACACCAGCAAAGTTGTACTTCTCAAACATGGTTTCTACCTGTAATTCAAGTAAATCTGAGTATGAGTAAAAAATCAGAAGCAGTACAAAAAGGGAATGTATTTTCGAAAAATAAAAATATTAACACAAACCATCTTCTCACGATTTTTAGATGGATTGAGAGGTGGATCTGTCAGCAGAATTTTGCATTCCGTTGGATCTACCTTCAACAGCAGAATGAAAGGAAAGCCTTATCAGTTAGTCATGAACTTGCCAAACAATAAGCATTGAAAAGAAAATTAGCAAGCAAAAGTTTAAACCAATTAGAAATTTTCACAGGGAAGTTAGCAGTAGAGAAAACTACCTTCAGTTCGTTGTAAAATGCATGGTCCCACACATTTCCCATATCATCCCAGTTTTGCACAATTCCATTGTTGACGGGATAAGATATATCCAACTGATGGCGCAACTTCAAGCAATCATCCCCCACAATAATATCCTAGAAGAAAAATGTAAAAGAGTTGAACATCCGTCAACAAGTCTGTGAGTTGCGTTACTTATGAAGCTCAAAAAGTTAGATAGAAAAGTATATAAGAGACGGATATAAGAAGAAAACAGAGCAAATTTCATATAAGAGGACACAAGAAAAAAAAAGATGGCAGGAAGATTCCCAATGTCCTAGTTGCAAGCTAGAAGTTTAAACAAAGAATCCAGGAACATATAATGTAAGCAGAACACTAATAATCCTAAGGTGTACTGGAACCAAAATAGAGATAAAACTTCATTTCACAAGAAGTAGCTATATCATCTAGTTTAGCAAGCAATTGTTGAACTAATGAAGTTTCAATCAAATTTCTTTCTCTAGGAAGAGCTCCCTAGCTGTCGCTATATATGCAAGAGAACTCTCACATTTTTCATTGTAGGGTAAGAATAAAGTGAGAGATGTTTACCTTCAAGTCTTGTTCCATAAGGGATTCTTCATATCTGAGCATTGGTCTCCCCACAACACAAGGGAATACAGATGTGGGAAAATTCTCACCCGCAAAGCCACACTTGACATACTGCATTAGTTCATCAAAACACTGAGAATTGACACACAGCAGTTTACTGTCCATTTAGGTATCAAAATAGTTCAAAAGAATGTATTAGGCCCCCAAGCACCACCATGACTGGCCCCAAAAGAAACAACAAACAACAACGACAACATACCCAGTGAAATCCCACAACGTGGGGTCTGGGGAGGGTAGAGTGTAAGCAGACCTTACCTCTACCTTGGTAGGTAGAGCGGTTGTTTATGGGAGACCCTCGTCTCAAGACACAGTATAATCACAAGCAAAGCAAAGCAAGAGAAACGGTCAGACCCAGACAAGAAATTAGAGCAGAAGTACATGCTTATAACAAAATCGAATACGCCAGGTAGCGCATTCTGACAAAAGGAAGCAGTAGCTAACGCAGATAAATAAGATAAACAAAGTACACTAAATAACACATAGCAGCAGAAATCAAACTACAGGGGACTATAAAGCAATATTGCGCCTATAAGTGTGATAGGCTAATCGTGTACAGTAATAACATTACAACTATCATTTTGTAAGCGTAAGTAGGACTATGCTCGATTTACCTAATACCCTTCTACCCTAATTTGTGTCCTCCACACCCCTATCTAAGGTCCTGCGTTATATATCGTCTTATCATCTCTCCCCAATACTTCTTCAACTTACCTCTACCCCTTCAGAACCCACCCATAGTCAACCTCTCACACCTCCGCATTGGGGCATTTGTGTCTCTCCTCTGCACATGCCCGAACAATCTTAACCTCGCTTCACACATCTTATCCTCCACCGAGGTCACTCCCACTCTGCCCCAGATATCATCATTTCTAATCATATCTCTCCTTGTATGCCCACACATCCATATTAGCATCCTAATCTTCGCAACTTTCATATTTTGGATGTGCGAAGTCTTGACTGGTCAACACTCCGCCTCATACAACATAGTCGGTCTAACTACCACCCTATAGAACTTGTCTTTAAGTTTTGGTGGCATTTTTTTGTCGCACAAGACTCCAGATGCGAGCCTCCATTTCATCCACCCTGCCCCAATACGATGGGTGACATCGTCATCAATCTCTCTATTCCCTTGGATAATAGACCTGAGGTACTTGAAGCTTCCTTTTTTTGGAATTAACTGAATACCAAGTTTCACTTCCACGTCTGTCTCAGGGTGCGGCTCCCGCTGAACTTGTACTCCAGATATTTTGTCTTGGTCCTACTTAACCTGAACCCTTTAGACTCCAGAGTATGTCTTCAAACCACCAGCTTGACGTTCACTACATTGCGAGTCTCGTCAATCAGGACTATGTCGTCTGTGAATAACATACACTATGACATCTCCCCTTGGATTTGTCGCATCAGTCCATCCATCACCAAGGCAAATAGGAATGGGCAGTTGATCCCTGATGCAGCCTCATTATCACTGGGAAGTGCTCTGAGCCTTTTCCTAATGTTCGTAACCTAGTCTTGTCTCCATCATACATATCCTTGATCGCCCTAGTGTACGCCACAGGTACACCTCTAACCTCCAAATATCTCCATAGAACCTCCCTAGGAACTTTGTCATATGCCTTCTCGAGGTCGATGAAAATCATATGCAAGTCTCTCTTCATCTTCCTATACTACTCCACCAACCTCCTGATAAGATGAATGGCTTCAGGTCTCGGCATGAATCCAAACTGGTTCTCGAAAATAGACATGTCTCTCCTCACCCTCATATCCACGACACTCTCCCAAACTTTTATAGTATGGTTCAGCAGCTTAATACCCTATAGTTGTGGCCCTAAAAGAAAAACATACAAAAAGACACGCAGTAGCTCGAAGCATTAGTTATGTTTAAGCAAATGCTCGGTACAAACTCTCTCACTTCATAAAACTCAGAAGCAGGTTCCACTGGGAAAAGAATAGCATAATGCTTGAGTTGGTGGGACAATGCTCTTCATAACCAGAAATTGAAGTCAAAGCTTGCATCTTGTGATAAAAACTGACTGAGATTTGATTTTCAGGAATGCGTAGTTCCAAATAAGAAATTAAACTAAAGTAGCTACAAAAACTTCAGCCCCAAACAAGTTTGTATCGGCTATATGATCCTCAATGACCATGTTTCTCCATTCAAATTCATATCATACCAGCACTTAAGAGGTGGCAAAATTAGCCCATGAAAATATAACATGCCCAACCAGTCCAAGTTTGGGCGGGTTATTTACCCGCCCATCTATTAGCTCAGCCCATCAAAAATTGGGTTGATATGTAGCCCAAATTGGCTCATGATAAATCTTGTGAAAATATTTTCAAAAAACTATTTTTTATTTGATATGTTATATATAACCATAATAAAGAAAAGTAATAATTTTATAAGGTACTGAAATATTATAAAAGAACAAATAAAGCAATTAAAAGTTGGTAAGAATTGGGCGGATTGGTTTATGACCCGCATTTTAGCCCATTCGGCCCAACCCGTTTCAGCCCAAGTAACTTTTGGGTGGATCAATAACCCGCCCATTTATTAACTCAGCCCATTTTGATCCGCCCAAATTCAGCCCAACCCGCCCATTTGACACCTCTACCAACATTACACAAAATAAAAAGTACTAGTATAATCGCATAAGTCCAAGGTCAATGAAGAAACCATGTGATCATTCCAGACATAAGCCAACTTTCTTTTTTTTGTTGTTGTTGATAAATCTAAATTGTACTTTATTGTGTTGAAGTGAAATGTGTAAATAGCTATAGAGGACTAGCACACCCAAATAGTTTCGGATTTAGGCATAGTTGGCTGAACTGAATTTAGAAAAAAATAAAAATCAATTACTGATATCACACACACAGAGGGTAATGTAATTAGCAGATCGTGATTGAAGCATTTAGGCACATTCAGAGTCACCCACTTTATTCTCATTTTTCTCCAATCTATTAAGTAAATATTGCAAACTTTCAGCTATTGAAACCTTGTTTAAAATGATAAGTAAGCCGATTAAAATTCTGCAACACCAATTCAAAAGGCAATGTGAGAGAAGAAAGAGAATACCCCAGTGCCGTTATCGCAAACGACAACGTTTCTATTATCCATCTTGTAGCTACTCAGCTCGATCAATCATGGACTTTGCAGTTTTTAGTTGGAACTCCGCCTACCGGAAGTGAAAACATGAGTCGTCCAATTTGGTAATGAAACCGTCTGCAAATGGCCTGAAATTTAGTTGCTTGCTTAGGTTGTACGCTGGGCTTTGGATGGGAGACGTAGCTATTAAATTACTCCCTCAGTTTCTAACTTAAAAAAGAAAAGCTACTTTGATATTTTTTTATTATATAAATAAAGATAATTTTGAAAGACTAAAATTAATTTTTCTTAAAATTCTAAAACATCAAATAAAATGAAAAACTTAAATCACCATTTATTTAGAAACTGAGGTAATAGTAAACATTGCTAGGTTTTATGTCTTGCATTTGATTCCCTTTAGTTAATTGTTTTATTATTTTGTGGAACACATTATAGTTATTGCAAACAAAAGTGTACCTTAAAGCTTAAATATTACATTAAATTGGCAATATATAAATTCTCACCGATCATGTTTCTCTTTTCAAATTCATCTGTTACTAACATTACACAATAAAACATTAAAAAGTAGTATAATCACATAAGTCCAAGGTCAATGAAGAAAGCATGTGATCATGCCAGACATAAATCAACCTTTTATTTTATTTTAATACATCAAAACAATACTTCATTGTGTTGGAATGAAATGTGTACAAAAAGGAAAAATAGATATAGAGGACTAGCACACTCAGATAGTTCAGATTAAGTTTTAGAAGAAACTAAAAATCAATTACTGATATCACATATCGATAGTGTAATCTTCACAAAGAAAAGAGACATCGACTCTAGTTAGCAGATCGCGATATAGTTAAGATTATACAAATATGACATTTCTAGGATATTTATATTTTACTCCACTGAATTTTGTGTTGCAAAGTTTTACTCTGCTGATATAGTGGAAATTCTGAAGATTGCGCAATTATCAAACAAAATTGATTTTTAACAAGGTTTCTACAAATATAACTATTCACGAAATTGATTCTTTTGAAAATACTAATAATAAATTAGTTAAGATTATACAACTGTGACATTTCTAGGATATTTATGTTTTTAACAATTTCAATATTTTTACGTATTTTCTTCATACAAATGTTTATATAAAAATCCTTAAACCTTGCGTGTATAAATATGCTCACATTATCGGTTCCAAAGTCAGATAAAAGAAACGAGTCATCGTAGGATCGTAGGTTAAAATTAGTCAATTTTCGACAAATTATCACAACACATAATATGTTATTGCCATTGTGGAACATGATATAGTTGTAACAAAAGTGAACATATCAAAGTGTTGTCATAAATATCTATATTCTGAAAGATTCGTAAGTGATCGAGACATTTTAGTAATGGTTTAGGGGACAGGAATTGATGTTTCTTTTTGGAACTCCCAAGGAAACCTTCAACTGCTACCCGCAAGGGTTGGCTGAGTGATTTTTCACATGGAAGACCTAACTCAAAAAAAAAAAGATGTTGGGGAAATCACAAATGATCCCTCATGCATGATCGGATAACTAACTAATGAGTAAATTCAATGTTTCACGAAAGAGAGAGAAAAGAAGGGAACAATCTATTAAATTGTCCTTATTATGTATACCAAAAAATAAAAATAGATCCTCTTCGTATTATGGTTCTCGACTTCTCGGTTTTGTATTCTGATGTGTATATTAATGTCTGTGCTGCCTCCTGCATTAAGCATATGGAGGATACCAATAAATAGAGTACTCTAAATGTACAAACATGTGGTATGTCATCTGTAAGCCATTTCTTTCCCCAAGTCATTACTAATATTGAGACGGTTTTCTTGCATCACTTGAAATAACTTGAGAATTGGATCTGGTTTTGAAGAAGATGATATTGATGCCAATATTTCATTGCTCAGTGCTTGATGCATCAAAGGAGATTTGCCTTGAATCCACTTCACATGTTCAACAGCCAAACTTATCTCTCCAGCATCAGCTAAAAAGTTGAGAAAAATCAGATGGGACTCTAAAAATGCAATATCAGTGCTTTGGCTCCGAAGCAACTCCATTGCAGGAACCAAATTACCTGCATTTATACGATAAAAGACTTGGTAAAACATACAGATCATGTTGTCTTTTGCAGATACATATAACTCAAAAAGTACTGTCATTATCACAATTGTGGAGTAATACCTTCCTTGCAGAGGCTGAGGATGAATGTACACAAGACGGAACATGCAAGCATTGGATCCTGCATAGCACATTTGTTGAAAACTTCAAGAGACATTTTGAGATCTTTTGCTAGACAAAGCCCTTTAAGGACTGAAGTATATGTAATAGCATCAGGTACTACTCCTTTCTCAACCATGTCATGGAAAAGCCTACAAGCATCTTCAATTTCACCTTCTTCTGAACACTTCTGAATAAGAATATTGTACGTCTCTACATTACCCGGGCACCCATTTGTGAACATTTCATCCCACAACCGTTTTTCTGGTCGCAGTAGATCTTCTCTACAGCAAGCTTCAAGCAAGAGAGGTGTGTCAGTAAAATAGTTTATAGACGACAACTTTTGAAAAACTTCAAGCAGTTCATCAATATTTCCGTGCTTACAAAGGTTTGCATTTAAGCTCGTCACAGTAACAAGACTAGGGGACTTTTCTCTATCTAGCCTGAAGTTCAAGAAAAATATCGCGAGTCCAGGATCGATAGCTGATACTGATCCTATTAAAGCATTGAGCAAATCATCATCCATTGGGAAGTTCCCGGATGCAATTACTTTACCCAAATCTTTAGCTTCGGAAATCAGCCTCTCCGAAATCAAATCAAAGATGAACTCTTTATAATCGTTATTCCTCGGTGCCACCCCTAGTTTTCTCTTCTTCTTCAAAACCACCTCTTTGTCAGCTACATTTCGCATATTCCCCAACGCTTCAGCAACAATGCTATAAGCAATAAAATCAGGTTTACATTCCCTTACCCTCAATTCATCAAATGAAGAAACAGCTTCGGCTATCCTAGACCCGGAGGATAACCCATGCACGACTAAAACTGCAACAACTGATCCATTAATACCCGAAAATTCAATTTTCCTAACCTCATCTAACAAACTCAAAATCTTGTCCAACCCATTAAAACTAGAATATCTCCACAGAAACACACCAAAACCAACTGTGTTCAACTGAACACCTCTATGATTCATTTCGTCGAACACCTGATATGCACATTTATAATACCCTTCTGACGACAAAGCAGCAAGAAGTGAATTACAAGTTTGGGATCCAATCTCTGATGCCAAGGAAGGGACTTCACTGTAAATGGAAAATGCCGAACTGGATTTCTTACCAATGATCTGGGAAGCAATGACAGAGCGATAAAGAGATGGATGGAGCCGGATTTTGTGGGCTTTTACTTGCTTAAAGAGCTTATCAAGGGTGTTGAACTGGCGGGTAATGCAAAGAGTTTTGAGTATGGAATGGTAAGTGGAGGAGTCGTGAGAGAATCCACGACGCTGAGAGGCCCAGTTGAAGAAACCGAGTCCAAGAGAATGGTGGTGGACAAGAAACGGGTCGATAACTCTGGCCACCAGTGTCGGGCTGAGTGATTCCCTGCATCCCAGCCGATACAATGTTTGCTCTAACGATGGACTCCATTTTTGGCTTCGGCTGTTTTGATGCCTTGATGAGAGCTCGGCTTAGTACACTTGCAAACTCTCCCACTGATCGCTTCATCATTTTGAGCCCGTTTGGATGGGCTTATAAGTTGGTTTGAAGTTGGTCAAACCAAATTATAAGCCCTTTTTAGCTTATTTTAGTATTTGGGTACAAACTTAAAGTTTTTAAAATAAGCCATTAAAGTCGGTCATTTATGAGAAGTTGGATTCCTAACTTTTTTTTGGGGCTTAAAAATCATTTCCGTTGACCAATAAAATTACTTTTGTATCCCTTATATTTTATTCTAATTTCCACACTACCCTCTCACCTAAAGCCCTAAAAGTGACGATCTCTTCCTCTTTTCATCATCTTCTACAAACAACACAGTCTCTCACCAAAGTCCTAAAAATATGAATTTTTCCTTTTTCAGTCATCTTCTACGCAATCCTCTTACTTTCACTGCAACTTTTCATCTGGGTAAGTTTTTCTCCATTATTCTCTTGCAAGTTTAGTCGAAATTTTTGTGAGTGATGGAGTTATCAAAAGGAATTAGTAATAGATTTTTACTCTATTTGGTGTATGCGGTTTTACATGTTCTGGCCTAGGCTTGCTTAATTTTGTAAAACTAATTTTGACAAATATTTGTTAATATTCAGAGCTATAACTATTCAGAGCATTATTGCCCCCTGCCCACCCACCCAGTTCGAAGCTATAGAATTGATCAATATCCTTATTAAGTTCTTCAGATTTCAATCGAATTACGGGTTTTTATTTCTTTAGCTTTTTTTTTGTTCTCAATGATCTTCAATGTTACGAGGGAAAATCCATAAAATAGAAGTGAAGAAACCTATTTGATTTTAAGAAAATTAATTATTAAGAGTTCAAAATATATAAGAGTAATAAATGATGTTTAAGGCTTCCTTATTTTTCTTATATATTACTTTTTGTGTAGTATTCGATTCTCCTTCAGATTTATGTGCTTTTATCTTTCGCTCTCGTGGTTGTAGTATTTGTTTGATTTCTATAAGTCGGGGCAAGAGTGGGCTGGTTCGCTTCGTGTTTGAGGTATGTTATCACTTCTTAACTCCATAAAAGAGCTCTTAAAGATCATTTAGTATGTTTATTTTGGTATGTGTACAAAAAGCCGTGACTAGGAAATTGTGGCTGTGTGTTTAGTTATTGGGCTGCCAACATTATGATGTTGTAGAGTTCATGAACGTTTATTTCTCCTTTCTTCAGATTGTTTACATTCAATCATGTCGGAAACTAGTAAAGCGCGAAGTAATGCTAAGTGGGATGATGATGCCAACATTAAATTTATAGATTTGTATGAAAATGAGATTAGACAAGGTTGTAGACCACACACTCATTTCAATAGAGATTGATGGAATAATGTTGTTGAAGAATTCAATAAAGCCACGGGAAGAAACTATGATAAAAAACAAATGAAAAATTATTGGGATAACATGGAAAAAGATTGAATTCTTTTTAAGAAGTTGATGAGAGGGGAGACGGGTTTAGGATGGGATGCCACGAAAAATATAATTATGGCAGATGATGATTGGTGGGAGCGAAAAATTAAGGTACATCTCTCACATTTTTCTATGTCTTTATTTTTTCTTTCATTGCTAAATTTCTTGGTTAGTTTAAAGTAGTTTTGAATTTTTTGTTACAGGAGGATGATCGATACAATAAGTTCAGGAAAATAGATCTTTCACTTATATGGTATCGCTATGATGCGTTGTTTTCTGATATTGTTGCTACTGGAGAAAGAGCACGTGCAGCGAATCAAGAACAAATGTCTGGCATTGGAGTAGACATGTCATACTATCACATTGACACACAAAGGGACATCGTACTTGCTATTATGGCCATTCACAATTATATTAGAAAGAAATGCAATGTGGATGATGCATTCCAAACAGCCGAGAATGAGAGCTATATTCCATCGGTTCATTCTAATGATATTGACACAACTTAAAGAGCTAACAATGTAGATGTCGAAGATGTAGAAGAACAAAATGATGTCTATTGGATGGGATTTCGTGATATGATTGCTAGTGACATTTATAATGCTTGATGCTTGTATTATATGAATATTTTTCACATTCTTGTATTTATAGTGGAGTGCTTTCGGTTGTATTAGCACTTTTATTTTGTGTCAAATTCTCCATCTTTGAAATATGAATTGTATTACCCTTTTTTAAGTCATGTTGATCCTAACTTATTAAAAAAAATTGTGCTCTTTATAGCAGTCCTAGGCAAAAAATGTTCATTTGCTTCCGATTTTTTCATAAATGCCAATAATAGATCATCATTATTAGAATTAGAAGTTTTTGTTCTACTTGCACGTTCATCTAGTGCTTCAGTTATGTAATTGTTCAAAATGTGGAGGCTATTCTTTAGACTTTTTTCTAATTCAATGGACAAAAATCTCATAAATTTCCACATGAAGTTGGGGTAGAACAATCTTTTGAAAACTGATTTTAGAGTTGTATCCATTGCAAGTGCAATTGAATTATCATCGTGAAGTTCAATGGTGAGAATATTCAAACTTTTCCCTAGAGCAAGTCCAAAAATGTTATCAGTGCCGAAACGTATCATAAAATCTTGTAAGTCTACTGAAATGTTCTGTTTTGAAGCCTTGTCTAAGATTGGTAATAAACCATTCTTGATTGCTGGATTTAGCCAACGATATAGTGCATGACCAAGCTTCCATTTTGATAATTCAGGAACCACTATTTTCCTTTGCAAAATCCACTCTTCACCGTTAACATAGGATATATCTGTTGGAGGAAAAAGAATGATTTAATTAATATTCTCATAATTAATACACGACTCTTTCTTGAAACAACAAATCAATATAAATACATTTCCAATAATGAAATAAATCTAGAAGATATTACTCCCTCCATTCCAAAATAAGTCTCTTTTAGCTCATGCACCCCCCTTTAGTAACATGTATTTATAAAAAATTAACTTAAATAAACATTTTATAGTGGAAGTGATTTTAAAATATAAATTACTTTTGATTTGAATCAACTTTAGAGTTTAAAAATCTTTTAAATCAACTTATTTATGGTGTTAACGACTTTAAGGGTATTTCAGTCATTTTGATAGAAAATCAGCACTTATTTACCAAACACATCAACAACTTATTTTCAGCATAAACACTTTTATCCAAACACTCAACTGCTTATTTATAAAAATAACTTTCAGCACTTAAAAATTCTAAAAACACTTTATACATAAAAGTCACTTTTTTAAGCCCATCCAAACGGGCTCTTTATACCGTCTGTTTTCCGTCTGCTCAAACTCGTAATCGGTACCTATCCTATTTCTCTTAATACATTTTCCACTTTTTTAGAGTTAAATTTCTTAATTTTAACAGTTTGTTTGAATAAAAATCTTTAAAATATTATAAGTCATCATAATTAATATCTTAAAATGTTTAAAGACCCGAAAAAAATACTTTTTAACTCTCAAAAAGTAAAAAGTATCAAACAAATTGGGATGGAGAGTATTTATTTCAAAGAAAAGAAGGAAACTTTTTTCCTTTTAGAAGTCCAAGTGGTGATAGCAAACAAAATATAAAAGAACTAAATAATCATACTAGTACAATTTTGAGCTCGCTGCTACAAAGTAGAACCATTAACAGACACAGAAGAGTTAGTCTTGCTGAGGCTGCGAGTATTAAAGGGGAAGTTAGTTGAATTCATTAGGAGCGCAATGCTGAATGTAGCAAAGAATAGATAGAGCATTGGCACCGCAGATTATATCAAGAAAAGGAGGAACCGATGAAACCAAATGGCTTTTAGCCAAAGCAATTTTTCATTTGATCCTCACACTTGCCAAAATATCACACTAATAAATCTCCAAGATATTTTGTTTCTCCACAGTATCTGTACTGTACAAGTTATATTCTATTATACAGTTTGTGTTCTGTTTTCTTTTTTAGAGTGAACACTGTCCAGAGTATATATGCACATGCACTAATATCACACATCCCATGTATATATACAGAGACCCCTTGGCAATATCTGCTACTACTGATGTTTCAGAGATTTTTCTATAACACTTGATACTAGATCACCATCTATATGGTCTAGCTATCTATTTACATAAATCTAAGTGTTCTTCACCAATGGGTAGGATATCTATCGACACTTTTTGTTGTTTGAAATCTGCATACTGAGTGGTGTTTGACGTATCTACAAAATTTCTAGTCTTACAGGCAACCACTTAAGTGTAGGACACGATCAGCTTCAAATTTTGGAGGGTTCGAACTTTGAAGAGATTTCCAAAGAGGTAGCTTAGTTCCCTCTTCATGTAGCTTTGCTGAATGACAAGAGTTCCACTTAACATGCAGCATATTTGGGCCAACTTGCTCACGAATAGAGTCAACTGTCTTTTGGTCAACTGGATTCCCGGTCACATCTGTGACATAAAAGATATCTTTTGCCTTCCCCCCTTCTGTTGAGATTTCTGCTCTTTTAATACACAGACTATTTTCCCTGAATATCCTAGTGATGTCTGATAGTAGTTCTAGCCGATCTTCTGTACCCAATTCTAGCTCCAGACCCTGCAGAAATCTAGCACATATTAGTATGCTCGTGCTAGAGAAAGCTTTAAAAACTTAAAAGCTTATTGTCCCGGACTCAGCACTTCACCTCAGAGGTTCTTCTCTCAATAGCTGCTTCAAGGCATAGAATCACACGTTCTAGCTCAGCCTCTGAGCTTATTGGAAGCCCGTCAACATGTCGAATATAGAATTCCTGCAGCAGGCCAATAATTAAGGTTGACATTAGACAGAAATTTTCAAAGTAGCAGAGACATAGGAAGTGACTGCTAGCAAAAATGTCATGTAAGTACTGTCTGCATAGAAACTAACGTTACCTGATAAGCTTCCATCTTTCCTGTGTGAATAACTCCGTGAAAGACCACATACTGCGTGTCAGTTAGAGTGCAGACAATGTCAAACAACAGCTTAGGTCGATCCCTTGACCTCATTGTGATCACAGTGCTTTTCACTGCAATCATAAACAGTTATACAAGGCCCAGACTTCAAATCCTCAACTTTGCCCTGTTCTCCCTTTCTAACTTTTATATAGTCCCTATCAGCAAACATTATCTGGTGTAATCTTCTCTCCCTATGTGTAAACCCAGGACGGGAAAGTGTCATCTTTGCAGTCTTCAAATCATTGTTTCCCTTGAGGACATTATGAAGAAGTTTCTTGATTGTAGCAAGACGTTTTGGGTCTTCAATTGCACAATATGTAACGTCGTCCACAACATGAACCACAGCTGCAGCCCTAGCATTATGTGTCCAGATTACAGCATTCACAACATTACAATGAAGGTCAGCAAGAACAGCAAACACTTCGGACAATAAACCAGGTCTGTCTGTCCCACTTAGTTCAATGGATGTGTGATCTTCAGAAGGCACCAAGCCAATAGTTCCCCTTAAAGAGGGTAACAGAACTTCATCATTTTCAAGCGTCTGCGTAACAGGAAATTGAAAGAATTTAGGATCCACGCACAACTTTGAGCCAAGTGAGGGAACAAAAGAAATCAATATACACATTTGCATTTAGGATTCTTCTTGTCTACAGCCTATTGATTTTGTTGGGGCAAAAGACAAAACTTAGGGGTCGTTTGGTTGGGAAACAAGTTATCCTGAGATTATAATGACGGGATTATAATACGGGGATTAAATAGTGATGGAATTATTTAGTGGATATATTTTTATTGGGAGATATTTGGTTCATTGGGCTAAAATGGGATAAACTTTTATTTCCAATTTTAACATTGAAATTTTTTAAAGGACTTTTGGGGAAGTGCCTTGGAAAAGGGCATATTTGTCACTGTAGTGTTCTATCGGGGGATGAAGTAATTTCGGGATTATTATCCACCCTCAATGTGGAATAGAATAATAGCACAATTGTGGTATAAATTAATCCCGGATTCAAAAATTCAACCAAACGCGAAATAAAATAATCCTGCATCATCCCTTATCACACCAACCAAACGACCCCTAGAGGATTAAGCTTGCTTTGGTGATACACCATACTACTATACTGAGATGAAAATTGTCCAAGGAAGAAGAGGCTCTTAAAATGAAATACCTTTTGAATATAGTTGATGATTTCTTCATCTCTAACTTTATTTCCAACTTGATCAGTCACATTAAACACTGAAGAAAATAATAAAGAGAATAATTAGTGGCAAATCACTTTTCACAATGGAATTCCTTGATCTTCCGTTAATAAGAAGAGCTTACCGTCCATGAACCATCCCCCATCAGAGGAAATGTATACTTTAGTATTATTACTTCACCCCACCGAGTCCCGGGCCGGCTTATGTTCGTGCACATCCTTGCATTGTTCACCGAGTTCCTCACTAGAGGGCCGGATTACGTAGGATGCATGCATAGATGAGATGGTGACTTCACCGAGTCCCAGTAAGGGCCGAGTTATGATATGATTCCACCGAGTCCCGCACTAGAGGGTCGGATTACGTTATATGTATATATGTATATGATGACTATATGGACAGACATTCATGGTTTTTGAGTTGACTCTCATTTTTCTAAGGCACAGTTGACTCTCGTTTTTTTATATGACACAGTTGGAGTTGGTATTTGATTATTATACTTGTCTCTTGTTATCTCTTGGCCTGTTATGATCTTATTTACAGTACTTTATGTTTTACATACTCAGTACATTATTTCGTACTGACCCCCCTTTCCTCGGGGGGTTGCGTTCATACCCGCAGGTACAAGTTCTCAATTTGGTGATCCTCAGGCCTAGGACTCCTACTTAGCTGGTTGGAAAACTCTATTATTTCGGAGCTTAGTCATTTTGGTACAGAACCTCACTTTTGACTCATGTATATTTAGGGGCACGACAGGGCCCTGTCCCGTCATACTTCATTATCCTATTCTTAGAGGTCTGTAGACAGTTGTGGGTTGTACGTGGGTGGATTGTATCATGTTTTGGTCAGCCGTATTGTTGTACTTCATTTTCTTTTTGTGGTGATGTTCCCGTATATAGTGGCAGCCTTGTCGGCTCGCCTATTTGATATATTGACTAGTTGTGACTCACTGGGAGACAGATTCGTTCGCATGTAAAAACAGTCTTGTCGGCTTGCCTTCTGACAAGTGTTGTTATTGCAGCGTTACGCTGCCGAATTTCATATGGTTCTTAATGTCAGTCTGATTATACGTGTCAGGTTAGTATAATGACGTCCAATTAGGGATTCGGGTCGGGTCGTGACACATGCATCGAGGGGACTGGTGGTGGAATGGTAAAGTTCAAGTGAAGGTAGAAGCGAAGAAAGAGGCGTATGCGAAATTTGTAGAAAACAAGAATGAGGTGGAGAAGTGGGCGAATAGGGAATTGTATAAGATGGTGAGGAAGGAGGTAAAACTAGCTACTACGAAGGCGAAAATGACGGCTTTTGAATGTTTGTATGTGGAATTAGAGGAAAAAGGCAGGGATAAAAAGTTATACAGACTAGCCAAGGCGAGAGAGAGGATGGAACGTGACTTAGCTCACGTGAGGTGCAGCAAAGACGACGACGATAAAGTACTAGTATATGATGCACATATTAGGCGGAGGTGGCAGTCTTACTTTTACAAAATCTTGAACGAAAAAAGAGATAGAGACATTATGCTGGGAGATAAACCAACAAGAGATATTACGTTCTACCTTCTGCTTCGAGCCCGGCCGAGAGTGAGTTTACCGATAGTCTCTTCCTTCCTAGAAAGAGAACTCTGTTAGACGGTTTGGTTTCTCCGTCGACAAGGTGATAAAAGAGGGCACTGTTAAATATGCTAAGTTCCAAAATATTTTTGTGAATCTTAAGCATGAAATAGTTGCTTTCATCTGGAATGTTAATAAAATATTTAGAGCAATCTAGTAGGTACAGGGATTTTAGATATTGTGGAAGTATTAAGGCTGAGGAGGCTAAGGGTGTTGTTCACAGAATGCGCACGGGATGAGCGACCAGGTCTGATGAGATCCCAGTTAAATTTTGGAAGAGAGCAGACATGACAGATTTGGAGTGACTGTCTGAGTTGTTTAACGTCATTTTTAAGATGACGAGAATGCTCGAACAATATAGGGGGAGTACAATGATCCCTTTATACAAGAACAAATGTTATATCCATAGTTGCAATAACTATAGGGGTATTAAATTACTAAGCCACACTATGAAAATTTGGGAAAGGGTCGTGGAGATGAGGGTGAGAAGATGTGTGTCAATTTCTGAGAACCAGTTTGGATTCATGATGGAGCGTTCGACTACAGAAGCCATTCATATTATTATGAGGTTGGTGGAGCAATATAGAGATAGGAAGAGAGACTTACCTATAGTTTTCATCGACCTCGAGAAGGCATACAGCAAAGTCCATAGGGCGGTTCTATAGAGATGTTTGGAGGTTAGAGGTATACATATAGCGTACACTAGGGCGATCAAGGATATGTATGATAGATCCAAGACCAGGGTACGGACAATAGGAGGAGACTCAAATCACTTCCTAGTGATGATGAGGCTACACCAGGGATCAACTCTAAGCCCTTTCTTATTTGCCTTGGATGGATGTACTGACGTAATAAATTCAAGAGGAGGTGCCATGGTGTATGTTACTTGAAAATGACATAGTCCTGATTGATGAGACACGTAGTGAAGTGAACGCTAATGTTACACCCCGTAATTTCAGGACATGTGTTTAAGAGAATGTACGTGAGAAGATACAACTTTAAGTTTGAAACGAAAGAAGGATTGCTTTTTCCTACGAAAAATGATTTCGAGCCTCGGGAAGGAAAATTGTTCGTTAGTGAGAATTGGGTTCCCGAATTTGTTATTTAAGACTTTTAGAATTTATCGGAATTATGGAAGTTTATTTACAGAGTTGAATACGTGGGGCCCACCCGAGAAATTTTACGTTTTTGTAGGGCCCACGAGGTTTCCGATATTTTGACCAATTATGGAAATTTCGGGAAAATGGCATGCTATGGAGACACGTGTCACCCTCCACATGGTCATCCTTGGACGAAATTTATCATTAAAGACTAGCCAAATTGACTTGATAAAATGGACCAAGTCAAAGAGAAAAGTTGAGCTTGATATAATTGACCTCACCTTAGCTATCCATATGTTTTAATCCTAGTCATTGGTCTCCTTATATATTACTACTACTAGTGCAAGACTATATCATTCCAACACTTAGAAAAATTGGGCAATCCTTGTGTGCTCACTTGAGCTCTCGACAATGCCCCCTTGTGCACACAAATTTTTTGCAATTTTGCTCCATAATTCCCAATATTCAAACATAAGATCCCTTAAGGTATTCTAAGGTTATCTCAATAGAATGATCCCGGAAAAACTACGTTTTCACGTTAGTCGCAACATGAAACCCTAGGGCGTTCTTCATAAGTTGGATTAGAACTTGAAGAGGAGTTCTTCATGAGTTTCTAAGGAGTGTTTGGAGCGGATTGGAACGTAAGAAGAGGAGCTAAAAGTTGCTAAGGATCGACTTTAATCTTGGATTATATATTGGGCTCATTGAGGTAAAATCTTCGTCTTCTTAATGTGATTAAAGATTACATGTTATAGTAGTTGATAAATGAGCATGTGGTATATAGATTGAAGTTTGAAAAGATTTGGATCACGTCGACATGTTAAAAATCGAAAATGGGCAAGTTAGCCATTTATGTTGTAATCAATTTGGTCGATAGATACAATCGTCGCATGTTAAGAAAGAAATGATTTATAGTTGTTATAATTGTTATAGGGTATATAACATATTAGAATAACAACTTGGATTTAAAAGGAAATTGAAAGGGAATTGATATTGTTGTGATACATGGTAGCCGAGAATGGCTTAAGTTGTTGGACAGTGTCACGACCCGACCTCGGATCCGTGACTGGTGCCTTACCCCGGGCACCCTTGTGATACAACATCAGAGAAAACCAGCGGAAATAAACTCACAAACAAGAACCATATAAGAATATAAAGCAGTTAACCCAAAGTGGCTACCGCTAAATATAATAAAGCGACGATTACATCCTTACACCCCAATTCATGACAGACTACAAGCCTCTGCAGAAGGTATAACACTATGACGGACGGGGCCCAAATACCCCCTGAATGTACAAAAGTCTACAACCTCAGGGAATCGTACCAAAAGACGAGGCCTCCGGAGAAATGGAGCCTTCCGAGAACCGAACCGTAATCCTAAGAGTGCGGATCAGCAAGCTATGAACCTCAACCTGCGGCATGAACGCAGCCCCCCGAAGGAGGTCGGTACAACATGTACCAAATATGCGAACCGAAAATTTGTAATATCATAAGTCAAAATATAAGCTGGAGTTATAGACGAAAATCAGTTTACTTTGCACTGTGCCTTACTAACAATGAGAGTAACAAATGTATATATATATACTGCATAAAAATAGGAAGGTCTTGATCAAAACAGGGTACCTCGCCCGTAGTATCATTAAGTAATCCTACTCCTGGGACTATTTCACCCGCATAGGTCCTGTGGACCCGCATGAGGTCATCTGCCTCGTCATGGGACTATTTCACCCGCATGGGACTATTTCACCCGCATGGATCCTGTGGACCCGCATGAGTACCATCGCCGTACTCGCATGGGACTATTTCACCCGCACGGATCCCGTGGACCGGATCCGCGTAGTACAAACGCCGCGACTCGCATCATGGGTAGCAAATCCATGGCATAAGTAGTAAACCATCATATTGGAGCATACCCGGCCACCCATCGTGTCGGTATGTCCAAAGGAAATAACAAGAATAACCCGGTTTACAGTAATAATATATATATATAACATAGCTCATCCGGCTATCATACATAACATAAGCACTACCGCCTATCATAACATAACATAAGCACTACCTACTATCATATCATAACATAAGCACTACCTACTATCATATCATAACATAAGCACTACCGCTTATCATATCATAACATAAGCACTACCGCCTATCATATCATAACATAAGCAAGTTAAGAAATCCCCTAACTTCTTATTAACATTATTAATATATCCTCTCATTTTAGTATACCTAAGGCACCAACATGTCTTTTAATAGAAAATCCGGGAATTTAACCCAAGTACCATGTACTTCTAACCTTTTAAGAAATAACTCCTTTTTATACAAAAATTCCAAGATACTAATCACCATAGTATCAAGTTACAATTTCTTTTCAAAACAAGTCACATTTCCTTTTAGAAATATAATAAGATTCTAAATCAAGTGACTTCATTTCCTTTAAAACCTTAGGCAACCAATGCCTAAAAATCAATTCACCTTTCTTAGTTTCAAATCATTTACCCGTACTTGTTTTAATTAGAGTAAACCTTTCTTTGTGAACCTCTCAAAAACTAATATAACCAACTTCCCATAAAGTCATTATATTAGCGTTATTCCTTTGTCAAATACATTTTCCCTAAATCCAAGGGACTTATACTTTTAAAATGAAACAAGTACCAATATACTTTAAAATAAGTGAAAGATATCGAATCTTGTACGTCTACCGTACTACATAGATACAACTACTCATGCTCAAAAGATAGGAAAGTTCCACATACCTCTTCGGTTAATCCACTTGCTAAGTCCGAAATACCGCACGTAATATGTCAACCTATAATGATCATAATACGTTTATTAACTCCTAATTTCAATGTAGAAATTCCAAATTCAAGTTACCAATTCCTAAGGAAAATTGGGCAGCATTTCCTTTGTTTCTACTCACTTTGCCACCTTTTTCAAAGGCCGATTTTCAACACTCAAACACCTCATTAAGGCCCAACATCCAAACCAACACAAAGGGGATTACACACCTAATCTCGGGTGTGTAAAATTCTGCCCCATAAGTTATAATAATACACTTAACAATTCTAAAGTAGTTTTTAGGCTACAACATGCTCATAATATCTCTTTAGCCAAATCCTTCATACCCAACCCACATTTCTTGCATGCAATGACTCTAATAACATTATTTACTACCACAAGTACTTCCTTCTTCACATGCAATACTAAAAACTAATAATAGAGGAAGAATCATTACCTTAAAGCTTTAGCCAAATTCATCCAATAATTTGCTAGCTTCTATTCCAAGAACACCACCACCACCACCTTCACAAGCTAGCCACAAGCCTCCTTCTTGTCTTTTAATTTTTCAGATTTTTCTTAAGGCTAGAATCCTCTTGGATTTTTAGAGAGAGGGAGGAGCTTGAAATATTTAGAGAGAAGGAAGAGGTTTTTCAAAGAGAGAGATGACAAATGACCAAGTCTTTAAGACTTGGTCAATATATTGCATGTAAAAATCAGATGGGGGGGGACACTTGTCCCCCACTCAGGCCCTTTCCAAATAAAAAATCTGACTTTTCCTAAGTTTTTCGCGATTTCCGCTCGGCGCGCGCCCGCTTCCGCGCGCGGCCGGCCCGACTTCCGCGCGTCTTCAATCACGCCTTGCGCGCGCGCCTCCGGCCATGGCCACTGAGACCTCGATCAGTCCAGTCGGGCGAACCACGGTATAACGAGCGATTTATATGAATTGTGGGACAGAATTTTACACGTCCTGTTAGGCGTGTAATCCCCTTGGAATTTCTGAATTGTTGATCCTTAAATGTGGCATTTGGTTATTAATTTTCGGGCCTTGAAAAAAGTGGAAAAGTACGTAGAAACAAAGGAAGTGTTGCCCGATTTTCCGTAGAATAAGAGTCCTTATACTTAGAAATATTCTATGTTTGAAGCTAGAGGTTAATAGCCGTGTTATGGTTATTATAGGTTGACATTCTACGTACGGCATATTCAAGTTAGCAAGTGGATTAAGCCGAAGAGGTATGTGGAAACTTTTCTTATCTCTTGAGCATGAATCTTGTAAAATGTATAGTACGGTAGACGTACGTAAATTAAGAGAACTCGGTCCCATTTTAGTATCCTTGCCTTGATTCTTGAAAGTGTAGTAACTTGACTTTTAAAAGGTATAGGTTACTTGATCTTATGTATAAAGACATCTTGACGTGTAAAGTATTGATTACTTGAACTATGTTAAAGTTAAGAAACTTGATTTCTAAAGTTAAGAAACTTGAAGTATTCTGAAAGATATGTAACTTGATTTGAAAGTATATGATACTTGGTTTTATAAGTATAAGTCTCTTGGTTATAAAATGGAATGAATTTGTCTAAAACATAAAGAGTTATAACGGCTTTATGAGAGGTTAGTTATAACGGCTTTATGAAAGGTTAAAGATGTCTTGGTTTCTAAAGCATAAAGTTAATATAACGGCTTTATGGAAAGTTGGTTATAACAACTTTATGGAAAGGTAAAGGGATGGTTTTCTCTAGTAATGTAAACAAAGAAAATGACTTGAAATAAAGAAGGACAATTTGATTTAAATGTATCAATTGCTTAAAGTTTTAAAGTAAGGGTCACTTGATTTAGAAGCTTAAAAATGTATTTCTAAAAGTGTAGTGACTTGTTTGAAATGTAGACAAGCCTTGATACTACGGGTGTTAGTATCTTGGGGTTTTATATAAAAAAGAGTCTTTTGAAAAGAATGGAAGTACGTAGTACTTTGGGTTAAATTCCCGAATTTTTATGTGATACGAAAGTGCTTTGAGTTTATAAAATGAAATTCATTTTTGTATGATAATGAAAGTCTAAAGATTTTATGAACTTGCCTATGCTTGCTTGTGATAGCCTTTGAGTGCAAGTATTATATTTTTACGCAGCTGTGACTCTCAGTTGGAGGGTCGGCTGTCTTGTTGCGAATTTACTTGGACGTACCGACAGTGATGGAGGATTCCACGGGTATGCTTCCATTGTGATCGATCCATAGACATGCTTATACGATGAGGGATTCCGGGGCATGCGATCATGATGCGGGTTAAATTCCCGGATGCTATTATTACTCCATAGACTAACTCTCCATGAAGACATGTACCCGAGATGAGGGATTCCACGGGCATGTTATATACTATGATTACGCCATGGGCATGCTTATACGATGAAGGATTCCGGGGCATGTGACCATGTTATATATTATTACTCTATGGATTAACTCTCTATGAAATCATGTACCCGAGATGAGGGATTCAACGGGCATGAGATATTTATATATATTGCATTTGTGCACGCCGACAGTGAGGTAGGATGCCACGTGCGTGTTACATGTATATATTTTACACTTACGACTGTCGGCAGTGATGAAGGATTTCACGGGCACGTTTTGATATTTGCGGGCTTGAGACCCTTACTGTACTGTGTGATGATTTTGAGGGCTTGTGTCCCTAGCCTTGGTTTGACTATTGTTCATGTGTTGAAATAGGTTTTAAAAAGGTAAAACTGACTTTCATTACTTTCGTTTCGGCAAGACACGGTTGTACTGTTAATTTGATTATCATACGTGTCTCCATCTTTATATATATAGACTTTATGATTTAAATTACAGTACTTTCAATTTTACATACTTGGTACATATTTTGTACTGACCTCCTTCGGGGGGGTGCGTTCATGCCGCAGGTTGAGGTATATAGCTTGTTGATCCTCACTCTTAGGATCACTGTTCAGTTCTTGGAAAGCTCCATTTCTTCGGAGGCTTTGTCTTTTGGTACAGTTCCCTGAGGTTGTAGATTTATGTACATTCAGGGGTATGGCGGGGCCCTGTCCCGTCACAGTTGTTATGTAAAAATTCTTAGAGGTCTGTAGTCATATCTTGTGGATTGGGTTGTAAAGAAAAAAAAGAGGTAACTGTTTTTTGGGTTATGTGTATACTTTTGGAAGGTGGCCTTATCGGCTAGCCTGTTGATATTTCATGACTTGTACTTTTTGAGTTGTATATATGTTCCGCTACTATTCTCTGATGTATACCTATAAGGGGTGCCCAGGTAGAGCACCAGTCGCGGGCCCGGGGTCGGGTCGTGACAGCTAAGTTGAAGATTTGGAGATAGACTCTGGAGTCTAAAGGGTTCATGCTGAGTAGGACCAAGACAGACTACTTGGAGTGCAAGTTTAGTAACGGGGGCGACCTTGAGACAGACATGGAGGTGAGGCTTGGTACTTAGGTCATTCCAAAGAAAGAAAGCTCCAAGTACCTCTATTTTATTATTCAAGGGAATGGAGATATTGATGACGATGTCACATATCGTATTGGAGCAAGGCCGATGAAATAGAGGCTCGCATCTGGAGTCTTGTGCGATAAAAAGGTGCCACTAAAACTTAAAGACATGTTCTATATGGTGGTAGTTAGACCTACTATGTTGTATGAGGCGGAGTGTTGGCCCGTCAAGACTTCGCACAAATAAAATATGAAAGTTGCGGAGATGAGGATGCTAAGATGGATGTGTGGGCACACAAGAAGGGATATAATTAGAAATGATGATATCCGAGATAGAGTGAGAGTGGATTTGGTGGATGATAAGATGCGGGAAGCGAGGTTGAGATAGTTCGTGCACGTGCAGAGAAGAGACACAAATGCCCTAGTGCGGAGGTGTGAAATGTTGACTATGGACGAATTCATTAGGAATAGAGGTAGACCGAAGAAGTATTGGTTGGAGGTGATTAGACGGGATATGACGCAGGTGCAACTCACTGAGGACATGTCCTTAGATAGGGGAATATGGAGCACACAGATTAGGGTAGAAGGGTAATAGGTAGTCCAACGTAGTCCTACTTACGCTTACAAACTGGTAGTTGTAGTATTATTATTGTTGGCCTGCTTAGTCTATCATACTAGTAGGCACATAACTGCTTTATAGTCCATTGTCATTTGATTTATGTTGTTATGGGTTCTCTAGTGTACTTTGTTTGCCTTATTTACATGCATTAGTTATTGCTTATTTTTCAGAATGCATATTCATGACTTATTCGCTTTTGTCACGACCCGAGTCGACTGGTCCACGACTGGTGCCCTACTTGGGCACCCTTATACCCACACATCACATAAAATCAGCGGAAGCTAATAAAAACTCATAATCATATACCAAAGAGATCATATCCCCTAAACTAAGATGACAAACTCTTATGATAAAACGGGCAAGCCGACAAGGCCGCCACTGTATATAGAAATATCCAAATAACCACAACTGTACATATTTTCAAACTCACACATGACTACAGACCTCTAAGAGTATAACAGTAACTATGACGGGATAAGGCCCCACCGTACCCTTGAACGTACATAAGCCTGTAATAGCAAAACTGTACCAAAATGATAAGCTCCGAAATAATGGAGCTATCCCAAAAGCTGAGCAATGATCCTAAGCACGCGGATCACCCAACTGAGTACCTACACATGCGGGCATGAACGCAGCCCCCCGAAAGGGGTCAGTACAACATGTACCAAGTATGTAAACATAAAGTACAATAATTAAAATCATAACTGGCCAAAGAATGACAGAGGCAAGTATGAAAATCAAATACCAGATCCAACTGTGCCATATAAAATAGAGCAAACTGTACCTTTTAAAACTAAAGAATCAATTGTACCCTTCCTTTCTTAAAATGAGAGTCATGTCA
Organism: Przewalskia tangutica; assembly: GCA_029844215.1. Lineage (NCBI taxonomy): Eukaryota > Viridiplantae > Streptophyta > Magnoliopsida > Solanales > Solanaceae > Przewalskia > Przewalskia tangutica. The sequence continues at coordinate 111,245,282 of CM056733.1, read as the reverse complement.
AAATCATGGGACGTCTGCCCATATACTTATCATATGCATATATGTATGTATATAAGTTAGTGTTGCGGATCGTGGAACTCGTCCCAATATCTGATAATGTTGTGGATCGTGCAACCCGTCCCAATATATAATAGTGTTGCGGATCGTGTAACCCGTCCCAATATATAATAGTGGTGGTGTTGGAGGTTCAAGTAATGTCAACCAATTCAACCGGACTGAAACAAAGAACCATTTCGTTGGGGTTGTGGTTGCTCATGCAAATATGATTACAAATTCAACCGATTGGTGGATGGACACAGGTGCTAATATGCATGTATGTTCAGAGAAGGACATGTTTTCATCTTACCAAGCCATCAAGGATGAAGAACCATTGTTTGTTGGGAATGCTGCTCCTATGAAGGTGGAAGACAAAGGGAAGGTGACTTTGAGCCTCACTTCCGGGAATGATCTTGTACTCACCAATGTATTACATGTGTCTGAAATTTGTAAAAAAATAATTTCTGGCCCTGTTCTTAGCAACAAGGACTTTAAGTTAATTTTTAAATCTAACAAATTTGTACTCACCGAAGGTGGGGTGTATGTAGGCAAGGGCTAACTCAGTGAGGGGCTCTTCAAACTAAGTGTTGTATGTAATAATGCATTTGTCGTTATCAATGAAAATGCAGACACTAGCACTGCTTATGAGTATGTGATTGATTCCATTTCTTCTTTATGGCATTTCCGATTAAGCCATGTAAATTATCGTTCCTTACAAAGAATGATAAAGATAGACATGTTGCCAAAATATTCCATGAACAAAATAACTAAATGTGGGGTTTGCATAGAATCAAAATATGCAATTCATCCTCATAAATCTGTTGTGAAATCAAATGAAGTGCTTGATTAATTCATAGTGATTTGTGTGATTACCAAGCAACCACATCTCGTGGAGGAAAAAATTATTATATATCATTTATTGATGATTGCAGTAAATTTTGTTATGTATACTTAATACATATCAAAGATGGAGCTTTGAACATGTTTAAAACATACAAATCAGAAGTGAAAAATCAACTTGACAAAAGAATTAAGATTCTAAGGTCAGACCGAGGTGGTGAATATACTTCAAATGAGTTCAAAGAATTCTATTCTAATCATGGTATAGTTCATCAAATCACTGTGACATATACTCCACAACAAAATGGAGTTGTCGAACGAAAGAATAGAACATTGAAGAATATGATAAATTCTATGTTGATTAGTTTGGATGCACCTCTTAGTCTATGGGGTGAGACATTAATTACTGCAAATATAATATTGAATAGAATTCCTCAAAAAAAAATGATCAATCTCCATACGAATTGTGGAATGAAAGATTGCCGACTTTCAAAATGATGAAAGTGTGGGGTTGCCTAACAAAAGTTCAAGTTCCTTTACCAAAGAGAACTAAACTTGGATAAAAAACGGTGGATTTCATATATATTGGTCATGCCAATAATAGTGCAGCATATAAGTTTTTGGTGTATCGTTTTGATGTTGAAGGTATTCATAAAAATACACTTATGAAATCTGCTGAAGCAGAATTCTTTGAGGAGATCTTTCCTTATAAAGACAAGGATAAAAATGTTTCTAATAATAAGAAGAGGACACTGCCTCAAAATGAATCAAACTAAAATGATGATAATTTTACTTCATCGGTTCAAGAAGGAAATTCTGAACCAAGGAGAAGTAAACGTGAAAAAAGTGGCCAAAGACCAGTGTCGCGCCCTTTTTCGGCCGCGGCATTTTTATTTTCTAAACTCCTGCTTAAAATGCAAATGTTAGAAAATAAATAAATATGCTAATAATGTTCAAAAATGTTTAAAGGTTTTAAAAATGCTAAAGGATGCTAAAATTGCAAAAGATGCTAAAGCTTAAAAAAGGGTGCTAAAATGCTAAAGGGTTACTATAATGCTAAGGGTTCGCGGAGTCGCCACCTAATTAATTGGGTGAATTAGGACACCTAAATGTTTAACTAGTTTAAAGTAAAACATTAACTCCATTTTATGGTCTGCTAAACTTAGTGAGATTCTGGGTAAGGGTTCTTTATTAATCTAGAGGGAAGGGGTTAGGCACCCTCTAAGATCCGCTAACTTGCGGTTGTCCTGCCAAACCTAGGGTAATTATTATATTTAAAAATAAAAGCTCCTCCTGATTAATAGAAATGTTGAAGTTAAAATGTTTAAAAGGTGCTTAAAGTATAAAAGGGGCAAAAGGTGCTTAAAGCATAAAAAGGACAAATAAAAGGTGCTAGAATGCAAAAGGTTGCTAGGGAGTACTAAAATGCTAAAAGAGTGCTAAAAATTGCTAAAAAGGTGCTAAGGGATTAATTTTAAAATAAAGGATGCTAAAAGTGCAAAAAGGTAAAAAAGGGATGCTAGAATTGCAAAGAGTGCTAAAGGGTGCTAAGGGTGCAAAATGCCAAAAACGTGCCTAAAGGCTAAAGGGTTGCTATATGCTAAAGTACAAAGAATGCTAGGGAGGTGTTAAAATGTTACTAAAGTTTAAAGAGGGGCTAAGAATGCAAAAATGTTAAGATGCTAGAAAGTGCTAAATGCTAGGGTGCTTTATAGACTAATTACGATATCTTGCTATCTAGATTAATCTTGTCTAACATGCGTACAATATTGTATAAGAGATGCTTTAAAGTGACTCTTGAGAGTTTATGAAGAAATCTGTTATGAGTTTTAATAAGAAACAAAAGTTTGGTTTTATGATGCAAGTTAAATTGTTTAGATTATTTTTTTGCAGAATTTAGACATGCGTAATAGTCCTAAAAGACAAATAAAGTAGAAGTGCATTTCTGATTATGAATTACTTCCCCACCCATATGTTTAAAGGGCTAATTATTCTAGATATCCTATTAATTACAAAATTAAATAATAAAATTACAATAAACAAATAAAGGCATAAAATGAGACAAGAAAGTTAAGAGAGTGAAGGGATTGGAGCGGATGACTCCGTCCTATTTGTTTTTCTAGGAGTTTCTGAAGCGGGAATGCGAACGCGGATGCGGGTTGCCATTTGAAATGACTTGCGATGAGTCTCGCCGTGAGACTCTTTATTTTGCTCCGATGCGTGCCATGTAAAAATAAAGAAAGATAAGGATTAGTATATGCCCAAAAATAGTCAAATAATCATGTAAACTCAAACATGTATATTATTCGATTTTAATTATATTAAACCGAAACTAACAGATTCGAACCAATAAAGGCCCGAATCGTTCAATGACATTGGGCCTTGGATACAACAGTAGGCAGAGACAAAAACAGGCCCAAAACATAGCTGAAGTGTAAACAATCCACACTTAAACTCATATGATAGAGTGCAAATATAACGAGTGGGATATAGTGATATACCCATTCAAATGACAGAACTATATATGGACCAATTAGCATACAACAACGCAGAGGCGATTTGAAGAAATAAAGACGGGCCAGGCCCTAAAACACATACATAGTGATACACTAGATATATATGTCTAATATACTGGATATACCTAACATATAACATAGTGATGTACTAGATATATATGTCTGAAATACTGGATATACCTAACATATAATATATAAAGCTCTGAATACCAATCTAGACATAAATGGTCATGCTTAAACTATACTTTGAACACAGAATGCAGAAGTTCAAGCTACTCATATACTATTCTTACGCATGTCAGATTTAAGACTAAGAGATTCAATTCCATACTTCTTCTATTAAACAAGATATCACAAAATGATCATAGAAGAAGCACGTTAGGATCAACATCCTACAAGAAAACTGAGATAATGCTTTAGGGATGGCATACCATAGGATACGAGGTCAGTATACACTAAAAAACTTAACACGAGAGTTATGCATTTTTACACACACACACATTCAGGTTCAACCCGCAGATGTAGGCAGGGGCAAAACAGAGAGGAGACAGACCCAATTTTGCACAACCGTAATTTCAACTCAGATTTACACAACCCTGTATTCAAAACCCAGCCAAAAGATGAAGCATAGTAAATGCAGATAGTTATTCCCTGATCTTGGCAGAAATAACAGAACATTAATGAAGACAGATGTATGGTTATGTTTTAAAGAACGATGCTAAACACAGAATAGGCGAAGCAATCCCACAGCAAGGATCATCGTCTAGGGAAACAGTACCATTACACACAAACACCCTCAAGTTCTCTTCTTCTTCTTTTGTGACGGCGTACTTAATGAACACACAAGACATTATTATAAGCCCACAAGATTAACCAAATACAATCATGACATATTTATTCAGACCAAAACACCCTATTGAAACTATACAACAAGGCATATTTCGAACTCCTTCAACCAAGCTCGCGCTTACTATGGATGTGAAACCAACAACATACACATATATTTAGGAACGAGCAGTCGCCTAACAACAATATTATAAAACATTTAACTGACGGGGCATCACAGAGACAGACAAAGCATGGAAAATATTGAAACCAAGCAAAGTTTAAAGGCGATTGATTTTACCTTCTCCGGACAGCGAACCGGGGCAGCGTATCAAGTCGTCGCCCACTGACGGGTTTCGGTTTATGAGGCGAAATGAATGGCGCTTAGTCACGTTTCGCTTAGCGTTTGCTATTGCTTTACGATTGAATCCCGGATCGCCCCGAGCTCGCCAATGTCTATTGCATGTCGTTTATATAGCCTAACTCTAGGTTCTAATATTGGTAAGCAAATAAAGGCTGATTTGTGCTGATTTTAGTGCGATTATGTGTACGATTCTGTTACTGGACGACTTATGGTAAGGTTCTGATTTTTTGGGAGGATTTGCAGGAGATTTGGTGCGATTAGGTGTTTATATGGTAAGGTATCGTTGGAGAAGGTAAGGGGACACCCGATTCTGGCGAGAATCTCGGGTCGGAGTCTTGGCGGTGACGGGCGAAGGCAAGGCGATTGCTCTTCTTTTAGTGGTTCTGTTATTTCTTTATTTTTCCTTTGGTGTTGTCGACGAGGAAGGTGAGTGAAGAGTGGGGTTTGGGCGGTGATAAGGGAAAAGCGTGGCGGCGTCGCGGATTGGGTGCAGTAAGAATAAAGCGGGTAATGAAATTTGAGTTTGGGTAGTGTTATAATGTTATGTATTAGGTTTTTAATTAGTTAGAGTTTTAAGTTAGTGTTATAATTATTAGTTTTAGGCTCTTAATTAGTGACAAAGTAATTAATTAATTGTGATTAAATTATCTAATTGTTATAAAATAAATGCGGGTGTGTTATTTAATTAATGCTTAATGCTCTAGAATGCGGCGCTATTAAAATCTTATTATTGCATTATTGCGAAGTTAAATTAAAATTGAATTGAGTTTAGATTAAATTATTTAAATGCTAAATGCAAGTATGATATTTAAGAATTGTTTAAAGCTTTTACAAATGCGGTGCTATTAAATTAAAATTGATTTTAAATTACAAATGATTATGAAAATCTCTTGCGTATTAATAAATGTGGCTATGCTACTCGACACGACGTCATTGCTAAATTATTTATTTTATTTATTTATTATTAATTAGGAATCGTGACAGGGCTTAAAATTAGTTAATGCGGGCGCGGGACTCTAAGTGTTTAAAACTCTACGTAAGACGCGATGCCATTATTAAATTAGTTATTTATGCCTGTATTTAATGTTTTATTCGCTGCATTTTATTATAAAAATCCTAAAAAATTATTTTACAAAATTAGTGTGATTTTATAGTTAATGGCTGGACGGGAGGGTCAAAATTGGGTGTCAACAACCAGACTTTATGACCTTTTCCGTTGAAGGAGAACCTCAAACGTATAAGGCTACAATGGAATCATCTGAATCACCTTATTGAAAGGAGGCCATCCAAAGTGAAGTAGAATTAATTGTACAAAATAATACATGGATATTGGTTGATCTTCCTCCGGGACAAAAACCAATAGACCATAAATGAATTTTTAAATAGAAGTTAAGACCTGATGGTACTATAGAGAAATACAAAGCTCGGATAGTAGCCAAAGGAGTCCGACAAAAAGAAGGTGTAGATTTCTTTGATACCTACTCACCAGTGTCTAGAATTACGTCTATAAGGACGCTAATTGTTATAGCAACGATTCACAATTTGGAAATTCACCAAATGGATGTGATTGCATTCTTGAATGGTGAACTAGAGGAAGAAATATACATGGAACAACCCGAAGGGTTCACTGTTAAAGGTCAAGAGCATAAAGTCTGTAAATTGATTAAGTCATTATATGGACTTAAACAAGCGCCAAAGCAATGACATGAGAAGTTTGATAATACATTATTATCAAATGGTTTTCAAATAAACGAATGTGACAAATGTGTCTACATTAAAGAATGTAATAATGCATACGTCATTATATGCTTGTATGTGGATGATATGCTAATAATGAAAATAAGTAAGGATGTAATTCATCAAACTAAGAAAATGTTGCATGCCGCTTTTGATATGAAAGATATTGGAATAACGGATGTCATTCTTGGTATTAGAATTCAAAGGAATTCTGAGGGTTATATATTAACTCAGTTCCATTATATTGAGAAGGTCCTTAGAAAATTTGGACACTATAATGATAGACCGGTAGTTACGCCATTTGATCCCGCTTGTCATTTTAAAAAGAATGAAGGTGAAAGTGACCTAGAAGGATAGGAGCAGGATACTATCATAAGATTTCTGGATTTCCGATCGGAAGGAACAAATACGTGAACCTTAATTTCTCATAAAATATTTAAAAAGAGAGAGCACTAGTTCGAATTTATATCTCAATATAATTTTTGACATGAGCTTTGACAAAAATAAGTAATTAAACAAAGTTCCCACAATCAAAGTAGGGATGGTCGTAGATCACTGATGTCGAATTCACGAAAAAGATCATATGTGAAAGAATCGTCGGATTATGAGTTCCCGGAGTACTTACTAATTTACATTAAAAAAATTGCATGGATTTCCCTTCATACGAGCTGATTTTTAATTTTTGCCCATCAATTCGATGGTCTTTAACTTTTGTCCCTATTTATCATTTAATGAAAATTTGAAGGTAAAGTATCCTTTATTCACGGGTATACTAAATCAGAGATTCTAGGTTCAAATTCCAGTGGAAACAAAAAAAGGTTAAAAAAAACCGCAAGACAAAATTTTCATAGAAATTATGTTTATTTTACCAAAGTTATATAGATATTATGCCTTATGGTGCATAGTTTCTATGTAATTAAACTTCGCTTTCAGGCATAATTATATAGAAATTACGTCTCTTAAGGCATAATCTCAAAATATGACTATTCGGCCAAAGTTATATAGAGATTATGTCTTAATTTGTTTTTTTTCTTTTTGACTATGTTGGGATTCGAACCCACAACGAGGTATTTTCGGAGGCATAATTACATAAAAATTATGCCTCTTAAGGCATAATATCTATACAACTTTGACCGAATAGACATTTTTTCTAGTGAAATCTTGTCTTGCCATTTTTTTCTTTTTGACTGTGTTGAGATTCGAACCCACAACCTCAAGGGTATTTTCAGTCATTTTTAGGCTAACGGCAAAAAATAAAGAACATCAATTTGACGGACAAAAATTTAAAAACACCCTAAAATAGGGACAATCGTGCGAATTGCCCATTTACATCGAATATTTATGTTTCAGAAAGTACCATTTCGGGCCCAAGTTCAGAACTTCCGATATAAGTTGCAATATAGCAGGTTTATTGGATTTTGCTAACACCATATGTTCATTTTCTTTAAAGCCTTCCAAAATAAGTAAAAAATGTGCAATAGAAGGGAGGAGCAGAAAACTTACAGGTCCAACAGCTACCTTTGGGCCTTTGTGGGGCAGTGAGAACTTCAAAGAACAGCAATGTCAAATGCTTGATGAAGTGGTAATTCATTTCCAAAGTGACCTTGGTAACTGTGGTTGCTATATATGCATGCACATTTTCTTTTAAAAGTACTCTCAACAGATTTCATTTTCGTGTAACTGCCGATTTTATAACAGCTGATGCACATTTTCTTTTAAAAGTACTCCAGTAGATTTCATTTTCGTGTAACTACCAAGTTTATAACATCTGATGCACATTTACAGGTACAAAAGATTGGATAAATACTTGACAACAGAATATTTACAATCTGAGAAGTGTTTGATAGAGTAAATAAAGAATTGCAAACGCCACGAGGCATACACTTGTTCAGGTGCTCCCAGAAGGCCCAAAGTACATGCAGATTGGCGGGTTAATCCTGAAGATAGAGAGGATAGCTGATGGTATGGTCCAAATCCCATCGCCACATATCAAGCCAGACGCAACAGCACCAGCAAAATCATCTGCATCCTTCTTATTTATTCTCTCCCATACAAATAATATCACTGTGCCAACAAACATGTCAATTGCAAAGTAGGCCCCAATATAGAATGGTACAGCCATCGCCATTGGAATAGGGATGAAACGGGATAATTTCTCTGGAGTGACATCCCTCAAGAGGTTTATGACCAGAGCTGCCACAAAGAACCCACAACACAATGCAAGGCAATGCTTTGGAAGTTCGGAGAACCCTTCAATCCCCAGAATGGCCATCTCTCGGTAAATAACAGCATATGGTGCTTTGTATGGACTATCAGGAGATCCAATGTCAAAAGCACTCCAATACATCCAGAATGTGAGGGGCGCAATAATGCAACCCATGGCTGTTCCGACCAACTGACTCACAAACATCGATTTAGCTGATGAAAGGGTAAGATACCCCGTTTTGAAGTCTTGCATTAAATCAGCAGCGGTGGAGACTATGGACATCATAACTCCACATGCTGCCAATCCTGCTACGACCCCACCATTGCTTCCAACCAGTGACGCAATAATAAATAGACCAATCTTACCATAAGTTGAAGCCAAGCTCCAATCTGTAAGTCCTGTACCATAGGAGTTGCAGAAAGCAAGGGCAGGGGCAATTACATATGAACAAAGGACCAAATACCACTTCAGAGGAGGAAAGATAATTGGCATTGTGGCTGTAGATATTGCAGCCAGGGCAACGTATCCAGATGCAGCAAACCAGAACGGTATCCTATCTTTCAGGAAAACTTCGTCACGCTTCTTCTTTTCCAATTCTAGTTTGGAACTCTCACCGCCTGTAAAAATATGAATAGACAAAATCAAGAAGCATCGCCTATAACATTAAGTAGTAATGTCTAAGTCCATTTTAAAGCAAACACTGTGCACATCAACTGAATGATTACTATATTATCAGATTTCCATTTCGCCCTTCCAATAGTGCAGTAACAGAGCTTTTTAAAATTGATTTATTGGTTCACAAAGCAATTGCAGAAACTGGGAATAAGTCGGTGTAAAAGATGACCATCAACTTTTCCGCTGCTTGATCACTGTTTCTCAATTGCATTGACATTGTAACCAAGCGGAACGAGGAAGACAAGATCTTTTCAGATCCCAGCAGCTTGGTTTCTCATCATTACGAGTGAACCATCTGTTTATCAATTTGGAGTTTTAATTTAGGAATTTGTAGTTTAATCTATATAGTGCTCAGTCGAATATACAATGTTTTTAACAGTACTTAAATATCAAATACTTGGTCAATTAAGACCTACCTATGACCTCCATGACCAAGGGAAGATTGTTCTGCGTGCTACTATTTTTAAAAATTTCCCTTGCAGAGATTGAAACTATCTTAGTCAAATTGTAAAGCCCATCTCCAAGTATGAGGGAGATGGCTATGAAGACCTGCAAACAAAATGAAGATTATAATAACACCAACAGAAGTATATGGAAAGATTGTAAGAGCACCAATGGAAGTATATGGCCAGTTCTCCAGGAGAAAGAATAATAGAACGAGCATACTTGTGATGCTATGAATGCAACTTAAAATGAATGGATAGAAGACAACATGATATATGAGGTTAAAGATCTCAGGGACTGCAACAGTAAGAATAACAAATCTCTAGGGGGAAAAGAGACATGCTGAAGATTCTCATTTCCTCGAGGTCCATTTTACCATTAAGAGGTGACATATGATGAAAATGCCCATATCTTAGCTATCACACCTAGAAAGCTTTTGATAAAACCCTGGAAGCATATAAAAAACATGCTTCTCATGAGGCCTTTGGATAACTAAAAGAGCAGCTCGGTGCACTAAGCTCTGCGGGGTCCGGGGAAAGGCCGGACCATAAGGGTCTATATTGTAAGCAGTCTTACCTCACATTTCTGCAAGAGGCTGTTTCCACGGTTTGAACCCATAACCTCTAGGTCACATGGCAGGTAATGGGTTCAAGCCGTGGAAACAGCCTCTTGCAGAAATGTGAGGTAAGACTGCGTACAATAGATCCTTGTGGTCCGGCCCTTCCCCGGACCCCACGCATAACGGAAGCTTAGTGCACCGGGCCGCCCTTTTAGTTATCCAAAGGCCTCATGAGAAGCATGCTTTTTATATGAACTGAGTTGGATAACTAAGTTGGGGGAAAAAGAACTCGTAAATTGCAGATCACTGAACGGCAATCTTCCGTTGATGGTGCACTATCATCCAACGTGTGGAATTGTTCCACAAAAAATAAAGATACAGCAGAGTTCATCACATTTATAATTTAAGTGCGTATCTTCAGTGATATTACATGCCAAGGGTGTGCTGTAATTGCTTCTAGCCAACAGATTTGGAGTAGGTAAGTAGATACCTCCCAGATCTAGCACCTCGCCCCGGGGGGAGGTACCCCTGTCGGTGGGAATTCCACTAAAATGCCTAGGATCCTCAACTACAATATCGACTGACTTCTTGTGTATCACAATTTCTAACTATACCAACAATCTTCAGCCATAGACAGAGCTAGCCTACAAAGGACCAATGTCCAGTTTGCCACACAAAAGTATCAAGGACAGAAAGATAAAGCAGACGGTTATCAAACGGGAATTGAAAAAGTTGAATGTTATGTGTTCAAAACCACTGCAAGGAAAACTGCAGATGCTATGCTTGAGAAGTATTTTGGCAATTTAGAGGTATCCTAAATTATGAAAATGTCTCTCGTTGCTATTATATTAATCTTTATACTCTAGGCTGACAAGAATCATAGGAGAGGAATGCGCTAATATAAATTCCCTCTTATTTTCCCTTTTTCATCCCTTCTTTGTCTTAAATCATTTTCTGCCAAAATGAAGTACGTGAATAGCTTGGGAATGTTTGCACAATCTTTCTTGAAGTACAATACTCATAGGATTGCAGATTAATACCACGTAACCAAGTTGTCATGTTTTTTTATGTGGATCAGCTAAAATTAGTATCAGTAATTACACACCTTATATCCGTAGAGACCTTTGAAATCATTGCTTCCAAGGTCTGCTGGGTACCAGTCACCAGCACGTTGGGAGATCAATGGCCATAGGATACCCCATGATATAATAGCTCCAAAGAGAACTGAACAGTTGACTATGTGAGGACAGATAAGACCACATCCAACATAAGTCGGACTAAAGTCAAAATAGAACCTGCAGGATGATGACTGTAAGAACCAAAACATCAATAGTGAATCCATTCTTTAACAAGAAAGTTGTAGTTTTTTCTTATTCCAGCAGGTAGGGGAAGAGGGAGAAAACAGGTGTAAGGAATTCATACTACAAAGCTACGAGACGTGTTTATCTCTAGGTCTCAATTTACTATAACAAAAACCAGGGACATAGAATATCTAGTTTCAGAATAAAGAGTTAAAGACAACATGTAAATATAAAAAACAATAGGGCAAGTATCCATAAGAACTCATACAGAAGAGCCAACAGAAAAAAGAGGTCTCACACCCACTGATTTAGCAGTAGAACTAAAATCTTAGCATCTATACAACAATAAGATCAACAACTACGCCTCAGTCTCAAACAAGTTGGGGTTGGCTACATGAATTTCGTTACATGTTTTCTGATGTTCTAACAGGCAACAGCCTAGCATATATTTGCATGAGAACTGTTGCAAGTGTTTCCTCCTCTTGAAAATGAACAAATGCCCACAAAAACATAAACAGCTTTCTCATTCCAAATCTAAAGCTACACTTCTTTTTTTTTTGAAAATCCAATCTAAGGCTACAATTATTCTCTTCCTTCATATCTAGCCCATGGAAATTATAAGCTTATGCATAACAAATAATCATATGAATAGGAAAAAAAGTTCAATACGAATAGAGAGGAAAAAGGAAGAAAAAAGAGTTTTACCTTGCCCCTATAGCAAGGAATATAAGAATTGCAGATATTAGAAGGATATGCTTACGTATTCTTGAATAGGGTCAGCCCAAGAGTGGGAAAATTGTCAAAGCCACATGCATCCCCAATACCACTGAAAACCCATTTAAAACAGCTCCAGCAGAAACTTATGCTCAAATATTTTCCAAGACGACCAACTTGCTCCCTGTGACAACAAATGATACTTGTGATATTCATAGAGCACAAGATGTTTCATAGTAAGTTCTCCTAAGAACATACAAATGATCGAATAGTTGAAGCGCACACCCTCGACTGTGGAAAAAGGATAATGTGAAAATATACTGAACAAAAGAAAGAAAAGGAACCCACTCCAAAAGACGGAGAAGAAGAGGGAGTGCTAATTATTTGGTGATGTTTAGTTAAGCAGGCAAAGTGCACAACTTTATTCTTCAAGTACATCAGTCACCAAGAATCTCTCTTGCCAATAAGGACCATTAATTATAAAATAAATTGAACCGGTCTTATCTCACTAGACACCTTTTGCATTTTTATCATCAACAATGTAACTAGCCCAAAAATGTAGAATCATTATGAAATTAGATACAGAAATGAACATAATAATGGATCTCTTGCCTTGCAAGTTCAGCGCCAGTATTTGTGTGGAAGCTATTTATTAGCATGGCAGTTGCAGTTCCACTAGGGTATGTGAGCTTATAGCCCATCACCATAACCTGAAATTATATTTTTAAAAAGAACAAAATTTATCAAATTGATATTTGAATCCCACTCAACAAAACAAGATGTCGGAGCAACAAGGCTGTGGTGTATATTCCGAGAACTTCAATCAATTAATACAATATATAGCTGCAGAAACTTTCAAAAGAAGCATTTCAGAGAATAGCACAAGTAATAAATAGAAAGGACGCTGCTGGGCGATGGCTGCTCTAACTGTTCAAGCACAATGCAGTGGTGTTGATTCCTGATCGACCAAGGTTTTCTTTTTAACTTTTGTTATATGTCTTCTTCACCTCTAAAATAAAATTCATAACAAAATTTCTTACACGAAAGTCGAAACATGGCAGGGAGTAAGAATCAAAACCATGCAAACCTTAATATTCTATTGAACTACTACCAGAGAAGATCAGAATCAGAAAGTACCTTACGGAGAGGCACAAGACTAAAAAGTCCAAGGAAACTAACAACAAATATAAATCCCATCATCCATAATAACCCTGGATTCTTAACATCCTCTGCACGGTTTCCAGGATAATCAGGACCTATAAGGTTGTATGTTTTCTCATCCATTGCTAACAAGTATGACCCAAAGCCACCTGTAAATATAAAGTCAAAAGATAATGCATCATGAATCAGACATATTAAGGACCTGTTTGGCCATAAAAAATATTTACTTTTTTTCAGGATTAATTTTTCACTTTATTTGAAAATCAGTGTTTGGCCTTGAAAATTTCATATTTAACTTTAAGTTATATTTCAAATTTGGAACACAGCTTTTTAACCTGTTTTCCGACTCGCTTTTCACTTTTGAAGTTGTATCTAAGTATGTTCAAACATGAACATTATTGCAAAGAATTGCAAATACTCTTTGCAATATGTATAACCAAACACAATTCCATCTTCAACTCCAGCTCCAGAAATTCCAAATAAAATGAATAATATTTGGAATCTATGGCCAAACGCCCACTTAAAGAGTTGAAAAGTACGAGAATTGTTAAGTCACGTCATCCTTTCAACAATTTTAAAGATGCAACATTAATTTATTACCTTAAAATTCGATTACTGCACAGAGCATGGAGCAAAATGGAAATACTATAGTAAAAAGAGCTTAAATTTGACAGTAGGACCTTTTTTGGAGAAAACAGTGATATCTATCAAAAGATCCAATAAGGAACGGTTGAAAAAGCTAAAGCACTTATCAACTAAATATCCCCCTTTAGTATATACATAAATATACAACAACAAGAACATATCTGTGGAGGGTAGAACATCTACCTCGGGTACTGTTTCCGATAAGACCCTCGGCTCAGAATAAAGCAATATATACATATATATACACTTTTCCCACACGGTAGGCGAACCATTCCCAATCAACCAATCACAACACATGAATAAGAAATGCGGAATAACAAAATACTTAATAAGTCTATCTATCATAATATAAAGCGGAAATTCATCCCAAGTTGCTAGAGATACATCTTCCCCTCGGGACTGCTCCCATGACTCATACCAGATTTTGGCAACATCTTGCAACTAATAAGCTCCCAACTCTGTTGCCTCTATTTCAGTACTTCAACATCTAATGAATTTTAAGTTCCTTAATGTTTTGTGTACTTATTGAAATAGACGTCTTCTTGTGAAATGAATATTTCTCTGATGAGGAAAAGAGTGAGAATTCTTCAAACCACGAAGGATGTGGTCGAAGAGGACTCGGTCGTACCCGGCCTATCAAAACCAACTGCAGTGGTGTGCATGTATAAGTGTCGTACCCGGTCAACTATAGCGTGGCTCGGTAAGAAGATAGATACATATCTATAAGTGTTAACGGGAAAACAGAGGCAGAATTTTTTTAATGTAAAATAAAACCCTTAAGCTCCTCATTTCGAAAATAGTTCTCCAAAGCACTCTAAGGGCGATTTCAAGCAACTCTAAGTGAATTCTTCCTGTGGTGAAATACCTTAGCCTTGCATTACCTTCTCTTTATCTTCATAACTTATATTTAAGAACTCATGGGAATCATGGAAGGGTTCATGGATTACGAACTGGTTAATGACAATCACAATGACATATCATGAATATAATGAACGACAACATGATATACATATATATATATATATAAGGAGAAGCTTTAGTCATTTGAATCTCAGCAAATAAAATCTGCTGTATACAGAAAACAATACTTCCTCCGTCTCAAATTAGATTAGATCAACAAGATATTTTAATATTAAATTTATATATTAAAAAACTATAGGAAATCTCATGTCAATACGATGAAAAATATATTTTAAAATGTTGGTCAAAGTTCACATTGTTTAGCGAAAGTTATGAGCCAATCAATAGAGTAGATCACTATAAGAATAACTAAAGAGTTTCTTTGTTTAGTTTACTCAAATCAATGAATTACACCTCAACCCTAACTAGTTGGTGGTCGAGTATATGGATGAGGCCATTTCATTCAAATTCACATAAGAATAGGGCATTACCACTAAAAGCGAGGCCATAGCAAGCAACAACACAGGTCTGAATAACAGTATTCTCTTGCTTAGTAAAGGGTTTAACAGAAAACCCGAGCTTGGACATAAAGCCGGTCCATGATTTGACGAAAAAAAATCCGAGCAATCCAGCAGCAACATTGAGGGAAGGAATAATACCAACAGTCAGATTTAGCTTGTGTGTGATGATACAAAAGAGAGTTCCAAGCACAGCACTAACCACGAGACCTCTAATAGTGATCTGATCCTTCCAATCGGGTATATTTTCCAAATTGGATTCGGGTATTTTGGAGGATTCATCTAATAATGGCTCGGATATCTCTACAGTTCCACAATTTTCAGTCCCCATTGGAACTTTGTGCACTGTTGATATTACACGGATGATGAAATTAATACAAGTCAAAGGGGAGTAACTGGACTGGTAGGTTGGTTTAGTTGCTAATTTGCACGCAAAGAATAAGGTGTTTTCCTTTATTTTTTTCCAACATATACTAACAGAAGAAAAAAACCCAACCTTGCTCCAAAAAGGTGAATCTCTCACTTCATGAGCTCACATTTCGGTCCGACACAGAATGACATAAAGCATAGTGATTCAATTCCGACATGCATGTCAAGGAGTTAAATCATCGTGACTCAATTGATTTCAAGGTTAGAGGGATCGAAATTTATAAAAGAAGATTTTTAATTTTTTTTACTTTATCATATACATGTCACTAAAATTTCCATGAATACACAAATACGCTATTGAAATTCAAGTTGGATGATTAAAGATAAATTATTTTTAAATATGAAAAGAGATCATAATTTTTTTAAAAAATTAATAACAAAAGATAAAATACATTACATTGAATTATATATGTAATATCGACTTTATAATTGCACTACTAAAGGTGTTAGACTCTGCCCCGTTTAGCTTTGTCCAAAAAAATGTCCTACCTGCCCTGCTCCATTTATGTTATCTTTTATTTTTTTTCTTTATTTTCACTTTCAATATGAAATTCACTGATTTATACATTGATTAAACATTAAAACTTAATGTATAATCGGTGTATAATCAGTATGTAGTCTATGTATAAACATTATAAGATGAGGATAAACTGATATACATTAAATATTCAATAGTTATACATTGACTACTGATATAATACACAGTCTATACATTGATATAATACTGTCTATACATTGACTACTGTGATTTTTAGGCGAGCAACTTTTTGCTGTGAGCCTAGGAGTAGAATCTTAAAGTTAACGGAGAGAATCATGCATCTAAAGCCACTCAATCATGCAGCTTTGTACAGTGTAAACTATTAAGCTCACTCAATGAGCTTGTATTTTCTTAAAAGAATACATGGATCGTTTCAAGCCAACTTACCGCTATCAACGCCTGTGCACAGTTTCGGGGCAACAACCAAATGAAGGCTGCTAGTTCGATTGAGTATCTGTTGGGGACTGTTTTTATACAACCCATATTTTTCTGCTCTTCCTTAATCCTCCTTTTATTGAAACTAAATAAAAATAACTTAAATAATCAGTTTATATTGAAACTGAATTGAAATATAAGTTAATGAACTAATTTTAGAATTAAAAATATTAGAGGGTTTTTGGATTGACTTATAATTGAAATTGTCTTTGTTTTGTCCTATTATCTGCTCTGGCCTATTATAATTTTCTGAAAATGTGTTTTGACCTGCCCTGTTTAAATACTCCCCTGCCCTGCTCCGTTAAGTCCCTAACCCGCCCCGCCCTGCTTTTGCCCTGCCCCATTGCCACCTCTATTTGGAAAGGGGGGGGGGGGGGGATGGGAAGGGAATTTGCAAAAACATTTTTTTTGTAAGAAAATAAATAATTAAATAAATTTATTTTAATCAAAATGCATCACTTTTTAATTATTTTTATATTTTGTACCACATTAGTTCTCATATTAAATTCTCTTTTTAAATGTGGAAGGTAATAGGTCGGCCGATTAATTGGAACGTAAATTTGATTTTTTGGGACAAGTTCATGATGTAGAAAAAAATATCCACGTCCTCACCTGTCTCTTTGCACATGTAGCATCAATTAACACAAACCACCTTCTGCTTCCTAAGATTTTCCGCGGTTAAGATCACCCCTCTAACAACTAGCCAAGAGAAAAACAAATACTTTTCTTGGCACCTGAGGAATCCAAATTGCATTACAAGGAAACACATTCTCCTCTGTAACCAAAAGTTTCTCATAGAAAGATTTAATAGAAAAAAGTTGAAAACTATGTATTTTTGCCATAAGAAAACAGTAACGGAACGGAAGGGATATTATATTTATCTCGGAACAATAATTTTTTAAGTAAATGTTTATCTGTGACAAATATTTGCAAGAGGTGGCCGAATATCATCTACCCCCCTCTTTATTCCAAGATAGAAACCAAAATTTGACACTTACTCCTGTTATTGGTGATAATCCAACCAACTAATGACATTAGGTACTTTGAATTTAGATTTGTACGATTGTAAAATACGTTAAGAGGGTCTAACACTTGTTTTCGTACATATTTATTAACTAGTATTTTATTAATGTGACATTTGTTTAGAATGTCACATATACTCAGCTAGATTATTTGTTTCTACCATCATTTCAAAGAAATGAAATTTGTCTAAACTTAGTTGAATAACGATCAGGGTTGCCCTGCCATCACCCAAGGTTGGATTCAAAGTGACTTTGATAACGGTTCAATCAGCAATGATATCATCCGCTTTAGAATTAGACTCACACGTCTTTAAAATATGTTATTAGGGTCCAAACTTGCTTTATCATATACTCAATTTCTCTCCGGCATTCACAATAGAAGAGGCCTTATTTCTTAATTTAGTATAGTTACTGTTAATGTTGGATTTTGTGTTGTGACATTTTGCCAACATATCATTTTCAACTCTAAGTTAAAATCAGAAATGTTAAAACAAATGTCACGACATTCAGACCAACATTATGTGAAACAATTTTGTCTTACTTCACGGAACTGAAGATCTCGTTGGATTTTTACCACGATGATAAAGTGACTTGGCAAGGTGATTAGGAGCTGATTAAAAACGTGGGAAGACCAAGTCCAAGTAGTTGCTAAACTTGGAGAACAAGTCGAAGAGGTTGGAGAAACTTGCTCCACATTCTTCTCCAACAAACCCTATCAAGCTGTCCACCTATATCTCAACTACCACAACGATTCATTGAGCATTTCAAGAAAGATTCTCTACTATAAATAGAGAGGCTACATCAAGGAATTGATATCCAGAATCAAAATGTAAAAATACCAAGAGAGCTCTCGGGATTTCATCTCAGAAATCTGGATCAACTGTGTTGCCTGAGCTTTTCGACGACATTCTGTCCAACATTATAATTGCTGTCTAGATTCTCGATTAGTTTTTTATTGAAGCAATTATAATCAGATGTTGTCTATATTTATTTAGATAGATTTCCAGGCATAAGTCATCTGCGACTTAACCTTTTTAATTCCTTTTGTATTATTTTGTAATATTGTAAAAGAAGAAATTTATTCAATTGTATATAAATATATACAATACTTTCGGTCATTGACCGTCATAGGTATATCAATATATAACCTATGTAAATATAAATCTTTGTGTTCTTTATTATTTCCGCTGCACTTTACTCTTCAAAGGTTTTTTTTTCCAGTTTTATCGAAGTGTTGTCAGTTGTGACGGACGACATTATCGTTGACATTTGCAAACTGTAATTGACATTCAAATTTATTTATTTCCAGTTTGTTTTATTATTCCATGGTATTACCCCGGGACCCAACAATTACTTTAGGGCCATAGCTCCTACATGAAAGCTAAAGAGGGATTAAACTGTCAAAAACCAGCACAAATAACAAAGTGAAGGTGGAAGATTACTACTATTCCACAATCAAGAAGAGAAAACAGGAGAAATATTTTAGTTATATTTCTTGAGGTTAGTTGGACTAGCACAACTAGCTAGTCTGTGGATAAAATATGCTGATACACACATAACCTTGTGGAACAACTCCCTCGTCATTTTGTCTATGATCAATGGAGTCAGTTGTATTTCAAGAAAAATGTCACACACGGCATAGCCATTTTGCCAATTTGCAAGTTCCATTTGCTTCTTACTTCCATTGAACAATTAATTTTTTTTGCTCCCATGATAGTGCAATTTGCAGATACTTTGTTCTGAAGCACACAACTCTCTTCTTTCCCATGACTAAAAAAAGGTAATTCGTATGTCTTCTAGCAGGAAGCAATTTAGCTGAAAATGAGAATCTCTCTCCCCTGCTAGGTCCTCTGTTGTCTCAAAGGCCCCATCTACTACCTTGGCTTTTCACTAGTTTGGTTCAACATTGTCTCACTATTTTTATTGTTACAATTATTGACAAAGGCAGGTCGAGCAGTAGAACACAGTTTTCTTCCCAAAAACAGCTATCGTTTTTTCCAACCGGTGCCGAGTGTTGAGGGAGAAAAGATGTAATACCCACTTGTCTTTACAACCAATATAGTTGTGCCATTTTTTAAAAAATCAGTCCAAAGACATACAATTATGGTGTAGGAATTGTACACGTTAATATATCATGTAAATATAATGTAGGGATTGTACACGTTAATACATACAATTTAGCGTGATATCGTCCGCTTCAAGATAAGCTCGCATGATTTCTCCAAATTCTTTCACATCATTAAGTATCGAAACTTCTTTTTGTTAAGGTAAAATTCCTACCATCATGTCAAAAGTTATACTAACGGATAGTAATGATGCAACTTTATTTTTTTACCAAGTCCATCAAACAAGCGTGGACATGATTTCGTCCTGAGCAATCCCTTACTCATTACCTGGGCCTCTACATAAGTAGGATATTTGGGTTACCTACAATTCCCAACACCTGCCACATACAACATGTTTCTGGAATTGAATTCATGACCTTAACATTGATATCACTTGTTAGAATCACGTGATTACCATCATTTCAAAAGTTAATCTCCCTCTGTCACTAACTTATGTGAGATTATTTGACTAAGCATAAAGTTTTAAAAAGAAAAAAATGACATTTAAATTGGTGTTTAGAAACCTTAGTTATTTATGTGGCTATAAATCATTTCATCAAGTGTAAAAAGATAGCTTTAAAGGTAATTTATTTCTAATTATAAAAATATAATTTTTTTTAACAAATTACAGGAGAGTGTGCTGCATGAAAATTGGGATAGAGGGAGTAGCTGATACCAAAGACATAACTTTATTTTTAGCTAAGTCTGTCAAGCAATGTCATGTGTGATCATGACTCTGACTCATATGATAAGTTATGCTATGTTTTTGTTTTGATGATTTGATAAATATGTATGAGGAACCAGATATGTTTTTCGAGGAATCATTTCTAGTTGATACACAAGTCAATTCTACAACGGTAGTTTAGCAGTGTAGCAGCACAACATCAAAGTTGATGCAGTTCGACCAATGGTACAAGGTTAATGGTCTGTCACTTTCACTCACTCCTCACATATAAATAACATGTTCCAAGTGAAAACCTAACCTTGCACAATTTGAAATTTCTCTCAATCGATCTGCAAGCCGCCGCATCTCAAGTGCTCTCATCAAGACCAAGCTGTAACAAACAGAACGATCAGTTCTCTTATCACTCTAGATGTCTTAAGTCCTTAGGTTTGTTGAGTCTTTGTCTTTTGTTTTTCAGCTTGTAATCCTACACTACTTTCAAGAAGTATTTCGTAGGTTTGTTCCTCAGTAAAACTGAGTTGTACACTTCACTAGAGTTAGTCAGTGTGTGTCTTTACAATAGAGTTATTGTAGAGGTCTTGAAATAGAGTTATTGTAAGGGGTAGGGATTAATAGTTTAATTCCTAAATTGCAAGAATTTGTAATCTGAACTTTGCTCGTTTATAGTGAAGTTTTGGGCAAATCCTACTGCAATTGGTCGTGGTTTTACTCCCTTGAGCAAGATGGTTTCAACATAAATATATTGTGTTATTTACCTTCTGTCTTATTTAAGGAGTTAAGAAAACAAGTAAAGAACCTGGTTATCTATACTGTTTGGCAGACTCATATATTCTATGATCATATTATCCCCGATCTTCACCTAGTTCTTGCCGTACTCAACATTTTTTCTTATCAACTTTAAATGTAAGTCTTTGTTCGTACATTCAGCACCCTTCACCTATCCAAGTCAAGTGTAAATTAGCACCAATAGAGCCATAATCCATATCAAGTGCATGCAATCTAGCTAGCTACAAGCCTACAATAGAGTCATAATCCTACTTAATGATCAGTTATGTACTTCTTCAAAAGATAATAACATCAGTAGTTCCAGTTAAAGCAATTCTCATTATGATTTCAAATCGTCACGCTAATCAGTGCACCACAGACATGAGTTAACAGCGTCTTAACCACCATACATTACATAATTCGTCTTCATATTTGGTTATGCATAATATCGATGTAGCTTCGAGATAAAAACATGCAACATGTTTTACATCAAAACACCCTAAAATCGAAAGCAATCTTTTAAAGACTAGTCATGATATATGTCAGACAAATCTCCACGTATCTTGTTCCAGGTGTCTCTTTATCATGGTTTGATCCTCTTCGCATCATGGTCTCTTCTAGATTTTCCTACACAATGTTTATGCCATTTTCTAATCTCGAAGAATGTAGAATGTGTCTCAAAGTAGTCCAATCAAAATAGTTCACTTCATTATCAGAAACCAGACCAAAAGAACAGACATAGTATTCAGGAGTCTATGTAAAAGGATCAATAGTATACTTGCAAACACGTGTGCCCATATCACAATGTATCGTCTACAACTTGTGGGTCTGGAACCCAACTTCTCAACTTGTTATATTCACTAAAATCTTTACACGAAATTCCAACCCTTGTCTTGTAATTTTCTCAATGCACTCTCTGATGATGCCAGCTTCCTATTCAGGAAAGATAATGATGAAACTAGTCATTTCTCCTTTTGATTATTTCTCTGTCCAACTACAATCTATCATCAGTATTAAAACCTTCTCTTACACGTACAAGTTTCTCCACAAAAATCTTTCTCTCTTTTTTTATAACTAAACTGCTTTGATCAACATATTCTCCAGATAGTTCAACATGAAGGTGAGTACAATTATTTCTATTTGTGGAAACTCATAAGACTTGAAACTGTTCTAACGTCATCCTTCTTGCAGTTACTAGATTGGATGCACTCTAAACTAAAGCAAAAAGACAATAACCCAGCAAATAATACTACAACCATAGTAGGTAATTTTTCAGTTCTTTTGAATTTCCTTATCCCCACAAATGCTGATAAATATCTCTCCGCACGAGCAGATTCAGGATTTGAAATTTGTGAGTTCCTATAGATATATTAAGTTAAAATACAATAATAAATGAATTAACAAATTAAATATTTATAGATATTTAGCAGATCTGTAGTTTTAAGGCTAGATCCGCTTCTGATTCTCCGTTGTTATGATCTCTACTTTCAGGAAATTCCGTTACATCTTTCTCAGCTCACAAGGAAGTTAAAAGCATTAATGGAGCAGAAATGGTCTTCCAAGAAGAACAATTTGATGAAATCTTCCCTGGATTTTTGGCAATTGGTACTCTGGGTAATTATCAGACAACTAATACTGATCCTCCAACTCCAACATTTACTATGCTCTTTGAGCATACTGAAACAGACATAAGAGAGAAGGAACTGAAGTTCATAAATGATGAGCTTGAGAAGTTTCTTGAAGAGAAAATGAATGAAGTTGCTTATGAATCATCAGAAAGAACCATTGCCCTCAGTGACGAACACATCGAAACAGGACCTACTGAATGTTACGGCAACATGGAGGAATGCCCACTCCAGAAATATCTTTTCGGCTCTTCAGTTGAATTGCCAGAGATAGACTCCGGGGTAATATTGCATTATGTGACATCTCATCTAAAAAAATTACTTAGTCATGTTTTTCGCACACCCCACACAGTCACATGCAGACCTCGTTTTTATAATGAGTAGCAGTGAAACTTGAACCTAAAACCTCTTGTTCCTCGATCTGATACAATACATAATTTAGCTATTTACTAATTATGTAACTATCTTATCTTGTTACAGAGATTAACTTGTTTTTACTTATTCATGTCCTCAACAGGTAAAGCAACAAAAAGAATTCCCGGAGGAGCTCTTTAAGAAGAAAAACATAATTCAAGAAGGTGATGTAGGAAATGAAGGAAAAGAGAAGAAACAAGGCAAGAGAAAACATGCAGCTCATTTCATGAAAAAGATGCTGCAAAAGCTCCAGTCTAAATCAAAGAGTTCAACTACAGCTTCTTCTAAAGGAAATATCACTGGATCTGTTTCAAGCAAGAAGAAACTCCCTCAGGTTAGTAGTTACTTTAAGGTCAAGAGCTATCAAAAAATTAACTTTAAAATTAAGTTCATAGGAAAGGGTTGCTCATATTTATAATCAAAGATTAATATACTGGACCACCATATAATTAACACTTGAAACCAATCATATAGTATCTTTTTTATAGCCTTTTCTTTTGTTGAGTATTTTCTTGATAACCTTCTTTGAGTATAAGATGAATGGTTTAATTTTGGGAGTTGTACTTACTTATCAGAAGAAGGTTTTTATTAAAGGAAGATATAAATGACAATCCATTCTTTTGCTTTCTCTTACATGTTAGATTTTCCAATATTATTTTCCTATCTTGAGGATCTTAACAATAAAATTGCACTAAATGCTAAGAGGTCTCTACATATATGTAAACTAGCATAACTCTATAGTATTTCTACTGATGTCTAAGTAAGTAAACTTTTTTTGCAATATAAATGAGCTTCACCATTGATGTTACTCCCTCCGTTTCAATTACAGACTCTTACTTTCTTTTTTAATCTTTCTATATTTGGTAACTCTTTTATTTCAACATTCTATCTGACTTGTTAAGACCACAAGATTCAAATGACATTTTGTTATATTACATTCATCTTTACTTTAAGATCACAATACTCAAAAAGTCATTTTTATTTTATTTTTTAAAACTTTGTGTCTAGTCAAACTAAGACATTTACATTGAAACAAAGGGAGCAGTTCAAAAAATATTTGCTTCCTGAAAAAAGCAGGAAAAAAATGAAGTCAATGAGTTCATTCAGAGGAACTAACTTTTGATTTTTTATGTAGGTCCTTAAAATGTTTCACAGAAAAGTTCATCCTGTGAATGTACAAGATAATGAGACTAGCAATATTTCCTGCAAGGCTGGTAATATGGGATCAATTAGTGAAGTAAACACAAAATTTCCTCCTGCTCCAACTCCAAAGAAGGAAGTTATAAACAGAGAGCACTGGATTAAAACAGATAGTGACTGTAAGTAAAACAGCATTATACTCAATTTCTTTTGTTATCTGGTAAACATATTTGGGCTCGTTTGGTACGTCGCACTGGATTGTTCATTGGACTGGACTGGACTGTATTAATATATAATGGACGGTATTAGAGTATTAATATATAATGAATTGTATTTTTTTATTTTATTTTTAGTACAGTCCAGAGGAGACCCACCTGCTAGATGGGTCTCAAAAATGGCAGTTGGAATGTACTATTCAGTGCGGCTGAAAACGCCCACCAAACGCTGTATTATTTTTTTGTCCAGTACAGTCCAGCTTAATACAGCGTACCAAACGTGCTATTGTATTATTATCTCACTATTTTCTCATTTTTGCAAATATAGACTTGGTGCTGGAGCTGTAGATGGAAAAATGTTGCAGAAAGAGTATATAATAGTATCCACTAGTGAGCTGTGGTGTGCTATTTATCCAAGTGTGAGCGAAATGTTAATGTAAAGAATAAAGAAGTACCTTCATTCTTTGTGATACTGAAAGTGTGGGATCAACGAAGATGTATTCATTAAGTTTGATAAATTGTTGTGCAAAGAATTGTTAAGAAAGTAATATTGTCTGCTATGTTTTTTTTCTTTTCCTATTCCAAGCACTAAAATTCCTAAATGATACTATGTGAGGTATAATGTTGTCCCTGTTTTATGAGCGATACGGAATAGATTGAGTAATCCGTTTGTTTAGCTAAGAAAAAGAATTTCTAGTTTAGAATTATTATCCAATCATTGACATGCCATTAGCTTTTGAGTCTAGACTGAAAAATATGGAGTAACAAAAATCCTTTAGAAGAACTTGTAGATTGTATAATGTGTCAAAAGTGCAGAAATTTTGGGGATAGGTGTACAATAAAAGGGTAGTCAAGTTCACTAAGCTCCCGCTATGTGCAGGGTCCGGAGAAAGCTCAGACCACAAGGGTCTATGTACGCAGTTTTACGAATTTACGCAAGAGGTTTTTTCCAATAGGTATATAATAAATGACTTTTTTTAATTTATGTATTCTTTAGACCACGGTCTAAGAAGTTCATTTGAGCAAAATGAAAAAAATTATGATAAAATATTAAATCACTGTCACGATTCCCAAACATGTGCATGTTTGTTTTGATCGCTTCACCCTAGAGGAACTCAAGTAAATTAGATCTACTCATCATATCTTTTAAAGTACGATTTCTTTTCCAGTTACACCATTTTGATAAGGACTATCACGCATATTATACTGAGCAACTATGCCACAATCTTGCATATCTTTAGCAAGAGGTCCCATAAGTTGCCCTGTTTGCTTGGGTCTACCATAGTAGTCACCCGCACATCAGACCTCACTATTTTAATGATCTTTCTCAATAGTATAATGTTTGTTAGTGCCAAAAGTTATACTTGCACAATTTTAAAAATAAGAATAAAATCTTAATGATAATCTAGAAAGAAACATTTGCATAAATCATCCGTCAAAATTGGGTCCTTCTGTGGTATGCTTTCTCTGTTCCAAGTCAAATGTGGTGGTTATTTCTACAGTTTCATTTACATGTGCTTAATCATTATATTTACTTGGTGGGCGTTATGCTTTCTCTATGGTTATTACGAAGAAGTGGAGTCTTGACGTAACTAGTAAAATTTGAGATCAGGAAGTCACGAGTTTGAGCCGTGGAAACAATCTCTTGCAGAAACACAGATTAAGACTGCAAACAATAGACTCTTGTGGTCCGGTCTTTCCAGAAACCTCGCGTATAGAGGAAGTTTAGTGCACTGCCCTTTTCTATTTATGGTTATTACGAATAAATGTATATATGATTGCTCCTAATATTGGAGACGAAATATTTGCTCCTAATATTGGAGACTAAAAATGTGCTCCTGATATTGAGGTTGATATAAATTATTTAGAAAAAAAAAATTAAAATGTCAAATTGGGTGAGATGTCAAATTTAGTTTGAAATGATAACACTTTATATTACCGTGACTTGGGGCAAAAAACAAACAAAAAAAAAGATGTATAGTCCCATTAGATATATTGGCTAAACGTAATTTTCAGCTATGGAATTAGAATATGTTTCCTGAAATAACCATTGACATTCTAAGTTGTTTTGGTAAATTATAAGCTTTTGATGGCATTAACATTTCAGTTGTTAGGTGCTTATGTACTTTTCATTAATTGTAATATATTCTAAAAGTTTCCAGTCTATGATAATTCTAATAACCAATGTGTTGCCAATATCTCGAGAATACGGGACATACCTGATAATTTAAGGGAAAGAATGAGACAAGATCTCCTAAAATCAAATCTTCCAATCTATTCTAATCCTACCATATACATAAGATATTACATTGAATACAATAATCTTATTTAATAATTGAATATTATTAATTAAGATTATGATTCTATCAATACCGAATCTCTATGGAATTATTTTTTAAATTTCTTCTGACCAAACAAATATCTTTTGGTATTTATAGAGATGCAAACGATGAATTAGGTTGAAAATTTACTAATATGGAATTAAGTTTATTCCATTATTTATGACTCGAACAATTGGGGCCCCACACGTCGGAAACGTTGTTTCCACACACGTGCACTTGTAGTGCCAAGTATTGTAAATTTCGTTAGTAAAAGAGATATTGGTACGTAAGTAAATGTTTGAGACATAGAATAATGAACGGTTATTGGCTAAATAACAAGTATTCCACGTCGGTAAACGAAGGAAGGATTGTGCAAAGTGTAAGATGAAACAGGTCGGAAAGGGCCGCGGAACCGGAAAGCGCCGCGACGTCAACCCCGTCAGGGCCGCGGCCCCGGAGCACCACGACTCTAATTCTCATTCAAGTTATTGGAGCCGCGATGCCAGTGTGGATGAGCCACGACGCTTCACTGGCAGTAAGTGCGGCGGAAGTCCAAAAGTTTGACTGATTATGGAGAGGTTTTGGATCATTAAAATGACATTTTTCCTCCATAAATCAGCCATCATTTGGCTGCGCTAATTGATGAATTAAAGGGCCATTACATGGGCACTTGAAGAGGTCACTCTTACACTACTATAAATTGAGACATTTGGTTCAATTTACACACACTTTTAAAAAACAACAAGTCTGAAATTCTTGTTGCAAATTCTATCCTCTTAGCAATCTTTTGTTATTTGTTTTCTTCTCTAGAATCACTTGTGTTTGCTTTGCACAAATGATAATTTGTTGTATTATCTTGGGAGACTATTGTCCGCTAACGTAAAATCATATATACAGGGCAATCTTGTCTTAAAGACAGAGTGTCATCACTCGACTCAACTCAGTTGTAACACTTCCAGATTTAGTGTCTCTTGATTTCAGGTTATCAAGATTCAAAGAGCTTTCTGCAATTGGTATAAATATTCAAGATTGATTCAAAAACCCAAGAGCTTGTTGTTGCCATTATTATTATTATTTACTACAAACTTGTTGTTATTGTAATATTTATTGTTTATTCTTTTGAAACACTTGTAATAGTTATTTACTATTCCCGTAACATTTTCTCCCACAATTTTAAGACAAGATTGTATTAGTGTTCAAAAGATGTCGATCAACAGTTGTGTGACCAAATCTGGCTGTGGTTGTGGTTTTCTAGTTGAAGACAGTTCCATTAACAGTTCTGTTGGTAGAAATGTTTCTGCCAACAAACTAGACTATGGTTCTGATTGACGGTCAAGGTGTTGATAGTGTCACCGCTCTCGGGGGTGGTGGAAACAAGAGCCCACAAGAGGATGTCAACTGGGACAAGAGAAGAAGACTGAAGATGTTGTTCTATCTTGTATCAGAAGGCTTATATCTGTCTCAGACAAAGGATCCAAATTATGGTAAGGAGGAAATGGACACACAGTCTGACTGAAGTAGGCCAGAATCCAAAAGGTCTAAGTTAATTATTATTCCTTGTCTATAATTTGTTTAGATAATATCTGAATAAAAGTGTGTAAATCAAGGTTAGGAATATGAAAGTGTTTTCATTAAAAACGTATATTCCCTACACTCTAAAATCAGAAATTGAACCTCACTCCTTTCCGGTTAAAGATTGGATACTGGTAAACAAGACTTAAAAAATCTGTTCTTTTGGGTGTAATTATTATAAGTGTGTAAAGTATGTTCGCACATATGAAGGAGAGAGATCCACTGATTGTGCAAAAAATGTTACCACTCTTAAGTAAGCGCCAGGAATTGTCTGGGCACCAATCTCAAAGGAAGAAGACTAAAAGATAATGGCTTATCTTAAGACGTTGAACCTGTCATACTATCTGACAGAATATCCTAAATTTGATAGGATGATATTGGACACTCAGTCGTACAAAGCCTACGGTCGACTGGAGTGGGCCAGAGTTTCCAAGTCTTAAATGATCTCAAGCCTAAAAAAAAGGCAGAAAATAATTTGGACACTCAGTTTGCCAAAGCAAACTAGAGTTGGCCAGAGTATTCAGATCACATATGATTCGGTTACGCCCTAACTACGTGTAAGAAGTTGTTCATGTGAAGCAACGCCACCTCTAAAGTAGAAGGATTGGAGAGGTTGTCCTCAAAAGGACTTCAGGTGTGATCACTCTAAAAGGAGATGATACATGTCCCAAACTTGGTTTCAGGAACGCTGTTGGTCAAGCTGGGTTGAGTCTAGTCCAACAGGTCTTTAATAACTAAGAATGGTACAGTATGTCTGTAGCAAAATGAATGATATATTTGTAATCTGTGCATCTATGTCATCATAGATTAAGTCACGTTAAATAAAAAGTCATTCAAAATCTAACTAAGTTGAGATTGTTGTCTTCTGTCGACATAAACTCTCAAATGAATGTGAGGTGGGCGAAGAGGCAAAATCACTTTTCCATTCCGTCAAAGGAATAGCGAAAGAAGCACCGCCCCTCTAGAACTTAGTCACACCTACATTGTACAAAATAGAGGAGGGAGACAAGTACTTTGTGACCTTCACAACGTATTGCATCCTTTATCCGTTGAAAGGCAAAGATGAATCAGTTGAAGCGGATGAAGTTGTAACCCTGTCATCACATCTTTGCCATACACGAAATTGAGTTGATTTCTCATTAGACCTCTTACAATCTCCATTTATGAAACTTAGCTTATTTTTAAAAGATAAAGCTCATAAATATTCCTTCTCCAAGATCAATAACCAGATCCGTCAAAAGGAACTGGTAAAAGTGTCATTCCAGGACTATTGGAAGGATACATATAGAAAGAACTAGATGAATCAGTTGTAAATTAATTCACATAGTTGTTTACTGTATCTTTAACATTTGTAGTAGACTATTTTTTAATCGCCATTGGAGATAAACTCAAGGTAATTTGGGGAAAATGAAATCAATGAATTCGATTTGAAAAGTTGAATCGAGAAGAACCTAACTAAATTAACAGAGAATGATAATACTTCACATGCAATTCGTCTAAGCAATCGAAGCAAAAATCGAAGATAACAATCGAAACAAAAATCGAAGAGAAACGAAAAATAACAGAGTAGAGATAACCAATTGAAGACGATGACTCTAGATTGTGCGGAATGATCGTGTTGGTTCTGATACCATATCAAGCGGAGTGAGCTTCGAGAGAGTTCATCAATGGAGAGGAGAAACTGAAATTTAGGAATGCTCAACTGAGCTCTTCATTCATGAGACCAATGTTATATACAAGTCAAAATAACACAGATGTCACTAACTAACTCTAACCGACTCATTAATAAGCTAACTACCTAATAATGACATGCTAACAATCTTAATAAGTTAACTACTTAGTAAATAAATATCTAAGCTAAGCATCAATATTCATTCTAGAAAACGTGGTCATATCCTATGAAATATGTTTGGAAAATCCTAATTAGTCGAAGCTAAGGAATGTTCAAACATCAATTCTTTAAACATCATTGATTAGCCCATTTTTAACGACTATTGTAAACAAAGAAAAGAAAACATATTCAGAAAATAAATTTCAAGTCACGAATAATAGACACCGTGAAATATTTACTCATATACTCACTCCGTTCCAAAATATTTGTCATATTTAGTTTCTTAATAGTCAACTTACATATATTTTGATCAACATTTTAAGATATATTCCTTCATCATATAAATTTTAGAATAATTGTAACATAAATATTTTTCTTGTTGTTTTTGAATATCTAAATTTAATTTTAAAATATTGAATTGATCATCTAATCAAACTTAACTCCGAAAAATAATCAAATTAACTCTCGAGAAATAAAAATGAAAACTATTTTGGGAATGAGGGAATATTATTGTTTTGAGTAATATAAATGTTATCATGAATATATGAGTGTTCCTTTAATTTATTCTCTTTTATTAATTCTGTTATCTTTCTATTCGAGCAAATGAAAATTTAAATACTTTTTCTCATTCTAGAAAACGTGGTGATATCCTATGAAATATGTTTGGAAAATCCTAATTAGTCGAAGCTAAAACATTAATTCATTAAACATCATTGATTAGCTCATCTTTGATGACTATCATAAATAAAGAAAAGAAAATATATTCAGAAAGTCACGATGGCGCCATCTGAGATTTGACGCAAGTTTTATATAATTGGCAGCATATAAGATTTGTAGTAGCAACTAAAGACAGGAGCCATAGCAATACTATTACGAATTTGAAATAGTCTTAGATCACACCTTATTCCATTGCACGTGCTCTCTAGCACCAGCTATATATTATGATACTTGTCTTTGACTCTAGCTTGTCCAATTACCCTATCACTATTTATCACATACACTCCACAACAGAAAATATTTCAAAAAGTAATTCATTTTTCTCTTTCCACCACATCAATACATATACTCCACCTTATATATTCATTTTTATCTCATTTTCTACTTTCTACTTTTTATATGATATTATTCTTATAATTCATATTATTATACATATAAGAATAAAACTATAAATTACTTCTATTCATTTAATTTTGATACTTATCAAATATTATTATAATATTAAAACACAACAATACATGATTTTATTAATGAAGATAAATTAATCGTATAATTTATCAAAAACATACTAAAACATTGATAATATTAAAAATCACAAATTAAAAATTAATTTTCGGTTGCTCCATCTCTAGAAAATATGCACGTTCTTACAACATTAAATCTTAATGGTAACAATATTTCGGGTACTATACCACCTAATTTGATGAATTCTCGCATCAACATTTTGAATTTGAGCAAGAACGCTATTGAAGGGTACATTATATATGACATTTGAAAATTTGATGACATATTTTGAGAATTTTGTGGTCGTGAATATTGGAATTTTGTAGTTGGTTAGGAAATATAAAATTTGGAGGAAGATTAAAATTTTGATTAGGATCCATATTTAAAAAATAGCAAATACTTTGGAAGAAGATAAAAATTTGAAGAAAATAGCCAAAATATTTTGGTGTCCAAATGAAGTAAAGCTAGTCTCTTTTTATAGATCTTGAAAAATTAAAAAAATTGGTGTTTTTTTTATTTTTAAATTTGGTTAAATTATTCGTCAAAAATAACAATTAAAATACTGGTGGAAAATGAATTTCTGACAGTCAATCACAGGCTGTCATATGGCACTACATGAGACATTGTCTCCTGCACTTTCCACAACAGTATATATTGTCTCCACGTGACAAGATTATCTCCTATATATTCAATAATTCTCAATTATTTCCACGTCAACATGTCATTTGAATTGTCTCATGTAATTATTGAGGACAATGTCCCCTGATGAAAATGGTCTAAGTGATGCTGATTTTTTTTTTTTGGTTCTAATAAATTATTTTTCAACAAGAATACGTAATCAAAATTTTCAGGTGTCATACATGACTGCTTTTGTCAATGACAGAGAGGAATTAATACCGTCGTACGTGTAGTAAAATAAATGGAAGTTTAATACTTTAATGGCGTAAGATTCCACCTTTTGGAAGAAAGTTTAATTTATTGGTTTTCTCAATCAAATATGCTTCCAGAAGGACATTAGTAACATGAGGGTAGCCAGAAGGTGTAGTAGTAGGCGCGGGCCATGGTCGCGAGTTCGATCCTGCATAAACCTTTGGTTGGCGCATCGTAGCTTGTCAAGTGTGGTTAACCTGGCGTGGTTTGCGCGCTATTGCGTCGGCCACATGCTGAAAGAAAGAGCGGTACGGTGCTCATTCGTCAAAAAAAAAAAAGTACATTAGTACTTACTATTTAGTTACACACTGACGACAACATTTCAAAGTTTGGACTAGTCTTAATTGTTATCCTAAGACCTACTTTCAAATAGGAAGATATTTAAAATCATAGTATCCAACTTCTTGCGCAGTTCCAATATGTTCATTAATATTGGAGCACATCAGAAAGTTGTTTTGATCGGTTAACTTTTTTGTTGTGAAGGCATGAATTCTTTTCTTTCAGTGCGCAGAAACCGGTGTGATGGCACGCAAACCACGTCGACCATGTAAACCACACACGGCAAGCCATGTGCAATCAACCAGAAAGGTTTATGCGGGGATCGAACTCGTGGCGCTGCGGTCATTCTTCTCGCGACAACCTACTCTTGAGTTTTGATCGGTTAACTTATCACAATAGGACGAGAGAGATTCTTAATTAGTTAGTATCATTTTGTCATGGATATCTACATTTTGTCAAATTATGTAATAAATTTGTTATAATTACATTTTTAATAGGACATTTAAGACATGACATCACTTAGAATCTTCTAATTCGACAAACAATCTTACTTTATTCACTAGTAAATTTATCCGCGCGTCACACGATTTTAAAAGACCTCTTTATATTTATGAATTGATTCTTTTGCTAATATTCAAATGTAAAAGCTAACAAAAAGTAGATTGTATTGTCATAATTTTTACGACCTTGTCATTCTCTAATTTCAATAAAAACAGAAGTAGAAAGATAAATGAGATTATTTATTTATATTCCCTGCGTACAATATTCATAATTTATTTTGTTAATTGCTTTGTCACAAGTATCGCAATATCCTTTGTTCTAGGCATCGGTCAAAGAAATGCTTTTAAAAGAAAAGAATATTTGAATTTTTTAGCAGGAGATGCTTCCCGATCTTTTCTCTCCCGAGCGGAGAAAACGTCAAGGTGCGAAGCGAAAGCTAAATGAAATACTTTCTTAGATTTTTATCTAATTTTTTTCTCTTCTACTTTTATCTTCTTTAGCTTTCTAAAGAAAATTAATGGCCTTTGTAACAACTCTCATCCTTTCTTTTGTTTTCACATTAACAAAATATAGTATCAATTCATGCGATTATACAAATACATATGTTTCATTGTTACAATGTTTTTAATCAGAAAATAGAAATTCACATACTCGATAAAAAAAAAGGTACATAACATAAACAAACTCACTGAAATGATGAATTGTGTTAGCAAATGCTTATTGTCATCTCAAAAATTTACACTTGACGAAAATAATTAACAAATTCGATTATACATATATTACTTTCTTATTTTTTAAATATTAAATATTGATTTAATTTGGTTTTCCACTTCCCACTAAGCTAATGATTTCTATTTCTCTTATATTTGATAGGAACGTAAAGAAGAATGGTGGTGGTGGGGGGATATGAAACTGGTAGTTTAGTATCTGTACAAAAATTAAAATAAAACATGTTAAAAAAAGGAAAATCTTAATAAAATAGGAAAGGTGAGAAAATTTAAAATATTTATGAATGAGAAATATTTTAGCTAAAATTGTGGGATTGCCAAATTTTTAGAGTAAATAAAGGAAATAACTAATCATGATTAAGATTTTGTTTTGAGCAATTAAATCCTAACCTTTATTTTTTAATTATGACATGCGTCTCTCATCTAAATAGAAATTTGGGGAAAATGGAGAGGAGCCCCAACCATAATATGTGTTGGTATCAATCTAGTATCTTCGATTAAACACAATTATAAAATAACCACTGAATTGAAATTGAAATCAACAAAGAAAATATGCAGTAAATGAAAAAACCAAATACTAACTTGATAGATAGAGGCCTGCGTTGCAGTGTCCTAAGACAAAAATTTATCCCCACTTATGTTGTAGTTTCTGGACGTCTGTCTAGAGGATACAACTATCTGGTGCAAGTTCTTGCACAAGAACTTGACCCTTTATGTTGTTTTTCAAAAATATATTTTTGAAAGAATGAGAAGAAGTAATGAGATCAATTCATAAGATTAATTCATGTATTGATTCATGTCTTTCTTCAACTGATCATCAATCTTTATAAAGCAGTATATTCGAACATATGCAACCTTTCATACCAAAGATTATGACTGTTGTGAATAGATACAATTTTTGAACCATTTCAGAAATTTTACCGTTGAAAGTCTGCAGCTCTCTGGACTTTCGGTGCTGCGGCGCTCGTCACGGTGATTTTCCTTTGTTCACTAGACGAGCGGCGCCGCGGCCCTC
This sequence comes from Przewalskia tangutica, assembly GCA_029844215.1. Lineage (NCBI taxonomy): Eukaryota > Viridiplantae > Streptophyta > Magnoliopsida > Solanales > Solanaceae > Przewalskia > Przewalskia tangutica. Next base: position 111,210,070 of record CM056733.1, on the reverse strand, counting down.
TCCCTAGGCGTCGCGGCGCTTGACCAATATTTTTGATCACTTATTTTTATTCTTCTTTCTTGTACAAGTTTCAATAATGATTTATTAGTAATAATTGACATGTTTTAAACTTTTTTGCTTACATATAAGTGATTTTTTTTTTATATGTGAGCAATTATATAAATACTTTTTATATAGTGCATACATAAAACTTGAACTCCCTTCAATATGGTACAAGTGCAGTTGATATACTGTATTTGTTTTCCAGTTTTCTAAAATCTTTGGTTGTTACTTGTTAGTCTATGGCATGGATAAAACGACAAAGTATTTTACGTTTCTACTGGCTAATTTTCTACGCATTCCAATTTTCAGTTGTCAAAATTAAGGACGTAGCCGCCGGTAACTTTTCCACGTTATTAATCCACAATAAACAATACCAGTAATGTCCAGTACCAGTTTATTTATTTTACAACTTTAACCTTTTGATGAAACTACGTTTGTCTTTCTTCTACAAACACCTGATTATAAAGCAGCATTTGTTTCACAAGTTTCTACCATCTTAGTTGCTAATAATTATCAGAGGTTTTTCCATACCTTACTTCCTTCTTAACAACACCTATGTTTTTCCATACCTTATATATAGTTAAACCAACTAGTAAGGTGCTTTTTCATTGATCTTACTAATTAATAATGGAGAATCAACCAATGCTCCTTCTTGGTTCAACAAGTTGTTACAAATCTATGAATGGGGGATTAAAGTCCCAGATTTCTAAAAGCAGCCATCAAATGGGAGTGGAATCATCACAAAATCATAATAATACTAGCAATTGTCTTAAGAAGAAGGGAGATAAGAAAATTAAGAAGCCCAGATTTGCTTTTCAAACAAGAAGTCAGGTTGATATTCTTGATGATGGCTATCGCTGGAGAAAATATGGACAAAAAGCAGTCAAGAACAACAATTACCCAAGGTAATTAATTCCATTTGTGTTATATCTCATCATATATAATCAATTATTTATCTCATCTATTACTGTTGTATATCAATGACACTGTCTAGTAGTGCCTTATCATTGGTATACCAAGTAAGCAAAAACATGTGAACATTCTTCGATTTATATAAAATGCTAATTCTAGTCACCTTTTTAATACCGAAAGAAATAACCTCTTAATTATTCTTATTAATGAAAGACATATATATATATATAAGTTATAAGGAAGATCTTCTTCCTATTCTACTTAGAAATCTTTATTTTATAAGAATACTAACTTTACAATTATGATAATATTACACTACTAATTAAGATACAATTTTAAGTCTAATATTTACCAAATATAAAAGGAAGGGCAAGGGCCCCACTGGACTTGGAACGTGACCCATACGGTCACTGTTTAACACACCCTATCAGTCATAGCGAGTGGTCTTCGTACGCTGAGACTGTCTCTAAAATCTTCAAAAAGGACCGAGGGAAGACCCTTTGTAAAGATGTCTGCAATTTGATATCTTGAAGGGACATGACAGATACGTACTTGTCCTTTAGCTACCTTCTCTCGAACAAAGTGAATATTCATCTCTATGTGTTTAGTGCGCTGGTGCTGAACTAGATTACCAGAAAAGTAGATGACACTTATATTATCACAATAAACTAAGATAGTCTTCTCAATAGGACAATGAAGCTCTAATAGTAACCAACATGACTCAGAAACCACATTGACTACCCCTCGATATTCGGCCTTTGCATTTGAACGTGAAAGCGTGGATTGACAATTATTACCTAAAAACATGCAATAGCCAGAAGTAGACCGTCTGGTGTCAGGACAACCACCCCAATCAGCATCTGTATAAGAGACTAGTGTAGACGTCGACGAAAGATACAAATGCAAACCATACTCAAGTGTTCCCTGAATGTACCTAAGAATGCGTTTGAGCGCATTCATATGTTCAACTATGGGATCATGCATAAACAAACACATCTACTGTACGGCATATGTAATATCAGGTCGCGTGAACGTCAGATACTGAATGGCGCATGCAAAACTACGATAGCTGGTCTGATCCTCATAGGGAGAGCCAATTGCATCACCCAACTTGGGATTAGTATCAACTGGATTGGAAGTGGAGGTATGTTTTCGGAGAATAAGAAGAAGAGACGGTTGTAGCTTTTAGAGACTATCCTCTTACAGGATAATATCTCAGCCCTCTCAATGATCTCTGCTGCATACTTTCTCTATGACAAAACAATCCACCTGCATGACGAGTGACAATAATTCCCAAAAAGTAACTCAATGGGCCCAAGTCCTTCATGACAAACTCAGGACTGAGCATTGTCATAATAGACTTGCGCAAAGCATCAGAAGAGACTGTCAAGATAATATTATCAACCTATAATAGTATATAAGCCATGGAAGATCCTCAACGATATATGAATAATGAATTATCAGACCTGCTGTGAGAAAAACCCATAGTCGAAACAAAATCAACAAACCTCTTATATCAAGCCCGTAGAGACTACTTAAGCACATACAAGGACTTCTTCAATAGACAGACATGATTAGAATATCTAGTATCCCTAAACCCCAAAGGCTGATGCATATACACTGTCTCCTGAAAATCACCATATAGGAAAGAATTCTTCACATCTAGTTGATGAATGAGCCATGATTTTGAAAGAGTCAAGCTGAGCATAGTGCGAATGGTAGCCGGATTGACCACCGGGTTAAATGTCTCACCACAATCCACACCAACCTGCTGAGTCTTACCATCACCTACAAGTCTAGCCTTATGTCTCGCAAATGAACCATCAGAATTTTACTTATGAACAAAAATTCACATAGACCGAATAATATTAACACCAGATGGACAGGGTACCAACTCCCACGTCTTATTATAAATAAGATCATTATATTCCTCGGTCATGGCAATTTTCCAATTATGGTCATTTAAGGCAGACAAAGAATTACGGAGTAAGAGGGATTTAAGAACATTAGAATTAAAATTAAAATGTTTCTTTGGTTTAAAAATACTCTGTTGACTGTGAGTGACTGGACCATGACCCTGGGCTGGATTGGGAGAATTTTGGAAATTTTGAGAAATATCAAAAATTATCGTCGGAAGAGCCACTGGAAGAAGCTATGAGCTCTACGAAGTTTTAGCCGCGTGGCGCTTCCTCTAGAAGCGTGGCGCTAATGACGGGATTGAAACTGTTTGGACCTTTGGATGGTGGCATGGCGCCTCACTGGGTCGCGACGGCGTCATTTTTTCTGAAGAATCTGAAAAATGACGGAGAACATAGGGGGAGACATCTTCATCCAAAAAATCATAAGAACTAGGCACAAGTTTTTCTACTTTAGAAAGGGAAAATTGAGATTCATCAAAGAGAACATGACGACTAATGATGATTCGTTTAGAGGACAAATCAAAATATTTATAACCACGGTGATTTGACAGAAAATCCAAAAATACACAAAGAGTAGAACGTGTCTGAAGTTTGTTGATCGGAGTGAATGAAAACAGTGGATAACATAAGCATTTGAAGACCCTAAGATGAGAATATGACGGAGTCTTATTGTATAACACTTTGAGAGGGGATGAATATGTCAAACCTTTAAATGGAAGAATATTTAGTAGATCGGTAGCCATTTATAGCGCATGATGCCAAAATAACGGAGGAACGGAAGAATGAACCAATAAAGTGCGGACAATATTATTAATGGTATGGATTTTTCGCTCAGCTTTCTCATTTTGTGAAGACGTATGAGGACAAGAAAAATGAAAATTTATCCATTTTGAGCACAAAACTCCCTAAATTCCCCATTGTCATACTCTTTGCCATTATTATATTGAATGTTTTTTATTTCCCGTTCGAATTGCGTTCTTATGAAAGCTCTAAATTTTATGAAAATAGAAAAAACTTGAGATTTTTTCGCAATTGAAAACGTCCATAAATATTTAGAATAGTCATCTAAGAATAAAACATAATAACAATGACCCATAGAATTGAGAACCGGAGATGTCCATAAATCACTATGAATAATCTCAAATGACATTGAAGTATTAGAATTCGAAGCTACAAATGGTAAGTTAATATTTTTTTCCAAAGAACAGGATTGACAAAGTGGAGTACTACGCGTACCCTTACAGGAAATAAACTTATGTCTATCTAAAGAAGATAAAATAGACGACCCCGGATGACCTAGACGAGCATGCCAGTAGGAAGGAGCAAGAGCTGCAAAAGTGGATGTCATAGCTTGATGTGAGATGCTGAGACTCGGTGTGATTGGATAAAGATCCCCCTACTGTCACACCTCATGACATGACTCACCGTCTTGAAATCCTTCACAGAAAACTCAAATGGATTAAAATTAATAGAAACCCAATTATCAGTAGTGAATTTACGGACATACACCAAATTTTTAATCATTTTTGGGACATGAAGAGTATGTTTCAAGATAAGTGGTGGATGAGGAGGAGACAAAGTTTTATGACCATAACCCTTAATTGGAATGGAATTGTCATTACCAACAGTTATACCACGATTAGTGCTCAAATTGGAATAAGACAAGAGAGTACCTTGGTCGGATGTCATGTGGGTAGTGGTGCCGGTGTCCATATACCAATTAGGTTCTGGTTGAGTCAAGTCAAACATGTGCATTACTGCTTCAATGTCGATCTGAGTAGGGCCCACTGCGTGGTGGGCACGATAGAGAAGGCCCAAATATCTGGATCGAGTGCTGTCCATACGTGTCTGAAACACGGATTCGGACACAGGAAGACGCTGGGCAGCGCTTGCACCGATTGATCTTGGCGCGCGCTGTAACTTGAGCCGCGGCGCTGTGAGGCACTGCGACCCACTTCCATCCGAGGGCCTGTGGGCTCGAGCTATTCTTCTTGGCGATTTCCTCCGTTGTTGCCGCCACGATTCTTGTCATTATTCTTCTGATTTTGGCCCTTTTTACCACCCCCGTTGTTGTGATTTTGGGTCACGTTGGTTGGATTGGAAGGAGAAAAATTGGAAGCTATCATCATGACGACAGGGCTGACCCCAATCTCCACTTTTTTATCCAATTCGGCTTCTTCCAAAGTAAGCATAGAACGGCTTGATAAAATCCTGGCAGATGGTTACTTTGACGAATAATCGAAGTAACACCGCTATTGACCTCTGACAGGCCTACAACCATCTGAAGAACTAGACGACTATTAGAAATAAGAGACTCCACGTTGCTGAGTTGGTCTGCTAAGTCCTTGAGGCATTTGCAATAAGAAGAAATGTTTTGAAAATTCACCACAGCCACCTGTGAAAATTCCTGCTCAAGGATAACAATTCGAGAATGACTGTTATCTTAGAATATTTCTCGCAATCGATTATACGCCGCCATAGCTGTGGAGTTGGGTTCCATAATCGTCTGTAAAAGATCCAAGGAGATGGTGGCATAAATCCACTAAAGAACCTTGACATCAAGCATGACCCATAATTCTGGATCTGTTTTTTTAGTGGGCACAACCGTCATAGAAGTAGACGTCGTATCACCCTCATTTGGAGGAGTTGGAGGAATGATGTGGTAGAAGACTTTATGTGCCAAAACATGAATCTTAAATAATTCCGCCCACATCCCATATTGGACGTTTTCTAGAGTCAAGAATGATAGGGATAACACTCTTGATGTTAGAAACTGTGAAGGCAGGATGAAAAGTGTTCTTATCAGTCATAGGGAATAGAACAACAAGATTCAGAGAAGAGAATTTGTGATAAAGGATTTTTTAAGTAAAGAAGGATCGCGGCGTGAGGGAAGAATGCCGAGAGGGCCGCGACTGTGAACGGAACAGAAAAAATCGAGAGAGATAATTTTGAGGAGCGGAAGCAGAGTAAAGATAACCTAGACTCTTGATACCATGAAAAAATTAATCTCTTGATTATTCTTATTAATGATATATATTACAAGGAAGATCCTCTTCCTATTCTACCTAGAAATCCTTATTGTATAAGAATATTAACTTTATGGTAATATTACACTACTAATTAAGGTACAATTCTAAGTCTAACATTTACCAAATATGCAAGGAAGGACAAGGGCCCCACTGGACTTCGAACGTGAACCATACGGTCATTGTTTAACAAATACGTTAGAGATATTAGATGCGAGAACATAGTCATATAGAGGTTATTTTAATTTCGAACAACTCTAAACCGAAGAGATGAGGGAACAATAGCCTTTCTAATTTTCTCAACATGTTTTTGGTGATCTAGCTAGTCTGATTTTGATGCTTAATTATAATCAGAAGGGAAAATCTGATATTTATATATATATAAAGATCTTGCCGGTCTTAATAATTAGTACAAGGAACTTGTGAACCCCTCGATCGTGAATTCAACGACTGCTAGCTGATGAAAGAAGAAATTGAATGATCATGATTAAATCTTTGCATAGGCATGACAAATTATATTTTAGAATCTATTAAGTTCGTTTCTAAAGGGAATGATATTTTTTTTTTATTTATTGGATGTGCAGAAGCTACTACAGATGTACGCATGAAGGATGCAATGTGAAGAAGCAAGTACAACGCCTTTTCAAAGATGAAGGAGTTGTGGTTACCACTTATGAAGGCATGCACACCCATCCCATTGACAAACCCAATGACAATTTTGAACAAATCCTCCATCAGATGCATATGTTTCCTAATCCTTCCCTTTGAATCTCATTCCAATTATTTTATTCAAACAAATTAAAGGGGTATAAAAATTAGATTAGTGCTGCTTGATGATTAGAGATATAAATGTATCGAACAAATGTATATTTACTGTTGAAGCAACTAGCTAGCTAAGATCTGCAGCAAATACATGGTGTACACTGAGCATTGTAACCATCAGTAAATGCTTTCGACTGTTAAAAAAATAACAATGCCAGTCACAAATGCTGAGCTTCTTAATGAATTTGCAGAGTAAACTACAGTTTCAGAGCTTAAATAGCACTAGTAGTTGTGTTTGCAGTTTCAGCCTCATACTATTTTTTTGAACATAGACCTTATAGTCACTAACCTTCACCATTAGTGAATGTTCGTTTACTTTGTGCTATGTTTACTAACGTAGGACTGTTAATTGCATTTTCCTATTTAAATACTTGGAGTAAAGGAAAGGTAAAAGAAGCAATGATAGATTTTATAAAAGGAATCTTATTTACGTTCAAGGAGTCCTAAAAAAAGGCATAAACGCGAATGTTTTTCAAAGTCCAATTATCGGACTACAAACAGAAGCCAGAGACAGCAATTAAGAAACTATGTACCATAGTGCGTGGTTTTAGGAGTCTATCCGTATTTTGTAGCCTTTACAAACATATTTGTTTCTAAATTTTATGTCTTCGCTATAAGGGATTTTATTCTTACACATAACAAAAGTAACACATCAAGTCTTAGGGTCACTTTTTTTATTTCATTCAAATCATAAATAGTTATGTTCAACCATTTCCTCGCTTTAGAACCTGTTTGAATCGGCTTATTTTAGGTGCTTTTAAACCAAAATAGCTTTTAAGCACTTTTATAGTGTTCGGATAAATTATATGAAAAATACTTTTAAGCACTTCTTTTTAAGCCAAAATGACAAAAATAAGCAAAAATCATTAAGTTAGAATTCCTAACTTTTGACTTTTGGCTTATAAGTCAAAAGTCATCCCATCCAAACGGGCTCTTACTGAGCTCCTGCATGATTCGATTTCCCTGTTGCCAATCTATTGTAGCTGTTTCATAGACTAACCAAGCATTACACAAGATTACAATGCTAATCGAAAAACCACGTTCTTTTGCGTCCATTGTACCTCAGGACAAGAGTATTTTCAGAACTCCAGTCCGTGCAGTAACCCAGAATGTGAAATAGTAGCTCATTCTTGTGTACCAAAATCACAAGATTACATGCTAATAGAAAAACCATGTTCTTTTCCGTCCATTGTACGGTTGTACCTCAGGAAAAGAGTATTTTCAGAATTCCAGTCCGTGCAGTAACCCAGAATGTGAAATAGTAGCTCATTCTTGTGTACCAAAATCAGCTGCGCATGGCATCCAACGACCATATACTGCAGATCTCTTCAAATATCTTTACATTATTGCATAATCTAAAGATCTTAGTGTATACTAGAATAATGAAAGTATATTTAACAGGATACATGCACCAATGTTTAAAATGTCATAACCTTGACAGCCATAAAGTGGCAACTAGTTGAGGGGGGAGCCTAATTAATCATTGTAAAATATGTTACGGACCAAAAAGTGAAACATGAGGTGGGAAGTTGCACAGCTTCTGAAAAGAATTTCAACAAGTCAAATCTAATGCTTGTCCTCCTTGGAGATGTCCTTCTTAGGTATCTCCTTCGGCTTTGCCTTTTCCATTTCCCTGCAGAAACATCAACGGTATGTCATGTTCCTCTGATACACAAACAGAACGACTGTAACCAATTACCGAACAAGCAAAAGTAAAGGATTCAATTTACTAAGAGAAACAAGTTCATACAACGTGATAAGAAACAAAAGTTAAATAATAAAAGATAAAAGGTGCAGAGATTATGATACCAATAAGGAGATTTGAAAAGACGGGAAATGATTAAAAAGATAAGAAGTGAAGGAGGAATATTTATCAAACTCGAACCTACAAGTGAAGAATAAAATTCTAAAATAAGTTTTCTAGCGGCCTTAGGCATCTAACTATAGAATAAAAACAAATTGTTTCTCATCGTAATTTTGAGTTGAACTTCGGTACAGCGAAACTTGCATAGTTTGTAATATATGAAAACAAGATTGACCAACAATCTTTCTGGGAAACCAAGCAAGACAAGACTTCAATAAGTTGTTCTGCTCATACCGTCCGCAATGTCTTTAACCGGACATGCCTAGACCACCAACCTAGGTAGCAGTTTTGCAATATCAGGCGACACATTAGCAAACATTTTCTTCAATTAAGGGCGAAGAATACCATTAAGGCATTTGCATAAAATCTATTCATAAGCTATGACATGCGACCAAAACATATTTTAAAACTACAAATACCATTAGATCAATTTCACGAGTCAAATAATACATTTTTCTGTATAACTAGGATACATTTTTTCCCATGAGTCATAGCATACATAAATACTGCAAAATGAACTAGATAACTCAAGGTATCAAGGACACATACCATAGGAGAATATGAGAAGAACATGATACCAATAAGAAGGCAAATGACTCATGTCCAAGTGGTATCATACAAGTTTCGGCTAAAACAGAACATGATACCAATAAGAGAGCATGTGTTTGGTGGCCATACTACATGACCGCCAAAACACAATCATAATTCATATATGTGATATAATTGCAAACTTGAATTCAAACACAATGAATCACAGCGATACCAGGTGCTGACCTAGAAAACATTATTAGCATGGTATATAGAAAAACTAAGAAACTAATAAAAAAAATTGGCCTGAAGAAAAAGAGGATGATATAAATATCCCTCTAGGAGAATAAATGGTAAATGATAGATTTTGCCCCCACAAGAACTAGAGAATGGGAAAGGAAATCAACTTCTGGGTGTTAGCATACTTTATTAACATTGATAAAACATTAGAACTCAAAGTCCCAACTCAATTTACTTGAAGTGACCCTTCATAATACGAATATGAAGTGACCCTTCATAATACGAATATGGTTACACCTTTGCTAAAAGGTCAACTGCAAAATCCGTTCCAAAACTGTCACTACATTTTGTACAGTAATGGTGGACTTTGTGAACTTAAACTAACATCCATTCAAAGAGAAGAAAAGAACTTCTAATTACTCCACTGAGTAAGAGTCGGTGTTTGCAGAAATGGGAGCTGTACCAGTAGTGACAAAAGCAAATGAGGGCTGGACACTAGTTGTGGACTTGTGGGAGTGGAATGACCCAACTGGACCTAGTCCGCCCGAACGATTTTGAGACCTTTTGCAGGCCTAATGTCGAAGAAGAAGACAAAACATTATGTTCCAAGACAAAACATTATGTTCCTTCCCCTTCCCCTTCTTCTAATTTCCTTTCTTCTCTTCAACAGGGTACCTTTATATCTATCCAAACGGATAAAACATGAAAGACCGATTACAGATGTGGAAAATTTTGAGTTATGGAGGAACTTATAAGGAAAAGGAAACCAAGAACATTCTTAAGAGTAGACATAACTAGAACTGCTTAGTGTTCAGTCTGTTAATTATTTGTCACACTGCTGCCCACACACACAATAATACAACTAGATTTACGAAAAAAGAGCACTTGTTTTGCTCATCACTAACCATTCACCAACAGCTAACATTTTATCCAAAAAGAGACGACGAAATACAAAATACAAGCAGAAAAATAGCAACTTCAACCACATAACAAAATGAACAGACCAAATACTTGGGTTGCACTGTATGTATGGGTTATTCTGATTTAATTCTGGTGCCTTCATTAAAATGATTCTGCTTGTTGTAACCCCCCCCCCCCCCCCCCCCTTTGGCAAGAGAGGGTGATGCCACACTCCCACAATTTCAATATGGACTAGAAACCCCCTTATACCTTTGATTAGGTATTATATTAGCCAATGATTCTAAGCATACAATTCTCAGATGCCAATTTTGGGATTCTTCCTATAGTTGTCTACTAAATACTAAGTTTGATTCACTTAGGGATTGCCAGGAGCACTTAGGAGTGGGTGTGAATTAATAGCCTATTCTATGGTGCACGTGAACCCATAGTCTCACTGTTAAATTAGGTATTATCGAATATTATTTGTCGACACTCATGCTTTAAAAAGACTAAATAGTGCACTTGATCTAAAGCTGAGTTATCTACTTAGACTATATCCTCCCCTACTTAGGAGGGAACCTTGTTTCTCAGTTTTTATTTTCTTCTCCGGTCAATATATATGTCGGGAGTTATATAGCATCTATAAAATACATAGATGTTGCTAGCAAGTGAAAGACTCGTAAGAGAATCATATACGCAACTTTTTTCTGCTAAAACAAAGATACCCAGAGGAATACCAATTTTGTGATTTATTGTCCCTTACATTTGTTGTTCACATGAAACACTCATGATGACTTATCTACTAAGTTGAACATGTGCACGCCTATCTTGGCTTGTCAACTACTCCCTCTGTCCCAATTTATATGACACACTTTTCTTTTTAATCAATCCCAAAAAGAATAACACATTTCTCTATTTGGCAATAATTTAACTTTAAACTTTACATTTTAGCTCAAGAGATGATTTATAACCGCACAAAAATCTTTAGCTTATTTTAGACCACAAGACTTAAACCACATGGCCAGTCAAACTACTAAATCACATAAGTTAGGACGGAGAGAGTAAAAAATTTCATCACTAAATTGAATTTTGGACGTATCTATTAAGCAGAGACTAAAATCCACTTAATTGCATGATTAAAAATTAGAAAGGAAAAACAAGTGGATGACATACTTAGCGGCGGAAACAGACTCTTCCTTGAGCCAGTGGTGAATTTGACTTGACGGACGTTACGCATGTTTGATGTCGCTCCTAAATAAAACCATGGCGCTTACTCCAACAACCGCCATTTTGGGGATGAATTTTTGTTTCTCTGATTGATTTTTCAATCTCAATAGCTTAGAAATTGTTCGAGTTTTGGGATTAATCAAGATGGTTGTGATGATGATCCATTGGATAGTGAAGCTTGCATCACAAGAAAATTTCTTCAAATCCGCAGAATGTTGATGGGGTAATGATTTTTTGGGTTGTTGGTTTGCAACTGTTTTGGGCCTAGAAAATGCTCTGGTGAAATCTTAAACTGGTACATTTTGGGCTAAATTCAAAAGTAGGAATTGGGCTATACTAGAACTAACTTCTTGGGCTAAAATTTTTGAATTATGATTTCTAACAATTTTGAAATACTTATTTGCACCTACCCGGCATCCTCATTCCCTTATACAATACTGTCAACCACTACCCTACTCTCAAAGTCCAGCCATGACAATTACTTTTGGAAAGAAAGAATAATAAATACTAGTCAAGATTTATTCAACATCGGGGAATATTTTTATGTCACTAGTAGTAGCCACTAGCAAGTGTTCATAGTACCTGGTGGAAGAGTATGTAATTCATTGAAGCCTTATTCGACGTCATATTAAGACAGCTGTGATTTATAAATGGCTTATGAGACTCAATGTAAACTTTGCTAAGGGGAATGCTGAGTGAAAAGCGACAACAATTTGTTCTCTTCCCAATTTTTTTAACTTTTTTTAATTATAGGGTGAGTGAACAGTTTTCGTGAAATTAAATCTCTACATTTAGGAACAAAAATGAAACTGATTGAAATGACTTGTGTAAAAAAGTAATTACATAATTAGACCACTTATTAGATAATTACAAATAATTTTTAATAAATATTAATTAATTATCTAATAAAAATGATAATTGACATGCTATTATTAGTTTATAGTTAACTTATAGTGTAAGAAATGTTTTATACTAATAGATACCTTCATCTTCTAAATAGGAAGAGTATCATTCCTAAATTCCCGAGTCACTTTTAATTAGTGAATTTGATCGTGTTTCGCGCGATATCTTAGTAAATTTAAAAATAATCTTTTATAAATTACGTTGAGATCAATGAGATAATTCGTTTTGCTTAAACCCGAACTTTCTTTCATTATTAACAAATTATATTATAAGATGCAACACCATTAAAAACGATCAGAAATAAAGATATATCTTTTTGAATTGGTTGTGCCAAGTCGATAAGAAAAATAAAACTTCATAAAAGAGGAGATAAATGAGTTGGAAGTCATAACCCTCTTAATTATACACAAACAAGTGATGTAATTAATTACACACAAATAAATGATGTTAAACTTATTATTGACTCACAATTATATGTAATTAGAATATTGAAGCACCTAAATGACTATGCTACCACACAAAATTTTATATGATCACAATTAAACTATTGTAATAAAATGACTTTCTTTTTAGCTGAACTTTTAAACTTGTAGAGATGAATTGTGCATGGAACATATTTAAAAGATGAGTAAATTGATCTTCTTTCTTCATGTTTGTCAATTGCCCGATAGAATTCAGTTTCAAATACTTTAATTTGTAGTTGTTGTTATGCAATTCCGTGTTCACCTTCTTCTCATAAAGAATTAAATATGAATGAATTGCAAGGAGACAAAGAGTTAAAAAAATATAACGTTTAATTTATCTTTTTCACTTTAATTTTAAAAGTTATTGTGTGTAAACACCTTAAATAGGGAAAGAGGACCTTTTCATCATTCATTTTCCTAAATGCCTTCCTCATTTAACATTTTTTAAACATAGCGTTATTAATCAATACTAAGAGAGTTTGGAAGTGATTTTTGAATTTTTTTTAACATAGAACGTATATAAATGGGTGGAAATAGAAAAAAATGAAGGAAAAAAATAAATGTTCTTGGCCAGAGAGGGGAAAAAATCTATTAGTATAGCTATTTTTCGCAAATGTTGAAAAAAAAAAATTATAAATCAATAATATTCTAGAAATTTCTAAATATACTAAAGAGTATTATACATAGCATAAAGGAGGCTTGGCACAAGAGACAAACGTGATTTTTTTGTGGAGCACCTAAATTGAGAATTTCGAAGGTAAAAGTGTAATATCTAAGGAAAAAGAAAAATTAAAATTCTGATCAATAAATGGTGTCATATCATCTTCCAAAATACACCACTTATTCTTATAAGAATGATTAGGACGTTCACGCTAACAATAATATAAATAGAAAATATGGAGAAATTTTAAAAAAAGAAAAAGAAAAAAGATAATTTTATTTTTTGGCCAAAGAAAAGTATCATGTCAATATCCTTTGGCTAGATTTATAATATATATGGATATAGATGGTAGTAGATTTTGTTAGAATTATTTAGCTTGTCAATCAAAATTATCTAAGCAACAAAGTCTATATATTTTAATTTTGATATGTTAAGAGTATAAATATAAAAAATTTAGACTAAAAGGTATGATGACTATTCTCAATAATTTTGTGTCACGAATAAACTGAAAGAGAAGATAAGTTCTATAATATAATAATTTAAAGAATGAAAAAAATTAAACATTCTAAAAAATATATTTGAGTAACTGACATGGGAACAATTCTTTTTCCATTAACATTTTCTTCATTTTATGTTTTTAATCTCCTCTTTATTTCTACAATTTTGTGTTTTTGATCTCCTGATTCATTCTACAATATTCTTCATTTATTGAAATAAAAATACCATGTTGGTGTGATTTTAGTCAGGTATCATACCTTGTACATTAAATTATAAAATTAATTACTAATACTATATAAGAGTAGAAGTTATTAAAATGAAGGGGTGTGAGTTATGGAGATGACATTGTAAATTAAAATAAAATAATTAAAAATAATATAAAAAGTAAAAAAATGAGGGAAAAAAAGATAAATAGAATCGGCCATAGAGAGGTTCCACATAGGATTGTCTATTCATATCTTTATGTATAGATAGATATAGATATAGATTTTCATATATTAAAGAGTATAAAAATAAACTAAACTAAAAGGTATGATGACCCTTCTCAATAATTTTGTGTCACGAACAAATTGAAAAAGAAGATCAACAATAGAAGTTCTATAATATAATAATTTAAAGGGTGAAAAAGATTAAACACTATAAAAGATATTCATATAATAAAAGTTCCAAGACACTCACTTGCAAAAATAAATATTTGAGTACCTGACAATGGAATAGTTCCTTCTCCATCTACATTTTGTGTTTTCGATCTCCTCATCACTCCTACAATTTTGTGTGTTTTATCTCCTCATAACGAACAAATTGAAAAAAAAAGATTAACAATAGAAGTTCTATAACATAATAATTCAAAGGGTAAAAAATTAAACATTCTAAAAGATGTATGTTGACACCCAATTTTGACCCTCCCGTCCAGCCATTAACCATAAAATTACACTAATTTTGTAAAATAATTTTAGGATTTTTATAATAAAATACAACAATAAAAAAACATAAATACAGGTAAATAAATATTCTAATAATGGCATCGCGTCTTGCGTAGAATTTTAAGCACTTAGAGTCTCGCGCCCGCATTAATTAACTTTAAGCTTTGTCGTAATTCTTAAATAAATAATAAATGCATAAAATAAATAATTTAGCGATAACGTCGTGTCAGGTAGCATAGCCGCATTTATTAGTAATCATTTGTAACTTTAAAATCAATTTTAATCTAATACATGCATTTAATAGCACCGCATTTATAAAGTTTTAAACGATTCTTAAATATTATACTTGCATTTGGCATTTAAGTAATTTAATATAAACTCAATGCAATTTTAATTTAACTTCGCAATAATGCATAACAATAAGATTTTAAATAGTAGCGTCGCATTCTAAAGTTTTAAGCATTAATTAAATAACACACCCGCATTTATTTTATAATAATTAGATAATTTAATCACAATTAATTAATTACTTTGTCACTAATTAAAAGCCTAAAAACTATTAATTAAATAGCACATTAAACTAATTAATTAACTCCTAGAATTAAATACCTAATTAAAAGCCTAATTAAAACATTACCCAGCCCTTTATACTAATTACCCAGCCCATCTATCACATTATCATGACCGGCCGCCCCCAAAGACCGCATGGCCGCGACACACCCCTATTTTCCTTTATACCAGCAGCCCACACAAAAACTTCACCCTCACAAAAACAAAACGCAGCCCGTCGTCCCCTTCAACCTAACGAACCCTAAACCTAAAGCAACCGCCACTTCGCGCCCGTCGTCGCTGTGATTCTCGCTGAAGAATCGGCTTCCACTTACCTTCTCCAGCGATGCTTACCATGTGTCGACCCAAAATCTTTTCAAATCGTTGCCTTATCGAACACAGAATAATACACAAAAATCGTCCACAAATCTTTTCGAAATCTCAGCCTAGAATCAACCCTAATTGCTTACCAATATTAGAACTTAGGGTTAGGCTATATAAGCACATGCAAAGGAAATCGATGGGGACACCCTGGAGCAAAGCGGCGATCAGCGCATAGAGTCAAATAAAGCGATTGCCTCGATAGAGGCATCGATCGAACACACATGAGAGTTCGGTGGTTTTAGGGGGTTAGCGTCGATAGGGACAAGCGATGAGGTCGAACCGGTAAGCGAGGAATAGAGAGTAGAGCAAAAAAAAAAAGGAGGACTCATGCGAGGATTGAGCTCGATCGAGGGGTCGATAGCGATGGTCGGCAGCGTAGGGGTTAGGAGGTCCAGCAATCGACAATCCAGACCATTAGCATCGCACAAATAAGAAGCCTGAAACCCTTCTTTTCAATATCAGCAAGAAATCGACAAAACAAACCTTGCCTTTTCAATCGCATCGCAATAACCCGTCGAGTGAGCGAAGCGACTTGATCTGTTGCCGGTTCGCGGAGAAGGTAAACTTAACTCGCTTTGATTTTAGTCTATTGTTTGCCATCTGTTTCGTATTGGTTCATTATGTGTTAGTTACGTTCATATACAAGCCATTTAGTTAACTTAATGCTTAATACAAGGCAATGCCTAATCCTGTTAATTTCTTGCTTTTAATACATACAAAAAATATATATGTAATTCTGTGTTCAGATTAGCATGTTTCGTGGTTTTCTGTACTGTTGGAGTTCCTTTGGGCAAAACATGTGAAAGCTCCTTGTCGGAATTAGCTGTGTCTATTCAATTCTTGCCTGTATTTGTGGTTGTCTACCCCCCAAGTAATTGTTTGGGTCATTGCTTGCACTATTTCCTAACATCAATATGTAATGGGGCATGACACTGGCCGTCTCTTTAGCCATTTATGCGCATTACCATATTATGAAGCATTTCAAATAAGCGGTAAGAATAAGTGCGTGCTGTTTTGTCAAATTGATTAGGGGTATCAAGCGATCTCTACGGTAGCGGCTCATCATCTTCTGACTCTGAATTTATTCTCTGTTTAAGTGATAAAAGCGAGCCTACCAATATTCTTTTAAACTACATTTTGTGCCACGTCAATCTATTGTGCAACCTAAATAATGCTTGTATCAAATATCCGCATTTGAATTCCTGCATTGCGTACCATCTTGATTCTGATCATATAATGGGGTGTCAGCTGCTTAAGTGAGTGAAAGGTCTAGGGTATGACTTAAACTTAGGACTTTTACTTAATCGGTTATGTCACTTATCGGTGCCACTAAGATGTATATGTTTGTCTACTTAGATTTCCAAATTAGTACATCTAGAAATCCTCACAAACAAATGAAATAGCTAGTTCTTATTGGTTTGATACTCTTTGTTTGTCGGTGCTATTATTTTGGTGTTATTCTTTGTTGTTGTTTTGGTATTCTTTGTTCTTTGTTTGGGGTATCACGGTGTTGCTTTGCATTTGTGTTGTTCCTACCATTACATCGCTTGATTAACAAGAATATACTGTAGTCATACCTTGTATACATATTTACGGCACATACATTGTGTCTTACTATAGTTGATGAAACATTTAAGTTCAAATGAAACCCAGCACAAATTCGGCAAGTTGTTTTGTTTGGTCCAATGAACCTTGTTTATGTCCTAAATACACGTGTACTTACTATATTTGGGTCACTTACATTTTGCCTACTTCTTGAGACATAATTCTAACCTTGATAAAGAAATAGTTTGATATCATTTTGGGCCTGTTAGTTCTTGAAACAAAGTGGTACATCTATGTTTATTATTTTGTATGGGCTAATATATCAACAATTAAATTATACGCATATTTGAATATGTGATTATTTGTTTATTGACAAGGTTAGGTTGATACTAATCCTTATCACTTTTTTTACATGGCAGCGGAGCAAAATAAAGAGTCTCGGCGAGACTCATCATGAAGTCATTTCAAATGGCAACCAGCGCATTTGCATTCCGCTTGAAATTCCTAAGACAAAATAGGATAAGGCGATGTCGCGCGCGTCTTAGGCCATGAGCATATCCACCTCTATATTATTTGTTTGAAATTTGTTGCCTAATTATTTAACTTTGTAATTAATAGGATATCTAGAATAATTAGCCTTTAAACATATAAGTGGGGAAGGTAATTTAAAATTCATCGCTTAATTTACCTGCCTTTAAGATTGTCATGTATGTCTAAATTTTGCCAAATGATTTAACTTGCATTATAAAACCAACATTTTTGTGTATTAAAATCCTGACGGATTTCTTCCTAAACTCTCAAAATCATCTTAAAACATAAACTTATATAATATTGTACGCAATTAGGCAAGATTAATTTAGCTAGCAAAATACACATAATTAGTCTATAAAGCACCTAGCATTTAGCACTTTCTAGCATCTTAACATTTTGCATTCTTAACCCTCTTTAAACTTTAGTAACATTTTAACACCTCATAGCATTTTTGTACTTTAGCATATTAGCACCACTCTGCGTCACTTTAGCATTTTAGCACTTTTAAGCGTCCCTTGCACGCTAGCACCCTACAGCATTCAATACCTTTCAGCAACCTTTAGTATTTTAAGCACTTTTAAACATTTAGCATTTGGCTCTTTTATTTATAACACCTTTTGCCCTTTTACATTTTAAGCACCTTTTAAACGTTTTAACATTTTATTAAGCAGAAGGAACTTTTATTTTTGCATTTTTTTAAACATAATAATTACCCTAGGTTTGGCAGGACAATATGAGTTAAGCGGATCTTAGAGGGTGCCTAACCCTTCCCTCTAGATTAATAAAGAACCGCACCAGAATCTCACTAAGTTTAGCGGACCATTAAAATGGAGTTAATGTTTACTTTAAACTAGTTAACATTTAGGTGTCTAATTCACCGATTAATTAGGTGGCGACTCATGAACCCCTAGCATTAGCAACCCTTTAGCCCTTTTAGCATCTTTTGTACTTTTATCCTCTTTAGCCCCTTTTCAACATTTTAGCATTCCTTTAAAAAACATATTAGCTTTTTATTTTTATTTTCTAACCTTTTATTTTGAGCAGGAGTATAGAAAAATGCCGCGGTCGAAAAGAAGCGCGGCAAATAAGCGACTCATTGGGGATTTTAGGTTCTTAACCACAACAGACCTAGGATAATTATTTGGCAATTATTTTGCATTTAATTTTTTTGTGTATTGTATTTTGTTATTTTTTGCTACCTGCTTTACTGCTTTCCTTAAACTGGCATTCCGCTCATATTTCTTCCACTCTGGAAAATTCACACAATCACACTCGTATTTGGTGTGCTCGCGCCATAAATTTCTTTCAAAATATATCCAAATTTTAGGAGAGTTGGCGCTGCTTGCGAGTTAGATCGGTTCGTCGATCGTAGCGTAGCCGCTCGAGTTGTCGCTCGGGAACGCTGCGTCGGAAAAGCCAAATCTTAGCAAACTTAAGATAAAGCTATACCACCCTTATTTTAGGGCGTGCGTGCATTTACCTTAGGTGGGTCGGTCGCTGGCATCGACACGCGATTAGGAAGACACGAACTTGTCGACGGGTTTCTCGACCCGACGACCAGCGTATTATGTGTGGCGTGGCAATGGCGGACAAATCCAAACCCGATCATGGCGTGCCGAAATTGGGAAAAATGCTGCCGTCGTTTGGTCGCCATTTCCAACAAAGGCATTATAGTTGGGCGACTTGGACAAATCCGTCATAATCTCGCATAAGTGGCGTTTAGGCTTCCTACGGCATAAAGAGGTCCCCTGCGTGTTAGGAAGCGTTTGAATGTGCTATATCTGCAATATATACGCTATACGTACATGCAAATTATGTGCTTTATGCTAACACGTTTGTTGCATTTTTAGAAAGATTTATCATCTCCCGAAAGGTCGATTTGTATTTGACTTAGCAATGGCGAGCATCGATATTCCACAAGATCAAAGGCACGGTCGGTAGCGTGGCCGATTCAAGTGCATCTGGCGGAGCAGTCGGAACTGTCTTGGTTCCTATAAGCGGCGAGGTCTCGAAAAGAAGAAGCGGCGTGACACCTTCTCAAAGCGGGACAATGTAGGAAACAGGGCGAGTGCAAATCAAAGCGCACAACGCGCGGATATCGAGCAAGCGGCGAAGTCGAATCTGAATCGACCCCAAAACTTCACAAATTTTCTTTGGCGCGGTCTTTTCATATTAACAAAGCGAGAAAGTGCAATAGCGAAATGGAAAATACGGCGAAAGGTTTCTTCGTATTAGCGAGCGACAAAAGCAACAAAGCGGAGGATGACAACAATCCAAAGTCGCGTCGAAGCGGCAATGAGAAAGGCATCAACAATCGGCGATCAAAGTTGAGTTCGCAACAAAACCTAGCGCATCAACTAGGGCACAAAGTCAAATTGGCAACCAATGCATCGCGCAGCGAGCGTCATGGCAATTCGTCGATTGCGACATTTAGCATGTCCGTACGAGGGCGACATCTCGATATTAAATCGGCGTGGCGAGACAACATCTCTACCCGTAAAATTGCACTTCCGTATGTGTTTACCATTTCATTTAAGCGGTATACACTAATGTTTTCTCAAGCTTGCGGGCGTCTATCCTATAGGAGCGGCGGCAACACGTCCGAACAACGGCGTTATCGGCATTATGTCGGCGGCGACATATATCCGACTTCGATTCGTCGATCAGCGGGACATCTTTAAGGACCGCCACGAAAGGACAAGCAAATATGATTCCATACGCTCGAGAGATAGAGGCGCAAGCAATCAGCGATCGAAATTCAAAAGTCATGACAAATTATAGCGCGTCGGCTCGGGCCTAGAGTCAAATTGCAACTCATGCGATGCCTGACGCCGCAACAAAGACATCATGACAATCCACGTGGTTCACGAATGCATCGCAACAAAGCATCGTGACAATTCGTCGATGGCGGCATCTAGCATGTCGCCCGAGGACAACGTCTCGGCGTTCACACCGCGCATATCATACGGGGAAGACATCCTTATTCACGTAATTGCATTTCGTATATATTTATCATTTTGTTTAAGCGGTATACCTAACGTTTTCTCGAAGCTTAGTTCGGGAAGCGTGCAATCGTCGAACGGCGGCGTTATCGGCGTGTGTCGACGGCGACACCCATCGGCGTCAGCGTCGCAGCAACGGCGCCCGGCAATACGTCGAGCGGCGTTATCGGCGTGTGTCAGCAGCGACACCGTCGGCGTGCGTCTGCAGCGGCGCCCGGCGGCGTCGAACGCGGCGTCGTCGGCGTTATGTCAAGCGGCGACATCGGCCGGCGTGCGTCTGCAGCGGCGCCCGGCGGCACGTCCGAACGGCGGCGTCATCGGCGTGCGTCTACCGCAGCGGCGCCCGGCAACATTATGTCGGCGGCGACATCGCCGGCGTGCGTCTGCGGCGGCGCCCGGCGGCTGCGTCGAGCGGCGGCGTCGTCGGCGTGCGTCTGCAGCGGCGCCCGGCATTATGTCGGCGGCGACATCGCCGGCGTTGCGTCTGCAGCGGCGCCCGGCGGCACGTCCGAGCGCGGCGTTATCGGCGTTATGTCAAGCGGCGACATCGCCGGCGTGCGTGCAGCGGCGCGGCCGGACACGTCGAGCGGCGGCGCCATCGGCGTGCGTCTGCAGCGGCGCCCGGCGGCAACACGTCCGGCGGCGGCGTCGCCGGCGTGCGTCTACCGCAGCGGCGCCCGGCAACATTATGTCGAACGGCGACATCGTCGGCGTGGTGTCGGCGGCGACACCATCGGCGTGCGTCTGCAGCGGCGCGCCCGGCGGCACGTCCGAACGCGGCGTTATCAACATTGTGTCGGCGGCGACACCGTCGGCGTGCGTCTGCGCAGCGCGCCCGGCGGCACGTCCGAACGCGGCGTTATCGGCCGCAAGTCCGGCAGCGCCATCGTGGCGTATCACGTCTGCGCGGGGGCGATTTTCTCTGTTCTCAAAATTGCATTTCCTCTCATTCGGGCTTTATTACGTCTTAGCGATTATGCACTAACTCTTTCTTGAGCTTTAGTCTACGGTACATTTGCGGCAAGGGCGGCGTATCGCGTTAGCAATCGCAACGCGTGCGTGCAGGTCGAAAAGTCCGGCGTTGCGGCGTCGCATCAACACGGCCGATCTGAGGCAATTGCAGCGGGGCGGCGTATCGCGTTCACAATCGCAACACGTCGTCGTGCGGCGAAATCACAACATTTGCGTCGCGTCAACCACAGTGAGCATCATATTTTTGCGGGATAACCTTTTACTCACGGTTGCATTACTTTAAAATTATGCATCGTCATTTTGCCTTATGATTATGCGCTAACCGTTTGTTCAAGTCTTAGCGTGCGGGGCGAGAGCCTGGCGTGGATTTTCTCTTCTGACGGGGCAATCTGTTGAGGGCGACGCTTCCCAGCGATTGGCGAAGCGGCCTCAGCGTCGGTCCGCTCGCTCCTTCATCGTAGAACCAGCGCGCGGCCGTATGATGCGCGAGTTGAAGCGATTATTTTCTTTTACTTTTTACACCATAACGGTGTCATCATAACTTCGACCTTGGGGCGGCTTTAAGTCGCGTTAGCGCGCGGTGTTTAGACCATGGTAACCCGATGTCGTCGTAACTCGACCTTTGGGGCGGTTTGATTTTTGCGTCGGCCTTATCTACACGCCCGGCATTTACGCAGCTCACGAAGATCGAGACAAAATTGGCTATGAGTCAGCGTCTTTGTCAGAAGATTCTTCCATCGTCTCATACAAAGAGGGCCATTGTTGACACGATTTTGACCCTCCCGTCCAGCCATTAACCATAAAATTACACTAATTTTGTAAAATAATTTTAGGATTTTTATAATAAAATACAACAATAAAAAAACATAAATACAGGTAAATAAATATTCTAATAATGGCATCGCGTCTTGCGTAGAATTTTAAGCACTTAGAGTCTCGCGCGTTAATTAACTTTAAGCTTTGTCGTAATTCTTAAATAAATAAAAAATGCAAAAAATAAATAATTTAGCGATAACGTCGTGTCGGGTAGCATAAGCGCATTTATTAGTAATCATTTGTAACTTTAAAATCAATTTTAATCTAATACATGCATTTAATAGCACGCGTTTATAAAGTTTTAAGCGATTCTTAAATATTATACTTGCGTTTGGCATTTAAGTAATTTAATATAAACTCGATGCAATTTTAATTTAACCATAATAATGCATAACAATAAGATTTTAAATAGTAGCGTCGCATTCTAAAGTTTTAAGCATTAATTAAATAACACCCGCATTTATTTTATAATAATTAGATAATTTAATCACAATTAATTAATTACTTTGTCACTAATTAAAAGCCTAAAAACTATTAATTAAATAGCACATTAAACTAATTAATCAACTCCTAGAATTAAATACCCTAATTAAAAGCCTAATTAAAACATTACCCGAGCTATACTAATTACCCGGCCATCTATCACGTTATCGCGACGTCGCCTGACACCGTGGCCGCCATGACCAGCGCCCTATTTTCCTTTATACGGCCAGCAAAAACTTCACCTCGCAAAACAAAGCGCGGCCGTCGTCCCTTGACTAACGAACCACAAACCTAAAGCAACGCCGTGATCGCTCGCGCGCCCGTCGCGTGATTCGCTGAGAATCGTGACTCCTTCCACCTTCTCCAGCGATGCTTACCATAATGTCGACCCAAAATCTTTTCAAATCGTTGCCTTATCGAACACGAATAATACCAAAAATCGTCACAAATCTTTTGAAATCTCGGCCTAGAATCGACCCTAATTGCTTACGATATTAGAACTTAGGGTTAGGCTATATAAGCACGTCTGAAAGGAAATCGATGGGGACACTGGAGCGGCGTGATCAAGCACGCGTAGAGTCGAAATAAAGCCAGTTGCCTCGATAGAGGCATCGAACACACGAGTAGAGTTCGGTGGTTTTAGGGGGTTAGCGTCGATAGGGACAAGGAGCAGTAGGGTCGAACCCAGTAAGAAACAGGAATAGAGAGTAGAGCAAAAAAAAAAGGAGGACTCATGCGAGGATTGAGCTCGATCGAGGGGTCGATAGCGATGGTCGGCGAGCGTAGGGGTTAGGAGGTCCGGAATCGACAATCGGACCATTAGCATCGCGCAAATAAAGCACGAAACCGCTTCTTTTCAATATCGACAAGAAATCGACAAAACAAACCTTGCCTTTTCAATCGCATCGATAACCCGTCGAGTGAGCGAAGCGACTTGATCTGTTGCCGGTTCGCGGAGAAGGTAAACTTAACGCGCTTTGATTTTAGTCTATTGTTTGCCATCTGTTTCGTATTGGTTCATTATGTGTTAGTTACTGTTCATATACAAGCCATTTAGTTAACTTAATGCTTAATACAAAATGCCTAATCTGTTAATTTCTTGCTTTTAATACATACAAAAATATATATGTAATTACGTGTTGATTAGCATGTTTAGTAGTTTCTGTCTTGTTGGAGTTCCTTTGGGCAAAACATGTGAAAGCTCATTGTCGAATTAGTTGTGTCTATTCAATTAGGTATGCGTATTTGTGGTTGTCTACCCCGAAGTAATTGTTTGGGTCATTGCTTGCTATTTCCTAACATCGATATGTAATGGGGCATGACTGCTGCCGTCTCTTTAGCCATGCTGCACATTACCATATTATGAAGCATTTAACAAGCGGTAAGAATAAGTGCATGCTGTTTTGTCAAATTGATTAGGGTATCAAGCAGTCTCTCGTAGCGGCTCGTCATCTTCAGGCTCTGAATTTATTCTCTGTTTAAGTGATAAAGCGAGCCTACGATATTCTTTTAAACTACATTTTGTGCCACGTCAATCTATTGTGCAACCTAAATAATGCTTGTATCAAATATCCGCATTTGAATTCCTGTTGCATGCCATCTTGATTCTGATCATATAATGGGGTGTCAGCGCTTAAGTGAGTGAAAGGTCTAGGGTATGACTTAAACTTAGGACTTTTACTTAATCGGTTATGTCACTATCGGTGCCATTTAAGATGTATATGTTTGTCTACTTAGATTTCCAAATTAGTACATCTAGAAATCCTCACAAACAAATGAAATAGCTAGTTCTTATTGGTTTGATACTCTTTTGTCGGTGCTATTATTTTGGTGTTATTCTTTGTTGTTGTTTTGGTATTCTTTATTCTTTGTTTGGGGTATCACGGTGTTTGCTTTGCATTTGTGTTGTTCCTACCATTACATACATGTGATTAACAAGAATATACTTTAGTCATACCTTCCATATACATATTTACGGCACATACATTGTGTCTTACTATAGTTGGTGAAACATTTAAGTTCAAATGAAACCAGCAAATTCGGCAAGTTGTTTTGTTTGGTCCAATGACACTTGTTTATGTCTAAATACACATGTGCTTACTATATTTGGGTCACTTACATTTTGCCTACTTCTTGAGACATAATTCTAACCTTGATAAAGAAATAGTTTGATATCATTTTGGGCCTGTTAGTTCTTTGAAACAAAGTGGCTGTCTATGTTTATTATTTTGTATGGGCTAATATATCAACAATTAAATTATACGCATATTTGAATATGTGATTATTTGTTTATTGACAAGGTTAGGTTGATACTAATCCTTATCACTTTTTTTACATAGCACTTGCGGAGCAAAATAAAGAGTCTCACGTGAGACTCATGCAAGTCATTTCAAATGGCAACCCGCGCTTGCATTTGCATTCGCTTGAAATTCCTAAGACAAAATAGGATAAGACGATGTCGCCACGCATCTTGGAAGCCGCGAGCATATCCACCCTCTATATTATTTGTTTGAAATTTGTTGCCTAATTATTTAACTTTGTAATTAATAGGATATCTAGAATAATTAGCCTTTAAACATATAAGTGGGGAAGGTAATTTAAAATTCATCGCTTAATTTACCTGCCTTTAAGATTGTCATGTATGTCTAAATTTTGCCAAATGATTTAACTTGCATTATAAAACCAACATTTTGTGTATTAAAATCCTGACAGATTTCTTCTAAACTCTCAAAATCATCTTAAAACATCGCTTATATAATATTGTACGCAGGCTAGGCAAGATTAATTTAGCTAGCAAAATACACATAATTAGTCTATAAAGCACCCTAGCATTTAGCACTTTCTAGCATCTTAACATTTTGCATTCTTAGCCCCTCTTTAAACTTTAGTAACATTTTAACACCTCCCTAGCATTCTTTGTACTTTAGCATATTAGCACCACTCTAAATCACTTTAGCATTTTAGCACTTTTAAGCGTCCTTGCACTTTAGCACCATACAGCATTCAATACCTTTGTGACCTTTAGTATTTTAAGCACTTTTAAACATTTAGCATTTGGCTCTTTTATTTATAACACCTTTTGCCCTTTTACATTTTAAGCACCTTTTAAACGTTTTAACATTTTATTAAGCAGAAGGAACTTTTATTTTGCATTTTTAAACATAATAATTACTAGGTTTGGCGGGACAATGAGTTAAGCGGATCTTAGGGTGCCTAACCCTTCCTCTAGATTAATAAAGAACCACTTGAGAATCTCGCTAAGTTTAGCGGACCATTAAAATGGAGTTAATGTTTACTTTAAACTAGTTAACATTTAGGTGTCTAATTCACGATTAATTAGGTGGCGACTCATGAACCCTAGCATTCTAGCAACCCTTTAGCCCTTTTAGCATCTTTTGTACTTTTATCCTCTTTAGCCCCTTTTCAACATTTTAGCATTCCTTTAAAAAACATATTAGCTTTTTATTTTTATTTTCTAACCTTTTATTTGATACCCCAAACAGCAACAGCAATACCAAAACAACAACAGCAACAACACCAAAATAATAGCACCGACAAACAGTAGTATCAAACCAATAGTAACCAGTTATTTCATTTGTTTAGGAGGATTTCTAGATGTACTAATTTGGAAATCTAAGTAGGACAAACATATACATCTTAGTGGGCAGTCTGGATAGTGACATAACTGATTAAGTAAAAGTCCTAAGTTTAAGTCATACCCTAGACCTTTCACTCACTTAAGCAGTTTGACACCCCATTATATGACTGTAATCAAGATGGCATGCAACAGGGGAATTCAAATGCGGGATATTTGATACAAGCATTATTTAGGTTGCCAATAGATTGACGTGGCACAAAATGTAGTTTTATTGCGTCTACGCCCGCGGCATTTTTCTATACTCCTGCTCAAAATAAAAGGTTAGAAAATAAAAATAAAAAGCTAATATGTTTTTTAAAGGAATGCTAAAATGTTGAAAAGGGGCTAAAGAGGATAAAAGTACAAAAGATGCTAAAAGGGCTAAAGGGTTGCTAGAATGCTAGGGGTTCGCGGAGTCACCACCTAATTAATTGGGTGAATTAGGACACCTAAATGTTAACTAGTTTAAAGTAAACATTAACTCCATTTTAATGGTCTGCTAAACTTAGTGAGATTCTGGGTAAGGGTTCTTTATTAATCTAGAGGGAAGGGGTTAGGCACCCTCTAAGATCCGCTAACTGCGTTGTCTGCCAAACCTAGGTAATTATTATGTTTAAAAAATGCAAAAATAAAAGTTCATACCTTAATAAAATGTTAAAGCGTTTAAAAGGTGCTTAAAATGTAAAAGGGCAAAAGGTGTTATAAATAAAAGAGCCAAATGCTAAATGTTTAAAAGTGCTTAAAATACTAAAGGTTGCTGAAAGGTATTGAATGCTAGAAGGGTGCTAAAGGTGCTAAGGGACGCTTAAAAGTGCTAAAATGCTAAAGTGATGAGAGTGGTGCTAATATGCTAAAGTACAAAAAATGCTAGGGAGGTGTTAAAATGTTACTAAAGTTTAAAGAGGGGTTAAGAATGCAAAATGTTAAGATGCTAGAAAGTGCTAAATGCTAGGGTGCTTTATAGACTAATTATGTGTATTTTGCTAGCTAAATTAATCTTGCCTTTGCGTACAATATTATATAGCGATGTTTTAAGATGATTTTGAGAGTTTAGGAAGAAATCGTTGTGGATTTTAATACACAAAATGTTGGTTTTATAATGCAAGTTAAATCATTTGGCAAAATTTAGACATACATGACAATCTTAAAGCGAGTAAATTAAGCGATGAATTTTAAATTACCTTCCCACATATGTTTAAAGGCTAATTATTCTAGATATCTATTAATTACAAAGTTAAATAATTAGGCAACAAATTTCAAACAAATAATATAGAGGGTGGATATGCTCGCGGCTTCAGATGCGTGGCGACATCGTCTTATCTATTTTGTCTTAGGAATTTACGGCGGGAATGCAAATGCAGTGCGGGTTGCCATTTGAAATGACTTGCGATGAGTCTCGTGAGACTCTTTATTTTGCTCGTGCCGTGTAAAAAAAAAGTGATAAGTTAGTATCGACCTAACCTTGTCGATAAACAAATAATCACGTATTCAAATATGCGTATAATTTAATTGTTGATATATTAGCCCGTACAAAATAATAAACATGATGACCACTTTGTTCGATAACAGCGGGGCCCAAAATGATATCAAACTATTTCTTTATCAAGGTTAGAATTATGTCTCAAAGTAGGCAAAATGTAAGTGACCCAAATATAGTAAGCACGTGTATTTAGGACATAAACAAGGTTCTTTGGACCAAACAAAACAAGCTTGCGGAATTTGTGTGGGGTTTCATTTGAACTTAAATGTTTGATCAACTATAGTAGCACGATGAAACGAGGCGAAATATGTATATGGAAGGTATGACGGTGTATATTCTTGTTAATCGGCGATGTAATGGTAGGAACAACACAAATGCAAAGCGACCAGTGATACCCAACGGCAGCATGATACCAAAACAACAACGACAACACGAAAATAATAGCAAACAAGCGGTAGTATCAAACGATAGTAACGATTATTTCATTTGTTTAGGAGGATTTCTAGATGTACTAATTTGGAAATCTAAGTAGGACAAACATATACATCTTAGTGGCGATGCGGATAGTGACATGCGATTAAGTAAAGTCTAAGTTTAAGTCATACCTAGACCTTTCATTCACTTAAGCGATTTGACACTTTATTATATGATGTAATCAAGATGGCGTCAACGAGGAATTCAAATGCGGGATATTTGATCTGGCATTATTTAGGTTGTGATAGATTGGCGTGGCACAAAATGTAGTTTAAAAGAATATTGGTAGGCTCGTTTTATCACTTAAGCAGAGAATAAATTGAGTCGGTAAGCATGATGAGCATACGAGAGCTGTTTGATACCACAATCAATTTGACAAAAGCGAGCGCGAACTCATTCTTACCGTTCTTGAAATGCTTCATAATATGGTAATGTGCGATGCGATGGGCTAAAGAGGCGGTTGCGGTCATGCCATTACATATTGATGTTAGGAAATAGTGCGGCAATGACCCGAACAATTACTTGGGGGTAGACAACGACAAATAATCTGAACCGAATTGAATAGACCAACTAATTCCGAAAAGAGCTTTCACATGTTTTGCCCAAAGGAACTCCAGCGATCTGAAAACCACGAAACATGCTAATCTGAACACGAAATTACATATATATTTTTGTATGTATTAAAAGCAAGAAATTAACGAGTTAGGCATTGCCTTGTATTAGCGTTAAGTTAACTAAATGGCTTGTATATGAGCAGAACTAACACATAATGAACCAATACGAAAGCGGATGGCAAACAATAGACTAAAATCAGTGCGAGTTAAGTTTACCTTCTCCGCGGCGAAGGCGTGTCAGTCGTCGGTTCACTCGGCGGGTTATTGCGATGCGATTGAAAAGCGAGTTTGTTTCTTGATTTCTTGCGATATTGAAAAGAAGGGTTTGAGCTTTATTTGTGCGATGCTAATAGTGCGGATTGTCGATTCTTTGGACCTCACAACCACATGCTGTCATTCTTGCTATTGGACCCCTGTGAGCTCTGAATCCCTGCTATGGGTCCCCTCCTTTTTTTTTGCTCTACTCTCATTCTGTTTCTTCTTGGGTTCGACCCTCGCTCCTTGTCCTGTCGATTGCTAACCCACAAAACATTTGAACTCTCTTGTGTGTTCGTGATGCCCTCTGTCGAGGCAATCGGTTTTATTTGACTCATGTGTGTGCTTGGCTGCTCGAGTGTCCCATCGATTTCCTTTGCATGCTTATATAGCCTAACCTAAGTTCTAATATTGGTAGCGATTAGGGTTGATTCTAAGTGAGATTTCGAAAAGATTTGTGGACGATTTTTGTGTATTATTCTGTGTTCGATAAGGCAACGATTTGAAAAGATTTTGGGTCGATTACTATGGTAAGCATCGTTGGAGAAGGTAAGGGGAAGGAAAGTCGCCGGATTCTCAGGCGAGAATCACGGCGACAGCGTGGTGGTAGTGGCGGTTGCTTTAGGTTTAGGGTTCGTTAGGTTGAAGGGGACGACGGGCTGCGTTTTGTTTTTGTGAGGGTGAAGTTTTTGTGTGGGCTGCTGGTATAAAGGAAAATAGGGGTGTGAAAGCTGAATTATTTGGTCTTTGGTAGGCGGCAGTCGCGGATAATGTGATAGATGGGCTGGGTAATTAGTATAAAGGGCTGGGTAATGTTTTAATTAGGCTTTTAATTAGGTATTTAATTCTAGGAGTTAATTAATTAGTTTAATGTGCTATTTAATTAATAGTTTTTAGGCTTTTAATTAGTGACAAAGTAATTAATTAATTGTGATTAAATTATCTAATTATTATAAAATAAATGCTTGGTGTGTTATTTAATTAATGCTTAAAACTTTAGAATGCGGCTACTATTTAAAATCTTATTGTTATGCATTATTGCAGTTAAATTAAAATTGCATTGAGTTTATATTAAATTACTTAAATGCCAAATGCAAGTATAATATTTAAGAATCGTTTAAAACTTTATAAATGCGGTCTATTAAATGCATGTATTAGATTAAAATTGATTTTAAAGTTACAAATGATTACTAATAAATGCGGCTATGCTACACGACAGCGTTATCGCTAAATTATTTATTTTATGCATTTATTATTTATTTAAGAATTACGACAAAGCTTAAAGTTAATTAATGCGGCGCGAGACTCTAAGTGCTTAAAATTCTACATGCAGCGATGCCATTATTAGAATATTTATTTACTGTATTTATGTTTTTATTGTTGTATTTTATTATAAAAATCCTAAAATTATTTTACAAAATTAGTGTAATTTTATGGTTAATGGTGGGCGGAGGTCAAAATTGGGTGTCAGCGGTGTCCTCTTTGTATGGAGATGATGGAAGAATCTTCGGACAAAGCGTTGACTCATGTAATTTTGTCTCGTCTTGAGTTCGAAATCTTTGGCGGTAGATAAGTGTATGAAAATCAAAAAGCTGTCGATGTCGAGTTATGGCGACATTTGGGTTACCATAGTCTAAACACCAAGGCGGGCTAATGCGGACTTAAGGCTGTCGATGTCGAGTTATGATGACATTTGGGTTATGGTGTAAAAAGTAAAAGAAAATAAGCGGCTTGAACACAGGGTGCTGCTATGGCTTGTGGTCTTTGGGTTCTACGATGAAGTGGGCGAGTGGGCCGGCGGCGAGGCTTACGCGTCGTTGGGAAGGTTGGCCCGGCAGTTGCCGGTTATTTGTAAGAGAAAATCACGTTGTGCTCTGCTGCGTCTAAGACTTGAACAAGCGGTTAGTGCATGTATTAAGGCAAAATGATGATGCATAATTTTAAAGTAATGCAGCGTGAGTAGAAAAGGTTATCTGCAAAAATATGATGCTGCTTTGTGTTGATGCGATCTGCAAATGTTGTGATTTCGCCACTTGCGGGCGTGTTGCGATTGTGAATGCGGATCGTCGTCGCTGCGCAATTGCCGCATGAAGCTTTGTGTTGATGCGATCTGCAAATCTTTGTGACTTTCGACCTTGCAGGCGTGTTGCGATTGTGAGCGGACATGCGTCCTTCTTTGCAAATGTACTGTAGACTAAAGCTCGAAAGAGTTAGTGCATAAGCGCTAAGGCGAATAAAGCACGAATGAGAGAAATGCAATTTTGAAACGAGAAAAATCGTCACTGTGCGGATGTGATATCTTGATGATGGCGTCGTTTGGACTTCTTTGTCTTGATAACGTCGTTACTGGGCGTCTTCTTTGGCGTCGTTGCGTAAACGCAATTGATGGTGTCGTTACTGGACACAATGTTGATACGTCGTTACTGGGCGTGTTCTTCTTGGCGTCGTTGCGTAAACGCAATCTTGATGGTGTCGTTGCACGGACACATCGCGATGATGTCGTTACTGGACATAATATTCTTTGGCGTCGTTGTGTAGCCTTAATCTTGATAGCGTCGTTACTGGGCGTGTTCTTCTTGGCGTCGGCGTAAACGCAATCTTGATGATGTCGTTACTGGATGTATTCTTCTTTGGCGTCGTTGCGTGAAACGCAATCTTGATGTCGTTGCCTTGACATAATGCGATAACGTCGTTACTGGGCGTGTTCTTCTTTGGCGTCGTTGCGTAAACGCAATCGCGATGATGTCGTTACTGGACATAATATTCTTTGGCGTCGTTGTGTAAACGCAATCTTGATGCGTCGTTACTGGGCGTGTTCTTCTTGGCGTCGTTGCGTAAACGCAATCGCGATGATATCGTTACTGGACATAATGTTCTTTGGCGTCGTTGTGTAAACGCAATCTTTGAGCGTCGTTACTGGGCGTATTCTTTGGCGTCGTTGCGTGAAACGCGATGATGTCGTTGCCTTGACATAATCTTGATGGCGTCGTTACTGGGCGATGTTCTTCTTTGGCGTCGTTGCGTGAACGCAATCTTGATGGTGTCGTTGCTTGGACCGCAATCGCGATAACGTCGTTACTGGGCGTATTCTTCTTGGCGTCGTTGCGTGAAGCGATCTTTGATGGTGTCGTTGCTGGACCGCAATGCGATAACGTCGTTACTGGGCGTATTCTTGCGCTCACGAACTAAGCGAGAAAAGCGTTAGTGTATACTGTTTAAACAAAATGATAAATATATATGAGAAATGCAATTATGTGAATAAGGATGTCTTCCCGTATGATATGTGGGGTGTTGTGAATCTTTGAGATGTTGTCCTTGGCGGACATGCTAGATCTTGCCAGCGGCGAATTGTCATGATGCCTTTGTTGTGATGCGTTCGTGAACCGTGTGGATTGTCATGATGTCTTTGTTGTGCGTTTGTGCCGCTGCATGAGTTGCAATTTGACTCTAGGCCCGTGCTGATGCGCTATAATTTGTTGCGGACTTTTGAATTCTGACTGTTAATTGTCGGTGCCTCTATCTCTCGAGCGTATGGAATCATATTTGTCGGTGTCCTTTCGTGGCGAAGTCCTTAAAGATGTCGATTTTGGTAATGGAGTCGGATATATGTCGCCGCCGACATAATCGATAACGTCGTTGCTGGGCGTGTTCTTTGCTGCTCTATAGGATAGATGCTCCTGCAAGCTTGAGAAAACATTAGGGTATACCTGTTTAAATGAAATGGTAAACACATACGAGAAGTGCAATTTTATGGGTAGAGATGTTGTCCACGTACGTCGGATGAATCGAGATGTCGTCCTTGCATGGACATGCTAAATGCTGCAACTGACGAATTGCCATGATGCCTCTGTTGGGTGCGATACATTGGTTGCCAATTTGACTTTGTGCCCTAGTTGATGCGCTAGGTTTTGTTGCGGAACTCTGAACTTTGATTAGGTGTTGATGCCCTTTCTGCATTGCTTTACGATGCGGACTTTGGATTGTTGTCATCCTCTGCCTTTGTTGCTTTTCGCTTCGCTATCTGAAGAAACCTTTCCGTATTTTCCATTTCGCTATTGCACTTTCGCTTTTGTTAATATGAAAAGACTGCGCTCAAAGAAAATTTGTGAGTTTTGGGAAGTCGATTCGTATCGACTTATTTGCCTTGTTCCTTGATATCTGCGTGCGAACTGTTTGGATTTGCGCCGCATGCAGTTTCCTACATTGTCGATTTTGAGAAGGTGTCATCTTGCTCTTCTTTACGAGACCCTGCCGCTATAGGAACGAGCGAGTTAGGCTTCGTTCTCGGATCTTGAATCGGTCATGTCGCTGGACCGTGCCTTTGATCTTGTGGAATATTGATGCTCTGCCATTGCTAAGTCAAATACAAATCGACCTTTGGGGGGAGATGATAAATCTTTCTAAAAATGCAACAAACGGTGTTAGCATAAAGCACATAATTTGCGGGTATGTAGCAGATATATATTGCATATAGCACATTCAGCGTTTCCTAACATGCAGGGGGGACCTCTTTATGCCAGAGGGAAGCCTAAACGTCACTTATGCGAGATTATGACGGATTTGTCCAAGTCGTCCAACTATAATGCCTTTGTTGGAAATGGCGACCAAATGACGGTGCATTTTTCCCAATTTCGGCATGCCATGATTGGGTTTGGATTTGTCTGTCATTGCCACGCTACACATAATATGCTGGTTGGTCGTTGGGTTGAGAAACCCGTCGACAAGTTTGGTGTCTTCCTAATTGTGGTGTCGATGCGAGGCCGACCCACAAGGTAAATGCGTCGTGCCCTAAAATAAGGGTGGTATAGCTTTATCTTAAGTTTGCTAAGATTTGGCTTTTACGGGCGCGAGTTCGGCGGACAACTCGAGTGAGAAGGCTACGGTGATCGACGAACCGATCTAACTCGCCAGCGGCCAACTCTCCTAAAATTTGGATATATTTTGAAAGAAATTTGCGGTCGTGAGCACACCAAATAGCGTGAGTGTGTGATTGTGTGAATTTTCCAGAGTGGAAGAAATATGAGCGGAATGCCAGTTTAAGGAAAGCAGTAAAGCAGGTAGCAAAAAATAACAAAATACAATACACAAAAATTAAATGCAAAATAATTGCCAAATAATTATCCTAGGTCTGTTGTGGTTAAGAACCTAAAATCCCCAGCGGAGTCGCCATTTCTGTCGCGCCCCTTTTCGACCGCGGCATTTTTCTATACTCCTGCTCAAAATAAAAGGTTAGAAAATAAAAATAAAAAGCTAATATGTTTTTTAAAGGAATGCTAAAATGTTGAAAAGGGGCTAAAGAGGATAAAAGTACAAAAGATGCTAAAAGGGCTAAAGGGTTGCTAGAATGCTAGGGGTTCGCGGAGTCGCCACCTAATTAATTGGGTGAATTAGGACACCTAAATGTTAACTAGTTTAAAGTAAACATTAACTCCATTTTAATGGTCTGCTAAACTTAGTGAGATTCTGGGTAAGGGTTCTTTATTAATCTAGAGGGAAGGGGTTAGGCACCCTCTAAGATCCGCTAACTTGCGGTTGTCCTGCCAAACCTAGGGTAATTATTATGTTTAAAAAAATGCAAAAATAAAAGTTCCTTCTGCTTAATAAAATGTTAAAACGTTTAAAAGGTGCTTAAAATGTAAAAGGGCAAAAGGTGTTATAAATAAAAGAGCCAAATGCTAAATGTTTAAAAGTGCTTAAAATACTAAAGGTTGCTGAAAGGTATTGAATGCTAGAAGGGTGCTAAAGGTGCTAAGGGACGCTTAAAAGTGCTAAAATGCTAAAGTGATGAGAGTGGTGCTAATATGCTAAAGTACAAAAAATGCTAGGGAGGTGTTAAAATGTTACTAAAGTTTAAAGAGGGGTTAAGAATGCAAAATGTTAAGATGCTAGAAAGTGCTAAATGCTAGGGTGCTTTATAGACTAATTATGTGTATTTTGCTAGCTAAATTAATCTTGCCTAGCCTGCGTACAATATTATATAAGCGATGTTTTAAGATGATTTTGAGAGTTTAGGAAGAAATCCGTTGTGGATTTTAATACACAAAAATGTTGGTTTTATAATGCAAGTTAAATCATTTGGCAAAATTTAGACATACATGACAATCTTAAAGGCAGGTAAATTAAGCGATGAATTTTAAATTACCTTCCCCACTTATATGTTTAAAGGCTAATTATTCTAGATATCCTATTAATTACAAAGTTAAATAATTAGGCAACAAATTTCAAACAAATAATATAGAGGGTGGATATGCTCGCGGCTTCCAAGATGCGTGGCGACATCGTCTTATCCTATTTTGTCTTAGGAATTTCTGAAGCGGGAATGCAAATGCGGGTGCGGGTTGCCATTTGAAATGACTTGCGATGAGTCTCGCCGTGAGACTCTTTATTTTGCTCCGGTGCGTGCCATGTAAAAAAAAAGTGATAAGGATTAGTATCAACCTAACCTTGTCAATAAACAAATAATCACATATTCAAATATGCGTATAATTTAATTGTTGATATATTAGCCCATACAAAATAATAAACATAGACAGCCACTTTGTTTCAGTAACCAACAGGGCCCAAAATGATATCAAACTATTTCTTTATCAAGGTTAGAATTATGTCTCAAGAAGTAGGCAAAATGTAAGTGACCCAAATATAGTAAGCACATGTGTATTTAGGACATAAACAAGGTTGCTGGACCAAACAAAACAACTTGCCAGAATTTGTGTGGGGTTTCATTTGAACTTAAATGTTTCAGTCAACTATAGTAGCACACAATAGACAGGCCAGAAATATGTATATGGAAGGTATGACCAGTGTATATTCTTGTTAATCAGCGGCGATGTAATGGTAGGAACAACACAAATGCAAAGCAGCCACCGTGATACCCCAAACAGCAACAGCAATACCAAAACAACAACAGCAACAACACCAAAATAATAGCACCGACAAACAGTAGTATCAAACCAATAGTAACCAGTTATTTCATTTGTTTAGGAGGATTTCTAGATGTACTAATTTGGAAATCTAAGTAGGACAAACATATACATCTTAGTGGGCAGTCTGGATAGTGACATAACTGATTAAGTAAAAGTCCTAAGTTTAAGTCATACCCTAGACCTTTCACTCACTTAAGCAGTTTGACACCCCATTATATGACTGTAATCAAGATGGCATGCAACAGGGGAATTCAAATGCGGGATATTTGATACAAGCATTATTTAGGTTGCAATAGATTGACGTGGCACAAAATGTAGTTTAAAAGAATATTGGTAGGCTCGGTTTTATCACTTAAACAGAGAATAAATTCGAGTCGGTAAGCGTGATGAGCTACCGGAGAAGCTGTTTGATACCACAATCAATTTGACAAAACAGCACGCACTTATTCTACCGTTTCTTTGAAATGCTTCATAATATGGTAATGTGCGATGATGGGTTAAAGAGCGGTTGCGGTGTCATGCCCATTACATATTGATGTTAGGAAATAGTGCAATGACCCAAACAATTACTTGGGGGTAGACAACCACAAATCTGAACCGAATTGAATAGACACAACTAATTCCGAAAGGAGCTTTCACATGTTTTGCCCAAAGGAACTCCAACGATGCAGAAAACCACGAAACATGCTAATCGAACACGAATTACATATATATTTTTGTATGTATTAAAAGCAAGAAATTAACGAGATTAGGCATTGCCTTGTATTAGCATTAAGTTAACTAAATGGCTTGTATATGAGCAGAACTAACACATAATGAACCAATACGAAGCGGATGGCAAACAATAGACTAAAATCAGTGCGAGTTAAGTTTACCTTCTCGTGGCGAGAGGCGGCGTATCAGTCGTCGGTTCACTCGACGGGTTATTGCGATGCGATTGAAAAGGCAAGGTTTGTTTTGCTGATTGCTTGATGATATTGAAAAGAAGGGTTTCAGGCGTCTTATTTGTGCGATGCTAATGGTCTGGATTGTCGATTCTTTGGACCTCCAACCCCTATGCACTGTCATCGCTATTGGACCCCGCCGTGAGCTCAATCCTCGCATGAGTCCTCCTTTTTTTTTGCTCTACTCTCTATTCCTGTTTCTTACTGGGTTCGACCCTACTGCTCCTTGTCCCTATCGATTGCTAACCCCCCTAAAACCACTGAACTCTACTGTGTGTTCGACTGATGCCCTCTATCGAGGCAATCGGTTTTATTTGACTCTATGTGTGTGCTTGACTGCTGCTCCAGGGTGTCCCCATCGATTTCCTTTGCATGTGCTTATATAGCCTAACCCTAAGTTCTAATATTGGTAAGCAATTAGGGTTGATTCTAGGCTGAGATTTCGAAAAGATTTGTGGACGATTTTTGTGTATTATTCTGTGTTCGATAAGGCAACGATTTGAAAAGATTTTGGGTCGATTACTATGGTAAGCATCGTTGGAGAAGGTAAGGGGAAGGAAAGTCGCCGGATTCTCAGGCGAGAATCACGGCGACGAAGGCGTGAGGTGACTGGTGGCGGTTGCTTTAGGTTTAGGGTTCGTTAGGTTGAAGGGGACGACGGGCTGCGTTTTGTTTTTGTGAGGGTGAAGTTTTTGTGTGGGCTGCTGGTATAAAGGAAAATAGGGGTGTCGCAATGGGTGGTCTTTGGTCTGGCGAGGCGACGGGTCATGATAATGTGATAGATGGGTAATTAGTATAAAAAATGGGTAATGTTTTAATTAGGCTTTTAATTAGGTATTTAATTCTAGGAGTTAATTAATTAGTTTAATGTGCTATTTAATTAATAGTTTTTAGGCTTTTAATTAGTGACAAAGTAATTAATTAATTGTGATTAAATTATCTAATTATTATAAAATAAATGCGGGTGTGTTATTTAATTAATGCTTAAAACTTTAGAATGCGACGCTACTATTTAAAATCTTATTGTTATGCATTATTGCGAAGTTAAATTAAAATTGCATTGAGTTTATATTAAATTACTTAAATGCCAAATGCAAGTATAATATTTAAGAATCGTTTAAAACTTTATAAATGCGGTGCTATTAAATGCATGTATTAGATTAAAATTGATTTTAAAGTTACAAATGATTACTAATAAATGCGGCTATGCTACCTGACACGACGTTATCGCTAAATTATTTATTTTATGCATTTATTATTTATTTAAGAATTACGACAAAGCTTAAAGTTAATTAATGCGGGCGCGAGACTCTAAGTGCTTAAAATTCTACGCAAGACGCGATGCCATTATTAGAATATTTATTTACCTGTATTTATGTTTTTTTATTGTTGTATTTTATTATAAAAATCCTAAAATTATTTTACAAAATTAGTGTAATTTTATGGTTAATGGCTGGACGGGAGGGTCAAAATTGGGTGTCAACAATGTACATATAATAAAAGTATCAAGACATTCACTCACTTGCTAAAATAAATATTTAAGTACCTGATATGGAATAGTTCCTTCTCCATCAACATTTTTTTTCATTTTGTGTTTTTGATCTCCTCATCTATTCTACAATACTCTTCATTTATTAGAATGAGAATACCACATTACATTGGGAATAATGAAATTAATTACTAATACTAATTAATAATAGAAGTTATGAATATGAAGGGGTGTGATTTATGGAGATGACTTTATACATTAAAATAAAATAATTTAAAATAATATAAAAATCAAAAAATTGAGAAAAAAGATAAATAGAATCCTTGGTCATAGACGATTTAGAAGATATAATTGGAGGACATGTTAGGTGCATTGTCTATCATAACTTTATATTATATATAGATTATTGGATAACAGTACTCCAATACTACATTAGACAGAATAAACATCCCCTTTTTGATATAAAGCCTAGAGAAATTCCTGTTAGGTTTAGCAGGAGACAACAATCTGAAATAGTTCTCTTATTTATTAATAAGACACGAGGGAAAATATTTATGTTACTGCTTTTAAGCTACAAATTGAGCTGCTAGGAGGAAACCAAATTAAAATAGCAACTGCAAGAAATTAAAATATAATAATCGTCCGCATGTAATTCTCTAACCAAAGTACAAACTCAAAGCTCAACATACAAGCTGAATTTAATAGGTAGACAAATTAAGTAACATTGTGCATGTTTAATGGTCATGAAATAGATGTAACTCTTAAAGGCTGGGTTCAAATTCTAACATATAGACCATTAGGTTGTCTACTTAACTTTGATGGGCAAGAGTTATCCGCCCAAATTCAGTTTGATCACCCCTAGTTGACATATAAACCAACGGTTGAATAGGCTTTGTCACTTGGTGCTTGCAAGCAAAAAAGAGGACTTTAAGAGGAACAATTGCTTGAAAATCCATACGAGCACAGAGAAAAAAGGGGGGTATATAAAAGAGAATCATAAGAAGGCAACTTTAAAAGAAGAATGACGTGTGACTAATCAATATAGCTGGTAGGGCATAGAATATATATCTTATCTGATCGAAAACCATTATTAGCAGCATATATTATACTCCTACTAGAAATCTTTTTTATCAGTCTGTTGTACATGTCCGAGTAAAACAAACTATTCGGGTGGAAAAGAGAAGAGTATAAAGCAACCCATGCATGCCCACTTGCAACCGCACTCTTTACTAGTGTCCTTAACCGTATAGAACTGGCCACACCACCTGAAAAATAACATACCCTTTATGAATTACTCCTATATGATTCTAGGATTCTCTAGTTAGGGAACAAATTCTGAATTGGCAACCTAACCCTAGTATTGATTGATGAATAAAAACATGCGCTAAATTACTCGGTCTATGACATTTGACTTGATGTCCTAGTTGCAATAGGGTTTCTAGCTTATCTTTCATATTTTTTCCAGTCTCAATTAATGTGATATAGTTTGATTCGGTACGAAATTAAAAAATAAAGAAAGACTTTTGAATCTTGTGGTGTAAAACAAGTCAAGGTATTTGTGTCGTTATACATTATCTCGTTAATCGTAAAATATAAATATTAAAGTTAAATTATTGTAAAATAAGATAATGTATTAATTTTTTGGAATGAATTAAAAAGAAAAGTGTATCAGGACACATAGAGAAATATTTCGTCATATCCTGGGAGTGTTGTATCATTCTAATAATTTTCTTAACAAATCGATTCATTCAGCCTCAAATCGTCATTTCTATTTCTATTTCCCACTCACATTCTCCTTACAAAATAAATCGACTAGCAAGCCTAAAAAACAATTTCGGGATTTTTTTAAAAAAAAACAGGTGCATACGCACGAAAGTGGTATATATAGTGATTTTGAAACTGCAAATTAGATGAGGGATGAATGTATGCTATTAAAGGTAAACCTCATAGTAGTGGGTTAGTTCGTGCAATTGCCAGAAAAGAGAAAACCAGCATGATATCTGGGAACTAAATGCCCTAACAGTGAATGAAGGGTGGGAATTGCTGACAGAGACACTGTCCTTATCCATTATATATTCGATCCTCTCAACTAAAAGTACAAAAACAATTGCCACATATGGAAAATTTTGATTTGATAATGAGAAACAAATAAAAAATTTCCCTCATATCATATGTGATTTTATGCCTAAGCTCGCTCACGCAAAAACATCACGCTGTATTGTTGAAGTGATGTCAAAACCACATCATTATAAAGCAAAGCATTTTAAAGACATATTCGACGTGTTAATGAACTTAATCAAGGTGCAGTGATATCCAATGTACTAGTAAAGTAGTAGTAGCTGTTTGGATAGGAGGTTATGAAAATAATGATTAGGGTAGAAGACTAGTAGATAGTTGCGCGTTGTTATGTTTGAAAAGATCACACAGAAAATTAATAATTAAGAAAAATCTCAATTTATCCTTGATTTGTCACTATCTACACTATGTTACGGGTAAAATATTTTAACTTATTATCTCGGATTCTCCTATCAATCACTGTAGATATTTAACCAAATATAGTGTCGACCTGTTTCTGATTTGATATTATCTCTGTGATTAGTGAAAAATATTGGCCGACATGCATCCAAGTTTCTCTACTAATTGTCTTTTCTTTTCTTTTGTGGTACTTAGAAAGGGGTCTTATTCGGGGAATCCACGTCCTCCTATTGACAACATATTTAAAAGTCTATTCATCACTTAAAGTCTATTCATAACATAAGTTAATTATAATTTGGAATAAGGAATCGTGCAATTATGTTACAAGAAAGATCAGTTTCCCTACTATTGTTAGTCCAAAATTAACATTCCAGCAAAAAAGTTGAAGGAAAAAAAAAAAGATTTGAGTTATCAAGCGGAGACAGATTTATATAGCTAAAAGAATAATACTCCTAGTACATACCTGCAGATTGGTGCTTCAGCCATCAAGTCTATCTTCGTATCTTACTTTTAAAGCAAATTACACATGCAAGTATCAAGCTCAATTCCTCATTTTATTTTAGACTATTTACACTGATAATATAAAAAAGTAATACATTACTTGTGTATTTCAATCTCTTATAGCTTTTTTTTATTGTTTCGGAGTAGCATTTTTTAAATTACTTGTTATCTTTCAAGCAATATGATGTTATCAAAACTTAGTGTACGTACAAATGTTAAACTCTATAAAGCTAATTATCTATTATTTTTTTCTTAGGAGTAGTATTTGTTGTAGAATGTTTTTCTTATATATTTATAAACCAAACTTTTATGAACGATTAAGTATTTTTAGTGATGTAATAAAACCTCTATGGGCAATGTTAAACTCTCTATATATACCCCTCTTGTGGTCTCATCTCGCCACCAACTCAATCCAATATCTGGATACTATTAATTACATTGCCACATCTAAATTAAAGTGTCTTCTAAAGAGCTTTAACAAGAAATGGAGTCGAGCCACAAGCGAAGAACAAAATTCATCAAAGGGAAACTAATGAAGTCCTTATACCGAGCAGTAGCAAAACCTGTGAAACCCACCACATCACCAACTAATTATTACAGCTCAGAGAGCGACAGTCCTCAAACTGTT
This sequence comes from Przewalskia tangutica, assembly GCA_029844215.1. NCBI lineage: Eukaryota > Viridiplantae > Streptophyta > Magnoliopsida > Solanales > Solanaceae > Przewalskia > Przewalskia tangutica. The sequence continues at coordinate 111,167,439 of CM056733.1, read as the reverse complement.
TATCATCTTCATCTTCGTCATCATCAGCCAAAGGAAAACCTTGTTCCTTATAATCCAAATGGTATCATTATAGTGAACCAGGAAAAAGCTGCTCCTCCACTGAAGCCAAAAATTTCTTATTACATTCCACCACAGAGTACACAATCTAACGGTACTAAAACTGGAAATAACTATTATGCCAATATGGACAAGTCTTATGGAGATGAAAGCGTTGATATAAAGGCTGCCAACTACATATCATGTGTTCAAGAGCGTTTCAAACTTGAACGTACTTGTTAATTCAGAAAGGAATAAGCGTTACGACAGCGCCTATAGCACTAATCATTTGATACAAGTAATTGATTTTGTACTCCTTCAGTTCCATATTATTTGGTCACTTTTCCTTTTACACATCCCTTGAAAAATCATAAATAAAAAGAGTATTTTTACTACATTACCCTTATCTCTCTTCAATTAATTACACTCTAATCAATATTAATTTCTTTTAAAAAAAGAATTAATGTCATGGGCAACGTAGAAAAAACTTCATTAATTAGATCTTATTTTTAGAAAGTGGACAAGTAATTTGAGACGAATATTTTTAATAATGTGGTCAAATAATATGAGATAATAAATAAAACATCTGCAAGCCTCATAATCATTATTATGTACCTTTACGCACATTTAAGTGCCTACTTGTGGACTCGTGGTTACATAGATAATGTTATATTTCAAGAGAGAAATGACACATTTTAATTTCTTGTTTTAATGGGAAAATCAAAGAGTTTTTAATGGGCAAATTCGAGCTTTAGGCATATATAACTAAACTGCCTAGGTGCTGCGAGAAATTAAATGACAATTCCTTGGTCTATCGTAAAAATAAAAATCCACTAGGTCTATGGGCTTCAGTAGTTACTCGCCAGTAATGTTTATTTGTTCATAGTTGACTTGACAAACCTTAAGAACTACAGTAATAAATAAAATGACAATATCACCCCTAATTATTATAATTCATTTCAATAGAGAAATGAATTGAAAATAATTACTACTCTCTCTGTTCCAAAATATTTGTCATATTTTCTTTTTAAAAGTCAATTTGTCTAAATTTTAAAGTTAAATTAGATATATTAATTTAATATTTTAAAATTAAAATTTAGATATTCGAAAACTATACGAAAAGTACTATAAGTTGTAATTCTTCTCATATTAATATGATAAAAAAATATAGCTCAAAATGTTGGTCAAAGTTCATATAGTTATCTCTTGATTTTTCAAATAGGACAAATAAAAATAAATATTTATTTTTAACATAGTGAAGAAGTAAAAATAAACCGAGGAAGTATTTTCTAATTTGGCTTTAATTAAAGATTCAAGAAGAGCCTCATCGCTTGTTAATTAATGTCTCTTTCACGAAAAGCCTGTCGCTTTATTCTTGTCGCAAGAAATGGAATGGAAACTAGGAGCAATCTTCTTGTTACTTATGGTGATGGGCTTTTTTTTTTAATTACTACGTATTAAATTGAAATCATCTTTCAGGAGAAGTGAAAGATACCACATAAATTTAGACGGAGTAATAATATTTATCAAGACATTTATTTATAATTATCTAATAAATGACTTAATTATGTGAATAATTTTACACCATCAATGTATAAAACTTAAACTCTAACCAAATATAGTTTCTAGGGTCACATGACCATTTATTGTTCCATATTGTCTTTGCCATCAGTGAAAAGTTGGTGATGTTTAGCAGGCGAAGCAAGTCCTTAGTCAATATTGGTCATCCAAGTCTCTCAACTATATATTGTGTCGTCTTCAATTTCTTTTGTATATCAAATCCATATACATTATAGGGTATTAATATGCCATTTTCTGGATGTTATGCTGTAATATTGGTACTTAAATAACGAGTCTTATTCAAGGTATCAGCTCACATTGACAACACATTCAAAAGTATATCTATCCACTTAAAAAGAATCGTGTTATACCCTGTATAAATTAATTTGGAATAGGAAATCATTCAGTTATATTATCACCAGATAATTAATGTATATCACTAGGGGCGGACTCATGTACTAAAATTTGGTGCTCGAGCACACATTAACAGCGGCGGGTACTCTATGTAAACATATAAAAAATATTAAACTTTTGGTATAAAATATTAAATAGCACCCAAGAAGCAATAAAAGATCTTGATGTTTTGGTTAAAAGGTAGTAGAGTTTAGGCTAATCCATGAAATAACAAAGTTTGAATCTTTTCAAAGCAATATTGGACCATTAAATCCTGAGTCCGCCACTATATATCACAACAACATAGTATCAGTCAATAAGCTACTATTGTTAGTCTTTAAGAAACATTCCAGCCAAAAAAAATAAATTGTAACTCATTCATGCTTCAAGTCTATCTTCATATCTACTTGTAAAGCAAATTGCACACATTCAGTTCCTGATATATAAGTCGTGACACGTGTATGTATATAAATATTTACATTATTATTACATTTTAATCTGTTATAGCAAATTTAATTTTCTTATTTTCAAAATCACAAATCTCAATTTTTATGAACTGTTAATTGTCCACCTTCTTAGGTGAAATTCTTTTACATTATGACTGTTTAGTAGTTAGTACATAGTTAAATTGTCTATATATATACCATGTCGCCTGTCTCACCTCACCACTCACCACTCAATCCAATATCTAGCTATTATTACCACACATCTAGCTAAAGTGTCTTGTAAAAGCCTTTTGCCAACAAACAAGAAACTAATGGAGTCGAGCCGCAAGCAAAGAACAGGGTTCATCCAAGGAAAACTGGTAAAGTCTTTATACCGATCAGCAGCACTTACTGTACCATCTTCAACGATGCAATATGGGAGCAGCAGCAAGGTAATTCAGCCCACCACATCACCAACTAATTATTACAGATCCGAGGGTGATAGTCCTCGAACTGTTTATCATCTTCATCTTCACCATCATCAGCCAAAGGAAAAACTTGTTGCTTTTAATCCAAATAACATCATCGCGTTATCATCCAGCTTCTCGTCAGATGCAGTAGGCTTCATAATGAACCAGGAGCAAGACGCTCCACCACAAAAACCAAAAGTTTCATATTACATTCCACCGCAGAGTACTAGTACTACTGCTGGGTGTGAATCTAACGGTATTAATACTGGCACTAATTATTGTGCCAAGAGGGATAAGTCTTGTGGCGACGAAAGCGTTGATATAATGGCTGCCAATTACATATCATATGTGCAGGAGCGTTTCAAACTTGAACGTGCGTGTTAATTCAGAAACGAAGCTGTCGCCTCCCCTACTGAACGAACTGTTAAGCAGCTTCAATTTATGAATGATTATAACAGCTAATTTGCCTAATTATACCCGTAATTATTGTTTTCAATGAATACTTCATCGTACAAATCATTTGATACAAGTAGTTCATTTTGTTGTATGAAATAAGTATTGCATGCCTCACAGTGATCTTAATTGTTATGTACCTTTTACGTGCCTAAATCGTGGTGTCTTATTTCGATAACATTTCAAGAGAGAAACGGCAATTAGATTTCGACTTGCAATTTCAATTCGTGATAATGTTAACGTTTAATTTGTTTTAATATACTGTAGAAAGATTAGTTACCATTTTTTTTACCAGATTGTCAATTAATTATCAAAATATTTAACTATAACTATTTAATAAATGATCCGATTATGTAACTACAATTTTAAGAGGGTATATGTCTAGCTTTTGATTTCTTTGCATAATTTCAATTAGAAAAGAGCATAGTACTTGAAAAGATCCTTAGGATCAACATATAAGTAACATTTTCTATTTCTTTTTTAAAATCCTTGTTTCATTGGGAAAATCAAAGATCTTAATGTACATATGAGCAAATTAAATAAGAGCTTTATACATGATATTAATTTTTCTTGGGGAGTCTTTCATTAATATCAAGGTATATATAGAGTACAATATTCATCCCTTATACAATAGGAATCCTAAGCCTATACAAAAGAGGAATCATAGTCTTACCATAATTATATTTACACAATATATGAAAATATTCTAATTATGGGTAGGGAATATATTGTTTCCTATATTTACACGTTTACACACCCCCTCAGTCGGAGCGAGAGGAGGCCGGACGCTGAGACTGGATCTGAAGTCAAGAAACAAATGTCTGGGAAGTCCTTTGGTAAATATGTCTGCATACTGATAGGATGATGAAACATGTAACACTCTGACATGGCCTAGAGCAACTTTCTCACGAACAAAGTGTAGGTCTATCTCAATGTGCTTTGGTTCGATCTTTGAGCGGATTATGAGACAAATAGATAGCGAGATGGTATCACGATTACCTGATAGATGCACGACTCGAAGGACATCGAAGTTCTAACGGTAAGTTTCGAGCCAACAAATCTCGCTCTTACATTTGCAATGCCTGCGTACTCGGCCTCCTTTGGATCTAGATAGGGTAGCACGTCGACAGCGGACAATCAGTTATCCCTAAGAAAATACAAAAGCGGAGGTGGAGCATCGGCGTGTCCGGACACCCGCCTGATCTGCGTCCGTATATGAGAGCAACTTTGTTTGGCGCGAGAGGGTATAGGTGCAAACCAAAATCAAAGTACCTTAATGTATCGAATGATCGGCAAGAGCATTGAAATGAGACTGCAGGGGCGTGCGTGAATAAACACCGCATTGAGCAGTAAAAGCTATGCGGCCTTAATGTGAGAATCTTGAAGTGCACTCGCAAAGTCCTATCTGAGTAGGAAGTGGACACGATCTGGCGAGCGGAGCCAACAAACCAGGGGTAAGAATACGGATTGTAGAAATTTCTGGTACTAGAATGGACCCGGTGTCGCGACTATCAGGCTGGGCGCGCGTGTGCGAGTGTTGAGCCGCGGCCGGTTGTTCTGCGATCCACATTCTTTATTCCGGTTACATTGCTGACCGCGACCACGCGACCACGACCTCCCCTGCCGCGGCCCCTGCCACCATTTCCACCGCGTCCCTGCTGCGGTTGAGAGTTTTCTGGCGGCGTTGGATCTTGAGGGCGCGTTTCGACCGCTAATGCCTTTTGACTGTGTTCATCCTGCTTAGCACGTCGAGTCTCTGCGAGCAACAACTGCGAGCGAGCTTTATTAAAGATGGGTAACGAATCTGCCTATTGAATCATGGTGGCCAAGGTATCATATTCGCCTTTAGGAAGGCCAGCAATCAATTGTAACACCAGTTTGGTGTCAGTAACATGCTCGTTGATAGCAGCAAGTTGATCCGTCAGTAGCTTTAACTGTTTGCAGTACTCAGTCACATTGAAAAAGTTTTAAGACGTGTATTGTTAAATTTCTCCTCTAAATACACAGCACGAGTGTGCTTATTGTCCTGAAAAATTTCCTCCAAACGATTCCATAACTCAAGGGTTGTGGCGCCAGATTTCATGATAGTAAGAAGAAGGTCCTGAGAAATACTACCATAAATCCATTGTTTGACGCCGGCGTCTGGACGACGCCAAGTAGACTCATCAACCTCCGGAGGGCGTGGAATGGTGTCATCGATGTGATCAAGCACGTTATAGAGACATGCATGATTACTTGATTGACACGGGGAGAATCTTGTTGTTTTCTTGATGAAGAAGAATGAGAATAGAGTTCTTGATGTTTGTAACAGTTAGGACTGGATGAAAAGAGGATGACAACGCGATGATGGAATTTGTGGATGTAGAAGATTCAGAAAGTGTGGAAGATTCAGGGATAACCATTTAGAGAACAGGGGAAAGAAAAAGAAAAACCTAGAAATTTTGGAGGGAGGAGGGGGAGGCGTACGCAACCGAGGAGTGGGGCGATAGCTCAACAAAAAAGCTAGGGTTTTGTTTTAGGCTCTTGATATCATGTAAGATGATATTAATTTTCCTTAGAGAGTCTTTCATTAATATCAAGGTATATATACAGTAACAATATTCATCTCTTATATAATAAGAATTCTAAGCCTATACAAAAGAGAAATTTTAGTCTTATCATAATTATATTTACACAATATATGAAAATATTCTAATTACGGATAAAAAATATATTATTTTCTATATTTACATGTTTACGTACACAAATAAAATGCCTAGGTTTGTGTTTAATATCTTCCGTTCTTAGTGAATAGAAGATTCAAGAAGAGCCTCATCTCTTGTTAATGTCTCTTTCGCGAAAGTCCGTTGCTTTATTCTTGTCGCAATTGAAGAATAGAATCTAGGGGTAATCTTCTTCTTACTTATCCAATTATCTGGTGATGTGATTTTCAGATGACTTGTAAGTAGGAATCATTTGCCAGCCCTCAATATATTTTAATGCCGTATGTAAATATTCTTTTACTTTCTCTCTCCCAATTTATTTAAACACTTTTTATTTTCCGAGAGTCAATGTATTTTATCATAATTTTTTATATGTCTTTTAAATATTTTAAACTATTAATTATGATGACTTATACTCCTTCCGTCTCAATTTATGTACACCATTTAACATGCACAAGGTTTAGAAAATAAATAAAGACTTTATTATATTGATCAAATTGTCATTGTTTTAATATCTACTCTGATTGACTTTTCTTCGCAACAAGTACATTTTTAAAATTAAGGAGGACCCAATAAAAGTAAAATAGAGATGATGTTATTAAATAATTATCAAAGATGACATTTATTTTGTGACAGACTAAAAAGGAATAACATAAATTGAGAAGAAAGGAGTGTTTCGAAATATGTAAATTTTAATTCAATTTTTTTTTAAAACACACCATCAAAACTAAGAAATTTAACTCTGGAAAAGGTGAAAACAGTAAATAAATTGGGAAGGAGTAGTTTATTGCATTCTCGGGCCATAGAATATTCGAGAAAGATCTACCTGCCATACATATTTTCTTGTCAGAACTCATAACCATCTTCAGTAAATCTTATTAACCGGATATATGATAGAATCTACTTAGGTTTTTTATATGATTATCCTACTGTCTTGTTTCCTTTGTTCATTCAACTCTAATTGACTCATATAGATTTTGCAAGTACGATGATCTTCATATTTTCTTGCTAAAGCAGCCAAACAACTTGCATAGCATATGAATGTAATTAGTAGGAGAACAAAAATTAAAAACAAGAATATTTTAGTAGTATTAAAGAGTATCAAAGTACACGATGACCCATATAAATGAACACAGAATTTGAGCTAGATGCTGTAAAATGGATCAGAGAAAAACAGAACACTTAACATCGGGTTGCAGTATTAGAGGATCAAAGCCCCGTGCAAGAATAAGTATAATCCATAATTGGAAAATCAAGAATTGAAAGGACTGGCTTACAAATGCTTGAAAGAACGTAAACAATTGATTAGGATAAATAAAGCCATGTAAAGATGTTTATGGGGACGGTAATTAAAATCTAGCTAGCCTGTGTAAATATGGACACCGATGGCAATAAGGAAGATAGTAATGAAGCCAAAGAAGAGAAGAGTATGTATGAAAATGGAGAGTCCACTTGTCTGGAAGTTGGCAAATTCTACTGCCCTGCTGTTTCCTGGGAGCTGGAACAGAAGCCCAGGGTCAACAGAACAACGGCTATTACAACTGGTCCCCAATCAGCCATCTCTATTACTGTGAATTAATTGGTGATGTGTAGACAAGTGAAAAGGGGGAAAAAGAAGATGGAATTAAAGACCAATGATCTTTAGAGAATTTGGGAAGACTTAATAGAGATGGAACTTCCACCTTTTTATTTTGATCACTAGAGGTCTGGAGCCGCGAAAAGTCTTGAAGTAACTGATAAAGTTGATGTCATGTAATCGAAAGGTCACGGTCGTAAAAATAGTCTCTTGCAGAAATGCAAAGTAAGATTGTGTACAATAGACTCAGTAGTCCGGCCCTTCACCAACTCCGCACATAGCGGAAGCTTAATGCACTAGAGTAGTGGCGTGGCTTATCTATTTTCAGCAAATTAAGAACAAGAGAAACTAGACAAATCATAATCATCGCACCGTCAGACAAATAAAGTATTCGTATAACGATTTGTATTATCAACTGATAGCGAACAGCAATAACACGAATGCCTGCCACGCAACAGTTGAGAACATTCTCAACTGGACAGCACGGCAGCCTCCTTTGTGGGCTTTGGCCATTCTAAGCATGTAACATAAATCGCAATTTTTACAGTTTTAGATGGTCTTATAAGAATAGAGAAGTCCAATCACACATAGATGGGCCTATATGCAGATGGAATACCAGAAGCAAAAGATAAGAGCCCATTCACTATGAAGACCCACTTCGTCAATCCAATATAGTGTGATTTACGAAAATGGTTTTAGATGTGGGTGGTCTTGAATTTTTTACCTCACTTGTTCCACAGGAAAAACTTCCAAGTAACAAATTGTGAATTTTGACCTCAAAAATTTAATGACAGGGCAAGCGGGGATCAGAAAATCAAAATCACTCATTTTCAAGGTCATAAAGTATAATTTCCTGAATATATGTGTCATGATAACACGTAATTCTATAAGGCGTCCTCATATAGTCATCGTTACATTCCTTCCAATTGCGTTACAAAAATCAAACGTAAAAACCAAATTGCATGCATTAAAAAAAAGCATGGATCAAAATCTAGAGGTTTTGAAGATGGATTTATGTTATATATATTGACAGAGTAAAGAACTTTTATATTATCAGGATAATTTAACATGTTATTGCAGATTATTAACTCTATTTTTCAACTTATCACTTCATGCATGTTTTAAACAATTGCTTTGTTACTCAAGTTAAGTTAACTTGAGACTCATGAAACAATGTGGGCTCTTTAATTTGCTCAACGCGGTTTAAACAAAGACAAATCCACAGTGGGCACTCCCTTTAGCTCTTTTCATCTGTCATGGACCAAGAATAAAATGAGACATAACTTAATTGCCAAGTTTGAATGATTAGCAGCTGATCGGGTATTAACTGTAATCAAATACTCCATCTTATACACTTTCTTTTTTAATCTGTTCTAAAAATATGATACATTTTCTTATTTCTTAAATTCAGTACAGAGTCGAACTATATCACTAAACTGAAGCGGAGGGAGTGTATCATCTTCAAATAGAAATAAGCCAGAGCATTTTGCATTAATGTAAACCCACAAAGTTTTGGCTTTTTCTATGCTTTCCACGTCCACCGCCTTCTTTTTTCCAAATCTTTTAAAAAGACTCCCCCCTTCATGAATTTATTTTGATAAAATGTGTAAAGCAAAGGCAAAAGAAAGGCTTGCGCGTTCTTCAATAATCGGAAACTTAAAACACAAAGTTGGTATTTTCTGTCTACTTCCATAAAGAAAAAAATCCCCCACTACCACAAATCATACCTTTCTTCCCTTTTAAAACACAAATGCCTGCTTTTCACCCTCACGTTTAGTATATCCCCTTCTCCTTCTTCACTAAGCAAATCACTTACATTTGCCATATATCTTCTGCTACAACTTTGCAAACACCACAACTAAATTCAACAGAGAGAAACTTAAAGCTCAGACATTTGAGTACCTAATTAAATTCCTTGAGTACAAGAGAGGCACGATACTCGAAATAAAGATGGTGGCAGATTGGGGGCCGGTGGTGGTTGCAGTGGCGATGTTCATCTTACTGTCACCGGGATTGTTATTCCAGCTACCAGCGAGGACTCGGGTGATTGAGTTCGGGAACATGTACACCAGTGGGATTTCCATCCTAGTTCATGCCATCTTATTCTTTTGTATATATACAATCTTGATAGTTGCTATTGGTGTTCACATACGATCCGGTTGATACTGGCAAGTGGCAGAAAGGCAATTGAAGTTTTCTTTGTCTGCTCCAGCTAAACCCTCAACTCTTCTTGGAAGGCTTGTTTTATCAACCTTTTCCTGTACTGTTTCTTTTCGTTTGAACTAGTTTGATCTTCTGAAATACTCTGACAAAGTGTTGTGCGTTCTATATCAATGTTTACCAAATTCATCAAATGAAAGGAACACGTTTTTGGACCACCTTATCATATTCTCTGTCATGACAATGCAAAATCTCTCTCCCTTTTTTTTCGGTAGGGAATATATTTTAGACAAATACAACATAGTAGTGCACATTTGCTTTTACTTAAATTGTGGTAAATTGAATAAAAATCAATCAATCTTTTCTCAAGGCACAAGCAATGGCTTGCAGATCTCAAGAATTAAAATTAAGCACCAAACTGAGAGCTCGGAAATTTATGACAAAAATGTCAATTAAACAAATAGGATATACAGTCAGTAGTCCATCAAACCCGGGCTTCACCACGAAAATTGAGTCGTGCATATTGCATTCTGATCTTCATACTACTATGTAACCCTTCCAACTGCTACCGAGAAAATACTACCAAGTACCCCTTCGATGGACCTTTGCTAGTTTTCTACTACACAACTTCCCTCTAGTTCGTTTTCTTGTCAATTAGAAGTGTGTGTGATTTAACCCCAAAAACAGAAGTGTGTACGTGTGAGCGATGTGTTGTATAGTACTAGAGAATTAGCTGATGTTTGTAAGGATAGAAGCTGCAGATAATTTTAACTGAAGCGGTCAATTGAATTCAAGATCTCATTTTTTTAAGCCAGAAACTCGTTTAGTCGCTTTCCATTTCTAATTACATAAATAATTAAACTAGCCGTCAAATATATGAATTATTCATTCTAGAAACCGATTATGCTCCCAACTGCTTACTGTCACAATCACACCATCTTAATTCGTTTTCTTGAAGCGTTAAAAGAGATCTCAATACATACCCAAAAGAACAGATTCATGGATGCAGTTCCATAGATAGGCAAAACATAAAAAGCACTTTAAAGACTGAATAAAAGGCTTACAGCATAAAAGGGGGAAGAATCAGCCAGTATAGATGTGAACATGAACAGCGAGAATGAGAATAGCATAGAGGGTAAAGAAAAGAAGAGTATGAAAAGCAATAGCCTTTCCATTAGTCTTCATGCTCCCAAATTCTAGTGTACGGTTATTACCCGGTATCTGAAACAGAAGCCCAGGTTGCAGCAATATGAAGAGTACAACTCCGATAAGCACTGGTCCCCAGTCCACCATTACACAGCTAGTGAGAAGCAAGAGAGGTGTAGCTTATGGAGAACGCTTCCAAGAAAGAAAGAAAGAGCGAGGAAACGTCTAGTTTGGTGGGGCGTACTAATAATAGTAGTGGGTGATGTAGGACAAGGACAGTTTCTGGATCTCAATGGAGAAAAAAGAGTTTTTTTTTTTTCAGTCTCATCTACGGCATCATATTCTTACTATGCCTAGAAGTTATTGTGGGTAGATATCTATTTTATTTTAAATTAATAAATTTCACATTTTAAGAAATTTATTTGTAATTATTTTTCAGATGACTTGAAATTAGAATTCCTTTTGCACTGATAGTGTATATAACTTAATTCTAAAATAACACGACTCTTTCTTAAATTTAAAAATAATTTAATTTAAATTTTGTATTTTACTTTTAATGAAAAAAATGTATACATTACAAAAATATTATGTATAATCAAATAAATTCACATAAATTGAAATAGCGGAAAAATATATATTATTTATATATAAAAATTATTTGTAATTGATATTATTATAATGTAATATATATTTTAAATCAAATTTTACTTAATCATAAAAAAACAATTAATGTAAACATTATGGTAAGTTGTTATCTGCTCAAGAGGATAAATTTCCTCTCTCTACTTTCTCTCTGTGCCAAAGAAAGTAAGACATAATTTTTTCACTTTCGTTCTTCCTTTCTGGCATCCTAGCGAACATATTTGGAAGGGAAAAAATAGATCAAAGGATCATGGAGAATCATTATCATATATAGAGAAAGAATTCAATTTCTATAATAAGTTGTTGGGCCGTTTTTGGGCCCGTGCGATATGTGTTATCGTATCGGGGCGCCAAAAAACGAAAAAATTTAGGGCCTTTTTTTTTTTCATTTTTTACTAAGTAGTATTAGTCAGAATTTACTGTAAAGATTCATAATTCGCATGTCTTAGCTCAATCAAAGTAAAGTGATTCAGTTGAAGTGGTGCGGGCATGTGGAGACCCAAATTCAGATTATTGAAATCGTATATTTACTTATATTAAAAATTCACTTTTACAAATTAGAACAAAACCCCAAAAATATTTGATAAAACGTATTGCCGATGAATAACATTTTTTTCAACTTTATGGGGGAAACAAAAACTTTTGATCAAGCACATTGTGGAAGAAGAGAATATATACTGCTGAAATTTAAATCAGAGAACCAAAAGAAATCTTTAAGAGTGGGAGATAAAGTTTTTAATAATCTCCCGTCCGGTTTTACTCGTTACATATTGACTTTACATGCTTATTAAGGAGTCAAAATAGAATAAAATTTTTATCATATTACCTATAATTATTGCTAATTATTTCATGATTGAAATCAACTAAAGTTTTTTAAGCAACCAACTAATTAAGTAACGGTTTCAACAATTCACATATTCCCTATAAAAAGTAGTGTTGAAAAAAAGTGAATTAAAAAAAATGACTTATTAATTACTAAGGGTAAAATAGGAAAAAAAATATGATAAATTCTCTCTTGATTTTTTAAAGTAGACAAGTAAAATTAAAAAAATATTTTTAATATGGTGAACAAATAAAATTGAATGAGGTAGTAAAAGTTACTATTAAAATATAAAGAAATAAGTAATGGGGAGGATTGGATGACAAAATAGAAAATACTACTGTATTGAATTAGGGAACAACTTCCACCAACTAGATTTAAATATTGGTAAGGAACAATTTCCACCAAGTTGATTTAAATTTTACATAAGGTGCATGTGGATTTAAAAATAGATTTGCCAAATTTTCTTTTTCATTTTTTTTTATTTTGATGAGAGGTAAAAGTGTATTAATAATCATCAAAAGAACAAGGGCAGTGATCTTATGCGCGTCCACAAATCGGATCATCACAAGTAGGGTAGTCAACAGTCCAAACAAAGCATAAAGTGGGTCTATCCCAGAACCCGCATAACACAAACTAGACAGTGGCCAAATTCACAAAACTATCAAGGAAATGTGGAAAAAGAGCAAACAAGATTCTGTAAATGATGGTCTTTATCTGGAAAAGAAGTGACTCCTTGTCAAGTGTCGAACCTTCAAAAATTACCTTGTTGCGTTCATTCCAAAGGTGATAAACAGTTGCGGCGGTATTATCGTTTAGCCTTGGCTTGCCGGCCGTGCCTCGACCTCTTTCTTGATTAATTTGGTGCGATGTCGATGGTAGTCATAGCTCTAGTGATGCCAAGCGAACGATCCTAGTCGAATGAAGGTCTTGGCCGAACAGTAGAAGAACAGTCGCATGATAGACTTGTTGGCAGCGCGAACGCAGAGTCCGTCGGTGTTCATGTAAGGGATCCTGTCCTTTGTGCGTAGCCTCTTCTTAATGCAAAGCCAAAGGATGAAGGCATGTTTTGGTAGAATACAAACGTTCCAAACGTCCTTATCCCACAACACAGCCTGACCGTGAGGCCTGAAAAAATTATCTGTTGCTGATTGTCGGTGATCGCGAAATGTCATCGTGCGAGTCCCGTGGTGTTCTCAGCATTCACATGAGTTCCCTCGCGTGCCAAAATAATGTCCCGAATATCAAGCAGCCGCTTGATCAATGGCGAATCTTGTTTCTTGGCCTCCCATGTCCAAATGTTGTTATTACTCAGGTATTTATGGTTGATCCATCGCACCCAAATGGTATCTTTTTTCTGATGGATGTTCCAAAAACACTTGATAAGTAAAGACTGATTTCAGGTCCTCAAATCTCTAAAGCCGAGTCCACTATCTCCCTTAGGCCTAGTGCAATCCTTCCACGCAACAGGTGGATGGTTGGAACGCCACAAGAAATTTCGGCAAAGGCTGATAATTTTCTCACAAACGGATGACGGAACAGGCAGGATGGACAGCCAGAAGCATTCCACGCCTTGGAGCACAGATTTAATGAGTTTTAATCTGCCCGCGTAAGAAAGAGTTGCACTCATCCAATAATTGACGTACGATGCAATTTTACTCACAAATGGTTCATAATGAATCAGCCTCAACTTATATGCAGCCAAGGGGATACCTAGATATCGGAATGGCATTGTATCAATTTCAAAATTAGTGATCTGTTTTATATCCTCCAGCTCCTGTGTGATGATGCCATCCGAGTATAAGTTAGACTTGAGGGCGTTCGAATTCAGGCCAGAGCACATCTGAAAATCAGCCAGGCAATCCATAAGAAGACTGACGCCACGTCGCCTGCATACGAAAGCAACAAATCATCGGCGAAAGCTAAATGTGTGATCTTCAGGTTGCCGCATTTCGGGTGATAGTTAAACATCGTAATCTGCGTATTTTTTGTTCAACAACCTCGAAAGATATTCAAGACAAATGACAAACAGAGTAGGAGAAAGAGGGTCTCCTTGCAAGACCTTTCGCCTCGTCGTCGCGAGGTTCCCATTTATCGCCACAGAATAATAAACAGTCGAGACGCATTCCATGATCCAGGTAACAAACTGCTCTGGGAAGTTAAGTCCGATGAGGGTGGCAGATAAGAATTCCCAGTTCACCGAGTCTAAAGCTTTACGTAGGTCAACCTTGAGCATGCACCTACTAGAGACCCTTTTGTGAATATAGCTCATAAAGATCTCTTGCGCTAAGTGGATGTTGTCGGTCATACATCTTCCTTGAACAAAAGTCGATTGAGCGCAGTCGATAAGATGATCCAGGACTGGTTCAATCCGAGTTGAAATGATTTTAATAATCACATTGTAAGTAATGTTGCGGCAAGAAATGGGCCTATAATCGCCCACAGAAGAACAGTGGGGGGATTTAGGAACCAGGGCAATGATAGTGTGGTTGGTTTGTTTCAGCAACTTGCCCGAACTCAAAAATTCCTTGACTGCCCCACAAAACTCACCACCGACAATATCCCAAGATTTTTTGAATAAACCCGCTGAGAAACCATCAGGTCCAGGTGCTTTGTCGTCCCCTATACCAAAAAGAGCATCCTTAATTTCTGTTTCAGTTACCTCTCTGATAAGATCATCGTGCTGTTCATCGGCGAGACGATTGTCCGAGTGGATGATCCCAATATCAATAGGTTCACAGTCGTCTCTAGTCCCAAGCAGCCCTTTAAAATGCTGAATAAATTCAGAAGCAACCTGGTCAGTCGAAGTAGTAAGAGAACCATCAGTCTTAGTAACTGCCGCAATGTAGTTCCTCTTTGCATTACGTTTGACCATGCTATGAAAGAACTTAGAGCACCTATCACTGTGCTTCAGGTGCTCACACTTAGCATGCTGCTTCAGAAAACTCGTTTCAGCCTCAATCAGTGCAACTGATTTGTGCCTCAAATCAGAAACCCGAGAATGCAACTGATTATTATGCGGGTTGTCCATAGCCTTCTGTTGGGCCTTATCAAGGTCATCCTTCCCCCTTTTTACTCTCGTGGAAATGTGGGAGTAGTCTTTCTCGTTGAGCTTTCTGAGTGACCTTTTAAGGCTAAATAATTTCCGACATAAGGAGTATTGGGCATATCCATCAATGTTCTGGCCCTAAGCATCAGTAACAATGTTTTCGAAATCTGTGTGGGCAGTCCACATGTTGAAAAATTTGAAGGGACTGTTCCCGTGCCTTGGTTGATAAAAAATAGAGACAATGCATGGTGAATGGTCAGGTCTCAGGAAGACGGAAATTGGCACGACTGCACCACCCTGCCTGCATCCAAGGACCATTGACAAGAGCCCTGTCGAGTTTGCTCAAGTTATTACCACAACTGAAGGTGAAACTGCAGCCTGTAGAGGGCATATCACAAAGGCCAATTTCCCGGCAACAATCGACCATATCTTTAGTGTCATAATTTGTGAGAGGGGCCATGTTGAAACGCTCCTCATCACACATAACCGTGTTGAAATCGCCCATAATAAGCCACAGTTCCAGAAGAGAAAGACCTTACTCTCTAAGCGAATTCCAAAGATCACGCCTAGCCACAATAGAATGGAGGCCATAAATGAAAGAAATGTGGAAGGACTTAGATGTAGTGCTACATGTGACGCCGCAATGAATGTAATATGGGCCTGTATCAAACGCTTGAAGGGTTAGCTTGGCGGGGTTGAATAAAATAAATATTCTCCCCGCCGCATGAGTGTTGAAGTTGTCCAGGACAACCCATCTATGAAACATAGATGACCAGAATCTGTTAAGCGTGAGCTTGTTGAGTTTGGACTCTATGATGCAAATTAAGTCAATGTTATCATTGTGCACGATGGAGCAAATCTCCTTCTGTTTGGAGGAGCGATGCAAGCCCCTAATATTCCAACAAGCAGTAATCATTGTGATAACGGAAGGGGGGGAGTCCCTTCATGTTATCTTCATTCGTTGTGGAAGTATGACTATCGCTGCTAAGACCCTTCTTCCGAGAGGGAGGCAATGTGGTCATTCTGCTAAGAGGTATGGACAGACCCTGCCATTACTATTGGCTTTCACTTTGCCTCTTTTCTTAACCACGCTGAACCCATCATCCTCTGCAGTTTTACTACTATCTGTTTCAAAATTCCCACTTATTCCAACCTTAGCTGATGAGACGACATGTTGGACATCCATACAAACGTTCCGAGCTGTACCAGACTGAGCCGAAGGACCGACAGTCTGGTCTACAAGAGCAGGAAGCCTAGATGACACTCCATTAAAAGTGCCCACATTGTTTACCCGAGGCTGAGTGTTCCCACATTTTCCAGCCCCGGACCGCACCACCGCAGGCTGGCCTACCTTCGAAATCAGAGTACTTTCAACGCCATCACCTATATTTGTTTGGCCTACTCTATCCCCTACCGCTGCACTCGCTGGGGTGGTGGAAGGGGAAGCTAAGTAGGTATGGACCTATTAATTAGTACAAGTGTCCTTCACATTTGCAAGCCTCTGTGGGTTAGTCTTATTTTGGATACGTTTAGAGTTTTGAGCAGAAAACGTCTCACAATCAGAAGAGGAATGTCCAATCGTCCTGCACGTAGTGCAGAAGCTGGGTAGCTTTTCATATTCAATAAGTTGGGTAAAGGGAAACCCATTAGTGATCTGAAGTTCAATATCATGGGCTAAGTTTTTAGACAGGTCAACTTCTACAAGGGCCCTTACATAACAAGTCGTTTCCTTACAACGCGTGAGATTATCGGTGGCAATAGGTTTCCCTACTCTCGAGAAAATACGACTCAGAGCTTTAACGTTCCATAGCTCCAAAGGGAGAGACGGAAGTCTGACCCAAAGAGGCATGGTACATATCTCTTGGGTGTCTGTTATACCCCGTATTTCCAGAGTATATACGTGAGGGCGTACGTATACAATTTGAGCCTTAAAGTAGGCATAGGTTCGAATTTGTGCATAGCTACCAAAAGGAGTCGTTTTTCGACGAAACGTTTCCACAGCTTTCGAAGGGAAAATTCCGGCTATGTCATTTATAATTTTTGCGGATTTTTCCGAGAGACGAAACATTTTGGACCAACGGGAGGTGGCGTGTGTCACCTCACATCGAAGAGGTTGACGACAATTGGGCTAGTCTTGCACGTTTTTGTTGTGAAATTTTGGTCAAGGGTTAGGTAGGATATTTTTGTGTAGATGGATAAGGTAGCACATGGCTAAATCTAGCCCTACACTTGCACCACACTTGTCTTCATCTTGGCCATTGGTTGGCTTTCACTTGACCTATAAATACCCTACAAGTGATGAACTTTCTTCATCCAAAATCTTTTCTAAGTGTTAAAAATCCCTCCCCCTTTAGTGTTGAGTTTGTCCAACTCTCCCCTCCTTTGAGAGTCTTGGCGAGGCCTCCCTCCCCTTTGTGGTGCCTAGCCGGCGGGTACCCCTAGCCTTGTTGTCTCGTATAAATACCCCCCTTTTGTGGTATAGAAATACTCTCATAGTAGTGTTATAATGTCCAAATACCTTGGCCCAAATACCTTGTAGTATTCCCAAGGTTACACTTATACAAGCCCAGAAAATACTATTATACTTCCCTCAGTCACAAAAACGAAACCCTAAGTAAATCTTCACCCGTAGTTGAAGTTATAAGTAGAAGTTGGTTAGAACTTCTAAGGGTTGGTTGGAGCGGGTTAGAGCGCACGGAGTAGGAGCTAAACCTTGCTCAGGATCGACATATAAACTCGGATAATTTTGGGCTTATCGAGGTAAACACTCTTGACCTTCTATTGTAATTGGAAATTACATATTGTAGGAATATATAGTTGAAGTATACTATATATAGAACTGAACATTATAATTGTGCGGCAATGTCTTGCGACTTAAGCCTGAATTTAAAGAAGAGAACTGAACTGTAATTACATAGGACTGTATTACAGTAGACTTGTGTAGCATTACTGTGTAGTAGAATTGTACACGTCCGGTTAGACGTGTTAACCCCCCCCCTGGTTGGCTTGG
The DNA here is from genome assembly GCA_029844215.1 of Przewalskia tangutica. Taxonomy (NCBI): domain Eukaryota; kingdom Viridiplantae; phylum Streptophyta; class Magnoliopsida; order Solanales; family Solanaceae; genus Przewalskia; species Przewalskia tangutica. The sequence continues at coordinate 111,148,997 of CM056733.1, read as the reverse complement.
TAGCCGGCCTCGATAGAGGAGGAGATTTCTGTTGCGGGAGGTGCCGAATTTTACGTAGAATATTCTACATTGAGATCTAAAGATATTAATAGCGCTTTGTGGCCTCTATAGGTTGTAGTACTACGTGTGGAGTGATCTTGGCGAGTGTAGACGGTTTGAGGTACTTGGAGCGTTTGCTATTAGTCGATACTCGTCGCGAGGTATGTGAACCTCTTCCTATCTGTTCTAGCATGATATGTGTATAACTATGTAGTACGGTAGGCGTCGTGTGTTAAATGTATTTGATTGTCTTTAAACATAAAGTGTTATAACGGCTTTATGGGAAGTTGGTTATAACGACTACATGTAAATGAGAAATGCTTTGTGGTTTTTAAAAGATAAGCGATTTGACTTATAACCGATCGGATGTAAAAGAACCTTGGAGTATTCTAAAAGATTAAGAAACCTTTTGAAAGAAGTGTGTACTTGGTTTGAAAACATAAGAGTTATACCACTTTATGAGAAGTTAGGTGTAACGCCAAGAGAGATAAAAGAATGGTTTAATGGGTTAAAAGTTAAGAGACTTATTCTTAAAGGATAAGAGACTTGACTTAATATGGATGTTTGTGAAACCTCATTCGTGAGTAATGAGTACTTGGTTTTGGAAGGAATAATGTTTCTTGATTTGGAAATCGAATGTGTATCGACAAACCATCGCGGCGTTAATAAAGGAAAATGTATTGAATAATTAAGTATTATTAAAACCAGTAGAAACCTCCATCTGCATAGAAGCTAAGATGAGACAAAATGATATTACATTTCTAGATCATGGCTGCTAATAAGATTGATTATGAACAAGAATAACCTACTCGCCTAAGGCATATGTTACTCAATTGTTTTAAAAGAGATTAAGACATTGAACTATGAACTTTTCAAAAAAAGAGACTTGTGTATTTGAAATTAGGCAAACTGGAACCTTAGGAAAAAGAAAGGCATTGTGTTATCTTAAAATGGTTTAAAGCATAAGGTGTTATAACAGCTTTATGGGAAGTTGGTTATAACGACCTTATGAAAACAAAAGAAAGGTTTTATCATTGGTTTTAACGTGGTAACTTGACTTTAAAAAAAAAAAAAAAGTATGGAAGTTGTTTTGGTTTACTTAAAAGATATAAGTCACTCTATTTTTATACTACGGGTATCGGGTGACTTTTATAAAAGGAATAAATCTCTTTAAAAGGAATTTAACGTACGTAGTACTTTAGGGTTAAAAACCGAACTTGGGCATAAAATGGAAGTACTTCGAGTTGTGTATAAACTTGTCTATGCTTGTTGTTGTGAAACTTGCCTATGCTTGTTGTGATAGCCTTTGTTGTGCAAGAATTGTGTTTCTATACTACCGCGTCTCTCGATGGAGGATCGGTTGACTTGTTGAGAACTTACTTGGACGTGACCGGATGTGACGATAAATTCCGCAGATGCGTTCACGTTGATAGTGTTACTTTTGTTAATCGCTTTGGACATACTGACACGATGCGTAGCGCACGGGTATGCTTCCACTTTGATTACCGCCTTGTTGTCTTATTGTTTCCCTTTGGACATCGACACGCGATGCGTAGCGCATCGGGTATGCTTCCATTTGGAATGTTGTCTTATTTGCTCCTTTGGACATATCGACACGACGCGTAGCGCGCGGGTATGCTTCCATTTGGAATCTTGTCTTATTGTTTCCTTGGACACGCGACACGATCGTAGCGCTGCGGGTATGCTTCCATTTGGAATGTTGTCTTATTTGTTCCCTTTGGACATACCGACACGACGTAGCGCACGTATGCTCCCATTTGGATTCTTTGTCTTGTTGTTATCATATCATGCATCGGGTAGTGAGGAAGGTACTCAGGCGGGATTGATGTTGTGGGCATGAGACCGAATTGATATAATCATTATGTGTGTGTCTTGTAGTTTGGTTATCATACTGTCTCGCTTTTATAGACTATTATGATTTCATTCTGATTTTACGCTTTCACATACTTGGTACTGTTATCGACCTCCTTCGGCTGCGTTCATGCCGCATGAGAGTACATCTGTCACGACCCGACCGGGCGCATCGTACCCTACCGGTACCTATCATCGTATGCATCGAGAATAGCAATGAACATACATGAAACAAAATCAGATAAGGTGAACATCACTAAGCCGATAAGGCGCCTTTTCATAAAATAACTTAACCGAAAGTGAAACAAGACATCTTATCATTACTGACCCAAGCCACAAACGTGACTACGCACTCACAGGAATAACAAGCGTGGCGAACAGGCCCCGCCATACCCCGATGTACAAAGTCTATAACCTCGTGAATCATACCAAAAGACAAAGCCTCGGATGGATGGAGCTTTCGAGGAAGTGAGCGGTGATCCTAAGAGTACGACCAGCAAGTTACGATCTCGACTGCAGATGAACGCACTTCGGCGAGGTCAAGACAACAGTACCAAGTATGTGAAACGAGAAAATACCGAAAATACCTCATAAGTCTAAAATAGCGGGGACGTGTATAAAATCGGTTACGTAACACTGCACTTACCAACAATGAGAAAATCAGTCATATACTATCTGCATGAAAATAGGAAGCTCATAATCAACACGCCCAAGTAAACTCATAGAGACCATGAAGCATACGTGGAATCCTTCATCACCGACGCACGCCCAATAAACTCATACTAAGACAATGGAAGCATACGTGGAATCCTTCACCGGCGATACGTCCAATAAGCTCATACTAAAATAATGGAAGCATACGTGGAATCCTTCATCACCGGGCGCACGCCCAATAAACTCAACGGTGGTATGGCGATCTTGGGGTTTGCCTCATTCATACTCTTACCTCGAAGAAGGTGGTATAACGATCTGGGGCTTGCCTCATTTATACTCTTACCCTTCATCTGCATGCCTCGAATCCTTCATCGTAAGCATGTCCAAGGTGCATACCCGAGGAATCCTTCATCACTGGCGGTACGTCCAAGTAAACTCATAACTGAACAATGGAAGCATACCCGTGGAATCCTTCATCACTGGCGGTACGTCCAAGTAAACTCATAACTGAACAATGGAAGCATACCCGTGGAATCCTTCATCACTGGCGGTACGTCCAAGTAAACTCATAACTGAACAATGGAAGCATACCCGTGGAATCCTTCATCACTGGCGGTACGTCCAAGTAACTCATAACTTCTTTAGGCTTTCATTAACATACAAAATGAATCTCATTTTCATGACCTTATTCAAGAAAACCCAACTCTTTAACCTTTCATAAAGTTATTATAACCAACTCCCCATAAAGCCGTTATACTAACTTTATGCTTTAAAGCTTTAGACGTTCATACTCTTTCATAAGGCCGTTACAACTAACCTCCCATAAGGCCGTTATAACTCCTTATGTTTCAAAAGATTTCGTTCTTTTTTTATTAACCAAGAGACTTATACTTCAAATCAAACTCACACAATCGTAATACTTCTTCATGTCACGAAATCCTTATCTACCTTATTTAGGTTAAACCATTACTTAGGAATAAGTGGGTTAGCTCTCTAACCCAACCAACTTAGACATTTTCGTAAAACAAGTCAAGTACAACAAATAGATTTACTTCATTTAAAACACGTACGTCTACCGTACTATATAGTTCAAACTACTCATGCTCAAGAGATAAGAAAGCTCCACATACCTCTTTGGTCAATCCACTTGCTAAGCTCAACTACCGCAAGTAATATTTCAACCTATAATAACCATGATATGTTCATTAACCTCTAATTCCAATGTAGAATAATCTAACTCAAAGCCACTAAAATTCTATAGAAAATTGGGCAGAATTTCCTTTGTTTCTACTCACTTTGCCACCTTTCTCAAGGCCGAATTTACCATCAAAACACCACGTCAGAAGGCTCAATCAATCCAACATTTTAAAGGGGATTACACACCCAAATACCAATTCTGCCCCATAAGTTTACAACAATTCACTTAACAATCCTAAGGTAGTTTTTAGGCTTCAACATGCTCATAAACTCTTCTTAACCCATTTTTCATATTCAAAACACATTTCTAGCATGCAATGACTCTAAGAGCATTATTTACTACCACAAGTTCTTTCTTCTTAACATGCAAAACTAAATCTAAGGAAAGAATCATTACCTTAAAGTTTTAGCCCAAACTTATTCCAAATATTGCTAGCTTCCTGCCAAGAACACCACCACAATAATGCCCACAAGCTAGCTACAAGCTTCCTTTGGTTCTTAACTATTGATTTTTCTAAGGGTTTTTAGAGAGGGAGCAATTTGAGAGAGAGAGAGAGAAGATGAAAGATAGAAAATGTCCAAGTCTTGGTCAATATATTGCATGCAACAGAAAATCAGATGGGGACACTTGTCACCCTCCCACGGTCTCTTTAAAACAAAAATCGACTTTTCTAAGTTTTTCCGCTAAAATCCCGCTCGGCGCTGCGTTCGGCGCTGGGCCAGCGCTGAAACCTCCGCAGCTCTACGATCTTTGGCGCCGCCTCGCATCCGGCGCCGCTGCCTCGCCGCTTGGTCCAAACGCATTTACCGATCACGACCGAACTTGTACCTCTCATCACTTTCTACTCCGACGTCCTATCGACGAACGGTTGGTTGCGTTGGAATCCAGACTCAACGAACTACGCCCTAGGCCTTTAAAACACTTAGGAACTCTCAATGTACCGGGTCATAACCCGCCTCAAAGTTGACTAAAAACCGCCCGGAATAATCCGTCGACCTATCTTCTGAAAATTTTAAGTCTTACCCCCTTTCGTACGCCCTCATGCGCATGACCTGAACTACGGGGTGTAACAACATCGGCTGTCGATCCCCGCGTTTAGGATCTCATTTCAGCGTTTTGGGAAGCTCCGTTCCTTCGGAGGCTTATCTGTTGGTATGTTACCACGAGTGCAGCAGTTCTTGTACATTCTGTGGTATGGCGGGCCCCGTCCGTCATAGTTGTTGTATAAACTCTTAGAGGTGCAGTAATTGTGTGGACGGGGTTTTGTAAAAGGATTAAACTGCTCGCTTTTAAAAAAGAGTTGTTTATATATATTTTTATTGGAAGGTAACCGTTTGGTTGCTTTGTTTCATTATCTTGTCTCATGTTTATGTTTAAGTTTTTATTTCCATTGGTTTTCTCGATGTTGTATCACTAGGTGCCCGGGTAAGGCACGACCACGCCCGGATCGGGTCGTGACAAAGTGGTATCGAGCGATTAGTCCTCGGAAAGTGTCTACAGGCACTGTCAGTAGAAGTCTTGATTATCGGTGTGTTGTGCACCACATCTATAATCAGGAGGCTATAGGACATTTAGGATTGGTTTCCATTCTTCTCATTCTGAGATCGTGCCTTAGAGCTGTGTGATGAGTTGAACCCCTCTGACGTATTCCTTTCCTTTACGATTATGCCTCCGCAAGGCAACCCGCCTGAAGGCGGCAAGGCAGAGAAGATACGAGTAGAGCAAATGGCGGCCTCTACAGAGACCACAAGACACGAGCCTCCACCCTACAGTGAGGCGTATGAGATGGGTTACAAGGAGATGGCCCAGTTAATGGCAAGGGTTGTTGCCAGAATTGCTGATAGGCTGGACTCAGCAACTCCAGTAGCACCCGTAGTTCACCCCCGAGCAGACAATTTGAGATTACGGGATTTTCTGAGGTGTAACCCGCCAGTTTTATGGGTCGAGGCACGAGGATGATCCGCAGGAGTTCATCCGGCGATTCGCGGATCGAGAGTGATCAATGCCTCGGAGACCGAGTCAGTGGTCCTGGGTTCGCATCGGCTGCGTGATACCGCAATGATCGGTTTGATTCGCGAGCTGTCCCGGGGAGAGCATGCACTTCCAGCTTTATGGGACGAGTTCTCAGAGGCCTTTCTTGCACATTTCTTGCCTCCACAGATGAGGAGGGCTCGGACCGACAGATTTTTGGGGTTGCAGCAGAATCCGCGCATTCGGGAGTACAATGTGGAGTTCGACTCATTGGCCAGACGTCCCCGCATTAGTAGCTAGTATGGAGGATCGAGTGCACCGATATGTTACGAGGCTCGATGATTACCTAGCAGAGTTGTTCGGTGTAGCTCTTCACCGGCATGGACATTGCCCGCATGCAGCTTATGCACTGGAGGTGAGGAGCGGAGAAATCGGCGAAATAACCAAGGTCGTGAAGAGGGCTGTAACAGCAGGTCCTTTGGTGACTTTCGAGGCGGACCGCCTCGCAGCAGAGACTAGTTATGCGCCTCGCCAAGACAGAGTGGTCCTCCACAATCTTGAGCATCCAGAGTATTCGTGAGCAGTCGTGGCTCCAAGGTTGATTTTCGAGAGCAGAGAGGTGTTAGCGGATGAAGCCACCTACCTCGTTGTGATCTTGTGGTAGACTCCACGGTGGGAGTGTCGCTAGTCCGGAGTTTGTTTTACATGCGACGCAGGCCATTTTGGGAGAAATTGTCCGACTGTGGGTAGCGGTAGGATAGCACGCACTACGGATCGATTGCGGGTTCTTCACCTCCCATAGTCGTGAAGGATGTTCATACACCGGCGGCCACGGAGAGGTCGCGGTGGAAGTTCCCGATTTTAGCGGCCTCCAATCGCCTATTTTCGTGTATATCCTTAACCTCAGAGTTTTGTATGTATTGATGATGTGATGATGTGTTTAGTGTTATGTTCGGATAGCGTTGTGCTAAAACGTGATGTAGAACCCGGTTGTGAAGGGTAAGCTTGAGGTGAGAAAATGATGAACCTTAGAATATTACAATGAGACCTTAGATGTGCGCCGCTTGAGTACAGTATTTTGCAAGTGATCCTTGTTGAGTGCATTTTTATGCCTAGAACGTTTTGTGTGATAAAGTCCCCGGGTAGTGTGTAATGGAAGTGGTAGCTTTCATGACCAGAGGTAAGATTGTTCGGATCGGGAACAAGAGCTTGATGCGTAAGTGGGTCGGGTTGGGGCCATGTTGAGGGCCAACCCGCGCCGGCTTTCAAAGTGGGGTCACTCGGGTGGTCCCGCCGGTGGTAGGGTCACGAGGGTGCTAGGCCCATGATTAGATAACCATCGTATGAGTTCGTGGATATGTTCGACCGCAGGCGGATCGTGAAGGCCGGAATGGCCTTAAGGAGATCAAGCTAGTAAGATGACCAAGTTTGGAGGTGTGACTCCAAAGTTTTGGGAAAGCAATGACCGGCTGTGGTACGATGCTAGAGGAGTTCAAGTGTCAGAAGGCGGCACGACGAGTAGAAGGAAGAGAACGTGTGATATTTCGTGGCGTGTGGCGTTGGCAACTTGTTAGAAGAACTTCGTTATCTGTTTGAGAAGGAACATTCGGACGAATGTTTCTACGAGGGGAGAATGTTATACCTCAGATTTCCGCAGTATATACGTGAGGCGACGATACAATTTGAGCCTTAAAGTAGGCATAGGTTCGAATTTGTGCATAGCTACCAAAAGGAGTCGTTTCGACTAAACGCGTTTCCACGCTTCGAAGGAAAATTCGGCTATGTCATTTATAATTTTTGCGGATTTTTCCGAGAGACGAAACATTTTGGACCAACGGAGGGTGACATGTGTCACCTCACATTGGAAAGAGGTTGACGGCAATTGGGCTAAGTCTTGCACGTTTTTGGTGTGAAATTTTGGTCAAGGGTTAGGTAGGATATTTTTGTGTAGATGGATAAGGTAGCACATGGCTAAATCTTGGCCTTACACTTGCTATGCACTTGTCTTCATCTTGGCCATTGGTTGGCCTTCACTTGACCTATAAATACCCCTCTAAGTGATGAACTTTCTTCATCCAAATTTTTTTTTCTAAGTGTTAAAAATCTCTCCCCCTTTAGTGTTGAGTTCGTCCAACTCTCCCCCCCCCCCTCCTTTGAGAGTCTTGCAGGCCTCCCCTCCCCTGTGGTGCTCCTAGCCGAGGTACCCCTAGCCTTGTTGTCTCGTATAAATACCCCCTTTTGTGGTATAGAAATACTCTCTAGTAGTGTTATAATGTCCAAATACTCGCCCAAATACCTTGTAAGATTCCCAAGGTTACACTTATACAAGCCCGTAAAATACTATTATACTTCCTCACCACAAAAACGAAACCCTAAGTAAATCTTCACCGTAGTTGAAGTTATAAGTAGAAGTTGGTTAGAACTTCTGGGGTTGTCGAGCGGTTAGCGCACGGAGTAGAGCTAAACCTTGCTCAGGATCGACATATAAACTCGGATAATTTTGGACTTATCGAGGTAAACACTCTTGACCTTCTATTGTAATTGGAAATTACATATTGTAGGAATATATAGTTGAAGTATACTATATATGTAATCAACATTATAATCATGCGCAATGTCTTGCGACTTAAGCTGAATTTAAAGAAGAGAATCGAATCAGAATTACATAGATCAGACATGCAGACTTGTGTAGCATTCTTGTGTAGTAGAATTGTACACGCCCGGTTAGGCGTGTTAACCCCCGGTTGGCTTGTAGTGGCCTCGATAGAGAGAGATTTACGTCATGCGGGGAGGTCTTTGAATTTTACGTAGAATATTCTACATTGAGATCTAAAGATATTAATAGCGCTTTGTGGCCTCTATAGGTTGTAGTACTACGTGTGGAGTGATCCGCTTGGTGAGAGTGTAGCAGACGGTTTGAGGTACTTGAGCGTTTGCTATTAGTCGATACTCGTCGCGAGGTATGTGAACCTCTTCCTATCTGTTCTAGCATGATATGTGTATAACTATGTAGTACGGCAGGCGACGTGTGTTAAATGTATTTGATTGTCTTTAAACATAAAGTGTTATAACGGCTTTATGGGAAGTTGTTATAATGACTACATGTAAATGAGAAATGCTTTGTGGTTTTTAAAAGATAACTGATTTGACTTATAACCGACTGGATGTAAAAGAACCTTGGAGTATTCTAAAAGATTAAGAAACCTGTTTGAAAGAAGAGTGTACTTGGTTTGAAAACATAAGAGTTATACCACTTTATGAAGTTAGGTGTAACGCCTAAGAGAGATTAAAAGAATGGTTTTATGGGTTAAAAGTTAAGAGACTTATTCATAAAGGCTAAGAGACTTGACTTAATATGGATGTTTTTGTGCAACCTCATTCGTGAGTAATGAGTACTTGGTTTTGGAAGGAATAATGTTTTACCGATTTGGAAATCGAATGTGTATCGACAAACCACCTGCAGCGTTAATAAAGGAAAATGTATTGAATAATTAAGTATTATTAAAACCAAGAGAAACCTCCATCTGCATAGAAGCTAAGATGAGACAAAATGATATTACATTTCTAGATCATGGCTGCTAATAAGATTGATTATGAACAAGAATAACCTACTCGCCTAAGGCATATGTTACTCAATTGTTTTAAAAGAGATTAAGACATTGAACTATGAACTTTTCAAAAAAAGAGACTTGTGTATTTGAAATTAGGCAAACTGGAACCTTAGGGAAAAGAAAGGCATTGTGTTATCTTAAAATGGTTTAAAGCATAAGGTGTTATAACGACTTTTATGGGAAGTTGGTTATAACGACCTTATGAAAACAAAAGAAAGGTTTTATCATTGGTTTTAACGTGGTAACTTGACTTTAAAAAAAAAAAAAAAGTATGGAAGTTGTTTTGGTTTACTTAAAAGATATAAGTCACTCTATTTTTATACTACGGGTATCGGGTGACTTTTATAAAAGGAATAAATCTCTTTAAAAGGAATTTAACGTACGTAGTACTTTAGGGTTAAAAACCGAACTTGGGCATAAAATGGAAGTACTTCGAGTTGTGTATAAACTTATACATGCTTGTTGTTGTGAAACTTGCCTATCTTGTTGTGATAGCCTTTGTTGTGCAAGAATTGTGTTTCTATACCGCTGGCGTCTCGATGGAGGATCGGTTGACTTGTTGAGAACTTACTTGGGCGTGACCGGCGACGGATAAATTCCGCAGTGCGTTCGTTGATAGTGTTACTTTTGTTAATCGCTTTGGACATCACGACACGACGCGTAGCGCACGGGTATGCTTCCACTTTGATTACCGCTTGTTGTCTTATTGTTTCCTTTGGACATACCGACACGCGACGTAGCGCGGGTATCGCATGCTTCCATTTGGAATGTTGTCTTATTTGCTCCTTTGGACATATCGACACGATCGTAGCGCGGGTATGCTTCCATTTGGAATCTTTGTCTTATTGTTTCCTCGACACGCGACACGATCGTAAGCGCTGCGGGTATGCTTCCATTTGGAATGTTGTCTTATTTGTTCCCTTTGGACATATCGACACGACGCGTAGCGCACGTATGCTCCCATTTGGATTCTTTGTCTTGTTGTTATCATATCATGCATCGCCGTAGTGAGGAAGGTACTCATGGCGGGATTGATGTTGTGGGCATGAGACCCCGAATTGATATAATCATGTATGTGCATCGTAGTTTGGTTATCATACCGCTCTCGCTTTTATAGACTATTATGATTTCATTTACTGATATTTTACGCTTTCACATACTTGGTACTGTTATCGACCTCCTTCGGCTGCGTCATGCCGCAGGTAGAGTACATCATTTGTCGATCCCCGCGTTTAGGATCTCATTTCGTTTTGGGAAGCTCCGTTCCTTGGAGGCTTATCTCATTGGTATGTTACCACGAGTGCAGAGTTCTTGTACATTCGGGGTATGGCGGCCTGTCCCGTCATAGTTGTTGTATAAACTCTTAGGTCAGTAGCAATTGTGTGGGCAAGGTGGTTTGTAAAAGGATTAAAGCTCGCTTTTAAAAAAGAGTTGTTTATATATATTTTTATTGGAAGGTAACCGTTTGGTTGCTTTGTTTCATTATCTTGTCTCATGTTTATGTTTAAGTTTTTATTTCCGGTTTTCTCGATGTTGTATCACTAGGGTGCGGGGTAAGGCACTACCACGCCCGGATCGGTCGTGATGATACAAAGATGAAATACTGGGGGAATTCCTTCAAGAGAAGGGCAGTAGCGTACACAAAATGGGGACCACTCAAAAGGACCTTGCTTTTGTCTTCTTTGGTCTGAAACTTGAAGACAATCCAACCGGACGAGTGAACACTGAATCTGTATGTTATCCCCCAAGAACGACAAAGTTTTTGAAGTGCTGGGCCACCCGGGTATTTCCCAGAAAAATACGCGACCAGCAAATGTCCACAAGTATCCGACACTATATCCAGTTCATCCACTTCAATAAGAATAGGGTCATCTTTCTTAGACTCAGGAATGTAGTGAAGTTTCAGGCCATTAGAGGTGTCTCGGTTTCCTCTAAGCAGATTAGCCCACGCATCATTATTCTTGGTTTGCTTTACTGCTTTCCGAGTGACCTCAGGACTTTCCAAGTTAATAACATTGATCGAAGAGGTACTAGTGTCTTGCGACCCTAGTGTACAAGATGAGGGAGTAGATTCTTCGGGCATATCATTCCTCGAGCATTTTGGTCGAACTGAAGTGGTCGGTGAATTGGCAGTCAAAATAGGCTCCCTATTCTCGACTTGCATGACACCCGCAATCTGAGAAGTATCACTCTGCCCTTCAGGGGTGGAGCCTTCGGGAGTAGGCTCCTCCTTATTTACAATCTCAAACGAAGCCTGACCTATTTGGATGGGCAAAGACTTGTATTTGGTTTTCTTTTTCTTAGTCATTACAAAACACCTGGTTAGTAATTCTCAAATTGTATCCAAACTGTGAAATCAATAGACAAAAACGAAGCACTTGGATAAATCCAAGCCAGGAGATGCGCTCCTGTGACAATTTAAAAGATTTAAATTGTTGGAGAATATATTTAAGGGATTATTTTAAACCTACTCACAAATGTAAAGGACTATTTTTGTCAATTTCTCAGCTTTCATTCCTAGACACTAGGGTTGTTAGTGGTTCGGATATACTCAAGAACCGGACCGAAACCGACGCAGAAGCTTCGGACCGAAGCGACCGAAACCTTAATCTGGCCGGATACGAGTATCAAAAATACCCGGACCGATAGAACCGGACCCCAGAATCCCAGAAAATACCCAGAACCTGGCCCACCCACCCCCACCCCGCCCTCCACCAAATTTCACCAAGAAGCCCCCAACCCCCTCATGTCAGCTCTAATTAGTTGTAAATTGATCAAACTTTAAATGGTCATAACTTTGCGCTCGGACGTCTGTTTGATCTAATTTTTTTTTTTTGATTTCGCGTATTTTTTCGAGACGAATAATCTCAAACGGACTTTCAGCCGATTTCTCCAAAAACGTCCATCTTGCCCCTCAATTTCACTTTTCCCCCAAATCGTTACGTTTTTTCCCTTTTCAAATCTAAATATCTCGCGATGTACAATTGATTTCAACGTAAAAATTGCGTGGAACCGCGTCCGAGAATGTCAATTTCAGTATTGGAAATTCAATTTAAAAAAAAAAAATGGTCTGACCCGGAAAATTCTTACCGGTCCGGACCGAGAACCGGACCGATAAGGTTTCGGTCCGGGACCGGATCTCGTTCCAGGACCGAAACCTTACCGGTCCGGTCCCGGTCCGGACCGGTAAGCTTATCGGACCGGTCCCGGTAAGCTGATACCCGGACCGGCAGCACTACTAGACACCAAGGCTTGTCGACGCCCTTGATTGTAAGCAGAATGCAATTACTGTTGCATTATCAAGCTTGTCTTGTATCTATTTGTTCTCCTTTTTTCTTTCATTTTCAATGGTGTCCTGATGGTAAATCAGACATTTCACAAAAGAGCTGTTGAAAATCAAGAGACATGATGCCGTATGAGCTGGTCTGATAATGTGATTACATCATCGTCTGCGTTGTGGCCTTTTTCACTTTCCCTTTTAATGAGGTTTGCCTTCAATTCAAGGAAGGTGTTGTCTAATCAAAACCAGATTCAAATGTCATTTAGTATATAACTGTTATTCAAAGACGAAAGACATAAAGATTAAAAAGAAAAACTTCCTTTTGAAAAATACTAAATAGGCATGAATTGTTATGTAATCAAAACACTAGCATTAACCAGTGAAACACTTGAGACTAGTAGACCATAAGGGATCGTACCACATATAAGCAAAAAAACAAATCTTCTGATTAAACTGTCTTATCTCTTGTTTGGTTACTAATTCTGAGATAAGTTATCACATGATTAAAAATAGTACCAGGATAATTAATACTTGTTAGAGGGTGGAATAATAATCCTAGAATTAGTTATCCCATAATAAGACAGTAACATTGACAAAAATACCCCTGAAGTCCATATTTTTCTTCTTTTCCCCTGATGCACCAGTTATATGACACCCATGAGTTAGTACCATTTTTACAAGGATTAGTTGGCCAGTTATTATGCCTGTGCTTATTCCGGTCGATTGAAATTGAGGTTTATCTTCTTTATCTTCTACTATATACTTCATATAACATTGACATTGAGTTAACACACGGCACAACCATGTTGAATGCACACACAAAAAAGATTTAAGTGAGACTACAAAGCCTTTTTTGTTTTTATTTTTAAGAATTAATAACTAATGTTATGCAAAGAAAATATAAAAAGCTAAAGAAGGTGGAGGTTTTGTTTTTAAGAATGAATAACTAAAGCTCTGCAAAGATAATATAAAAAGCTAAATAAGGTGGAGGATATTTTTGTAAATAAACATCTTCTTAGAAATTATGTAATGCATGTTATTCTTAATACAACATATCAAACAGTCAATAAGAAATAATATCAGGATAACTAATCTCATCATAACTAATCCAAGTGTGACTAATCTCAGCATAACTAATCTCATAATAACTTATCTTCAAACCAAACGATCCCTAAGTCTCTTATTAAGGTCAATATGGGCCATAAAAGAATAATCCGACATTTGTTTTTACTCTCTATTTTGGAAGATCTATAGTGTTCTTACTCTGACTCGAACCCTAAACCTCTCGATCATGAGTGAAAATATTTTACCAACTGAACAATCATCACTTGTCACCCAAATGCACGTATCATTCTATGTTTACGAAGAATTTAGAGAAGACCCATATCCCCTAATGAATGTATTATAGGTATAGTTTACCTTGATGCTAGTATCACTAACCTATAGGTCCCATAGAGATTTTATAGGTACTCAAAGCTCCCCTTCTGAACAAAGGCCAGAAAAATGTGCTATTAAATCTAGTGGCAGTATTTGGAACCTAATACATAGGCCTCCCATGAAAGGCGTGGAATTTTATAGTAGTTATAGTACTAGCTAGCCTAACTAGCGTTACGACATTTCTGCGAAAAATAGCTGCACATTATTGATGCATAATTGCCGTTATCCACCACAACTAACACACTATACTATAGACTATAGTAACAAAAAGAAAATAGAAACGGCAATAAACAGTAAAAGATGTCGGGGAATTCTCATATATTCGCTAGCTTTATGGGATTCTCATGATCATTTTCTACTTCCACGCCCATTATTAACGTATCAAAAATTAAAGCTACTTTCTTCCCTCTTCCTTAAGCTTTGTCTAGTTGAAGGTTAAATACAGAGATCTAGAGAAGTATAACAAGAAATTAAAGATGAAGGATTGGGCAGCTCCGATCATAGCGACGGCGTTATTTGCATTTTTATGTCCAGGACTAATATTTCAAATGCCAGGGAAGAATAGGCCTGTTGATTTCATGAATATGAACACCAGTATCATTTCTATGTTGCTTCACACTCTCTTCTTTGGTTTGTTTCTTATGCTTTTACTCGTCATTCTTAATATACATCTCTATGCTTAATTATACCTACCAAGAAAACAGATCTTAATCTATATGTAGCTACTATAACTATTGCATTTATGAATTTTCTCGTTTTCAGATTTGAGTCAGAGTCGTAAGCTTCTTTTGTATTATGAGTTCAGTTTCAGCGGCTTTGATTAATTAAGTTTCAGTTGCATATTATGACCAATTTGTTTCCTTTCGATTTATTTCACCTATTGTTGTTTATCTGCTGGTTTCCATTCTCAGTTTCTTTTTTCATCCGGCTATAATTCAGTCAAAGAAAGGATGAGTTGACGCAATTATTGGTGCCTTTAAAGTTTAATATTATTGAATTTCAGAGTTCAATAAGAATCTTCATATGCACTTCAATGGGATAGATGCCAAAGTTAGTCCTTTAATAAACTGCAAATTACTAGCAATCACTCTATTTTAAGTGAAAAACAAATAACCGCAAATAATTGATCTAACGCATTGAAAATTCTTTAAGTGAATGATTCATGATTGACATGCATATGCAATTCAACAAGCTGAAATTGACACTATGGCCCCACGCAACAATCAAGATCGCATGGTGTGTTCCACTTGTTAGTAATGTTACGAAATTAGGAGTACAAGATTAGATTAGTAACATTAAGGCCCATCATATCAAGAAGATCACAGACTAGTAGTAAGAAAAAAGGATTAAGAACTAGAGCTTTCCCAACCGATCACATCAAATCATAAATAGATTGAATTGAAATTTGAATGGTAAAAAGGAGAGAGAAGCAAAAGCAAAAAAAAAAAAAAAAACATGTGTGACAAATAACAATCAGTTCTGACGCAACCCAAATAGTAAAAAAAAGAAAATGATCGACCATGATCACTTAGTTTAACCCGTGTACAAATGGATCCCAATGGCTAATAAGAAGATGCAAATGAGAGCGAAGTAGAGAAGTGAATGAACCAATATCGACACTCCACTCGTCTGAAAGTTGCTAAACTCCACATATCGGTTGCGACCAGGCACCTGAACCAGCAGACCTGGCGTTAACAAGACGAACAACACCACCGCCACAAACACCGGACCCCAATCAGACATTTTCTATTCCAAAAAGTATAGTGAGGGGGCCAAATTAAGCTATTGATCCCTGGATTCCCAAGAAACTAGAAGTTTTTTGAAGCGTGGTCAGCGTAGTTTGCTTTAGGGGTACACTGGATGAGGTATATATATACTATCCCATTATGAAGGTGGAATTTATACAGAACGTTACCAAATGAAGGTATACGGATTCACAATTTATCCTTTGCTTAGACCACAACCTTGTGTCTATTAGTGGGCCTGCTGCTTTTGATGGTCAGAAGCACGAAGTAGGTTGCTTACCACATCAACATTCTGATTCTCCCGACAGACCCCCAATTTCCTACACAAGATACATTCAAAATAAGTTCTTTGCTTTTAGACAATGTTATTCTGCCTTATTTATGTTTTTACAAGAAATTAGCCACCGATGATGAAGAAAAGAAAAGAAAAGGCTAGCCTTCCCTGAAAGAAAAGCCACAAATAGGTTACACTAGATAAATATGAGTAATTAGCTAGATGAAATTGTCACGAGAATCAACACGAATTGATTGCCACCAAAATTTTAAAAGCAAATATACCCATTTCACCCTTTCTACTGGTATGATTTTGAAAAGAAAACATTTCCACTCTTTTTTCCAATTGTTGGTACAAAACCTCTTGCAGTACAAATTTTCTCTCAATTACACAAAACTTGTGATCAGGTTAGACTATTAAAGGTGGCAATCCAAACAAAGAGAAAATGATAACATCCATCATAGAGTTCAGACAGAGAGTGAGTTAGAACCAGCAAATTTCAAAGCATATAATATCTCGCAACAAGGCAGAGCTCATTTGCTTTTTAATAAAATCCATTGATCCACTAACCAAGCCACAACCAGTAAACCAGTCTTTTACTGGCTGAAATATACAAATAAGCAATGCCTTCAAACTCTTCGAATATATTCAGTAAATTTGTTCAGTTCTGGAGAAATAAATCAAGAAAACAGGAACAAGAGACAATTCAACCCAGTACCCCTCAATCCTCATGCATAGTTCAACCGGAATATGTCATTCAGTACATAGAAACTTCCTTGTGGTGTTGGCATCAAATGAAACATCTGCAATCCAAACAAAGAGGAAGAACTCAGAAATTTGAGTGTGAACAAGTTCTGAAACATTGTACTCATAAACCGACCGATAAATCATCTAGCATAGCATAGTAAGTATAAAGGACACATTCGATAGGAGGATTTAGTATCAGAAATACAAATTCCAGAAAAAAGGAATTGAGGGCTGAATTGCCAATACTAAAAGCAACTCACAAAAACTTGTCACTTCTCATTTTTTCTGAATCATCAAAAACCGAAGTTTTTCTATGGTGTGTGTGACTATTAGGGCAACATTCAAGGCAAAACAAAACGCAGGAGAAAGGAAAAGAAAGTGAAAACAGAGTATCCCGCAATCTTTATCTTCCAATTGTGTATGATGACATCATATAATCTGTCTGCTATACAACAACTAGGGAGGAAAACAATCAGGCAATGCTTCAGAAAAGAAACAGTAAGTTAAACTTTATCAAAAAAAAAATGTCAAAAGTAAGACAAAGATAATCAACAGTACTAGATATGAGCCAGAACCACAAAATTTAATATTCCATTTTGTGAAGTACTATTGCACAGGGAAATCAAAGTGAAGACATTTTAAAACTTACGCAACTAAACTTTTCTACCCAATCTTATAAGGGATACAGATAACAAAGTGATAAAACCACAATCCTTTTCAGAGTTCAGCAAAGCAATAGGTTGAAAGCCAATAAAGTTGCAAAAATACCCTCACATAAATTCACAACAAAAAACAAAGCACCTTTCGAGTAAGAGAATGGGATTAGAAGCTTATTGTTCCCTTCTTCGTAAAATTAGCTACACAAAGAACTTTGAGTATACCAATTGCCTTTGGAAGTTTATTCTTCACTTCTTCCATAAGTTCTGAAACGCAACGACTTAGCCACTGCTTTCTTTTTACCGGGGACATGGGTGGCCACATAGATGTATACATTATCCAACAAATTTCACCAACAGTCATGATAACAGCCATTACGCTTCGAATCTCGATTCTACTAAAGCTTATCTGCAGGATACTTTGCAGTTAACAATGGGCAGCTCGGTGCACTAAGCTCTCGCTTTGCAGTTAACAATGCTCACTCAAAAATTATTATCCAGAAGAATTACTATCAGAATATCACTACTTTTTTTATCAAGTTTCAGACTATCACTAACTTCAAGTAATTACATGAAAAAACTGTGGCTAAGCTTCTTGTCTCTGGCATAGCGGAACATGTTTATATTTCTATTAGAGCTTTGTGTTGTAAAAAGGAGCTGTGATTCATGGTACGGGTCACTGAAACTTTTATGGAAGACAAACAGTGAAGAAGGAAGCCATCAGGGTGTCTGCAACGGTTTGGCATTATTTGGTACCCTCGTGCTGGTTCTTCATGTATCACTGCTAACGCACTGGATTGACAACCCATTGCCAGTCAAATGACCATGAATTGGAAGGAGACAGATGTCTCTTTAAATTCTTTTTCAGACTCTAAACAGAAACTATGCAAAGTAACCCAACCACACAATCCGTGCTTTGGATAAGAAATGTTCTTCCTATGGCGCAGTTAGCAATTGCAAGTCTAAATTTCCTTAGACCAAAATATGGATATATTAGCAACGGGGAAAACTTATCTCTGGCATTACAAACAGAGAAGGCTGCATAGGAAATTCAAAATAATAAATTTCCTCTGTTTCCAAGTGATTCAGCCTTTTCTGCAGCAATAAACTGGACAATGTTGGTTGTGTAGATGTGGAACGGAGGATGATCCTCGCGGCAGATCCAAATAGGTTTTCTCGGCTTTACAAAGAAAAGCCGTTGGGGAAGGATTTGGTGTGGCAGATGAAAGAGTTTATCAAGCAGGCTTTGCTGGGTAGAAGAATAATCCACCAGAGTTCCCTTCAACTGGGAATGGGTTCAGGAAAAGGAATATGTCCCTTTCCCTCGTAATGGGGTGGTCTGGTAACATGACTAGTTATGGGATTTCCAATGTTGGATTTAATGTTACTTAAAGGACCAAGCTTTAGCATTGATACTTATACTTATGGTGATACGAGGGAACCAAATATGCCAAAAACTCGTATTTGCAATGTGGAGAGCTGATTTTTTTTTTACAGTTGTGCTCAGTTTGTTTGTTCGTTTTATTTTCACTTAAGTTATACATTCACTAACAAGAGAATTGCATTGTTAACTATTTCTTTTCGCGGAAAGTTCACCAAGACAACCAAATCATTGTAGAGGAATGCAGCTTAACATCTTTTTCAAAGATACACATTTTTAATGACAAGGAACCCGCAGCCGCTACCCTTCGGGTGCGCACAGGGTAAACTCCGCTCCCGTTCAATAGCCCGCAAAATAATCAAAGATATACACTTATTGGATGAAGAAAGTGAAAATGAAGAGAATGTCTAGGAAGAAATTAGCAACTAGACGTACGAGCAACAATTGAGTTTTGGCAGTAGCAGAATGCATTTAATAGCATGCATAGACAGATATCCTTTTCCCAAGAGAATGATTAAGCGGTTGAGACATACAAATAACAAGTTGGAGGTACAAGGTACAAATCCCAACTATGACACTCAGTAAAAGCCTTTCTGCCCACCCTTGGTACCTAAGATTACCGTGCATGTTCGAGTCGTCGCAAGCTATCGGGCAGATCAATCGGGGTGCGCAAGATAGTTCCAATACCACTCATATGTATTGTTCAATACAACAACAACATACCCAGTACAATCTCACGCCGTGGGGTATGGGGAGGGTAGTGTACACAGACCTTACCTCTACCTTAGTAGGTAGAGCGGCTGTTTCCGAGAGACTTCGGCTCAGGACAAGCAAAAACAAAAACTTTAATGTATTGTTCAATTAAAGTCTAAAATCTAGTAAGCAACTTTAATGTCAGAATACAAACTAAATGGCATCCAAACACGTAGAGATCATCTTCCGCTATCCTCCACAGCTATCAAAACTATAACTCAAGATACATACAAGTTATAATCAAGGCCATATACTACAACAACTTTGTTATATCTTCACAGAGGCATCGCATTATTAGCACATTAGTATAACTAGTCCCACAGCAGTAAACCTAAAATATGTAAATCACATACCTATCTCTAAATTTTCAGAATCTCACTCCACAAAAGGCGACTAAAATCACTAGATCCTCGAAATGGAGAGTCAACTGGTGTTAGATTATTCGCAGTTCAACAAGTCTACTAAGAAGAAACCATTCAATTCCTCTATGAGGAGTGTAGTACACCAAAATCATAGCATTGTGTTAGGAAAATGAAATCTAGGGTGTGTTTGGCATGAAGGAAAATGTTTTCCATGGAAAATGAAATCTAGGGTGTGTTTGGCATGAAGGAAAATGTTTTCCTAGAAACTGTTTTATTGGAAAACAAGTGGGTTTCTTACTTATTTTCTCGAGTTTGGAAGGAAGAAAAAAAAATATCATCCCAAGGGCATTTGTATTTAATCTAGCAAAACACTATGGGGTGGGATGGAGTGGGAGTGGGGGATCAGGGGTGGTCGGGGCGGGATGGTCAAAGGGTGGGGGTTGGGGGTGTAGGGTGGGACAATAAACTTGAAATGTCACTTAGAGCCCGTTTGGATGACTTAAAAACAAGTCCTTAAAAGCACTTTTTTACATTTATCCAAACACTACAAAGTGCTTAAAAGCTCGTTTGGCTTAAAAGAGCCTAAAATAAGCCAATTCAAACAGGCTCTTATGTAACTTGTTTTCCCTACTTTCATTAAGGAAGTCATTTTCCCCTTTTCGAGAAACTTGTTTTCCGAGAAATTATTTTCCAAAAATTTTGGCCAACCAAATTGGAAAACATTTTCTGGAAATTGTTTTCCTCCGTACCAAACACACCATCCATTTTACTTGTGTTGAGATTAAACACAACCGTCCGGTTGACCGACGGACAGTTGACCGGAAGTTTAACGGCGGCCGGACGGTAAGAGCATCTGGGTTGGGGTTGGGTTGGCCCCAACCCGCACGAGTTATTTAAAAACCGGTAAGGCGGACCAGTTAGGCGATAACGGAAAACCGTTCCGTTACGTTAATCGGACCGGTAACAAAAAAAAAAAAATTGCCCAACGGTCATTTCGGCCGTTGGGCTTGGAAGAAGGGGCGGGGGCCAGCGGTCATTTCGTAGTTGGTCGATTTTTTTTTTTGTTTTTATTTTGTTTAATTATTTATTTTAATTCCATTTTTACCCTTTAAAAATCTATAAATTCTCTACATTTTCTTCATTTTTATCACACTGACATTTCTCTCAATTCTCTTATTCTCATACTCTCTTAATCATCTTTATTATCAATTTTCAAGTTATTAATATTATTAGTTTTCAAATTCAAAGTAGCAAGAGCCTTGAGACTTGAGCTTGAGTTTCTATTGAATTCGAATCGAAGTTTGGTACACTCGTTTCATTCTCTAATTATTTTATTAAATTGTCATATTTATTTGTTGATTATTTAAATATTTTATAATGTCTTTACTAAGGGAATTGCGTCGGATCTTGTAGTAAATCTAGTTCGAGGGTAAAAAATCAGAGTTCTTCATCATCTAATCAAAATATAGATTATGATCAAATGCGAAGATTTTGGAATGAAGATAATGAATGTGATAACGTTCAATTAGATAATATTGTTGAACTTGAAGAACGAACAAGAACCTCCTACACCTACTAGTGTTCCTTACATCAATGTTGAGTGCTGCTAGTGGTAGTCGTAGTCGTAGACCTCCTTTACGAGAACCGGTAGCAAGAAAAAAGGAGTAAAGTGTGGCTCTTTTATGATAAAGTTGTAGATGCGATAGAGTTAAATGTAATATTTGTGGGAGAACTTATAAACATAAGGCGGGGTGGTGACGGGGGCGGACACTAGCTAGACATATAAAATTCGATCATACGGCCTGATGGAATGATGTCGATTTAGAACGATCAACAACAACTTAATCCATTAAGCGGGGGTTGGCTAAAATACGATCCAAAAAGATCGCGTTGAATTAGCAAAATGATTGTCGGAGGTTGTTTGCCTTTTCTTTCGCTTCTTCATATTTAATTACATATATTCAAAGAGTATATAATCCTTTTTTAAAGGTGTTCCTCGTAGTACTACTAAATGATATTTTTAGACTTCATAATGATTATGTTATTTTCTTGCAATATTTGTTTGCTAACCTTCCATGTCACGTTAGTTTTACTTGGACATTGGACATCGTTGAGCGGTTATGATTATTTAACAATTACTTGTCATTGGATTGATGAAAATTTTAAAATGGAAAACGTATTATTGCTTTTGCGTATGGCGAGGATCAAAGTCATCTTGAAAAATATATAAGCGAAACTATTTGTTTTTATGCCCAAAAATATAATCTTTATAATAAAATACTTTGTGTATCATTTGATAACGCATCTAATAATATTCTTCTTTGTAGATCTTTTAAAGCGGAAGTACAACCACCACTTCTGATATATTTCATGTTCGTTGTGCTTGTCATATTTATAATTTAATTGTTAAAAGTGGTCTTGATTTATTTTCACCAAATAAAACTTGTCAAAAGAGTCATTGGAGTTATTCAGTAATAATAGGAAAAATAGAATTATAGAATTTAAAGAAAAATGTAAATAATTTAATTTGAGACCTAAATTCATGCGGAAGAGATTATTACGGTGGAATTATACTTATTTATTTTTAAAAGAATGTTATAAGTATAAAGACCCCATAACACATGTTGCAAATGCGCATTGTAAGAAACGTAATGTATATGTTAGCAAGCGAACATTGAAATCAATTGGTGAACTTTTAAAATTTTTACGTAAATTTTACTCGCAATATTGAATTTTCAGGATCTTATTACCAATGATTTGTAATGCTTTAGCTCATATAAATGAAATTTCCTATTTACTTTATGGTTTAAAATCAAATGTGAAATATCTGAGATCACGATTCTGATTATGTTTGAAAAGTTTAAAAATATTTTTTCCTATTCACGATGTTTATTGTATTAGTGCGATCTTAAATCCTTCTATTAAAAAGGTAGATTGTCATAATCTAATATTTAGTTTATATACTTATATGGAAATAGGTGGAGCAAACTCCATCTTCATTTGATTGCATAAATAAACTTGATACTAATTTAACAACATTATATGAATATTATGCTACATTACATGATAACACCAACTCTGCTACTAATATTCCTTCTAGTTACGGTTACGTCTACACTGCGAGATTGATGATGATGGCGATGAAGAAGAATCTTTAGACATATGGAGCACTTTTACAACACAACCAACCATGGCCGATCTTGCGATGAGATGCAATTTTATTTGCAAAAGCGGAGATGAAATTTTTTGACCGCTACAATGGTGGCGGGATAACAAAGGCAATTCCGGTACTTGCAGCGATGGCGGGATGTTCTTAATTTGTCGATCTCAGCGGTGGCTTACGAAAGTGCATTTAGCCACGAGATCAAATAGGAGACACGCGTCACTCGTTGGGTGGAAACACATTAAGTGTTAGTCCGCAAGGGATTGGATCGGATCGGAGAGAAGAAATCAAGGATGTGAGACGTTAATTCTCCGAAGATGAAGAAATAGGCAATATTTTGGAAGGCGGGGCGAAGGCGGGGTGTAATTAATACTCGGATTTAGAGGCTATGGGCATAACCAATTCAATCAACCTATAGATTACGAAGAACTTGCAAAAAGGATCATAATATGTAAATAAAATTATTATTACTTCATTATGTACTCTTATTAACGTTATGAAAGTTCAAAAGTTTACATCTTATCATTAATTTTAATTTTACTATCTATTTAGTTGTTAATCATATTACTTATAAGTTATATGACTTATATCTACTAATCTAATAAATTAATAAAATTATAATTACAAATTTACAATATAAAGTTATAAACTATAAAGTATAAAGTTATAATCTATAATAAAATATAAAGTTATAAACTATAAAATAAAAGTTAACTTTAAAGTTTCAATTTTAATATATACAACTAAATTATATATTATATTATTATATTACATATTTAAATTGAATTTAGTTTATATTATAGAAAATAAATACTAGAATTTAAAAAAATTAAAAAAAAATAAGAAAGCAGGACCGGTTGGACCGGTTCGACACGAACCGCACGCCAACACGGAATCCGATATGAACCGGACCGGTTGGCGGTGTCGATGGCCGGGCCGTGTAGGTCGAGCGAAGTTAAACGATAAGGGAGCTCTGCGGTCGATCGAGTCGGCCGTTAGCCGGGTATAGTTGAGATATACCACATATATACATTGTATATATATGGTTAGTTAGTTAGTGATTAGTTTGTTATGAGTTCATTAGATATTTTTTGATTAATTAGATATTTTGTAATTAGGGTTAGTCACATATAAATAGGGACTATTTTGTAACATTTTAGTTTGAGGAGAATAATAGCAAGTCACAGAAGCTCAACTTTGAGCCCAAAATATCTCCTCCATCGCATTCACTTCCTCTCCATCTCGTCTTCCTCTCTTCTTCTCGATTCATTGCCTATTATTTGTGCTCAATCCTATAAACTTTAGCATGGTATCAAAGCAGGTTTAACAGATCCGAGAGGCGCGACGATTGCGGCAAAACTTTGAGAAAAGGAATCGCGATTTCAGAATCTTAAATCCACAGAATCGCGATTGCGGCGAAACTTTCAGAAGCGAAGGAATTGAAAATCAGAATCGCGAGTGACACAGAATCATTTCGCTTAATCATTCATCTATACTTCTCGATTTGGATCAGAAAAATCAGGATTTAGAAAAATCAGAATCGATCACGACTTCGATCGATCTGTTGTTAAATTCGGTCGATCTGTTTGTGATCGGTCTGTGATCAGTCTCCGTCGAGAGATAGACAATATTCAATTGGAGAAACAAATCCTTTTTAATTTCTGCTGCAATTTGCTGGAAATCAGAAGAAATTCAATCACAAAATGGATTCAAGTATTGATGAAGAATTGGCAAATTGATATCGAGGTAATCTCTGTAGAATATCGATCGATTCTGTGTGAGTGACACAGAATCGACAGAGAATCGAAGAATCGATTGAGAATCAAAGATCGATTCGTCCTATTTTTGTTTACTGTTTTTCGATTATCGCATTTGTCGATTTAGTCGTATGGAGATGTTATCGGTTTCTGCGGATACACTCCGCCTTTGGCTATCATTGCGACGTCGAAGATCGCCGAAAATATTTCTAAAAGAAAAAATTCAGTTTCATTTTCATAATGGTTCAAAATTGTTGAAACTGTTGTTAAGACTGGTTTAGTTGTTGTCAACAATGGTGAGAGAATTGATAATGTTAGTTCTGCTAGTGCTGGTTCAGAAGTTGAATGTTAGTTCTGCTGGTGCTGGTTCAGAAGTTGAATGTTAGTTCTGCTGGTGCTGGTTCAGAAGTTGAATGTTAGTTCTGCTGGTGCTGGTTCAGAAGTTGCTGAAATTGTTATTGGGACTGTGTTGGTGAATTATTTTGTATTGATTAAAATTGATAAGTGTTGGTGTTGTTCTGAAGCAGATGAGATGTTTTAGTCGTTTGAGCGAGTTGTTGTTGTTATAGTGTTCATGTCTAATGAACTACTTTGCAGCCTTATGAAACAACAGGTAACATGATGCCCAATTATGTGGTAATAAATTTCTACATGAGAATGATTGAAGGATCGAGAAATTCTTAGCGACAAATAGACTAAGAATTGAGGGATACTTCATCGAAGACAATATGGATTGAGTTGAAGCTCAATTCAAAGAGTTATTCACAGGTCGATCAAGTGTTAGATTATCTATTTTTATATGTGTAGCTCAGGATAGGAGAATCGAGGAATTTCTAGCCGGATTTGGACTAGAAACTGAGGGAGACTCCATTGCATATTCGAGCTTATTATGATAGCTTGCGTGATGAGAATCGAGGGATTCTCTAGTCCAAGCGAGACTAGAGAACGAGGGGTTCTTGCCGTAGTTTTTACATAAGGAGAATCGAGGGATTCTCTAGTCCGAATGAAACTAAAGAACGAGGGGTTATTCATTATTGTTGTGGGAGTTGAAGCTCCTGCTGTTAAATGTTGGTGCTCACTGATGTTGTTGCTCTTGTCTTTGTTTGTTCTCGATATTCTTCTTTGCCGATCGTAGTTCATGGTGCTTTATTATTATTCTTTATTTAGATGATCTTTGGTTTTGAGTGCTAAGCATGGAATCAGGATGAGATGATAAAGCGGTGTTGTTCTTTGCGTCTTAGGTCAGTGCAGTGTGAGTAGCACTTCTTCATCTTTGGTGTATACGCATTTCTTCTTTGGTGTTTTGGCTGCGCAAATCCTTCGTTATGCACTTTCATGTGTAGCCAGCAGCAGAGGAGGGGAGCAGTAGTTGATATGAATGTTGTGGTTGAAGCTAATGATGGGATTGATGCTAATGCAGTTGTTTGGGATGCAGTTGCAGCACCTGGTGTTGTTGGTTTTGGGGATGTTACTGCTGAGCTTGTTGTTGAATCAGGCTCAACTTGCCCAGCTGATAAATGAGAAGCCTCAATACTGCTGGGACACTGAAGTTGCTTAGTGTTGATATGAAGGGGAACAGTGGATGGAACACTGGTGTGGCTGCTGGGATGCGAACAATGCGAACAGTAGATGAAACACTAGTGTGGCTGCTGTCTAGTATTGTTTCCAAGCTAGGACTGAAATCGATGTTTTCAGTGCCTAGCTTGAGGGGGTGTTGAGATATACCACATATATACATTGTATATATATGTGGTTAGTTAGTGATTAGTTTGTTATGAGTTCGTTAGATATTTTTTGATTAATTAGATATTTTGTAATTAGGGGTTAGTCACCTATAAATAGGGACTATTTTGTAACATTTTAGTTTGAGGAGAATAATAGCAAAAGTCACGTAAGCTCAACTTTGAGCCCAAAATATCTCCTCCATCGCATTCACTTCCTCTCCATCTCGTCTTCCTCTCTTCTTCTCGATTCATTGCCTATTATCTGTGCTCAATCCTATAAACTTTAACACCTTGTATAACCGATTAAGAAATTATACTAATACAAAATGTAAAATACACAAGTAGGTCGCCAATTAATTATAATGCAAAGTCAGTATATGAGAGCCAGTCCCAGTATTTAACAAATCCATCGAATATATAGGCATAAATTGTAACGGCATCGGAACCTAAATAAAAAATGAAAACCTAAGGGGAAGTACCTGACTGAAGTTGAGGGCGTGTTGTTCGCCAGGGAGTTGAAGATTGCCGCTAACAAAGACAAGCATGCCGCCAGCAGGACCAGAGGGCTGACAATCGACGGTGTTGATTTGGTGTTTGCACTGCTGGAAGGGGAGACTGGTGAGCTTACCGACGATACTCTGAGCACCTTGAATCTGCACGCCTTCGAAACTTAACATAGAAGCTTCTTGGTAGAGATTAGCAAGCCCGGCCCGATTGGTATCGAAGGTGGAATAGTAGTGATCCACGAATGCTCTGGCAACTGTATCTGGATCCATAGCCCCGAGTTGGCCCCTCTTTATCTTCTTTAATCAACACTGCTCTACGTAGCTGAAATAATACGCTATAGTCGTGAGGATATGGGATTCTCTTTTTAGGAAACAAATAAAAGCAAAACTACGCCCAACTTTTGAAAATTCCTATTTCTGTCAAAGTGTCAGTTCACCCACAGACATTCAATTCAATCTCGAAGATAGTCAAAATGTCATTATCCGTTCTTTTATTACTCCGTTTCAAAATAATAGTATTTTTTTTTATGCGTAATCTACAATAACAATAACATATTAAGTAAAATTTCACAACGTGAAGTCTATGGAGTGTAGAGTGTATACAAACCTTATCTCTATCTTGTTAGATATAGCGACTGTTTCCGAAAGAGTTCGGTTCAAGCATAAGCACACAAAAAGGTGCCCTCTCCGTATTAAAGTAGTCATCTATTTTTTATTTGAAGTTCTTAAGCATGAACCAGGGTTGCATTTTGATTATTTTATCATTTTAAAATACTTTATCATGCTATTTCTTGTCAATAAATATTTATTATATATGTATATGCCAACTTAATCTTAATTATTGTAAAAGAACTATTTAATATTATCTTGTTTTGTTTAAGTGACAAGTATTTTGAGTAGTACTTGGCAAGTCCAGCCGTGTTGGAATCAAATGTGTTATAGTAGTACTCGATGTGGATCCGCATAATAAAATCTAGTGGTCTTGCTCATCTGCATAGTCATTGCATCACACATTAATTGAATGGGAGTGTCCATCGGTGCGGTGGTATGGGTGCGATATTAGCCTCTCCATAAATTGTGCGAAGGCATTCAGACATTCTTCATTGAGTTCAAAAGCAACCCCATTCATCAACAAGGTGGACAGAGGTTTGGAGATCTTTGAAAAGTCCTTAATGAACCTTCTGTATAAACCAGCGTGCCCAAGGAAACTTCTGATCCCTTTTACCGACACTGGATGTGTCAGATTTTCGATCACTAAAACCTTAGCCTTGTCTACTTCAATGCCTTTGCTGGAAATTTTATGGTCAAGAACGATACCTTCCTGCACCATCAAAATGACACTTAACCCAATTCAACACCAGATTTGAGTCTTTGCACCGCTGCAAGACTGTTTCTAAGTGCTTCAAGCATTCATCAAAGGAGGACCCAAAAAACAGAAAAATCATCTATGAAGATTTCTATGGTCCTCTCCACCATGTCAGAAAAGATAGCCATCATACCACGCTGAAAGGTGGCGGGTGCATTGCAGAGCTCAAATGGCATTCTCCTGAAAGTAAATGTACCAAAAGGGCATGTGAATGTTGTTTTCTCCTGATCTTCTAGAGATATGGCGATTTGATGATACCCTGAATAATCATCCAAGAAGCAATAGTAGTTGTGTCTTGCAAGCCTGTCAAGCATTTGGTCAAGAAAAGGCAAAGGAAAATGATCCTTCCTGGTTGCTTTGTTCAACTTGCGGTAGACAATACACATTCTCCACCCTGTAGTTGTTCTGGATGGAATAAGCTCATTCTTTTCGCTTACCGTCGATCACCACCTTTCTTGGACACCATTTGCACAGGGCTTATCCATGCACTGTCAGAGATAGGATAAATTACCCCAGCATCAAGCCATTTCAGGATCTCCTTTCTCACCACCTCTTTCATGGTTGGATTTAGTCTCCTTTGTGCCTCAATGGAAGGTCTGCTCTCATCTTCTAGTCAAATTTTGTGCATTACTGTGGAAGGACTTATCCCTCTAATGTCAGCCAGCATCCACCCAATCGCGAGCTTGTGAGCCCTCAATACTCTTAATAGTTTTTCAATCTCCACTTTGGATAGATGAGCCGATACAATCACTGGTAAGGATTTGTTCTCACCTAGATATTGATAGTGCAAATGGTCTGGCATAGTCTTTAATTTTAGTTCTGGAGCTTGTTCTGTGGATGACACTGGTCTCTCCGGCATTGCTCCTAGCTCCTTATATTTTTTTTCTATAGATGGGCTCAAGGGAATCCAATCAATTCGCACACTCCATCAATTATGTGTCATTACTAATATCCTCATCCCATTGTGTCATTACCACTTCAAGAGCATCAGCACTCCTAAACCCGTTTTCAAAAACTGCTTTATCAATCACATCAATAGCATAGCAGTTATCACTTGCCCCTGGGTAGGTTGTTGCCCTGAATACATTGAAAATCACTTCTTCCCCCTGAACACGAAGTCTCAGCTCACTTTTATGCACATCAATGAGTGCTTGGCCCGTGGCTAAGAATGGCCTGCCAAGGATGAGGGGCATCTTTTCTTCTTCTTCCATGTCTAGGATGATGAAATCAGCAGGGAAGATAAACTTGTCCACCTTAACCAAGACATCCTCGATTATTCCTTTAGGGTAGACAATTGAGCGATCTATTAGTTTTAAGGTGATGGTTGTAGCTCTTGTATCCCCCACTCCAAGTTTGCAAAACACATAATAGGGCATCAAATTTATACTTGCCCCCAAATCACATAGAGTCTGCTGACATTCAAACTTCCCTATAGTGCAAGGGATTATGAAACTTCCCGGATCTTTCAACTTCTGAGGTAACCTTCTCTGTAAGATGGCACTGCATTCCTCAGTCAATGCCACTATTTCATACTCCTCCAACCTCCTCTTTTTGCAGAGGATCTCCTTCTGGAATTTACATAACTCGGTATTTGTTCTAAAGCTTCAGCGAATGGAATGTTGATGTGCAGTTTTTTAAAGACCTCCAGAAACTTAGAGAACTGCTTGTCAAAAGATTTTTTTCTAAGTCTCTGGGGATATGGTATCTTCACCTACGGTGTGTCAACGACTGCTGGAGGTGGTCTTTGGTCCCCGGGAAGATCTTATATGATTATTGCACCCTCCGAATCCTTCACCTCACTGGATTCACCCTCTTTTTCTGGACATAGTGGGTATGAACCTTTCTCCACCAGTTTGCCGCTGCACAAGTCAACTGCTTGGCACTGCTCTTGTGGGTCTACACCAGTACTGCTAGGGCGGTTCCCTTGCCCACCTTTTCTTAGCATGCTAGCTAGCTGTCCCAACTGCATCTCTAGATTCCTGATGGATAATATTGTTTCCACCATGAACTGGGTTTGGGCGCGTGAGAGTGCCCAAATAGCTGCTCCTAAGTTATCTAGCTCTTTTGATGGAGCCTGACTCTGTGGCGGATGAGTTAGTCCTTGAGGGTTCTGGCTCTCGGTGAGCCTTGAGGATTCTGACTCTCGGTGAGCCTGAGTGTTGACACCCAATTTTGACCCTCCCGTCCAACCGTTAACTATAAAATTACACTAATTTTGTAAAAATAATTTTTAGGATTTCTATAATAAAATACAACAATAAAACATAAATACAGGCATTAATAATTAATTTAATAATGACATCCCGTCTTACGTAGAGTTTTAAGCACTTAGAGTCTCGCGCCCGCATTAATTAACTTTAAGCTTTGTCATAATTCTTAAATAATTAATAAATGCATAAAATAAATAATTTAGCGATAACGTCGTGTCAGGTAGCATAGCCGCATTAATTAGTAATCATTTGTAATTTAAAATCAATTTTAATCTAATACATGCATTTAATAGCGTCGCATTTATAAAAGCTTTAAACAATTCGTAAAAATCATATTTGCATTAGCATTCAAATAATTCAATCTAAGCTCATTTTAATTTTAATTTAACTTCGCAATAATGCATAATAATAAGTTTTTAAATAATAGCGTCGCATTCTAAAGCATTAAGCATTAATTAAAAAGCTAGCCCGCATTTATTATAACAATTAGATTAATGAAGCACCTAAATAATTTAATCACATTAGTTTATTGGTTTATCACTAATTAACTAAGCCTAAAACTAATTAATTTATCACTAATTAACTAAGCCTAAAACTAATTAATTTATCACTAATTTAATACTAATTAACTCCTAATTAAATACCTACTTAAAACTCTACTAATACCCAATCACCCCAGCCCATTAATCAATTATTAACCCACTATCTGCCCGGCCCAACCCGCGGGCCCAACTCCCCTTTCAGCCTATTTCTCCCTTAGCCCCGCAAGCCCTATCATTTCCTTTATACCAGCAGCCCACAAGAAACTTCACCCTCACAAAAAAAAACGCAGCCCGTCGTCCCTCTCCCTCACTCTCAAGAACCCTAAACCTAAAGCAACCGCCAAGACCACGCCGACCGCGATTCTCGCGGAAATCGCACCACTTCCTTACCCACACAAACGAATCCAACGATACCTTTCCATAACCAGAATATATCCTTGCCATTTAAATCGCACCAAAATCTTTTCGAAATCGCACCAAATCGCATACCAATTATCAGCACACATCTCAGCCTTAATTACTTACCGAACTTAGAACCTAGAAGGAGGGCTATAAAAAGGCACATGCAATAGAACATGGGCAGGGGTCAAGCACAGAGCAGAGACGAGGGAGTTGAGTAGCAAGAATCGACAGAGGATAGGGAGCATCGATTAGGGGCTCAGTCAGGGGAATCATTTCTTTAGGAGACACAGTTAGCACACCCATGGCATCGAAGCAGGCGTCGAATTGAGAGATATCGGGAAATAGGGGCTCAGCACCTATACCATTAGCATCGCAAGAATAAAGTTTCGAATCCCTTTTAGTTCGGCCAAAACCCGGCACATAAGCTTCGCCGCTTCTATTCGCATGAGCGAAACGTCGAGTGGACCGACGACTTGATACGCTGCCGGGTCGCTGTCGGAGAGGTAAATCCATTTCCTTTCGATTCTACTCGTTAATTTGGTTTGTGTGTTTCTTATGAATCAATCGTGACAAACATCATTTAGTTTAAGTTCTAGTTCGCTTTTAGAATCATTAATCTAGTATTCAGTATGCTTAATATATGTTAAATGGTGTTGAATCCTGCTGTAAACATACTGAACCCTAATTAGGAACTTTGTGTGTTTGATGTTGAATGTGTGTTGGCTTGGTTCATTCAGACGAGGCCCTCATTAATGCCTAAATCGTTGTTGAATGATCTTAATCCATGGATAGTCTCACTTGAATTGTTAATTAAATTTATACTTCTGCGATATGTTGATTAATGATATAAATGTCATAAGTTTGATGGATGGGTATCAGTTGCGACGAGGATATACGTGTATGTCTTGGATATTTCAATGTCTACCGGTTGTATATCGAGGTTGAGTCGGTGTATACTTACGCATATATCACGTGTACTATCCCGAATATCTCGTATGTATCTATCTCGGTATGCTAAAGTGTCATCGTGGGTTCGTATATGTCTAAATGATCCTTCGTGCGCTTCCTTTGTTGGTTTTTCGTGATTTAAGACGATGTATATCAAAGCATATGAAATATATACATGCCATCCTCATTTACTTTCACCACTTGTTGGGCCGTATTTCCATCGCATACCGTCACCTGCTGATCATTAGCTTATACACACTGAGTGGTCCTTCCTTCAAAGATCTAAAATTTAAACCTGGGCCCTGCCATTTCATTACTGTCCTGTAACAAAATTTGAAAAAAAAAGGCCACTGTCTTAGACCTGTTTCGTGATTCTGTGTGCAGTTCACATCTAAGGCCCAATAGGTGGTTGTATAACATTGAACTGTTTTCCGCTTGTGCTTTGGTATATACATATATATGCATCAGATCATATATGAATTGGTCTACTTGTTTGGTCCATGTACTGCCCATATTCATGGCCCAACTGTTTCTTGTCCTTTGTCCGTAATGGGAGATCTAAAAATAGTGTAGTCTGGGCCAGTTTATTGTCCTCTGTTTATAACAAAGAAACGGAAAATTGCGTGCTTAGTTCCTGCATTATATTTTCTGTTTGTGATTTATACTTGAAGCTTAATCTTTAATTGAATCATCTTGAGATATCCTTTGCTTGTTGCCTGCCACCTATTCCATACTGCCATAATCAAATTACATATATGTTTAACTCGCGCGAATATTCACCGGCATTGTTAATATAACTTGGATGTATACTAATCCTTATCACTTTCTTTTTTTTTACATGGCACGCACCGGAGCAACAAAGAGTCTCAACGAGACTCGTCGGCAAACGCAAGGCATGCGTATACATCCATCGAGTCCTCTTCTGATTCCTAGAAAAAACAAATAGGACGGGGTCATCCGCTTCAATCTCTTTGCTCTCTCTCTTATCTCATTTATGCCCCTATTTGTTTGTTGTAATTTCATTACTTAACTTTGTAATTAATAGGGGAACTTCTAGCAATTAGCCTTTAAGCATATGAGATGGAAGGTAATTTAAACTTAGAAACGCATTCTTCTTTATTTGTCTTTTAGGGCTACTAGGCATGTTTAAAATCGGCAAAAATAAAAATAATCTAACCTGCGTCATAAAACCAACATTCTGTTTCTTATTAAAATACATAACAGATTTCTCCTGAACTCTCAAAAATCAGCTTAAGTATTTTATACTACATGCAAGTTAAGCAAGATTAATTTAGCTAGCAGTATACCTAACTAGTTCATAAATAACCTTTGTATGAACACATAATCAGTCCATAAAGCACCCTTTTAGCATTCTTTAGCATTTCTAGCCATTTTAGCACTTTAAATCACCTCTGGGCGTTTAATACCTTTAGCATTTTAGCATTTAGCACCCTTTAGCATTTTTAGCACCTCTTTTAGCATTTTTGCACTTTTAGCATCCTTTACTTTTAAAATTAATCCCGTAGTACCCTTTTAATATGTAAGCACCCTAGCACTACTTTGGTTACACTTAGCACTTTTAAATTGCTAGCACTCCTTTTGCACCTTTGACACCTTTCTTTTTAAGCTTTCTAAGCATGTTTTAAACTTTAGCATTTTTAGCATTTTTAACCTTTTAGCACTTTTATTATTTTAGCACCCTAGCACCACTTTGTTTATACTTAGCACTTTTGTTAAGCGTCCTTAACCTTTAATATTTTAGCATCTCTTAGCATTCTTTCACATATAGCACCTTTTGCCCTTTTAGACTTAAGCACCTTTAAACATTTTAACATTTTAGCATTTATTTTATCTCCTAACATTTTATTAAGCAAGAGGAGCTTTATTTTGCATTTTTCTCAAATATAATAATTAACCCTAGGTTTGGCAGGATAACCGCAAGTTAGCGGATCTTAGAGGGTGCCTAACCCCTTCCCTCTAGATTAATAAAGAACCCTTACCCAGAATCTCACTAAGTTTAGCAGACCATTAAAATGGAGTTAATGTTTTACTTTAAACTAGTCAAACATTTAGGTGTCCTAATTCACCCAATTAATTAGGTGGCGACTCCGCGAATCCTTAGCATTCTAGCAACCCTTTAAATTTTAGTATTCTTTAAACCTTAGCCCTTTTTGCACCTTTAGCATCTTTTGCACTTTTATCCTCTTTAGCCCCTTTTTAACATTTTAGCATTCCTTTAAAAAACATATTAGCTTTTATTTTTATTTTCTAACCTTTTATTTTGAGCAGGAGTTTAGAAAATAAGTGTCGCGGTCGAAAAAGGGCGCGACAGAAATGGCGACTCCACTGGGGATTTTAGGTTCTTAACCACAACAGACCTAGGGCTATTATTTGGCAATTATTTTGCATTTAATTTTTTTGTGTATTGTATTTTGTTTATTTTTACTACTTGCTTTACTGCTTTCCCTAAACTGGCATTCCGCTCATATTTCTTCCATTCTGGAAAATTCACACAAATCACACACTCGCTATTTGGTGTGCTCGCGCACCGCAAATTTCTTTCAAAAAGTATCCAAATTTTAAGAGAGTTGGCGCTGTGAGTTAGATCGGTTAAATCGATCACCGTAGCCTTCTCGAGTTGTCATTTCGGGAACCTTGCGTCTAGAAAAACCAAATCTTAGAAACTTAAGATAGAGCTATACCACCCTTTATTTTAGGGCATGCACGCATTTACCTTAGGTGGGTCAATCCTTGGCATTGATACCACAATTAGGAGGATACCAAACTTGTCGACGGGTTTCTCAACCCAACGACCAACCAGCATATTATGTGTAGCGTGGCAATGATGGACAAATCCAAACCTAATCATGTCAGGCTGAAATTGGAAAAAGTGCACCGTCATTTGGTCGCCATTTCCAACAAAAGCATTACAGTTGGGCGACTTGGACAAATCCGTCATAATCTCGCATAAGTGACGTTTAGGCTTACCTCTGGCATAAAGAGGTTCCCTTTGCATGTTAGGAAACGTTTTGAATGCACTATGTGTGACATATCTGCTACATGCCTGCAAATTATGTGTTTTATGCTAACACCGTTTGTTGCATTTTGTTTAGAAAGATTTATCATCCTCCCCAAAAGGTCGGTTCGTATTTGACTTAGCAATGGCAGAGCATCAATACTTTACAAGATCAAAGGCACGGGCATCGGCGGAGCAGTCGGAACTGTCTTGGTTCCTATAAAGCAGCGGTCTCGAGAGAAAGGCATAGATCCGGTCGAGCAGCTCGCACAATTACCACAGCAAATGGCAACCCTGCAGGCCGAAATCAAAAGGCTCAAGAACCTCACCAGAGCACTCGTCACTGCAAATAACCAAAACAGTCAAAAACCTCCAAATTATTACCAGTACCCGCTTACTACATATCCCATTCAGCCAATATACAATGCACCCATATATTCCACACAAAACCGAATGCCTAACGTACTCCAGCTAAACACAAACCAAAGGCCACCACAAACCCCTTATCACAATGCATATGGCAACCCTTTGCGATACCCATATGTGTATACGCCACAGCCAAAAGCCCGCCCACCAAACATCTTCACACCCCGCCTAAATACCACAGAAAGGCCAACCAAAATATACACCCATTTAGCCGAGCCTCTGTCGCAGTTGTACGAGAGGTTGAGGTTTGCAGGGATACTCGGCCCAATTCAAAGAATGTGCCCAATCCCAAGTCCAAAGCTCGTGATGGAAACAAAGGCATGCATACCATTACGGAGCCATCGGACACGGCGTGGGAAGGTGTTATACACTCGGAGACAAAGTAAGGAGGCGATCGAGGAGAGTCATTCGGTGGAAGAGGCTTACCGATGAGTACAATGAACCCCAAAGGAAGAGAGGTGTTCCGCTTGCGAACCCGCTCGCTGAATCGGTTTATTTATCCAAGCGGGCACGCGCGAAGCGAAAGAAGGAGATCTCGACAGAGCATGAAGACCCAGCCATCCAGGAGGCAGAGCATGAAGGCGTATTGATTGGACTTGCACCCCTGTCCTGGTCCGCCTAGAGCCTGGATAGGAAAAACAATTTATTTTAGCAGAATAATTTATAAACTCATTTTTAAAGCTTTAATAATGTTTTCTTTCGTTTTGCTTGTAATGAACTACGTTTGACCTGATTCCCTTAGTGGATACGTAGGCGGCCGTCTCGGCTTCGGTCCCATACCTAGAATTTTAATTTTATCCAATATTCGCTTGTAATGAACTACGTTCGACCTGATTCCCTCATGGGGATACGTAGGCGGCCTAAATCGGCTTCGGTCACACCATTAGGAAACTTTCCCTTTGCTTGGAAAACGACAAGAAT
The DNA here is from genome assembly GCA_029844215.1 of Przewalskia tangutica. NCBI lineage: Eukaryota > Viridiplantae > Streptophyta > Magnoliopsida > Solanales > Solanaceae > Przewalskia > Przewalskia tangutica. Next base: position 111,112,036 of record CM056733.1, on the reverse strand, counting down.
ACACATAGCCTATAAGCAACTACATCGAGACCCATTTTAGGCCAAACCCCTTTCAGCGGGGGATGACGGGATTGCAAGTCCAAACAAGCCTGGCGCGCAGATATCAAGGAACAAGGCGGCAAAGTCAAATATGAATCGACCCCCAAAACTCACAAAATTTTCTTTGGCGCAGTCTTTTAATATTACGAGGCGAGAAAGTGCAACACCAAGCGTAAAATACGACGAAAGGTCTTCGAAGCGGAAGCGAAAAGCGAGAGGATGACAACAATCCAAAGTCCGCAGCAAGAGCAGCAGAAGAGGCATCAACAATCGGCAATAAAAGTTGAGTTCCGCAACAAAACCTAGCGATCAACTCGAGCATAAAGTCAAATTGGCAACCCACGCATCGCATGGCAAAGCATCATGGCAATCGTCGGTGGCGTTCGTCTTGCGAGAGCATTTATTCTACGAGGCGGCGGCAACATCGCCCGCATAACGGCGTGATCGGCGAAGTCCATGCAACGACGCCCGGCAGAACGTCGGACAACGGCATGTCGGCGATCCACGCAACGACGCCCGGAAGAACACGCCCGCATAACGACGTAATCGGCAAGTCCATGCAACGGCGCCCGGCAGAACACGCCCGCACAACGACGTAATCGGCAAGTCCACGCAACGACGCCAAGAAGAACACGCCCGCATAACGACGTAATCGGCAAGTCCACGCAACGACGCGGCGAAGAACACGCCCGCATAACGACGTGTCGGCGAAGTCCATGCAACGACGCCCGGCGGATCGGCCGTCGCATAACGACGTAATCGGCAAGTCCACGCAACGACGCCCGGCAAAGAACACGCCCGCATAACGACGTAATCGGCGAAGTCCACGCAACGACGCCCGGCAGAACACGCCTAGACAACGACGTAATCAGCAATTCCATGCAACGACGCCAGCAGCAATACGTCCAAACAACGACGTTATCAGCACAGCAAGTCCACGCAACGACGCCAGCAGCAATACGTCCAGGCAATGACGTTATCAGCACAGCAAGTCTACGCAACGACGCCAGCAGCAACACGCCCAACAAGTCTGAAAACGACGCCATCATCAGCATATCACGCAGGGACGATTTCTATACTCCCGAAATTGCATTTCTTACGCATGCTTTATTATTCTGTCTTAGCAGTTATGCACTAACTCTTTCTTGAGCTTTAGTCTACAGATACATTTGCAGCGGGCGACGTGTCGCGTTGCAATCGCAACACGTGCGTGCAAGGTCGAAAAATCACGGCATTTGCGGCATCGCATCAACACGATAGCCTACGAGGGCAATTGCGCAGCGACAACGATCCGCATTCACAATCGCAACACGTCCGTGCAAGGGCGAAATCACAACATTTGCAGCATCGCATCAACTCAGCAGGCATCATATTTTTGCAGGATAACCCTTTTCTACTCACAGTTGCATTACTTTAAAATTATGCATCATCATTTTGCCTTAACAATTATGCACTAACCGTTTGTTCAAGTCTTAGCATGCAGGAGCAGGAGCACAACGTGGATTTTCTCTTACAGCGAACCGGGGCAATCTGTTGGGGGGCCAACCTTCCCAACGATTGGCAGAAGCGGCCTCAAGCGTCGGTCCACTCGCTCCACTTCATCGTAGAACCCAGCACCACAAGCCATAGCAGTACACCCCAGGTTCAAGCCAGTTATATTCTTTTACTTTTTGCACCATAGCCCAGTGTCACCATAACTCGACCTTTGGGGCGGCTAAGTCTGCGTTAGCCCGCCAGTGTTTGACCATGGCGGCCAGGTGTCACCATAACTCGACACTGGGACAACTTTAAGTCTGCGTTAGCCCGCCTTGGTGTTTTGACCATGGCAGCCCAGTGTCACCATAACTCGACACTGGGACAGCTTTAAGTCTGCGTTAGCCCGCCTTGGTGTTTTGACCATGGCAGCCCAGTGTCGTCATAACTCGACACTGGGATAGCTTTGAGTCCGCGTTAGCCCGCCTTAGTGTTTTGACCTTGGTATCCCAGTGTCGTCATAACTCGACATCGGGGCGATTTTGATTTTTGCGTCGGCTCGCTACCTGCCTAGCATTTTTGCAATTCTGAAGATCGAGACAAAATTGGCTATGAGTCAACGTCTTTGTCCGAAGATTCTTCCATCATCTCCATACAAAGAGGGACATCTGTTGACACCCAATTTTGACCCTCCCGTCCAACCGTTAACTATAAAATTACACTAATTTTGTAAAAATAATTTTTAGGATTTCTATAATAAAATACAACAATAAAACATAAATACAGGCATTAATAATTAATTTAATAATGACATCCCGTCTTACGTAGAGTTTTAAGCACTTAGAGTCTCGCGCCCGCATTAATTAACTTTAAGCTTTGTCATAATTCTTAAATAATTAATAAATGCATAAAATAAATAATTTAGCGATAACGTCGTGTCAGGTAGCATAGCCGCATTAATTAGTAATCATTTGTAATTTAAAATCAATTTTAATCTAATACATGCATTTAATAGCGTCGCATTTATAAAAGCTTTAAACAATTCGTAAAAATCATATTTGCATTAGCATTCAAATAATTCAATCTAAGCTCATTTTAATTTTAATTTAACTTCGCAATAATGCATAATAATAAGTTTTTAAATAATAGCGTCGCATTCTAAAGCATTAAGCATTAATTAAACAGCGCGCCCGCATTTATTATAACAATTAGATTAATGAAGCACCTAAATAATTTAATCACATTAGTTTATTGGTTTATCACTAATTAACTAAGCCTAAAACTAATTAATTTATCACTAATTAACTAAGCCTAAAACTAATTAATTTATCACTAATTTAATACTAATTAACTCCTAATTAAATACCTACTTAAAACTCTACTAATACCCAATCACCCCAGCCCATTAATCAATTATTAACCCACTATCTGCCCGGCCCAACCCGCGGGCCCAACTCCCCTTTCAGCCTATTTCTCCCTTAGCCCCGCAAGCCCTATCATTTCCTTTATACCAGCAGCCCACAAGAAACTTCACCCTCACAAAAAAAAAAACGCAGCCCGTCGTCCCTCTCCCTCACTCTCAAGAACCCTAAACCTAAAGCAACCGCCGCCAAAGACTCCACGCCCATTTCGCGATTCTCGCCGGAAATACTGCACCCCACTTCCCTTACCCACACAAACGAATCCAACGATACCTTTCCATAACCAGAATATATCCTTGCCATTTAAATCGCACCAAAATCTTTTCGAAATCGCACCAAATCGCATACCAATTATCAGCACACATCTCAGCCTTAATTACTTACCGAACTTAGAACCTAGAAGGAGGGCTATAAAAAGGCACATGCAATAGAACATGGGCAGGGGTCAAGCACAGAGCAGAGACGAGGGAGTTGAGTAGCAAGAATCGACAGAGGATAGGGAGCATCGATTAGGGGCTCAGTCAGGGGAATCATTTCTTTAGGAGACACAGTTAGCACACCCATGGCATCGAAACAGAGCGTCGAATTCAGAGATATCGGGAATTAGGGGCTCAGCACCTAGACCATTAGCATCGCAAGAATAAAGGTTCGAATCCCTTCCTTTTAGTTCCAGCCAAAAACCAGCACCATAAGCTTCGCCCTTCTATTCGCATCGCAAACCCGAAACCCGTCGAGTGGACCGACGACTTGATACGCTGCCCCGGGTCGCTGTCCGGAGGAGGTAAATCCATTTCCTTTCAGTTCTACTCGTTAATTTCGGCTGTGTGTTTCTTATGAATCAATCCTGTGACAAACATCATTTAGTTTAAGTTCTAGTTCAGTTTTAGAACTGTTAATCTAGTATTCAAGTATGCTTAATATATGTTAAATGGTGTTCGAATCCCTGTCTGTAAACATACGAACCCGGAATTAGGAACTTTGTGTGTTTGATGTTGAATGTGTGTTGGCTTGGTTCATTCAGGACGAGGCCCTCATTAATGCCTAAATCTGTTGTTGAATGATCTTAATCCATGGATAGTCTCACTTGAATTGTTAATTAAATTTATACTTACTGCGATATGTTGATTAATGATATAAATGTCATAAGTTTGATGGATGGGTATCAGATTGCGACGAGGGATATACGTGTATGTCTTGGATATTTCAATGTCTACCAGTTGTATATTGAGGTTGAGTCAGTGTATACTTCTGCATATATCACATGTACTATCCTGAATATCTCGTATGTATCTATCTCGGTATGCTAAAGTGTCGACTGTGGGTTCGTATATGTCTAAATGATCCTTCGTCTGCTTCCTTTGTTGGTTTTTCTGTGATTTAAGACGATGTATATCAAAGCATATGAAATATATACATGCCCATCCTCATTTACTTTCACCACTTGTTGGCTGCATATTTCCACTGCATACCGTCACCTGCTGATCATTAGCTTATACACACTGAGTGGTCCTTCCTTCAAAGATCTAAAATTTAAACCTGGGCCCTGCCATTTCATTACTGTCCTGTAACAAAATTTGAAAAAAAAAGGCCACTGTCTTAGACCTGTTTCGTGATTCTGTGTGCAGTTCACATCTAAGGCCCAATAGGTGGTTGTATAACATTGAACTGTTTTCCGCTTGTGCTTTGGTATATACATATATATGCATCAGATCATATATGAATTGGTCTACTTGTTTGGTCCATGTACTGCCCATATTCATGGCCCAACTGTTTCTTGTCCTTTGTCCGTAATGGGAGATCTAAAAATAGTGTAGTCTGGGCCAGTTTATTGTCCTCTGTTTATAACAAAGAAACGGAAAATTGCGTGCTTAGTTCCTGCATTATATTTTCTGTTTGTGATTTATACTTGAAGCTTAATCTTTAATTGAATCATCTTGAGATATCCTTTGCTTGTTGCCTGCCACCTATTCCATACTGCCATAATCAAATTACATATATGTTTAACTCGCGCGAATATTCACCGGCATTGTTAATATAACTTGGATGTATACTAATCCTTATCACTTTCTTTTTTTTTACATGGCACGCACCGGAGCAACAAAGAGTCTCACAACGAGACTCGTCGGGGCAAACGCAAAGGCATGCATATACATCCATCGAGTCCCTCTTCGGCAATTCTAGAAAAAACAAATAGGACGGGGTCATCCGCTTCAATCTCTTTGCTCTCTCTCTTATCTCATTTATGCCCCTATTTGTTTGTTGTAATTTCATTACTTAACTTTGTAATTAATAGGGGAACTTCTAGCAATTAGCCTTTAAGCATATGAGATGGAAGGTAATTTAAACTTAGAAACGCATTCTTCTTTATTTGTCTTTTAGGCTACTAGGCATGTTTAAAATCGGCAAAAATAAAAATAATCTAACTGCGTCATAAAACCAACATTCATTTCTTATTAAAATACATAACAGATTTCTCCTGAACTCTCAAAAATCAGCTTAAGTATTTTATACTACATGCAAGTTAAGCAAGATTAATTTAGCTAGCAGTATACCTAACTAGTTCATAAATAACCTTTGTATGAACACATAATCAGTCCATAAAGCACCCTTTTAGCATTCTTTAGCATTTCTAGCCATTTTAGCACTTTAAATCACCTCTGGGCGTTTAATACCTTTAGCATTTTAGCATTTAGCACCCTTTAGCATTTTTAGCACCTCTTTTAGCATTTTTGCACTTTTAGCATCCTTTACTTTTAAAATTAATCCCGTAGTACCCTTTTAATATGTAAGCACCCTAGCACTACTTTGGTTACACTTAGCACTTTTAAATTGCTAGCACTCCTTTTTGCACCTTTGACACCTTTCTTTTTAAGCTTTCTAAGCATGTTTTAAACTTTAGCATTTTTAGCATTTTTAACCTTTTAGCACTTTTATTATTTTAGCACCCTAGCACCACTTTGTTTATACTTAGCACTTTTGTTAAGCGTCCTTAACCTTTAATATTTTAGCATCTCTTAGCATTCTTTCACATATAGCACCTTTTGCCCTTTTAGACTTAAGCACCTTTAAACATTTTAACATTTTAGCATTTATTTTATCTCCTAACATTTTATTAAGCAAGAGGAGCTTTATTTTGCATTTTTCTCAAATATAATAATTAACCCTAGGTTTGGCAGGATAACCGCAAGTTAGCGGATCTTAGAGGGTGCCTAACCCCTTCCCTCTAGATTAATAAAGAACCCTTACCCAGAATCTCACTAAGTTTAGCAGACCATTAAAATGGAGTTAATGTTTTACTTTAAACTAGTTAAACATTTAGGTGTCCTAATTCACCCAATTAATTAGGTGGCGACTCCGCGAACCCTTAGCATTCTAGCAACCCTTTAAATTTTAGTATTCTTTAAACCTTAGCCCTTTTTGCACCTTTAGCATCTTTTGCACTTTTATCCTCTTTAGCCCCTTTTTAACATTTTAGCATTCCTTTAAAAAACATATTAGCTTTTATTTTTATTTTCTAACCTTTTATTTTGAGCAGGAGTTTAGAAAATAAGTGTCGCGGTCGAAAAAGGGCGCGACACTGAGTTAGGCCGATTTCCAATTGCTCACGCAAGTGTACGTATTGTTACAAGTAATATATTCTTGTAAGACCGAATATTGTCATCAGAGACTGGTTTCTAATTACCTAACATCTATTCTAGGTTATCTATTTGGCAAACGATAAGTTGATTTGGTTTTTATCTAACACTAAAGTAATTGCAACAATTAAACTAAATTATTGAGGTTTAATCAGTTATGAAGGAATTAGGGCTTCCAATATCCTCAATTATCCACTCTTTTCCATCCTTAATGCAACTAGAGTGACTTCTTCTTCTACGTTAAGATAGCGATTAACTAGACTGTCTTATATTCCAGTTAGGATATATAATCGCTCAACTCCAGTGCAGAAACCTTCTATATTTCTATGATATGTTTTACCACATAGGAGGATTAAGAACAATAATCTATAATGCTACACAAGTATCGGGGTACTTTCATCCGCAATTTTAACCTATGTCTATTCAATTACAGCATATACAAATCTCTCCTCTCGGTTATTGATTTGAAATCATATAGATTATGATAATTAGTGATCAGTTAACTATCAAACATTCATACCAATATTGAATAAATCTTAACCAAGTGAAAAAGAAATCAAACTACTGCATTAATTCATGAAATAAAGTTTCAAGCGATTCAATAGAAAAACCCTAATAGAGTGTTTAGCTCCTAGCCATAGACATGATAAGAACTAATTCAAACCCAAACATGAACTGAATGGAAATAAAGAAAAGCAAGAAAAATACTTAAAACCAATGTCTCCAATTGTAGCCTCCACGGTTGTGATGTGTTGTATGATATCCTCTCCCTCTCAAATTCTGTCCCAATGGCTTAAATATGCTGCAAAAATCGTGTGCCCTGGACCCTTCTGTCCCTGGCCAATTTCACTTCGGATTTGGAAAATCCCGTCTCGGCGCTGCGGCACTACCTTCCGGCGCCACGGCGCTGAAACTCCTGCAGCTCTCTAATTAAATGGAGCCTCGGTTTTGCTGACTGGCGCCACGGTGTTGTTTGCTTTCATTCGAGTCTTCAATTTTTGGCCTTTTTGCCTCGGAACTCTCCTTTTATGCTCAATTTTCGCTCATTTTCGCCATTTTGCCTTTTTGAACCGTTATGACTCAAAAGAAAGAAAAACGACCCTAACACAACATTTATTTAAACGAAAATCGAAAAAATACTAACTAAAAATGACTCAAAAAATATATACAAAATACACCTAACATGTGCTAATCCCATTTTCGGTTCCAGTGACTTACTGGAATTTAGGCACCGCGGTGCCCTCCCGTAGGACCGCGGTGCCTCGACGTTTTTCAGTAACGTAGTGGGCGAATTGAAACTGATTCTTGGGCTGACTTTGGAGTAATTACTCTCCATTACTTGGCTATTGAATTCAGCCATTACTAGGTTGAATTAACCTCAATATCAATGGTCATTACTTGACATTGATGGCCATTCATTTGGTGAATTGAGAAGACCAAATCATCTACCTACAAATTGATGTCTTTGGGCACAATTGCAAAACACACTACACATTGACACTTAAAACAATTCTCTGAAAATTGTCTTCCTCTTTAGCAATCACAATTCACTCAAAGATCTTTCTTATCAACCGAACACTTGAGTTCCTTTGCTCATTTGTTTGATTGTTGTTTTATCTTGGGAGATAAATTGCTAACACAACCGTCGAAAGGATATACGGGGGCAATATTATCTTAAGGAAAGATTGAAACTTCAATCGACTCAGCAAGACCATTTACTTGTTTAATTTCCAGATTTATTATTTACTTGTTGTTGTTGCTTTCTCATTTCCTTGTAATTTTATATTTATAACTAACAAGCTTAAGATAATATTTGTTGCTTTCAACAACAACAATGTCTGCTGAAGATCAAATCAACGCTGGAAATTCAAACACCACTCAAGGTATTCCATGTACCTTCAATATCACTGCTCAAGATGTTCCAAACATCTTTGATTCTATGTTACTCTTCCTGACAGTTTTGGGAATATCACATTCTCTAACCAAAGACCCTCCACTAGTTGGAGAAGACGCGGACCCTCAGCCTAGTATTATGGCGGGAGGAAACCGAGGTATCCATGTCTATGACAACATAAAGGTGGTCTGTAAGGATTGCAACTACTGTGGTAAAGTTGGTCACATGGCCAAAGGCTACCGTAAGTTCAAACAAGAGAAGGCCAAAGGCAAGATTAAGTCAAACATCGTCAAAGACACAAACGATATGATTAAATAATTCTCAGCGGTGGTTCTTGTAGCTAACCTCGTTGAGAATCCGGTGCAATAGTGGCTAGATACGGGTGCTACCCGTCACATATGTTCCAATAAAGAGGTTGTTTCCACATATACATCAGTCACAGATAAGAAATTGTTCATGGCAACAATTCTTCTTCAGAGGTGCTGGGGGTAGGAAAGGTGACCCTAAAGATGACGTCCGGAAAAGAACTAATTCTGAAGGAAGTGATGCATTTCCCAGAAATTTGAAGAAATTTAGTTTCTGGACCTTTGTTAGTAAATGCTAGTTTTATGCTAGTGTTCGAGGCTAACAAGTTTGTAATCACGAAAAATGAAACTTTTGTAGAGAGAGGTTTCGCCTGTGAAGACCTCCTTAGGCAAATAATGCACTTGCAATACCTTTCTTTTAACTATCAATAAAAATGAGTTCTCCTTACATGTTTGAATCTTCTAATCTATTGTACCATAGATAGATGTGTTAACTATCAATTATACTGAAATTGGTAAAGTTGGAATCATTGTTGTCTATCAACATAAATCCTCAACGTAAGTGTGAGGTAGGCATAGAGGCAAATAATCTCCAAAAAGCTCCTCTTAGATCCGTCGAAAGGGAAATTGCTCCTCTAGGACTCACACATATATCAACATATGTGTCTTGAAGTTCACTCAAGCTAGAGGGGGGAACAAGTACTTTGTGACTTGCTTAGATGATGACACAAGGTTGTGCTATCTTTACTTACTTAAAAGTAAAGACGACCCTTCTAAAGCATCTAAGCACCACAAACAAAAGATTGAGAGCCAACAATGCCAATGGGTCTATAGACAAGTATAAATCTAAGACATTCATACGTATGTTCATAACTATCGCCGTCTTGCGGAATCTTGAAATACATCAAATGAATGTCAAGATAGTCTTCCTAAATGATGATTTGGAAGTAAAAATATACATAGACCAACCCAAGGGGTATGTGGTTCCAAAACAAGAGACAAAAGTTGTCGGCTTGTCAAAGAGTGGTACAAACTGAAACAAGCCCTAAACAATGGCACTAGAAATTAGATAGTACTATACTATTAGAAAATTTCGCCATTAACGGGTGTAACAAATGTGTTTACATGAAAGGAATCTTGTCATGATATGCCTCTATGAAGACTACTTATCGATCACTGGAAAGCGTTGATTTATGAAACTCACGCTAAAGTTCGAGATCCACGAAAAGTTAGGGTGGTTTCTCCACCCTGGGTTGTATGTATTGGAGTTATACGGTAGCTGAAAATTCCCAACTACCTGCACTTGCTCCATTGGCACATTATTGGAATCCACCGTTGTGCATCTGTCAAAGGAGTGCGGCCCACCACAAATCTCACAATTAACTGGCATCCGATGCATTCGCGCATGGTGTTCTGCTGCGATTAGCCGTCAAAAGGGCCACATATGCATTCAGGGCAGTGATGACATCTAGTTCATGTATGCAAATAGCCTTCCTGCTGGTCACTGGCCTGTCATATGCCTCTTGATGATTGTTAGCAGTCATATCTTCCAGTAACTCATGTGCCTCATTAACACCTTTTCTCATGAAAGCACCCCTTGCTGCCGCATCAATGATGGTACGCGTAGTACCACTCAGCCCATTATAAAAGATGTGGACCAATGTTAGCGATTTTCCTCACGCTTAACGCAAGTGTACGTATCGCGACAAGTAATATAGTCTAGGTAAGACCGAATATCATCCTCAGGTACTGGTGTTCAATTACCAAACATCTATTTTATGTTATCTATTTGGCTGTCGATAGTGTGTTGTTGTTTTTATCTATAAACTACTGAACAATTGTAAAGTTAACTAAATTACTTTACTTAAATCAGATATGGTGGAAATAGGGCTTCCAATCTCCTCAACTATCCACTCGCCTTAATCTTTAATGCAACCATAAAGGCTTTTCTTCTATGTTAAGATAGCATGTTAACTAGACCGTTTATATTCTGGTTAGGATATATAAACACTCAACCCCGGTGCAAAAATCTTCTATTTTTCTATGACAGATTTTATCACATAGGAGGATTAAGAACAATAACCTATAAAACTACACAAGTATCGGGGTACTTTCGTCCACGATTTTAACCTATGTTTATTCAACTATAGCATATTCAAATCTCCCCTTTCGGATTTCGATTCGAAATTATATAAGTGATGATAACTAGTGATCAGTTAATTACCAAGCAATCAAAACAACTATTGAATAAATCTTAACTATATGAAGAAGAAACCAAATTAATGCATTAAGTCATAAAGACGAGGTTCAAGCGATTCGAAAGGAAAGCCCTAAATAAAGTTTATGTTACACCTCGTAAATTAAGACAATAATTAAGAACGTCATTAATGATTAAGATTTTCAATTATCAAATTTAAATATATTTTACGTGCTAATACAGATTAATTATTGGTAATGACGAATGTGACGCCGGATTTTTTTTAGTAGTGGTGGTATATATACATATATAATTTTCGTTATGGGTTAGTAAGGTATATAGATACGACGAAAAGAATTTAAGGCAACGAGTGTTGAGATTAATTGAAGGGGGAGATTAAGATTTATCACTTGGGGTTGTTTTAACAAAAAGGGCATTAAAGAGGGCCAAAGTGTAAGTCTTGAAAAACTATTTTCAGATTTTCAATTTAAAAGACCCAAACCCTTTTTTTATTCCAATCTCAACCTCATTCTTAACCAAACTTCATCTCTTTCTCTCAAATGCCAATCCGAAAAATTATACTATCCTTAGCCAAGAATTGAAGTCAAGGTATCATCATCATCTCCCTAGATTAATTATTATTACAATTAGAAGCAAGAAAATTGAACCCAAACAGTGGAGTTCTGCGAACTCTTGGCGAGAAATTGAGGCTAGGTTTTTCAACATTTTTGATGAAATTTTAGCAAGAAGAAAACATAGGAATGATGGAGTAACATTATCGAATTGTTGCATGTCGAGTTGAAATTGAAGAAGTGTGAAATTGAAGCAAAAAATTGGAGCGAAAACAGTGGCAAAATCGGGACTGCTGGGCAGAATTTTATTCAACTTTGAAGGGGTATATCTCCTCGTATATTAGGGGGTTTTGAGTGTTTCAAAAGCCTAAAATGAAATTCGTCGAGTGTAGTTTCCAAATCAACAAACCACTCGTCGATAGGACACTGGAGTAGAGAGTATGGACCTTACAAGTTCAGCTGACGAAGCAGTGACTAAAAATCGGGACTGTTTTGGGGATTAAATTAAGGTATGAAAATTCTTCCTTCCACGCTTAATTGAAGTTGCATGTTGTCGTAGTTGAAGTATTCTGTTATGGTTGCTAATTTCATGCTACAAATTGGAAGGAAACATTGAGATTTAGGATGTAAATTGTTTATATAAGAATGTTGAAATATGAAATTGAAAGAGTTATGGAATTATGTTGTCGGACCAATTTGAAGACTACTTTATGTGCATCGGATTGGAGTGTTGTGATGAAATTCTTATCACTAATCGCATATTGCGAATGGAGACGTAGCCTTGATAATTAAGAGATAATTATTTTATGAATGAATTACAAGAGGAATTAGAATTTTAAGAATTAAAAGGGGAAGTTTTGGAATTACAACATGTTGATATGATCAAAAAGTTGATGGAAATTATTGAACATTATGGTAATGTATTATGAGCTGAATTAGTGTTTAAATATAAGTTGCAAATTGATGCGCGTAATATGCACACACTTTTAAACGCAAGTGCACGTTATCGTATCAAGTAGTATAGTCTTAGATAAGACCGAATATCGTCCTCTAGGATTAGGGTTCAAGTACCAATTATCTATTTTCTAGTATCTATTTGGTGAATTAATGAGTGATTGGTTGTTTATGACTAAGAATTATAAAAGCTATTTTAAAGTATAAAGATTTAATTCAGATGTGATGAGAATAGGGCTTCTATGTATCCTCACTATCCGCTTATGCTACTTACTAATGCATTACTTATGGTATTCTTCTTTTGGAAAAAGCAGGTTTACGAAATCGTTTTATACTCCCGTTAGGGTTATATAAACACTCAACCCCAGTATTGTTCCTTACCTAACTTTCGCTGATAAGGGTAACTCTATAGGAGGATTAAACACAAAAACCTAGTTGACCGTCACGCACAATGCGCAAAATTAGGGTTGTTAAGCCTCTCATCAACGCTACAAAACTAATTGAGGTATTTTCATCCCCAATTCAAGCCTGTCTATCCAACTTACAGCATATTCACAATCCCCTTTTCGTAATCGATTAGAAATCATATAGTGATAACTAGTTGTCAATTAGCTACCAAGAATTCAACTCAATTATTGGATAGATCTCTCAATAAGAATAATTACCATAAACATGCATTAATTTATAACATAAGGTTCAAGAAATTCAACATAGAAAGCCCTATAAGAGAATTAGTTCCTAGCCATAAATATGACAAGAACTAATTCCATGTTCATCATACAAAAACTGAATTAAAGTAAAGAAAGGGAAAAGAAATTACTAAAATAAATGGTATCCAATCTCAGCAAGAATCTTGAGTTGTGCGGAAGAGGAACCTCAAAACCGCCTAGGGTTCTCCTTTATAGGTTTAAAACGCCTCCTTCTTTTCCCTGCAGGCTGGCCCAAAAATCCGTCAAAAGACCTAATTTTCTGGCGTCGGCGCGCCCTGCGAGAGCGCCGCGGAAGTTCTGCGATCCGTCGGGTGTTTTGGCGCGCGGCCCGATATCTGTTCGGCGCGCGTGCTGTATCTTCGTAGCTCGCCGGATGTTTAGCGCCGCGGCCTGCATCTGGCATGCGAGGCGCCGTGCCCAGTCTTCGCCTCTACGAATAATGGGCGCGCGCCTCGCTTTTAGCTGCGAGGCGCGTGTGCTAGTCCGGATTTTAGCCTCGTTCGCCACTTTCTGCTTTTGACTCGCATATCCTCTTTTGCCTCTTTGCTCCTTTTCCGCCATTTGGCCATTTCAACCACTTTGACTCAATAGAAAGAAAAACTATCCTAATACGACACTTATATGTGCAAAATGGGACAAAAGACTAACTAAAACAAACTCAAAAGGTGTATATAAAATACACCGATCACAAATACGCATATGTATTGAGGTAGTTACCTATACATGCCTTGAAAGGATTAAAGTGTTAATTTTATATTCTTGAATGGGATATGTTGTTAGAAGATTGGATTGCTCCCATGAATAATTATAACGTAACTAAATGATTGACTACTATGAGAAATAAATGTAGTAGTTGGCTTGGTTATTGAAGTTGTTAAATGGAATAATTACAAAGAGAAGGTATGTGCACTAACGATGTAAATGGAATGTTTGAGATAATTTTGACTACATATTGAAATGATAGTGATTATTGGTTTGATTTGGATTGTTGGTTGGATTTGAATTGTTGGTTGATTTGGATTATTGAAAATTGTGGATACGCACATAAACAAAGGAAATGCAGCCCAAATTTCTATAGAAATAGGAAGTCGTTATTCGATATAACTTACGTTAGGGATAGTAGAATTGACGAACGTATTATCATTGTTATAAGTTGACATACTAGACGAGACATATCTTAGCATTAAGTTGATTAGTTCGCTTAAAAGGTATGTAAGCATATTATTCCTTCTTTTGGCATGATTTTGTGAATTATTACTTCCTTCATTTGGCATGTATCTTATACAAAGTGAATGTACGACGGACGTACATGATCTCTTCACAGTCTAATTCTTAGGAATATGAGTTACGAGAAGTACATGTGACTTTCTAGTAAGAAGTTCAATTAATGATTTTATTGAGAGTCAAGAGATAATTTAAAATTGCATATAGTTGCTCATGATATCCACTCGTGCAAAGTATTACCATTCCACTTCACCGCGTCCCGGGCCGGGCAGATTCGTGCACATATATCAGGATGATTCACCACGTCCCTCACTAGAGGGCCGGTCAATTTATGTATACATATATGATGATTCCACAAACATGCATCCGTGATGCGGGTACAAATACTCATGACAGTATATTTCACCGCGTCCCTCACCAAAGGGCAGTGCAGTTTATTCATTTACTTATATCTGATGATTATATGGTTAAACATTCATGATTACTGGTATGACTCTCAGTCTCTTATGACACAGTTGACTCTCTACTTTACATGACACAGTTATGCTCTTATTTACAGTATTTCACGTTTACATGCTCGACATTATTTCGCATCGACTCTCTCCTGGGATTTGCGTTAAATGTCCGCAGGTACAAGTGATCGATTAGGTGACAC
This sequence comes from Przewalskia tangutica, assembly GCA_029844215.1. Lineage (NCBI taxonomy): Eukaryota > Viridiplantae > Streptophyta > Magnoliopsida > Solanales > Solanaceae > Przewalskia > Przewalskia tangutica. The sequence goes on along the minus strand of CM056733.1, from coordinate 111,096,957 downwards.
TCCAGTTTAGGACATCTACACGCTGCTAAGAATCTCCCTTGTTCCGAAGCCAGTTATTATGGTACAGATCTTTGCATTCCAGGCTTATGTATATTTTGGGCACGACGGCCCCGTCGTATATGTCGATTTGTACTCTTAAGTGCATGAAGCGATTGTAGGTGATAGATGTGTTTTGGACTTGTGTAGAACGTTTATGTGGTTGAGCTAGCCGTATTGTTGCACTTGTTTGGGATATTCCCGTATATAGTGGCAGCTAGGGCTGCATAAAAGTCGGTCCGAACCAAAAAATTGGATCGGGCCGAACCGGACCGAGAAATTTGGTCCGGTCTTCGATCCTAATGATCTGAGTTTTCAGTTTTCGATCCGATCCGGTCCGGTCCGGTCCAGGTTCGGTCCGATCCGAATTTTATAATATATATAATATATATAATTTCTAATATATATTGAATTATATAATTTATAATATATATAATTTATAATATATATTGAATTATATAATTCATAATTTTCTAAATTCCTAATATATAATATATATATAATTTCGGGTCGGGTTTCGGGGCCCGTTTTTTTTTTAAATTGAATTTTCAATACTGAAATTGACATTCTCGGACACATTACCACAAAATTTGTACGTTGAAATCTATTGTATATCGCGAGATATTTAGATTTGAAAAGGGAAAAACGTAACGATTTGGGAAAAAGTGAAATTGATTGCCAAGAATGACGTTTTTGGAGAAATCGGCTGAAGCAAACGGACGTCCGAGCGTAAAGTTATGACCATTTAAAGTTTCACTAATTTGCAACTTATATTTGATATGTCAATACGTCCGGGCTGGCTGGCTGGGGGGACTGGGGGCTGGGGGGCAAATGCATTCGATCCAATAGACCGGATCGGACCGAAAATGACCTGGACCGGACCGGACCGAGAAATTCGGTCCGGTCTTTGGTCATAGTGATCTGGATTTTCGGTCTTCGGTCCGGTCCGGTTTAACCTTTTGTGCACCCCTATTGGCAGCCTTGTCGGCTTGCCTATTTTGATTGTTCCTTTGTTTATATGATGTTATTTTGTGGCAGCCTAGTCGGCTAGCCTGTTGTGATTGTTGGTTAGTTGTGTAAAGCAGTCTTGTCGGCTCGCCTATTTTGGGTATATGTTATAGATGCAGCGTTGTGTTGCCGAATTTTCTATTACCCTTAAGTGTCAGTTGATTACGTGACAGCTTAGTGTAATGGCGTCCAATTAGGGCGTTGGGTCGCGGCCCATCGGGTCTTAGCTCCTAGCCATAGACATGCTAAGAACCAAAAGATTATCCAACATAAACTGAAAGTAAATAAAGTAAAGAAAGAAAAATACTTAAGAACAAGTCTCTAATCTTGAAGCCTCCAAGAACTAAGTTATGTTGTGAATAAAGGAATGAGGAACCCTTGATAAATCTGCCCAAATGGCCTTTTATAGCTCTAAAAAACGTGTGCAACTTTTCCTTCATGGCCTTGGCCCATTCCTGCTCGGATCTGGCAATTTCCCGCCTTGGCGCCGCGGCAATGATCTCTGGCGCCGCAGCGCCCAAACTTCTGTAGCCACTCAGTACTTTAGGCGTCGTGGCCATGCAATACTGCAGTTTGGCGCCACGACGCCCAACTCCTGTGTTGCCAATTTTTGTCCATTTTTTGCTCGGGAACCTCCTTTTCTGCCCACTTTTGCTACTTTTCGCCATTTCACATTTTTAAACCACTTTGACTCAAAAGGAAGAAAAAACTATCCTGACACGACACATATTTACACAAAATGGGCAAAATACTAACTAAAAATGACTCTAAAAGTGTATATAAAATACACCGATCAACCAACGTCCACTTCTCTATGCCATGATGTGGGCATTTACGCTGGAGATCCTTAAACTGCTCCCATGCATCATAGAGCGATTCACCATCCACCTGGCAATAATTTTTCAACTCTCCCTTAACTTTGCTAGAAAATTTTGGGTCAGGTCCTGCCAGGTAGTGACGGAGTTTAAAGGCAGTGAATTCAATCAGCTTTTGGCTTTGTCCCTAAGTGAGAACGGGACGAGCCTCAGTCTTATGGCAGCATCAGTAACATCATTGTATTTGAACGTGGCACACAGCTCCAGGAAGTTGGCAATGTGCATGTGGGGGTCTTCAGATGGCAGTCCCCCAAACTGTACTGTGTTCTGGATCATGCTCAGGATCGCTGGCTTGATCTCAAAGTTGTTCACCCTATTCTTTGGGAGCACGATGCATGTCAGGCACCAAGATGGCGTAACATAATCTCCCAAGATTTTTCTGGAGGTGGTGGGACTTGTCCCATGTCAGCCGATACCTCATTATTCAACACCTCTTCAGGTACTCCGTTGTTGTTATTCTGCTGATTTTCCATGGCTAGTAGATCAGCAATTCTTTTCTCACGCCTGTTTTGCTTGCACAATTTTTTGATTTCAGGGTTGAAGGAAACAAGTGTATCTGCTCATCTCATTCTTCGCATACACTAAATTCATGAAATAGATCAAAATCAACAAACAAAATCAAGGCACACAGTTCTAATAGTAAAAATAAATAAGAAAAAATAAAAGCCAAATTAGAAATTAAAAATATACGGTTCGATTTTAGAAGTACGTCAGTCTCCGACAACGGCGCCAAAAACTTGTTAGGCGATTTACAAATGTTCACGCAAGTGCACGTATCGTTCACAAGTAATATAGTCTGATAAGACTGAATATCGTCCTCAGAGACTGGTTTCTTATTACCGTTCATCTATTTTACATTATCTATTTGACAATCAATATTTGAGTTGGGTTTATGTTTAACTACTAGAATATTTGCAAGAATTACTGAACTATTTAAGTTGTAATCAATTATGAATGAATTAGGGCTTTCAAAATTCTCGACTATCCACTCTATTCAATCATTAATGCAACTAGAATGACTTCTTCTTCTACGTTAAGATAGCGGTTAACTAAACTGTCTTATATTCGGTTAGGATATATAATCACTCAACCCAGTGCAGAACCCTTCTATATTTTTATGATAGAATTTACCACATAGGAGGATTAAGAAAGTAACTTATAATGCTACACAAGTATCGGGGTACTGTCGTCCGCGATTTTAACCTATGTCTAGTCAACTACAGCATATCCAAATCTCTCCTGTCGGTTCTTGATTCGAAATCATATATATTATGATAATTAGTGATCAATTAATTATCAAACATTCATACCAATTATTGATTAATTCTTAATCGAGTAAAGAAGAAATCAAACTACTGCATTAATTCATGAATAAAAGTTTCAAGCGATTCATAAGAAAAATCCTAATAAAGTGTTTAGCTCCTAGCCATAGTCACGCTAAGAAGTAACACAAAACTCATACGTAAACTGAATTAAAAACGGAAGAAAAGAAAATTACGTAGAACAAAGTCTCCAATTGTAGCTCCAAACCCTCCTTGTGTTGTGTTGTGTTGTGTTGTGTTGTAGAATGAACTCCCCCTCCAAGAATAATCCCTAGGGCTTTTATATCTAACAATTTTCGTGCCCTATGGACCAATTTGTCCTTTGCCAATGCAAACTCGAATCGAATTTTTAAATCGACGCCGCGTGTACTGATCGGCCGAGGCGCCCAATGTTCTGCGGATGCTCAGTAGTTCCGGAGTCGCGGCTCTGCTTGGCTTTCGTCCGAGTCTTCAATTTCTGTTCTTTTCGACCTCGGATTCCTCCTTTTATGCCCCTTTTTCATTCATTTTTACAATTTTGCCATTTTGAACGGTTGACTCAACAGAAAGAAAAACAAGCCTAATACTATACTGAACACAACGAAAATGAGTAAAATACTAATTAAAAATGACTCAAAAAGGGTATATGAAATATGCCTAACAACACCCAACCTTACGGACTGGAGATCTCAGGAATAAGGTTCAATGTGAAAACTAAACTGTAATGATTCAGATAAGCGCTTCGGTGGAAGTAAGAGCACTTCAGATAATGATTTCTTCTTAAGAAACATAATCAAAAGGTCATTCCCGTGATAGACAAAAAGTGCTACCTGTAGAGGTGTAAAAGATAAGTTTTCAAAACCTTTAATGATCTTCCAAAGTTGAGGTTAGGTTGAGGAAACTTTTAATGGTTCCTAACACTTGTATAGCTGGGTATTGCAGGATATCTTGTAGGAGACCACCTATTTAAGTGCGAGGATAGACCGCCTCAAATTAACGCACTTAAGAAACCAAGGGTGTCCACGGCCCACGATGAACAAAACACTAGAAAGATTGAGTAGGAAAGATGTTGTGTTGGTATCATTGTCTTGGCATATACTAAACACTGACGGTTCAAGACATCACGTTCACCGCGCAGTAAATATGTCCGATGATATTCTACTATGGAAGGTTCAAGGCTACGGCTACCTCTCCAGATGCAACGTCGATCCCCGGATGATTGCTAGAAAGACACCATGTTGTGCGTCAAAATCTCTTCCAAGAGGGAATTGTTGAAAATATTTATTAAACGTGAAATATAGTTAATCCTATTTAATTACGAATCGAACAATTGGGGCCCCGCACGTAGAAAACATTGTTTCCACACACGTTCACTCAAAGATCTTTCTTATCAAGCGAACACTTGAGTTCATTTGCTCATTTATTTGATTGATGTTTTATCTTGGGAGATAAATTGCTAACACAACCGTCGAAAGGATATACGAGGGCAATATTATCTTAAGAAAAGATTGAAACTTCAATCGACTCAGCAAGACCATTTACTTATTTAATTTTCTATATATTATTTACTTGTTGTTGTTATTGTTTTCCCATTTCCTTATAATTTTATATTTATAACTAACCATTTATTCTGTGGATGAAAAAAATGATTGGTGATAGAAATCTCAATCTAAGTTATCTCATTTAAAACTTCAATAATATTTTCATTAATCTTTAAAAAGCGACTAAAATGTTATTATGAAATTATCGAGCTTAGTAATTCTAATGAACTTGATGAAATATCTGATAAGACCCCACGTGTTAAGATTACTATGCTTCAATATTTCAAGGGATGCCCACATACAATTTTCAATACTTTTCAGTTTATTTTCATTCAAATCAAATCAATTTTCTTATTTTCTTTGAATTTAAAACTAATGCAAATAAAATGGGATATTTTTTATAACTAGACAAGGACCCAATAAATAGAATATGACAATCTTATCCTGTCCAGCTAAGCTAAATATAAAACAAATAAAATATCCCCACATAAGTATTAAAAAAGTTGATAAGAAAATGAATAAGCTAAAGAAATAAAATCCCCCGGCTCTCATTGGTCAGGTGGCCATATTTTCTTTGTGTAACAGCTAAAGACAGATATAACAAATATATTGTTAGGAAATTTATTAAATGTGGAATTAAGTTTATCTCATTATTTATGACTCGAATAATTTAGGGCCCCGCACGTCGGAAACGTCATTTCCACACACGTGCACACGTAGTGCCAAGTATCGTAAATTTCATTAATGAATGAGATATTGGTACGTGGCACGTGAGTAAAATGTTTGAGATATAGAATGATAGACGGTTATTGGCCAAATGACAAGTATTCCACGTTGGTAAACGAAGGAAGAAGTGTGCGTAGTGTAAGATGAAATAAGTTGGAAATCGTCGCGGAGCCGTGAAGGGCCACGACGTCGGAGCGTCGCGACGCTAATTGATTGGTCGGTCACTGGAGCCGAGGCACCGCGGCGCTGATTCGCAGAGTCGTGTCGCTTTAGAGACAAATTGGTTCGACGGGAGACGAAAGTTCCTGATTTTTGGGATGGTTTTGAAGTATTGAACGTCCATTACTTGACACTTGAATTCAATCATTATTTGACTGAATTGTAACCCCTCAATAAGTGTCATTACATGACTATTGAAAGTCATTAATTGGCTAGTTGCATTACAAAGCTTTGGCTCAATTGAAGAACACGTCAAAATTCGGTTTTTTGATCTTCTTCTTCTCTAAGCTTTCTTTCACACACTCAAATGTTCTTCTTTTAATAAACAATTGAGTATCCTTTGCTCATTTGTTTGTTGCTGTTTTATCTTGGGAGACAGTTGTCTATTACTCTAAAATGATATTGACGGGGCAATATTATCTTAAGGACATAGTAAATATCACTGGACTCAGTAAATATTATATATGTTCTTGTTTACTCTACCGTGTTATACTCACGTATATAAACATACATTGAAGAATGATGGGGTAGGAAAATCTGAAATTATTAATTATTTAAGTCCTGTGAGTAGCAGTGGAGAGATGGATAATAACTTTGCATAAGAGTATAAGGATTTTATATAAAAATTAATTATATATAATTACTTTTTAAATGATTTGATTATGTAAATATATTTTTAATGTTATTATGCACGATTTAAACTCTAAGCTCCTAAATCGTGGTTGATTACTAAGGTACATGACTATTTCCCATCACATTATTTTTCTCAATTTAAATATATACTTAAAAGAAGAAGAAAAAAAGGAGAAAGAAGCAGTGAGTCAAAAATTCAAAAAAAAAATATTCTCTCATTTTTTAAGGTTGAATTGAATGGCCATGTAATTTGTGAAGTCGTAAACAATTTGTATTATAAGTACCACGAGTTCAATGCTTTGGACAATGACATTTGTGTACAGTGTAGATTTTTCAAGAATGATAGTTTGACGGAGTACTAAGACTTGCCATCAAATGTATCATTTTCTCCTGAAAATTTTAAATTAAATTTGATTCTAATCGTTTGAAAATTAATAAAGAAGAAACATAATGATTAGAAAAATTAATAAATAAGGCTTGACACATATGTAAAAACAATTTATCATGGAACATTGAAACCGTAGACGACATTCTTCTTATGATACAAGTAATTTAATGGATCAGATCGGTTATTATTTGAAGTGGGTAAGAAGGGGTAGAGAAAATGTCTCGAGCCAATGTTCGAATACCAGGCGCTACGACGCTGAAGTAACCCATGCCATACTCCCAGGAAAAGCTCGAACGACTTTGAGCAAGAGGGTACCTGTACCCGAAATCGACACAGGTGGGTAGATAGAGAATATCTAGGGGCGCGAGACAACTCTCTCTAAGGAATTCGGCAAAATAGCCTCGTAACTTTGGGAGAAGGGGTGCCTCCTCACAAAGGGGTTGAAGTGACACTTGGAGATAGATCTATGTTCAGTTAATTTTAAAGAGAATAAACTTTAATTAAGGAATTAATTCAAGTTGAAGTTAAAAAATAAAGTTTAATTAAGAAATCCAAACAGTGGGTGGGACAGCTTGGATCCAAGTGGATAGCTGTTGCTAATTACTGTATCAATCTGACATGGCATGGGATCCAAATAAAAAGTTTGTTCCTCTTATTTCTCTAGAGCCTGTCGGCTACACAATTAATTACATACTCTATCGAAGAAGTTTCTTTTCAAGTCTTCTCCAAATCCACCGCGCCGTCACAACTAATATTGTGAATGCAATAGTGTTCTCTGTTTTGTTTCTTCACCAACAAAAATATACTGTGTTAAAAACAGCTTAATTATCTTTGAAAGGTCATATATGGATCACAATATAATGTTAAAAAATGTATGACGTTTCAATATTATCTTCTGTGCCATTTTTTGCAATATTTTATGGGCAACATTTCTCATTTGATCAACTTGGTCTTTTTGGATTATTTATATCACCACCATCATCATTGTCCAAAAACAGAACATCATTAGATCAAAAATTATATACTTATATATTTTCTCCGACCTTTGTGCTTGTTCTTCATTACATGTCCTTTGACTCCCCCAAGAAAGATTGCGAACCAAATTTAGAGATAATCTGTAATGGTTCGTTTGAAAGAGAGATTGGGTTTGTTTTTCAATAACAGATGGCTTGTATTCGTAGCTGCAATGTGGATACAGAGTTTTGCTGGTATTGGATATTTATTTGGCAGTATTTCTCCGATAATTAAGAGTTCTTTGAATTATAATCAAAGGCAAATTGCCAGATTGGGTGTGGCTAAGGACTTGGGAGATAGTGTTGGATTTCTGGCAGCCACTTTGTCTGAAATATTGCCTTTATGGGCAGCACTTCTTGTGGGTGCTATTCAGAACTTTATTGGTTATGGTTCGGTTTGGCTAATCGTTACCGGTCGATCTCCTACTCTCCCCTTATGGGTTGTCAGTACCTTATCTCCTTATTAGCCAATTTCTTTATTGCTGATTTCAACTTCATTTCTTTATACTTTTTCATTGAAAAGGGTCTATCACTGCCCTTAGCTATTCCTATGATTTGATATTGGATCGCCTAGTGGTCACTACTAAAAACAATAGGAATTAACATTTAACAAGGACAAATTCTGTACCTAAACAACAAAATATGTCATGGGTTAGCAACGAATTATCAAGAAATTATGTTAGCTACGAGCAATTTTGCGACTAAGTTCGTAGCTAATTCCATTTTTTTGGTGTGTGTAGTGGGTAGTGAATTCTTACCTGTTTCTGATGCCATGCTCAGAAATTTTAGGCCAAGGGGGATATGAGGTCATTGACTTATTGTTGCAAATTGTTTTTTGAGTATCAAAGGTTTAAGTCTAATTTATTTGTGGTGCTTCTGAATTTTGCAATTTGATTAATGCGCTAGTTAGTCATCAATTTACAATTATGTATTCAATTTGCTTTTTCTGAATTTTCATGCCTTTGTATAAAGCCTTGAACTTAGGTAGCCACGAAGAACCTGTTGCTCTATCTACATATGCTTCATGGATCTGATATTGTTCTTCTCTTACATTTCTAGTTTCAAGAACTTTAAATATAGTTAAAGTTGCCACTGCATTAAGGCTGAAGATCAGTGGATTTTACTTGTGAACCAAATAAACGTCAACTTGCCTTTTCTTATGAGTTTGTCAGTATGATACCCCATCGTGTATCATCTCCTCTCGGAGTAAAATTAGATAAGGGAAAGAGTTCATATGTCTATGAATGAATGAAGGAAACAAAACTGAACTTCTGTCCAATTTTACCATTTTCCTGGTGTGCATGGGCAAGAACAATGCTTGTTTTCTATTGTAGAGCTGAATGCCCTTCTTCTCGTAGTATGTCTGGTCATTTACCCGAAGACGTATTGCACTATTTTATTTTGATGGATCAAGATCGTTCATTTACTGAATGCTATGATAATTTGGGTCTTGTCCATGGCATATCGCATAACTTGTGTGTGTTTGATCACTACATTGGCGTGTTCTTCTAGTTTTGTCTAAGAATTGACTTATTTCAGCTATTTCTGTGCAGATGTGTATTCTTATATTTATAGGTACAAATGGAGAAACCTACTTTAATACAGCAGCACTTGTCTCAGGTGTGCAAAATTTCCCTAAAAGTCGCGGCCCTGTGGTGGGAATACTTAAGGGGTTTGCTGGGTTGGGTGGTGCAATTATGACTCAGATATATGCACTGATCCATTCCCCAGATCATGCTTCACTTATATTTATGATTGCGGTGGGACCTACAATGGTGGCTATCGCCCTCATGTTTATAGTTAGGCCTGTTGGTGGCCACAGACAAATCAGACCTTCTGATGGATTCAGTTTTTCATTAATCTATAGCATTTGCCTCATTTTGGCTTCTTACCTGATGGGTGTCATGCTTGTTCAAGACCTCATTGATGTTAGCCACACCGTTACTACAATCTTCACCGGGATCTTGTTCGTTCTATTGATTATTCCTGTGGTGATTCCGATCTCATTGACATTCTCTCAAGAAATTAGAGTACCATCAGAAGAGGCTCTTTTATCTGAGTCACAAAAACAAGAACCTGGAGTATCTGCACATGACCAGGAAATTATATTTAGTGAGGTTGAAGATGAGAAGCCTAAGGAAGTAGATTTGCTTCCAGCATTAGAAAGGCAAAAAAGAATTGCCCAACTGCAATCAAAACTAGCCCAAGCAGCTGCAGAAGGAGCAGTGAGGATCAAAAGAAGACGGGTCCCTCATAGAGGGGAGGACTTTACCCTAATGCAGGCTTTGATAAAGGCAGACTTTTGGATTATATTTTTCTCACTACTTTTAGGTTCTGGATCTGGTTTAACCGTGATTGATAACTTGGGCCAGATGAGCCAATCTTTAGGATATGATAACACACATGTATTTGTTTCCATGATCAGCATATGGAACTTCCTCGGTCGTGTTGGGGGTGGATACTTTTCTGAAATAATTGTGAGGTACATATAATTCACTTCTTCCATATTTGACAATATTAACTGAACTTCACAAACATTTTTCTCATGAAGCTTGCCCTATTGACAAACAGGGATTATGCCTACCCAAGACATGCAGCCATGGCTATTGCCCAAGTTGTAATGGCTTTCGGGCATTTCTTCTTTGCCATGGGCTGGCCAGGGGCTATGTACATTGGTACTCTTCTGGTAGGGCTCGGTTATGGGGCTCATTGGGCGATTGTGCCAGCTGCTGCATCCGAATTGTTTGGCTTAAAAAATTTTGGAGCTTTGTACAATTTCCTCACTATTGCTAACCCGGCTGGTTCATTAGTATTCTCAGGTGTTATTGCTAGTACTATTTATGACAGTGAAGCTGCAAAGCAAGCTCAAGAGCGTCATCATCCCGGCCAATGGAATGGGGCATCCTTTTTGTCAAGTTTTCTAGCTGTTGATGAACCTTTAAAGTGTGAAGGGGCAATATGCTTCTTCTGGACTTCCTTAATACTTTGTGGACTCTGCATCATTGCTTCTTCACTAAGCATGATTCTGGTTTATCGAACAAAGACTGTATACACTAGTCTTTATGGAAAATCTCGTACATAGTTCATCCGTCAAGTGAAAGCTTGGATAGAAATTTGCACAGATACTCTCAGCCAGCTTATGGGTCCAAGAGCAAGACAATGGAGATGGTGAAACTGCCTTTTTTTTTTTTGCTGTTAGAAGCTGTTTCTCGTAATGTGAGATAAATGTTTGTATTGCAATTGTTGATTGGTGTATATTTGCATTGTCATTCACACTTGAAATTGTTACATTTTGGTTGTCAACCATTTCATTTATTGATTGAGATCTTTCGTTCTTTTTCCTTTTAATCGTAAAAGTCTTTACACTGCACAATGCAGAGGTTCTAGTCCAATGACATTGATAACTTGCTATTTTTGAAAGAAGATTGTAAATCGTGATAACTAATGATATAGGATGGCATCTACCTAAATACAATTACCAGAAAACACAAGTAGATTAACATGGAATAAACTTGACCAAGTTCATGCTTGTTGACAATGCAAATTATTGCACCAGGTGCAACTATGCTAGTCAAGACTGAATTCAATATCAGAGAGATCGGATTCGTGTAAGTTCCCAGTATAAGAATGATTACAAAATTCAAATAAAAAATTCAAGCTCTAGAATGATTACAAAATTCGTGTAAGTAGCATTTTATTCCTTTTTTTGTTAAAGGCGAGAACTTGGGCTTTACGAGTTGAACCTGGTGCAGTCCAGTCTTATTTCACCTTGGTTGCCGGTTTTGACACCAACCCTTCCGAGTTTTCTCATTGCAGTGACAAAAGCTCCATTAAAGTCGAAAGCATTATTAGCAAAGTCACTAACAGTGCCTTCAGACGCTTTATCAGTGAAGAGCACTTGATCTGAGGTGAACAAACCCTTTCCTCCAACGAGATTCTTGTAATACTCATTGTCAAAGGTTCGTGGAGTCACGGGGTCCATGTTTATAGCAATGGAAGGATCTACATTTTGAGGGCACATTTGCATAAGTTGTTTAGCATATTCTTGATCCAAAGAAGGGTCAATGGGTTTGGATGGGGTAAATGAGTAGAGACGGTTTGCAAAACGGTCACAATGAGAGAAGCCGAGTGTGTGAGCCCCTGAAAGAGCTATCATATCAAACTGGCTGAGATTGTGTTTGGCAAACATAGTATTCAATTGAATGAGATTGAAGTCAGGTTCTGGCAAATTTCCAGCAACCCGAGATGCCTTGGAGATTAGCCCATCACGACGTCCCAATTCTACATTGTATGAAGGGCCTCCTGCCTGAATGTTTTCACCAGAGAAAAGTGAACAAGTCAAGTGGAAGTTTACAATTATATCTTATAGTAAATGAAGAAAATGAAAAAGTTACCAGCACTACGACATCTCTGGTGGCGATAGCTAAGATATCTGCACATGATACTACTCCAGGACACATAGCCTCTACTGCTTGTTTTGCCTTTACTACAGTGTCAAAGCCATCTCCTGCAAGGGAAAGATTATCTGAGGAATCTTTTTCCGCGTCTCCATTTGGTGAAGCTATCATAATAGAGGCGTCACATCCCTGAGAAATTATGCAAACGAATGTCAATATCTTGGAAATATTGATCACTTGAAATTCTAGTGGACTTCTCAAATCTGTTAACATACTGAAATATTTTTCTCCTCACTATATTTATTCTATTAAAATTTGTACACTTCCCAATCTTCTTATCTTGAAAGCTAAAACCACCTTAATGAGATTTATATCATCATCCAAAGACAAGAAATGAACAATTTTGTGAAGTTGAGGTATGTCAATCTTTCTTCTTTACCTAAAATGATGTTAAAATTTAGTCCTGTTCTAGTTTTTTCCCATCTCTCTGAATCATGTTTGTTATTCATAATAATCTCAGTCAGCAAAAAACTGTGCATCATTGTTATTATTTTGACTTCCTTGTACTTGGTATCCTGCTAAACCTATTGCTGATAAAAGATATATTGGTGCTTCCCACCAAACAGGACACTGAATGTTGGTGGTAGGATCTATCAAAGTATAGAATAAGTCTCTTGATCTCTTGTATGTTACAAAACTTTATTCTTGCTTGTTCTGAAAGACTGAAACTTCTACCAAAATTCAGAGAACTAACATGGTAAACTGCAACAAAGAAATTACACACCTAATCAAATTTTAGCAGAAGATTGCGCGGTTACCTCAACAAAGCAATCATGGAAAAAGAGACGCAGAGTTGCTGGAATAGTGACAAAAGTCTGGCTGAACTTTGTAGACACAGCCTGCTGAACTATGAGTTCCACATTTGGACAGGTAATACCGTAGAAGTTCTCTGCTAGTTTCCCTTCAGCTCCGTCGAGAATCACTATGATTGACACCATCAACACATAAAAGCAGCCCCTCCATCGACCCATTTTTCACTTTCTTGATAAAAAATTGATATTTTCTTTCTCTTTTACTTTTCCCTCTCTACCATCCAATGGCTGGTAGAAGCAGAATAAACATATACATATATACTAGTAGAAGAAAAGTAACGAGGAAGTTAATTAGATGGGGGCTGATTCTTGCATCACTGATTTGTTATAGGTCGTTATACTTGTTCCAAGTCCCAAAGGTCTAACATTATAGCTGTCATGTATAGTTGGATGAGGGAAAAAACTTAAATCATATTCGGGGCTCGTTTGATACAGCTTATTTTTATACTCTAGAAATTTTTTGTGTTTGGTTGTTAATAAAAAGTGTTTTTGTATAAAAAAACACATTTGTTTTATGGAATAAATACTTATGACACTCATACTCCTTTTTCAACCAAACACATTTAAAAAATTTCATAAGTGCTTGTTTTAAATAATAAGCACTTATGGGCTTCCCATAAGCTCAACCAAACGGTCAGTCAGTGTCTATACCGAACCAATTAACACATTACATTTTTTTTTACGAGTATATAATAGTAAACTAATGTAGTTTGATGTGAAAACTGAGTAGTGAGTCATTATTTTTGCTTGATGAGTTTGGTGGGTGGTGCTCCGTTTATTATATAGCAGCTCACCCAATTAACTACTTACACGTGACTGTTTACATATTCATACTTCATGTAGGTTGTCTTGGTCTCTTAAGTAGATGTAAAGTCCCAAAAAAATATAAAAAAATAATAAAAACGATTTTAAAAAAAAAAAACATAATAATTTAAAAAGAAAAAATAAATGCAGTTTTTCCCCCTTAAACTAACCCTCCCTCAACCCCTTCTTTCACTCCTTCCACTCCCTCAACTTCCCCCCACTCTCATAAAACACACACACACTTTTATATAAAACACAACAAAAAGGGGATACAAAAAATCTGGAAAAAAAAAACAAAGAGAAAAGAACCAGAAATTTCAGAGAACAAGATTAAAAGAGAACAATTAAGGAGTCCCAAATAAAGGTTTGGTTGAAGGATAAGTTGAAGTTGCGTCATTTGCGATTACGAAGCAACAAAGGTGAGTTTTTCTCACTCAAATTTCTTAGTGAAATCTCGTATTTTAAGTTTTATACATGTTAGAATATAATGTTGATGTTAAAAGAAAAATTATGAATTTAGATTTCTTAAACAACTAGTTCGGGACATGAACGTTACAAACTGTTTTTCGGAGTTATACTTGTTTTAATTAGACGAAATTTGGTATGGTTGTAAATCACTTTGTTACGAACAGATTGAACTAAAGAAGAGATAAAACGGATTTACGGTTTAAGAGTTATCATAGTTTAAACTTTCTGCCACAGATTTGACGAAATCTGAGAGCAAGTAGAATTATGAACTGTTTTTCCCGAGTTTCACTTGTTAGAATTAGACGAAATTTGGTATGGTTGTAAATCAATTTGTTACGAACAGATTGAACTAAATAAGAGGTAGAATGGACTTACGGTTTAGAAGTTATCGTATTTTAAAGTTTCTGCGCCGGATCGGTTGAAAGTCCGTAAAGCAGTGGGTAAAATGGTAAAACTGTAGCAATGGGTACATAATATGAAATGTTGATTCAAATGAAAGTCCTAAATTTGTCTTTTCTCGTCAGTTTGAGAATTTACGGGGCTTGATCCGACTTACGGATAAGAAGTTATGATTGTTTTAAGATCGTGTGTCGTTCTGATAATAAATTCGGCAAACAGTTCTTAATGTATTTGTTAAAACTGAAAACTGAATGTTTCGGTGAGGAATTTAAAATTTTGTGTTGAATAAGAGTTCTAGATTATTCTGTTCTCGACAGTTTGAGACTTTGCGTACATAAATACGACTTACGGTTTGAGAGTTGTAACCCATACAAGTGGGAAGGGCGAAATATTGAAAGAAGAAAATATTAATTGAGCCTTTTGAACATATAACACATACAAAACAAATATGTAAATGCATTTGTAAATGCATCGGATCGGGTTTGCGCGCGCAACAACAAAACGTAAAGTGAATACGTGTTCACAAATACGTAAATATAATGAATCGGGTTGCACGCCGCAACAAAACGTAAAGTGAATACGCGTTCACAAATACGTAAACATAATGGATAGGGTTGCACGCCGCAACAAAACGTAAAGTGAATACGCGTTCACAAATACGTAAATATAATGGATCGGGTTGCACGCCGCAACAAAACGTAAAGTGAATACGCTTCACAAATACGTAAACATAATGGATCGGGTTGCACGCCGCAACAAAACGTAAAGTGAATACGCGTTCACTAATACGTAAACTTAATGGATCGGGTTGCACGCCGCAACAGATATGTAAATGCATTTGTAAATGCATCGGATCGGGTTGCACGCCGCAACAAATATGTAAATACAAAGGAATACCTTAATATGTAACATGAGATAAAACATGTACGTGGGTTAAGCTGAGTACATCCTGAAACGAATTGAAAGAGAATATTATTGTGTGAATACTTGATTATGATACATTGAAAATGTTGAAGTTTGTCTCACAACATGGTTATTGTGTTCTAATATGTTTGTACTTAAGATATTGCGAGATTACTTTGATTTATAGGGTGAGGTTCTCACTCAGCCCCGGATGGTAGGGCTGACTCTTTTATTTAACATATTTCAGGGAAGCGTGATAGAGGAAAAGCTCCGCAACAGGGCTAGCGATCGTCCATGACCTCTTTGACCCACCAATCCATTATTTCGGATTTGGTGAAAGTTATTCTCATAAAGTATGTTTTAAGAACTAGGTTTCATTATCTCGGGGAATGCCCCACACAAGATTGTTCTTTGTAAGCTTTGAATTGCTTATTATTATATATATATTATTTCCGCACTTAAATACATGTTTAATCTAGGAAGAAAAGAAGTTAACGGTTCGCCTGGAAAATAAATAATTGTCCAGGTGCCATCACGTCTTAAAAGAAAAGTCGGGGCGTGACAATATAAGAGGTTAATTCTAGTTCTTTTCACTACACTATGAAAAATGTAAAGAATTTGCGGATGATCAAACACATAGAAGAATGCGTCCAGTCAGATCTGACTGAAGAGGGAAAAGTAAATTTCAACTAACAAATCAAATTCCAGTTCATAAAGTTGGAGTATTTTTGGAATTTGTAGTTGAATATTTGTGCTAATGTGTACGTGTTTGCGTGTTAGAACTGTGTGTCTAAATATATATATATTCCTATTGGCAGTATTCAACGTTGTTGTTCGAAGATTTGAGTGTAGTTTCTTCTAGTTGCAATTTGATCTACTCCCACCTAGCAAGTTATTGAGACTTACAGAAAATGACACATTAACTAATCATATTACAATAATCAAAACGATCCATATTTGGAAAAAGGCAAGTATCTAAGATAAAGCTTAACACGCTAGATATAACATTTTTCTTCTCCTAAATGCATACGCAATTAAATTGTCTTGGTATTTTCAATTGAACAACGTGCAGAATCATACAATTTATTGGAACCTCAAGCCATTGATGGTCTCATTTAATTAAACTGTAGGTGAAAAAGATGATAATGATAATATTAAGATTGTCCGGAGTCAATGTTCCTATTTATGTGGGACTCTTAACACTCCTCGCACGCGGCCCAACACCGGTTAACAAAGAATTGGAATGGATTTGACTCTGATATCATGTAAAGAATGAATCTTGAGTCTAACTCAATTTGTCCAAGTTCATATAAGAAGTCCATATTTTCATTCCATATTCGATGTGGGACTCTAACAATTTCCCTAATGACATTTGGTGCTAGTATGCAAGCAACTAAGTCTACAAAATTAAGCTTCCAAAAATAGTGACAATTCCCTCTGTCAATCAAACATTCACATACAATTCGTGGAGTTTGCTTCTATCAAAAATTAAAACCATATGCCATACTTGGACTAGCTTCTGTTAATTTTGCAAGGCTAAAATTGAGTTTCTTAGGTTCTGTCATTAATACATGCAGGAGCTACCTTCGACACTTCTTCGCTGTAAAAATTACATTGTATAGATAGGTGAATTTTTTGTTAGGTATGTATAGCAATGTTGATACTTCTTGAAACAAGAAAGTTGACATAGTGGTCAAGAAGTTATAAAAATTCCCTAAAGTTGTGTGTTCAAATTTGGATCCTAATTTTTTTGAAATCCCTTAATAAAAATTCTGGCCCCGTAATACATGTTAGGAGTATAAAATATTGCACCTAAATTATTGTTCTTGATGAGTGGATTTAGAAAGAAAAATAACACACTTTGTAGGCTGTAGCAATTAGTTTTTAAAATCCTAACATGCGGACATTCATTCTACCAAGCTCTAGTTTATTTTTTATAGAATGTTCCCGAAGGGAAAACCAAACTCTAGTTTAATGGACTTGTTAAAAAAATAACAATAAAAAGAAATTATACCACACTTTTTCACTCCTAGAGAAGAGGCAAATGAAAATGTTCATTTCATTTTATATGATATACTATTCGGAAAAGGTCAAAATTATTTTTGAACTATCCGAAATAAATCACATATATCCTTCGTTTATTTTTTATACTAAATGAATATGTGTTTTCGAAGGTGTGAATGAAAATTTTGGGAAAGAAGATGATGGTGTTCATATCATCAACATATCACGTGTATTATATAAGTATTTTTTAATCTTTTTAAAATTTACCCAAAATACCTTTTTAGCTTCTTTATTTAATTCATCTCATCTTTCTTTTAGCAAAATAATTTTTTCCTATATCTTCATTTTTAAATTTTAGTCAAATTATTATACCTACTTAAAAATTTAGTGGGAAAAGAAAACTTTTTAAAAAAAATAGGGTTCTAATTTGGAGAAGAAAATGTTGATTTAAAGTAAACATGTCCATTGACCCGACCCGCTGGGTCGGTGTTTTCGACCGAAAGTCACGACCGAAAATGCGAGACAGATCACATATGGTCGGGCCGGTCGATTTTTGACCCTCCCAATCCGGCCCGACCCAACCTCGACCCGCCACAGTCCGATCATAATTCATATGTGATGTAGACTTTTTGTTTTAATGTGAAGCATTTGTCAAACTTTATATGGTCATAACTTTGCACTGGGATGTCCGATTTACCTAATTTTTTTTTTATTTGGCGTATTTCTCCAAAAACGTCCGTCTTGCCAATCAATTTCACTTTTCCCCCCAAATCGTTACTAATTTTCCCTTTTCTTCGCTAAATATCTCGCGATATATAATAGATTTCAACGTCCAAATTCGTAGTAATATTTTCGAGAATATCAATTTCAGTATTGGAAATTCAATTTAAAAAAAAAAAAAAATTGTCGGTCCCCGAGCCCGACCCGTCCAAAATTTCACGTTTTTTTATTTTTAGGGCGGGTCAGGGTCGGAAAAATTAAAAAAAATAAGGTCAGGATCGGGCAAGTTGAAAAAAAAAGCTACTCGGTCCGACCCGAGCTTTGGACAGGTCTAATTTAAAGGGTAGAGGGGTTTTAGTCATGTGGACTGCCTAGATGGACAGTCATGTCAATATTTTTTCCACGACAGAATGCACAATCAACATTCATGGCAATCCGTTAACGAGAGAGACATTTGTGGTCCCTTGGAGTGACGATAAGGTTGTTTTGGTACAAAAAATAAACGGAGGGTATATGTGATCTATTTCGGATAGTTCGAGGATAATTTTAGCCATTTTCCGTATATTATTTAATGAATGTAAGTAATATATAAGTAATATACATCATCATATTTCTTTAAAAAAAAAATGAAGAACCCTGATTCAATCATTTATGTGTCGTTGACTGGGGTCTCTCCCCCTCTGGGGAATTCATAGAAAGCAAAACTATTCCATAAAGTGACAATTTCAGCTATTGATGTCCGTCTCGATTCATTCTCTTTTTTAGTCTGATTATGGCATGTGTCACGCTCATCTATTTTATAGTCAAAGCAGAAGCCTATCCTTAGCAACGTGTCGTGCCCCGGTTGTCATCTTTGTCTTTGTGTGTGCATGATCAGTGGTGGAACCTTATTTAATTGAGTTCGGTGTAGAAGGTTCAAGCAAGGGATATGGATTGAGTCCAAGTTCTGGAGAAAGAGGGGGCCTTTATTTTTTCATCTTTCCTAAATCGATCGATCAAATTCTTCATATCCGAAGCGCATGAAGGATCTGACTAGAAAGTCGTCTTGCTGATGCGATAGTCCTCTGGGTATGGCCATATGCGTCTCGACAATAGAATAGGGAAAGAAAATCCATAGACGAGACCAACTGGGATCGAACCTTTCACACTTCTTCTTTCTCTTTTTGTTTCCGCCTGCCGAGGACCTATGTTTCAATAACGATGAAGGGCTACTAGAAGGGAAAGGGCTTCAGGAGAAATGGTTAGATTGGATGGGTGTAGTTGATCGATCGAACTACGATGATTGGAATGAAGACAGACAGACTTCCGTGCGAAAGACAGAACGACAAAAATGATTCTTGCATTTTTCCTAAACTTCGTCAAGCTGCTCATTTGTTCCAAATTTTTAGCATGTGAAGTATCTTATTTTCAAGATTTCAAATCTCATATTTTAAGAAAATTTATTTATATATATATTATTTAGATGATCTGATAATATAAAAATTATTTTCACCGACGGTGTATAAATTTTAAATTCTTACTTAATTGATAATGGATTTGATAAATTAATTTAATTGTTTCAGTATTTTATTGTATTGATTGAAAATAAACTAAATAAAATATCACCTGGAAAACTAAATTAAAATTGCTAAATGACTTTAAAGTTTTATTTAGAATAAAATGTGTCAAATATATTGAATCTGATGATCCCTTGTCTACGGGGACTGTCCAATTAGTGTGCATAATATAAAAACACACTTTTATATTATTATTGTAATTGTAATTTTATCATCCACACCCAATCCGTATATTTAATATCCAAAAAGAGAAATTTGGAGAAGGGAACATAGTGCTTAGTAAGTCAGGCATTCCTAACTTTGTACATTTAGGAATTACAAATAGCACAAACAAACCTATGTATGTTAATTCCACTAGTATCAGTATGCAAGCAACTAAGCATACAAAATTAAGCTTCACTGTTTTTCTTTTAATCAAATATTCAATACATAAAATTAAGATCATGTGCCAAACACACTAGAGCGCGGGACCGCAAGGTCACGAGTTCGATCCCCTGCATAAACCTTCTTGGTTGAGTCACACGCGCACATGTCAGTGTGGTTTACATGGCGTGGTTTGCGGTGCCATCGATCAGGGTTTACGCATGTACTGAAAGAATAATGGTGCGGGTTCGCCGTCAACAAAAAAAAAAAAATACATGCTAAACTATTGTTCTTAAATGGATTTAGAAAAAATACATTGTACCTAAAATTCTAATATTTAAGTTTTCACTTTAGAGAAGAGGTAAATGAAAGATATTATATTTAACAAATTTAAGTAATATATACATTGTCATCTTTTAAGAGGTTTACTTATAGATCATCTAGATAACCTAATAGTGTTACAATTTAGGCATATATTTACACTAACAATGAATTAAGAATAGACTTGATAATATGAAAACAAGCTAAATAAAATATCACCTGGAATACTAAATTAAATTTGCTAAATAACTTTAAAGTTTTATTTAGAATAAAATGTGTCCAAATATATTGAATCTAACGGTTCCATTCCAAAAGTAATGGCGATGGAGATAGAAACGCAAACCCAATTAGGGTTTCCATTCTGGAGCCCAATTCGTCGTCGTTTTGGTCCAGATGATCCGTTCTTCGCTTACGGTAACATTGAAAGAGAGCTTCTCGCTAAGCAGGTTCCTTCTTCTTCTTCCTGTCTCTCCATAATTTGATCTTTCTGTTTACTCTCTTTTTATGTTCATTTCCAGATTGCATTTGATTTGACCGAGCAGCTACTTCTAAATATTCCAGATGAGGAAAGCAGGTAGCTGATCCCTTGTTGTCGGATTTATTTCAACTTTAGATACTGACAACCATCAAAAGACAGTAGCGTCAAACTATAATGTCGAATGAAATTAAGGATCATGTTCATAATCACAATGCTGTTCCTTTGTTATTGAGATTGAGGGAATATGCACTTTTTTTTAGATTTTCTCTTTGAATGAAATGTGCTTGCTTTTAGCCTCAAGTACAAAAGAGAAATTGCACTATTTAGGATATACTTTGCAACGTGGTTGCGAAATTCTTATTAAAACACGCCTGACTGTATTTTTCTGTTGCAATGTTGAGTTTGAGATCAGAGCCGCGGTTGTTGATTTAGAAAAGGTGAAATGTTGATTTCGTAGATACTACTAATATCTTTCTGATTAAACTCGATAGTCAAGAGTTTAATCCTGAGCATCTCTGCCTTGTTGAACATTGTTAGCTCTTTTAGTTTTTCATTAAACATAGTTACTTACTCAACGGAAGGGCATAGAACACTTCTTGGTACACAGAAAAGTTGTGAGGTGCATCTGCACAAGGAAGGTTAGGTGGACGGGGCAGGAGGGAGATGGTGAACAGAGCCGAAGGGGGGAAAGATTCACAAAAAAGAGTGGTGTAATTTAAGTATTTATATGAAATTTCAAATATGAATTTTCTAATAGAGATAAGGTATTGACAAGAAAAGGAAACCTCTTGTTTGTCAGTTCTGTGGTTACCCCAAAGGCCCAAATTGAGGATGCAGAAGTTAAGGGATGTATTTTGTACCTTTATGTCTAGATACTTACAGGAGCTGAGATAACTAAGAAGAAACTAGAAGAAGAGGCTAACTTCACAATCACAATATATCGGGTTCTGGTACTAGTCTGGATACTGATCAACAAGAAGTTTTCCATGGGTTGAGTGATGAGGTAGTTAGTGCTCACTATGTGATACAAGTCACTTTCTCAGATCTTCTTGGTCTAGCCTCGATATGCTATAGTGCCCATTTACACCGACATTTACTGGTGCTAAGGTTCTTCTTTACAACAACATACCCAGTGTGGTCCCACATAGAGGCGAATCCAGAATTTCAAGAGGATGGGTGTACCATTACTTTTAAAGCTAAGATAAAAAAAAATTATAGTACATCAAGTTGGGTTTGATCCTTGAAAAATTAAACCTGGTGCCTTAACCAGTACACCACCCAGCCTTGATCATGGTTTCCTTCATATAATATTAGACATATTTTAAGGATTATACACATAATATACCGAGTTTAGTAGGGTGACCATGAGTTCACGCGACCCAATTTTTGCATATAAATTCGCCACTGGTCCCACAAATTTGATATCTATTTCTCATTCTTGAGTGATTTCTGGTTTTATTAACTCTTGCTGATGTTTCTGAAATTCTGTACATCTCTAACTTCTGATAAAAATTGGTTAAATGCATGACAGCAATCTCTTCTGTCCAATCATTGGTTGTGGTGCACGAATGAAATCTCTGGATGACTTTGAAGACCACTATGATACGCGACATACTGCATCTTGCTCTGTCTGCTCTCGAGTTTACCCAACATTACGCCTGCTCAGCATACATGTGTCAGAGGCTCATGATTCTTTTTTTCAGGCAAAAGCTGCTCGTGGCTATCCCATGGTAATATTTTATCTCATAGTTTTCCTGAGGATGTCTGTCTCGTATAAAATGTACTGAAATCATTGCATGTCTTTTGACTATGTGCTGCAGACACTTATGTGAGCAGTTTGTGTGCGTCTTTTGGGTAAAGGGCTACTATACATAATCCATCCTGAATTTGCATCATCTTGCCCATCCTCCCCCATGGCTCTCTAAAGGAGAGTTGTCATATTTGCATGTCTTTCCAAGTTTAGAAGTTGAAAGAATCCTTATTGCAGAATTGGCTCTTTGGTTGGAGTTTGTCCTGTATATATAAAAGTCTGCATGCAGTTGTATGTGTCTAGACTTGTTCAGAGAGAGTTATGAGTTACACACTATGTCTGTTTGGATCTTGTTTGAATGGTCTGGATGTAGCTATTTACTGATATTCTCATTATTCTGTAGTATGAGTGCCTAGTGGAAGGCTGTGGTGTCAAGTTGAAGAGCTACAAAAGCAGGCAGCAACATCTAGTTGACAAGCATAAATTTCCAACATCTTATGAGTTCTTCAAAAAAACTCGTCCATCAAAGAAACAGAGGCAGAAATCGCAGCATAAACAAGTCTCGAATAAGACTCAGGAGACGTCAAATGCAATGCAAGTAGAGGAAGAAACATTAGATAATCTCGTTTCAGCAGTATCAAAATTAACCACTCTGGACTCTCCTTCAGCAATCAGCTTTGGCCGTAGTAGGGCTCGTGGATTATCATTTGTGCCTCGTGCAGTTAATCGACAGAGAGGACCAGTCACCTTAACTGGTGGAACAAAAGAGTAGTCGCATGCCAACGCAATCTTGAAGCACCGGAAAATGTCAGGCTCATATTATGAAAGATATGAATTAAAGTTGAAGTGTGAACATCTGCCTGCCAGTGATTGGCTACAACGCAATGTGAAGATGGTTCCAACATGTTAACCACTGCTCTTCATTGCATGCTCTAAATATATTGTATTTGTCTTGTCAAAGCTTGTCACAGCAGCAGTGGCTGCAAGCAAGAGAACTCGGTTTTTTTTCCTGATATGGCCTAACTTCTCAAATTAGAAATGTGAGGTAAGGCCGCATATAATAGACCCATGTGGTGCGCCTCTTCCCCGAACCCCGCGCTTGTGGTGCCGCTCTTCCTCGAACCACACGAGAACTTAGTGCACCGGACTGCCCTTTATTGTGCTTTTCATACAGGCAATTAACAAACAACATATATCCAATTATTTGAATTTTACATTTCATTTATTCTGTTTGAGCATGTGTTAGAATTGTCCTGGGTGAGGAAATTGCTGGTGGTTAAATTAAGAAGAAATATGAAGCGAGTGAAATTTGAACGCAGGTTAGATTAAGTTTTAAAGTCAATACTTCAAATTTCCTCAGGGTAATCTGATGGATTTGAGTTAGAAATCAAAGAAGAATGCAAAAATAGTTGAAAATAGTTCCCATTTCTGGCTGAATCATTACATGAATAATGAATTTGTCAGAGAATATCCATTTTGATTCAGCTGAAATATCTGGAAAATTCTGCATAAAGTAGATTTCTCAGTCTATAACTCAACCCTAATCTATCCACCCAATCAATTTTCTCTATGAATTTGTACTTGGTGTATTGGAACAAAATGAACTTGATTGATTGATTGAACAGATTTTGTTCATGGAATATGAAGTCTGAAACCCAATAAGTTCAGAAGATCAGTTCCTCGTTTAGAGCACGTTAGGATTGGCTTAATATTTTAGATGCTTTTTAAGTCAAAATAGTTTTTAAATATTTTTATAGTACAACATAACAAATGTAATACACAAGTGAAAACTGAAAAGGTAGAGAGCTGTTTCAGACCCTGTTCAAAAAAACACTTTTATAATGTTTGAGTAAAAAAATTAAACACTTAATTTTAAACTAAAATAACAAAATTAAGTAAAAAAGTCAACCATTATTATCCTTTAAATCTGACCATCTTCCTCTCTAAGGTAATAGCTTAGTTGCATATTCTCAAATCAGAAGGATAAACATTTCATAGTGGGACAATGAACAAACAACTCAAGACTAATTATTACAACACTTTTCACTGATATAAATAAGACACAAATTACATATAATTAGTAAACCTTAAAATAAAACATAAACCTAATTATACCAAGACAATAAAAAAAAGTAAAAATTTAGAAGTCCTCATCCAGCTTGAATTCATGAGTATCACCACCATTCCCATTCAAACTATTCATAACAGAAGCTTTCTGATACTCCCCAACTCTCTTCTCAAAGAAATTAGTCTTCCCTTGTAAACTAATTAACTCCATCCAATCAAATGGATTCTGAGCATTATACATCTTATCATAACCCAATGCATCCAACAATCTATCAGCCACAAACTCAATATATTTACTCATTAAATCGCCATTCATCCCTACCAACGCGCAAGGAAGCGCGTCACATACAAACTCCCTTTCTATCTCCACAGCATCCGCAACTATTCCCCTAACACGCTCTTCAGTTAACTTAGTCCTTAATAAACTATAAAGCAAACACGCAAAATCACAATGTAAACCTTCATCTCTTGAGATTAACTCATTAGAGAAAGTTAATCCAGGCATTAATCCTCGTTTTTTAAGCCAAAATATAGCACAGAAGCTTCCAGAAAAGAAAATACCTTCCACACAAGCAAAAGCAACCAAACGCTCAGCAAATGTCTCCGATCCATCAATCCAACGTAGGGCCCACTTGGCCTTTTTCTCAACACAAGGTATAGTTTCTACTGCACGGAATAATCTGTTTTTTTCATCTGAATCCTTAATGTACGACTCTAATAGCAGACTGTACATCTCGGAATGGATATTCTCAATCGCAATTTGGAAACCGTAGAAAGCACGCGCCTCGGCAACTTGTACATCTTTCATGAACCTTCCTGCTAGGTTTTCTAAAACGATGCCGTCTGATGCAGCGAAAAAGGCGAGGACATGTGTGATGAAGTGGCGTTCGCCTGAGGTTAGGGTTTCCCAATGACGTGTATCGTCAGATAAATCAACTTCTTCAGCAGTCCAGAAAGAAGCCAGGGCTTTTTTGTACATTTCCCAAATTTGTGGGTATTGAATTGGAAACATACAAAATCGATCTGGGCTAGCGGCGAGCAAAGGCTCTTCTGGAATTAAAGGCATTTTTTGGATAGGATAATGAACTTTAGGGTTTAGTTTTTAGTAGGTTTGGGTGCTGGGAAATGGGAAGATATTTATAAAGACGGTGATGAAGAGGTATTAGGTTTCAATCAAAAATAGGGAGCGCGATTTTTGAATTTTTAGAACAAGATTGCGGGAGAAGGAATATAATCCAATGGACCTTCAAATTTTGCCGCCGCTTTGCGTGCATCGTACGATTTGCATGTTTTGTTACAAATTCAAATTGGCCGTAATTTTTGGTACGATGGATTTGCAAAATTAATTATATTGAGCATAAATTTTTGAGAAGGAAAACCATTTCATGTAGCTATTTATGTATCTTAATTGTATACAGTAGAATTGTCAACCATAAAATTTATAATTACTTTTGAATTTCATTTATCAGCGAATTGTGTTGTCATTCGGATGGGGGGCGGAAAGATCCCTCTCTTACTGAAAATGTTCTCGTTTAAGCTTCATTCTCCAATATATAATACCCAAAGTAGGAAAAAGAAGATGATAAATTAATTTATTACCGTAAGAAATACTTTGAAAATATTCCTTTAAATCACAACCAACTTGATTGTTAAAAACGTTAAATCTTAGAGCCAAACATTACTCCTGCTTGAATAAAATGATTAATTTCAAGTTGTTCCAACTTGCCAATTGATTAGAAATAGAGAACCCCTCCCCCATTCTCCCCACAAACCATATGACTTAGAAGTAGTCTCTTCCCTTCACTAGGCAACGACAAAGAAAATAGAACCATGGCGCTCTGGTGGGACAAGGCTTCCACAATTTACACGAAGGAACTTGCAATAGAAATCACCAGGGAATGATAGAGAGTGATCAGTAGATGTTTTAGAGTTTAGACAAGCAACACATTACATGTGATTCTTGATCTACCATATTGAGTATTTACAACAATCTACACTAATGGACTCTGTTCAAGATCGACAAGGGATACACCATCTTATCTGTGTGTTGTACAAGAGCTCTGGCTTGAAGAAGTGTAAATTTAAGCAGTACTTCTTAGGTTAACAGCGGCAGTAATGGGATTCTATTCATCCAGGGCAGAATCGTCTTCCGATATCATCCAAGGCTGCTTAGGACCCTGAAGGAATGTAAACAAGCAAAACAAAAAGAGAACCATAACATGAATGCAAACATTCTAATTCAGTGAATTGACAGGGGGGGAAAAGTTGATCCATGGTTATTAACTTATTCACCTTACTAATAAACAAATCAACCATAAGTTTTATTATGAATACAAAAATTGACGAAGAACAGAAAACAGTTGATCATGGATTATTTTCCAGGTCATTATTTTGAAGCAAATCACTTTTTAAGGGCACTATGTTATAAATTTCCGGTCATGTTGTTTCTCCAACAATGCATAAACTGGTATCTAGCATCTCCACTTGAGCTTGTCGACGTCGCAATTGCATATATGTTTCCTACCTGCTTTTTAACCGTTTCAGGAACCGTGCACCTTTCTGACAAAGTAACTCGGTACTAGTGCTTGCTAGAACTTTAATTAAGCAGCTTTCTCCTTTCAACATGACATATCTCTAGTACTGAGACGCTCTTCTACCATCCAAGATTAATTATTACTTGACCACGGTTACCAATTTAGTGTTATTTCACTTTACAATTTTTTCTGCAGTTGCTTAAGCAAGTCTCTGTGAAACAAAATCTTGTACAGCACAAGGCGAGAAGTATTCTTCTACTGTCATCTCTTTTGGCAGTTTTCTCTAAATCACAGTCTTGATTTGTTGCCAGACTCACACAATACAGAAAACCAACCCAAGTGCAGTTGTAATTGATGAAGGTGCTTATGCAGCTGTAATGCGGCAAGTTTTTACATTATAAAGGACTAGGTTTTGTGTATTAGACTCTACTCCACTTTGACCCATAATTCATTGGATATTTGCATGTGCACTGTGAATCAGCTGAGAGTCACCAACTTACCTAATTTGAATAGGTAGCAAATTGCTAGCCAGCTTTAATTTAAAACATATGCCATCATGTAGGTAAACAGAATGCTAAGGCGTCAGGACCAAAAAAACACTACTGAGTTTACCTTTCCCTGCCGTATAACTCGAGGAGCACTTCCAGTCATATCAACTACAGTAGACGGATCAGCCACTCGAATACCCGCATCAACAACAAAATTAAGCCCCTAATATAACCAAAGAAGAAAAGAGAGAGAAACTCAATCCATTATATATAACATCTCAACCAAAGAGTGAGCACGACAGAATGTTGAGATTCATGAAGATACATAGTGTATATACTACATATACATCAGTTATATAGTTGGGGGTTATTATTGTAATTTACTAGTTACTAATTAGTAGTATAAATAGATGTAGTAACCGACGTTTTAGCTTAGCAGTTTTACTTTCTCTTCTTCTGCGATTTTGCTCTTGTAACTAACGATGTTCTCTCCAATTGTTGAGTTCGATTGAATACAATCCAGTTGGTTCTTCATATATAAATTACTGAATCTCTTCATGGTATCAAAGCCAGCGCAAATCGGACTTGAAGAAGAAATTGAAGAATCGAAGGAGCGAAATCAGGATTTCACTTCAAGGAAATCAAAATTGAACATGCACTGACGGAATCTGTGTTTGAAGTTGAAGAATTGTTAAGATCGAAGGATCGAAGGAGTCGATCTAACAATTGAAGTAGAGGAACTGTCGAGATTGAAGAAATCGAAGAAATATTTCACATGCAGTAGAGGAACTGACGGAAACTGTCGAAATTGAAGAAATCGAAGGAGTATCTCTGGAGGAATTGACGATTCAAGGAACTGAGGAAACAAATCGTGATTTTTTTTCTCAAACAGAATAGGAACAACAGAGGATCTCACAGCATCAACATCTACAATTACGATCGATCACAATCATCCGCTATACCTATTTGCCTCGGATGCGCCAGGATCGTTGTCGATTGGAGTGATTCTTAACAGGTATGGACAATTATACTTTGTGGAGAAGGGCTATGAAACTAGCCCTGCTAGGTAAGAACAAGATTGGTTTTATAGATGGCACCGTAAACTGAGAGTCGTATCAGGGATCGTTGGATGGACTATGGGAGAGATGCAATGACATAGTCGTCTCATGGCTCATGGGAAATGTGACCAAAAAACCTTCTCACTGGAATAATGCTGTATAATTCGGATTCCTACTCATTTTGGAAAGACTTGAAAGAAAAATTTGATAAAATCAATAGTTCAAGGGCTTTCCAATTGCATAAGGAGATAGTCTCACAAAGATAAGGGACTTTATCGGTGTCAATGTATTTCTCGAGATTAAAGGATTTGTGGGATGAACAAGACTCGATTATTCCATTGCCAACCTGCTGCGACAAATCGAAGGAATTCGTGGATCATATGCAATATCAACCTCGGACTCATTGGAACCTTCTTTTTCCTCGCGAAAAATGATTCCTGTAAAGCAAACTAGACTACTTCTGTTTTTGATGGGATTAAGTGACAGTTACAATCAAGCAAAAAGTCATGTGTTGATGATTCAGCAAGTACCTAGCATAAATCAAGTCTATGCTATGATTAATCAAGAAGAAAGCCAAAAATTGATACAGGACATGTTGGAACCTGCAGCTATGTTTACTGCAAGAAACAGGACTGGACCTGCAAGGCCTATGCAGCAAAGGAAGCCATATAATCCTAATGCCATTTGTGATTTTTGTCATGTGAAAGGACACTTGAAATTAGATTGTTTCAAGCTTATGAAGTGCGACTATTGCCAAAAGACTGGGCATGTAGAAGCTGGATGTTACAAACTACATGGTTATCCTGAAGATTTTAAGCAGAAACCAAGGAAGGCTAATTTTGTAATGGAAAGTGATCCATATTTTGAAGATACTGGACAGGGTGGTGATTGCACTCGAAGACCAGAGGACATACATCAGGGGGCACGGAAAGTGTATGAACTCCTCATAAATCTCACACCAAAGCAGCAGCAGAGGCTGTTGATGATGCTGGAGAGTTGATGATGGACCCTGGAATACTGGTGGTATTGCTGCAAACATGGCTAGGGATGACAATATGGCAGGTATTATCAAGTGGATTGTAGATACTGATGCTACAAACCACGTGATTAATAATCATAAGTTACTAAGGCTTAAACATACGATAGGAAGTGCAGGTAAGGTACAAATGCCAACGGGTGATTCAGCCAACATTACACATGTTGGAGATTATCACTTAGGAGGAGGTGATGTGCTTAAGAGTGTTTTGTATATACCTACATTCAAGTTCAACCTTATGTCTGTCTCTAAAGTAACCAAGGACTTACATTGCAGTATTATATTTTTTCCTGAATATTGTGTGTTTCAGGATCTTGTGTCTGGGAAGGTGAGAGCGATTGGTAATGAAGAAGGGGGACTGTATGTGTTGTCCATAGACAATACAACAAACAATAAAGAAGAGATGATCAGGGCAATGACATCCTCAAGACATGCTGATGCAGCTCTTTGGCATCTAAGGATGTGTCATGTGCCTATTAGAGTATTGAAGAAAATTCCATGTTTTAGTAGTGATGATTCCTTTACATAGAATAATTGTGAAATCTGTCCATTAGCTAGACAAGTTCGAATTCCCTTTCCGGTCAGTAGAAGTAGGAGATTGGAACCATTTGAATTGTTACATATGGATGTATGGGGCCCTTACAAAGTTGAAACTTTCAATGGAATGAAATATTTTCTAACTATTGTGGATGATTGTTCAAGATGGACTTGGGTGTTCTTATTACGATTGAAATCAGATGTTGTAACTGTACTGAAAAACTTCTTTACAGAAGTAAAGACTCAGTTTGCTGCACAGATTAAAGGAGTGAGATCAGACAATGGTTCAGAATTTTTCAATACTAACTGTAAACAATTGTTTCAGGTACATGGTGTTGTTCATAAGAGTTCTTGTACATATACACCTCAACAAAATGGTGTTGTGGAAAGGAAACACAGGCACTTGTTGGAGACAGCCAGAGCTATCAAAATCCAAGCCAACACACCAGACAGATTTTGGGGGTTTTGCATTGAGAGTGTTGCCCATATCATTAACAAAATACATGCCACTGTTTTGAAGAACAAGTCCCTTATGAAATGTTATACAAGAGGACACCTTCACTCAATCATTTGAGAGTGATAGGGTGTTTGTGTTTTGCCACAAGATTACCCAAGTTGGACAAGCTCAGTCCCAGAACATTGAGGGTTGTGTTGCCGGGCTATGGCACCTCACAAAAAGGCTACAAATTATATGATATGGAGAATATGATAATCTTCGTGAGTAGGGATGTGGTGTTCATGGAATCAATTTTTCCCTCCAAAAACATAACAGAGGGAAGACCTGGTTTCATGACACTGCAGGAGCATTTTTGCTATGAGGATCTCCGAATGCCATCTCAGAGGAGTGGGGTTCAAGCTGCAGATGAACCATCTCAGAGAAATATGGTTCAAGCTGAAGATACACCAGGAATAGAGGCTACAGATTGTGGAGGTGCTCAGGAGAATGCACTCGAAACAACTCAGGCAGTACAGAATGAGACAATGAGACAGTAAGAAAGTCTAGTAGATCATGTAAACCACCTATTTGGCACAAAGATTATGTTACAGATCATGGCTCATCTAGATGTTTATATTCCATTTCAGATGGAGTCAATTACAATGGTCTGTCATCACAGTATCAGAAATATGTGGGGCAAGTCTCTAAAGAAATTGAACCGCATAGTTACTTAGAAGCAAAAGGTGACACAAGATGGATAGAAGCAATGAAGGCTGAGATCCAAGCTTTGGAGGACAACGGAAATGATGGATTTGCCAAGAGGAAAGAAGGCCATAGGATGTAGATGGGTGTACAAAATAAAGTACACAGCATCAGGGGAAGTTGAGAGATTTAAGGCCAGGTTAGTGGCCAAAGGATATAATCAGAAAGAGGGACTTGACTACCAGGAGACATTCTCTCCTGTGGTTAAAATGACGACAGTGAGATCTGTTATAGCTATTGCTGCTGCAAAACAGTGGATGATATATCAAATGGATGTGTACAATGCATTCTTGCAAGGAGATTTGTATGAAGAAGTTTATATGCTGCCACCAGAAGGATTCCATGTCAGGGAACAGAAACAAGTATGTAGATTATTAAAGTCTTTGTATGGTTTAAAGCAAGCTTCTCGACAATGGAATATAAAACTCACGACAGCTTTGATGGAGGCAGGTTTCAGACAGAGTCATATGGACTACTCTTTGTTTGTCAAACAAAGGGAGGAGAAACTAGTGGTAATACTTGTATATGTTGATGATTTACTCATCACAGGAAATGACTCAGAATTGATCCAACACACTAAAAGGACACTGCAGGCAACATTCAAGATTAAAGATTTGGGAGAACTTAGATACTTCCTTGGGATTGAATTTGCGAGGAGTACAAATGGAGTCATTATGCCCCAAAGAAAGTACACATTAGAGTTGATATCAGATATGGGCTTATCTGGAGCAAGGAGTGCAACATCCCCAATGGAGGTCAATCAAAACTCATAACTACAGGGTATGACCAACACATGCATGACTGCTGAAGAAGGGAAGGATACTGAAGAAGGGAAGACTACTGAAGATGATGGTTCTCTGCAGGATTTGTTACTGGAAGACCCTGGAATCTATAGACGACTGATTGGAAGATTGCTATATCTTACGAACACGAGGCCAGATATTGCCTTTGCTGTTCAATGTCTCAGTCAATTCATGAAGGAGCCCAAGACATCACATTTAGAAGCAAGGATGAGACTAGTTAGATATCTAAAGAAAGCACCAGGTTCATGCATATTCTTATCCAGTAGCAGCAGTTCCACACTCCGAGTCTTTTGCGATGCATATCGGGGATCATGCATCAACACTAGGAGGTAGACAACTGGTTATTTGGTGTTATTTGGACAGTCGCCTATAGCCTGGAAATCGAAGAAGCAACCAACAGTGTCGCGAAGTTCTGCAGAGGCAGAACATAGGGCAATGGCAGCATCAATCTCGGAAGTTGTTTGGCTTGTTGGCCTATACGAGGAGTTGGGTATACAGATACGGTAACTGTCTTCATAGATAGTAATCCCTACAAATTGCCGTGAATCCTGTTTTCACGAGAGGACGAAGCATATTGATATTGATTGTCACTTCATTAGAGAATTGATTCAAAAAGGATTAATACACACTACGTATATGCCTACGAGTGATCATGTGCTCACTAAGGCACTTGGAAGTCCTCATCATTGTCGAATGCTTTCCAAGCTAGGATTGAAAAATATTTTCATAGATCCTAGCTTGAGGGGGATGTTGAGATTCATGAAGATACATAGTGTATATACTACATATACAACAATTATATAGTTGGGGGTTATTATTGTAATTTACTAGTTACTAATTAGTAGTATAAATAGATGTAGTAACCGACGTTTTAGCTTAGCAGTTTTACTTTCTCTTCTTCTGCGATTTTGCTCTTGTAACTAACGATGTTCTCTCCAATTGTTGAGTTCGATTGAATACAATCTAGTTGGTTCTTCATATACAAATTGTTGTTGCTGAATCTCTTCACAGAACACGCCCTGACCAACCAAAACATGTAGGACACTAAATATATACATTCAGATCCAAGACAAAAGAAAAACATGTTCAAGAAATGGCGCTGAATTTAAAAAATTAGGCATATCCAACTTATGCGCTGCAGCATTTACAGATCCAGTTGTAAGAGACATAACACACGAAGGGAAATACAAAAATTCATTTCTCTGATGAGAACAGAATGAAAGAGATCCTACTTAGCATTCAAAGTCAAGGGTTTTATGCTCCAGCCTTCAAACTATAGGAATTTCAAGTATGCGGATAGATGAAAAGTCGCAGGCAATTGGTGTTGTGATGATGGAGCATACAACTCTGAGAATATTTCTCCAGAAACAATACTTATGGGGGGGGGGGGTGCTTGCAAGTACCAAGAGCAGCCTAAAGCAGCTGAATCATTAGCGGAATAGTACCTCTGGACCATATACATCAGCTATAATGACAGGATCCAGTATCCACCCATTCTCCTTTGGTGACTTGACGCTGAACCATAAACCAAAAGGTGATTTAAAATCAGGATAACTATTAGTATAAGGTATGTAAGCCCAAAACAAAAATGCAACTGTTTAAAAATCAGTTACTCAATTTCCCTATGCTAGGGTGCCAGCATACCTTGTGGATATCAGAGGTCCATCCAGCTTTTCTAAGATTGCTTGACAGACAGGATCATCAGGTATACGGACACCAACATTTTTCCTTGAAACATATTTGGAAGCTGCAGTCCCGTATCTAGTGCATTGTTTTGGTAGCTGTTTGCTAGCAGTTAAGATGAAAGTGTACTGCCACACCAGGTGATTAGTATTATCAGTGTCAGGACTCAGGAGATCTACAGGACTATCCAGACCAACTAGGTGCCCAAATGTCAAAGATTTATGAGTCAAACAATTATCCGGACAACCCCCCACACTACCCACGGAAAAGATAAAGGAAAAATAATACTAGTACTTATTTGAGTATCTGAAGACTTTCAGATCTGCATGAAGTGAGTCGAGGACCAACAAGGAATTTAAGTAAGGAAAGAAATTCTCAGACCACATAGTAAAACCTGATGATAAAATTCAACTCTAGGATGTAGTAGACTTCCAACACTCCTGACATACGTATACCAGATATATTAACAATTTACAGCGCATGAATTGGAAAATTTATCAACACTTTACAGCACTTGAATTGTATATAAAACATGTTATGCATACTTACAGGACCGGGTAGACAATGCTTGACTGCTCGGAAAATGTCTGTAAGACCTCGGTCATTACCACGGGGAAATCCAGTTGTATATGTATCTATGTCACGGAAGGATCGACATATGATACTAAGGGGCTGCAAAATCACAAAAGAATGTAAAGAAGACAGCATAAAGGACAGGCAAGTGACAAATATGGAGGAAACAGTAGCAGGGAAGGAACGACAAAATAAATTGAATCAGCTCCAGCATCTGATGATAATAAGTTTGGGAAATGTGCAGTTCAGCATCATAACTGCAACTTGCCTTTGAAGGTTCTATCTCTTTTATTCTGTCCAAAGAAGAAAAGAAAAAGAAATGGACACTGTCATCGAG
Organism: Przewalskia tangutica; assembly: GCA_029844215.1. Lineage (NCBI taxonomy): Eukaryota > Viridiplantae > Streptophyta > Magnoliopsida > Solanales > Solanaceae > Przewalskia > Przewalskia tangutica. The sequence goes on along the minus strand of CM056733.1, from coordinate 111,061,868 downwards.
GGACCTGAGAGAGAAATGTAAAGCATGAATATACAATTAACAGAGAGGTTTAATATCATTTACCTACGAAGACGTTCGATGGCTGATTGACTGTTCAGGTCACAAACTATTGCATACCTGTTTGAAAGATGTCAAATTTCAGAATTCAGTGTATTCTCTGGTTGAGGCTTAATGTACACTTCTTAACCAAATTGATACTCCTCCCACTCATTTTTATGTAACACAGCTTCATATTGCAGGGAATTAAGATGCTATAATCGCAGTGATAGGATTGTGATGATTATCATCCAAGTGTCACTGGTTGGGGATGGCTTCCTACAGTGTGTCCATTTTACTGACCATGTTATAGAAAAAATGATCACATTTTTCTTCCCTAGCAGACTAAAGTCAACCTCGCTCTATCTAATCTCACAACAACTTGCATTATTGGATGTAGATGTTTCAAAATTATCAGTGAAGCCTCAATCCTATTAAGTCAAGTAGGCTTGAAGCTAAGAAAGTCTATAATATTTTAAACCATAAAACTCAGGCTTTATTGTTGAGGAAAAGAATAAAAAGGTAAAATACCATGACTTAGTTTGATGAATGAAAGTAGGTAAAAAAGAGGAGGAAATCCTAATACCAGAAGCATGTCCTGGTATCTAGTATACCAAAATGATTGAATAACTCCAATAAAAGCTAGAACGGAAAAGAAACTTGGAGACATATTTAGCGCATTTTCTTTTTTACATAGCCCGACTAGAAATCCCAAAATTTCCATAATAAGAATGAGAGTAGATCAAAAGAAGCCATTCAGGTATAAAAACAATGTAATACTAGTAAGTATAATTGATAAAAGCAAAAGGAAGAGAAAAATAACATACAGAGTGTCCGTGGGAATGACTCCAACAGCTCCTCCTTTAAGAAGTTCAACCACTGGATCCAACTTCCACGAATCCGAGCCTAATTGATCAACTTGAACATAAAGCAATCCATCTTCCTACCACATTCCAAATAGTAGTACATGTTGGTATAATAATCTGTACTTGGCTAACTAATGATTCAAAACAATATGTTAATCACTTAGTGAAACATATAACATAAATGAAACAATAAACGAAAACAGAATCTGTTTTGGAAAAATAATTTCAGAATGTAATCGAGCCCACTTAGTTCAAAGTGTGTCCTTAAGGAAATTATTCCTCTCACAGTACTCGAGGTTAACGGAATATCGCCTCCCAGGATAGAACGATTATCTTACCAGAATAGTAGTACTCCAAATTCCGGTAGCAACGAACCACTCAACGGCAGTATATCACACAGAATGAAATTCTCGAGTTGAAGAGCAACTTCAGAATTTCAGAATTGATTAGAATATGAATTAGTAAATAAATTCTTGAAATGATCAAGAATTTATAGGGTTAGAGGTACTGATTCTGAATGGTTGCAACCATTCAGAATAGTCACCTCATTTTGGAGGGAAATTCGAAAAAGAGAGGGAGAGCCGGACGGGTCGGATCGGGTTTGGATTTGTTTTTAATTAAATAATTAATTAATTAAAGAAACGTTTGTCCAAAAAGATTATCAATCAATCTTTTGACAAATCCAAATCCAAATCCAAAGCCGAAGCCGAGCCGAGCGACGACGACGGCGCGAGGGGTCCTTGCCCTCTCAACCCTTTTAGCAGCTCGAGAAGGTGTGGTGTAATATATACACCTCTCTTTCCTTCCCTTTTTTCGATGTGGGACAAAAGAGCCTTTTACCCTCTTTAATTTTTATCTCATCATTTCCTATTCACCAATATCAAAACCCAACAATCCCCCACATGAATGGGGAATGATTATAAGATAGAAGAATGTACGGACGAGTGTGATATACAAGCGAGAATTGACTGCATCTGGATAAGTAGGTTTCCCTTTGAACTTTCCGTAGTGAACTTATATCGGATATACTCGATCAATCGGTAGATTTGATATCTTTGAACCGTCGAACTTTGTTGTATACCTAGACAACATAAGACACAATCAACCTCAACCGTTTATGGTTCTCACGGTTGTGTTCGTTTGACCGTGAACACCGCCGGGTCTCACGAGTGCATGTAGAATGGGCCTTTACCGTCATTCCCTTTAAAGCGGCTTACACTTAACACTCACATAGGTGATTTCTAAACATGTGGTCCTATAGCCACATTATCCGGTCATACATCGCGATTTAGATAACCATTAAAAACCTTAATGCTTTATTAACTCATTAACAAGCCATAAAGTCTTATCCTTATTTACGAACATTGTCTTCATCCGAGAATGGGTTGAGTTATTTGACAATGTTGAACCGTCGATCCACAACTTTGTTTGATCTCCTCGAACCTAGCTCTTGGGATCTCCACACGCTAGGTAGAGTTACAATGGTGATGACTTGTCCTTGGCCTTAACCCCATTCCCATTGATGATCTACCAACTCCTCTCAGATAAGCCTTTTGTAGCGGATCCGCCACGTTATCTCTTGACTTTACATAATCAATCGTGATAACGCCACTAGAGAGGAGTTGTCAACCAGATTGTGTCTCCGTCGTATGTGACGAGATTTTCCGTTATACATTACGCTCCCGCCTACCTATTCGCTGATCACGGTGTATACATATAGTGAGCCAAAGGTTTGGGCGAGAATGGAATATCTTCTAAGAAATTCGAGTCATTCAGCCTTCTTCACCTTGTCTAAAGCTATAAATTCGATTCCATTGTAGAGCGGGCGATGCGTCTGCTTTGATAATTTCAAGACATCGCTCCTCCAACGGTGAAAACATATCCACTCGTGGATTTAACTTCAAACGATCAGTGATCCATTTGCATCACTATATCCTCAATCTTGCGGGATATTTATTATAATGCAAAGCATAGTTTTGGGTGTGTTGTAAATATCCCAAGACTCGTTTCATTGCCATCCATGAGTTTGATTGGGATTACTCGTGAATCGACTCAACTTGCTTATAGCACGTGCTATATCCGGTCGTGTACAATTCATAATATACATCAAACTTTCCAAAACTGCGCATAGTCCAATTGTGAGTCACTTTCACCTTCATTCTTTGAAGTGCAAAACTTACATCAATTGAGTCTTTGCAACATTGAAATTTAAATACTTGAACTTGTCAAGTACTTTTTCAATATAATGTGATCGTGATAATGCTAGACCTTGTGGAGTTTTATGGATCTTAATTCCTAAGATCAAATCGCAACCCCAAGTCTTTCATGTCAAATTTGCTAGCGAGCATACGCCGTAGCATTTATATCGACAATATTTTTACTCATTATCGCGATGTCATCAACATACAAACAAACAATGACTTCATGATTTGGAGTATTTTTAACGTAAACACATTTGTCACACTCATTAATCTTAAATCCATTTGCCAACATTGTTTGGTCAAATTTTGCATGCCATTGTTTGGGTGCTTGTTTAAGTCCATAAAGTGACTTCACAAGTCTGCACACTTTCCTTTATTTACCAGGAACCACAAAACCCTCAGGTTGTTCCATGTAAATTTCTTCCTCCAATTCTCCATTTAAGAAAGCTGTCTTGACATCCATTTGATGGATTTCAAGACCATATCTGACGCCAGTGCCACTAACACCCGAATAGATGTTATTCTTGTCACCGGCGAGTATGTGTCAAAGTAATCAAGACCTTCTTTTTGTCTATAACCTTTGACCACAAGTCTTGTCTTGTATTTGTCAATAGTGCCATCAGCTTTCATTTTCCTTTTAAAGATCCATTTTGATCCTAAAGGTTTATTTCCAGGAGGAAGATCAACTAACTCCCATGTATGGTTGTTTAAAATCGATTCAATCTCACTATTGACTGCTTCTTTCCAAAATGTTGAATCAGAAGATGACATTGCTGCTTTAAATGTTTGAGGCTCATTTTCAAGCAAGAATGTTACAAAGTCCAGTCCAGGAAGTAGATGTCTTTTGACGTTTGCTACGCCTTAGATCCTCTTTGCTTGGTATACTTTCCTTTGGTTCTTCCCATGATGCGTTTAGATCTTTCACTGACGACTCACATTCGCTTTATACGGATAGATGTTTTCAAAGAATTCGGATTATCCGATTCAATTACCGTATTAATATGAATTTGGGATTGTCCGATTGTGAACCAAAACCGACAAGCTTTGTTGTTTGTAGCATAGCCATAAAAACACAATCCACGCTTTTTGGTCCGATTTTTACCCTTTTGGGCAAAGGAACTTGGACGCTGCTAACACCCCCACACTTTAAAATATTTCAAGTTGGGTTTTCTTCCTTTCCATAGATCATATGGAATAGATTGTGTTTTCTTTGTGGGTACTCTGTTGAGTATTCGATTAGGTATGAGATAGCTTCCCACAAGCTCTGCAGAAACCGAACTAATTAGTAAGGCATTCATCATTTCCTTTAATGTTCGGTTTTTCCTTTCCATGATTCCATTTGATTGTGGTGTGTAAGGGCGATAGTTTGATGAATAATTCCATATTCCAAACATGTTTCGCAAAAGGAGATTCGTACTCTCCACCCCTATCACTTCTAATCATTTTGATCTTTTATTCAATTGATTTTCCACCGTTCTTGTATTGCTTAAATGCATTAATTGCTTCATCCTTACTATTAAGCAAATACACATATGATGCTCGAGTGCGATCGTCGATGAAAGTTATAAAATACTTTTTCCCACCGAGACGGTATTGACTTCATATCACATATATACGTGTGAATTAAGTCTAAAGGATTTGAATTCTATTAATAGACTTATATGGATGTTTAACAAACTTAGATTCAACACAAATTTCACATTTTGATTTGTTGCACTCGAATTTAGGCAATACTTCTAAATTGATCAATTTTCGCAAGGTTTTGTAATCGACATGTCCTAAACGAACATGCCATAAATCATTTGACTCGATAAGTAAGGCAGTGAATTTTCATTAATCATGCCAACAACCATTACATTGAGTTTGAAAAGGCCTCGGTGAGGTAGCCCTTTCCTATGAACATATCATTCTTACTTATTACAATTTTCTCACTAACCAACACACACTTAAACCCGTTTTTGGAGTAGTCAGTGAAACTAAATTCTTCCGAATTGTTGGGCGTGCGAACATTGTTGAGAGTCGGGACCTGCAGGAAGTCATCCTCAGTATCTTCTCATATCCTTCAACCTCGGCATTGCGGTATTTCCCATAAGTACCTCTTGGTCATGAGCATATGTTGCAAATGCTTCTGCGCAAGAATACGTCGAGTGGCGCGAAATTAAGCCACCACTCTTTGGGTTTCCAACCAAATTGCACTCTGACAGCATTGCACACAGATCATTCAGATCATTGCCATTATTTGTTTGTCACTGTCAAATCGACAAACTGTTTTACTTAATAAAACCAGAATAGCAATTAATTCACAGACTTCAACGATGAAGATTTTGTTTCTTCAAATCGGAGTATAATTGTGAAACTTAACCGATGAAGATTTTATTTCTTCAAATCTTAATTTGAACGATGAAGTTTTTATTTCTTCAAATCGCAGTATAATTATGAAACTTTAGTATTCCAACGAAGTTTTTATATCTTCGAGTCAGAATACTAATATTCATATGGAGTAGAAAACTACACAAGTTTTAATCTCCTTAGAACGACGAAGATTTTATGTTCTTCAAATCGTTGTGTAATTATGAAACTTTAGTATTCCAACGAAGTTTTTATATCTTCGAGTCGAATACTAATATTCATATGGAGTAGAAAACTACACAAGTTTTAATCTCCTTAAATGAGCGATGAAGATTTTATGTTCTTCAAATCGTCATGACAAATATCATACACAATGGTGAAGATTTTATTACTTCAAACCGAATCAATTTTGATAACAACAAATATAATACACAACGGTGAAGATTTTATTTCTTCAAACCGAATCAAAATTGCTTGAAACGAAGTGCAGTAGATTGTATGTTGTATACTTGATGAAGTTTTTATATCTTCAAATCAAGTATCCAAATGAGTAGAAAGTTATGAAAACTTTAATCTCAACCGGAGTAGAAAATCCGAAGATTTTAGTCTCCAAACAACATACAAAAAAAAACACTTTTTTTTCTTCTGGTAAAAAAAAAACACTTTTTTCCTGGACTTTTAATATTCCAACGAAGTTTTTATGTCTTCAAGTTAGAATATGAAATCTCATACGGAGTAGAAACCACACAGGTTTTAATCTTCAAACCAGGATACAGATTAAAATACAATAAATATAATTTCCTTAAGATTGTTGGTATAATAATCTGTATTTGGATAAATACTGATTCAAAACAATATGTTAATCACTTAGAGAAACATATAACATTAATGAAACAATAAGCAACAGAATGCATTTTGGAAAAATAATTTCAGAATGTAATCGAGTCCACTTAGTTCAAAGTGTGTCCTTAAGGAAATTATTCCTCTCACAGTACTCGAGGTTAACGGAATATCGCCTCCCAGGATAGAACGATTATCTTACCAGAATAGTAGTACTCCAAATTCCGGTAGCAACGAACCACTCAGCGTTATATCACAGAATGAAATTCTCGAGTTGAAGAGCAACTTCAGAATTTCAGAATTGATTAGAATATGAATTAGTAAATAAATTCTTGAAATGATCAAAAATTTATAGGGTTAAGTCGATTCTGAATGGTTGCAACCATTCAGAATAGTCACCTCATTTTGGAGGGAAATTCGAAAAAGAGAGGGAGAGCCGGACGGGTCGGATCGGGTCGCGGGTCGATCCGTTTGGATTTGTTTTTAATTAAATAATTAATTAATTAAAGAAACGTTTGTCCAAAAAGATTATCAATCAATCTTTTGACAAATCCAAATCCAAATCCAAATCCAAATCCAAATCCAAAGCCGAAGCCGAGCCGAGCGAGCGACGGCGCGAGGGGTCCTTGCCCTCTCAACCCTTTTAGCAGCTCGAGAAGGTGTGGTGTAATATATACACCTCTCTTTCCTTCCCTTTTTTCGATGTGAGACAAAAGAGCCTTTTACCCTCTTTAATTTTTATCCCATCATTTCTATTCACCAATATCAAAACTCAACAGTACATAAGAAACAGTGTGCTCAAATTTTTTTAGATTCCGCAACAAACAAAATATAGCTCGTTCAAATAATTATACAGAATTGCAATATAATTTTCATGTGGTTGATCAAGTAGTCGGAAAACTTAAGTGAAGAAGTAGGCGTATTAAAATTGATAAGGATGAGAGATGCAAACCTTAGTTAAACGAGGAGCGGAGTATTTGAGGCGTTTAGGACTTCTTTTAAAAACCGCCAACGGTTGGAACCGGCGCGTTTGCGGAGGAACGGCAGTTTGGAACGACACGCGAGTGGGGAATAAAGAGAGAGGCACTGCTCCGTCAACTGCACAGTGTCGTCCTAGTGCTTTAGGTTCCAATGACATCTCTTCCACTCCCGGAGAAAAACGACGCCGTTGCCACTTCCCACCAAAATGAGGGATACAGATACTTTCATGATAAGTACAGCTTTTGACAAGCATTTCCATCTTTTTACCAAGATTATTAAGTATTAATTATTGAACACAGGCATACATTTGGATTTTAGAATTGGTTTTATATTCTTTAGTTTGAGATTCAAGTCACTACTAATGTTAACGGTTAAGTAACAATCACTAATGATAGATTAGTTTGTTTGTATCACACCCTTTAAAAAGCTTGACATTGATCAAAGAAAAGTGGACGATCTATCCTATTTTAGAATGCTTTTTCCATCTAAATTAAGAATAAAAGAAGACTTTTAAAAATTTGTAATATAAAATAAATCATAAATATTTATGTGAGTATAAATTATCACACTATGAAAAGTTTAAAGTTAAATAAACTAGAAAAATCAACCACATATTGCTACGTGATTTAATTCAACAACGGAGAAAAAAGACTATTCTTTAGGTGGAAAAAAAAGGAGCACTTAAAATGTCCAAACGGATGAAGAAAGATTTGTCATATGAAGAACGTAGGAACCTCAACTGAAAATGGGCTTTTGGGCTGATTTCCTTAACCAAACTTGGACAAATTTCAAGTTTTTGATACCAATTCAATCCGGCCTAATCCTGAATCTACTAAATGGAAGAAGATCAATCATATCCTACCCAATCTTGCTTGGGAAACATCCACAAGTTAACTGCAACATTATTTTCAAATCTCCCAAGTTAAATAGAACATTGATCTCAAACGCCAAGACCGGCGAAATCAGGGAGCGCGAAATGGTATTATAGCTAATATGATGGAAGGACAAAAGACATTCTTCATATTACAACGAAGAGAATCGATAACTAAAAAGACACTGTTATTCAAAATCTATTACACCAGTAAATCCTAGCTATATGGCAAACATGAATCGCCAAAAGAACTGTTTATGCAAGAAAATACTCCATGTATTTTAGCCTGTAAGAATGTATTGTGGCCTTATCTTGGAGGAGGAGGCCCATTAGATTTCGCAAAACCAACCCACGCAACAAGTCCAACAGCAAGTATTACCCATCCACAAATGTCATACTTCAGATCACTGCTCTTCTTCTTCTTCGAACCCTGAAATGCATGACAGTCAAGTAATGAAAGGTTAAGAAAGTCCTCTGACACTGAAACTCAATCAGATGAAACCAGCCGCCTTCTTGTTGGAATTTCAATACTTCAAAGAAACAGAAACATAACTGGAAAAAATGTTTACGACTTCTATAAGGAACTAAAAAGCAGAAGCAAAACCACCAAACCATAGATGAAGACAAATTTCCATATAAAGTTACCAAATTCTGTAGCCATAGAAGGGGCTGCCCACTCAGTCTGCACCTTGAAAAACAACCCCCACCACAGTACAAAATGAACGAGAAGAGATGGACTCATAGAGAATGATATCATGATTTATACAATAAGAATAAAGAAAAAAATGAAGTAGCTTGAATCAATGGAAATATACTTAATGGATGAGAATTTCTTGCATCAGGCGGAACAAAGACTGAAAGTGGATACCTTTGTACTCGTTGATGTAGAAGGTCCTGGTCCCATAGCCTGTTGCATGGCACCTTGTTTGTGAATCTCGGCATGCAACTCTGGAGCCTAAAAGAAAGGTACGAGAGCATAAATAAAAAAAGAAAGGACATTCACACAATAAAATGGTTTTACAGGACAACTTGTTCTCATAATATGATAAACAAGAGCAATTCCATCAGCAATTGAATCACCTAGCACATTTACAAATATACTAAGCTTTATATCAATAAACAGAATCCAGCACAACCATCCATTCCACAAAATAAGATGCAGTGAAAGATTCTTTCAGTCCTTTGCCACCTTAGAAATATGAGCCTATAAACTATCCGGAGAATCTATCAGTATGTTTGTTTAACAGAGAGGAACAGACCAAACATTCTGACACCCAAACTCATCGTTTATAAAGTGTATATATCATAACTCTTAATGGACGCATTTGTAGAACTAAACATGCACAAGGAGTGGGTATATATATGCAAGTGAAAGTCAAAGTCTCTATTGAATGCAAAGCCACCACATAGTTGCTAAATCATACTTAGAGCGGGGAATTTCGTGTGTCTAATCGTATACCTGCTCAACGTACCAAAGTTAAATGACTTGGTTAACTAACGTGTTAGTAACGTACCAAAGCTAAATGACTTGGTTAACTAATGTGTTAGTGGATGGGTCAAGATGGGCTAATCCAGACTAACCCTAGGACTTTTTGAATATTAATTTGTACAATACATTGAAAGATAAATTCTATATGCTTTTCTCCTCCACATGCAACAATTAGTTTGATGGCTTCTTCTACTCCTACAAACATATTATGTGAAAATACCTAACATTTTAAATTAGGATATGCTTGCATCAAGCCATCAACTACAAGAATACAGTACTTTACTCTGAACAAAATGAATCATGTGCACGTGTTAGGTGATTGGAAAAGAAAAGGCTGCTTCATACCACTATTTTTGTGCAACCATGCGGTGAATCACATACATATAGAAATTCCTTTGATAGGTGAAACTATGTGAAGGAAAGGGATAAAAAAATTGAGAGCACACTGCACCAGTCAATCAATAAGTCGAAAGCTCCTCGAAGTACACATGAACTACTTGCTCAAGGACTTATGGGAATACTTAAACGTGACATAACAATTCAGCACATTAAACATATCAAAACCAAGCTAAAAAAACAGCACAAACTTTACCTTAGAAGAAACTTCATAAGATTTCCGATAAAGCTCATTCTCTGGATCCTACAATTCACAGGAACAAAAGCTATAACAATAAACAATAAGCCTAAGCACTAAAAATATCAGAATCTGCATTGTGAAAAAATGTACCGCCTCAACAGCTTGCTGGAAGCACTGAGCTGCTTTGTCAAAGTAAACCTTAGCCTCATCTTCATCAGGGGTTAGAAATGCATTGGATGTATGGGCATTCCCCAAACACCAAATAGCATCATGCTTCTGTGGATTAACCTCCAAAGCCTCCTCTAACTTTGAGATAGCATCTGGACAGTATAATGCCCAATTAGAAGACAAGAACAGAAAATACTATATAATCATTTCCATAACAAGAGGTCCATATATTCAACCCACCCTACAAACATTTCCTTCTGCAGAGTAAATGTCTCATAATAGTTTGTCTTTGAGAGAAGTAACAACATTGTTTGAATAATTATCTATGAAAAGCAGCATTCTTACTTTGATATAAAAAATGTCTTTGGCCAGCTAAATAAATGAACCAATGGCCTATAAGGGCATTTGAGGTGTTTAAAATGTCTTAGCCACTCTACTTGTTTCCTTATGTTTGGCGTTGGATGCTCAAAACTCAAATCCCTTCATATGAACTCAGAGCCAAGCCAAGTCTCAGTTTCTCACACTCGCAAGTCCATATGAAAGTTCACACAAGAAACCCAATTCGGTCACATGAGTGGATAGTGTTGAAGAAAATAGCATCACATCTGATTTAAAAGGACAATCAAGTTGTTTAAAAAGGATACACCCAGGGAGTCACCTATTGATTGATGAAGCTGAAGTGAAGATCATGGGAGAACAAGGTTGGCAAAAGCAGAAGAAGTTAACTTGCCATCTATCTATTTACTCAAATACCTATACTAGTGGATAGATAGTGGTAACCGTGGAATACTAGAAGTGTGCACAAACTATGGTGCTTAAAAGGCCTTAGGATACTTCGCATTCGTTAATTATGGTTTTGGAGTGATTCTTTAAGAAGAATTGATTAAATTAACAGCCCAATAACTCTGAGAACATCAATTCTAGGAAAACCTTTACAATACTAGTACTAAGCACAATACTATAAAGCAATACCAGAAATCATCTTCTTTGATTCACTGACGGACTGGAACTGTGATAATTCCAACAATGCACCTCCCCATCTCGTCAAGTTCTGCATGAATTAGTCAGAAACAATAGTCCCAATCCTTAGCCAATACAAATCTAATATATAAAAGTTATACTATAAGCATAAGAATAGCATATGTTGTCCGCGAGTAACAGATACATAAAGGGTGTGTTTGGTACGGAGGAAAACATTTTTCAATTTCCCATGTTTGTTCGGCCAAAATATTTTGAAAAATATTTTCGCCTGGAAAACAAGTTCTTGAAAAGGAGGAAAATAACTTTCCTAATGGAAGTAGGAAAAACAAGTTTCTTAAATGATATTCCAAGTTTATCGCCTCCATCTCACCCAAACATGCCCCCAACCCCACCCCTTGATCATCACACCCCGCCTGTCCCCACCCCGGAACTCCCACTTGTGCTAGATTACATATAAAACAAACACTAGAAAATAAGTATGAAAAAAATATTTTCCTTATACCAAACACACCCTACAGAGAGAAGAAATAGTACGTACTTCAGCATCAAGAGGATCTTTAGCATAAGTGGTTTCGGCAGTCTTTCGAGCGTGCTCGAAGAAGAGGAGGCGATCGAAATCGTTTTGCATTTCCATGACCTAAGGGTACTGAAACCGTCGAACCTCGTGCGATAATTTGTTTTGTTAGGGTTCTAAGGTTTAACCTGTTACCTCGTCCACTTAGCTTGTGCTTCTTTTTTTCTTTTGTAATAGGAAAACACTAGCGGGCGTGCCGGTAAAGTTGGCGATTACCCATTCGGACTGGACTTTATAAATGGTCTATGAGCCTATTCCACACCGTATAAAGGTGGGCCTCTTCCTGATTGGATATGCAGTATGCTGGACAAAATTCACAAATAGTCACAATTTACAAGAGTGGCCTCGGAGGTGACCGATCTTGAATTTTTTCCTCACTTGTTATCAGGTCAAAACGTTAGTTCAATAAGTTTTGACTTTTTTACTATAAAGATTTTTTCCATGGGTAGAATGGGGATAAAAAATTCAATATCATCAATTTTTAAGGTCATTGAATGTAATTTTTCTGATACTTTTTAGCTATTGTAATTGAAAAAATAACTATTGTCGTGATGTTTGAAATTACTAACTTTGACTAATTATTTAATCAAGCAAACCCTATATATATATATATATATATATATATATATATTCTAAGATAAATATAGAGATGAAACTTGGTCTGACCTATATTTTGAGTTGTGGCTCCACCACGGTATATAATATACTCTAACAAGTTAAGGAATCGTTTGGTAGAGTGTATTAAAGAAAATAATGCATGCATTAGCTTTGTGTATTAAAATATTTTGTTTAATACACTTTTTCATCCTATGTATAACTAATGCAAGCATTGGTTATATACTCTATTCGGTATTATGCTATGCATAATTAATACCTAGTAAATAATTGTATTAGCAATTCAATGACTTTTAATGCATGCATTAGCATGGTTAAAGACACAATTGTTCATAAAGTCGCTCACATAGTATATTATGAAGGATATTTTTGTAAACAACTAATTATTTTTAGAAATCATGCAGTGCATGTTATTTCTAAATACACCAAACCAAACGGTGAATAAAAAAACATCTTTGCATAACTAATATCATCATTACTAATACACCTTACTCATCATTATTCTTATACACTCTATCAAACGACGCCTAAGTAAACAAACTAATTTTGTATAAGCGTTCTGCATAGTCGTAGTTATTGAGAAAATGTGCTAACATGAAAATAAGGATCACAGTTTCATGGTAAAAAAAGTACCACACTTCAATAATGATATAATAGAGAGGAGACGAGGGATTGGGTTGTTCAGAAGGTTACAAGTTTTGAAGGTTGATGATTTTCAAATGTTGATGGGAATGCTTTACAATTATAAGACAACACTCACTAATCAGGACTCATTGAGGTGGGGCGAGAAGTGATTGTGCAGTTTTAGTAAAGTCATACTACTGTAAGTTCTTTGGCAACAATGAGTTAGGTTTTTTAGATGTGTTCGTCTAGAAGCACCACAAATGTGTGCTCACTCGCTTGGTTGGCAACTAAGGGGTTATTATAATTCTAACAACAAAGAACGTGAGAAAACGAGGTTATATATAAAGGTAATTAAGTTTTTATATTCATGAGAAGATGTGGACCGTTTCTTGTTACGTGTTAAGTGGCACACGTGTACTGATTTATCATGAATTAGTTAACAGCACAATAAGTAATTTTGAGCTTAGTTAAAAGAATGTTTTGATAACTAAATCTTTTGAAGAATATGATAAGACTTATAAAATAAAACATTTCCTCGTTAACTATTGTATACAGTAAAAACCAACACGGCATGTGACATGTTTTAGGTATAAAAGTCGAGGGAGGCGGTAGAGTTTTGTATCAGATGAAGTTGTGTCGAGTTAAGTTCGGGTATCAAGATAAGCCCGAAGTTATTTTTCTCTTTGAAGCGATCGAGGGTGACTTCTGAGCTTTAAGAATTTAGATTTGGTGGATTTCTTTTTCTTCGGTACCTCGACTATACGGTGAGCTAATGCGGACGGATTGAGTATCAGATTGGGGACTGGTGGAGCATCGAAAGGGTTGGTCATTGGAATCGAAGTACCATTCGGTAAACCTGGTGTTTGAAAAATAAAAGGTAAAAATATGTGCAAGATTAGTAGTAAAAATGGGTTCCGAAGATACTAATCGTAAATCTGAGCTTTCCATCGATTTTTTAGAGTAATTTCCATGTCCGCTTCTGTGCAGAATCGTGCTTATAATTTTTTTGTTCCATGTGTGGAGGTCCTCATTATGGGTCGGAGTCTAGTAAAAAACTGAAAATGTGGCAACAAAAGGCTTAGAGCAAGTTATCAAAATTGAAGATTAAACAAAAGAAGAGGAAAATATTTCTTTTGGTACTTATGGTGCAAATTTCATTTCTCCTGGAAGGCATGAACATTGCCATAATTATTTCAACGGTAGGAATCATAACAAAATGCTCCATCCAACCTCTGTCTCGATCTTCATTGATACTGGAGAGGATTTTTTTTTTTCTGGTTTTGAGATCTGAACGATCCCGCCATTGAAAAACCATGATACATATAAGCGGATTAGATAATCCAAAGTGAAGATTTCATTTACCTTGTTGGTCAGAAATCAGAGGCAAGTGACGACCCTCAAAACATACGGACCAGTTTGTGCAAGACATAAATTATATGTCCTGCACATTTCGAGGATCACGTTGTCAATTGGAGGAACAAGCTTGAAGGTGAAATGATAGGTGCATACATTGGAGTACTTGTATTTGTAGATAGTAATGTCATCGTCCAAGAAGGGTATAATAATCTAGGAGAGATTGGTCCAACCAGAGGTCATCTCAGATTATGTTTAGGTCGGAGGCACTAATGGAGGTCGACCATCTCTTAGCTTATTCACTTTGGTCGAATTTTGAAGAGGCAATAGAAATAGAAAATTCGGTGTCAAAGCAAAAAGTAGACGGGAGCATATCGTATGCTCTAGGTTCGGCGACGGCTTGAGCTTCGAAGGTCTCGCAGGCGCTGGTGGCTTTGTCAGTAACCGGTGGTGATAAAGTTACCAAAGAGGATTGTCTTGAAGAAGATCGAATGGTTTTAGCCACAAGGATAAAGGTTTAAAGATATGAAAAATTGAAGGTTGAAGACTTGAAGATTGAAGTTGGAAAAAGGAAGAACAAATGCATAGGTTTGAGGAGGAAATTTGCAGAAGTGAAAAATTGAAGAAAAGGGGGATCATGGCGCTAAATAGGCCTTCGCCCTTACGCCTTTCTATATAATAGAAGAAAATGTTCTAGTTATTGGGGAGGTTGTCATTATTGCGAAATGTTTCGGTTCACGAATTGAAGTGACGGTTCAATCAGAGAGTGACACGTGTCTGAAGTTTCAGAGTGATAAGGCATGAGTAAGATTTTGGAGAAATGAAATCGTCTCATTTTTTCGTCTATTTCGGAGTAATTTAAAAAGAAGCTTGTATGAGAAGACAACAAATAAATTATTTCCATTTCCCATCACTTCAGGAAAATTTGATCCGAAAAGTGTGGGGGACTATCTTTATATAGTAAAAATCGACACGACACGTGGCGGGGTTTAGATATGAAAGTCAAGAGAGGCGGAAAAGTTTCGTATCGGATGAAGTTGCGTCGAGATAAGTTCGGGTATCAAGATATGGTTGGGTAGTGACCGAACTAGTTGACATCGAGTGAAGAACCAGACAAGCCTAGCGCGTACCGCTTCTGAATATGACGTCAGTCGTTGCTCCTTGTTCACTAAGAGACCATTATTGTCATTTAATTGAAGAATAATTCTCGGACATTAATTCATTGTACTCACAGATATAAAAGTAGCCCAACTTTCATGTTAGAAGGGCATCCCATTTTCATTCTACACTTGTACGCTTTTGTTCATTACAATTTTAATCATAAAGTTCTCACTGTTAGCTAAGAGATGAAGCAGTTAAGCTAAAATCTCATATCAATATGGCTGAAGGAATTCACTTTGGTTACGACGTTGCATGTTATTTTCTTACTTATTGTTTTCATTTGCTTTCTCATTGTTAATTTTACTTAATATTTTTTATTTTAAATCGATTTACGTATTCTTAAAATCACTTATAAATTCAACTGTACATTTTTTTGGTAAACATCTATCAAGACAAGATCTTGTCACTTGTGAAAATAATGAAAAGATAAATCTTTTGAGGGGTTAAAAAATTATACATTTGAAAAATAAAATTTTATTGTAATTTCGGTGCACATATGAAGTTTTTGTCCATTATAAAAGAGTGCATCATTTGCAAAGAATCGTATTATTACCCAAGTTATTTAATTTAATGTAAACATTAAGTATAATAACTTTTTAAATATTTATTCACCCAATATTTATATATCCCTTATAATATTCCAAGATACAGACGTGATTGCAAATGATGTAATTCAAAATGCCAAGGTTTCCAATTCAGTTTTCTACCTACCAACAAGAACAACTACATCAGATGGTGAGGAACTGTGCACCAGACAAGCTGGAGAGGATGCTGTCAGTGATGAATCAATTTAAGGAAACAGTATGCATTTACCGCCGCAAAAGTGTGTATGGCAGGTAAATCTACTCATGTTGAAGGTAACAGTAGTCCATGGATAGTCGATTCAGGAGCTACTAATCACATGGTAAAAAATAAAAATATGATTGAGACACCTCACTTGACAGAAAACTCAGGGCATGTCCAACTGCCTAATGGAGGTTTTGCTCCAATTACACAAACTGGAAATTGTAGACTGACAAGAGGTGAACTCATAGAAAATGTCCTTTGTGTACCAAGTTTTCAATTTAACCTACTTTCAGTGTCTATGTTGACTAAGGAGTTGAATTGTAGTGCGAGGTTCTTCCCTGACTTCTTTGTGTTGCAGGATCTCTTCACTGGGAAGGTGAAGGAGATTGGTAGAGAAGTAGATGGCTTGTATGTGCTGGATTCAGCAAGGAAACAGGATAGACTAGTGGATGCAAAGGCTCACATGTCGGTCGATCTGGAGAGATGAAAGTCGCTTATGGCACAAGAGATTAGGTCATGTCCCAATGAGTATACTTAGGAAAATTAATGTTTTCAATAATGATTCTAGGTTCACAATTCAACACTGTGATGTATGTCCAATGGCAAGGCAAACTAGGTTGCCATTTCCTACTAGCAGAAGTATGACTAGTTTTCCTTTTGAATTACTACATCTTGATGTTTGGGGACCATACAAGGTTCCCACATATACTGGAATGAGATTCTTTCTAACTGTAGTGGATGACTTTACTCGATGGACGTGGATTTACCTTTTACATTTAAAGTCAGATGTACCTTCTATGATAAAAGAGTTATTCCTGATGATCAAAACTCAGTTTGATTCACAAGTCAAATCTGTCAGGACAGACAATGGCTCAGAATTCATAAACAGTTCTTGTAAAGACTTGTTTACACAGTTGGGAATTGTACATCAAACATCTTGCCCCTACAGCCCCCAACAGAATGGAGTAGTTGAGAGGAGACACAGGCACATACTGGAACTTGCAAAAGGGCACTTGTTCTATCTCATTTAAGGGTTATTGGATGTCTTTGCTATGCATCTAATCTAGTAAAGGCTGACAAATTTGATACTAGAGCCATCAAGGCAGTATTGCTGGGGTACTCTACCAGACAGAAGGGCTATAGGTTGCTGAATCTTTCTAACAATGTTTTGTTTGTAAGTAGGGACATTCTCCAGGGTAAGAGTTTAAATGAGGGGTAAACCCCCAAGAAGTTATACCACCTTCTCCAGGGTAAGAGTATAAATGAGGGGTAAACCCCCAAGACGTTATACCACCTTCTCCAGGGTAAGAGTATAAATGAGGGGTAAACCCCCAAGACGTTATACCACCTTCTCTAGGGTAAGAGTATAAATGAGGGGCAAGCCCCAAGACGTTATACCACCTTCTCCAGGGTAAGAGTATGAATGAGGGGCAAGCCCCAAGACGTCATACCACCTTCTCCAGGGTAAGAGTATGAATGAGGAAAGCCCAAGACGTCATACCACCGCCTGAGTAAGAGTATAAATGAGGAAAACCCCAAGACGTTATACCACCTGTTCCGTGGATTTGCTACCCATGATGCGAGGAATATCCTCACGTCAGCTTATTTCCTACCTTAGGTCTCAAAAGTTATTAAGGAGTCACAAAGTGGAGTACGCATATCTGGCTAATATAGTAGATACCCAAAAAGAGTCCCCAGCGGTGCATGATGTCCCTATTGTTTGAAAAAATTCGAAGGTTTTTTTTTTCCTGAATATCTCCTGTGCCTTCTAGGATAGAAGTGGAGTTCGCTATAGAGTTAATTCTGGGTACAAGACCTATTTCTATTCTTCCATATCGAATGGCCGCAGCTAAATTGAGAGAGTTAAAAGAACAGTTGAAGGATCTTCTGGATAAATGATTTATAAGGCCTAGTGTTTCCCCCTGGGGCGCACCAGTCCTTTTTGTGAAGAAAAAAGATGGATCGCTCCGAATGTGCATCGATTATCGACAACTTAATAAGATCACGATCAAGAAACGATATCCATTACCAAGAATCGATGATTTTTTTTACCAACTTCAAGGAGCCGGTTATTTTTCCAAGATTGATCTTCGTTCAGGATATCACCAACTGAAAATAAATCCATATGATATATCCAAAACAATCTTTAGAACCCGATATGGCCATTATGAGTTTTTGGTCATGTCTTTCGAGTTAATCAATGCCCCAACAACTTCTATGGATTTAATGAACAGAATCTTCAAACCATTTTTAGATTTGTTCGTGGTTGTATTCCTAATTTACAGCAAGAGTGTTGAAGAACATGAAGAGCATCTGAGGGTAGTTCTTGAAGTCTTAAAACATGAGAAATTGTATGCTAAATTTTCAAAGTGTGAATTTTGATTGGAAAAGAGAGTCTTCTTGGGCCATGTTGTGTCAAGGGATGGAATTATGGTAGACCCCCAAAAGATAGAAACATTGAAGAACTAACCAAAACCTACCACTCCGACAGAAGTTAGGAGTTTCTTGGGTTTGGCTGGGTATTATAGAAGATTTGTAGAAGGTTTCTCTAGTCTTGCTGCTCTCTTGACCCGGTTGACTTAGAAAGCGGTTAATTACCAGTGGTCAGAAGAGTGTGAAACAAGTTTTCAGAAACTGAAGGAATTGTTGACTACTGCACCAGTCCTAACCTTACCATCGGGACAAGAAGTGTTCACAGTCTATTGTGATGCCTCTAGAGTTGGATTAGGATGTGTCTTGATGCAGTTTGGAAAAGTTATTGTGTATGCATCTCAAAAATATAAGGTACATGAGAAGATTTATCCAACTCGTGACTTGGAATTGGCCGTGTAGTGTTTGCCTTACGAATATGGAGACATTATTTGTATGGGGTGCATGTAGATATATTTACAGATCATAAGAGTTTACAGTACATAACTACACAAACGGATTGAATCTCCGACAAAGAAGATGGTTAGAGTTGCTTAAGGATTATGACCTTAGCATTCTTTACCATCCTGAAAAAGCTAACATGGCGGCTGACGCACTCAATATGAGATCAATGGGCAGCTTGACCCACTTGGCAGTACAAAAAAGAGAGGTATTGTTCGTGAGGTACAAAAAAATTGGGAAACCTTGGGGTTAGTTTAATTGAGGTCGGTGAAGGCAGGGTGGTGGTATATGATACCTCGCAGTCTGCCTTAGCTTCAGAAATAAAAGAAAGTTAGTTTGAGGATATGAAATTTGTTAGGTTTCGGGAGAAGGTTCAACAAGGAAAACCTTCACAATTTACATTAGGAGAAAATTATGGTACCCTTCGGTATAAGGGTAGGTTATGTGTTCCTATGGTAAATGATCTAAGAAGAAAAATCTTAAATACAGGTCACAATACCAGATATTCCATTCACCCAGGATCAATGAAAATGTATCATGATCTCAAGACAAATTACTAGTGGGAAGGAATGAAGAGAGATGTTGCAGAGTTTTTCGGAAGATGCCTTACGTGTCAACAGGTGAAAGCCGAACATCAAAAACCCGACAGACTACTTCAGGACATTGGCGTCCCTATGTGGAAATGGGAGGCGATTCATATGGATTTTGTAACTGGTCTACCAAAAATACGAGAAGGTTATGATTCTATATGGGTGATTGTAGATCGGCTTACAAAGTTAGCCGATTTTCTACCGGTCAAGACTACATATCGGGCGCCGCAGTATGCGCACATTTATTTGAAAGAAATAATGAGGTTACATAGGATTTCATTACAAATTATTCCGGATAGGGGTTCCCAATTCACCTCACACTTTTGGCAAAGTTTTCAGTAGGGCCTCAGGACAAAGGTCAAATTAAGTACGACTTTTCATCCGCAAACCGACGGACAAGCTGAACGAATAATTCAAACAATAGAGAACATCTTACGGTCTTGTGTGTTGGACTATCTATGTCTAATTGAGTTTGACTACAACAACAATTTTCATTATAGTATACAGATGGCTCTGTTCGAAGCATTGTATGGGACTAAGTGTAGATCTCCACTTGGGTGGTTCGAGGTGGGCGAAACACTACTGTTCGGACCCGAAGTCATTCAGGAAACAAACGATAAAGTGCAAATAATTCGGGAACGGATCAAGACAGCTCATAGCCGCCATAAGTCTTATGCAGATCATCGCAAAAGAGATCTTGAGTTTCAAGAAGGAGAGAAAGTATTTTTAAAAGTCTCTCCAATGAAGGGAGTGATGCGATTTGGAAAGAAAGGGAAGTTGAGTCCAAGGTTTATTGGACCATATGAAATCTTACGAAGAGTGGGGAATGTGTCTTACGAACTAGCCCTTCTACAAGAATTAGAAGCAGTACATCCGGTGTTTCATGTATCAATGTTACGAAAATATATGCATGATCCAAGTCACGTCATCCAACCCCAAGAGATAGCCCTGAATGAAGAGCTTCAATAAGAAGAAGTTTTTTGTGGAAATACTGGATAGACAAATTAAGTGTCTTAGGAACAAAAATATTATTTTCCTGAAAGTTTTATGGAAGAATCACTCCACAAAAGAAGCGACATGGGAAGCTGAGGACGCGATGAGAGTCAAATATACATTCCTGTTTGAGTAAGGTAATAAAATGTGTTAAGATGTGTTCATTACGTGCAGTTTGTGTGACGTGCATGTATTACGGTGTTATTCACATTCGATGTCGAATGTTGTTTAAGGAGGGAAGAATATAAAATGTGTTAAATTGTACTTTATGTGTGTGCAATAGTATGACTATGTGTTTTGTTACGACCTTATTCACATTCGAGGACGAATGTTATTCAAGGAAGGGAGAATGTAAAGTCTTGGAAATTTAAAAATGTGTTATGTTGTGCTTCATGTGTGTGCAGATTGCGTGTCTATGTGCACGTCTCACGACCTTATTCACATTCGAGGACGAATGTTGTTTAAGGAGGGAAGAATGTAAAGTCCCAAAAAAAATATTTAAAAAATAATAAAAACGATTTAAAAAAAAAACAGAATAATTTAAAAAAAAAAAAAAACAATTGCAGTTTTTCCCCCTTAAACTAACCCTCCCTCAACCCCTTCTTTCACTCCTTCCACTCCCTCAACTTCCCCCCACTCTCATAAAACACACATACACTTTTATATAAAACACAACAAAAAGGGGATACAAAAATCTGGAAAAAAAAAACAAAGAGAAAAGAACCAGAAATTTCAGAGAACAAGATTAAAAGAGAACAATTAAGGAGTCCCAAATAAAGGTTTGGTTGAAGGATAAGTTGAAGTTGCATCATTTGCGATTACGAAGCAACAAAGGTGAGTTTTCTCACTCAAATTTCTTAGTGAAATCCTGTATTTTAAGTTTTATACATGTTAGAATATAATGTTGGTGTTAAAAGAAAAATTATTAATTTAGATTTCTTAAACAACTAGTTCGGGACATGAACGTTACAAACTGTTTTTCGGAGTTATACTTGTTTTAATTAGACGAAATTTGGTATGGTTGTAAATCACTTTGTTACGAACAGATTGAACTAAAGAAGAGATAAAACGGACTTACGGTTTAAGAGTTATCATAGTTTAAACTTTCTGCCACAGATTTGGACGAAATCTGAGAGCAAGTAGAATTATGAACTGTTTTTCCCGAGTTTCACTTGTTAGAATTAGACAAAATTTGGTATGGTTGTAAATCAATTTGTTACTAACAGATTGAACTAAATAAGAGGTAGAATGGACTTAAGGTTTAGAAGTTATCGTATTTTAAAGTTTCTGCGCCGGATCGGTTGAAAGTCCGTAAAGCAGTGGGTAAAATGGTAAAACTGTAGCAATGGGTACAGAATATGAAATGTTGATTCAAATTAAAGTCCTATATTTGTCTTTTCTCGTCAGTTTGAGAATTTACGGGGCTTGGTACGACTTACGGATAAGAAGTTATGACTGTTTTAAGATCGTGTGTCGCTCTGATAATAAATTCGGCAAACAGTTCTTAATGCATTTGTTAAAACTGAAAAACTGAATGTTTCGGTGGGGAATTTAAAATTTTGTGTTGAATAGAAGTTCTAGGTTATTCTGTTCTCGACAGTTTGAGACTTTGCGTACATAAATCCGACTTACGGTTTGAGAGTTGTAGCCCGTACAAGTGGGCAGGGCGAAATATTGAAAGAAAGGAATATTAATTGAGCCTTTTGAACATACAACACATACAAAACAAATATGTAAATGCATTTGTAAATGCATCGGATCGGGTTGCACGCCGCAACAAAACGTAAAGTGAATATGCGTTCACAAATACGTAAACATAATGGATCGGGTTGCACGCCGCAATAAAACGTAAAGTGAATACGCGTTCACAAATACGTAAATATAATGGATCGGGTTGCACGCCGCAACAAAACGTAAAGTGAATACGCTTCACAAATACGTAAACATAATGGATCGGGTTGCACGCAATAAAACGTAAAGTGAATACGCGTTCACAAATACGTAAATATAATGGATCGGGTTGCACGCCGCAACAAAACGTAAAGTGAATACGCTTCACAAATACGTAAACATAATGGATCGGGTTGCACGCTGCAACAAAACGTAAAGTGAACACGCGTTCATGAATACGTAAATATAATGGATCGGGTTGCACGCCGCAACAAAACGTAAAGTGAATATGCGTTCACAAATACGTAAACATAATGGATCGGGTTGCACGCCGCAACAAAACGTAAAGTGAATACGTGTTCACAAATACGTAATTATAATGGATCGGGTTGCGCGCGCAACAAAGCGTAAAGTGGATACGGCGTTCACGAATACGTAAACATAATGGATCGGGTTGCGCGCAACAAAACGTAAAGTGAATACGTGTTCACAAATACGTAATTATAATGGATCGGGTTGCGCGCGCAACAAAACGTAAAGTGAATACGTGTTCACAAATACGTAAATATAATGGATCGGGTTGCGCGCAACAAAACGTAAAGTGAATACGCCACAAATACGTAAACATAATGGATCGGGTTGCGCCGCAACAAAACGTAAAGTGAATACGCGTTCACAAATACGTAAATATAATGGATCGGGTTGCGCCGCAACAAAACGTAAAGTGAATACGCTTCACAAATACGTAAACAAAATGGATCGGGTTGCGCGCGCAACTAAACGTAAAGTGAATACGGCGTTCACAAATACGTAAACTTAATGGATCGGGTTGCGCGCAGATATGTAAATGCATTTGTAAATGCATCGGATCGGGTTGCACGCATGATAAATATGTAAATACAAAGGAATACCTTAATATGTAACATGAGATAAAACATGTATGTGGGTTAAGCTAAGTACATCCTGAAACGAATTGAAAGAGAATATTATTGTGTGAATACTTGATTATGATACATTGAAAATGTTGAAGTTTGTCTCACAACATGGTTATTGTGTTCTAATATGTTTGTACTTAAGATATTGTGAGATTACTTTGATTTATAGGGTGAGGTTCTCACTCAGTCCCGGATGGTAGGGCTGACTCTTTTATTTAACATATTTCAGGGAAGCGTGATAGAGGAAAAGCTCCGCAACAGGGCTAGCGATCGTCCCGCAGCCTCTTTGACCCACCAATCCATTATTTCGGATTTGGTGAAAGTTATTCTCATAAAGTATGTTTTAAGAACTAGGTTTCATTATCTCGGGGAATGCCCCACACAAGATTGTTCTTTGTAAGCTTTGAATTGCTTATTATTATATATATATTATTTCCGCACTTAAATACATGTTTAATCTAGGAAGAAAAGAAGTTAACGGTTCGCCTGGAAAATAAATAATTGTCCAGGTGTCATCACGCCTTAAGGAAAGACTTAAGAAAAGTCGGGGCGTGACAATTCAAGTGAATACGGTAATTGAATCAGATAATGCTGACTTCTTTGAAACCATATATCCGTATAAAAAGGAATGTGAGTCGTCTAACAAAGAATCTAAACGACCTCGGGAAGAAACAAAGGAAAATATTCCTGATGAGGAAAATCCAAGACGCAACAAACGTCAAAGGACGTCTACTTCCTTTGGACTAGAATTTCTAACATTTTTATTGAAAAATGAGACTCGAACTTTCAACGAAGCTATGTCTTCATCGGAAGCTCGGTGTTGGAAAGAGGTAATCAATAGTGAGATAAAATCCATATTGAACAACCATACTTGAGAATTGGTTGATCTTCCTCCAGGGAA
Organism: Przewalskia tangutica; assembly: GCA_029844215.1. Lineage (NCBI taxonomy): Eukaryota > Viridiplantae > Streptophyta > Magnoliopsida > Solanales > Solanaceae > Przewalskia > Przewalskia tangutica. The sequence goes on along the minus strand of CM056733.1, from coordinate 111,037,216 downwards.
TAAACCTTTAGGTTCCAAATGAATTTTCAAGCGGAAAATGAAAGTTGATGGTACTATTGATAAATATAAGGCAAGACTAGTTGTTAAAGGGTTTATACAACGAGAATGTCTTGATTACTTTGACACATACTCGCCGGTAACGAGGATTACATCTATTCGGATGTTAGTAGCGTTAACCGCCGTGTACGATCTTGAAATCCATCAAATGGATGTGAAAACGACCTTCTTAAATGGAGAGTTAGAGGAAGAAATTTATATGGAACAACCTGAAGGATTGTAGTTCCAGGGAAAGAGAAGAAGGTGTGTCGACTTGTTAAGTCTCTTTACGGACTAAACCAAGCACCCAAACAGTGGCATGAAAAATTTGACCATACAATGATGTCAAATGGATTCAAGATAAATGAGTGTGATAAATGTGTCTACATTAAGAACACTCCGAACCACGTCGTCATTGTTTGTTTGTACGTGGATGATAAGTTGATAATGAGTAACGACATTGCTAACATAAATGCTACTAAGCGCATGCTTGCTAGTAAGTTTGATATGAAAGACTTAGGAGTTGCCGATTTAATTCTGGGAATTAAAATCCGTAAGACTCCTCAAGGTCTAGCATTGTCTCAATCTCATTATATTGAAAAGGTACTTGAAAAGTTCAAGTATTTGGACTTTAAAGCTGCAAAGACGCCAATTGATATGAACCTTGCTCTTGCAAAGAATAAATGTGAATGTCATTCTCAATTGGATTATGCCAGAGTATTGGAAAGTTTGATGTATATCATGAACTGTATGCGACCTGATATTGCGTGTGCTATAAGTAAACTAAGTCGCTACACTAGTAATCCCGACCAAAATCATTGACTGGCAATGAAACGAGTTTTGGGGTATTTGAAACATACTCAAAACTTTGTTTTGCATTATAACAGGTATCCTGCAGTTATTGAAGGATACAGTGATGCAAATTGGATCACCGGTTCAACTGAAATTAAATCCACAAGTGGATATGTTTTTACCATAGGTGGAGGAGCAGTGTCTTGGATGTCATCCAAACAGGCATGTATCGCCCGCTCTACAATGGAATCTGAGTTCATAGCTTTAGACAAAGCCGGTGAAGAAGCTGAATGGCTCCGGAATTTCTTAGAAGATATTCCATTTTGGCCCAAATCGTTGGCTCCTGTATGCATATATTGCGATAGCCAAGCGGCAGTAGAAAGAGGCGGGAGCGTAATGTACAACGGAAAGTCTCGTCACATACGACGAAGACATAATACTGTTAGACAACTATTGTCTAGTGAAATTATCACAATTGACTATGTTAAGTCAAGAGATAATGTGTCGGATCCACTAACTAAAGGCCTAACTAGAGAGGTAGTTGAAAGATCATCGAGGGGAATGGGACTATGGCCGAGGACAAGTCATCGTGACGGTAACTCTACCTAGAAGACTGGAGATCCCAAGATCTAGGTTCAAAGAGATCAAACAAAGTCATTGATGACGGTTCAACATTGTCACAATAATTTTTTGGTCCATTCTCGTGATGAGACAATGTTCAGTACCAGGATAAAGCATTACGGCTTTTTAATGGTTCATAAGTTTGGTACGGGGTATATCAAATAGTGTATCTACGGGATGACACATTTAGGAATCACCTATGTAAGTGTGAAGTGTAATCCGCTTTAAGGAGAATTCTGTAAGGTCAATTCTCTACGCACTTATGAACCAGGCAGTGTTCATGGTTGAAACGAACAAAACAATGAAAACCAAAGACGGTTAAAAGGTTAATTGTGTGACATGTGGTTGTGTAGATATACACCTAAGCTCGACGGTTCAAATATATCAAATCTATAGATTGACCGAGTATATCCGACATATGTTCACTACGGAAAGTTCAAAGAGAAATCTACTTATCCAGATGCGATTAATCCTTGCTTACGAATCACACAGTTTTTGTCATGCATGTTTTTCATCATATAGTCATTCCCCATTCATGTGGGGGATTGTTATAGCTAGTTAATGGTTAAAGCTAGCTAAGTTGGTGTGAATGAGAAATGGAGGGAAAAATGAAATGAAAGGAAAATGAAGTTCAAAGCAAAGTTCCTCTTCAAAGGAGTTTTGTACCACATCGGTGGTAGAAAGAAAAAGTTATGTGCTTATATTAGAAAACACTTCCTCTAGCTCTTAAAGGGTTGAGAAGAGGGACTCCCCTCGCGCCGTCGTCGTCGCTCGGCTCGGCTTCAGATTTCAATTTGGTCTGATGATCTGATTGTTTGATAATCTTTTTGGACCACATTTATTTAATTTCAAATCTTCATTTTTTGAAAATATTTTTATTTACGCCGGAAAAAGATTAATTGGTAATTAATTTTCGCGGAATAAAAATTAAATTACCCAAACTTTTTTTTTCCGAAAAGGCAAAGTGACCTTTTCGAACAGTCACCAACCTTTCCGAACAGGCACCTTCGAGGCTATATAAACTGAGGCAATGTCTCATTTTTAATACACTGAAAATAATTTGTTTCATTGAAATTATGCATTCTCTTTCACAAATAAAACTATCGAGTCGTACTGTGGTTCGTTGCCAACTTTGAGTTCGTCGAAGTCGTCGGCGTTTGAAGTACCGCTACTCCTACAACAGATATATCCGTTTTATCCTGGGAGGAAGTAATCCATAACCTCGGGTACAGTGAAAGAATTAAATTCCTTAAGGACACACAGTGAATTCTGTGGTCTCGGATATTTTTCTTACTTTCTGCATTTTTTTTTTCAATTTCTGGTTTTTTCCGTTTTCTGATTTTGAACACAGGCGTACTAACATATATTTGGAGAGTAGCTTCACAAATTTAGCTATGCAATCTTACAGTAAAGTTGAGACAAGTAAGATGATTGTGTGATGGGTCAAGATCGAATGTGTTCCTGTATCTGCAGAGGAACTCTGCATCTGATTTGTACCACACGAATTCTTAACAATTATTTGCTTTTAGGGAATGCCAGTGTGTATCCGCCACCAAGGAATTTGGTGTGGCTTTGTCATTAAAATATTTGGTTGATGGTGAAAGTGTATCCAGCAACAAGTTTTTGTAGAAACTATGTATCTTTGGCTCATTAGGGAACAGTGATGTTGTGTCCCCAACGTTGGCTGGGACTGATAATGGTCCTTCCTCTGCTCATATATAGGTGAAAACAGTTTGTGACCATTAACTGTCCAAGCGATGTTCCTCATATTATATACTTTCTCCGTCCCAATTTATATGATGTATTTTAACCGGGCACAGAATTTAAGAAATAATAGAAGACTTTTGAATCTTATGGTCTAAGACAAGCCAAATATATTTGTGTGATCATAGATTATCTCGTTAAGCGTAAAATATAAAGTTTAAACTAAAATTGTTGACAGATAAGGAAATACTCCCTCTATCTAGTTTTACTTGTCACATATTGAATTTACACGCTTATCAAGGAATCAAAAATAGAATGAAAAATTTATCATATTACCCCTAATTATTGCTAATTACCTAATGATTGAAATCATTTATAAATTACCAAAAAAATGTGGAACCAATCCTAAATAAGTAATGTGTTTCAACAATTCACATATTTTCCATAAAAAGTGGTATCGGAAAAAGAATTTAAAATTTTGACTTATTAATTACTAAGGGTAAAATAGGAAAAAATGATAAATTATCTCTTGATTTTCTAAAGTGGACAACTAAATTTGGACAACTATTTTTAGTATAGTAGACAAGTAAAACTGTCCGGATGGAATATGTCTTTCTTTTTAGAATTAACTAAAAAGAAAAGTGTGTTATATAAATTGAGATAGAGGGAGTACTATTTACGAGATAACGATCTAGATTCATGTAGCAAAATAGTTATGTTAAACTTTACTTTCTGAGTATTTGATGTGGAGGACTAAGGTGGCGATGGCGAGCCGACCCGGCCGTCCGGTCCAGGCAGGCAAACCCGACACGACCCTGTTATAAAAAAAAAGCGGGGCTGGGCTCGAGCAAGGCGGGGCGAGTATGGTCCCGCCAGTTCACCGCCAGCCCGATCCCGCCTCCGCCCCGACCCGCCCAAATCCCGCGATTCGACCGCTGCACAAAATAGCGGTTGTCCAACGGCCATTTTACATTTTGGCCATTGACAACGGCCATTTTAGGCCTCCCCTCCCCAACCCCACTACCCTTTATATTCATTTTTAACCCCTATAAATACCTCATTCCTCTTCTTATTATTTTCACAAATCTTTCTACTCTCTAATCTCTCAATCAATCTCTAATTCTCTATACAACATTGTCTACATATTCAATCTATTTATTAATTTGAGAATCGGGAGTGAAGTTGGCAACTAGCTTCGAGGATTATCTATCGAGCAAAGTTTCAATTTTCAACCTCGATTACGTCGACTTACGTCGGCGTTTGGTACATCGTTCTCATTAAATTATTATTTTGTTTTTATTTCATTTAGCACATTTAATTTCATTATCTTTAACTATTTATTAGCATAATTAAAATGAAAGGACTAAGAGGCGTGTTGGGTAGGGTAAGGTCAGCTTCTTCTAGTAGGGGTGGTAACAAGGGCAAGAGTACTTCTTCTAGTATTCTGCTCCATTATTCCTAGACAAGATGATTTTATAGATCTGAAATGTTTCTGAAATACCATATGATCTTGACACAAATGATTATCCCGAAATTGAAGAAGATTTTAATTTAGATGACACTCTAGTTGATGATACACCTATTAATGAAGATGATGATGATACACCCACTAGTGAAATGCCTCCTATCCCCTACTATGAGACGAGTCCCAAGAAACGACCATTAAAATCACCTGTATGGAAATATTTTGACAGGACGTAGCTAATCAAGTAGCGTATGTAAAACTTGTAAAAATGTTTATTCTTTTAAAATCTGGACAAGGTCGCGGTGGGACGGGGTTTAGGAAGACACCTATTGCAAAAACACAAAGCCTTGCATGCTCAATACATGATTGAAAAAGCGGTGAGCAAACGTCCTCTCAATCGGGACAAGGTTCACATACCATCGTCTGAGAGAAATACAGGTCAAATTAACCCTATGACGGGGAGTTGTAGGCCCTAAATACGATAAACATAAAGATAGGAAGACTAGCAAAATTAGTTGTTGTGGAGGGTTTGCCTTTTTCATTTCTGAATCTCTGGTTTTATTCATTATATTAGAGATATGTATAATCCTCGCTTATAAAGGTTTTCCTAGATCAACTGTTAAAAGAGATGTATTTAAATTTGCACATGAATATCAACAGATTTACGTTATGCATTATATCATTTAAATTGCAAAGTCGCTTTAACTTACGATATAGTCGTAGTACTAACGGCCATGATTATTTAACGGTAACTTTGTCATTGGATAGATTATAAATGGTCTATGCAAAACGTATTTTAGCATATAGATATATAGATAGTAGGCATTGGTGAGTTTATTTGAAAATATTTATTCATACGATTATTACGGAATAACCGATAAAGTTATGAGTATTACATTAGATAATGATCTTCTAACAATTACGCTATTAGTATTTTAAGAAATGTTTTAACTCGTCTTTTCCAACACATTTTCATATCAAATGTGCGTGCCATATTTATAACTTAGTTATAAAGGATGGTCTTTCACTTTTTCAAGATATTCTTGAAAAATACAATTTGCTATACACTTTATTTTTAAAAATAATAGAATTCAACAAAGAAAAGAATATAAAAACTTGCCACGATTGTGGACTATCTTCTGAGAAAAATTCTCGAAGAAGTACCAGGTGGAATTCTTTATATGACCAACTAGTTGTTGCTTATGACTATAGAAAACCTATTACTTTATTTTTAACGCCCATAATCAAAATCCAAATGATATGATTGTGAATCGATTGGGAGAAAATTAGAGAACTTATTGTATTTTTAGAAAATTTTCAACGAGCAACAAAAGAATTTTCTACTTTATATTATCCTACTATTTCAACTATGTTGTTTTATATAGCTATAATATTTTTACTTCTTAAAGAATATATGGAAAAACCTCGCTTATCTGCAATTTATTAAAAATGTTTATGAAATTAAAAATATTTTATTCCTATTCCCTATTTATATTATTGGTCTTGTATTAAACCCGACTATTAAAGTAGAGGGTTGTAAAAGTCTTATTGAAAATATATATAATCAGTATGGACGTACTACCACCTCCAACTCCCAAAAATTTAAATGTTGAACCACCTATTGAACTAACGCTAGAAGAAGTGTTGAATAGCGTAGAAGATGAATGCAAAAAGTATATCGGCATTACCAAGAAGAAAGTGCTAGTAACCAACCGACTTTTGTATCATCTTCTTCAACACAACCTAAAAAGACAAGCGGTTTACGTGGCTAGGCCTAATATTAATTCTATTGAAAGCCTCGTAAATAAAATGTGCGGTGGTAGCAGTGCTAACCAAATTAGTGAGTTCGATGTTTTTGTTTTGCAGGTAATTTACCTTACCAAGCGATTATCAATAAAGAAGGAAAGGAAGACTTCTGAAATATTGGAGCGAATGAGAAGACATTTCCGACACTTTCAATGATGGCGAGATATTTTGAACATTCAAGCGTCATCGATCGCTTCGAAGCGCTTTTTCGGCAGATTTCAAATAGAGAGCACGACACTCATTAGCCGGAGCGACTTGGAGATGGCGGTACTATTCAGAGATTGGATACGAGCGGAGCGAAGGAGGTGCGGTCAACCAGAAATTAACGAAGAAGATGACGACAACTACAACGACATTTTATCTGAAGGCATGAGTAGCGACGTGGAACAATTTGATCAAAATATATTCCAATTCCAACCGAAGAACCACAAGAAATTATAAAGAAATTAGAAAAAATATTTTCAAATTGGTAATTTATTTCATTGCAATTTTTAAATTTTTCTATGTCTTTCACTCTTTTGTAAATTTTTTCAACAACAGTACACTACAATGTAATTTTGAATCTTGTATATTTGATATTTCATATTTCAATGAAATTAATAATATAAAAGGCACAAAAACAGCCTTGGGATGTTTTTTTTACACTATTCTTGTTTTTGTTTAATTATTTAGTTTATAACTTTATACTTTATAGTTTATACTTTATAGTTTATACTTTATACTTTATAAATATATTATATATATGACTATATGAGTATAATACTATAATACTATAATTATAAATTATAATACTATAAGTCTATAATATTATAGTATATGTATATTACATTAATGTTACTTTGTTAGTACTTAGTAATTTAGTATTTTTAATTTAGTGGAAAAAAAAAAACCCGCCTGACCCGTCCCGTCCCGGCCCGACCCGTCCCGACCCCCTGCCCAACGGGACCGGGACCGGGACGGGACACGGTATGGTCCCGCCCGACCCCGCCAGGCCCGCCCCAGCTCGACCCCGCCCCTCTTCTCCGCCCCGACCCCGCCCCGACCCCGCCAAACCCGACCCCGGTGGGCCCGTCCCGGCCCACTGGCCAGCCCTGGGACAGACTGCACAATCCGCAATTTGGTTTTCCCTGTATATGGCATAGTCACAAGTACAAATACCAGTCATTGACCGATTTTACAGGGTAACATTTCCTCGCTGAGTCAAGTGTTCTCCCATATAAAACAGATAATGTAGATCTGTGGGACATCAATAAAATGTTAGTAGTACTCAACCAAAACATCTACCTGAAATACAGAATGCCACAAAGCTTCTTGAATGAAATACAATATGTCCAACTATTGACCCGTATGCATGGAGCTAGGCAACAAGACATACATGCATGAAGCGAAATTAGAAGGCATATAATTAAAGCAGTGCGGATATATCAGGTTATTCCCCTCACAAGTGCTAAGCAACATCATTCATCTGGTGATGGAAAAATACAGCATATTTATTGCCTGGCTTTGGAAGCTAAATATTGTGGCATATCCTGCCTTTCCACTGTCATTCAATAACCATTTTGTTATCCTGGTCCAATTGCTGTTATATGTTAACTTGAGCAGAATCGGTGCAACGGAACCCTTATAATCAGATTTCTCACACATTTCACTTGTGGCTCATAGCAACGAATTCAGGTGTGCCTTTGAAAAAAAGTACGTCAGTTACAATCACAGGTCTGAGTTGTAGTATCTGAAATAGTTTTAGAGTTCCTAGTCTCGTCATACCTATGTTTCATGGGTATTAAACACTATCTGGAGCTAAAAGAAGAGCTGAACAATCTGAAGTGTCGGGGATCTGAGTAAAATTAAGCAGTTTTATGCTGCCACACCACTTAAAATAAGCATTTTTCTTTTCTTAGTTCCTTTCCCCAACGTCATAGCTTGTTTGCCCCTGCAATGGTGTCAGTATCCAGAAGCAGAAAGCTGGAGTGCACCTTGAGATTCCCACCCAGGTATGGTTCTCGTTTCAATCAAGTGAAATTTAAGCTATTGTGAACACTCTGTTCCTTGGTTTCAAAAAATTCTCCCCCTTCTCAGACTTGCTTGTCGATGCCTTATACTCAAGTCGCTGTAAATAAAGAAGAAAAAAAAGCTGTGACAGCAGCATCCTTCACTCTCCCTGCAGCACTTTGGGAAAATGATATAAATATGAAATAAGAGGTCCATCAAAAGGATCACCTTGAACATCATTAATATGAATTCTCCTCCAGGATTTCAGACAAAATCTTGGAGCATAAAAAGTTTCCCGGGAGAAGTAATACTGCCTGAGGACTATCAAAGAGAGGTCTACTGGTGTTGTCATGTCACCTTTAGTACTTCCAGCAAGCCCGTTCAACAAAGATTAAGAAAAAACAAACGAAGATTGATGTTTCAGGTAAGACTTGCTTTGACGTTCACTTTTGTCCAAATGACATGTCTACCTAAAGAAACTTGTCCTGTGGTTTTATTTCTCACAAACAATTCACGCCCCGAAATGCATTATTAGTGAAATTTGGAAGTCTGATCTCCTCCAAATAGTTAAGAGTCATTGATCACAAAATAGATTTAAAATCTTCTTCGTGATGATTGATGAAAAAGTTTTTACAGATAATGAGCAAAATCATTAGCAACATTTACAAGGCTCCAACCAGGCGTTTTCTTTAAGCTTACGTCCTTCATCCGCTTCCTTAGTTTTACCACATCCTCCCATCTTTTAGCCTCTGCATACATATTAGATAAAACAACATAAACTCCATGACTATTTGGATTCAAAAGCAGAATTTCTTTCACAACTCGTTCTGCAATATCTATGTTTTCATGGCTCTGACATGCATGTTATAAGGATCCCCAGATAACCACGTCAGCCTTCCAAATCATTCCTCTTATGAGCCGCTCAGCTTCTAACAGTTTCCCATTACGCCCAAGAATATCAACCATGCATCCATAATGCTCAATCTTAGGCTCTATACCGTACAACTCTTTCATGGAGTGAAATATTCCTTCACCATAATCAAACAATCCAGTATGGCAACACGCTGATAGAACCCCAACTAACGTAATATCATTTGGCTTCACTTTTTCTTGTTCTAGCTTCTTAAAGAAGTTAATTGCTTCTTTTGCATGTCCATGTGCAGCTAACCCACAAATCATCGCATTCCAAGTTGCAATGTTCCTTTCTCTCATACCACTAAAACACTTCTCTGCTTCTACTATAACACCATTCTTTGCATACATATTCACCAACGCCGTGCCAAGAATCACTCCTAATTCTATCCCGTTTTCCTCCATATATACACTTATCTGTTGTCCTAATTGCAAACTACCCGACTTGGCACAAGCTGACAACACAGAAGCCAATGTAGCTCCGTTGGGCTCCATTCCATCCTTAAGCATACGCTCAAACAACTGAATAGCGTCACTATATCTATCATTCTGAGCAAAACCACAACTCATCGTCGTCCAAATACTCAAATTTCTCTCAGGAATTTCATCAAACACCCGCGCATCCTTTAATACACGTGAAACAGAATACGCCCTGATCAAACTATTAACAACATGCAAATCTAAATCTAACCCAAACTTAATAGCATGGCAATGCACTTGTTTACTAACATAAACACACATCACATTGGAACAAGCTTTCAGTACAAAAGGAAATGTATGTTTACCAGGAGTAACGCAAAGGCTTCGCATCTTGACATAAAGAAGCAAGGCTTGTTTGGGATTTGAACTACTAGCTTGAGCTCTAATGAGAGTGTTCCACATGAATGAATTGGGTTCGTTGATACTGTTAAAAAGTCTTAGGCATAAGAAAGGTTGCCATATTCTGAGAGAGCACAGAAGGATAGTAAGCGACTGGCGGCATAATTGTCGTGGATACGGGCCGTGAGTATCATTTGGGCATGGATTTGCTTGAGTTGGTGGAGTGAAGTGCTTGGTATAATAATCTGTATTTAGCTAAATAATGTTTCAAAACAATATGTTAATCACTTAGTGAAACATATAATATTTCCTTAAGATTGTTGGTATAATAATCTGTATTTAGCTAAATAATGTTTCAAAACAATATGTTAATCACTTAGTGAAACATATAACATTAATGAAACAATAAACGAAAACAGAATCTGTTTTTGGAAAAATAATTTCAGAATGTAATCGAGCCCACTTAGTTCAAAGTGTGTCCTTAAGGAAATTATTCCCCTCACAGTACTCGAGGTTAACGGAATATCGTCTCCCAGGATAGAACGATTATCTTACCAGAATAGTAGTACTCCAAATTCCGGTAGCAACGAACCACTCAACTAAAGATATCACAGAATGAAATTTTCGAGTTGAAGAGCAACTTCAGAATTTCAGAATTGATTAGAATATGAATGAATAAATTCTTGGAATAATCAAGAATTTATAGGGTTGGAGGTACTGATTCTGAATGGTTGCAACCATTCAGAATAGTCACCTAATTTTGGAGGGAAATTCGAAAAAGAGAGGGAGAGCCGGACGGGTCGGGTCGCGGGTCGATTTTGGATTTGTTTTTTTAATTAAATAATTAATTAATTAATTTAATTAAAGAAACGTTTGTCCAAAAAGATTATCAATCAATTGATCTTTTGACAAACCCAAACTCAAACCCAAACCCAAATTCAAAGCCGAAGCCGAGCGAGCGACGACGACGGCGCGCGGGGTCCTTGCCCTCTCAACCCTTTTAGCAGCTAGAGAAGCATCTGGATAAGTAGCTTTCCCTTTGAACTTTCCGTAGTGAACTTATATCGGATATACTCGATCAATCGGTAGATTTGATATCTTTGAACCGTCGAACTTTGTTGTATACCTAGACAACATAAGACACACAATCAACCCTCAACCGTTTATGGTTCTCACGGTTGTGTTCGTTTCAGCCATGAACATCGCCTGGTCTCATGAGTGCATAGAGAATGGGTCTTTACTGTCATTCCCCTTTAAAGCGGCTTACACTTAACACTCACATAGGTGATTTCTAAACATGTGGTCCTATAGCCACATTATCTGGTCATACATCGCCAGATTTAGATAACCATTAAAAACCCTTAATGCTTAATTAACTCATTAACAAGCCATAAAGTCTTATCCTTATTTCTGAACATTGTCTTCATCCGAGAATGGGTTGAGTTATTTGACAATGTTGAACCGTCGATCACAACTTTGTTTGATCTCTCGAACCTAGCTCTTGGGATCTCCAGTATGCTAGGTAGAGTTACCGCCATGATGACTTGTCCTTGGCTTTAACCCCATTCCCTTTGATGATCTACTAACTCCCTCTCTAGATAAGCCTTTTGTAAGCGGATCCGCCACGTTATCTCTTGACTTTACATAGTCAATCGTGATAACGCCACTAGATAGGAGTTGTCTAACGGTATTGTGTCTCCGTCGTATGTGACGAGATTTTCCGTTATACATTACGCCCCGCCCTACCTATTCTTTGATTTGTCACATTGTATACATATAGAGCCAAATGTTTGGGCGAATGGAATATCTTCTAAGAAATTCGAGCTATTCGAATTTCTTCACCTACTTGTCTAAAGCTATAAATTCGATTCCATCAGTAGGCGGGCGATACATGTCATTTGATGATTTCCAAGACATCGCTCCTCCGCCAACGGTGAAAACATATCCACTCGTGGATTTAACTTCAAACGATCCGGTGATCCAATTTGCATCACTATATCCTCAAATCTGCGGGATATTTATTATAATGCAAGACATAGTTTTGGGTGTGTTGTAAATACTCAAGACTCGTTTCATTGCCATCCAACGAGTTTGATTGGGATTACTCGTGAATCGACTCACTTGCTTATAGCACATGCTATATCTGGTCGTTTACAATTCATAATGTACATCGACTTCCCAAAACTTCGTGCAAAGTCCATTGTGAGTCACTTTCACCTTCATTCTTTTGAAGTGCAAACTTACATCAATCGAGTCTTTGCAACATTGAAATTTAAATACTTGAACTTGTCAAGTACTTTTTCAATATAATGTGATCGTGATAATGCTAGACCTTGTGGAGTTTTATGGATCCTAATTCCTAAGATCAAATCAAGAACCCTAAGTCTTTCATGTCAAATTTGCTAGCGAGCATACGCCGTAGCATTTACATCGACAATATCTTTACTCATTATCAACATGTCATCAACATACAAACAAACAATGACTTCATGATTTGGAGTATTTTTAATGTAAACACATTTGTCACACTCATTAATCTTAAATCCATTTGCCAACATTATTTGGTCAAATTTTGCATGTCATTGTTTGGGTGCTTGTTTAAGTCCATAAAGTGACTTAACAAGTCTGCACACTTTCCTTTCTTTACCAGGAACCACAAAACCCTCAGGTTGTTCCATGTAAATTTCTTCCTCCAATTCTCCATTTAAGAAAGATGTCTTGACATCCATTTGATGGATTTCAAGACCATATCTGGCTTGATTACCACTAACACCCGAATGGATGTTATTCTCATTCTGCGTAGTATGTGTCAAAGTAATCAAGACCTTCTTTTTGTCTATAACCTTTGACCACAAGTCTTGCCTTATATTTGTCAATAGTACCATCAGCTTTCATTTTCCTTTTAAAGATCCATTTTGATCCTAAAGGTTTATTTCCAGGAGGAAGATCAACTAACTCCCATGTATGGTTGTTTAAAATTGATTCAATCTCACTATTGACTGCTTCTTTCCAAAATGTTGAATCAGAAGATGACATTGCTGCTTTAAATGTTTGAGGCTCATTTTCAAGCAAGAATGTTACAAAGTCCAGTCCAGGAAGTAGATGTCTTTTGACGTTTGCTACGCCTTGGATCCTCTTTGCTAGGTATACTTTCCTGTGGTTCTTCCCGCGGTCGTTTAGATCTTTGACATGACGACTCACATTCAGTTTATCTTGATAGATGTTTTCAAAGAATTCAGCATTATCGATTCAATTACCGTATTAACATGAATTTCGGATTGTCCGATTGTGAACCAAAAGCGACAAGCTTTCTTTGTTTGTAGCATAGCCAATAAAAACACAATCCACAGTTTTTGGTCCGATTTTTACCCTTTTGGGCAAAGGAACTTGGACATTTGCTAAACACCCCCACACTTTGAAATATTTCAAGTTGGGTTTTCTTCCTTTCCATAGATCATATGGAATAGATTGTGTTTTGCTGTGGGGTACTCTGTTGAGTATTCGATTAGCTGTAAGGATAGCTTCCCCCCACAAGCTCTGCGGTAAACCGGAACTAATTAGTAAGACATTCATCATTTCCTTTAATGTTCGGTTTTTCCTTTCCGCAATTCCATTTGATTGTGGTGTGTAAGGGGCAGTAGTTTGATGAATAATCTCATATTCCAAACATGTCTCTGCAAAAGGAGATTCGTACTCTCCACCCCTATCACTTCTAATCATTTTGATATTTTTATTCAATTGATTTTCCACTTCGTTCTTGTATTGCTTAAATGCATTAATTGATTCATCCTTACTATTAAGCAAATACACATAACAGTATCGAGTGCAATCGTCAATGAAAGTTATAAAATACTTTTTCTCACCACGAGATGGTATTGACTTCATATCACATATATACGTGAATTAAGTCTAAAGGATTTGAATTCTATCAATAGACTTATATGGATGTTTAACAAACTTAGATTCAAAGACAAATTTCACATTTTGATTTGTTACACTCGAATTTAGGCAATACTTCTAAATTGATCAATTTTCGCGAGTTTTGTAATTGGCATGTCCTAAACGAACACGCCATAAATCATTTGACTCGATAAGTAAGACGGTGAATTTTCATTAATATCACAACAACCATTACATTGAGTTTGAAAAGGCCTTGGTGAGGTAGCCCTTTCCTATGAACATATCATTCTTACTTATTACAATTTTCTCACTAACCAACACACACTTAAACCCGCTTTTTGAGTAGTCCGATCAAACTAAATTCTTCCGAATTGTTGGAACGTGCGTAACATTGTTGAGAGTCGTGACCTTGAAGTCATCTTCGTAAGTATCTTCCCATATCCTTCAACCTTGCATTGCGGTATTTCCCATAAACAAGACTCTTCTGTCCAATGGGAGCATAGGTTGCAAATGTATCTTTTTCAGCGCAAACATGACGAGTGGCACCGTAATCCAGCCACCACTCTTTGGGTTTCCAACCAAATTGCACTGACAAAGATTGCATTACGCATCATTTAGATCATTATTCATTTCCACCATATTGGCTTGTCTTTTTCCGGGAGACGACAATCTGGGCTTTTGTGGCCAGCTTTCCCACAATTAAAGCAGTTGCCATTGAACTTTTTCTTGTTAGAAACCTTCTCTTTTCCAGAAGGTCTCTTTCTTTTCTTGTTCATTTTCGGAGCAGCATCTTCAACGATGTTGGCCCCTTCAATTGGTGAACTCTTACGATACCTCTTTTCAGCGGTTTTGTTATCTTCCTCGATCTTGAGACGAATCACAAGATCCTCCAATTTCATTTCCTTTCTTTTGTGCTTAAGATAATTCTTGAAATCTTTCCACAAGACGCAATTTCTCAATCATCATACCCACTGAATGCTTCATTCACTACCATACCTTCAAAGAATAAGGTCATGGAAGATAAGTTGAAGCTCTTGAACTTGGGTTCCAAACAGCTTTCCCATCAACCATTTTATAGTCTAGGAATTTGGCAACCACAAACTTCTTCAAGCAAAGATCTTCTGCCTTGTACTTCTTTTCAAGTGCACTCCATAGTTCTTTGGAAGTTTCTATCAGACTGTAGACATTGTACAAGTCATCTTCTAAGGCACTTAAAATGTAGCCTTGCAGACAAAAATCAGCTGTTTCCAAGCCTCGGTAACCATGAATCGTTGTCAGCATATCGGCAGTAACGGGAGGTCTCGTTGGTGAACTTTTGCAAACCAAGGTGGTAAGCCAAAAGAACATTCTTTCTCGCCATCCTTTAAAGTCGCACCGGTGAACTTCGCAGTTTCTCACCGCTGCATCGCAGACGGGTTGTAGTAATGCTTGGTGCAGTATTTGCAGAGGTAGTTCCAATTTTATTTGTCATTGTTTGTCACAGAATAGACAAACTGTTTTAATTAATAAAACCAAAATAACAATTAATTCACAGACTTCAACGATGAAGATTTTATTTCTTCAAATCGCAGTCGAATTATAAACTTAAACGATGAAGAATTTATTTCTTCAAATCGTAGTATAATTATGAAACTTTAGTATTCCAACGAAGTTTTTATATCTTCGAGTCGGAATACTAATATTCATATGGAGTAGAAAACTACACAAGTTTTAATCTCCTTAAACAGAACGATGAAGTTTTTATGTTCTTCAAATCGTTATACACAACGGTGAAGATTTTATTTCTTCAAACCGAATCAATTTTGATAGCAACAAATATAATACACAACGGTGAAGATTTTATTTCTTCAAACCGAATCAATTTTGATAGCAACAAATATAATACACAACGGTGATGATTTTATTTCTTCAAACCGAATCAAAATTGATAGAAACGAAGTGCAATAGATTGTATGTTATATACTTGATGAAATTTTTATATCTTCAAATCAAGTATCCAAATGAGTAGAAAGTTATGAAAACTTTAATCTCAACCGGAGTAGAAAATTCGAAGATTTTAGTCTCCAAACAACATACAAGAAAAACACTTTTTTTTTCCTCCTGAAAAAACACTTTTTTTTTCTTTTGGGAAAACACTTTTTCCTGGACTTTTAATATTTCAACGAAGTTTTTATGTCTTCAAGTTAGAATATGAAATCTCATACGGAGTAGAAAACCACACAGGTTTTAATCTCCAAACCAGGATACAGATTAACACCTAATTTTGGAGGGAAATTCGAAAAAGAGAGGGAGAGCCGGACGGGTCGGGTCGATCCGTTTGGATTTGTTTTTAATTAATCGATCTTTTGACAAACCCGAAGCCGAGCGAGCGACGACGACGGCGCGAGGGGTCCTTGCCCTCTCAACCCTTTTAGGTGCTAGAGAAGGTGTAATGTAATATATACACCTCTCTTTCCTTCTCTTTTTTCGATGTGGGACAAAAGAGCCTTTTACCCTCTTTAATTTTCATCCCATCATTTCTCATTCACCAATATCAAAACTCAACAGTGCATTGGTCGGCTAGGAGAGATAGGTGTGGAGGAGCATAGGTGATAGTATAGAGGTGCCTGTAATGGAGTCCCTTGAACCATTTTGGCGGGACCATATTTCAGAACTACCTTCTCCTCCGTGGCATCTTCCGGGTCTTAGCAGCCAAAGTGATAAAGGTGATTTTTTCTCACTCTTTCTATAGTTCTATATCTTTAGCTTTATGTCTTTGAAGTTCTTTCGTATGTTATATCCATTCTGTTTCCTTAATCTCTTTATTTTGTGAAATTAGTAACTTTATGAAATAATATCTTACCTTTCAAGATATGCGAAAAATTTGTTATACTCTACCCTCATCAGACATCACTTTCTCTTTTGAATGTACATATTATTAACACCGCATACTTATAGTTTTTCTACTTTTTTATTTATGCCAACAACTATATTCTTCTCTAGGTTTTATATAGAATTAGGTGATTGCCTTGATGTTGATTCTTGAGGGCTAGTAGCTGATCTCTATCAAGTTCAAATATTGCTAATTGTTGAGTTAGAAAGTTATTTGTTTTGTTTATTTTTCTAATATATGCTTGTATAGATTAAATTGCTATGGTTCACTTATCATGTTTCTTTATAACGTAAATTGATTTCAAACGGTGACTTAATAACTTTATTGGTTCTTGATCATTCAAGAACATTTTTTAAAAGTAGTTCTTTTCACACCCATAAACCCTGACTTTCTTTTCATCATTTCACCCTCAATATTTACTTGTGTAAAATGAGTAAATATTGAGGACGTTGACCTTATTTATGTTTCTTTGAAAAAAATGTGTTTTACGATCTCAAGGCATATACTTCTGTCATCAAATACTGGGACATGGAGAATATGAACAACTACTAGCAATTTGGGGATGAGCTTCGATGACAATCAATAGTCTCAAGAGTCATAAATGGTCAACAACTGCTCTAGTGTTGACTGAGCAGATGAAGTACAAGGGTGAATGGAGGAATAACCTTGACTTTTTAAAGAGCTCTGATGAAATTAGGCCCAGGAGTAATTCTTTGTTTCAGGAAGATAACAAGTGCCAAAGCCTTAACTTCAACATGTTAAATTTGGATAACAAAATGACTGAAAATGTGAGCAAAAATCGCGTTATGGATAGCATTTACAATGCAATTCAGTTTATCTTAAACCCAATTTTAACAGTTTGGGAAATACATCTTTAACAAGTTCAACTCTAGCAACTATACCAAGGAACATGGCAAGAACAACAATAACAACATTGAGAGCACCAACGGAAATAATTCTGTTGACAAAAGGTTTAAGACCCTGCCTGCTGCTGAGACACTGCCGAAGAATGAGGTTCTCGGTGGATATATTTTTGTTTGTAACAATGACACAATGCATGAAGACTTAAAGCGCATGGTGTTCGGTAATCACCTTTTCCCTGTCATATTAAGCATTGTCTACCCAAGCTTATCATTGCATTTTGGTATTTGATAGCAAGGGATTTAGTTTTAAGCCTACCCAAGCTTACTAGTTTGATAGCAAGGGATTTAGTTGATTTCATAAATTATTCTTAATCTTTCATATCCAAATACTTTGTGTTCAAATACTTTACAAATGTAATTTTGGACTAATTGGTTCATTGTTTTAATAACTCCCAAGAGGTTATTGGTTCGAACCAATACCGACAAAGCAGTATCACGTGACACCGCTCACCCTAAGATAAATTTGATCATGTGCAACACAAACACAAACTGAAAGCAACTGAACAGTAACTATAAAATACTTCATTCGAATAAAAAAGAGTGTTCACTTAACCTTTATTTTTTAGTCAAAAAAAGTGTTGACTTACCAAATCAAAAATAATTAACATTACCTTTTCAGATTTGTCATTATTAAGCGTTAGATGACCAAATCATAATACATATTTAATTAAAAGTATTTTGATCAAATTATTTATTTTTACTTAGATTTTTTTTTTAAAAGTATGCAAATAACTAAGTATACACTCTTTTTTATGGAAGAAAGTGTAATTATATAAACCATGACCACACACTCTAAATAGTCGGTGTACATTTTTAGATCGGACCGGTGGATTCCGATCCTGTCCCCGGTTCTTCATTATATAAGATTCCGATTTTCCTGTCTGATCCGGATAAAAACCGGAATAATTCGATCCGGACCGGAATGGACCGGTTCCATATTATTATATATACTTTTAGTGCGGGTGGTTGTCATTTAGATCCATTTCGGAGTTCTTTGACTCCTAAGGTAATGCCTCTTTATTTTAAATTTATTCATCTCAACTTATAACTATATCCCAATGTAACTTTATTGTATTATGTTGTGATCTTGTTAAAGATGGTTCAAGCTCTAATTTGCACACAAGATTGGCTTAGAGCAAAGGGAGTGTCGATTGTAGATGTAGAAGAAAATTCGAAAGATTTGGAGGAAATTGAGAAAGGTAATGTTATTTCTATAACTCTTCTAATTATTTTTTAAAACTTATAATTTTTAATGTTTGACATTATTTATCTATTTTTTTCTTTATGACTAGATGTGCAATATGATGATATGGATGATGAAGTCGTTTTTTGTGGACTCGTTAGTGTGATTTAATGACAAGTGGAGCATGAAGATTGTCAAGTTTTATTTGAGAATGTCAGGTCAACTTGATTACAAAATAATATAGAGTTTCGATGCAATTCACACCCACCTGTATAATGTTGGATCTGAAAATTTGTATCGTGTACCTATTCAAATAAAATATATTGAAGGATAAGAAAAAAACATATTTAATGAGATTGATAAACGAACACATTGTTAAAAATTTACAAATAAGAATAAATTAAAAATTGCATTTTTTTTAAAAAAAAAAGGTCCAACCGGTCCAAACCCCGATCCGGACCGGATTTTCCAGGTCCGAACCGGAATAATTCAGGTCCGGTCCTCGATCCAAAAAAAATGAAGATTCCGATCCACAACGGTTTCGATCCGGTCCGATTTTGGACCGGTGTACACTCCTTGGCTTTGTGAAATTTCCTTTTAAGCAAAAAGATGAAAAACAATGGGCACATTGTATATAATGAAGGGGAATGTTATATGGACCGTGGGTCTTGTTAGGGATGTCAGTGGGGCGGGTAAATGCGGGTACCGCCCCGCATCCGCTCCAGTTGGGACGGATATGGGGGATGGTTTGGTGGGTGGTGGGGTGGGTATGGCCCGTATGGGTATCAAAAGTGCTAGCCGTCATGGGTAATGGGGTGGGGTGGATTTCATATAAGACCCACCCCGCCCCGCTACCTGCACCTTACCCGCCCCGTCAATACCTGCACCGCCTATTAATTTAATTAAGTGTCAAACAATAATAACACTTATCCAGATGACGAGGAAGACATAATAAGTTACTCAGTAGTCAGTACTACTAGTATATTTTATTTAGAATTCGGTGCGTTGATATATCACCTTTTAAATTGAACCAAGTTTATTTTACACGTCTCTAAAATCTGAATTAGAAAATGTGTAAAAAGTTATCCCCATGATTGCCTCAAATTCCTCCAATGGTGTGGGTGCAGGTTTGCTTTAACAAAAATAATGATACAATACAACTAATGAGGATGAAAAAGTAAAATCCTTCTTAATTTTGGTAAGCCAAGTTAAATTTTTTTAAAAACTCTGTAGGATATACCCGCAACATATGTTTAGGTGGGTACCCGTTCGGGATTACTGGGGCGAGGTAGATGGAGGAATTACTACCCGTGATGGATGGTGGGGCGGAGATGGAGCTGGGTTTTAGGTGGCGAGTACGGATATGGGGTATCCTTTCCCCGCCCCGCCCCGCCCCACTGACATCCTAGTCTTGGTGTCTTATCAACACCCATCATCTTCTTTTCAATGCCTTCTACTTTTCCCCTTATTTTCAATACCAATAATTTATAGTATTTTATAATAAATTTAAATATATAAATTTTTCATCAAAATATATAAAAAAAATATATTCAAAATTTTTTATTCTCAAAAAATAAAATATGTTTTACACATTAGAAAAAAGAGAGTAATATTTTTTATACAACCATTATTTTTTTAAAACATTAACTAAAAAAAGATAAAAATAATAAAATAAAATAAAATTGCAATAAACTTATTGTATTCAATAAAAAATATAAATTTACATTTCAACGTATCAAAAAAATACAAATATACATCACAAGTCACTAACTAAATTTATTTGACCGTGATTTGCTACATTTACGTTAGTATATGATGAGTGTGGGATAATATATATAGGAAGAGAAAAATTTGAAAATTACCGTAATTCAAATTTTTAAATTTCAAATTCAATTTTTTTTACTGACGCAACGCGCGTCAGTCTGACTTTTGTTGGTCGAAGGAAAAATTTGTATTTTATTAGAGCTGAAACATAGTCTAATAATAAAAGAATATAAAATGCTAAATTATTTTTTAATTTTTTAAAATATTCAAATAAAATTGAATAACTATTTTTAATAGTAGATAAACCTATAAACTAAACGGATAGAGTAATAAATATTTTAAATATCTTAATTTAGTTAAAAATATTTAATACACTATATTATAATTAAAATAATTTTATTTATTTTAATTATTATATCTTTTAATAATAACAATAAAATTATTTAAAAGAAAGGTAAAAGAAGAAGAAAAACGTAGAAAGAGAAATTCAAAAAAGAAAGAAAGGAAAAACGAAGAAAGAGAAAAAATAAAGAAATGTTCTCTTAAGAAATGTTGGGTGATTGAGTGGCTGAGGGATAACAAATAACTCGTCGTATATAGCTATAGCTGTGCACTCTAATGAAATAGAGAAGGTGACAAAGTGCAATGAGTAATCCAGCGTGGCTATCGAGGTGACCTCGACCTTACAAAGTTGGGACACATCAGATATGACACCGCACCGTTTTGATTTCCAAGAACACAACTAACTTTCCTCCTTAGCCTCAAAATTATTCTAGTCCTCTCTGGCACTGATCACGCACACACACACACACACCCGTCGGCAGAGAAGTGAGAAATGCCTGGGATTAAAGGACCCTCCGATTATTCGCGAGAACCTCCTCGTCATCCTTGCCTTAAAATTAATGCCAATGTAATTACTAATTACTTTATTCTTTTGCCACACGTCTCTATAACTTTTAGAATTGAACAATTATCAAATTTCAGAGTCAATGATACTAATTCCGATGTTTATTCTGGTTTGGTAGGGTCTATAAGAATACTACAATGTTGGAGTTAGTAATGCTCAGATTATTTCTTATTCACGGGTTGGTTTGTTGTATTAAATGAATATGGTGTATTAGAACAACAATAGTACGGAATGATTATTCGTTTCCCCCCATTATACTCCTGATTCAGTTTTTGAGTGCTGATGAATCATATTATATTTTTATCATTTTCGTGGAGTTTCTATTGCAATTTTCTGATAATACCGTTTGCTGATTGAATCATTACGGGATTTGCCGCTTATTTAATTTTGGTGTAGGAGCCCTTTAATGCTGAGCCAACTCGTTCAGCTCTGATTTCATCGTATGTCACTCCTGTTGATTTCTTTTACAAGAGAAACCACGGACCAATACCAGTTGTGGATGACATACAGAGGTAGTATACCTTGGCTTGTTTTTTGTAAAATCCTTTAATGGTTCTGTTATTTTTGAGAGTTTTTTTGCTGAGCCTTTCTTCAGGTATTCCATTTGTCTATGTGGTCTTGTTGAAAATTCACAAGAGCTGTTTATGAAGGATATTTGGTGCGGATACTGGACCGTATAGTGCATACTCCTTTACATCAATACTTCAATTTTCTAGAAATTCACTCAAATAATTGATGTATTTTCTGTGTAAATTACAGGAAGCTTCCAAAATATACCGTTACAGCCACTTTACAGGTAAATTCTCATTCTCCGGCTCTAGATCATTGTGTTCTCTGCTGGGAGAGAATAGTTGATTGGGAAATGATAAAATTGAAAAAGAAAATTTGGGTCATATCTTGTAAAATTCTCATGAGGGAATATGCACTAATGTTGATCATTCAGCTAGTTGCGACTAATTTCTTTAATCCTTCTGTAGTGTGCTGGTAACAGAAGAACCGCTATGAGCAAGAGTCGAACAGTGAGAGGAGTTGGTTGGGATATTGCTGCTATAGGAAATGGTAAGCTGATTCAGGTCTCTTGCTAAGTTATCTGATGTCTTACTCTTTGCCTACTAAGATACAGATTCCTTTTTCGTTTTGACATCTTGTAAAAACAAATGAAGCTTTTCATCTAGAGTCATCCAAGCATATTTTGGTGTCTATTGGTTAAACCTGCAGTCTTTCCATCATATAAATGTGTGGTCTAATATATGGTTCTCATCTACTACTGTAGAAAACTTGAGAAATAAATTAGATTGGATGAAGAAGTCGCAAACGACATAGTTCAACTTTTCTATGTTGGGAAGTTTCCATTTCTACACATTCTTCTCTAAGTACGCTTCCAATTTATCTGATGTCTCAGAAGGGATCATTCCTCTAAGTAGCCAAAGACAATTTTAAAGATTATTAGAGCAGCTAATGCAATTCTATTAGAAGTCTAGAACAGTAAGTACTAACAGAAGAGTTATAAAGGAATTTTGCTTGGTGAACTTACTACACTACCATACACATACAATAGTTTTTTGCTCTATGTTTTACTCCATCTTTGGATTGAAAAGGAGACCACCATCAGTCCCCTTTGTAGCTCCTCCATATTACTTTTAAATTCTTGTGATAAAAGACTTGTTAAAATGCAATTGCTTTAACTGATTCGTATGGATTGTTCCCTGTGTTGTTGCTGATTTCAACATGCTTTATCATTTAATTGACTTACTATTTTTATTTTCTTTGTTACTCAGTTTTTTTGTTAAGTTCTCCTTGAAAACTTTAGTGTTTGTTTTGAGTATGACTTTACGAAATGGAGTGTCCTGACCCATAAACCAATTCTAGTCAAATTTCGTAGTAGTCTAAGAATTCATTCAAAAAAGAGTTCATTGGAAAAACTTTAATCAGGGCATACGCCTCGATTCATGTGTTTAACTAGGGCTGTTAGCGGTCCGGATACTCCCGGTAATTACCCGAGAACCGGAAATTTCATTGAACTTCCTCTAAAAAAAATTAACGAGCTTATATAATATCAATTAGAACTAAGTTTATTATTCAGAAGCTAAATGTGCCTTACTTTAAGTGTACTGTAAGAAGGATGTTTAGTGGGATGATAAGTGCAATTCACTAAGAAAAAGACTTCTTCCTGTTATGTACAGTTAAGTGGTTATCTGCACCAAATGTAAAATAAAACTGGATGACTTAGTCAACAGAGCTTAAGAAATATCCTAGTTTTGCATTCCTTTGAGAGAGTTAGGGACGACCTTATGTTAAGAAAAATGTGAGAGTTGGGAAATTAATTTTGATGACTACTTAACATTTAACAATTAACATAGGAACCAAAACTTGTACTAGAGGAATCCTATTCACTTTACTACGGTAAAGTGTGATGATACCACTTATAGTCTCCTTTAAAATGATTCTCACAGTTTTCAAGACTTCAGAAATCACATGGCAAATGTGATATTTTCTGTTATTATTTCAATATTTTGCCCGGTTACTTATAAATTAAGAGAGTCAAATTAACATCTTAATTCCAATTTAACATTGGTAAAAAAAGCTCTATACCTAGTCATACTGGAACAGTAGGAGTAATAGGTTGTGGAACTTGTAATGATTGAGTGAAAGGAGTATAAGAAGTTATGTTTTATTCTAATTCATTATCGTGTGAAATGTGTGTATAGTAAATAATTAATTAAGCCATTCGCATTTGTCTGATAGAAATTATAACTGTCAAGTAGTTATTATGAATTTTAAGTTATATTGATGCATCGTTCCCTCCACCAGAAACCACTTTTTTCCACTTGATGTGTGTGTTAGGAGTTTTTTTTGTTGACAAAAACCTGTTTTGCTTAAAATGCTTGTTGATACCTCATTTGAGTAAAAATAAATTTACATTTAACTAATTACATTGTTGTGCATTTCACTATTTCAGCTGTTTGGGGTGGGGCGAAACTGGCAGATGTTCTAAGATTAGTTGGGATACCTTATTTGACAAGTATCACACAATCTGGAGGAAAACATGTTGAATTTGTGAGCATTGACAAGTGTAAGGTGATTATTTAGGATATCTTTTTTTTAAAACTGTGGTGATTATGTAGGATATCTTATTCCTTTATAAAAAATATTGTTTCGTTTTTTCCCTTTTTTCTTTTGCTTTTCTTGACTAGAAGTATATACTTTGCTGTAAAATATCCCTGGCTCAGCAACATATTTATGATTATAGGAGGAAAAAGGAGGTCCTTATAAGGCATCAATTCCATTGAGTCAGGCTACAAACCCTGAAGCTGATGTTCTACTCGCTTATGAGATGAACGGCGAGGTAATACAAATCCTTTTGTTTCCTATCATTGTTAAATATGTTCATTTTCTCAGTTTCATCTTTTATTGTAGTATGCTTTATATCTGATGTTGCGTGCAACTTTCAGTCTTATTTGGCCTATTGTCCTTATTCAGCTTTCCCACTGATGTTGTTGCTTTACCTATGTTGATTTTTTTTTACATCTCAAAATGATTCAACCTAGTGTTAACTGTTCTTCAAATTGATTTATGCTTTTGTAGCCCGTTCCAACATAATATCCATTTTCCAGCACAAACTATTCAAACAAATTATACTCTAAAAAAAGCTTTAAGAGACCCAAGTAGATTGTTCTCTGTATAACTTTCCTGTTGTACACTTAAAAAGAGAAGTTTCATGTGAGTCCGTGTTTTCCCTTGTTAAACATTAAGTAGTGCAGTTTATAAATTTCTCTATAATTTGTTCAAAAAACCAAAGAATTCTATTTGAAATTGTTGGGGTATCTCTTCTTATTATTTGGGTCTTGATGTGAAACTCTCACTTACAAAGCCAATATAGCAAACTATTCAAATGGTTTGTCCTTCAGTTCCAACCTTTTGGAGTTGTCTGGTTCATTAATTTGACTGATTGACTTGAGTTTATAGGCACTTTCAGTGTATTAATCAATTGTAATCTCGTGATGAATGGTCTGCCTTATTATAATAGCTAGCGACATAGTTGGTTAATTCTGTGTTTCAAATTTGTTGAGTGAAATCTTGAGAGTTTATTGCTTCAAATGGGGATAACTTTCTGAATCATCTTCCACTTGAAAAACACAATGTCATCCATTTGGTTGAGCAGTCCATCAGGGAGCAATCAATGGGAAGAAAAGGGGGATATCTGATTGGCAGAGAATTATACTTCTAATTGCATGCTGAGCCTTCTTAATAAAAAGTGGCATTTTGAGCATGCTATTCTAAATTTACTTTGTAAATATTGTTTCTACGCTCAATAAGCTTGGTAACGAGAGCACTAGCGTTTTGAATGCCAGCTTAGAAACTTCTGCTTGTGCCCTTGCAATTTCCTTTTGAAACCTGTTAAGTTGATAGCTCAACTTGCAACATGCTATACTAACCTACTGGATTCACGTGTGAAGCCACTTAATAGGGATCATGGCTATCCACTGCGTGTGGTTGTCCCAGGTGTGATAGGTGCTCGTTCAGTTAAGTGGCTTGATTCCATCAATATCATTGCCGAAGAATGCCAGGTTGTTATTTATGTATTAGTAACTTCAGAATGATGAACATTTTCTTTTAAACTTGTTAACAAAATATCTGCTGGACAGGGATTCTTTATGCAAAAAGACTACAAGATGTTTCCACCAACAGTGAACTGGGATAACATCAATTGGTCTACTAGGAGAGCGCAGATGGACTTCCCTGTTCAGGTAATTGGTTAAAATTCTCTCCATCAGTACATTTTCGATGTTTTTTTTAGTTTTTTGTATAGACTTTTCTATCCTGTAAATAAGGTAGACTGGGAATTCAAGATTACACACTTGGGTGGCATTTGCTTAAAAAATTTGAAAGTTTGTATTCGAAATTTGTGAGTTACTCATGGATTGTGTTACCCCAATTTTGTAAGTTATGCAATGTCTCTGTACTTATACTAAACTGAATCATTATCCCCTTATTTAGATAATAAAGAATTCATTATGTGACCACAGAATACTGAAGCAGCTGTCCATTATGTTTCGTGCTTAGATTTCATGATTTTGCAACTGCGCAAGTGCTACCTCCCCTGATTATTCTCAGGTTCTGAACTTGGAGACACCCAGGATCGCTTAGCCCATAGCTTCACTTGCAAATATTGAAGCAACGTTTGCGAGTTGAAGTTTGGCCATGAAGTTTTGGGTTCTGGTTTGAAGTTTGCTTTACAAGTGAAGTTTCTCAAATCTTCGACTTCCAGTCACAAATCTCAACTGTACAAACTTTTTTTCCAACTTCAACTTCAAATACACTTTCTTTCCCAATTATAACTCATATTTTGTCCAAAGAATACTTAGTTTGTCTCTCTCCGTCTCTCTATACATATACGTACATACATACAGAACTTGAGAGACACTTAGTTGAAAATGACAAAAAGAATTCGAAAAAATGGTTGATGCATGTGTTCTATTATACAACAACAACAACATACCCAAGGAAAATCCCACTGTGTTCTATTATGTTTGATAGAATATTACAATTGGGTTTATGATTTGCAATTACACTATGTCAAAACTTTTTCCCTGTGTAATAAGTATTGATGTCCTTGAGATATGGTGTTACCATTTAAAACTTTTTCCCTGTGTAATAAGTATTGATGTCCTTGAGATATGGTGTTACCATTTAAAATTCTTTACATTAAAGTTCTAAAAAGTAGAAACCCTTGTGATTACTTTAAGAAAGTCTGTTTTCCAGATCTGAGAGTCTGTTGATCAAATGATTGATTGATCTGGCCTAACGACATTTTTTTTGAATAAGGAAACATTTGTATTTCATCCAAAAATATCAGCAGTTCACTGCTGCTGAGGTACTTTACAAGTAAAACCACAAGTAGTGGCCTGGGAGTAAAAATCAAGTTACAATTTACATATTGCGTAGGAATTCTACCAAATGTCCTACCTCCCCCACTATATCTTGTTTACACCAAAAATACAAGAGACTAATACATTTCATCTTTACTATCGGAATAGAATTAGCTTTGTCATCAAAATGTCTTGAGTTTCTTTCCTTCCAGATTGTCCACCAAATACATGCTAGGATGGCTTGCCACCAATATTCCTTTGCATTTCTTCTTCCAATTGCTTTTCAGTTGCATAGAAGTTCGAAAGTTGATCTTGGTAATACCCAATTCACCCCAAGTATACAAAAGAACATATGCCACAAATGTGCAGTTGTCTGACAATGAAGGAATAAATGCTCATTTGTTTCTGCATTTTCCCCACAAAATAGGCATCTTGAGCATATTTGTAGACCTCTTCTTTGTAAGGCCTCTTATGTAAGACAAGCTCTCCTCAAAACTAACTAAACAAAAGCAAAAACCTTATATGGAATTTTGACTTTCCAGATAAGTTTCCAAGGCGAAATCAATGATGGGTTCACAACCTTGTTTTTCTCCCAATATAGTGACTTGACAGTGAAACTCCATTTGCTGCATAATTTCTAGACTGGGTTGTCTGGAATATTTGTGGGACCATTGAAGGAATTGATCATCAATAGCAGATTTGCCACTCTCCCTATTTCAATGCCCTTCTAAACACCAGATTTCATCCATGTTGTGTCCACATTTGAGATATTTTTTCATTCTTTTGAAGACCGAGGATGTGTAAATCTTGGAACAAAGTTCTGAGATTACTATGCCCAATCCATTGATCTTCCCGAAAGAAGTTTTTGTCCCATCCCCCACCTTTATGCTCAAATTCTCACTACATTCATTCCACATTCTTCTAATAGTCTTTCACACACTACATCCATAGGTAGTATTCACTTCATTTGTTGTCCATTGGTTCATCAGCCCATATTTGTGAGCTATGTAATTCTTTCAAAGAGACCTGTCTTCTTTGCAAAACCTCCACAACCACTTCTGTAGCAAATTCTGATTGTGTAAACTGAGATTCTTAATCCCCAATCCCCCATGTTATTTGTTGAGGGTCACAGTCTCCCATCCCACGAAGTTGTGACCCTTTTTTCTTTGTTGCCTTGACACAAAAATTCGCTTCTAATTTTGCTCATCTTCTTCTCTATACCCGGATAGAGAATAAAGACATCATGTAAGTAGGCAAAACATACAAGACTGGATTTATCAATGTCAGTCTGCCCCCAAGTGAAAGATATTGACTCTTCCATCTTGATAGTTTCTTTTCACATCTTTCTAGCACATCATTCCATATCTCCTGTGCCTTATTATTAGCACCCATTGGCATTCCCAGATATTTTGTGTGCAATGAATCAGTTTGACACCTCAAATTACCTACCAACAGTTGTAAATCATTCACCTGATTCACTGGATGTAAACAACTTTTATTCCAGTTGACATGAAGCCCAGAAATGGCTTCAAAGATGGTCAAAATAGCCCTTAGATGTCTAATTTGATCAACCTCTTCCTCATAGGATACCAAGGAATCATCAGCATACAGTAAATGTGTTATTTCCATGTCTTCTCCCCTGTTGTTTTGTGCTTCAGATCCCTTTATCCATCCATTTGTTTTGGCTTTTTTGATCATGTAATTTAACCCCTCCATAGCCAATAGGAATAAGAAAGGAGAAAGTGGACCCCCCCGTCTCAGACCCCTACTAGAGTGAAAGAAACCCTCTGGACTTCCATTGATTAGGACAAAAACTTCACATTGGGTATGCAACATTTAATCCAGTTAATCGATTTTTCTCCAAAACTCCTATTCTTTAGAATGTTCAGCAGATAGGCCCAATTGACATGATCATAGGCCTTTTCAATATCAAGCTTGCACAAAATCCCACGTCTGTTCTGTTTAACTCTAGAATCCACCAGCTCATTTATCCATGATTTGTCTTCCCCTTAAAAAAGTCATTTGATGAACATCCACTAGCTTTTCCATGACAGTCTTCATTCTCCCCGTGATTAACTTGGCTATGATCTTGTAAATGCCCCCTATAAAACTTATAGGTCTGAAATTCTTTTATTCTTCAGCTCCAAACTTCTTAGGAATTAAAGCTAGGAAGGTAACATTAAAGGATTTCTCAAAGATCTCATTTTGATGAAAGTGATTATGGTTTGCATTATGTCACCTTTCAAATTTCCCAGCAACTCTTGTAAAAAACCATGGAAAAACCATCAGGATGTGGTGCTTTATCAACTGCACACTGGGTCACTACTTGCAACACTACTCTGAAAAATGGTCTTTGAATCCACTCTTGTTCTTCCTGTGTTATCTTTGGACCGTCAATATATTCAAAAGATGGCCTCCATGCTTCAGATTCTGAGTATAGCTTCTCATAAAAATCAACCATAGCCTCTTTGATCTCCTCAGGATCTTTTATTTCTTCTCCTCTGATCATCAACCTGTTAATAGTGTTATACCTCTTATGAGCAGTTACTATACTTTGAAAAAATCGTGTGTTTCTGTCTCCTTGTTGCTTTTTACCAACATAGCTTGCAACTACTTAAAAATTGTTAATTGTTGACAGTTAATTTATACCTTTTTCTGGTTGCAGTCCGCAATATGTTCCCTGGAGGATGTGAATGTTGTAAAGCATGGAAAGGTCAGTTTTAATATGGATAAACTTTGTGTTTAAGCATTTCTTGACATTTATCTTATTCTTTCATGGACTCTTTTACATATACTCGTGCAAATGAGTTTGCGCGGTCCAGTGCCTGGAAAAAATGAGTTTGCATGTTCCAGTTATGCAGTCTTGTTTTGTACTGATGTACATAGACAATAATAGTACTTCATTAGGTTGTTCTAGCTTCTAGTATTTGTTTTCAGATAACCATCAAGGGGTACGCAGTATCAGGAGGCGGGCGTGGCATTGAAAGGGTAGACATGTCCATTGATGGTGGTAAAACTTGGGTGGAAGCCACCAGATACCAGAGAACTGGCATTCCATATATTGCTGATGATTCTAATAGTGACAGATGGGCGTGGGTCTTTTTTGAAGCTGAGGCAGATATCCCCCAGAGTGCGGAAATAGTTGCTAAAGCGGTATGTAGCTAGTTATCTCTAAATTTTGCCTCTTCCCATTCTAATAGAATATAGGCTCAAATGTTTACTGCAACAATTTCTGATGCGTCTAATTTTAGAGATGTGTTTTTAAGGATCAGTTTTAGACTTTATTTAAGTATTCTATTGGCTGCAACTATGACGTGAGAACATAAAATGTCACGTCTCGCAACCCCCATAATTTGCTATATGCATTAGGAAGTCGCTTTCTCATGTTATTCACTCTGCTAGATTTCCTGTTCTCAGTTGATATTCTGTGCTTAATAGGTGGATATAGCTGCAAATGTCCAACCTGAAAGTATAGACTCTATTTGGAACCTGAGAGGAATCCTGAACACCTCATGGCATCGGGTTCAAGTTCGAGTTGGTCAAGCAAATCTTTAGGCTGTGTTTCATCTGTTGGGCAGATGACAGTATTCAACATCGCATGCAATGGTTGTTTGCAGATCTTCCTAGCTTAAAATGAAAATAGCATGTTTTCTTGATAAATAATAATAATCTGGAAGTGAGTGCAGCTTGACAATCGATTGTGTTAGTTTCTTTCCCAGTATCTATTTCTCTATATTTTTTCCTTTGTAGTTTGATCTGGACAACTTATTATTTGTTGAGTTCTGGGACAACAGCTACTGAAGTGAAAGGAAGACAGGATCCATTCACAGCTGTTAGAATATTCAATATTAGGAAACTGGTTATTAGGATCTTTTTTACTTTGTAAGTGGCTATTTTTTCATTATCTTTTGGTTTCTTATATGTCAGCACTCCTCAACTTGTTTGGGACAGAGGCATAGTACTATGTCCTCCTCGCCAGCTGCTGATGGTATCATCTAGTTGTGTCGACCATCACGTTCTTCCCATGGATAGCTTGCATTTCTTGAATTCGTGTTTGTGTTATTTCGTTAGTGCTTGTTTTTTTATATTTATGAATAACTTGTGCAATAGAAACATAGAATGAGGTTCCAGATTCGTGTTTGTGTTATTTCGTTAGAATGAGGTTCTAGGTTCGTGTTTATGGTATTTGATGAAATTAGTGAGTCAACTGAAAGTTAAACCTACGAAGGAGCTTACGGAGAGTAAATGTTTTAGGATAAAAAGTGAGACAGTAGTAGATGTACTGCCCTCCAAAAGAGAACGAATGTGAAGTGAGATGAGATGAGATGAGTTTGAGCCTTTGAGGTGCTTAAATCAAGGGGAAAATGACATACGGTACCTATTTAAAACTCTTCTTTATTTACAAAACATAACGATATATTATGAAACATGACGGATCTTCATATTTTTTTCGTTTTATTTTATTTTATTTTTAATTAATATTTTAAAAAAATTAATTATTAATTTATTTTAAAAAAGTTCTTTTTGCTCAAGGCTTACAAAATTAACTCAAATTTTTGTATATGAAAAATGTATGTATGTGAGCAAAAGTCTTGAGATATACATTTTTTATACATACAATTTTAAGTGTAATTTTTAAGCCTTGAATGTTGTATATAATATTGATGTATTTATTTTATAGAAAACATGAACTTTATACACGAAAATGTGAGCGAAATTTTAAGTCATAAGCGAGATACTTCATACCATCTTCATACACAAAATTTTGAGTGAATTGAAAGAGATGTACACATTTCATACACTACTTTTTGAGCGAACTTTTGAAGTCTTGAGCGAGATATACACATTTCATACACAAAAAATTGAGTGAATTTTTACAGAAAAAAATTAAATTAAATTTTATAAAAAATATATTTGAAAAAAATAAAAAATTATTTTTAAATATTTAAAAAAAAATTATTTTTAAAAAATAAAGACTGTATTTGTATAGGGTTTGTAATATTATGTTTTGTAAATAGAAAACTATCATCTTTTTCGTAAATATTTCCTCTTAATACATATATATATACGTACTTTGCCCTAAATAAACATGCAGATGTTTAGATTGAGTCTTTCAGGAGAATGATAAAGATAAAAAAAATTAAGGTGAAATAAGTACACTTTACTGACTTAGAATGTAAAAATATAGTCCAAAATTTATATTGTAAAAATGTGGCCTAAAAATACTTTTATGCAATATTTTACACTTATATACAAAAGACAGATATGTTCGCCCAGGCCTGCCGACACAATAAGAGAATGAGGGAGCTAATCTGCTGCGACCTGTCTTAACCGCAAGTGCATTCGCTATTCGATTCCATCCTAAATTCCACCAAATTTGAATTATGTCTATCTCTTCTTTACTTTGTTGTGATAAGGGGGTGACAAAGGGTATACTTTCTTCTCTATGTCGCCGTCTCTCGAATGGAGCTTTTGATCGCCTAGTACCGGGCAGGGGGAATCACCATTGATCTTATCTTATGGAATAACATCGACCGCCCCTTCTTGGATCTCAAATCAAAAGAACGTCTGGGAATCAGAGAAGCGATGGAAGATGATTGCTATGAGCGAGGTCCAGTCTTCCTTCGGGATTAGGTATTGTTCCCCCGATGATCGTAGTACCAAGTACTTCCTGGCGAGCTCTAATATGATCCGATTTATAACTAAGCATCTCTTGTCATGTATATAAGTTTATGAAAGTGTATAATGTGTTGGTATATACATAAAAATATAATTATATAATATTATACACAAAAAATATACACTTATACACATTTATACATAATTATATAATATTATATAAGTAGGTATAAAACATAGATCTGGACTGATTTTGAATAGAAATTGCATTTTTATACAAGACAGATACATTATGCTTATCAATACATGATATATATCATGTGGGTATCATAATATATTGCAAAAGTATATTTCAACTGCTACTGATTTATATACTTTATACTAAAATAAATTTGTTTTTTGATAATTGATATAGAAAAACAAAAACAAAATATACTATATCAGTTACCCTTTTATTAATATAGAAAGAAAAAAATACAAACATATTTTAGATATAAATTTGTTTTTATTTGTAAAAAAAAATATAAAAATATTTCTTTATTAATTAGGTACTTAATAAATAAGATAGTGATTTTAGTATTTTTAATTACTTTTTGTTGTAGTTTAATTTTTTTTGTATTTCATTAATTAAATAATAATTAGCTATTATATTTATTTTGATTTTTTTTTAATTTTTAAAAAGAAAAGTAAAGAGACCGAAAAAGAAAAAGAACAAGAACAAGACAAGAAAAAAATAAAGAAAGCACCGGAGCATTTCCAAAATAAAACAAGGACAAGAAGATAGAGGATAAAATAGTTGAAGTGCACGTTATGCTTTTTCCGGTCATTTGTTTGGGTGGCAGAGATATGCATTTGGTAAATAGTTTGATTTATGGATGAAAATGGAAGTTGGAGGCCCTAAACAAGTCAAAGTTTTTATACAAAAATTAGGACTCTCCCCTAATTAATAAGACAAAGATTCTTATAAATAATGTGTTACTTTATTGTCAACTGACAGATTAAAGAAACATTATTGTTAACCAAAAGATTAAATAAAATCCAAATCTAAAGGTCTATTTTCTCATACTGTATTTTTTTCATAAGTTTTTTTTTTAAGATGCATCGGATGGTTTGACCACTTCTTACATGGAAGTCTATGCACGAATTTGTGAGAGACGATTAAACTTTTTAAAAAAATTATAAGACAAAGTTGAAAGTATTTTAATCTCTTTTAGAATCAACGCAAATTTAGTAAATGCAATGCTAGTAAATGATAAAATGATGCATACAGGTGACACGAATTTTTAAATTTAGTTGTTACTCTCACATAAGTTTCAGTGTTTGTTAGCAATATTTTATTTTGGTTAAGTTTTACCTATGTCCGGTTAGATAAGAACCTGCTTGGTAAAGTTTGCGGGAAGTTTAAAAGTTATATATTATTTTAAAAACGTGAATATAAATGTTGGTTGATCAAAATATCCTTGAACGACTTTTATACTATTTACCTATTAAAGTTAACGTCACTAGGAAAGGATACAATTGCCATTACGAACAAGATCAGTTCTATTATAATAAGGAGTTACTGGAGAAAAAAATAAAAATGTGAATAAAACGTTAAGAGTTAAAAGAGAAGATCACCAAGGACGAGAAAGACGATGTAATAATAAAATAGGAGAAGAAAATTAAAGAACTAATAAAAGGAAGCCATACAGCCAAATATTTACGTAATGCAAAGTAACTAAGGAAATATTAGTTATACAGAGTTATTTCATCATTGGCAGGCGGCAACTATTATAATTGTAGTCAACTTAAATTTCGCACAAGGGTTTCCTCTGAAAATAGTACTTTTTTCCTAAAATTACTTTTGAAATCTTGATCAAACATAAATTATTGCTTTAGTCTACTCTTCAAAAGTATTTGTTTGATGAAATAACTCTTAAGACAAAAAACATTTTTCTAAACAAGTAGATTTTAAAATTTTGGTCAAATAGACTATTATTTTGACAGTGTACTACTTAATTAATCAGAATTAGAGTTCTTAATA
The DNA here is from genome assembly GCA_029844215.1 of Przewalskia tangutica. Lineage (NCBI taxonomy): Eukaryota > Viridiplantae > Streptophyta > Magnoliopsida > Solanales > Solanaceae > Przewalskia > Przewalskia tangutica. The sequence continues at coordinate 111,002,011 of CM056733.1, read as the reverse complement.
AACACGATTGTTAATCATGATGATAATTTCAAGCCAAAATAGGCTTACAACTATTAGGTGCTTCTTTAGTTTCACTCTTATCGATCACAAATTTCAGGTTCTCTTTTATTAACACTTATATATTTGTTTATATTCCTAATAATATATCAAAAACAAAAGTATTAAGTGGATACGACCAAATAATAGTTTTACCTCATAAAATAAATAATATGTCATTTCAAATAATATTACTTACTATTTATTGTGATTAACACGGAATAAAGTGTGTGACACGTTAGTTTTTTAAATAAACGTTTATGTTATAAAGTTACGGTATTTGATCGGGGGGAAATGATAATTTTGAGTAGTAAAATAACTTCTTCCCTGCAGCAATTTCCTAAAATTTGGCATCTTGTCAAATTAATTATTTAAATACAAATTGTTACTTTATAAAAAATATTAATTTTGAAAGTGAGTAAGTAGTAAGTATATTACTAATTAGGTAGAACGTTAGTAAGTACTAGAGCGCAGTCTTGCTTATGCTTTCACCCTAGTGAGTCTAGTGTTACTTCTTTAGTTTCTTGCCTTCAATCCCTGTTAACCTATTGTTTATTTTACTTCGATTATAACATTATTTAGTTGTAGTTGTTTTTGAGAATATTTTATCATGCTTTTTATAATATTTTGCTTTGGCTTCTTAACTTTCGTTATTTCTTTTTTCGAACTACTTTGAACTATTTGTTTTGAGCCGCTATCGGAAATAACATCTCTACTCCAAGGTAGGGGTAATGTCTGCATATGTTTTACCTTCTTGGATTTATTTTGTAGAATTACATGTGAGTATTTCAACCGATGTACGGGGAATAGTAAAGTACTATTACAAATGTTTTGAAAGGATAAACTACTATGAATTAAAATAACAATCCACTTGATGCCAACAATTGTGCAACAATAATCGTTTGTGATCTTGATCTTCGTTCTTGAATGCGGTTTGAGTCTTGATCTTTGTTCCAAATGCATCAAGGTTCATGAATCTTGTTAATCTTGAAACCAAGAAATACTAGATCTGAAATTGTTACAAGGGTGCTGAGTCGAGTGATATTCACTATGTCCTTAAGATAGTATTGCCCCATATGTATGATTTTACGTTTAGCGGACAATTTATCTGCCAAGATAAAACAACAAAGTATCACTTGTGCAAAGCAAACACAAGTGATCCTGGCGAAGAAAACAAACACGAAACGATTGATGAAAAATGGAAAAGAAGATTGTCAAGAACTATGAAGAACTTGCTGAATTTTGTAGTGTTCTTCTCTATTTTTCTGTGTCTCCTCAAATCTAAAAAAAATATGATTATATATTGTTTTTGGATGAGGAGATGTGTTAAAGGGCCATTGAGAGGCTCAATGAAGGCCAAAACGTTCTGGAATAAGTGCAGAACATTTCAGCATGTTAAAGGCCATCAACCTTTGGCTTTCCGTCGCCTGGGCAGCTCACTGGACATTAGGCGCCGCGTCGCTTTCCACTTCAACTTCTGGCAGACTTCAGGGACCAAACTGTAAGTATTACAAAGTTTGGGATTCAAAAAGATCGACTTGGCTAATAAAGCAGCTACCGGAGCAAATTTCGTCATAATGATGGCCACATCAAACGACCCTAACTCATTCACTGACAATGCAAACCAAAACCGAAATAACGGTGGTGGTAAAAAGGGTCAAAATCATAAAAATAATGGCAAGAACCGTGGCGGCGATCGCGGTGATAACAGTAATCGTGGCGGTAGTAACGGTGGTCGTAACAATAGGCCACAGACCAACTAGCAACAGCCACGGGCCTACTAGTTGTGCGCGGGGCCAGTGGCTCAAATGTCTTTACCCGCCATCACAATTTCCCGGGAACTGGGCCCAATTCCAACATCCCTTCGGGCCCAATTTCCCGATCCAGAACGGTAACTCTCAGTCAGTTGGACCGGGGCCCGTGCCTCTGCCTCAGCAGGCCTTCACGGTTGCGGGTCCCGCCCCGATCCAGACACCCACGGATATTGAAGCCGCAATGCACACACTTGGATTGAATCCCCGGATGTGAATTGGTACATGGACACCAAAGCCACTTCTCATATGACATCCGCACAAGGTAATCTCTCGTCTTATTTCAATTTGAGCAAAAATAGTGGCATTATTGTTGGTAATGGCAACTCAATTCTGATTCTCGGTTATGGTCATACAAATTTATCTCTCCCGCATCCACCTCTAGTCTTAAAAAAATGTTCTCCATGCCCCTAACTTAATTAAAATTTTGGTGTTTGTCCGAAAATTCACCACGGATAATTGGGTTTTTGTTGATTTTGATTCTTTTGGATTTTCTGTGAAGAACTTCAAGACGGGGATACCTCTAATGAGATGAAATAGTAGGGGAGAACTTTATCCAGTCACCACTATCCACGAGTCAAGCCACACCTTCTACATTTGACGCTCTTTCTCTTTCCTTGTGGCATGCACGTTTTGGTCATCCGGGGTCGTCTATTATTTCTTCTTTGCATCAAAATAATTCTATCACTTGTAAGGGTACGCGTAGTACTCCACTTTGTCATTCTTGTTCGTTAGGGAAACATGTTAGATTGTCTTTTGTAGCCTCTACTTCTCGTACTTTGATGTCTTTTGACATTATTCATAGTGATTTATGAACATCTCCAGTTTTAAGTTCTTTGGGCCATCGTTATTATGTCTTCTTTTTGGATGATTATTCTAATTTTTTGTGGACCTTTCCTTTATCCAACAAGTCTCAAGTGTTTTCTACCTTCTTAAAATTTATAGCATTCATCCGTACCCAATTCGAATAGGAAATTAAAGGAAATATGATAATGGGTCATTTCGAGAGTTTTGTGACACTCATGACATATCTTTTCAGTTTTCTTGTCCACATACATCCTCCCAAAATGGAAACGTCGAGAGAAAACTTCGTTCCATAAATAATATTGCCCATCCCTTGCTCGCTCATGCTTCATTGCCACCTTCTTTTTGGCAACATGCATTACAAATGACTACATATTTACTTAACATCCTCCTGCATAAGGGCTTAGCATATCAATCCCCACTTAAAATTCTTTACAATAAAGATCATTCGTATTCTCATCTTAGGGTGTTTGGGTGTTTATGATATTCACTGTTTTCGTCTACTACAATTAACAAACTTCAAACACGCTCTAATGCTTGTGTATTTTCGGGTTATCCATCTAATCATCGTGGATACAAATGTTATAATTTATAACAATATACTCAGTGTAATCCCACAAATGTTATGATTTATCCTCTAACAAAATCATAATTAGTCGCCATGTTATTTTTTATGAGTCTCAATTTTCGTTTGCTAAATTGTGTAGTTCTGTGTCTAGTTCATATAATTTTTTGGATGAAAGATCTCACCGTATCTTATCCACCATTTATCTGAAATGTCCCGGGACCCAAATCTGTCAGTCGGCCCACTGCCCGATGGCCCATCATTGTCTAATCCAACGTTGACTCGCCGCAGTCCACTTCCCGTGGCGACATAGTCTCAAAGATGACCGATGTCTTGCCGATCCGTAATCGATATTGTTTCAAAGATCCCGACCCACTGCCAACTTTGCTCCAGTTCTATTGTCTCGTCCAATTATTGGGACAACAGGCCCACTGCCTACTGGCCAATCTGATACCAACCAATAATCCCATCCAATTCTACATCAAGTCAAGGGCCCGTTACTCGTAGCCAAATGGGTATTTTTAAACCGAAACGGCATTTTAATCTTCATTCTTATGTCACTAAATCCCCCTTACCACGTAACCAAGTGGCTGCCCTTCATGACCCGAATTGGAAATTAGTCATTGATGACGAATATAATGCTCTCATTGAAAATAAGACGTGGGAGTTGGTGCTCCGTCCCACTGGTGTTAATATTATTCGGTCTATGCGAATTCTTACTCATAAAGCAAATTATGACGGTTTTTTTAGAGGCATAAGACTCGTCTTGTAGGTGATGGTAAAACACAACAGGTTGGCGTAGACTGTGGAGAGACATTTAGTCCGGTGGTCAAATCGGCTACCATTCGCACATTGCTTAGTCTAGCTCTCTCTAAAGCATAGCCCATCCACCAGTGGGATGTGAAAAATGCTTTCTTACACGATGATCTTAAGGAGACAGTATACATGCATCAGCCCTTGGATTTTAGGGACCCCAATTATCTTCATCATGTTTGTTTGATGAAGAAGTCCTTATATGGGCTTAAGCAGACCCCATGCCTGGTAAAAGGTTTGCAGATTATGTGTCCACTATTGGGTTTTCTCATTCTATGTTTATCTATCGATGGTACCTCTCTGGCATACATTATGTTATATGTTGATGATATTATATTGACTACCTCATCAGATATCTACGCAAGTCTATCATGTCCTTCTCATTTCCGAATTTGCTTATGAAAGATTTGGGGTCGTTGAGCTATTTTTTGGGCATAATAGTCACTCGTCATGCAGGTGGTCTATTTATATCACAGAAAAAGTATGCGGCGGAGATTATTGAGAGCTGGCATGTCATTTTGTAAGTCTACTTCTACTCCCGTTGATACAAAACCGAAGTTGAGTGCTACGTCCAGTTGAAGTGGTTTTCATTTTGCAACAATTGGAGGAAAACACGTCATGCAGACAATTTTTTGTTCTTTCCAATGGTTTTCCTCCATCAATTTTCTATACGAAGTTAAAATGTTAAATCATTTTTCTCTTTAACAAGAACAAATCCCAATAGGCTAATAACAAGTTTGAGAATGATTTAGCAATCTGGAGAAGAAAACAAATCTGAACAGTTGACATTGACTAATGCTGCAAAATACCTAGATTGTCTGCCATAGTGGAATATTCTTCTTGATCTGGATGGGTCATTTAGGTAGCAGACGAATTTACATGTCCCTCGTGTAGCTGCACAGAAAAGAGAAATCCATGGATCATCCGCTAACACTCTCACAAGATATGTAATAGTCATGTAACTTACATTATTTTCTCTGATGTAATAAATCCTCTGGCTCTTAAATTGCTAAGCTTCCGAACTGTTTGTTCCAGTCCTCATATGCACCAAGTTCGTTCAAAGACACAGAAGGCCTTACCTCTTGTAACGAACTCTCAAAATCCTGTAGAAAACAACAAATTGAAAATGCTTCCATGAGAAAATTACAAACAAGTACGCAACTGTCTTAGCTCTTTTCTTTTGTTTTCCTTATAGCATCTGATATTTCTGTTTTTTTTTGCATGCCTGCTAATTACCTGAAGAGTCACATGCCTCATATCCTCCTTTTTTAGCTTTGTAATTTCAATACCGTGCGTAAGAGCTTCCCTTAGTGGACCCATGGAAGCATCCTTCACTAAATTCTTCATGTCAGACCCAGAATACCCTGAAAATTCAAGGAAGACATGATAAATAAGAAACTCGCAAAAAGGGAAAAAGGAAAAATAGGAACGATGTAAAAACTACGGCCTCATCAGATGGGACTGTGTTTTCTAATGTTAGCAACATGAGTTGTGAATAGTGAATACCTTCCGTTAATTTGCAAATGGAGACAATATCCTCATCTGAAAGCTTAAACAATCCATCCTTCTCCAATAGACTCTTGACAATCCAAGCTCTTGCTTCTATATTCCAAGACATATGGTCAACTATACTGGTCATAGTAGATTCCTGATCACAACAAAAAAGGAGGCTCTAGCTTGCACCTGAGGAAGGAAGTGGAACATAAAGTCTTTTAGTAAGCCGTCTCCTTGCAGCCTCATCAAGTTCCTGGGGCCTATTTGTTGCACCTGTTTCCATGAAGGATACCATCAAATTTTCTTCTGCAGGCAACTAAATTAAGGATTTTTCTGTAGTAAAAAGAAATCTGCAAATTGAAATTCCTCATTGAATTACTCGGTGTACAAACTACAACTCGTCGATTCATCCACAATACACTCTTGGGCAAACAAAGGAACTTTTGAGTGGCATAAGGTTTGTGATTGGAACTGGTTACTTCGTTTTTAAATGGGAATCTGTTTGTTTCTTAACATGCTAAAGTGTTGAGGGATCCAGAAATCACCTATAAGAAGAATTTGTTCGCTCATAGTGTCAAAGCCTTCCATCTCTATAAGAAATTGTGTCTTCAGGCGCCTACTAGATTCGTGTTCGCCTTCTGACTTGCGCTGCAACAATGTAAAATCTTTTAGAAAGGTCTCTACATCCCTGCTTAGTAATCAGCTTATGGAGAAGGAAAGTCCAGCCAAAAACTAAAAATATATTCTTCAATATGCACGCCTGTATTGATGCTTACATTCTAACTTGTGCTGCAGCCTTCTCAAGTTTACAACCACAATGTCACTCCAAAAATTCACAAGTAGAGAACAGTAAATTCTCTAGCTATGAGTCATTTAGGTCGCCCTTTTGTTTCCTTTTTCCCTAATGATTCTAAACTATTTTTTCCAGAATGCCAAAAGTCCCAAATCACTAGGGATCAAAAGTAGGTATAATACCAATTCCTTGTCAATACATGACTCAACCACAATTCTGAGTAAATACAACATTTCCATTTGTCAGAGAAGAAAGCAATTTATTTGCAATATATGCTCTCTTTTTCAAATTTTGCATCCCATTCAGTATACGGATATCATGCACTAAGGAAAAGATTTCTCTTCAAGTGTCGGAGAGTTACATACCTGAGACAACAGAGAATCTATTTCATCAACAAAAATAACAGCTGGCTGACGACAACTGGCAACTCCAAAAAGTGCTCTCACCAACTTCTCCCCCTCTCCAATCTACAATCACGAATTCAAATCATTTGCCAAGACAGTTCCATCCACCTCTAAATAGATATCTAGTACAAGAAAGCTGGAAAGGAAGTCTCACGCACTAGATTTCAGTAATCCAGCCCAAGCAAACTATTAAACTCGCTTAGATTACCTATAATAATTGCAAATAAGACCTAATCAAAACTCCAGCTATCATGCACTCTTGCCCAATCCCTTCCATTTCCTTGTCATTTCTTATCAAATTCCCAGGTGTAAATTACATGAAATTTACAGCTATACCAGTTAAGACTCCAAATGACTTGGGAGGTCTCCTGTCTAATATTTATTCACTTGGTGTTTTCATATCATAAACCTATCAAGGACCTGCTGACTAAAATCATATGCATGGTAAAATGTTTATGCTGCCTACAAAGAGATTATTGTTCCTGTAAGATTTGAGATCAAAGAGATGAACTAATAGCTTAAAAACAGTGGCGTCTCCATCACCTTACTTATGGCGATTCGAATCAATAGTTAAATATCTTGCAAGAAATTGGGGGTTTCATCATTCTTTTCTTTCGAGAAAAGGGATCAAGTACATTTCAGTTTTCATAGAATGACATACATAAGCACAAAATACGACATACCCACTTGCTTGTCAAAGAGCTGGCAGATATGTAAAAGAAGGTTGCTTTTGCCTCGCCAGCAATAGCTTTCCCTATCATTGTTTTGCCAGTTCCCTAAAGCATGAGAGAGTTAAAAGTGCACAGAAACTGCTTCTTTTAAACCTGTCTTGATCAGGTAGACTAAGAACTTACTGGTGGACCAAATAGAAGAAGACCTCGCCCTGGAGATCGGCAGCCTTTGAATATGTCTGGACGTAATAATGGCCAAATGACCATTTCAGTCACACATCTTTTAGCATGTTCCAGGCCAGCAATGTCATTCCACCGCACATTGGGGTCCCGGTTCATAATCTCATTGCTGATATGCTCAATAAGTCGAGGCTCTATATTCCTCAATTTCTCAGGAAGCTCACCATCAGGACCAACTAACATTTCCAAACTGAATGGTACATAATATGAAGAGTTAAGATGAACGTCTCACATTATGAAGCACCTTTTCAGATCTTCTTGTGATCATCTTTTGTAAAATAGGCTAAGCTAATACAACTTGAATTAAAGAGCATAACGAGCTCAAAGTAGATCACTACTGAAACAAAACAAGCAAAGTCAACTAACCATCTCCTTGTTGAATCATCTAATGTATCTTCTCCTTTCCCAGCATTGCGTGAAGTAACATTGCCTACATTATTGCCACTACCTCTGATAGGAGGAACGAAATTGCCACGGCGTGGAAAACCATAGGACCTGACTCCACAGCCTTTGTTCATCAAGGTGCTATCATTTTGTGGGGAGATTGAAGCACTTGGTGATCTACTCAACCCTCGGCTATGTCTTGTGTCCATTTCCTACCGCATGAAATTATCAGAAAGGACATACAACAACATACCCAGTGAAATACCACAAAGTGGGGTCTGGGGAGGGTAGAGTGTACGCAGACCTTACCCCTACCTTGGGAGATAGAGGTTGTTTCCGGAGGACCCTCGGCACAAGGACAAGCAGTTCAAAGCAGTATATAAAGCCATGAGAAAATACTATAAAAAACACGATAAAGCTGTCTAAAAAAGGCGTCATAACTACACAAATCAATACGATAATCAAAATACAAGAAACAATAAATAATAGCAGAAATAAAAGGACAATAAACTATAGAAGTAGCACTATGACTACTAGTATGAAATGATAAGAGAATATTCAACTACCTACTAGCCTTCTACCCTAATAAACAAAGCAAATTGATTGCTACAGCTCAGATTTGTTGCTCAAATTAAAAAACACATTTATCAGATTATATAATTGCTTTCTGAAAAACAGTCAGTTCTCTTTTTACATAACCAGTGCTTCTATCTGGATGCTAAAAGGTATGACATCATTCGCCCATGGCAGTTACGAGAAAACAATGTTTACAGCAATAGATACACTTGCTAGCAGCTACGACCATCATGTTTGGAATCATGGCTGCATGCACATTACACTACCATTTAAACTAGAAATAGGTTGGAAATACTGCATTGATTGAAAAGCGTTTTAACTTGCCAATTAGGAGTCTTCACAGTAAGCTTGATTATACAATGACTGGAAAGAACTCTAAGAGTCATGCATCAAGAACAAGTAGAAACCACAGAAACATAGGAGCACTTCCAGTAGTCAGTACAGAAATCACCTGAAAACAATCAGTTGAGTGAAGGCTGTATAAGGTTTTTTCTTATTTTTATGGACAGACGCTTTTCTGAAAAAGAAAAGGCAGTAAAGAAATAACAAGCGCTGTAGCATTCCCTCAGGTTTAAGGAGTTGATCAGCCATGTTTCTTCTATAGAAATCTAAGCCCATAAAATTCTCTGTTACACCAATCTTCTTAATCGTTATTAAAATATACTCTTCTTCCTCTTTATATAAAATTTGACCTTATATAGCATACAAAGTTTCTGATAAACAGGAAAAGCTTTTATCGCATTGCATTTACTCATTTCCTCCTCCTGGGTGAAGGGCCCACCTGAGTACTTATCAGTTTTAAATTAGGGAATAAAGAACTGTGAATCAGACCTTATGTTTGTCGATTAAACTTTCACATAACATTTTTGAATTAAGAATAAGGGGGAAATAAAGAATAATATGAACAAAAATTATTTGGTTGTTAGCCAATGAACTTTTTCTGTGCATTTAAGCAAACAAGTTAGACAGACTTGATTAGACAAAATAAAAACCTAAAACATATTGGTTCAGAAAGTTGTAGCTATGATAAACATACGTAACTCAAGATTCAAGAAGCTTCCACGAAAAATGCAAGAGGTACCAGTTTTGTTTTAGCAGTGACAAATCCATTTGGAGAAGCATCAACATCAGCTTCTTCAGTGCACAAGGGGGATGAAATGTTTTCATCTCTAGAGCCACTGCTTTCTCTGTGCAGCCGTCTTGTTTTGGGACCATTAATACAGGTTCTTTCTTCCTCTTCATCTTTAATGTCCACATTTTGATGTTTTGTGTAGCTATGCTTTGAATGAAACCTTTCAACAGGTAAAACCTCTGGGCTACTAACTTTTGCAAAGCTTCTATTCTTCATCAAGGAGAAATCTCTCGGACTAGTGCGTGCAGGTGTTTTCAACGTCCTGCTACCCACATTGACATGCCTATTTGATTGATTTCGCTGCAAGATAATATGCTTTAAATGACTTCACGTATTCCAAAAACGATCACTCTTTATTCACAAGAAATTGAAAGCAACTTGAATAAACTTCTTATAGAAATAGCAAATTCAAGAGAAAGGGAAAACCAAAGAACAATCAACAAGCATGTAGATAGGATTCTCGGTGCTGGTGACAGAAAAGAAAAAGGAAATAAATAACTAAATTATTTAGTCCACACACCTGTTCACCTATAGTTGTGCCTTCATGTTGCTGAAAAAGAGAAAGAAAGTACTTTGACTGCTTAATCTTCTCAATATCAATATCTTTTCCTTTGGTGAATATGCAGCCTGGATCTCTGCCTGCTTGTTCAAAGGCATGGCTGAAGATATATAGTGAAGATCAGCAACTTCAACATGTAAGAACGTATAATATAAGTGAATCATGAATAGTACGGGTATTTCCTTGGTGTGTTATTCTTTTTTTTTCTACGTTGCTAATATAAGTGAATCATGAAATACAACAACAACAACATACCCAGTAAAATCCCACCACGTGGGGTCTGGGGAGGGTAGAGTGTACACAAACCTTACTTCTACCTTGGTAGATAGAGTGATTGTTTTCGGGAGACCCTCGGCTCAAGACATAGCATAATCACAATCAAAGCAAGCATTGCAATGCAAGATAAACGGTCAGATACAAGAAATTAAAGCTATATGAACATGTTGGTAACAAAAATCGAATACGTCATGGTAGCGCATTCGGCCAAAAGGAAGAAGTACCTAACGCAGATAAATAATATAAACAAAGTACACTACGGAACACATAGTCGCAGAAATCAAACTACATGGACAAGTGAATCATGAAATAATGAACAAAATAATTCTAATCAGGTTCTAAACTGTAAAAAAAAGGAGAATAACAAACCAAGGAAATACTTGTACCATTCTGTTTATCTTCAAGTTGTGAGAAAAGAATGAATGATGCAATAGAAGTAAGTAACCCTTCTCATAGGATCAATAGTTCACTGAAGTAAATCACGATTACCTCAATTGCCTCTTTATTTAGAATGAACTAATTTACTGTTTGTTCATTTGACAAATAATAGCTTTTAAAATGGAAGAGAACACGGGAAAAATAGAATCACATCGTTCTTCATGACATCTCCTCAACTTAACTAAACAGCGCTGATATTTCAAAATATTTGTAAGGATAACAGAAAATTCGATTAAAAGGAAAATAGAATCACATAATTCTTCATGCTTTCTCCTCAAATTTACTAAACCACACTGATATTTCAAAGTTTTTCCAAGGAATAAGGATAACAGATCGATTAAAAGGAAAATATAATCATGTTGTCGCCTCAATTTTACTAAACCTTGCTTAATTTCAAAAGTTTTTTACAAGGCTAGCAGAAAATCCGATTAAAAGGAAAAATAGAATCACATACATTCTTCATGTTTTCTCCTCAGATTTACTAAACCGCGCTGATATTTCAAATATGTTTGCAAGGCTAGCAGAAATTCGATATAAGTTTGCTCAAAACAAAAAGATCTGCTGTAGAAATCAACACAGAGCAAAATACTCTTTAAAATCAGAAATTAACTTCCAAATTGACGCGTTCATTTTAATCTATATTCTCAAAGTAGCTTAGGATGAAGGAAACATCTAGTCTATATAATACAAATACTACAGTCCGTCCAAACACACAACGGAGGTTCGAATCAGGGCATATAATCTATGGTTGAATTCGAACATCAATTACATAAACATAAACCGTATTTAGCATAATTAAAATTTAAAATTGAAAAAAAAGGTGTTACCGATCGGATTCAGTAATGAGTGAGCGCCTAGCAGAATCAAACTTTGAGAGAGCCTCACAACGAATCGGACGAATAAATGCATCGTCGACATCTGAATGAGAATGTGAATCGAGGAAGCCGATAAGTCCTAGTCCAAGTACTGTTGCGGAACTGAAATCCTTCCTATCGAGAGCTACTTCTGCTCCAAATAGCATAGACTGGAGTCTCTTGAGATTCCTATCAACTTCTTTCCTCCATGAGACCTCCGATTTTTCGTCCTCCATTTTGCTACTCTCCTCCTTTCCCGCCATTTTTCCCTCGTCGAGAATCAAGTATTTTAAAGATATGGTTGGTTGCGGAGACGTCCCTGGTGTTTCTGTACGTAGTTTACACAAGTCTCTTATCTTCTCAGAATTATAAAAAGATCCTACTCTCTTTATTTTTTGCTTCCATCAAAACATAATTTTCATTTATAACTCTGGTGCAAAAACTATATCTTATGTTTTAATTTCATTATGCCCAATAAATCGTTATTTTACGTTTTAAATTATGATACGTGTTAGTGCCTAGTGGGATGTATTGTAATGATGAAAGTGTAGCCATTTTTAGGGGTTACAAGGTGTTGAAAAATACTCTATGAAATGATGACACTTTTCATGGAGATTTTCCCTTGGGGAATTATACTATATTTGTGGGGAAGCAATATTTTAAAAAGGAAGGTGATGCTTGTTTTCAAATTGCTACTTCTTCTTAAGTGTTCCAAATCCTCGTAGAATGCTTGCTTATGTAATTGAACTTAATAGAAATGCTACATATGAGGACACCATGGATGAAGTCGTATTGAGTGACACATTTCTATATTATTTGTTTACTTATGATGAGTTTCATTTTGAGAGTGCATGTCTTTATGAGTTTTCCAATGTCTAAGGTGAGCAGTGCCTTTGCCTTATCTTGTAGATGTGTTGTAGTGAAACTACTAGATTCTATGACCCACGTGTGTTTTTAAGTGTTTCTAAAGGTTATGCCTATCCATTTGACCTCGGAGAGGTATTAAACTTGTGTGATTGGTCTTGTTTGTGAAGTAAGGATCAAATGTGCTTTGTGTTTTTTAGATCCAATGTATTATCACATGCTTGCCATTTTGAATCCATTTGTCTCTTTACTTTATCCTCGTTTCATGATATTTGGAGGAATCAACTTCTTAATACCTCATGTGTGGAAATTTTATTCTTGGTGATCATTGATACATGGTTGTACCACAAGTTTAGACATCCTTGGCATAAGAATAAGATTATTGCTATTTGTGCTAACCCTTTTGTCATGAGGACCATGCTTGTGTATTTATTCTTTGATTTCTGCAAGGTTCGGATTTAAGGACGAATCATTTTCAATAATGAAAGGATGATATGACCACAGGAGGTTCATGGGCACTTATGGGGCTAAGATTCGTGATAACGTTTTGGACGAGTATTTCCATGCCATATGTCTGTTGATGATGGATATATGGCCTTTGAAGGCCATTGCAGAGCAAGGCCCAAGGGTTACATTATATGAATGATTGCTTGGAAGAAAGTTGAAGATGAAGGCACAAATGTGGAAGCCACTAAAATTGGCTAGGAGTGCAAGACATATGAATGTCCTATGTTGAGATATTTGTGCTAAGGCGACTTTTGGGCTTTTGTTGAAATAGGCAAAGACTATAAATACATGTCTTAACTTCATTTCATTTTAAGCTTGTTTTGATTGTGAAACTCTTATGAGAGATTAGTATTGTAGTTGATAGGTTATTCATATATTTTTAGTTTAATTGTAGTGTAATTGTGATGTTGTTTTTTACCTTGTTCATGATTCACACTTGAGCTTTTCTCACTGGTGGAATCATTCCAAAACTTTTATAGTTTAGGTGGTTTTATAGCTCAATTCCATTGAGGTATTTGATTTCATATATCGCTGGTTGCCTTGGATTACTATTCTTATGTCTATTCTCGTGTCCTTTATTATTTCGCATTTTGATTTGATTTCTTAGAGTTTCGTTTAGGGAATCTTATCAATGTATGTCAGCGTAGGATAAAGGTCACTCCGCCACGATATCTTCAAATTATTGATTGGATCCATTCATGTCATGTTCATGTCTCATACCCCCCGACAAGGTATGAGAGTGTTCTACTGGTCTGGCTAGGTACCATACTACTCCACATACTCATGTGGTGATTTCATATTATCGATTATACTACTGCTCTCCCCACTGATATACATATTTATAATTTTACAAGTTCCATACATGTTGCTTTATTCATGTTCATGTTCAATTCCAGTTTTCTATTATATGATGTATCTGCTTATTCTTTCAGTTGTTTTATATACAATACAATTCAAATATACTAACGTCCATTCATATGGGGCCTGCACTTCACGGTGCAAGTGTCGTGTTTCAGGACAACAGAGCTACATGTTAGTACTTCATTCTTACCAGCTATTGGTGAGCCACATTTCATTCGAGGTGTCAGTCTATTTCTTTCATGATTATGGTTTATAGTAGAGGTATGCTAGAGCCTTGTACTGGTAAACTGTTTTGTAGACTCATGTTTCATACACTAAACTAGTTTAGCATGTCAGTATTGTTAATATTTTCAGACTTCTCATAATTTCAGATATTTTCGCAATATATTTTCAGACTACATTTAAGTACTATGTTTTACACGTTTTATTATTATCATTATTGCATGTTTTGATACCCATGTTGACAAGCAAGCCATGTGATTCACTCGGTCACATGCAGTCATGCACCGAGTGTCGTGTTTTGTCCAGACCATGGTTCGGGGTGTTACAATACTTTACCTTCGAAATTGAATACTCATACATAAATAACTTTCTTATTTATGTTACGAAATTGTTAGGGAGCATTTTATATCCCAATGTAGGACTTTCGGCACGAATTCGAATTTAGTCGGGCTTTAACATAGATATCGAAAATCAAATAGGAAAAAGATAGATCTTATAGTATAATATTATATTCACCTTGAATTGTATATTTGAGTGAGTTAATTGTCGGTTGGTGATCACATATCAATATATCATCCTCACCCGATCTAAAATGGTAACACTTGTTCAACAACTCATACTATTCAAGCTATAGATGACACAGTTGTCCGCATGGACAGCTCAACTGGTTCTCAAGGTGAATAATTGGAAAAATAAAAGACATTTATTTTTCAAATAGTCTTAATTATCAATTGTTTACATTTTAGAAGTTTTGCAAATATAACCTACGTGTTTTGCAGCTAGAATAATGAAAAAATCACGCTATTAATTTGTGACAACTTTTAGTCAAATGGTCTACAATTTTGTCGTCATTTTATTGACTACCCCTCTTCAACACGTGGTATTTGGTCACAAATAAATTTTATGAATTATGTTCAATAAAATGGAATTTTGTCATTTTTAGCACGAGTTTATGAAAAATTTCGACGTGTACCCTAAGCTAAATATATTAAACAGAATAAATAAATAAATAAATAAATAAATTAATTAATATTATAAATAGGAAGTTCATATGTATTTAACTTTATGAAATTCAAGAAAGATAATATAAGATCCGCATACACCTTGCGTATGTTTTATCCTCCCTATATCTCATTTAGTGAGATTATACTGAGTATGTTATTGTTATTGTCATAAAAAATATAAAATATAAAATTTTGCTGATTATTTTTAATTCATGTTTGTGATAAAAAATGTACATATAACATTTTATGACACATATTTTTAGAGCTCTTGAAAATATGTCACTGTATAAATAGTTAAACACTAGTAACTTTTTTGCATTTTAAATATGTAAGGTACTTATATTATTTCAAAAAAGTTAATATTAATTTATATTTTTTTTTGTATTTTCTTTTATTTTACTTTTTATTTTTCCGCTTCAAATTTACTTAATTAAATATATTTTTTGGATTTTTAAGTTTAAGTATCTGATTTTTGAAAATTTTGGATAACACAATTATATTCATCTTTGATACTACTATTTATATTATATAGGGAGTGTTAGTGAAGTAAAATAGTGTCTGAAACTATTACATATTTATTTGGAGTAATTTAGTCTAAATAAAATATGATTCTTAATAGTTAGATTTTCATTACCGTAAGTTCTAGGAGTAATTTAGTATGACAAGACAAGAGGAGTTGATAAGCTTCACTTTCAACATAATGTTGCGTGTTCGAGTCTTAGATTTTCATTTCTCTCCATTTCTTTTTTATTATTTTTGGCCTAAATAAATCACATCTTTTTTCTATTCATTGGCAAAAGAAATCCCAAACTGAAGAGAAATACTCCTAAATTTGAATTTCAAAATTTCAGATCTCTCTTTGGCTCTTCACCGCTATCAAGTAGCTTTCTTCTACTATCTTTATTTTTTGATGATCTACGTGTATCGTACTGATTTCTACAATAACATCTTGTGGTTTTGTAGTTGTTTTATACTGTGGATTGATTATGATTTGTTTGTTTTGAAATGCATATGTTCAATGTTATATGTAACCGGACATCTGTTTGTTCTTCACCTATTTTTATGTCAAAAAGTTTATTTTCTTATGTTAAACGGGTTACCCTTGTTCTGATTAGAGGCGGTACTCTAAAATGTCCAATTTTCAAGAGAGGTAATGTTGAGGAAAAATTATGTACAGTTGTTCGTTTTATGTTAAGGGCACAAACAATATGTAACACATTAAGTAAAGTAATTGAAATAACAAACAACATAGACAAGTAAATAAGATAAAGAACTAGCATATGGTTTTATTACTCGTATCCACAACCGTACAAGGCTTCATTTGAATGTCTTATGATCAAACTAATTATAGTAAGCGTATGTATAAAGACAATGATAGAAGATACAAAAGTATAGTGATGAATGATTACCTTGTGAGAATGGGTAACTTCTTAACTGAATGCCCATCGTTCCTTTATTCGTTTGAGAGATGTCCTATTTATAGGAAGGCGGTCTCTTGCAGTCCAACTCCAATTTGAATCTCCATTGAGAAGAAACATGTTGCTAATTGACAGTTGTTGCGCGAATACGCAACCCAACTAATGCAGAGGTGGTTGAGGAGCCCACGAGACTCTCAACTTTGTCCCATGAATTGATAGAGTTTGACTTCCCTGTGTTACAGTCTTTTTGCTTTTAGCTCCTCTCGCATTCGCTCGAGCTGCTTTTAGCTCCTTTCCCTTTTCATACCTGATTCGAACCAGCTAACGAACTGAACCCCCACCAATAACTATCTGGCTGTTCTGAACTTGCTTCTTGGTACAAGGGGAGGGGCACATAATTCTAGTTCTAGTTTTTCTTCTGCCTAATCTTTAGTACCGCTTTGAGATTGAATCTTTAGAACCATGTGCCTAAGAAGGCGAGGACTTTTATAGCCATAATTCTTCCCCCGGTTCTACCTCCTATTCCTTCTCTTTGAAATGTCAAATCGATTTGCAGATTCGGTAGTGGACTTGTTGATCTTAGACAGGATTGGATGAGCTGAGAAATGGAAATACCAAATAGCTATAGTAGACTTCTTCCTGATCTTCTTCGGTAGTTTATTTGAAGCTTGAGTTTCGGAAAAGCACTAGGCACTCAAGCCATTATAATAATATAATAAATAAAAGGGCTATTCTCGGAGAAGACCTCTAGAAAGCAATTGATATTGATACAGTTTGCTTCCTTAACTCAATTAGTAGGACCCCTAGAGTCCACTCCTTCCCCACACTACGAGTGAAAGGGAAAAAGTAAAGACTACCATTAAAGCAGCCCAAGCAAGACTTACTATATCCATATGAATTATGTCCCCTATCTCTATAAATATGAAGGAATTGTTCCATTATTCCTCACTAATAATAGTGGAATCAATGGCGCAGAGTCAAAAAGAACAAAGACTATTAATAAACCAATCCAATAAATTAGCTCATTTTAGAAGAAATTCCTATTTGATTTCTAATCGGGAAAGATTAAACACAAGCAAAATCCGCAGTAACATCTCAAGGGAATGTTACTAATGGAACATGTAGGAATAATAGGTCCTATTCGTTTTTTGTTGACCTTTATTTCAATTGATTGGATGCTTGAGCACACAGAGATTTTTGTGAGTTCCTCGTATATAATAAAATACCTTCCGCCCCCTTCCACAACTATTTAGATTTTCTATCGGGCTCTCCAATCTAATCCAGGGTCCAGTCATTATACAATGCATTAATAATAGAAAATTTTGATTTGTAGTAAAAGGTAATTACGAAGTCTTGATAGTCCCTCTAGCATTCGAATATTTCTTTTGCTCTTCTCCTGTTCTTCTTTTTGCTCGCAGAAGGTGGAGCTCATAATCTTCCAGGTCTGCTCTGGGGGCTTCTAGTACCGATATGAGTAGTGCGCGTGTCTGAATATGTTCTCGCATGACCGGAAGGAGCAGACCTAGACAGAAAGATAAGTGGTCGTTCGTTCGAAGTCTTACCTTACCCTTCCAATTAGACGTCATTCAGCAGAGACCATGCAATCGCCAGGGCCCAGGGAAGTCTTAAAAATCTACGTACGCTATCAGATCGTCTGAAGTCAGGAATCTCGCCTGCCGCAAAAAGGGGCCGCTTCCCCCCCCCCCCCCCAAAATACCAGTTCCGCCATCAGGGCCTAGCAAGAAGCATATTTCTGTTCCAAAGCTTCGTTTCATTCCCTGAAATTGAACTTTCATGCTGGAGCAAGAACTAGCGCAGGTGACGACGACGTCGAGTTGACGGCAGAGAAATATGACTTACCCTAGCATTCCAATTGAAACTTCAGGTCAGGCCTACTTTTGGTCATTCTTCTCTCTGAAAAATAGAATATTGCTCAAAGAATTGGGCATAGGCGAATGCTGAAAGATAAGCATACACAGAAAGACCGACGAACTATGTGGGAAAATAGACCTTTTTATTTGATTTGAAGCAAGATTGCCTATAATTTGAGAGATAAGAGGAAAGCCCTCTCTCGAATTCTCTGGGAGTGGTTCTTCGGATCGATTACAGATTCTCGACCCCGTCTTTTGGCTTCCGCTCCAGTTGACCTCTCTTGTTTCCATCCCACCGTGAGAAGGTAGAGAGCGAAAGTATCTTTTTTCTGGGAACATGGTCAACCAGAAATTATTATGTTCGCGATTCTTCATCCACCGATGGAAAAAATTGTTACACCCCGTAAATTCAAGGACATGTTTAAGAGAATGTAAGTAAGGAACACAAGACTTGAAAAGGGTACGAAATGAAGAATTGTTTTTCCGACGGAAAGTCTTCCGAACGTCGGAAAGGAAAAATGTTTGTTGAGGAGAATTGGATTCTCAAAATGCATTATTTGAAGAGTATGGAACTTATTATCATTATGGAAATTTATTTTTACGGATTTGGTCATGTGGGGCCTACCCGAGGAATTTTACGTTTTGTGGGGCCCACGAAGGTTACGGAATTTTATGGACGAATGGGAGGGCGACACTTGGCACCTCCCCCACATGGTCTTGGACGAAATTAGGCAAGGGTAGAATGGTCATTGACCATTGAAGATGAACAAAGTCTTGCTAGCTTGAGATTGTTGACTAGTCAACTTGTCCACTTGGCTTATTAATTAATGTTCTCCATCCAAACCACACATGTGTTGATATCTAAGTCATCCATTGTATTATATATACACTACACTAGTGCAAGACTAGTCTTCAACACTTAGAAATTTCACAACATTTCTTGTCCACTAAAGAGCTCTCGGCTTTGTCTTGTTTCTCACAAGAAAATTTTGTAGTTTTGATTCATTAGCCACAAGACTTTAACCCAAGGTCCCTAAGGGTATTGTAAGGATATCTCAATAGAAAGATTTCGGAAAAACTGCATTTTTACGTTAGTCGCAAGGCGAAACCTTATGGTGTTCTTCAACTTTGAAGATGGAACATGAAGAGAAGTTCTTCATGAGATTCTAAGGAGTGCTTGGAGCGGATTGGAACATAAGAAAATGAGCTAAGAATTGCTAAGGAGCGACTTGGAATCTTGGATTTTATAAGGGCTTGTAAAGGTAAAAATCTTGTCGTTTTAGCAATTAAAGATTTCTTATTGTTGTAGCTTTGGATTTTAGCAAGCATGAAGTATATATTATGAAGTTTGATAAGTATATTGGGTATTGGAACCCTAATCCGAAACTAGCATGTTTAGGCCTAAGATTACAATTCAAGTTGATTATAAGTATAAGTCGTCACATGTTATATAATGAAGGAAATTATAGTTGTTGAAGTTGTTTATGACTATATAACATGTTTGACCTAAGAACTTGGATTGAAAAGGAATTGGAAAGGTTGATAAATTGTTGCACCTTTTGGCCGAAATTGGCATTTGTATTGTGGACTAGTTTGATATCAATTGTGGGGTGGAATTTTACACGTCTTGTAAGGCGTGTAATCCCCTTTGATTGGTTGTTGTATTGAGCCTTAAATGTGGCGTGTTTGGTTATTGAATTCGGCCTTGAAAAGGTGGCAAAGTATGTAGAAACAAAGGAAGTGATGTCCGATTTTCCGTAGAATTTAGTGACTTTGCACTTAGAATATTCTACGTTCGAAGCTAGAGGTTAATGGACGTATTATGGCCATTTTAGGTTGAAGTACCAAGTATAGCGTATTCTACTTGAAGGATGGAATAGCTATCAAGGTTGAAGTACTTTGGAGCATTTTGCTAATTGTCGATAATCGTCGCGAGGTATGTGAACCTCTTCTTTCTTTTGACATGATTCTATGTATGGAATATACATGTAGTACTATTTCATGATTCCTTCTACTCTTAGAAGTTAAGAGGTATGTATGTTGATTTACTCTACGAAAAGGTTATGTCTAAGTTATCCTAAGTTCTTACCAAGTCTTATGGGGGATGTTGGTAAGAGTCGTTAGGAGGTATTTGGAGCCAAGTTGACTTGGCTAAGTTATGACACAAATGAGAATAAGTATCGAACAAGCCACTGCAGCGTTAATAAAGGAAAATGTAATGACAATTAATTAAGTTAAAACAAGTAGAATTTTCCATCTGCATAGAAGCTAAGATAAGACAAAATTGTATTACATTTTCTAGATCATGGCTACTTGATTAAGATCGTTATAAATAAGTATAACTTATTCACAACGCACCAAGGTATATGTTACTAAATTTATAAGAATTTACGTATGAGGTTTTAAGACTATGAACCTCAAATTCTTAAAAGGTTAAGAGACTTTATTTTTCAAGTTATGGGACTTGATTCTTAAAGGAAGAAATGAATTGATTTAAAAGCATAGAATACTTGATTTGGAAAGTATTGATTTCTTGCCATTCTAAAGTTAAGAAACTGGTTTTCTTAAAAGTTAAGAGACTTGAAGTATTTTGAAAGCTATGTAATTGATTTGAAAGTATAAGTCTCTTGGTTATAAAAGGAATGAAATTGTCTAAGACATAAAGAGTTATAACGGCTTTATGGGAAGTTGGTTATAACAACTTTATGGAAGATTAAAAGAATGGTTTTCTTCAGTAATGTAAGCAAAGAAATGACTTGAAATAAAGAAGGGCAAATTGTTTTAAAGGTACCAATTGCTTAAGGTTTTAAAGAAAGAAGTCACGTGATTTAGAAGCCTATAATTGTATTTCTAAAAAGTATTGTGACTTGCCTTGAAAAGTATATATGACTTGATACTACGGTTATTAGTATCTTGGAAGTTTTATTTGAAAAAGAGTCATTTTAAAGGAGTAGAGGTGCGTAGTACTTTGGGTTAAATTCCCGGATTTTTATGTATGCGAAAAGTGCCATGAGTTTATAAAAATGGAAGTCTAAAGGTTTAATGAACTTGCCTATGTTTGCTTGTGATAGCTTTGAGTGCAAGTATTATATGTTTACGTTGTCGTGACTCTCGGTTGGAGGCCGATCGCTCTTGTAAGTTTACTCGACGCATCGGTGATGTGGGATTCCACGGGTATGCTTCCATTATGATTGATCCTTGGACACGCTTATACGATGTGGATTCGGCACGTGACGGAGGCGTTAGATTCCTGATTTGTTTTATTACCCACCACGCTTATACGATGAGAATTCCGGCACGCGACCGTGCATGTACGACTATTACTCCACGGGCTAGCTCCCACGAAGACATGTACCGCGATGAGGATTGGGGCATGTTATATTCTTATTCCATGGGCTAGCTCCCACGAAGACTGCACCTACGATGAGGGTGCGAAGGGCACGCGTTATGGACATCTTATACGATGAGGATTAGGGCATGCGCGTTATATATATATATATATATATATATATATATATATATATATATATATTGTATAATGTCTGATACGACAAGGTAGATGCCACAGCGCGTGTCACTGGTTATATGTTACACCTACTTGCGGTGATGGAGGATTCCACGCGGGAGGTATATATATATGTATTGTATATGTGTCCGACAATGAGGTAGGATGCCACGCGCGTCACGAGTATGATTTATGTCATAGATCGCCGCAGATGAGGAAGGAATTCCACGGGCACGCTTTGATATTTGTGTGACTTGATCGCGTCCCAGATTGGGCCGGGTAGTATATGCGTCCCTCCATAAAGGGCCGGATTATGTTATGAAAGATAAGTAAGTTATATGGTAATGAACTTGACGATTTTTCCTAAGTATGTACGTAAGAAAGTGACTATAACTTTTATTGAAAACGGGAAAAGATAATAAGGTGCGATTAAGTTCACGAGATGATAATGACACGGTAGGATTCGGTATGTACCACTTTTTATACTTTCCCTGTCATTCTTTTGTACGATTATGATTTGTTTATAGTACCTTATTTGCCGTTCCATATTCTGGTACCTATCAGACCGACTTCTGCCGCGTTAAATGTCTGCAGTTTAGGTACGATTGTGGATCCGCGAGCTTAGGATCCTGGTTCAGCATTTTGAGATGGCTCCAATGTTCCGGAGTTGTCATGGTTATGTATATTCAGGGGTACGACGGGGCCTTGTCCCGTCATAGTGTTTGTCCAAAATCTTAGAGGTTTGTAGTCATATCTTGTGGGTCGCTTTGTAAAAAAAAAAAAAAAAAACTGCTTTTGGTTTTACATATTTATATGTATCCAGGAAGGTAGCCTTATCGGCTAACCTATTAATTATTTTATGTTAAGTTTATGTATGTATGTTCCGCTGATATTATCTGATGTATACATGCGGGTGCCTGTGTAGGGCACCGCGCCCGGGTCGGTCGTGACAAAAGTCCAGTCGCGGCCCGGGGTCGGGTCGTGACAAAAATGCTCCAGTTTTCCATTCTCATATGAGGCCGAAAAGTGAATTGGCAACAGGTCGACACGAAGTGATTCATCATGCTAAAAAATGAGCCGATCGCTCGTTAGGGACGGTTTAAAAGAAAGAGAAGAGCAAAAGAAAGGTTCCATTCATCTCCTTAACAGTCGGCAGGCGGGAATAAATAATAGAATAGGAGAACTCTTCGATCGGAGGCAGATTCCGAGTTGGTTAGTTTGACTGACTTCTTCTCTTCTCCCTACTACGCCTCTCTTTCCTTAAAGTATAATGACGTAACTTTCCACTCCTCTCCTTACAGTAGCACAGGAAGGCAAGTGATTTATAATACGATTCAGAATAAGAAATATATTAACTTAAAGGAAGGAAAGGCGTGGAAAGAAGAACAACGTAGCAACTCGACTGTAAGTCTTTCTCCTTGTGGAATAGTGAAATGAGAATAGGAGAAAAGGTTTAGCTGAATCAAATAAAAAAATGCGGATATGGTCGAATGGTAAAATTTCTCTTTGCCAAGGAGAAGATGCGGGTTCGATTCCCGCTATCCGCCCAAGATCCAAGATAAAGTAATTTCTTTAGTACTGCTAACTATTATAGGAGGATGCCGCCCCCTCGGGACTACCAGTAGCTTCGGTTGTTGAATCTCGTGCAAGTTAGGTTGTGGTTGGCTTCACAAATGTGGTGATTGAGACTGGTTCAACCATTGTAGTTTTTTCTGGAGAATTTTCTTGTCAACGAAATTCCACTAAAATGAGTGGGTTAATTCCCCAAAAGAATGAATCTGATCTAGGCCGGTTGTTCAAGTCTTATCTTTAATGAATAGGGAACTTGCCATTTCCGCATCTTATTATTTAAGCGTTTTTCTTTTAAAATCTACCTTTCATGTTGACTTTTTTCTTTTCTGCAATTACAGTCGAGTGACGTAGCTGTTCTTCTTTCCGCTCCCCTTTTTAGTTTGCCTTTTCCAATATGAGATGTGGGGATGAAGCTCCGAAGCAGGAGCTAGCCTTCAAAGGCGGGCGAAACCCGAGTTTATGCCTGAATTTGCACCTCCACTGCCGACGAAAACTAGCAAGCTAGCAGAGTAAGGTCAAAGATGACATCAGCTTACGTACTCGAGATAGACTTGTATATGCTCCACCCTCTCAGTGTATCATGATCGAGTCAAACTTGACTTTTAGTTTTTGGGTGGTAGGATTCATTTAAAGGTGGAAGACCGGCGAGAAGGAGCTGAGCGGCAAGATGCTCTAAATGGAGATCAATACTGATTCGATCCAAGCTCTTGGAATTGTAATAAATTCGGCAGCGGATCGCGAAATCTTGGTGATCTTCTCTATATAATGAATGGGGAGTCCGCTTTAAAATCGGCCGCCCTGCACCCACCTTCTTTTAAAATCAAAGAAAGCAGATCCCTTTGATTCAGGCCCTTTCCCACCTCCAACGTATGGATTTTTTTATCCTTTTTCTTTGTTGCGTACTTAACCTGTCGTAGGTAACGCTCGAAATCACTGATGTCGAATTCAATGATAGTAGCTTCTTAATTATAGTAGCTTTCGGAACCTCTGACTGAAAATATTGAATTACTTCAAACGGAGGGAGGAAAGACTAGACTTCAATCTCAGGTCACTATTATGTTGATACTTTCTCTCCGGTGGCTTTCCCGGCGCACTCCCTTTATTTATTGTTATTGTGAAACCCAGTTCCTCGTGATAGTACATGTGGGATTTGGTTATCGAGGGTCCGGATGAGATGATTGTGGGAACGAGTCAAAGGTTCGCTACTAGGAAAAAAAGATCCTCAATTGCTTGAATAAAAGCCCTTTCCCCCGTAATCGTAATAAATCAATAATGAAATCACAGGGCGGGGAAAGCAACTTATAGTAATAGTTTTCTTAGAAGTCCAGAAACTTCTTATAGTTAGTAGCGACGAATTATAGGATCCCAAAGCAATAACCACATATGGAGGAGCATTCATTCCTCTTTTTAACCAGTTTTCCCAAACCAGGATATCCTGCCTATCCCAAAAAAGGGACTCTCTCCAAAAAGGAGCATCGTAGCAAGAGTGGGTTTTCCGGGCATATATGTATCCCCTGATAATGATCATTCCTATTCAATATCATGAATAGGTATGTCGAGCGAAGTAAAGAGAGGCGTGAAAAGCTATTTTCTATAAACTACATAGAGGGTCTCTACTAGTCTATATATTCTTTGATGTAGTTCGTGTCTGGGTCAAGGGGACGGGTGACCTGAACCCTCTTCCTCCGGTAAGAGCTATCTAGTCTCTCTTGTCTTGCTATAACCTAGTCTTACTCGCTCTTACCTCAGTGCTTGTTTTCCTTTCTTTCTTTGTTGAAAATACCTGCCCTGCTGCCTCTGCACTCGTTCGGGCCTCGGAAATCCCTTACTTTTGACTAAGGTCTTTATTTACCTTTTTTCACCCCCCCCTCATACAAATTCACAAACACTACTGAAACAACACGACAACAATACCATAATAGATATACTTACCGATAAGAGAGAGCGAGACTGACCTACCCAAGAGAGAGAACGCAAGAGTGACTCCCCCCTATCACAACAAGGCCGGAAGAAACGAATTTCCCACGGCCTTATTTACCAAGCTCGGGACTAGAGGAGCATTTCAGGAATTTGAGGTATCACTTGTAATGTAATAAGGATGAAGTCTCATTCATATAGTAATGTCCCTAGCTTGCGCCCTATTTGAGACTAAGGCAGGTTTGGAACCATGTCCTATCACCTTTATCAAATCCCTAGCTCTCTTCCTTAGTGCAACTGCCCTATTTCCCATTCGTCGACAACAGTCTAGCACAATTCCTAAATCATTCCTATTCCTCTAGCTTTCTCAGTCTTTGAAGTCGTGCTATCTCTTTATCCAGAAACCAATCCGTCTATGATTCGATTCCTTATGATATCAATTTATAATGAAGAAATTATAGTAGCTCTATGTTTTATAGGCTTTATCATATTCAGTCGGAAGAGTTTAGGTAATACTTTCAAAGTGACTCTCGACGGGAGAATCCAGGCTATTCAAGCGCTCTGGTGGGATCTTCACGGACATAAAAAGATTGCAGTCAGTTTGATAATGATCGAGTGACATTGCTTCTTCGGCCCGAACCGATGAATCCCTTAGATATGATGCAAAAGGACTCTTGTTCTATCATTGATCAGAGATTTCTCTATGAAAAATATGAATCGGAGTTTGAAGAAGGAGAGGGAGAATGAGCCCTTGACCCGCAGGAGGATTTATTCAATCATATAGTTTGGGCTCCTAAAATATGGCGCCCTTGGGGTTTTCTATTTAATTGTATCGAAAGGCCCAATGAATTGGGATTTCCCTATTGGTACAGGTCATTTCGGGGTAAGCAGATCATTTATGATGAAAAAGATGAACTTCAAGAGAATGATTCGGGGTTCTTGCAGTGTGGAACCATGCAGTACCAGACACGAGATAGATCTTCCATTTAAGTGGTTCTCGCTGTCGCGCCCGTTTTTGACCTCGGGGTCTGAACGGTATCCGCAACATTGTTCTTTGGCGCGGTTCCCTAGATGGAGCAATAATGCTGATTTTGAGGAGTCGCCACCTAATTAGTTAAGTGAATTAGGACACTTGATTTTTTGCAATAAAAATACTGCAATTAATCTCCATTTAATGGTCTGCGAAATTAATGAGATTTTGGATCGCGTTCTTTATTATCACGAAGGAAGGGTTAGGCAACCTTTAAGATCCGCTAACTTGCGGTTATCCGTCCAAACCTAGGTTAATTATTTATTGCCTTTTTATTCTACATTTTCTAAGCAGTTTTCATAATTTACAATTACAATGGAATGCAATACAGAATAATAAAGTTAAAATCAAATAAAACTCCGGGACATCTTTTAACAATTTTTAGGCTTTCTGCACAAGACGATCTCCGGGTAACTGCATAAACACTTAGTAAAAGTGTTAGTAATAGAATAAATAATTTTAAAGCAATGACAAGAATTAATAAGTAAAGCCAAAAATAAACCCGTCTTTTGTACAGGGAGACCTTGAAAATCAGACGGAGATTCCTTCATCGGCCAATATTGTTAGAAACAATAAAATAAATAAAACTTTCAGATCCGCGTCAAAATAGTAATAGTTTTAAACACGGAGGACTCAGATATATAAAAAATAAGTGGATATCCTAAACAAGTCCGGCTGCGAAAATTCGCTCCGCCAACACATGTTGGTTATCCTGTGTAAGTAGAAGAAATCATCAACGCCCAGAAAGCTTCATTTTATTTTATTTTCCGTCTTTGCAACTGTGGAGGCCTAAAAAATCGACGAATAACTTTTTCATTGGCCATCAAGTGTAGTATTTGTTTCAAATCAGCAAATACCCAATATTCAAATGTAACAATTTGTTCAAAATCAGTTTAATAAAGGTAAAATGGCAGAATGGTCAAAACAGTTCACAACAAACAGCGAACCACTAGTGGTTCAATATCAACATCTGCGACAGTGGTTCACCGGAAAATACAGGCTATCGCCGGAGTTTTAAACTCTGGCCAGAAAGAAAATCAGGCCCGAATATAGCAAAATCAGTACCAAAATATAGCAGCTTTCAGCGGTAAAACATAGCAAAATCAGTAGAAAAAATGTAGCAGTTCTTAACAACAAATTGATGACCGAAATCAGTTGCCAAATGGACCCAAAATCAGTCCAGAATCGATTCCAAACAAAAGCAAAGAGGCAAAAATTGTCAAAACAGCCAACAACATACGAGATAACAAACAAAGTTGGAGACATCACTATTGTCGCCAGAGTTTTAAAATATACCAAAACCAACGAAAATCCGTCCAATAAGCAAAAGAACAACCGATAGTCGCAAGAGAAGCAAATACAGTGACATCGCCGGAGTTTGAACTCCGGCAATATTCATTAACAACAAAAGAGGGACGTCACTTTCACTGCGAGGTACGCCGGAGCGACTCCCCGTGATTGTCGACGGAATTTGGAACAATGAAGTTCGCCGGT
Source organism: Przewalskia tangutica (assembly GCA_029844215.1). Taxonomy (NCBI): domain Eukaryota; kingdom Viridiplantae; phylum Streptophyta; class Magnoliopsida; order Solanales; family Solanaceae; genus Przewalskia; species Przewalskia tangutica. The sequence continues at coordinate 110,973,896 of CM056733.1, read as the reverse complement.
GAGGTCCGACGGAGACGGGGTCTCATCGGTGTGGATGTGTGCGTGAGATGTTGTGTGTGTGAAGAGATAGTGCAACTGATATTGTAGAGTTTGTTGGGGAAGGAAGGGAGGTGTGGCGTTGTGCTTGTGTAAAAATGGAGAAGATGATAGAGGAGAGATACTAATATGGGTGATATGCGGCTGCTGGGGTTGATGGTTTGGAGTTCGCCGGAGATGGAGCTCCGGCGAAGGGAGGCGGGAGAGTGTGATAGAGTAAGGAGAGGCTAAAAATGAAAGAGGAGGGTGAATGTTGTGGCTGACCCCTTGAAAATGAAAGGGGTAGTGTTTATTTTATAGGGAATTTTAGGTTAGGGTTTGAGTTTTGGGGGGAAACAAGATGAAAATGTATTGGGCCTTATTTTTTGGGCCTCGGTTTGGGCCTTGATTTTGGCGCACTAGACTAATCCGGATTGTGTCTCGGATTGGACTGGTTTGACAAAAATGCAAAACAGATTAATTATTTAAAAGAAAAATTATTTAAAAAGATACAAAACTATCAAAAATGAAAACGCCGATGCAATAATAATAAAATACAATATTTAAGAAATATTTAATGCCTAATTAAAAGTTAAAACAGGATGTCAATTAATTAATGCAAACATTATTAAAATAAAACGACGGTGTAATAATAATAGAAACATAACATTAACAAAGTCATAATGCTTAATTTAAAATAAAAAAATAAAAAAATGCAATGTCATTTTATGAAGAAATAAAGATAGAATATTATGCAAAAAATGATGATTTAAAATGCGGTGTCCTAAAATGCTTAAAATTGCAAGAAATGACTAAAAGATGAGTCAAAATTGGGTGTCAACACTCGCTTCCCCGTGTTACTGTTCCTAACTCCTCCCCGGGTAATTCCCAATGTTTGACACTTTCCATACTTCATGGGTGCAACATCAACAAATTCGCTCATGATCAAGTTACAACCTAAGATCTATGACCATATTATGTTAATTGTTCTTATTTCGTTCATTCATCGGTATGCTCCCAGGTACCTGTAATTGTGATCCGTTTGCCAGAACCAAAGGGTCTTTCTGTAGAAACCTCCACGAACAATCGTCGTTTTTTGATGGGTTTTTCGCTTCTCATAACTGCTCTTTCCACACCTCCGGATATCTGGTGCCAATGATTAAACCAATTTTTCGAAATTGGTCAGGTAAAGAAGGAGAATTCGAGATTCTAGAGTTTAGAGAAGAACAACCAAAAAGAGAAGAGAAAAAAGAAATAGACAACTCGACTGTAAGGAGAGGAGCGAACCGCTCAGGAAGCAAGCAAGAACTGCTACTGTCTCATTCGAAGTGCAGTCATCACCTCTACGCTATTTCCTCTTTTCTTCTTCAGAGGCGAAGAAAAGAGCTTCGTCGGGAAAATAGGTTTGCATGGACTCAACATCCGGGACCGGGTTCTCTGCCAACTGATCTGCGATTATCTTCCCTTTTATTGACTTCTGAGTTAAAAACCAAACGACTTTCTCAAACTAATACTGCAGATCGACATCGGGGGTGGCGCTTCTTGTTGAGGATAATCCGCTTTTCTAAAATCCCTACTTTATTGCTCTAGCTCTTGACTCATATGGCACTGAAATTGGATAGGTTCACGCTTCCCCATATGGAGTTCGGAACCCAAAGGCAATCGTTGAGTGAACTGTATCGAGGTCGACTTTGATATCTCACCTTGATCTCTACTCCCATTTTGCTTGTTTTAGCTCATCGTTGGTTAATCACTGTTATTAGTCAGTAGACTTATAACCTTCAATTCCGTAGAGGAGAGAGTCTTCGATAGCTCTTTTGCACCATTCGTTGGTCTGCTGCTTGTTGCGCGATGACTTTCGTGCTAGTGCGCTCATCCGCTGCTTGTTGTAAGAAAACCAAAGCGAATAAGACAATTAAATCAATCCCTTATTTTGAAAGAACTGTTCTTGAAGCTCGTATGGCTTGGTTGGGCTTGGGCTTGCTCCTCTCATTCCTTCTCTTCTTTATGATCTCGCCCATACGTGCTAGTACTAAATTTCTTGGATTTGAATTTGATGAAGTGAAGACACTTATCGAGCCTCCATTTATAGAGTGGTAGAGTAATATCGCCATGCACTTATGTAATATTCATTCATAGTGGCCAGGCGGACCGTTCTGAAGACGGAGGTAGTTGTCTTGTTCACCGCCTCGACGCATTCCCTTCCGGCCCGAGACGCGTTCGTTGACAAAACCGCCGTAGGAATTCCTATTTTTCAATAGAGCGGAGGCGAACTGATCAACGAGAAAGATGCCCTACTCACTACAAACGAATACACCACAAGATTGAACTGCACTCATGCCTCTCCCGCATCAAGTTGACCGCCCCCCTACGTAGTGATTCTATCAATCATGTACGTAGGTAGGACCCTCCATTCTGATTGGTATGTAGGTAGAGAATACCTAGTGGCGCGAGACAACTCTCTATAAGGAACTCGGCAAAATAGCCCCGTAACTTCGGGAGAAGGGGTGCCTCATCACAAAGGGGGTCACGATGACCGGGCGATCGTTTACCAAAAACACAGTCTCCGCAAAGTCGTAAGACCGTGTATGTGGCGCCGCCAGTCTTGGAAGGTCGGAAGTTGGTGACACGATGTGAGCCGAAGCCGGTGAGCAGCGGCCATCAGAACTATAATCCTAAGGTAGCGAAATTCCTTGGTGAGTTCGACCCGCACGGCGCGTAACGATCCGCAGCCTCTCGAGAGAGGCTCGGTGAAATAGACATGTACGTGAAGATGCGGACTACCGCACTGACGAGAAAAATTCTATGAAGCTTCACTGTTCGCTGGGATTGACTTTGGGTCTTTCCTGCGCAGCTTAGGTGGAAGGCGAAGAAGGCCTTCCGGAGGGGCGAGCCATCGGTGAGATACCACTCAGAAGGGCTAAAATTCTAACCTTGTGTTAGCACTTCTGGCGAGGGCAGTCTCGTGTAGACGATTTCTATGGGGCGTAGGCCTCCCAAAAGGTAACGGAGGCGTGCAAATGTTTCCTCGGGCCAGACGGAGATTGGCCCTCGAGTACAAAGACAAACGGGAGCTTGACTGCAAGACCCACCCGTCGAGCAGAGCATTATTGTGGGTTGGATGCGTGGAAGTCAGACCTACGCCGTGTAAGGTTGTTTATGCCCACACTCAGATTATAGGAGGTCCGAGAACAGTGATCATGAAGTTCAATTGTACGACACCCGTATTAAGTCGCTTGTTCTAGGAGTTAGCCATTTGGAGTCGAACTGTATAAGAGTCATGGGTCGAGCCTCTTGATGGACAAGTATTGCCTGGGGTAGTGAGTGTAGCACGTATGTCGCATATGCTATTTTCCCCCACTACTAGTGCTTTCTTAATTCATTGTATAATTCCTCCGTGACCATGTCATTCCTGATGAAACTAGGGCAACTGGGCAAGCGTCTCGAAGTTATTAGCTTTAATAAATTACTAACCATGGCCATAATGCTTTCTAGAATGATAAATCTCGAGGAACTGTAAAAGATAGTAGTGCATTTACTTAAAAATAATAAAGTTTTTTTTTTAATACAGCTTAATTTATAGCTTCTTTCCCACATCAAAAAAATTGCTTCTGATGCTACTAAAAAATATTTTTCCTTTTTTGTCAAACACTCTATTCTTTTCATATCTCATTTATGGGTATACAATAGATTTTTTTTTTTTGAAATTGAAAATAATACACGGGATATGTTATTGTTGTACTTCAAATTTTCAAAAGTGAGATCTGAAAAAGATAGGATGTACGACGTTACCCCTACATTGGTATGCATATGCTTATTTAATGATTTTGGTGATTTATAAATCAATACTTATTGGAATCACCTAACTAGCCACTCCTTGACATCTCCCTCTCCTTGATATTTGCAACTTTAATCATAACATGTGTACTGATTTTCTATTTAAATAAGTAATATTTAATCGGAAAATTTATCAGAGACAACTTTTTTTTTTGTTTTTGCGAGAGACAATCTTTTAAAAAAATTGGCCAATGTCAGACCTTAATAATTTTTTTTTATTGCGAGAAACAACCGTTTAACAAAAATGTCTATTTATCGTTCATTAATTAACTCACCTTATTTGAAATGTCGGATAATTTGTCAGAGACAACCTTTTATATATGACTTTTTGCGAGAGACAACCTTTTAAAAAAAATTGGGCAATGTCAGACCTTAATATTTGTTTTTGTTGCGAGCAATATCCTTTTAACAGAAATGCCTATTTTCCGTTCATTAATTAACTTCTCTTATTTAAAAGGTCATGTTCATTGAATTTTCTTCCATGGTTATCATGGGTCCAAAAAGTCTTTTTTGAAACAAGTAACCCACAATTGCATCTAATCCCACTCGTTCGACTCGTGATTGCAGCAACAACAAACCTGTTACAGTCAATTTATGAAATTACAAAAAAACCCTATTTTTTATGCTATTTGCGATGCTAAAATTAAGAGTATGAACAACTGAAAACTTACTTGAATACGGATGAATTGATTCGAATTGCAACAACACGTGATTAGTTTGAGAAAAAAATGAGCTCGAAAATCTTCTGAAATATGAGGGACAAAGCCCCAATCGATTTAAGCCCCAATTTGTTGCAATCTGAAGTGTAAGGGTTAAGGGAAATGTGATATATCATCGAGGAGACGGGGGCATTTTTGGGGAAAAATACCCATGTGACTAACACATGATATTTTAAATAAGGGGAGTTAGTCAATGAAAGAAAATAAACATTTTTGTTAAAAGGTTGTTTCTCGCAACAAAAAAACTATTAAGGTCTGACATTGACCAATTTTTTTTAAAAGGTTGTCTCTCGTAAAAAAAACATATATAAAAGGTTGTCTCTGACAAATTATCCGATCTTTTAAATAAGGAGAGTTAATTAATGAACGGAAAATAGACATTTCTGTTAAAAAATTGTTTCTCGCAACAAAAAAAACTATTAAAGTCTGACATTGCCCAATTTTTTTAAAAGATTGTTTCTCGCAAAAAGCCATATATAAAAAGTGTCTCTGACAAATTATCATGTTTAACCTCACAAGATAAAAAATAGTATTTTACACATAACATAGTTTTGTTACCTAGCACCAAATAACCAAATACTTTGGCTACATAGTTCCATATTCAAGGTGCTGTATGTTTTCAATTAAAAATATATTAACCAACCAGTTTAAAGATCTATTTAGCCAAACTTCTGAAAAGATGTTTCTGTTTCTCAGAAGTAGTTTTGCAGAAACTGTTTCTGGAGAATCAGTTAGGGTGTTTGGTTTATAATTATAGAAGTGTTTCTGAGAAACAGAAACATTTTCCTGTTTGACAAACATTTATGCAAATTTACTAGAATATTCTTTTTAGTAGATTTAAAACTATTTAAAATATTTTTTTCTATCATATGTTTCTAAAAATTAATATATCTTTACAATTTAATATATTTTTTTTAAAATTATTTAATTACAACATTTAATCAAAAAATAATATTATATTGTACATAAGAAATGTAACGACAATATGATAGTCAATGACTCAAATATGTCAAAACCTACCCCGCCCTACCCACATATACCCTCACCCCATCCACAAATTTCTATGTCATATTTTTTTTACTTTTATAAAAACTATGATTTTTTTGAGTCATTGACTATCATATTGTCCTACCCCATCCTCAAATTTCTATTTCATATTTTTGTTACTTTTATAAAAAAATGATTGAAAATATGATTTTTTTTTCTTACCCCCACGTCATATACCCCCTACCCCACCCCCACCCTATTGTCCTACCCCATCCTTAAATTTCTATTTCATATTTTCTGTTACTTTTATAAAAAAAAATTAAAAAATATGCATTTTTTTCTTACCCGCATTACTCCTACCCCACTCTACCCCTATTTCCAAATTTCTATTTTATATGGAGATATTATATGAGGTTAAAATGAATTTTGTGAAAATAAAATGGTAAATGAGTCAAAAAAAAAATTTAATGAATGAACAAAAATGACTTCTCCAGAAACACTTTTTCAGAAGCACCAAATTGGTGTTTGTGCTTCTCTTCGCAGAAACATTTTTTGACTTCTGAAAAAAGTATTTTTAATTCTGAAAAGAGGGTGTTTGATCAAAGAAGTGTAACTTGACCAAACACGACCTAACTCGCTTAGTAATGTACGTATACATTACAGATCCATTTTGGTACAAGCCCTTATTTACATAATTAAATAAGTGATGACAATAACAAAAATAATAGTAATAAAAATTACCCTAAATTGATCAACTGGATTCCAGGCCGTTGTTGACAAAATACATGTATTTGTACCCTTTCCTAGCCATAAAGAAGTCATTGAACTCTGAAGACCTTGCTTAGATTGTTACCATCACAAAGTGGGTTTCTTTTTGGCCTACTCTTAGATAGCTGTACTCTGCAGATCAGTAGAAAAGTTGGTGCTATGGTGGAGGTGGCTGGCAACGCATCGGTAATCACTTGTCCTTCTCATTTTCCCATGGTTTAGTTAGTGCACATTTTCATATCCTTGTGTTTCCTTACATCTGTGAATTTTGACCAATGTTGATAATCGGCAGAAATCCTTCTTGGATTTGGGATCCTTCGTTGGCGATTTGAATGTTGATGATGAAACTGCCAGGTTCCTGGACTCATTTTTCTGTAATGATTGTGAGTCTTTCATTCTCGATCCCATATTTATCAAGTAATTTAGGACATTCCTCTTCTTTCCTTCCAGCGATGATATATCCCTTGAGGGACTTGAGGAAGAGTTACAGGAATGTCAAACTGATGATGTAAGAATGTCACTTCCTTCATAGTAACACCTGAATATGTTTCCAATCAATATTTGTACAATTTAGTCCACTTTTTATCCCCTTTGAGGGGATAGGTTTGGGGATACTAATATTGGCCTATTGGGTCTAAATTTGCTTTATTTGTATGCAAAGGTCGTTGCAAACATACTTTCTAAAGGTACAACGTTGCGGGAACACACTAAAGGCGTTGAAAATAATTTGCGGCAAGTTGAATTGGATTCTATCCAGGTTTGATGTACTAATACATTAACACTGTTTTGTCTGTATTCATAACTTGAGCTTTCAAGTTGTTCCAGTTTGGACGTTTAGGCTTATCATGCATTTTGCTTTCTGGATCTTTATTTATTATTTTTTAATTCTTGAATGAAAGGTAAGGTATTTTCCTTCAATTTAGTACCCAATACCCAGTGATTGCTAATAAGTATTTACAAATACAAAGGCTTCCTTGTTTAACTGTGTAGTGAATCAATAAATCTGCATCTTTAACATTACTAGTTTCAAAAGAATAAACAAAAAGTCTGCATCTTCTAGCATGTTCCCTTCTACCATCGTTTCTCAACAGTAATTACATTTTTATTTGCCTTGACCATTTTTTAATAGAACATTGCTCTTGTCTCCATATTGAACCCATAAGCATTTGGACCTTCGTCTCCAATTAATCTCTTTAGCTTGCCAGCTTTTCCAATTCCCCCTGTGCAATTGACTTCTTTGTTATTTTCTTCTTTTGAAATACTTCCTTCCTCAATTTCTTTTTGATTAGGTAAATAATTTATTAATAATAGAAATTCTCCTGTATACAAGCAGTACACACCAAATAGTAGAGAATTTACAACATAATGTGATTCTCCACGAAAGACACCCAGTCTTCTATATGAATTGGAGCCTCATGGAGTGCATAAAGGAAACTAGAAAAGAAGAGACTCTTGTCTCCATATTGAACCCATAAGCATTTGGACCTTCGTCTCCAATTAATCTCTTTAGCTTGCCAGCTTTTCCAATCCCCCCTGTGCAATTGACTTCTTTGTTATTTTCTTCTTTTGAAATACTACCTTCCTCAATTTCTTTGTGATTAGGTAAATTATTAATAATAGAAAATCTCCTGTATACAAGCGTACACCAAATAGTAGAGAATTTACAACATAATGTGATTCTCCTCGAAAGACACCCAGTCTTCTATATGAATTGGAGCCTCATGGAGTGCATAAAGGAAACTAGAAAAGAAAGTCTAGTCTTTGAATGTACGTAGTCATTCTCTATCTTCTCGAACTCTCTGTTAATTTGTTCCTTCCTCAGTTTTTCTTTCAATGCTTCTAGTTTTGAGAGCCATATTGTCTTATTTATTCTTTACTCTCCTGTAATGGTTTTCTCCACTTAGTGCCTTCATTTCCCTTGCTAGAATATGGTCAACTTTTCTCTTGAATTTTACTAAAATGCCCGAGTTGAATGTATAATTCAACTTGGGACACACAAGGGACGCTTCTCTTTACTCATTTCCCATGTGCCTCAGAAATTTACAAATGTTTCTTTCTTTGATGATGGTCTGTGATCAGCGCCGAACCACTGCCAATTTCGGAGAGCCTCTGAATATCCTCGCACTGTAGTTTAGAGTTTTCTCTTTATCCTTAGTCAAGCGTCATATTTCTTTTTTGAGTCAAACATCGTATTTCTTTTCAGAAATAGACACAATAAATCTTGTTGTCACAACACAAATTAATGTGAAGCCTATTGAACTTGAGTATAATGACTATGCGATACAACTGCTTCATACTTATTTGCTAGTTTCTTGGCGTGTGCCTTGTAAAATTGGTTATAATGACATTATAATGATATGTGCTCTTTTATCAAATCAATAGGATTACATAAAGGAAAGTGATAATCTCGTCTCACTTCATGATCAAATTCGTGATTGCGACATGATTCTATCTCAAATGGAAACTCTTCTCAGTGGATTTCAGGTACTTTCCATTAATATCATGTTAAAGTTAAAATGGGTGACATATTTTTTCCTGCTTAAGCAAATCAGCTGATTAAGGATTTAAAGTTTGTTTGTTCTGGACATGATATGATTGATAAGTTGTACATGTAGGTCACCTTATAACTGTTAGTAATATTGTTTATAGTATCATTCATGTTCACATGCTGGGATGATTTTGGTTTTATTCTGGGGCAAAATCACTATCAGGATTTCTTTGCCACTGCCTTCACTCACCATACAAAGAATAAAATGGAAGAAATTAAAGAAAAACTACATAACTTCTTAAAATCCAACTTGGCTGTATCTTTTGTCATTAAACTTGATTCACTGTTTTATTTGCCAGGAAGAGATAGGTTCTATAAGTTCAGATATTAAAATTCTCCAAGAGCAGTCTCTGGATATGGGACTGAGGCTGAAGAATCGCAAGGTATTATTGTTAAAGGATGTGCCTTCCTTTTGCTCTAGTCTTTTTTTTTTTATCAGGACTTCCTTTATCAAAAATGTAAAAAAAAGTAGTCCCATTGAACCTCTTAGACGGTTCACTTCTTCCTTATGTTTTCTCGTGATGTACCTCTTCTTAAACTTATTAGATGGATGCTAGTGCAAATTAGTCACGCTGTGGTGTCCAGCTATGTTGCTCGGACCTCCAAAAATATTGTCGCACCCGGGTCGGATCCTCCAAAAATGCATTACTTTTGGAGGATTCGACACGCACACGTTGACATTTCAAAGAGTCTGAGCAATATATGTGTCCATTATACTTGATATGACAACCATATTTGAGTCTTGTGTTTGAGCTGGGAAGATACTTTCTGATGTCTGTAGTGCTTGCTAAATGGTTATGTTACTTTGCAGGTGGCAGAGTCAAAGCTGGCAAAGTTTGTCGAAGATATTATTGTTCCTCCAAGGATGATAGACATAATTGTTGACGGAGAGGTACTTTTGGCTCTTTGATTTGTTTATTCCTCATATTTATTCTAACATTGTATCCTATAGTGAGTCAAAGAAGAATAACGAGGGAAAATGGCGAGTTTGAAGTTTAAGTAGAGGAAGAAAGGGATGAATGGATTGCTATAGTCTTTCATTTAATTTTGAGGACAATGATGTGACATGTCGGGGCGACAGACTGTAGTAGCTTGGTTTATTCTTTTCTTTAAAGAGGTTATTGTTTTAACTTTTTAAGGTTTACATGGGCTGCTAAAGAATTAATCAAATTGCAATAGAGAATTCTTCTTCTTGGTTGTAGACTGTTAACGCTAAATTTTCTCGCTTGTCCCTTCTTTCCATCATTTCAGTCTCCTGGCATACAAGTTTTACAATAAAACACTGTTTTTTTTTGTGGTTGACTGTTAACGTTGGACAGACTTTCTCACTTCTTCTTTTGCTATTCCCCCTCCTTTTTTGGTCCTGCCTTTGCTGGTATTACATTGCTACATTTGATAATGGGGCTTTGTTTGGAAAGTTTCTTCTAGATAATCTCCATATCTTCTGAGCCAGGGAAAATATAATGCATTATATATTTTTCTTTCTCTGTATTACATCATTCTGTCAGATGTTTAATTTTCAAAATTGCATATTTGAAAGCCTTGTTCACTCATGGCTTCTAATCTGCCATGCAACACGGAATGTTTATAGGTTAATGAGGAATACATGAGGACGCTTGAGATTTTGAGTAAAAAGCTGAAGTGTGCAGATGCAGATCCCACAGTTAAAACATCAAAAGCTCTGAAAGATGTTCAGCCTGAGCTAGAAAGACTTCGGCAGAAATCAGTCTCCAAGGTATGTATATGCCGAGTAGTATAGTGTATGCCGAGTGCCCAGGGTATGTATATGCCAAGTGTCCAGGGCTAGTCCCTTCGGTGACATCAAATAATATTGGAGTGTTATGAGAAGATTAGCATATCCCCTGGGCAAGGATGACACACAAATCGAGAAATGGTCCAATTCTTGTTTTCCGTTAAAAGAAAGGGTGTGCAAGGCTACAGTGAAGCAAAGTACACAAGCTGTACAAAAAGTGAAAAACTCTATCACTGTAGCAATAACATCCTTAATTCTCATCTATTTGCTGCATATCCTGTTCTTGCTCGAGGTCTGTGTCTTTGTCAGACGCGCGATAAACATTTTTAACCTTCTAGCTATTGCAAGACCTTTAGAAATCGCCCAATTTTTTTCCATGTTTCCTGGATTGTTTCCAGTCTGCATCTTATCTCTCGTTCAATCTGCTCTGTAACACTTGGTCACTTATTCTTATCTGAATATTGCTGTCGACTAATGTCTGTGCTTTCAGTTTCTTGTTGACTTCTTTTCTGAGGATCCTTCTTTTACTGTTCAATGAGTATCCCCCTAGTTTAACTACAAACTTCTTATCTGTATATATCAAAATTTGAAACATTTTACCATCATATTACGAGGATCCTTCTTTCACTGTTCAATGGGTTACCTCAAGTTTAATTTTGCAGACTTCTTACTTATATAAAAAAACATTTTGCATCATATTCTGAATTTGCATCAGCTTTTGTTGCGTGTAATTTTCATTGCTGCCTTCTGTCTATGTGGACCTCCTTGACTGGCTCTACCTCTAAAGCACTTTGTCCACATTTCTTAACCGGTAAAAAGGAAATAAGCTTTTATCTTCTAGGATTTTGATGTATCAAATTCACATACTTTTTTTTAATGAGCTCGCTACCTCACAACTTTTTTTAATTCACATAATTGTTATTTTTGCTTAATGCATATGCTTGTTTTTTGGAGGTTGTGCTTTTTGACTCATAATTGGTTCACCAATAAGAAGAGTCTTAGATAAGTAAGAAGAGTTTTTGTTCTAATTTGGTTACTTATCTGATTGGATTGTTCATAACTTCTAGACCTATGTTGCCTTTAGTCTTGTCACATCTAATCCACTTTCCTGTTCCTCTTCCAGGTGTTTGATTTCATGGTTCAGAAGCTATACGCTTTAAGGAAACCCAAAACTAATATCCAGATCCTTCAGCAGAGTGTCCTCCTAAAATATAAGTGAGTTGCGTCTTCTTCTGATTTCGATTTTATTTCTCATTCCTTTCTTCCTGACTACTGAAGAGTAGATAATTGTTTGTTCACAACACATTTCCTTCTCTACATTTTACCTGAATGACATATAAATTTTCCCGTTAAACCTATCATAGATAGCATCATTTTTTGTTTGTCTTTTTAGCAGTGGCATACACAAGATTTTTCGTAAGCGGTGTCAACATTTGAAGAAGTGAACAAATTAATAACAACAACAACATACCCAGTAAAATCCCACAACGTGTGGTCTGGGGAGGGTAGAGTGTACACAGACCTTACCTCTACATTGGTAGGTAGAGCGGCTGTGTCATTTTTTATTTTTATACCCAATATTTTTGTTTTGCTCATTATCTATATATACGTATCTGGTAAAAAAATTCGACCAAGCGGGGGTTTCGTGACAGTGCTTGGGGGCAAGGTATATTACGCCCCTGAACTGCAGTACTGTTTTGTTTAGCTACTATTTTCCTGTCAGCTGCCAGGACGTTAGAGAATCTCTGAACAAATTTAAATTTTTACATAACAATGATGATGAAATTGTGGCACTTTAGAAACTTCTTTTGTTTTTTCCTTGGCAGTCGTTTTGAAAAAAAAATTGTTAAAAAAAGCTATGTGCAAAAAGAAGAAATGGTTGAAGAGTTGCAGTTTTTTGAGTACTGAAAATTAATGAGTGTTTGTGTGTGGAAGAAGAACAAAGGTGCTTCATTGTTATTCTCCACAGAAATTTCTTTGAAGAACTTAAAAAAGCTGTGTGGAAAGAAACTTAAAACAAACAGGTTCTTCATTCTCAAAACAAACAGGTTCCTGAAAAACTTAGAAAAAATACAAAAAAATATACAGAAAAGCCAAATTTATGTGCTATCCCGGTGTTGTTGGGGTAATGCCTTTTATTGCTATTGTGGTCCACTTAAATGATATCAAGCAGGATGAGTTCTTCTTAAGAGGCCCATAACCTAAAATTATGATTATCATCAGGCTCAATGCTTCCTTCCAATTTTCTTTTCACCTTTCAATTTCTTGGATTTGTCCAAACATGCAATTGAAGGTTACTTTTGCAATTATTTTCGCAGGTATATCCTTTCCTTTCTCAAGGAGCATGGCAAAGAGGTGTATCTTGAGGTTCGAGCAGCATATATTGACACAATGAACAAGGTCAACTTTTACATTATTAATTCATTTTAGATAATTTTGCTACCTAGTTGGTTGATGAATTGGTAGTTAAATATTTTGAGTTCTTAGATGTCTAACTCATTGAAATCAATGTGGTAGCTCTTGACATGCATGTTCAAAAGAGAATTTAATATTTTTAAGGTCCATGAGCAACTTGACCCATCCTTGCAAAATTAATTTTTGTTTATTAGTTGTAAATGTTTCTCCATGGTGTATGGAAGCGGGTACCACACCTTATGTCTCTCGAGAAAAGACACACCTACATGACTTAATTTGCTGCTTCGCCTAATGTTTGGTATGCCTTTAGTCTAATCACTCTTAAGCTATTGTCATAGGTCTGGGTTACCTTAATTTATTGTTATACTCAATATTGGAACTTCTCTTTCAACTTAAGCTCTAGAGAATGTTATCAATCACAGTTATCACATGTAGATAAAGAGTTAGGGTGTGTTTGGTATGAGGGAAATGTTTTCTTGAACATTGTTTTCCAGGAAAATAAGTGGGGTTCTTACTTTTTTGTGTACATTACATATGTAAAAAATATTATCTTAAAAGTATTTGTATATAATCTAGACGATTACTATGTGAGGTGTGGGGGGGGGGGGTGTGGGGCGGTGGGGGCTACATGGGTGGGGGTGAATATGAGGTGTGTTGGAGGGTGGGGAGGACCCAATCAATGTGGAATGCCACTGTGGAACTTGTTCTCCCTACTTCCACTAGGGAAGTCATTTTCCTAGAGAAAATATTTTCCAAAAATTTTGGCCAACCGACGTGGGAAAATTGGCGAAAATGTTTTCCTCCATACTAAACACACCCATAATATGCTTTTTGGCTAACAAGTAACAAGAGACTGTACTCTTTCATGAATACTAAAGCAAAAACTTGTGTCACAGGTTTTGAGTGCACAGTTTCGCGCTTATATTCAAGCTTTAGAAAAGCTTCAGTTGGATATAGCAACATCTAATGATCTGATAGGTGTTGAGACCAGAAGCGCAAGTCTTTTTTTGAGAGGAAGAGAACCTTTGAAGAACAGGTCTGCAGTTTTTGCTCTTGGAGAAAGGATAAACATTCTCAAGGTGTCATCTTCTTTCTTTGAGCCTTGATCTTACGACCAAAAATATTGTCACTCTGTATAATCTTGCAGAGTGCAGAGATTATGAATTTTGTGCCTCATTGAATGTTAGTGTGCTATAGCTTGTTCAAGTATAAAGGTATCTGTAAATTTCACTCTGGTGGAATTATTTTTTAATTTGAAGATAACTTTGATTTAGTGTGTTTGGAGGATGCATTGCCTGATAAATGGAATGAATATCTATGAATACTGACTAATCATCAGTAGTAGCTTCAGATGTGTATGGTCTTAGCATCTTTTATATAGAAGATACTTAATGGAGATAATGTGAAGTCTCTTATCTATAAATCATAATTATTCAAGGATGACGTGTAAGTGAAGGAACCTATCTAATGACTGCTGAAAATCATATATTCTGTGCTACTTTGGTTCTTGGGCTTTTTTAATCTGTAGAGTGTCATGTTTTTTATATGTTGCTTATTAAAAATGTCATATACTTTTAAGTATTAGGTTTTCTTGTTAGGGAGGAAGTTGTCTTTGAAATGTTCTATGAAAACTAAAAATGTAGCTCCAAGAACCATCTGAGATGCATCTATGTTCATTCCTTGGTACATTTCTGTAAAAAGTGTAGCCTGGGTTAAACCTGTATAGAGTAGATCATTCAACACCTGCATAGCTGACCGATTTTGAATCTATTGGTCCAAGTATCGAGGCGATTGAACATATGCAGCATATTACTGGAAGAACTTGCTATATAATTCCATAAACACCACCTGGTGATATGTGGAAAAAATAAAGTATCCTTCAGTACCATAGGGAGATAGGAGAATATTGTAGCAATGTTCATGATGATTAGATGAAGTATTTATGGCTTATACTTTCCACTAACACAGGAGATTGATGAGCCTCCATTAATTCCACATATTGCTGAAGCCAGCTCAAAAAAATACCCGTATGAGGTCCTTTTCAGGAGTTTGCACAAGCTGCTCATGGATACTGCTTCTTCTGAGTACTCTACGATTTTCCCTATTTGAATACCAAGCTTCTGATTTGTAACTCACTTTCAAACAGTATATCTTTCCTACTGATGATAGTGTGGTATCTTTTTTTGTTAAATATGAACTAACTTGCTTTTTCCTTTTATTTGATTAGGTACCTTTTCTGTGATGATTTCTATGGAGAACAGACCATGTTTTATGATATTTTTGCTGGTATGGGAAGTAGTGAGTTAGAGTAAACATTTCATTGTCATGTACCTTGCTGCAAATAAATATCATACTGTGCTTCTTAGAGTATTTATCTGTAATATAAACCAAATTTCAAAAGTATCTTGTCAACTCCAGATCGAGATGTTTAATAGAAGTTCTATATGCAGTTCTTTGTACTATCAACCATATCTCATGTCGCTTTTAATCTGTTATCTCCCTCTCCCAATTGGATTATGATAATTTTCAGACACCTTCAGCACAAGCTGAAATCTGCAATTGCTAATTTTGATAGGAATAATGCAAATTCTTGGATTTTCAATGAGATTAATGATAAACATTTGTGTAATATCAGGCCCGCTTTCTGTAATTGATGAGCATTTCGGTACAATCCTTCCCAATAGTTTTGATGCAATTGGCTTAATGCTCATGATTCGCATCATACACCAGCACCAGGTATACCCCTAAGCTTCTATTCTGGTATTGCCTTTCAGAATAAACTCAGCTAGTATTAAAATCCTATAATGCGTCAAGAGGTATTGAGATCTTCTTCTAAAGGGGAAATTTGTGTCCGGTAAAGCTCCAAGATTCACTTGATCATTGTATTTTGAAGTTCTTTGGAAGACATATCAAATAACAGCTGTCTCATTGTGTGTAGCCAATTGGATATTGCAATGTTCACAAACTTAAATAACCAGGTGTTCTTCAATGGCACCAAAACCTTAACACCTCCCGCCTTTTTACTGTGAATTAATTCTCACTAGAAACAAGTAACATTATTGAATAATCATTTAAAAGCTTACGCTTTCACCTATGGAAAATGTGGGCTTAAGTTCAAAATTGGTTCTCATATGCTAATCAAACAATGACTGCTCACGAAATCGATTTAATCAAAGATACTAATTGCATACAGTGAAATAATCCAAACTATACAGGCCCATGCTTTTTAAACTTTCTAACTGTCTTTCCTACGTTTTAATGTATTTCATGATAGTAGAAACCATACTTATGTGCTTTTAATCCTTTAATTTATTGTAGAAAGCATTCTAAGCATGTATATTCCTCTTTCCAAAAATTCTTATATGTTTAAAGACTAAAGAGACAGTGGAAGCAGTGATATCTATTTCTGAATCGTACATGTAAATTCTCCAAAATCCTTGATTGTGTATTTCGTATATAATTCTTAATGGGCTATACATTGGACTTTTTGGTGGCAGATCTTTCAACACATCAGCACTAAGCACCTATTTCGTCAGAAAGATCTTAAAACAAATTTTAGGCTTGACGCTGGAAAATTATGTAACCTGTAATTGGTTGGAAAATTGACTCCGTAGGGCCGTTCTGGTAAATTTCTGAATGTAGATTATTTCAGATATTATGGGAATGCAGTTTGAGCTTATGAAGAAAGAGAAGGAGAACCAAAAGGGAAGAATAGAAGAAACTGGAGAAAAAAGGGGGTGGGGGATATAAGAACAGAAGAAGTCTGACTAGATTTTATAACATTTTCTTGATTCCCGTCTGAAACAACAGATACATATGCCTTTATTTTGCAAAACCTTGCAGAAAATATAGTAGGGAAACTAGATCTTTCTAATAACCCACAGGCTGCTGGTAAAAGTTTGGAAGCAACTATGGATAGCAAGGATTACTGGTCGATTTTTCTAGTTGTTTAACATCTTTTGTAAGTCAAACTTGCTATAGAATACCCTAGCGGAATGCCAAAATGACTAAACTAATAAATTAAATTCTTCAAACTGTTTCAAGGTAAAACAATTTTTATCCACTTTAGCTTTGATTTCATATCAGGTTGCACTTATAATATTCTTCATACTAGTTAGTCATCCTCATACATATTGCTAAAGAAATTTGATTGTTGGAATTCAAAGAATTTCAATGAAGTTTTAGTCTTTAGCTCAAAAGACTTGGGAATATATCAAAGATAACAATCAAATAAAATGTCATATATTCTTTTTTACATTTTTCCTTTTAATATTATAAAACTTATAAAAATATTTGATTATTAGTAAATCTATTGAGGAATCATGTGCTTAATTACACGTGTGATGGTCCAATAGCATGCCGAATTCTGATTATGAACTTGACATCAAATGTGTGGTTAAGGCTATTAATTATTGCTGGAATCTTTTCTTATCAAGTGACTGCTTTTATTTTCCAGCTTGTAATGTCCAGGCGCCGAATTCCATGCCTGGATTCATACTTAGACAAGGTACGTATCATCTAATTCACTTTACCAAAGTCACCAGCGTCAATGGCAAATATCCGTGTTCTCGCCTTCTGCACATGCATGTGTGCTATTTGTGTATAAATGAACTTAAATGACTTGGAAGCTGTTAATTCACATACTTATTTTCACCCGTTACCTTATGTATGTCCTTGTTTTATTTCCCCATTTGTTGCTACTGTGATGTGGAAAAAGGACAATTGCACATGCATAGCTGGGACATGCAGGGTTGCCTTTGCTGGAAGTATATAATATTATTAATTTGGGGTATACATTTTCATCTTGGGATTCATGATGTTTGGCAGGACTACATAGCATCAGTACAAAAAAAGAAGAGAAAATCAGACAGCGAGCTAATAGAATATGGTCAGGTGGACCATTTTAAAATGAGGAATTGCAGAAGAAAGGGTTGCCTGTAGTTCCCAGATGCTTTCTGTGTATGGAAGCCATAGAAACAAACAATCATTTTTTTTTGCATCGTGTAGGTTCACTGCCCAAATCTGGGCAATTTTTTTAGTTTTACCTAAGTGAACTGGACAATGCCAGAACACACTGCTGATTTGCTGGATTAGAAGAGGGGGAAGTAAGAGTCAAAAGAAATGGAGGAGGATAATTCCGGCTTGTGTTTGGTGGACAGTTTGGAAAGAAAGAAATGAGAGATGTTTCGAAGATAAGTCCAATTCCATTCAGAAAATGAAGTGGAATTGTATTGTATCTTTCTACATTTGGTGTAAAGAACTTCGTATAGAAGATGTAGAGGAGATTTTTCAGTTCTTAGGATCCTTGTAATCTACTGTTTTCGGTTTTCTTCCTTTCTTTTGTCCCCTTTTGGTGGTCGCCAGCATTCCCCTAAATGCTGAGGAACACAACAGTACCATTTTCAAAAAAATATAAATTAGGATTCATAATTATAGAAGGTTCAGAAAAGGTGAATATAAATGTACCACAACTCCTTAAGGTCTTTTAGAAAGTTAAACACGATGACATTGGATTATTGGAACCTAAAGAAAATAAAAAATAAATGTTTTTTTATAGTTATCTTCCTTTATGATGGACTGTTCTCCACTTGTTTCCTAATGAATCTTTGGCAGGTCAATATTGCTTTATGGCCACGTTTCAAGATGGTCTTTGACTTGCACCTCCACAGCTTGCGAAATGCCAATATCAGGACTCTCTGGGAAGATGATGTTCGCCCACATTATGTCATTAGGCGCTATGCTGAGTTTACTGCCTCCCTTATTCACCTTAATGTAGAATATGGAGATGGCCAGGTTGGAGAACATGAAGGTCCACTTTTTACTTTGTGGTTTACTTGCACCAAACTGGCTTTCATAAATCATACTTGCTGCTAATATTTGTAGCTTGACCTGAATCTGGAGAGACTCAGAATGGCTGTTGATGACTTGCTTGTCAAGCTAGCACAAATGTTCGCTAAACAAAAGCTGCAAACAGTATTCCTTATAAACAACTATGACATGATAATATCGGTTCTGAAGGTAAGAAGTTACTATATTTTTCTTTTCTTTGATCAACAATAAATGAATCATGAAAAGTATAACACTGTCGTGGATTTATATGGGTATTTATGCTAGTTGGATAATTGTACAACGAAAGAAAGATGAATTGTAAAGGAAAATTGGAGTCTATCGAACAATTTCCCTGGCCTCCTTGTCTATCAAATGAAAAGAGATAGGGAAGTCATGATTCCTGTTTTTATTACATCACAAATCTGGGTAGTGGCACTGATCACTTTACTCTGAAATTTAGCAAACCATCAAACTGTAAGCGTAACATACTGACTATTTCCTATATAAACATTTGATGCCATTTGTTAGCAGATTTTATATAAGTTGGAAGTCTAAATTGTACTAACATTTAATTCTAAAGAGCTTAAAACACCAAATAATCTTTCATTTGCTTTCAGGAAGCTGGTCCAGATGGTGGGAAAATCCAGCAGCACTTTGAAGAGCTTCTAAAGAATAACACAGCCATATTCGTGGTGAGTACACAGTCCAATTCTTGCATTCCAAGAATGTTGAATTGATTATAGTTGTGTTTCTTTGACAAACACCAAGACAACTTCTATTATACTGTCAGTGTAAGTTAGGTGCCGAAGTAGACTTAGGTGATCTATTGAAAATAAAATTCATTTTCTTCCAGAAAACATTAGCTTTGAAATAGAACAGAGTTCATCTATATTTGTTGTAATGCTTGATTTCCAGAGAATTTTGGTGTTGATTGCAATCCCAAATAGTAATACCTTTTCCTAGATGAGTTTCCTTAATGCGGATGGAAATAAGTAGGATTTATAATCAACATTTCTTGAACAATTTTCATGTCAGTCTCTTCTTCTTGATTGCACAGTTATAAACTTCAGTTGAAGGATTTGTTCTTATATTGATTTTATTGCAGGAAGAATTGCTATTGGAGCATTTTAGCGATCTTATCAAGTTTGTAAAGATGAGAGGGTGTAAGTGTTAATGCTATGCATATCAATTTATCTCAAACCTTCTCAGATACCCTGATTATTATCTTATTGCAGCTGAGGATCCGAGTACTGGCACTGAAAGACCTATAACTATCGCTGAAGTCGAGCCGATTGTAAAGGACTTTGCAAGCAGATGGAAAGCTGCCATTGAACTTATGCACAATGATGTGATTACTTCTTTCAGCAATTTCCTGTGTGGTATGGACATCCTAAGAGCTGCATTAACTCAACTTCTTCTTTACTATACGAGGCTTTCAGATTGTATCAAGAGAATAAATGGTGGGTCTAACTTGAACAAGGATCTTGTTTCAATTTCATCCATAATGTATGAGATCAGAAAATTCTCGAGGACATTCTAGGATATATTTCTCTTTTTGTGTCCGTTTTACAGTCTCTCTCGTGTTTGTTTTTCCGCCTTTTAGAGTCTCAAATATTTGTATTTACGGGCAAAGGCATTTCAATTGACCGTCACATTATTATTCTACTAACGTTTTGTAATGACATCATCTGCAACTTCTTAATATGTGTTGATATTCTTCTGCTTTCCATGCGTTGGAAGTGTTCCAATTTTTTTTCTTTTTCAAATGGCGTTAAAAGCGTAATATTATTTAATTTGGTATTTCAGTTTCAGCTCAATCAAATCTTGGTTGGCGAAACTTTTACTTCTCTTCAGAGGAGGAGAATTAGCAAAAGCCACTAAAAGACTTGGTATACAGGCGGGCGGCGTTGTACCAAGGATTATAATGACGATCGACGAGATTAAATAATAATGTGATTATTTAATAAAATATATTGTTATCAGTATATATTTTGGTTTATTGGATCAAAAATAGATATATACGGAGTATAATATAGAACAAGGGTCTGATTTTACACTAAGTAAGTTGAGATAAATTCTTATTTTTATTTTTAATCTTAAATTGTTTTGATGTGTTTTGGGAGAAGTCTCAAAGGACATCTTGATCATTTTGAAGTTTAATCTTGGTTAAAGGTGGTATAAAAAATAATACTATAATCATAATATAACTAATTACAAAATAATTTTTTTTAACCAAGCACACAATAAAATAATCTTACATTTTATCTTGAACTAGCTAGGGGTAAGAGTCTGCCAATCATGAAAACAAAAAAAGAGTTGTTGTTTTGGAGTTTGGACCTGTTTTGAAGCAAAATAAGGGGCAAAAATTAAAGATCACTCCAATTTTGGAGATCTGTGAGTAAATTTTCTATAATAATAATCCCATCATTATAATTCTTGATACAATACCTATTGAATTGCTAATTCTAAAATAAAAAAAAGCCAATCAAGCACAAAAAAAAGTAATAAACATTTAGTAGGATCCCTAAACTTTGGTTGGTTTGTTGGTGATAGTTCCCACATAATCCCCTAAAATATTATCCATTCTCACCCGCAAGTTTGGACCATTTTGAAGCAAACTAATTTCTCGTTTCCCCTTCTATCTATCCAAAAGGGCAATGGCAGTGTCCTCCATAGCTAATCTCTTCTCCTTCTTCACACCCTCTAAACCACCTTCCCTCCAATTCTCCCTTTCTTCTTCTTCTTCAAGACCCAACCAAGAAGGGTTTTCCCCTATATCAGTATCATCTTCAGATTCTGATGTTACGTCCGTAGTTTGCCCATCTCTTGCCTATGCAAACACACTTTACTTCAGATCGGCTTACAATGTTCAAGTCATTGTGGATGATAATGAGCACGAAGAGAGACTTATTGGACGCTTTCGAAGGGAGGTGATGAGAGCTGGGATCATCCAGGAATGCAAACGTAGGAGATATTTCGAGAACTCACAAGATGAGAAGAAGCGCAGGACACGTGATGCTGCCAAACGCAACAGTAAAAGGTACTCCCTCTAACAGTCAAACTACTTAAAATTTGACCAACATTTTGAGTTATATTTTCATATTAATATGTGAAAAATTGAAACTTAGCTACTTTTCGTATAGTTTCCGAATATCTAAATTTTAATTTTAAAATATTGAATTAATATAATCTAATTTAACTTTGAAATTTAGTCAAATTACAACAACATACCCAGTGAAATTCCACAACGTGGGGCTCTAGGGAGTGTAGAGCGTACACAAACCTTACCTCTAACTTGATAAGGTAGATCAACTGTTTTCGAGAGACACTCGACTCAAGACAAAGCATAAGCACAAGCAAAAACAAAAGTAAAGCAAGAGCAAAGTAAGAGAAACGGCCAGATCCAGTCAAAAAAATGTAAAGCAGTATGAAAATGCTATATCAAAAGCGAATAAGTCATGATAGCCCATTCTGAAAAAGTAAGCAGTGATTAGCGCATGTAAATAAGCTAAACAAAGTACACTAAAGGACATAAATCAAACTATAGGTGACTAAAGCAATACTGCGCCTATTAGTATGATAGGCTAAGCGGGCCTACAATAATAACACTACAACTACCAGTTTGCAAGCGTAAGTAGGACTACGCTCGATTATATACTACCCTTATACCCTAATGCGTGTCCTCTACAACTCCCTATCTAAGGTCATATCCTCAGTCAGTTGCACCTGCGCCATATCCTGTCTAATCACCTCTCTCCAATACTTCTTCGGCCTACCTCTACCCTCATGAACCCGTCCATAGCCAACCTCTCACACCTCCGCACTGGGGCATTTGTGTCTCTCCTCTGCACATGCCCAAATCATCTACACCTCGCTTTCCACATCTTATCCTCCACCGAAGCCACTCTCACTCCGGATATCATAATTTCTAATTCTATCACTCCTTGTATGCCTACACATCCACCTCAACATCCTCATCTCCGCAACTTTCATCTTTTGGGTGTGTGAAGTCTTGATTGACCAACACTCCACCCTATACAACATAGTCGGTCTAACCACCTCCCTATATAACCTGCCTTTAAGTTTTGGTGGCACCTTTGTGTCGCATAAGACTCCAGATGCGAGCCTCTATTTCATCCACCCTGCCCCAATACGATGTGTGACATCATCATCAATCTCTCCATCCTCTTGGATAATAGACCTGAGGTACTTGAAGCTTCCTTTCTTTGGAATGACCTGAATACAAAGCCTCACCTCCACACCTGTTTCAAGGTCGCTCCCGTTACTGAACTTGCACTCCAAGTATTCTGTCTTGGTCCTACTCAGCCTGAACCCTTTAGACTCCAGAGTCTGTCTCCAAACCTCCAGCTTAGCGTTCACTCCGCTGCGAGTCTCATCAATCAGGACTATGTCATCTGTGAATAACATACACCATGACACCTCCCTTTGGATTTGTCGTGTCAGTCCATCCATCACCAAGACAAATAAGAATGGGCTAAGAGCTGATCCCTGGTACAACCCCATCATCACTGGAAAGTGCTCTGAGTCTCCTCCTACTGTCTGTACCCTGGTCTTGGCTCCATCATACATATCCTTGATCACCCTAGTGTACGCCACAGGTACACCTCTAACCTCCAAACATCTCCATAGAACCTCCCTAGGAACTTTGTCGTATGCCTTCTTGAGGTCGATGAAAAGCATATGTAATTCTCTTTTTATCTCCATATACTGCTCCACCAACCTCCTAATAAGATGAATGACTTCTGTAGTCGAACGCCCTAACATGAATCCAAATTGATTCTCGAAAATTGACACGCCTTTTCTCACCCTCATCTGCACAACTCTTTTCCAAACTTTCATAGTGTGACTTAGCAGTTTGATAGCTCTATAGTTGTTGCAACTCTGAATATCATATTTGTTCTTGTACAAAGGGATCATTGTACTCCACCTCCATTCTTCGGGCATTCTCGCCGTCTTAAAAATGACATTAAATAACTCAGTCAGCCATTCCAAACCTGCCATGCCTGTTCTCTTCCAAAATTCAACTGGGATCTCATCAGGCCCGGTCGCTCGTCCCCTGCGCATGCTGCGAACAACACCCTTAACCTTCTCAACCTTAATGTTTCTACAATACCCAAAATCATGGTACCTACCAGATTGCTCCAGATCTCCCAACACAATGTCTCTTTCTCCTTGTTCGTTCAAGAGTCTATGAAAGTAATACTGCCACCTCCGCCTAATATGTGCGTCCTTCACCAGTACTTTACCGTCCTCGTCCTTGATTCACCTCACGTGATCCAAATCACGAGTCATGATCTCCCTCGTCTTGACTTGTTTGTACAACTTCTTATCCCCGCATTTTCCTCTAATTCCACATACAGACGTTCAAAAGCCGTTGTTTTCGCCGCCGTAACGTCAAGCTTTGCCTCCTTCCTCGCCATCTTATACAGTTCCCTATTCGTCCACATAAATGTCTCTGTCTTGTTTTGGATCACAAATTTCAGAAGTGTTTCTTTTTCTTAAACTTTGTGTCCAATCAAACTCCACTCACATCTAGGATGTATTATTTCAATACGTATATAGATGCAATATAACTGTCTATGTGAGGTTGGTAAATCATAGTCAGTCCATGTCTGGATAAAGATGTTGATTGCGTAGGTTGATCGCCATTGCAAAAATAATCTAAGTATGATGAATCTTCTGATACTGAAATAGAGCAGAATGGATATGGAGGATTTCATTTTGCTTCAGTTAATTTGACAATAACAGTTGATTGATTGACTGTAGATGGATGCAATTCCAGTTAAGGTACATTGTGATCTATCTAATTCTAGTGTCACTAACTCTAAAGAGGTAACTGATTTGCCCCGCAAGTGATTATGAATGCTTCAAGTTCAAATCTTTGCGAAACTAAAGACAAACTCTAAATGATGTGCTCTATGTTTTTCGGAAAAAGTTGTGTTGCATGATTTCTTTGTGTTCTTAAAGTCAGGGATAATGCTACCCTCTGACATTAGAGTTTAGTTCTACTAGCCTGTGGTTCTCGCCAAAGATTATGCTCATTCAGTCTTGAAAGAAAGAAGCATTATAGATAGTGGATCACATATATGCAGTGTAGTGCTTGCTTACTTGAATTTGCTATGTGTGAGATCCAAAAGCAACTAATTGGTTAGCTTCGTTAAGTTGCTCTTTTGAATATAGAATTTGCTAATTCAAATCTTATGAACCAACTTATGCAAAGATGCAGTGCAATAGTTTGAATTTCTAATTTTATGTATATATTTATCAACCTCATGTCTTTTACTGGAACAGACGTGGCCCACCACCATCAAGAAATTTTGGACAGGATAAGCCAGAGACAACCAAGAGCAAGAGGGACGACGATGATGAAGATAACTGGGAACTTCCTGATGGAGGTATCCCCAATTAAAATTAATTTTCAGATCTTTCTTTTTGGCTCTTGGTAGGTTGTTGCTCATTTCAATCCCGGGGAGGCTTTCAACCCATGTAATATCCTGTAGGAATTATTTCCTTACTGTATTTTACCTGTTTCTTTTTTCGCAAATTTCTAATGGAAACACAATTCTTAATCCTTGCTTCAAAGTGTTAGATTGATTAGGATGCCTTGCTGTTTCATGATTTGATCTCTTAGCTGCTAGTGATATATCGAAGAGACATCACATATTAGTATGACGCTTTGCTAATTTTAGAACCATGGGTGTTTTTAGTATGTTCCTGTGTAAAAAGCAGCAGGTTTAGTTGATGATAAAAGTTCTTAGATGTTCACTTCAAAGTGCAAGGATAGTTGCTCGGTACCTAGGCTTTTGTTCACCTGGCAAAGGTGAACAAGTCTAGTATTTAAGTGGAGAAGGTACAAAAGTTAGCCCGTTGTCCACCATGTTTCGAAGGCGGAAATGACAAATTTCTCGGCTATAAAAAATGTAACGATTGGTCAGTGTTTAGTCTGTAAAACTGTATTTCAAGTATGAAGGTCACCTTTAGTATCTTCAAATTATGATATACCGAAAACACTGGCACAATCGTGATGTTGAATCAGAGTAAGGTATTGTGATGGTTTTATCTTTGGTCATGAGTACCTGGTGATGGTATATATGAAGCTCGAAAAGGATCGTAGTCTCTCCCGTCTCCACAGCCGAATTATGAACCAGGTATAGCACAAAATTATGAAGCTGAACAATTTCACTTCTATTTTATTTAGTATGACGATGATATGAAATGAGTTTAAATGAAGAAGTGGGAATCATATAGGTGACTGACTTGTTTGGACCAGAGGCATAATTGTTGTATTATGAAGCTGAGCAACTTGAATAATGAATATAATATGTCAGATTAACACTTAGCTTATAGAACAAATTTCTTAGATTTTGCTGGTGATTTCTGATCTTGATGTTTGCTCTCTACTCTTTCCTTTTGGGTGTAATTTAAATTTTAATCTCGGGTAGAAAGAAACACTCAACATTTTTGGTCTTTTGATAATTGTCAGATTTACTGTACTGAAGATGAAGAAGCGGGCAACTTCGTGTATGAAACATATAAATCATATTTTGTTGAATTTTTCTGAACCTAGCTTGTCTCACACTGTGTAGAGTCTTCAAATAGAATAATGTAAAATAATAATTTGTCAAAAACAATGATATAAACGTTTAGCATAGGGTTGGGGGAGACTGAATTATCTGTGTTTTCAGTTATTAGGTATTCTATAAAGATAAGAATTTGGACGGTCGAATATGTATCATACATTTAAGAAAAGATTGTATGATTCACGTTTCTGTAAAAAAAAAAACTCCCTTTTTGGTTGTAATGCAAAGTCTTGGAATGACAGTGGAAAGAAGTGTATCTTAAAAGTAAATAGAAATTGTTTGACATGTTTCATGCCCCAACAATCAGCATCTTATTTTAAGCAATAATAAAACAGAGTAGAAGATGTTTACATGCCTGCCCCCGAATCCTTGGAGATTCGCTGACTAAAACATCATCTCCAATCAATAGATGACAACATTAGGAAATAGTAAAGAAATATTTGCAAGTAAATGGAGGGGGCTGGCCTTATTGGTCCTCCTCATATAAAAACTTGCCTACGACTTTATGGGCATATATGATTTCTCACTTTGAATTTTTATTATACTACTTTAAATGCGAAGTCACACTAAAAATCAGATAGTTTAACACTAGTATCTTTTGCATTATCTTGTTACAATAAATTAAAAGAAATGCCATTAACAAAATGAGATTAGGATAATGGGTGGTTGCAAACGTGACCGTGCAAGCCATAAAGATTGTTGACAAATCTTCTATATGTATATTTTTTGTAACATGCTTTAAGGATGGGCTCTATAAATAACTAATGACTTGTGTCTTTTAATTTAAGAGCTTATAAACTTGGGCCATCCGTAAGACTATGAGAGATGTAGTTGAGTAAAACTCCAAAATGTCGTTTTCCTTTTTTTTTTTTAAAAAAAAAATTTCGTGAGACACGAATTCAAATAAAATACGTTTAAAATTATACGAATTGAGAAGAAAGGACAGCGAAATGAAAGGAACAATAAAGAAAATTAAATGAAAGTAGATGTTCCAACAACCCGAACCCCGGGCCCGCGACTGGTGCCCTACCTGAGCACCTTTCTACCCGTACATCACATAACCAACGGAAGCTTAAAGAAAACTCATTATCATTCATTTTTTTTATAAAACAGGCAAAACCGACAAGGCCGCCACTATATATATAACAACCCAAAGGAACTACAACTGTACAACTTACGCAAGTCCAGCCCACATATGAATACAAACTTCTAAGAGTTTGATAACAACATGTGACGGGACAAGGCCGCCGTACCATGAATATACACAAGTCTAAAATCAAGACTGTACCAAAACGACAACTCCGGAACAATGGAGCTATCCCAAAAGTGGAGCAATGACCCTAAGCACGCGGATCACCAAACTGAGTATCTACACCTGCGGGCATGAACGCAGCTCCAGAAGGTCGATAACAGTGCGAAGTATGGAAACATAAAGTCTGATAAATAAGATCATAATCGTACGAAGATTTGAGGATAAGTATGAAAATCAAATACCAGATCCAACCGTGCCATAATAAATAAAAGCCAACTGTACCTTGTATCATTGTACCCTTGTACCACTGTATTCTATAACACTGAGAGTCAACTGTGCCTTTTTTAAAAATATAAAAATCATCTGTATCTTTTCAAAATAAGAGTCACATCAAAGACAGGGACACCTGCCCAAGAACCATTATGTATATCTTTTTCATGGGAATCGAACCCGCATAGGTAGTTATACCCGCATGAGTATCTCTACTCGCATCATGGAAGCACATCCATGGAATCATATAATATAAGGTATAACATGTCCCGACCCATTTTGGGACTCGGTGTAAGGTCGTATAAGGTATAACATGACCCGGCCCATTCTGGGATTTGGTGTGAAGTCATATAAGTCGTGTAAGGTATAACATGTCCCGCCCCATTCTGAGTCTCGGTGTAAAGTCATATAAGTCGTGTAACATGTCCCGGCCCATTATGAGACTCGGTGTGGTCATCTTCCTCACATATGCACCTATAACGTGTCCCGACTCATTAGGGGCCTCAGTGTAATCATGACTATCCATATAATCCTCATATATGTACTTGAAACGTGTCCCGACCCACCATGGGACTCGGTGTATCAATGCAACCATATGACATTTTAAACCATCTTTTGACTTTCCATAAAACCGTTATAACAAACTTTCATTTTAGAAAACTAAGGCACTATCACTTCTTTTCTTTTAATCAAACCAAGGCATTATCACATCTTACATTATTAGGGAAATGAACCCAAAGTACTATGTACGTCCGCCGTACATCCTCTCATTTATAAACCCCAAGACACTAACACCCGTAGTATCAAGACACTTCCACTTCTAAAATCAAGTTACTACACTTTTAAACTCAAGTAAGTTATGCTTTTAACACCAAGTAATTTATACCTTTCAATCAAGTAACTTCTTTTATATACTACAACGAATCCGATTTCATTTAAAACAAGTACGTACACCATACATACATTCTATAAGGTTCATGCACAAAGAAAGATAGGAAGGGTTCCACATACAATAACTTTCATTTCGGAAAACCCCAAGTACTATCAAGGGAATATGTAGAACAATTTCCATTTTAGAAAACTCAAAGTAAATTTGACCCTTAACAGTCATAATACCATCACCTATGGTAGCGTGACCAAAGTCCTTCTATCAATAGAGTATATCACTAAGGATTAGGTTCCAATAGAACTCTATAGAGATCAAGTCAAGTATCGTTTAGGGATTTGGATCCACCCACTTTCTAAAATCAAATCAAGTATCAATAAGGATAATAATCCACTCACTTTATTATACGAGGCTTTTCCAAGGCTCAAATTCAACAACAAACAAGCCACAATTAAGGGAACAACCAACAGTTAACCAAAGAGGATTACACACCTACTTGACGTGTAAAATTCAGCCCCATAAACCATATAAAACAGCCCACGAACAACCCTTAAAAACAGTCCAACATCCAACTATAACGAGGGTGGAATGTGAGGCCTTTCAACGCCTTTCCACACTCTTATTCTTTCGAGACTTTCATTAGAAATCTACTACATTAAACATGCACTATAACCACCAATTTTTCAGCATATAAACACGTCTAAACAACCCTTAAAACAGCTCACGATATCCAACAATCTCTAGCCATTCTCGGCCAACAACAACTATAACAATCCAAAGTCATTTTTCACAATTTCTTATAATCCAATTCACATTTAAACATGTTATATATATCATATCAACTATCAACAACAATATTTTCTTCATTATACAACATGCGACAAGTGAAAATAATCCACAAAAATGACCAACGAATCCAAGGTACAAAACTGCCTAGTCCACCAAAAATGGTCCAAACGCTTTTTAGTCTTCATTCTTTTTAGCACAAGCTCATCTATACATTACTACAACATGTAATATCTAATTACATCAAGAGGATGACGAAATCTTACCTCAAAGTCGTCCAAAATAGTCCGCGCAAAAGTCGGTCCTTAGGTTAGTCTTAACTCCTATTCTTCAAGTTCCAATCACACACAAGCATCCACTACAAGCTTATAACCAACTTCCCTTCACGTTTTACATCCAAAAAGTCGACGAACAAGCTAGAGTTTTCAACCCCATTTTCGGCCCAACATGGATTTTGGAGATTATTTGAGAGTTAACTTATCTTAGAACTTGATTAGTGTTCTTAATCTTGGATAATAATCAACTCTTGTTCTTGGAATTTTCGAAATTCAAGGCTTAAGGAAGAGAGAGAAGAGAGCTTTTTCTTTTTTGGTTGATGAAGATATAATGTAATGAGCCTAAGTCTTCCATCTATATCTCTATATAGAAAATATCTTGCAAGACAAGTGGATGAGGGACACATGTCACCCTCCCATTGGTCACAAAATCCCCTCTTAAAAATATATCTAGATATTTGTCCAAAATATCTTAAAATCGTAGGGCTCCGCAAAATTGTGAAATTATCGGCGGGCCCCATATTATCAATTCCAAGACTTCATAATCCGATACCAATTCCATAAATCAAATTAGAAGAATTAAACAAGTTAATAATTTTCGTCTTCACATTTTTCCAAAATTTTTCCTTAAGAAAATGTAAAAATTCTTTCCTTCCAAAATTCAAAACTTATTTCCTTACGTACGTTCTCATATTAATGCCTTGGAATTACGGGGTGTAACACTAATGTTGTCTTACTCACTCGAAAATATAATTTGAATGTGAGGAAGTTCAACAATGAGAGAAATCAATCTAAATCTAAAAGACATCAAAACCAAGGCTTCTATCAAAAGTCCACCAAGGTTCCTTCCAATTGCTCAAAAAGAATGTCCACTAAGAAGAGGAAGAAGATCAAGAAATCAAATCATAAGCACTGCTGGCCACTGGTTACGAACAACCCATGTCTGATAATGAAAATGTCGTCTGTAATGATGCCTCAGATGTCACGACATTTCATACAACATCTGCAACGACATCTGTATCTCCAACAACATCTGAAAGGTACATATTCTTTAACTATCCTGATGTTAACTGCTTTAGTGATTTTATTTCTAGTGGTGAGGCTGAGAGTATGAATTAAGTTTAATGCAAAGATGACATGATTAATGAATTACAAAACATTCTTAAAACCTTAATCATAGAATCCAAGCAACTTGAGACAAAAGTAATATCTTTAACTCGTGTGAATGTAGATCTAAAAGGCACAATAGCCCGACTAGAGGTTGCACTTACCAAATAGGATACTGCATTTGGTAAGATTTGTGCAAAATTAGATTTAGCCAAAATAACCTTCCGTAATCTCTACTCATGGACTTCTAAATTGAATGAGATACTCAACTTTAGGAAACCTCCTCATGCATGTATTGGGTATGAAAACTCTCTTAAAACTTTCTGCTCTAGTTTGTTTGACAAAAATGAGAAAACGTGCTTTGTAAAAGAAAAGTGATTAAATAAATTCTCATTTATGTCAAAAGGATATGAAATTTGTGTGTCGTCATTGTAACTCCCCTGTTTTTTTAAACCGTATTGTTTTCAAACTTCAGAATTCTGTGAGCGAAATGTTGTCCAATATTTCTGACAACATTCAAAGCAACATGTCTGAGCTGAAAGGTAAAAATGTTTTAAAAGAGTTTGAGATCTCAAACATGTGGAAACTTGTAATGTTGTGATAAATGCTTTAAGAACTAACATTGCAAGTTTTGAGTACTTTGATAGTGGATGTTCTCACCACATGACAGGTACAAAAGAGTTTCTAAAGAACTGTGAGTTATTCAATTGAGTTAACGTAACTTATGGAGGTGGGAATAAAAGAATTGGAAAAGAAATCTTGGATGTTCCTGGATGTCCAAACTTTAAGAAATGTTTTACATGATTGAAGGTTTAATGACCAAATTGATGAGCCAATTGTGTAATGACAATTTGGAGGTGAAATTTAATAAAAATGCTTGAAAAGTTACGAATGAAGCTAATGAGTGTGTCGAATGAGGTACTAGAACAGGTGATAATTGCTATCTTATTGCAAGACAAGAGACAAACAACAATGTCAAGATGGACGACACAACACTATGACATCAAAAGTTGGGGCATGTCAACTACCGCAATCTGAAAGAATTGGTCTCATATGAAGCGGTTAGAGACTTACCCAACTTCAGCCATAAAAGTAAAACAGTCTGTACAGATTGTCTCCAAGGTAAGCAAATCCGTGTTTCTCATAATGTTGTCTAGAATGACGGACAACATTCAGGCATGTCTAACTATTTTTAATTATTGCACATGAATCTTATGGGTCCAATTGAGGTAGACAATTTAGGAGACATGTGACATTCCTATGTGATAGTAGATGATTTTTCTAGATATTCATAGATAATTGTTTAAGAAAAAATCACAAACTTTTGACATGATTAAAATTTTGCACTCTAGAATTATGAACTTGTTCTATTCTCCTATTTTTTTTGGATTATATCCAACCACGGAAAAGAATTTGAAAACATATCCTTCACAAAATTTTGTGAGAAAAGAGAAATTTTCCATGAGTTTTTCTGCTCCCAAAACTCCTTAACGGGATGGGTAGCACAAAGGAAGAATAGAACATGGTAAGGAATGACTAGAGTTTTGCTTAATTCTAAAAATTGTCAAAATGTTTTTTACTGCATGTCACATCACTAATAGAGTCTACTTAAGGTCTGTAACAAATATGACACCCTATGAGCGAATATATGGAAAGGAACCTAACTTGTGTTACTTTCATGTTTTTGGGTGTATTTGTTATCATTTAAATGATAGAGATTATCTGGCTAAGTTTTACTCTGAGAGTGACAAAGAGATTTTTGTTGGCTATTTCCAAAATAGTCATGCTTACTGAGTGTACAATCTAAGGACAAAAAATGTACAGAAGAAGACTGATGAAGTCGATAATACAGGTGGAAATGCGCAGAATGCTGAAACTCCAGATGTTGCTCCAAATGTCACGACATCCGAAGCAACATCTGAAGCAGAATCAGAGACCACAGAAGGTGTGAATGAGGAGTCGAATGCTGAATTGCTAGATCAAAGGGACCCATCATCAAGGATTAGGAAGAATCATCCAACATGCCAAGTGATAGAGGGAGTTTTTGAGGGAATTAGAACAAGAGGAAAAAAACCACTCAATTACAAATATATGGTAAGGTATGTGTGTATGTCTACCATATACCAAAAGGTTAATCTTTCTTGTTCTATATGTGCTTTAGAACCTATGTTTGGTACTTGTGTTTGTGCTCGATTCCAAAGCATGTTTCAAAGTTTTCCACTTAAATATCGTGAAACGTGTCATTATATATGTTGCCGGCACATGTGAGTTGAGAATTTGGTATTCCAAAGACACTAATCCTAATTTAATAGGATATAGTGACTCAGATTAGGCTGATGATGTGATTGGTAGAAAAAGTACAAGTAGAGGATATTTTTATTTTGGCAATAATTTTTTTTGGTATAGTCATAAATAAAACTGTGTCTCACTTTTAACTACTGAATCTGAATATGTAGCAGCTGAAAGTTGTTGTTCTCAATGAATATGGCTAAGACACATGTTAAACGACTATGGTTTTTACTAGCAACGTTTTAGTTTTGTACTATGATTAGACATCATTTTAAAAAAAAGAGATTTGATTGAAAAACAACTAGTTCAAAATTAAACATGTTGATACTCTTCATCAACTAGCTGATACTTTTATAAAAGTTTTGGATCATGAGAGATTTTCTAGTGTATAAATCTCGTGGTCTTTGTAATCTCTATTTTAGGCATTTTTGGTGAATGTCGGCTGGAATGTCTCTAACATTTTAGGTGACATTTACCTGTGTAATATCAGAATCTGATTTTCAGTATTGTTTTGGTTGATTTTTGTACACACAAGTATGATTTCCAAATAAGAACATGATTTTAATGTGATACCGTTCTCTGCGATGATATTATATATCATAAAAAAAGAGTATCAAAATAAGGCAAAGCCTCTCTAATTCTCGGCAATTGTGCAATACGGGCAAAGCCTTGAAATTAATATCGTTCTTATACTATAGGAGTATCAAAGTGATTAAACAAGGAAAATAAATTATGAGGATGCTACATAAGTATTCTTGTTTTTGACATGAAAATGCATTTTGTATGTGTTTTATGATTAGATCTAGGACTCAATGGGAAAATGTTACATTGGTCTGGAGGTTAAACTCATAGAAACATATATGAAACGTGTCTTGATTTGTTGCCGAAAGAAAAATGTTCTTGAATGATCATGATACTTGTGTTGTTTAGAATGCTGTCAACATTACTGTTGACATACTCAAATTGTGATATTTGTTGGGATATTATTCTTAACTAGTTTTTCGAAAAATAAGTTTTTCTCCCTATTTTTGTGCCTTGTTTAATATGAATTTCAAACTTTAAACTGATAAGATTATTTTTATTCCTACTTTGATGTCTATTTAGTTTATCCCATTATTTTAGGTGTAAGTTATTGTGTAAAATTGAAACACCTAAATCTAAGGGATTTTTGTTGCTTAGAAAGATTTGTCATGTATATAGATATTCCTCTCATTTGTTATTTTTTTATCATTTCTGATTTTTCCTATATAAAATATAAAAAAATAAATTATGATTATTTAAAAATAAATTTTTTTGTTATTTTTATCATTTATGTTTTTTTTATTATAAAAAAGAAGAAGAGGGAAATCACATCACAACTCGGGCATATAGGAACTGTAATCCTACCTACCCGATGGAATCTTCACCATTCCAAACACCATTTTCAAAATTTCTCAAAACCCACTCCACTATATTCACCTATGGAAACTTTTCAATGTCAACACCAATGTTAGCCAACACACCAGCCAACTTTCCTATGAGTACTAGCCCTCCAATGAACACTGAATCTTCTGAGCATGTTGAACCACACCAAGCAACCCCACTGGTTTCCTTCTTCACCATCCACAAAGGACTTGTCTAAAACTACAATATTGGGTAAGAGATCAAGATCCTCCACCTTCCCTACTTGTCGAACGAGTAGATTGTTTGAGAAGAACAATTCGTGCAGAGCCGAGCAACAACAAATCAAGGTCCAGATGTGATATTGCTATATCTGCTTGCTCGAGCAGTGACATTGACGACACGAACTTGGTGTTCTCAACTGAAGAGAGTGAAGAAGAAAGAACTGCCTATGTACTGCAAAATGTGTCTCAAGAAAATGAGAAAATTCTTGGTGAAACTCCATTGAAACAATTCTTCCCAAAAGAAATTTTCAGATATGCTACATCGAGTGCTGCTCCGAATGTTGCCACTAATGCCACAACAACTTAGGAAACATTTCAACCAACATCAGAGACACAAATTCCAACATCCTCCAGCAAAATCAAATCTGAATCAGATCATGAGTCAGGTTGTTGTGTGCTATTTTGAGTTCTGCCGGAGAGAATACATCCTCGAAGAAGTTTGGGAAGCAGGCCCTGCAATTTTGAAGAGTAGAGACAGAGTCATCGATCTACCATGAAAAATAGAAGGAAATAGTGCAGATGTTGACGGAAATGTCACCAACATTTTTGGCAACACTGGTCCAAGACAGTCTCCACTGTTTGCTGAATGGCTTGTGATTTAAATTGCAAAGATCAACCAACAAATCTCTAAGGTTGATACTGTGAGGAATGCTCTGATTCAATCCAGAGACCATTTTATGGTGCTGCTTTCTTCAAAAAAAGGGGGAGAAAATAATATGCATATGCTAATACTGTCGAGAGAATGAGGATGCTACTATCAAGGGGGAGATAATGAAGCAGAGTAAGTGCTAATGCAGGGGGAGCAGAGAAATAAGGCTAGATGCTGTTTTGTGTAGAGAAGAAGTTATACAGGTGTAGAGAAGGAATTATGAAAGAGTAG
The DNA here is from genome assembly GCA_029844215.1 of Przewalskia tangutica. Taxonomy (NCBI): domain Eukaryota; kingdom Viridiplantae; phylum Streptophyta; class Magnoliopsida; order Solanales; family Solanaceae; genus Przewalskia; species Przewalskia tangutica. The sequence goes on along the minus strand of CM056733.1, from coordinate 110,938,015 downwards.
AGAGCTGCTGGAAGCTAGTGCTGCCGTGCTGGAATCTACTGCTATTTGTTGAAAAGGTTGCTTTGTGAAGAAAGACAAAAAGGGAGAGAATGTTAATGTTTTGTCTTTTCTTCACGGACTGTTTCCTTCACAGATTGCAGTTGATGCTACTCATTGGTGTTGAGGATATGGGTTGTGTATAAATCTGTATAAATGGATGATATGTGTATATGTGCTAACATCTTTCTTATTTTCTAATCCTATATAAATGGTATATGTATGTATATCTTGTATATGTTGTGTTTATATGTCATTACAGGTTGAGGGGAAACATTTGTGTGGATATGTCATTGCCATAGGTCACTCACGCTTAGTTGATTAAGTTTTGTGAAGAAAGACAAAAAAGGAGAGAATGTTAATGTTAGGATCTGTGTTATGACATTTTTCCTAACATATCATTTTTCAGTTCTAAGTCCAAATCAGAAAATGTCAGAACAAATGTATTGACATTCGGGCCGACATTCTGGTAACTGTTTTGCCTATCTTCACGGACAGATTTCAGGAATGTGTGACCTTTTTATCACATGAAAAATTGACTTGACAAGGAGTATTTAAAGCAGATTATGATCGATGAAGACCAAGTCCAAGTGGAGCATAACTTGAGGAGCAAGACGTGGAAGAAAAAGTTCAAGTTGTTGAAAAATTCTCTCCTCAAGTTTCTGCCACACGTGACCACTTTTAGCTCAACCTCTACAACCAATTGATGAGTTTTTCAAGGAGGACTCTCTACTATAAATAGAGAGGGCAGATCAGTGAATCAATATCCAGAATGTAAAAGTACCAAGAGATTTCTCGAAATTTCTTCTCAGAAATCTGGATCACAAAATTTTGCCTGAGTTTGTGACCACATTCTGCATGACATTTCAGTCGCTATTAGCTTTGTATGGAGCGATTGTAATGAGTTGTTTGTCACTTCTATTTAGATAGATTTTTCAGGCATAAGTCATCTGCGACTTAACTTTTTTATTCCTTTTGTATCATCTTGTAAATCTTGTAAAGAAAGGAATATATCAATTGTATATATATATATATATATACAATACTTTGGTCATTGACCATCATGAGTTATATTAATATATAACCTATGAAATTAAACCTTTGTGTCTTTATTATTTCCGCTGCATTTTATTCTTCAAAGGTTTTATTCGCTTTAATCGAACATCGCTTTTTCCGAAATGTCTTGATTATGTCAGACGACATTTTCGCCGATATTTGCAAACTGTTCCAGCATTCGAATTGAGTTAATTTCCAATTTGTTTTTATTATTCCATAGCTGTACCCGGGACCCAACAGTATGTATGTCTGATTTAGGATCAACGAGAATGATATATTCAAGCATGACTGGAGAAGAAGATCCAGAGCTCAAACATTACAGTATGTCTTCTTCAAATGGACACTAGCATTCCTGGTCGGGCTTCTAACCGGAGGTGTTGCCACCCTCATCAGTCTCTCAATAGAGAATATCTCGGGTTACAAACTTCGCGCAGTAGTGAACTATATTGATGATAAAAGGTTGATGAAGTTTAATTACTTGATGATTTGAATTATTAAGATAACTACCTTCAACGAGTCAAATAACTTCCCAAAAGTCTCGACTAAAAACAATGTGTAGGTACCTTACAGGATTTGCATTTTTTGCGGATGCTAACTTTCTGCTGACATTGGTAGCTGCCTTTCTCACTGTTTATTTTGCACCTACTGCTGCCGGGCCTGGAGTTCCGGAAATCAAAGCCTATCTCAATGGCGTAGACACTCCCAATATGTTTGGAGCAACTACGCTCTTCGTCAAGGTGCTTCACACACGCTTAAGACATTGTTGTTCTCTACAAAAAAAAGAAACTAGATTTAGCTACGAACTTCGTCCCTAAATTGCTCGCAGCAACATAATTTTTTGATAATCAGTCGATAATTCGTCGCTAAATAGGATTAGCGATGAATTTTGCTGTTTAGATAGAAAATTTATCCGTTGTTAATTCTTTTTTTTAGTAGTGGTTGTATTAATGCTGATAATTCAAGCGAGGGCATATAAAAATGTTCCAACTCTCTGATTTCTACTAAACAATGCTGAGTCTTTTCAACTTCACAGATCATTGGAAGCATTGGAGCAGTTTCAGCAGGCTTAGATCTGGGAAAGAAGGGCCATTGATTCACATTGGCACTTGCATTGCTTCTTTATTAGGTCAAGGCGGACCAGACAATTACCGACTTAGTTGGCATTGGCTCCGTTACTTCTACAATGATACGGACAAGCGAGATCTCATCACATACGGTTCATCATCAGGTGTTTGTGCTGCTTTCCGCGTTCCAATAGGTGGCGTCTTATTTGCATTAGAGGAAGTGGCAACGTGGTGGAGAAGCGCCCTCCTCTGGAGAACTTTCTTTAGCACTGCTGTTGTGGTTGTAGTACTAAGGGCCTTCATGGAATACTGCAAAACTGGTAGCTGTGGACTTTTTGGAAAAGGGGGACTTATTATGTTTGATGTGAGTGGTGTAATTGTTAGGTACCATGTTGTAGACATCATCCCTGTTGCAATTATTGGAGTCATTGGTGGTCTCCTTGGGAGCCTCTACAATCATGTTCTACACAAGGTCCTCAGGCTCTATAATCTCATTAACGAGTAAGCACTCTCGCAATTGTCAAGCTTCCAAAATCTGCTTATTTAAAAAGTGCTTTTAGAGAATAAAACTTTCTAAAATAAGCACTTTTGGCTTACTAGAAGTTCGGCCAAATAGGCTATCAATTGAGTTAAAAGTTCTCCAGATTCCCAAGTGATCATATCTTAGCTCTGATCTTAAAAGCTAAAAGGCAGTGCATGTTCTCAAAAGTTAACCATTTGAACTCTAAATATGGCTGCTCTAACATTGATCCTTCTGTTATATTGCAGGAAGGGAAAATTACATAAGCTTCTTCTTGCTTTAAGTGTCTCCCTCTTCACCTCTATATGCACGTATGGTCTTCCTTTTTCTTGCTAAATGCAAGCCTTGTGATTCATCCCTATCAGTGTCTTGTCCTGGTACTGGAGAGACAGGAAACTTCAAGCAATTCAACTGCCCAAATGGCTATTACAATGATCTGGCCACTCTTCTCCTTACAACAAACGAGGACGCGGTCAGAAACATTTTCTCCCTAAACACTGCCACTGAATTCCAAGTCACATCACTTCTCATCTTCTTTGTGTTGTATTGCATCTTGGGAGTTATTACTTTCGGGATTGCAGTACCAACTGGTCTCTTCGTTCTAATCATCCTCATGGGTTCAGGTTAGTTTTTTTTTTCGTTTTTGGCCGCCGTTGAAAACATTCCAGCAGAATGTAATACTCTTATCAAAACGAGCACTATACTCTTTCTTAGTTTAGGGCCGGCCGAAATTAATCATGGGCGCTAGACAAAATATACAAAATCTATACACGGATTATGTATATTTTGTATATACAATATGTACATTACATGTATATTTATACTTAATATACCAAAACCTATACACTTGCTGGCTATTGTTTTTTTGAGCGGCCCAAAAATGTAATTATTCCTTTCAGGTTATGGTCGGTTGCTTGGCATTGCAATAAGACCTTACACAAAAATTGATCAAGGGTTGTATGCTGTTCTTGGAGCAGCTTCCCTTATGGCTGGTTCAATGAGAATGACTGTTTCTGTTTGTGTCATATTTCTTGAACTAACAAACAATCTTCTTCTGCCAATCACAATGCTAGTCCTTTTAATTTCTAAAACTGTAGGAGACTGTTTTAACCCAATCTTGGAATTAAAAGGTCTACCTTTCTTGGAAGCAAATCCTCAGCCATGGATGAGGAATATTACAGTTGGTGAGCTTGCTGATGTAAAGCCACCAGTAGTTACACTTCAGGGAATTGAGAGAGTTAGACGAATCATAGAGGTTTTAAGAAACACCACACACAATGGTTTCCCTGTTGTAGATGCAGAGATACCCGAATTGCATGGACTTGTCTTAAGAACTCACCTTCTTTTGGTGCTAAAAAAGAAGTGGTTCTTGAATGAGAGAAGGAGAACAGAGGATTGGGAAGTAGAGGAGAAATTCACATGGATTGATCTAGCAGAAAGGTGGGGTAAAATTGAAGATACTGCGGTTACAAAGGATGAGTTCAGGCAAGTGGGGCTTCGACACATGATCATCATACCCAAATACCAAGCAGCAGGGGTGAGTAAATAAGATACTTTACAACTTCTACGCCTCAGTCCCAAACAAGTTGACACTAATAGAGTTATGCTACGGTTATTTTGCAACACAAGTAGTATAACTAAATTGTGTCATGCTTTTTTGTAGGTATTTCTGGTGGTCGGAATCTTGACCAGACAAGACCTAAGAGCCTGCAACATTTTGAATGTCTTCCCCCATCTGGCGAAGTCTAAGAGTAGCAAAAAGGGGCACTGAACCCTTATATGGAGAAAATATGTTTGTCATTCTTTTGTAGTTTTGCTTTCAATCATCCCTTCTTTTCTTCCAACATTTTAGGAAGAAATACAGCAAAAGTAAATGACATGAAGCCTAAATCCCACTTCACTATGTAAATAAATCGACAGAAATATATCAATAGTCATTCATATAAAATTCAATTACATTTGACACGAATCCAAAACATTATTCAAACTCTTCATAAAATTTGAAGTAAAAGAATCATAATACATCACATGAACAACATACAGACAAAATTAACATAGTGCTCCACTCCATATAAATACCAGCTACTCCGCCTCATCAAGTGCAAAACATTGAATCAATAAAGCAAAAATATGTCTTACAACAGGAAGACTAAAGCCATTTGTATAGTCAAAATTGCAGCAATGAAAGTGAAGAACGGAGTACAAAAACGAAGAGAAGCTGCAGAAGAGGAGGTAGGCGTGGAAGAAGCTGCCTGATTAGAAGGTGCACTACCAGTAACAGTTGTGATCTTAAGCTTCATTCCCTGGTCACAGTGACCCGCTGTTCCACACGCAAAGTATCGAGTACCTGGCTTGTTTAGTTTAACAACATCGTTACCCGTGCTCATCGAGTTCACTGTACTGCTTATATCACAACTCTTGTATGAGCTTTCACCCTCGAGTTCTACAACACTGTGAAGGGTTGGACTATACCTAAATGCTGCAAATATATCGAAAATTTGGAGTTAGATGATCCATAAAATAAAAAGTTTAGTTCTCTATAGCCTATTCAAACAAGATATGCAAATTGCAATTAATAGACTGAATGAAGTCTCACAAAATCCACTTGAGTAGGTCAAATTAAAAAGGATCAGATTAATAAACTATGACTCAACTCGTCCAAAATTTGTTTGGGTCAAGATAAATAACGGGTCATAACTCAAATGATCTGCTCAACATGACCCGACCTACCCTCCTTTTTCAGTTTGCTTTATTCTTAAAAAAGAGAAGGTGAAAGCTATTTATTTTTCTTATAATATTAGCTGAAATTAGTTTTCATATGTTTTGAGTTTATGTTGCATTTTGACGGTTTGGGTTATAAATTTGACCCTTTCGACCCAATCATATTTGATGAATCATTTTTTATTCAACCCATTAGGTTAAGTCAACAAAATATCATGACCCAAGCCCAAGTCGTTTAAACTTGGACGAGTTAAGCATGGCTAGAAAATGAGTTGATTTTGCTACCTAATTCTACTAGATTTTTTTTAGAAACAAGAGAAATCAAAGAGCAATTAGCAAACCTAGTGTATCTCCAACTTTGAATGTCTGACCAGAAGACCAAGAGTTGAAATCAGTGGATTCATCCCATCCCTGGCTTCCTCCAACAACGTGTTGGGCCGCCATTGCTGTTTTCTGGATCATCACCGCTACAATAACAAAAGTTAACAAAGATTTGCGTAGAGCCTCCATATTGGTAACAAATTGATTTTGTCCACACTTGCTTAATTTCACAGATTATAAATAAGTACTAATTGTAGAATTTTAAGATAAACCTGACCTTCAACGCTTAGCAAACAAGGAGACGTTTGGTATATATACAGTTCAACAGCTGTACACATATGATTGCCATCTTATTTGTTTGGTAGTTGGTACCTACAAATCTTGGATCTCAAGAATGTTTACATTTCTTAACTTTCTTTTGTGATAAGTATAGTGGTTGGTGCACTGCATGGAATGATAACAATGGTTATACGTATTATTTTCTGCTTGCTGTTCACATTATTTGGTGTTCATTGTCCAAAAATACGTGAATAAGCTTGTTCGACACACTTAGGTACTACGTGTTAGAGTGTGACAGGGGACGCTAAGCAAATACTATTCTGGTTGGTCCACTGATTTTTGGGTGACTTGGGTTTTAATCTAAGTTACCACTTTACTATTTTTTTTGGGTAGGTTAGGTGCTACTGATTTCCAATAATAAGTGAAATAAAAGTTTGCCAACAGATAATTAGATTTTAATAGGCTGGTGATCGAAAGATTTACATTTTAGGCCAATGCAAGACCCTTTTAGCGAATTCTCTACCAAATATCCGAAACGCTCTCGAGATTTCCGGATACAAATCAAGCATGCTAACTCAAAGTAAACGATGCTACAAACTCACTCGCTCACTCGCTCACTCGAATTTCTCATATGGCTGAGCTAAGAATTACTTTTCTACAAAATCATCAAAAATACTCAAATTCTACAATTTTACAAATAGTCATAAAATACATTCGAACTCCTCGGGAAGCGAACAAATGGCATGACTAAGTCACAATAACCCTCTGGAACTACCGAAAGCGACAAACCTTGAATAAGAACTCATATACTCAAAAGTCAACTTTTGGTCAAAACTATCACTTCAAAACTATGCATTTTGGAGTTTTCTTCTGAAAATCATATAAAGGCACATCGGGAATCGTGCTACCCATTCACGCGCGAACCCCAGACAGAGTACGAAAAGAGTAACTTAGTCAAATAAAGGACTTTCGCTAAAAACGACCGGACGGATAGTTACAACCCCAAATCGCCCCCCAACCCAAATCATGATTTAAACATTAATTTAATGGAAAAATTTATTATGAATAATTAAGATAGTGATTATAAACTTACCATCCAGCTTAAACGAGCCAAATGCCTTTGAAATGGTCCCATTTTGAGCTCTAAAATTTAAAATATGAAAATGGGAAAATATTTTTGAAGATGGGAAATTAATTCACTGTTTGCTACAATTCCTTCTTCACGATTGCATGTCCCTTGTTGACATATTGGTATACATGTATATACATTTGGTATACATGTAATTATTAGTGTGGTGGTTAAATAAAGCTTAGTGGTAGTGGCCCATGACCCATTATGTATTGGCCCATTGTGTTTAGTTTGTTTCTGATTCAGTTTGTATAATTAGGACCTATGTGATTCATTTTGAGTTAATGAGCAAACATGTAAAGCTTCCACAAAATTGTTGCCTTCTCTCTCTCGTAGGAAACCTTATTTCCACACACGTGCACACGTAGTGTCAAGGATCATAATTTCCTTAATGGAAGAGATATTGGTACGTATACGAATTGTTTTGAGACGTAAGGTAATAGACGGTTATTGACCAAATGACGTAGATTTCACGTTTGTAAATGAAGGAAGAAGTGTAAAATGTGTTAAAAGATGAAACGAGTCAGGTCGCGGCGGCAAGGACCGTGGTGGCCGAGCGCCACGGCCGCGCTCGGTTCGCGCCGCGACGCCTCGCAGGGTCATGCACAGGACCGCTTCGTTCATTGGAGAAGAATAAAAACTGAAGTTTGAGCTGACTTTGGAGGATTAACTCTTCATTATTTTGCTCTTGAATTCAGCCATTACTTTGCTGAATTGTAACTCCATACTAATGGCCATTACTTGGTCATTCAAAGTCATAAATTGGCTAGTTGGAGGGTCTTCTTCTCGTATAGTGGCCTTTGACTCATTTGCAAAACACACTTGACATTTTTACTTAACAATTCTCTGAAATTGTTTTTCTCTCGTGCAATCACAAAACACTCAAAGATCTTTCTTCTCAAGCGAACATTTGAGTTCCTTTGCTCACTTGTTTGATTGCTGTTTTATCTTGGGAGATAAGTTGCTAAAACAACCGTTGAAAAGATATACGCATCAATATTATCTTAAGGATAGATTGAAACTTCAATCGACTAACATTTCCTTTGTTTATTTTCATAATTCTTATTTACTTGTTGTTGTTGTTGCAATTCTCATTTTCTTGTAATTTATATTTGTAATCAACAAATTTAAGGTTTTAAAACATTCGTTAAGAAAATAAAAGATGTAAGTCTTGCAATTCAAAATTCTCATAATTTCTTAACACTTGAGGCACATGCAAAATGACCTAGAACATATAAAAACTCCCAATCATTACCTTAATGTTGGTTTCTAAAGAAGGTGACAATCTGGTTAAACACTATATCCTTAGCAGTAATTCCTATAATAAAATCAGCATGAGCAAAATTCTTGACATATTGAACATGTAACTTGTCCACATCGTGGAATTTGAGGTAATCGAGTAACGTCTCCATATCTTTAGAATCAGATAGTGCATCTTGGCCTCCATAGCTGAGAAACAGGGGAAGGTCTCGAGGGATATTTGCCAAATTATACTGTGGAGGTTTAGCTTCACCATAATGTGCCAAATTATAGTTGGTGCCATAGTCGTATTTCCTTAGGACTCCATCTCTAACAGCTGCATTTAATTAATGTTGCACATAGTTAAGATAAGTAGCAACATGATTAATCAAATGGTTAAGCTCTATGATTAGGGGTTTTAATTTGGCGTAAGATCCCAAAATTTTACTCGTCACAAAACTATTTGACTAGTTACACTTTTTTCAATATAACAGTGAAATGCAAAACTATTTTTTTGTCACATTAAAGTAACTGAACTTTACCCACTTTAACAGTAAAGTGACAATTTTATCTAATATGACAATAAAATGACTTGTATCTTTACTGTTATAATATATAATTGGTAAAGTTCAGTTATTTAATAAGACAAAATAGTTTTGTGACTGTATTTTAGTGACTTTAATGTTATAGTAACAAAGTTAAATTACTTTAATATGTTAAATATAGTATTATGACTTTATTATTGTGATTGATAAAGTTTAATGACCATAAGGATATATTATTGAAGAGACTTACTTTGAGCCAAATGCACAAAATTCTTAGTCGAAGTGGGTTGAGGCTCGTTCTTCAAGAAAAAATCGATTGTGGAGGCGTTTAGACAACAGTTCTTTCCTGTATATATGTGGAAAATAATTAAACATAAATTTAAATGACTTCGTCAATTATCGAAGAATATGTCTAATTAATTAGATTAGTACCTGTAATTGCAGTCAGGAAGTCATAACAATCAACTCCAGGCTGAGCACACAAGGCCTTGAGAAAATTAGACACAGGCGCACTGGAAAAAAAAGTGTTATCAGTTGAGAAGATTGAAAAAAAAAAAATTAGTTGTAGCTCGTCATAAGTGATTTACCTTTTTGGATTAAATTCAGCAAGACCAAATATAGTAGTGATCTGTTGACATAAGCACACATATATAATTATCACCATCAAGTTTAATTATACAGAATTAAAAAGAGATTATCTAATTTTGCACTTAATTACCTCGCCAACAAAGGACTTGGCTGCAACCATACCAAGTGCAGTGGTCATATGGCTCAAGTAAGCAATTGGGCTGAGCAAAGCTGCTGATTTTATCTTGTCTATTTGTCTTCCTTCTGAGAATGATGCCAAAGCTACCAAAGTTCCCTAAAAAATTCATAATACATTTATTTAATTGGTTTATAAATAATGGAGTATTTAAGAATGTTGGAAGTCTTCTCTGAACATACCAAGGAATGGCCGACGTAGTGAGTTTTCTGTCCAGTTTGTTTGTAGACAAGGTTAATGACACTGGGTAAGTCATGGACTACAAGATCATCCCATGACCAATTCCAGTAGTTCTGTGTACCACAATTTAAATAAATAAGATATTTTATATATTAAGAATAATATAATTAATGTGTTACTAATGATTAAGGGGGATTTGAAGGATATACCGGATCACTAGGATCAAGATTGACATGGCGCTGGCTGTATCTTGTTCCTCTGGTGTTGGCAATCCAAACATCAAAGCCACTGTCTGCTAAAATCATTGCTAGTGATTGTTCTGGTAAATTCATTAGCCACGTTACTCCGTCCTGCAAAACAATTTCCAAAAATTGTCTAATTCTTCACCCACAATCGACAATTTAAGTTTGAAATGTTAACGTACGTGTCCATATTTTGGTTCGTATTGGAATAGTAAAATCTATTGTATTTACTCGACAAGCTTTGCCTCTTTTAAAAAAGATCTATACCCACCCCACTGCAATCACCATCGATGTTCTGCAGATTCACAACTTTTTTTAAACGATGATTGAGTCAGTTTTTATGCACCTCGATTATTCCACTAATATTTTCTATCTTCTATCCATATAAATATTGAGTAACTTCGCTCACTAAGAGTTAAACATATAAAAATAAATCACAAACATTTCTATATATCTCCATCTCTCATCATTCTTACATATTTTATTGATCAGTAGGCCACATCTTTGCATGCAAATACATGAACGTTTTTACGTTATAGTCTATGAGGGTAAGCATATAAACGAGCGTTTCATAAGTTAATTACCTTCTCGTGAGCAGCTGCGCAAACGGCCAATAAGCCAGCCAATATATATCTCAGTATCTGTTTTGTCTAAATTCTATGGGATTGGGACAAAATGGAGGAATTTCACGTGCTCAAGTACAGACGTACGGCCGACTTAACAAGAAGATCTTAATTTTAGGATAAGAATGAAGAGAGCTCCAAATCGAGCTTCCATTTCTGCAGGTTGACATCATTAATTCTGTTATCTTCCTTTATCTTAAAAAATATTGTAAGGTGTGTGTCTGATCCTTCAAAAGTGGTGCATTTTTGAAAATCTGACACAAGTGCGGTAATATTTTTGAAGAGTCCTAACAACATCTAGAAAAAAAGGAACATCTTTCTAATACTGTTCTTATATTATCGCAACCAATTTCTACTAGACATTTGTTTAATATTGAACAAAGTTCAGTGGTTAAGTATTTTTAAAAATCATTCGCTTTATCTCCTTGTTAAACTTGCCACTTGTCCTAAGAAAATTATACTAGTACTAGTGAGTAAATGATAGACGACATAGGTACAAGGTCCCCCACTGATTGTAACCTGAGAAACTGGACGAGGTAAGACGCGCGGTTTCACTGTTTAGTCCCTGTGGTTTCACACCTAAAACCTCTCTCACAGAAATTATGATAGCATCTGCTTTAAGCTATAATGAGAAAAAATATTTATTGCAGTATTCTTATTTTCTGCCTGGGGAAGACAGGGGACACACCAGTCACGAATCTCCTATGTTCCTGCTAAGTAAATAGATGATTATATATAATATACTCCGTATGATTTTTTTTACGTATATATAATATACTTATTCGTTTCAAAATGTTTGTCTTACTTTTCTTTTTTATCCATTTCAAAGTGTTTGTGTTACTTTTCTTTTTTATCCGTTTCAAATTATTTGTCTCTTTCCTTTTTTTAGCAACTCTTTATTCCAATTTTCCACATGTTAGACCACAAGATTAAAGACATTTTGGTATATTATTCATATCTTTAATTTAAGACCACAAGATTCAAAAAATTACTTTTTTAACCTTTGTGCCAAGTCAAAATCAGACAAATATTTTAAAACGAAGAATTATATTGAATGTTTACTTCTTTATGTTTTGACTGCGCTCAGTGGAAATCATGGCTCCATGAGCTAAGGTACGTTTTGGCGTTTAGTTTTCTTTTCGAGAAATATATGAGTTGTAGTTTTTTTCTATAAGTTACGATCCAACATGCTTACCACCAATACTCCATGCTGCAATAAAACAGGCTGCCTGTTCTGCCCGCCACCACCTACACGGCCATCCGGAATTCTTTGCACACTTAGTATGTATCCATCATCAGTAGTCACCTGAAAAAATTGCAAATTTAAGGAAAACATGTAAAGTCCATTGTTTAATCTGGTGGACAATGCCATTCTGATGTGGCAAAAAAAACAGAGGAGCTAGAGGGACTGAATTCAAGGCAATTAGGTGTACCTCATATTCCTGGCACTTATAACCATGAATAGTCACAGAGGTGTCGCACATTGCACTTTGTGCTGCAGCATTATTATCAGCAACAAAGCCTAAAGGACCTCTCATGTTGGACCCAAATGTTGGATGAGTCTCAAACACTAAGATTATTAATGTCATAAAGCTTAGAATCAGTAATAATCTGTGGAGCTCCATTCTGTTGTGATGTTTGTAAATTATGAAGGGACGTATCAGGTATACTAAATGTGTGCACTTAAGATGCTTTAAAAGTGAGGAAACTTATTTATAGACGGAAATTAGAAACATAGAGACGGCAGGTGGGAAAGCATTACTAAAGTGGGAAAACGATTTGATCTTATCTGGACTTAATTGCAAACTGACTACTGGACAATCTTGTTTTCTGATTTCTTGATTTTCGAAACGGTATGGACAATTTGTCACTTTGCCTTTCTGGTGCCACTTAATTCTGTTACCATTTTCTGGTGAGAAGTGAGAATTTGGATGGAATGGGTCTTGGAGCCCACTAAGTTTGATGTTTTATGAGTTGCTTTTTTTTTCCCGATCAAAGTAACTGATTATATGATATAAACATGCAAGCTAAGGAATGTATTAGAATGTCTGTTAAGAATGGGGTGCTTTCTTGATGTTGAAGTTCAACGAATTAGTGTTTAACAATTTTAAAGCTAATTTATGACTCGAACAATTGAGTCTCGCACGTCGGATTGAAGTCTCGCACGTCGGAAACGTCGTTTCCACACACGTGCACACGTAGTGCCAAGTATCGTAAATTTCATTAGTGAAAGAGATATTGATACGTAAGTGAAACGTTTGAGACATAGAATGATAGACGGTTATTGGCCAAATGACGCGTGTTCCACGTTAGTAAATGAAGAAAGAAATATACGAAGTGTAAGATCGAAACGGGTCGGAAAAAGGGCCGCAACGTCACCGGTGAGCCGGGGCGCCCCAAGTGTAGAGCCGCGGCGCTTCCCGGGCAGTGTCTGTGCGAACGAAAGTCCAAAAATTTGACTGATTATGGAGACGTTTTGGAGCATTCAAATTGCAGTTTTTCCTCCATAAATCAGCCATTATTTGACTGCATTACTTGGTGAATTAAGTGGTCATTACATGACACTTAAATGACCATTACATGGGCACTTGAAGAGACATTCTTACACTACTATAAATTGAGGTTTTGACTCAATTGTAGAACACACTTCACTCTTGTTTAGTTCAGATTTTTCCGAATTTCTTCCTCTCTAGCATACTTTCACACACTCAAAGGTTCTTCTTGAGAAACACTTGAGTTTCCTTTACTCATTTGTTTAGTTGTTGTTTTATCTTGGGAGACAGTTATCCATAAACGAAAAAGGATATATACGGGGCAATAATGTCTTAAGGACATAGTGCTAACACTCGACTCAACACAGTTGTAACAAGTAGAGATTTAGTGTCTCTTGATTTCAGGGTATCAAGATCAAGGAGCTTGTTGCAATTGGAACGAAGATCCAGGACGGAAGATTCAAGACGGATTCAAGAGAGAAGATCAAGATCACAAAATTTGTTGTTGTCACAATCCTTGTTAGGCTTCAAGCCTGTTATATTGTAATCCATTATTATTTATCCTTTCGAAACACTAGTAGTAGTTGTATATTATTCTCGTACCCATCTTAACTCACATTACATTTGGCAGAATTAGCGAAAATATGGAGCGTTTTTTTGTTGCACATGTTACTTATCTATTTGGTTCTATGATAATGCCTTATAATGGGCAGATTATATTTGTGATATTTGGATATGCCCCTAAATCCAGCTAAATCTCAAGACGGGTATAAGTAATTGCAACTTGTAAGGTTCTCCATTTGTTTAGGAGATAGCGCATGCATCATCTTATCTTGTGATAACCGTTTACCTTGATTTTATAACCTGCACATCTGAAACTATATATGTCCTAAAAATAATCATTTTAGGAGCATATGTACTTGAACACATTCATATTATTAATGAGATTAATATATTTGGCTTTTGCAATTATTGAATTATTATTTGATTGTTTATATTATTCATTAATGTGCATCTCTTGAACTTACATTGTCATTGATAGTGTGAGATATTAATGATAGAGTGTAGTTCTTAAAATAGCCTAGACTGATGACCATTGAGAATGAGATATCAATGATATGTTGTAAGTCGACATGTGGTCTGCATCATATTCTTAGATAATATAGTATATCTCACTTACTACTAGCAATAGTTGCTAGTGATGGACACATGGATACTCTTAGAGGAGTATTGGCATACCCTGCTGATAAACTATTTGTTATACAAGTGTTGACACCCAATTTTGACCCTCCCGTCCAGTCATTAACTATAAAATTACGCTAATTTTCCACAATAATTTTAATAATTTTTAAAATAATAAAATGCAACAATAAAACATTAATACAGGCATAAATAAACAATTTAATAATAAATAATAAATACACACGCGTTTTAATAATAACATTATAAAAGCATTAAGAAATCCTTAAATATCACACATGCATTTAGCATTTTTAGTAATTTAATAGTTTTCAATTTAATAATATAACATCGCAATAATAATAGGTTTCAATAACGACATCACATTATAAATATTAAGCATTAATTAAAAAGCACGCCCGCATTTATTACTATAACAATTAGATTAATAAAGCACCTAAATAATTTAAGCACAATTTATTAATTTAATTAACTAATTAATTACCTAAAACTAATACCCTTTTAAATAATTTACCCCTAATTAAAAGCCTAAAACTAATTAAACTCCTAGAATTAATTAGCCTAAGGCCCAGTCCCCCTTCTACCGTCGTCCAGGCCCAACCCGACGCCCCTCGACCCGCAAGACCAACGCCCAGCGTTATTTCCCTCAGCCCATCTCCCCTAAGCCCTTATTTCCCTACTCTCCCTTACCGGCAGCCCTCTTCCATCGTCCCCTTCAACCCAACGAAACCCTAAACCTAGAACTAGAAACCGAAGCGCACCAAAGACATCCGGTTCTCGCGAGAATCCGCCACTTTCCTTTACCCACGCACTCGCCACCTTCCTTACCCATGCAAACGAAGCCAACGATTTCTTACCATAACCAAATACCCTTCACAATCCTAGCCAATCAATACGAAATCTCGTCGAATCAAGCACCAAATATCGTCAAGAATCAGCCTTTGTCTACTTACCAACATTAGAACCCAACGAGGGCTATATAAGGCACGTGCAAAGGCATCGATAGGGGGACCCGGGGCAATAGTTAAGAACCACCACAGTAGAGTTCAGTCAGGGGATAGCATCGATTCAGATCGATCGAACCCTTCCTCGATTCTAGCAAAAATCGCCAGCGCTTTACCCTTTTCATTCGCATCGCAAACCCAAAGCCCGCCGAATGACCGACGACTTGATACGCTGCCCGGTCTGTCAGGAGAAGGTAAACCCATTTTTTCTCTCGTAATTTCAATTTGTTACGTGAACTTATGTGTTTCGTCATATGTACTTGACTAGTTGTTAATAGTGTTGTATAATGCTTAGCGTGTATTAGTATATATAAACGATTCAATTATCAAAGTCATCGACACAAGTTTATAGTTAACATAGTAAGCAAAATATGTGGTTTAAGTATATGTCGAAAGATTTGCGTTAGTGATTAGTCGACTACCTTCTTAGTCATTTTGTATCTTGTTATTTCGTGGCCGCTAAGTGATACATAATTGGCAATTGTTTGGTATCATCCCCTGTATATTCAGTTTGTTTGGATATTATTTTGCCTTGTTGCACTAACTGAACTAGCCTATGCCATATCAAGCCATAATCACATTCTAGGTTTAACTTACAACCATGTTTCATATAATAAGCATGCATAAATATAGCCTAATGTTGAAACTGCACTTGAATGGAAAGGTCTAATAAATCATTTGAAGATGTCTCACTTAATAATAAAAGTGTCCTTAATTCTGGTCCAGTGAAACCCATGCCCAAACTGCTTACTAGGAGTATGTGTTATTTTGTCTTAGCCTCGAATTTACCTATGTAAACTGATTATTTCTTATAAACGGTTAAGCATATGGTCGGTCTCATCGACTATGTTGTCACCGCCCAAAGATCCTTATTTGCCTAACGATCTATTGAAATTGATGCATTCTATATTCTCCATGAGATGTACAAGCCTAACACACCTAGATTAAATGCATGTCTAGGAAAGAATAGGAATATTGTCAACCGCCTATTTCCCTGTTTTGCCTTCTTTGTTGCTATGCCCCGAGCCACCGTCGCCTCCCGATTCCTTCCTTTAAAATCGAAAATTCATTTCGGTTTGCTCTTTTGCCCTCTGCGTTGTTTGTCCGCTTGAACACCGTATTGGACTGTTTTCTTTCTGTTGTGTACTGTTATGATTGATTAGAATATTCAAGTTAAATGAAACCCGGCATTATTTGTTTGGGCCCATGAATTCTGTTTAAACTCATCTTGCTTGTTTCTTGTTATGTCGGCTATGTACTAATCTTGGTTACTCGGTTACGTTAAAGCATAATCCCTGCGAGCTTGATATGAATCATGTTTGCTAAATAATCATTTATTGGTTAAGCCCATCCTACTTGCCGCTTTGCTTCATCGCCATCGCTTTTACATCGGAGGAAATAGCTTGAGAATGTGGATTGCCAAAGCCCCGCCTCTTCCTACTGCTTCATTGCTCATCACATCGCCTATTGTTCACTTGTCTTCACTTGAAAACTAGTTATGTCATGCCCTCTCCTATGCTGCTTCTATCCTTATTATTATTGTTGGGATTAAAGCCCATATAACGTATACCACGAATACAATTAGAATCGCTTCTCTGCGTTTTTACTAGCTGCCTCAATAATATCGATGTGCTTAGTTGCAAATTATGTGCTTACTCTTTACACTTTTAATATAATTTGGGTGTATACTAATCCTTTTCTTTTTCTTCTTTTACATGGAACACATTGGAGCAAAAATGGAGAGTCTCATAGCGAGACTCACCATGAGCTATTTCAAATGGCAATCCGCATCCGCGTTCGCATTCCCGCTTCAGAAACTCCTAGAAAAACAAATAGGACGGGGTCATCCGCTTCAATCCCTCACTCTCTCATCTCATCCTTATCTTACTTTATTTGTTATTGTAATCTATAACTTTGTAATTAATAGGATATCTAGAATAGTTAGCCTTTAAACATATAAGTGGGGAAGGTAATTTAAAGTTCATCGCTTAACTTACTTGCCTTTTAGGATTGTCATGCATGTCTAATCTTTGCCAAAATAATTTAACTCGCATCATAAAACCAACATTTTGTTTATTAAAATCCATAATAGATTTCTTCCTAAACCCTCAAGAATCATCTTTAAGCATCTCTTATATAATATTGTACACATGTTAAGCAAGATTAATTTAGCTAGCAGTGTACATAACTAGTCCGTAAATAACCTTTGCATGAACACATAATTAGTTCATAAAGCACCCTCTTAGTATTCTTTAGCATTTCTAGCCCTTTTTAGCACTTTTAATCACCCTTTGGCATTTAGCACCTTTAGCACATTTTGTCCTTAACATTTTAGCACCTCCTAGTATTCTTTTGTACTTTAACATATTAGCACTACTTCCGGCACTTTAGCATTTAGCACTTTTAAGCGCCTCTTAGCACCTTTAGCGCCCTTCTAGCATTTAATACCTTTTAGCAACCTTTAGTATTTTAAGCACCTTTAAACATTTAGCATTTGGCTCTTTTATTTATTTATAACACCTTTTGCTCTTTTTATACTTAAAACACCTTTTAAACATTTTAACATTTTAGCATTTTATTAAGCAGGAGGAGCTTTTATTTTGCATTGTTAAACATAATAATTACCCTAGATTTGGCAGGATAACCGCAAGTTAGCGGATCTTAGAGGGTGCCTAACCCCTTCCCTCTAGATTAATAAAGAACCCTTACCCAGAATCTCATTAAGTTTAGCAGACCATTAAAATGGAGTTAATGTTTTACTTTAAACTAGTTAAACATTTAGGTGTCCTAATTCACCCAAACTAATTAGGTGGCGACTCCGCGAACCCTTAGCATCATAGCATTGCCTTTAGCATTTAAGCCTTTTAGCATTTCTAGCACTTTAGCATTTTTACACCTTTTAAATATCTAGCATTTCTTTTTGCACTTTAGCATTTTACACCTTTTAAATATCTAGCATTTCTTTTTGCACTTTAGCATTTATTATTTATTTTCTAACCTTTTTATTTAAGCAGGAGTTTTTAGAAAGTCGCGGTCGAAATCGGGCGTGACAGAATGACGACTCCACTGGGGATTTTAGGTTCTTGACCATAACAAACCTAGGTTTATTATTGCTTAGCTTTATTTGTTTGTTTTAAATGCCTTAAAATTGCTCGCTTAATTTTGTATGTTTAACTGTTTTAATTGCTATTTGTTTTTACTGCTTTCCTTAAACTGACATTCCGCTCATATTTCTTCCACTCTGGAAAATTCACACTATCACACACAACACGCGGGTGTGCTTCGCGCACCTGCAAATTTCTTTCAAACACCCACATTTAAGAGAGTTGGTATTTTGCGCGGAGAATCCGGTCCAACCGGTGGTCGCGTAGCCTTCTCACTCGAGTTGTCCGCTCGGGAACCTTGCGTCTAGAAAAGCCAAATCTTAGAAACTTAAGATAGAGCTATACCACCCTTATTTTAGGGCATGCATGCATTTACCTTAGGTGGGTCGGTCCTTGGCATCGACACCACAATTAGGAAAACACCAAACTTGTCGACGGGTTTTTCACGACCCAACGACCAATCAGCATATTATGTGTAGCGTGGCAATGATAGACAAATCCAAACCTAATCATGTCATGCTGAAATTGGAAAAAGTGCACCGTCATTTGGTCGCCATTTCCAACAAAAGCATTACAGTTGGACGGCTTGGACAAATCCATCATGACCTCGCATATGTGACGTTAGGCCTACCTCTGGCATAAAGAGGTCCCCCTGCATGTTAGGAAACGTTTGAATGTGCTATGTGCGATATATATGTTACATACCTGCAAATTACGTGCTTTATACTAACACCGTTTGTTGCATTTTTTTTAGAAAGATTTATCATCTCCCCAAAGGTCGATTTGTATTTGACTAAACAATGGCAGAACATCGATATCTCACAAGATCAAAGGCACGGTCGATGCATGATCGATTCAAGGCATCGGCGGAGCAGTCGGAACTGTCTTGGTTCCTATAGGCAAGCAGGGTCTCGTAAGAAAGGCAAGATAGACCGGCCGAGCACGCCAAATACCGCAAATAGCAAACTGCAGCCGAAATCGAAGGCTCGAAACATCATCAAGTACTCACATCGCAAACAACCAAAACAGTCAAAATCCTCCAAATTACTACCAGTACCCTCTTACTACATATCTCATTCAGCCAATATACAATGCACCCATACATCCCACAAACCAAATTATGCTCCACCAAACACAAACCAAAGGCCACCACAAACCCACTTTTACAATGCATACGACAACCCTTACGATACCCATCCATGCATACGCCATCCAAATGCCTGCTCACTAAACACCTTCAGCCCGCATAGGTGCTAAGAAAACCAATCGAACCTATACACCTTTAACCAAACCCATAGCCCAAGTGTATGAGTCGAAGCGCGAGAATACTCGGCCAATTTCCAGAAATATCCCCAGGCCTACTTCCCGAGGGCACGATAAAACCAAACATTGTGCATACCACTCCGGTGTCGAGGGGCACGACATCGAAAATTGCTACTCCCTCAGGGACAGAATCGAGGCGTTGATCAAAGAAGGGGTAATTCAGCTGAAGGAGTCTGCCTCAAATGTGCATGATAATCTCTTGCCAAACCACGGCCACGTCAATGTGCACCTGACAACCTTAGATGAGGAATACACTCCCTTGCCTAGGCCCATTCCGCCTGAATCAATCATTTATCCGAGCATGCACCACGCAGAAGCCAAAAGAAGAAGATATTGATAGCAGAACGTGAAGACCCAGCCAGCCGTGACGCAGAGCAAGAAGGCGTATTGGTTGGACTTGCCCCTTGTTTTGGTCCGCCTAGAGCCCGGATTAGAAAAGCAATTTAGTTTAGCAGAATAATTTAAAAACTCATATTTAAGCTTTAATAATGTTTTCTTTTGTTTTGCTTGTAAGGAACTACGTGTGACCTGATTCCCTTGGCGGATACGTAGGCGGCCATATCGGCTTCGGTCCCACCTTTTAGAAAATCCCAATTTCTCTTTTGCTTGTAATTGGAACTACGTGTGACCTGATTCCCTTGGCGGATACGTAGGCGGCCACATCGGCCTCGGTCCCCCCCTTTAGAATTTTATCCAATATTCGCTTGTAATGAACTACGTCATGACCTGATTCCCTCATGGGGATACGTAGGCGGCCTAAATCGGCTTCGGTCACACCATTAGGAAACTTTCCATTCGTTCTGAAAATAACAAGAATAAATATAACATACAAGCAACTACATTGAGACCCACTTTAGGCCAACCACCCTTTTCAAAACTGGGACAAGGTAGGAAACCAGACAGGGGTTGCAAGTCCAAACAAGCCAGGCACGCAGATGTCAAGGAACAAGGCGGCGAAGTCAAATACGAATCGACCACCCCCCCAAAACTTACAAATTTTCTTTGAGCGCAGGTCCTTCATATTAGCAGAAGATACAACAAAAGTTCTTCATATTGGCAAAAGCAGAGAGAGGCACCGACAATCAACAGTCAGAATTCAAAAGTCCGCAACAAAGTCTAGCGCATCAGCTCGGGCATTAAAGCACACAACGAAGGCATCATCTCAGGGACGACATCTCTACCCACATAATTGCCTTTTTCAAATATTCATCATTCTGTTTTAACAGTTATACACTAACTTTTTCTCAAGCTTAGCTTGCAGGAGCATTTATTCTACAGGAGCAGCAACAACACGTCCAGGCAACGACGTTATCAGCATTATGTCCAGGCGACAACATATATTCGACTCAGTTTACCAATGGCGGGACAATTTAAGGACTTCGCCACGAAGGACACCGACAAATATGATTCCATATGCTCGAAAGATCGACATAAATCGGGACAAATTTTAAAAGAGAACTGTGGCGAATGAGCACCGAAAGTATGGGAGAATATACCGCCGATTTCGAATAAGGATGTTCGCTCTGTTTCACAACATGTCACTATTCAAAAATCAACATAATTTCCTACTAGTATATTTTCTCAAGATAGAATATTTTCAACAAATGACCGAGACTCGAAATCAGACAGGGGTTACATGGTCCAGACAAGACAACGCGTGCAAATATCAAGAGCCAACACAAATCGGCCGACCCCCCTCCCCGAACTCACAATTTTTCTTTGAGTGAATTTGCAGGTCAACAGGAACAATGAGGACAATAACATTCCAATACGAACGTCTACATATCGTCCATACAACGACGAACATCTGCATCTCGTCCATACAACGACGAACATCTGCATCTCATACAACGACGAACATCTGCATCTCGTCCATACAACGACGAACATCTGCATCTCGTTTATACAAGACAGCGTATCATCACATCATTTCATTTTATAGTATATACAATCTGACTACAACCACAACACAAATTCACATTCTTACATTGTTTTGCCTTAACAGTTATGCACTAACCGTTTGCTTAAGTCTTAGCATGCAGGAGCAGGAGCCTGGCGTGGATTTTTCTTACGATGAACAGGGCAATTTGTTGGGGGGCCAACCTTCCCAATGAATGGCAGAAGCGGCCTCAAGCGTCGGTCTACTCGTTCCACATCACCATAAAACCCAGCATCATAGCGGTACACCCCAGGTTCAAGCCCGTTTATTTTATTTTTTATTCTTTACACCCCAGCCCAGTGTCGTCATAACTCGACACTGGGACAAATTTTGAGTCCGCGTTAGCCCACCTTGGTGTTTTGGCCATGGAAGCCCAGTGTCGTCATAACTCGACACTGGGACAATTTTGAGTCCGCATTAGCCCGCTTTGGTATTTTGACCATGGTAGCCCAGTGTCGCCATAACTCGACACTGGGACAATTTTGATTTTTTGCGTCACCCTTGCCTAATTGCCCAACATTTTTAACTCTGAGGATCGAGACAAAATTGGCTATGAGTCAACGTCTTTGTCCGAAGATTCTTCCATCATCTCCATACAAAGAGGGACAACTGTTGACACCCAATTTTGACCCTCCCGTCCAGTCATTAACTATAAAATTACGCTAATTTTCCACAATAATTTTAATAATTTTTAAAATAATAAAATGCAGCAATAAAACATTAATACAGGCATAAATAAACAATTTAATAATAAATAATAAATACACACGCGTTTTAATAATAACATTATAAAAGCATTAAGAAATCCTTAAATATCACACCTGCATTTAGCATTTTTAGTAATTTAATAGTTTTCAATTTAATAATATAACATCGCAATAATAATAGGTTTCAATAACGGCATCACATTATAAATATTAAGCATTAATTAAAAAGCACGCCCGCATTTATTACTATAACAATTAGATTAATAAAGCACCTAAATAATTTAAGCACAATTTATTAATTTAATTAACTAATTAATTACCTAAAACTAATACCCTTTTAAATAATTTACCCCTAATTAAAAGCCTAAAACTAATTAAACTCCTAGAATTAATTAGCCTAAGGCCCAGTCCCCCTTCTACCGTCGTCTGTGCCCAACCCGCCGCCGACCAAGACCAACGCCCAGCGTTATTTCCCTCAGCCCATCTCCCCTAAGCCCTTATTTCCCTACTCTCCCTTACCGGCAGCCCTCTTCCATCGTCCCCTTCAACCCAACGAAACCCTAAACCTAGAACTAGAAACCAAAGAAGGCACCAAAGACATCCGGATTTCTCGCGAGAATCCGCTACTTTCCTTTACCCACGCACTCGCCACCTTCCTTACCCATGCAAACGAAGCCAACGATTTCTTACCATAACCAAATACCCTTCACAATCTTAGCCAATCAATACGAAATCTCGTCGAATCAAGCACCAAATATCGTCAAGAATCAGCCTTTGTCTACTTACCAACATTAGAACCCAACGAGGGCTATATAAGGCACGTCTGAAGGCATCGATAGAGGACCCGGGGCAATAGTTAAGAACCACCACAGTAGAGTTCAGTCAGGGGATAACATCGATTCAGGATCAGTCGAACCCTTATCTCAGTTCTAGCAAAAAATCAGCAAGCAGTTTTACCCCTTTTCATTCGCATCGCAAACCCAAAGCCCGTCGAGCGGACCGACGACTTGATACGCTGCCCCGGGTCGCTGTCCGGAGAAGGTAAACCCATTTTTTCTCTCAGTATTTCAATTTGTTACGTGAACTTATGTGTTTCTGTCATATGTACTTGGACTAGAAAAATTTGTGAGTTTGAGGGGGGGGCGGTTGATTCACGTTGACTTTGTAGTTTTGACTCTTGATGTCGGACGTCTGCCTTGTTTGGGACTCATAACCCCTGCCTGGTTTCCTACCTTGTCCCAGTTTTGAAAAGGGTGTTTGGCCTGAGGGGGTCTCAATGGAGTTGCTTGTATGTTATGTGCATTCTTGTTATTTCAGAACGAAGGGAAAGTTTCCTAATGGTGTGACCGAAGCCGATTTAGGCCGCCTACGTATCCCCATGAGGGAATCAGGTCATGACGTAGTTCATTACAAGCGAATATTGGGTAAAATTCTAAAGGTGGGACCGAAGCCGATATGGCCGCCTACGTATCCGCCAAGGGAATCAGGTCACACGTAGTTCCAATTATTACATATAAAGGGCAAAATGCATTAAACTAACTATCTCAGGACTCGGCGGGCCGAGGCAGGGGCGCGAGTCCACTTCTTCTTGCTCTGTGTCTTAGAGGGCAGGGTCTTCAGCGGGACCATACCGGATTGTATTTATGTTTCCTTTTCAAAGAACGAAGACTTTAGAGCCCTTCCACGCAGTTTCTGTATCTTCTTCTTTTGATTTCTGCGAAGTGCATGTTTTGATGAGTGACTGATTCAGGCGCAATAGGCTCTAGCCAAGGGGCATTTCTCTTCCTTTGGAGATTGATTGATGATTCAACAACGGTCCCTTCCAAACTGTTTTGTTCAACAATCATGTTAACATAGGCATCATCAGGGTTTGGTAAGTGGTTGTTGTTTATATTGGGGGGAGCTTCTTCAAGTTGGATGACTCCATCTTTGATCAATTCCTCGATTTTGTCTTTGAGGGTATAACAATTTGCGATGTCATGCCCCTCGACACCGGAGTGGTATGCACAATGTTTAGTTTTATCGTGCCCTCGGGAGGTAGGCCTGGGGGTATTTCTGGGAATTGGGTGGAGTATTCCTGCAGCTTTCAGCTTCTCATACACTTGGGCTATGGGTTCGCCTAAAGGTGTATAGGTTTTTGTTGGTTTTCTTTCGGCATCTATGCGGGGTTTGGGTCCGTTTGGTGTGCGGGTTCGTGATTGTGGTGAGTATTTTGGATATGCTGGTTGGGTATGGTAAACAGGATATGGGGGGGCGTAGTGCTGATAATGTGGATTTTGAGTGTTTTGGCTATAGTAAGTAGGCGGTGGATTGTGATACACTGGATGTTGTTCTGGCCTATGCTCCTGAATGACCATGATAGAGGGTGATGCATCTCTTCTCCTCTGTGAGGTACCTCCTATGGAATCTGACTGCATTGCCCTGCTAGTTGCTTGTAGGGCTGTCAAGTTTGTAATTCTGCCTGTCTTAATGCCTTCTTCCACGAAGTCGCCCATTCTTACGACTTCTGCAAAGCTTCGCCCAATTACACTGATCATTCTTTCATAATATGTCGCGTCTTTTAACGATCGCGAACAAAGTGGTCATTTCGCTCTGCCATCGAAATTTGGACCTTCGCTTCGACCGCCACCTCGGGCGTATTCACGAAAGTTTCGTGGATTTCTTTTCAACATTCATAAGAAAAAATCTGTCGGTGATGTCGATGTTGAATCTAAATCTATCCATGAAATCTTGTGCCATGGCATTCCAACTGTCCCATTTTCGAGGGTCTTGGCATGTGTACCAGTCCAGCGCCTCGCCGGTTAGACTCCTGATGAATAGCTTCATGATGATTGCTTGATTTTTACCAACTCCAATCAATTTATCGCAATATGACCTTAGATGAGCTCGAGGATTCCCCTTTCCATCGAACATGTCAAATTTGGGCACCTTGTACCCCACAGGTAATTCAACGTCGGGGTGCATACATAAGTTTTCATATTCTAAACCTTCCTCCCATTTGTTCATTTGAATGCTTTTGAATGCCTCTTTCAAACTACGGATTTCTTTTGCCATATTTTCATCAGCTCTGGCTCGAGTCTGCCGCTCCATTTCCTTGTATCGATCTGTCTCTTGAGAGGATGTATGCATAATAAATGGTTGGCTTTCGATCGGATGTGCTAATCCCTCATATTGTTTGTGTGTCATCTGCTCGTATTGGGTGGCTTGGCAATTTGGGTTGAGTGGGGAGATATAAGTAGGTGGAGGTTGAGATGTGTATGTAGTGAGCGGATCATTGTGGAGGTTGGTTTGCAAATTGACCGGGCAAGTGACGTTTTGGTGTGAGCTGGTATGTCGCGGCGCTGCGGGAGTTTTGGGGAAGTGGAGGCTCAAGGGCTTGTGACACGATTGCATTTGTCCCTTGCTCTGGGAGTGGTTCATTCGAGCTAGTAGACAGGTTTGTGATACTTCGGAGTCTTTCTATTTCGGCCTGCATGATTTCCATTTGCTGCAATAGTTTGGCGAGGTGTTGATCATTGGTGTTTCTCCTTTCTAACGCCTCTGCATCCTCTACAGGAACGAGTCCTAAGTTGTTTCGTTAGGTGCCTCCGGATTAGTCATTTAGTGGATGATTGTCTTACCAGTCAACGCGAATCAACCTTTCGGGGGATAAGCTAAAAATAAACCTTTAACAAATGAAGCAAACCAAGTTAGTATAATATGCAAAAAGTTGCAGACAATATATACTAATAAGCAAATTGTAAATCAAGTGCGTGTTCTAATATGTTTGAGACCTCTTTAGTGCCGAGTGGCCTAAACGCCGATATGCGAGGTTATGACGATTTGTCCAAGTCGCCCAATCAGAATGCTTTTGTTGGAAATGGCGACCAAACGACGGTGCACTTTTTCCAATTTCACCGACATGATTAGGTTTGGATTTGTCTATCATCGCCACGCTACACATAATATGCTGGTTGGTCGTTGGGTTGAGAAACCCGTCGACAAGTCTGGTGTCTTCCTAATTGTGGTGTCAATGCCAAGGATTGACCCACCTAAGGTAAATGCATGCATGCCCTAAAATAAGGGTGGTATAGCTCTATCTTAAGTTTCTAAGATTTGGCTTTTCTAGACGCAAGGTTCCCGAGCGGACAACTCGAGTGAGAAGTCTACGCTACCGATCGCATTTAACCGATCTAACTCACAGCAGCGCCAACTCTCCTAAAATTTGGATATTTTTTGAAAGAAATTTGCGGGTGCGCGGAGCACACCAGCGCGTGAGTGTGTGATTTGTGTGAATTTTCCAGAATGGAAGAAATATGAGCGGAATGCCAGTTTAAGGAAAGCAGTAAAGCAAGTAGCAAAAAATAAACAAAATACAACACACAAAAATTAAATGCAAAATAATTGCCAAATAATAACCCTAGGTCTGTTGTGGTTAAGAACCTAAAATCCCCAGTGGAGTCGCCATCTGTAACACCCCATTTTAAACCGGAGTCGAAAACGGGATCCTAGCGAACCCTGCTTTGAAATAAAAAGTGTTAGAAAATAAATAAAAGTGTTAAATACTAAGATTTAAAAGGAGTGTTTAAAATATTAAAAAAATGCTAAAGGGTTCGGGAGTCGCCACCTAATTAGTTTGGGTGAATTAGGACACCTAAATGTTTAACTAGTTTAAAGTAAAACATTAACTCCATTTTAATGGTCTGCTAAACTTAATGAGATTCTGGGTAAGAGTTCTTTATTATCCTAAAGGGAAGGGGTTAGGCACCCTAAAGGATCCGCTAACTTGCGGTTGTCCGTTCAAACCTAGGGAATTATTATTCTATAAAAATGCATGTTTGAAAATATTTAAATAAAAGGGATAAAAATTATGAGATTTATTTAGAATATAAAAATCAGCTTTGGATAAAACTTGCATTCATAACGTATTAGATAAGATACATGTATTGCAAAACCTTATTATGACGAAATGTGTACTTTATAAAATAAAATGTAGAATATCTATTATGCAAGGACTAACAAAAAATAATTTTAATTATGAATGTTAGTAAGAGTTTATGACGAAATTAATTTATTATGCTAAGGATTTAACAGAGTGACACTTTAACTACGTGGATATTTAATGTCATTTAGTATGGCTTAGGCGATGCATAACTAGTCATAAAAATGATTTAATTTAAGGAGAGTGAATTTCTAGCGTCAAACTATTTTTAAACGACAATCCAAAGTTTAGCTATTTTAAGTGTGCTACTAGTAATCAGTAATGTAATGTTAGACAAATAATTACAATAAATAAATGGGGTGAGGATATGAATTGATCAGGAATCGAAGAAATGGCGAAGCCATCTCGCCTATGGTTTGGAGTTTGTGATGCGGGGGAGGATGAAGCACATAAGATGCGGTCTTCATTTGTCAGAGCTTGTGATGAGTCTTGCCATGAGACTCTTCGTTTCGCTCCGATGCATTTCATGTAAAAAAAAGAAAGATAAGGATTAGTATATGCTTTATATCTTTATCAAATTATAAATTGGCGTAAGGCCTAAACACATAATCACCAAATGTTCATGCAAGAAAAACTGATATAGGACAGTTTATGTATTGTCATCGCCTGGACGGTGAAGCCTAAAGGGGCCCAAATTCCTTTATGCACAAATTGGGTTTCAGCCCAAACACCTTACACACCACCATGACAAGTTGACAACCATGGCGGTGAAGCCTCCTGATAGTCCATTTCTTTAAACACAAAAGGAGTAGCCGCCTGCACATTCCGTTGATCAGGGACTGGCCCCAAAACATTTCCCAAACAATTTAAAGGTAAAAATACTTTTTTTTTTTTAAAATGACTTGGGGATACTGCCAGCTATTCAACACTTAGACAGACAAAGACAAGCATGTTTACGGACCAATTAAATTTATAGGTATGATGCATTCAATAGCATACAAAATATACATGATATTATTTGATATACCCGGAAGATATACATGCAAAATAAGGAAAGATGTATTCGTATCAAGGGATAAATCTGGCAGATCAAATTCAGGATATTTCTCATACTGAATACTTCAGAGGCAACATGTTTAAACACGCTCAATCCTACCAATTATTTCTGATCCCCGGAGACAATGTAAATTTATACAAGCTTAATACTTGACATGGTATAAACAACTTCAGTAGGCGTAGAAAAACTAATACCTACTGCCAATAATCTATAGCTATGACAAAAGGTTAAATGATGATGATTTGTGTAATAAAAGACAAATATCATGAGCCTATATGTACAAACAAATGATCAATGGTAACAAAGTATATAGACATGCAATCAACTTAAACCAAATACATATATCCGCACCATCCAACGGATCGATATGGCAAACCGAATGACTCGTGAGGTAATCAGATATTATCACGCATAATTTCAAAGATTTAGATAGATAAATGCCAATGAATGGATAATTCGTAAGACATGTTTCGGGATGGGAGTTTCACCTATCAAAGGAAGAAGGGGATTCATTGATCCTGACTACATACTCATTTAGACATTTTTAAGCACAATTCTAGTTCTTCATTTGTATAATTTATATTTAATGAACAAGGACTCACAGAAACTGATTCGAACATTTTGCAGATTCATACAGTCTACCAAGCTATTTACTCAAGTCAACAATACACCACATAAGATCTCAGAATCACCAATTGCACCACAAATGCACGTAGATTACAAAGCTTTCGCCACTTTGCCAAAAGTTTTAAAGTGGATCGTTAGGACATCAAATCCTATGGTAGCAAGCTAACATAATATTTAATACAACTTTCATGATAGTAGTACATTATACGTGGGTTCATGTCAAACCAAACACGTATGACAACTTTAAACCTCAAGTATTCATGCTTCTAGTTACACAAGTTCTTCCTATGTACCGTGAATATAAATACACTATTTACGATTGGTATAAGTATTATAACATTGGCAAATATAGTCAAAGAACATTACGATTCATACACCCACAAAACATGCTTCACATTAGTTTAACATACCTAAGTAACAAACGACGTTTATACCAACATATTTCTCAATCAGTAGACATCACACAGACGTAAAAAACTGTAAATGAACAGAAAGCTGGGAAAAGTGATGAATTTACCTTCTCCGGGCAGCGAACCGAGGCAGCGTATCAAGTCGTCGATCCGCCGAGGTTTTGCGAATGAAAAATGATGGCTTGAGTCTTTCGATCGCTCAAGCGGTGTTCTCGTTAGTGCTTTACTGCAAAAATGCCATTTTGAGGGAAGAGATTTCAGAATGTGTAAAGGTTTTTGCCTGCCCGGATCCCCCCTATTGCATGTGTGTAAACCTCTATATATAGTCCCAATTTTGGGTTCCGATTTTGGTAATTTTGGGATAGCTTTTAAGGTTAATATTGAGACAATTTTCGGGCTGATTTGGTGCAATTTTGTGGGCGATTATGGTAAAGATTTTCTGGTGATTGTTACTTTCAGATGCTTGGTTTGTTTTGGTAAGTTTGTTATGGTTTTGGGTCTATTTGGTTGTATCTTTTGGTGATGATTTGGGTGTTATTATTGGGACGATTTTGGAGGATTTTTGGTACTGATTCTGGTTCTTAATGTGGTAGGCTTTGTAGTAGATGATTTGGGAGATTTTGGTTTGGTTATGGCAAGTCGACGGAGAGGAGACGAAAAAGGTGGCGGATTAGTACGTTGGGTAGGCTAGGTTTTGATTAGTGCGTTGGGTATTGCTAGGTTTTGTTTTAGGTTGAGGGTTCGACGAGGAGGGAAGAGGGAGAAGTGAAAAAGGCCTGAAGGTGTGAGCTGGGGCGTGGGCTTCGGGTAAGGAAAGATAAAGGGGTAGGGGGAATTGGGCCTTCGGGTTTATTTGGATTGGGCTGGACGAATTGGGTAAGGGATTGGGCTAGTTAGGTATTAATTTAGGTGGGTTATTAGTGTTATTAGTTTAGGTTAGTGTTATAATTATTAGTTTTAGGCTTTTAATGAGTGGTAAATTAATTAATTAATTGTGATCACATTATTTAGGTGCTTTATTAGTTTAAGTTTGAATTTAAAATTAATAATAAATGCGGGTGTGCTATTTAATTAGTTCTTAATGTTTATAATGCTGCGCTATTATTTAAAATCTTACTATTGTGCATTATTGCGAAGTTAAATTAAAATTGAATTGAGTTTAGATTAAATTATTTAAATGCCAAATGCAAGTATGATATTTAAAAATTGTTTAAAGCTTTTATAAATGCGACGCTATTAAAAGCATGTATTAGATGAAATTCTTTTGCGTATTAATAAATGCAACTATGTTACTTGACACGACGTCATTGCTAAATTATTTATTCTATGCATTTATTATTAATTAAGAATTATGACATGGCTTTAAAATTAATAAATATGGGCGCGAGACTCTAAGTGCGTAAGACTCTACGTAGAAAATGCGAAGTTGTTATTAAATTATTTATTTATGCTTGTATTAATGTTTTATTGTTGCATTTTATTATTTTTAAAATTATTAAAATTTATTGCTGAAAATTAGTGTAATTTTATGGTTAATGACTGGACGGGAGGGTCAAAATTGGGTGTCAACAGTTGTCCCTCTTTGTATGGAGATGATGGAAGAATCTTCGGACAAAGACGTTGACTCATAGCCAATTTTGTCTCGATCCTCGGAATTGAAAGGTTTGGGCAAATAGACAAGGCTGACGCAAAAATTTTAAAAATTGTCCGGTCGAGTTACGACGACACCGGGCTACCATGGTCAAAACACCGGCGGGCTAACGCGACTAAAATTTATCGTTGTCGAGTTATGACGACATTTGGGTTACCATGGTCGCAACACTGTATGCTAACGCGCTTAAATTTGTCCTGTCGAGTTATGACGACATCGGCCGCGATGCTAAAAGAGAATAAGAATAATCGCCAACTCGGGTGTATCGCTATCGACTTATGATGTTGGGTTTTATGGTGATGTGAACGAGTGGACCGACGCTGAGGTCGCTTTCGCCATTCTGGGAAGGTTGCCCCAACAAATCGCCCCGTCATTTGAAGAGAAAATCCACGTTGTGCTCCTGCTCCTGCATGCTAATACTTGAACAAACGGTTAGTGCAGATCTGTTAAAACAAAATAAGGTAAGAATGTAAATTTTGTGTTGTGGTTGTAGTCAAATCGTATATGAAATGATGTGATGATACGCCGCTTGTATAGACGCAGATGACGCGCCTTGTGGGCGAAATGCAAATGACGCCTTGATGGCGCTTTCGCTCAGATGGATTTAGATGCATGACGCCTTGTATGGGCGTTTCGCTCAGATGGACGAAATGCATAAAACGCCAGTATGGGCGCTTCGTCTCAGATGGACGAGACATGACGCCAGTATGGGCGTTATCGCCTCAGATGGCGAATGCAAATAACGCCAGATGGGCGTTATCGCCTCAGATGGACGAAATGCAAATCATGTCTCCTAAGGTTTAGATAAAAATTATTCTATATGTGAGTTGGTCGTAATTCATGCGTAATCAAAACCGGATGAAATAATTAAAGTGTAAATGATGTACTCGTGGTTTTTGCAAGATGTATTTGATGTAGACTTGTTGCGCTTTGACTTTGCGAGCTTAACTGTATTGAATGTTGCTATTGGCGCTGCTTTGGACTTGGCGTCGTTTGGACTTGTCGTCGTTTTTGGACTTGTTGTGTTGATGACGTCGTTGTGTTGCTGCTGCCTCTGTAGACTAAAGCTCAAGAAGGAGTTAGTGCATAACTGCTAAGACAAAATAATAATAAAGCATGAAATGAGAAAAATGCAATTTCGAGAACAGAGAAAATCGTCCCTGCGTAGATGTGATATGTTGACGATGGCGTCGTTGGCGCTGCTTTCGACTTGGCGTCGCTTTCGACTTGGCGCCATTTTCGACGCGAGTCGCCGACTGAGTCGCTTTCGACTCGACGCCGCTTTTTGGACGTGGTGTCGCTTTCGACTTAGCGTCGCTTTCGACTTAGCGTCGCTTTCGACGTGGCGTCGCTTTCTGACTTAGCGTCGCTTTGGACGTGGCGCCGCTTTCGACTCGAGTCGCTTTCGACCGACGCCGTTTTGGACGCGGTGTCGCTTTCGACTTAGCCGCTTTCGGACGTGGCGTCATTTTCGGACGCGAGTCGCTTTCGACCGAGTCGCCGACCGACGCCGTTTTTGATCGTGGTGTCGCTTTCGACTTAGCGCCGCTTTCGGACGTGGCGTCGCTTTCGGACGTGGCCGCTTTCGACGCGAGTCGCTTTCGACTCGAGTCGCTTTCGGACCGACGCCGTTTTTGGACGTGGTGTCGCTTTCGGACTTGGTGTCGCTTTCGACTTGGCGCCGCTTTTTGGACGAAATGCGATGTTTCGCCGTCAGATGGACGAATGTAGATGTTCGCCGTCAGATGGACGAAATGTAGATGTCGTCGTCAGATGGACGAAATGTAGATGTTGTTTTGGAATGTTATTGTCCTCGCCGTTCCTCGTTGACCGCAACATTCACTCAAAGAAAAATTGTGAGTTCGGGGAATTGGCCGATTTGTGTTGGCTCTTGATATTTGCACGCGTTGTCTCGCCCGACCATGTAACCCCTGTCTGATTTCGAGTCTCGGTCGAAAACATTTGTTGAAAATATTCTATCTTGAGAAAATACTAGTAGGAAATTATGTCGATTTGAATAGTGACATGTCATGAAACAGAGCGAGCATCCTTATCCGAAATCGGCGGTATATTCTCTCATACTCTTGCTTCCGCCACAAGCTTTCTTTTAAGATTTTGTCCCAGTTTTGGGACATGGAACCCTTCGCATAAATTGACCATGTCATTTGTAGTAAAGTCCTTAAAATTGTCCCAGTTTATGTCGATCTTTCGAGCATATGGGATCATATTTGTCAATGTCCTTTCGTGGCGAAGTCCTTAAAAATTGTCCCGATTTGATCGATTTAAATCGAAGCCTGATATATGTCGCCGCTCGACATACGCCGATAACGCCGTTGTGCGGACGTGTTGTCATTGCTCTCGAGAATAAATGTTCCTGCAGGCTAAGCTTGAGAAAAGTTAGTGTATAAATCGTAAAACAAACCGATAAATATTTGAGAAAGACAATTATGTGATAGAGATGCCGCCCCGAGATGTTTCCTCAGAATCGATTTAATTGCCGTGATGCCTTTGTTGTGATGCATTTGTGAACTATGTGGATTGTCATGATGTCTTTGTCGTGCGTTTGTGCACTGCATGAGTTGCAATTTGACTCTAGGCCCGAGCCGACGCGCTTATAATTTGTTGCGGATTTGAACTCGATTGTTGATGTTTGTCCGCTTCGCCGCTTCAAGAATTTTGTTGTATTTTCGCTTCGCTAGTGCGTAACTTTGTTGTACCTTCGCTAATACGGCGGACTCGCGCCAAAGAAAAATTTGTGAGTTTGGCGGGCGGTGATTCACGTTGACTTTGTAGTTTTGACTCTTGATGTCGGACGTCCGCTTTGTTTGGGACTCATAACCCCGCCTGGTTTTCTACCTTGTCCCGCTTTTGAAAAGGGTGTTTGGCCCGGCGGGTCTCAATGGAGTTGCTTGTATGTTATGTGCATTCTTGTTATTTCGAACGGCGGAAAGTTTCCTAATGGTGTGACCGGCCGATTTAGCCGCCACGTATCCCCACGAGGAATCGTCACGACGTAGTTCATTACAAGCGAATATTGGGTAAAATTCTAAAGCGCGGACCGGCCGATATGGCCGCCTACGTATCCGCCAAGGGAATCAGGTCACACGTAGTTCCAATTATTACATATAAAGGGCAAAATGCATTAAACTAACTATCTCAGGACTCGGCGGGCCGAGGCAGGGGCGCGAGTCCACTTCTTCTTGCTCTGTGTCTTAGAGGGCAGGGTCTTCAGCGGGACCATACCGGATTGTATTTATGTTTCCTTTTCAGCAACGAGAAGACTTTAGAGCCCTTCCACGCAGTTTCTGTATCTTCTTCTTTTGATTTCTGCGAAGTGCATGTTTTGATGAGTGACTGATTCAGGCGCAATAGGCTCTAGCCAAGGGGCATTTCTCTTCCTTTGGAGATTGATTGATGATTCAACAACGTCCCTTCCAAACCGCTTTGTTCAACAATCATGTTAACATAGCATCATCGTGGTTTGGTAAGTGGTTGTTGTTTATATTGGGAGCTTCTTCAAGTTGGATGACTCCATCTTTGATCAATTCCTCGATTTTGTCTTTGAGGTATAACAATTTGCGATGTCACGCCTCGACACCGGGAGTGGTATGCACAATGTTTAGTTTTATCGTGCTCGGAGGTAGGCCCGGGGTATTTCGGGAATTGGGGAGTATTCTCGCTTTTTCGCCATACACTGGGCTATGGGTTCGTCTAAAGGTGTATTTGTTTTTGTTGGTTTTCTTTGCATCTACGCGGGCTGGGGTCCGCTTGGTGTGCGGGTTCGTGATTGTGGTGAGTATTTTGATATCTGGTTGGGTATGGTAAGCAGGATATGGGGCGTAGTCGATAATGTGGATTTTGAGTGTTTTGCTATAGTAAGTAGCGGTGGATTGTGATACACCTGGATGTTGTTCGCCTATGCTCCCGAATGACCATGATAGAGGTGACGATCTCTTCTCCTCTCGTGAGGTACCTCCTATGGAATCGATCGCATTGCCTCGCTAGTTGCTTGTAGGTCGTCAAGTTTGTAATTCTCGCTGTCTTAATGCCTCTTCCACGAAGTCGCCATTCTTACGACTTCGCAAAGCTTCGCCAATTACACCGATCATTCTTTCATAATATGTCGCGTCTTTTAACGATCGCACGAACAAAGTGGTCATTTCGCCGCCATCGGCCGGACTCGCCGCTTCGACCGCCACCTCGGGCGTATTCCCGAAAGTTTCGTGATTTCTTTTCAAGCTTCATAAGATAAAATCTGCCCGTGATGTCGATGTTGAATCTAAATCTATCCATGAAATCTTGTGCCATGGCATTCCAACCGCCCCATTTTCGAGGTCTTGGCATGTGTACCTCAGCGCCGGTTAGACTCCTGATGAATAGCTTCATGATGATTGCTTGATTTTTACCAACTCCAATCAATTTATCGCAATATGACCTTAGATGAGCTCGAGGATTCCCCTTTCCATCGAACATGTCAAATTTGGGCACCTCACCCCACGTAATTCAACGTCGGGGTGCATACATAAGTTTTCATATTCTAAACCTTCCTCCCATTTGTTCATTTGAATGCTTTTGAATGCCTCTTTCAAACTACGGATTTCTTTTGCCATATTTTCATCAGCTCTGGCTCGAGTCTTCCGCTCCATTTCCTTGTATCGACCGTCTCGAGAGGATGTATGCATAATAAATGGTTGGCTTTCGATCGGATGTGCTAATCCTCATATTGTTTGTGTGTCATCCGCTCGTATTGGGTGGCTTGGCAATTTGGGTTGAGTGGGAGATATAAGTAGGTGGAGGTTGAGATGTGTATGTAGTGAGCGGATCATCGCGAGGTTGGTTTGCAAATTGACCGCAAGTGACGTTAGCGCTGGTATGTCGCGCTTTGCGGGAGTTTTGGGGAAGTGGAGGCTCGGGCTTGTGACACGATTGCATTTGTCCCTTGCTCTGGGAGTGGTTCATTCGAGCTAGTAGACAGGTTTGTGATACTTCGGAGTCTTTCTATTTCGGCCTGCATGATTTCCATTTGCTGCAATAGTTTGGCGAGGTGTTGATCATTGTGTTTCTCCTTTCTAACGCCTCGATCCTCTACAGAACGAGTCCTAAGTTGTTTCGCTTGTGCCTCTGGATTAGTCATTTAGTGGATGATTGTGCTTCTACCACCAACGCGAATCAACCTTTCGGGGGATAAGCTAAAAATAAACCTTTAACAAATGAAGCAAACCAAGTTAGTATAATATGCAAAAAGTTGCAGACAATATATACTAATAAGCAAATTGTAAATCAAGTGCGTGTTCTAATATGTTTGGGACCTCTTTAGTGCCGAGGTGGGCCTAAACGCCGATATGCGAGGTTATGACGGATTTGTCCAAGTCGCCCAATCAGTAATGCTTTTGTTGGAAATGGCGACCAAACGACGGCACTTTTTCCAATTTCACCGACATGATTAGGTTTGGATTTGTCTATCATCGCCACGCTACACATAATATCGCCGTCGTCGTTGGGTTGAGAAACCCGTCGACAAGTCCGTGTCTTCCTAATCGCGTGTCAATGTCGCGATTGACCCACCTAAGGTAAATGCATGCATGCCCTAAAATAAGGGTGGTATAGCTCTATCTTAAGTTTCTAAGATTTGGCTTTTCTAGACGCAAGGTTCCCGAGCGGACAACTCGAGTGAGAAGGCTACGCTACGATCGACGAACCGATCTAACTCACGCAGCGCCAACTCTCCTAAAATTTGGATATTTTGAAAGAAATTTGCGGTGCGCTGAGCACACCAAATAGCGAGTGTGTGTGATTTGTGTGAATTTTCCAGAATGGAAGAAATATGAGCGGAATGCCAGTTTAAGGAAAGCAGTAAAGCAAGTAGCAAAAAATAAACAAAATACAACACACAAAAATTAAATGCAAAATAATTGCCAAATAATAACCCTAGGTCTGTTGTGGTTAAGAACCTAAAATCCCCAGTGGAGTCGCCATCTGTAACACCCCATTTTAAACCGGAGTCGAAAACGGGATCCTAGCGAACCCTGCTTTGAAATAAAAAGTGTTAGAAAATAAATAAAAGTGTTAAATACTAAGATTTAAAAGGAGTGTTTAAAATATTAAAAAAATGCTAAAGGGTTCGGGAGTCGCCACCTAATTAGTTTGGGTGAATTAGGACACCTAAATGTTTAACTAGTTTAAAGTAAAACATTAACTCCATTTTAATGGTCTGCTAAACTTAATGAGATTCTGGGTAAGAGTTCTTTATTATCCTAAAGGGAAGGGGTTAGGCACCCTAAAGGATCCGCTAACTTGCGGTTGTCCGTTCAAACCTAGGGAATTATTATTCTATAAAAATGCATGTTTGAAAATATTTAAATAAAAGGGATAAAAATTATGAGATTTATTTAGAATATAAAAATCAGCTTTGGATAAAACTTGCATTCATAACGTATTAGATAAGATACATGTATTGCAAAACCTTATTATGACGAAATGTGTACTTTATAAAATAAAATGTAGAATATCTATTATGCAAGGACTAACAAAAAATAATTTTAATTATGAATGTTAGTAAGAGTTTATGACGAAATTAATTTATTATGCTAAGGATTTAACAGAGTGACACTTTAACTACGTGGATATTTAATGTCATTTAGTATGGCTTAGGCGATGCATAACTAGTCATAAAAATGATTTAATTTAAGAGAGTGAATTTCTAGCGTCAAACTATTTTTAAACGACAATCCAAAGTTTAGCTATTTTAAGTGTGCTACTAGTAATCAGTAATGTAATGTTAGACAAATAATTACAATAAATAAATGGGGTGAGGATATGAATTGATAAGGACTCGAAGAAATGGCGAAGCCATCTCGCCTATGGTTTGGAGTTTGTGATGCGGGGGAGGATGAAGCACATAAGACGCGGTCTTCATTTGTCAGAGCTTGTGATGAGTCTTTCCATGAGACTCTTCGTTTCGCTCCGATGCATTTCATGTAAAAAAAGAAAGATAAGGATTAGTATATGCTTTATATCTTTATCAAATTATAAATTGGCGTAAGGCCTAAACACATAATCACCAAATGTTCATGCAAGAAAATCGATAGATGGGCTTTATGTATTGTCATCGCCTGGACAGTGAAGCCTAAAGGGGCCCAAATTCCTTTATGCACAAATTGGGTTTCAGCCCAAACACCTTACACACCACCATGACAAGTTGACAACCATGGCAGGTGAAGCTCCTGATAGTCCATTTCTTAAACACAAAAGGAGTAGTCGCCTGCATATTCCGTTGATCGTGGATCGCCTCAAAACATTTCCCAAACAATTTAAAGGTAAAAATACTTTTTTTTATTTTTAAAAATGACTTGGGGATACTGCCAGCTATTCAACACTTAGACAGACAAAGACAAGCATGTTTACGTACCAATTAAATTTATAGGTATGATGCATTCAATAGCATACAAAATATACATGATATTATTTGATATACCTTAAGATATACATGCAAAATAAGGAAAGATGTATTCAGATCGAGGATAAATCGCGATCAAATTCAGATATTTCTCATACTGAATACTTCAGAGGCAACATGTTTAAACACAGTTCAATCCTACCAATTATTTCTGATCCCCGGAGACAATGTAAATTTATACAAGCTTAATACTTGACATGGTATAAACAACTTCAGTAGGCGTAGGAAAACTAATACCTACTGCCAATAATCTATAGCTATGACAAAAGGTTAAATGATGATGCGATCGTGTAATAAAAGACAAATATCACGAGCCTATATGTACAAACAAATGATCAATGGTAACAAAGTATATAGACATGCAATCAACTTAAACCAAATACATATATCCGCATCATCCAACGGATCGACACGGCAAACCGAATGACTCGTGAGGTAATCAGATATTATCACGGGCATAATTTCAAAGATTTAGATAGATAAATGCCAATGAATGGATAATTCAGAAGACATGTTTCGGGATGGGAGTTTCACCTATCAAAGGAAGAAGGGGATTCATCGATCCTGACTACATACTCATTTAGACATTTTTAAGCACAATTCTAGTTCTTCATTTGTATAATTTATATTTAATGAACAAGGACTCACAAAAACTGATTCAACATTTTGCGATTCATACAAATCTACCAAGCTATTTACTCAAGTCAACAATACACCACATAAGATCTCAGAATCACCAATTGCACCACACAAATGCACGTAGATTACAAAGCTTTCGCCACTTTGCCAAAAGTTTTAAAGGGATCGTTAGACACTAAATCCTATGGTAGCAAGCTAACATAATATTTAATACAACTTTCGGTGATAGTGAGTACATTATACGTGGGTTCATGTCAAACCAAACACGTATGACAACTTTAAACCTCAAGTATTCATGCTTCTAGTTACACAAGTTCTTCCTATGTCTCGTGAATATAAATACACTATTTCGGATTGGTATAAGTATTATAACATTGGCAAATATAGTCAAAGAACATTACAAGATTCATACACCCACAAAACATGCTTCACATTAGTTTAACATACCTAAGTAAACGACGCTTATACCAACATATTTCTCAATCAGACATCACACGCACGTAAAAATCAGAAATGAACGTAAAGTCGGGAAAAGTGATGAATTTACCTTCTCCGGCAATAACCGAGGCAACAGATCAAGTCGCCGATCCGCCGGAGGTTTTGCGAATGAAAAATGATGGCTCGAGTCTTTCGATCGCTCAAGGGTGTTCTCGTTAGTGCTTTCCGCAAAAATGCCATTTTGAGGGAAGAGATTTCATGTGTAAAGGTTTTTGCCTGCCCGGATCCCCCCTATTGCATGTGTGTAAACCTCTATATATAGTCCCAATTTTGGGTTCCGATTTTGGTAATTTTGGGATAGCTTTTAAGGTTAATATTGAGACAATTTTCGGGCTGATTTGGTGCAATTTGTGGCGATTATGGTAAAGATTTTCCGTGATTGTTACTTTCGAATGCTTGGGTTGTTTTGGTAAGTGTGTTATGGTTATGGGTCTATATGGTTGTATCTTTTGGTGATGATTTGGGTGTTATTATTGGGACGATTTTGGAGGATTTTTGGTCGATTCGTTCTTAATGTGGTAGGCTTTGTAGAGATGATTTGGGGAGATTTTGGTTTGGTTATGGCAAGTTGACGGAGAGGGAGACGAAAAGGTGGCGGATTAGTACGTTGGGTACCGCTAGGTTTTGATTAGTCGTTGGGTAAATGCTAGGTTTTGTTTTAGGTTCGGGTTCGACGAGAAGGAAGAGGAGAAGTGAAAAGGCTGAAGGTGTGAGTGGGCGTGGGCTTGGTAAGGAAAGATAAAGGGGTAGGGGAATTGGGCCTTGGGTTTATTTGGATTGACGAATTGGGTAAGGGTTTGTGATATTTAGGTATTAATTTAGGTGGGTTATTAGTGTTATTAGTTTAGGTTAGTGTTATAATTATTAGTTTTAGGCTTTTAATGAGTGGTAAATTAATTAATTAATTGTGATCAAATTATTTAGGTGCTTTATTAGTTTAAGTTTGAATTTAAAATTAATAATAAATGCGGGTGTGCTATTTAATTAGTTCTTAATGTTTATAATGCTGCGCTATTATTTAAAATCTTACTATTGTGCATTATTGCGAAGTTAAATTAAAATTGAATTGAGTTTAGATTAAATTATTTAAATGCCAAATGCAAGTATGATATTTAAAAATTGTTTAAAGCTTTTATAAATGTGACGCTATTAAAAGCATGTATTAGATGAAATTCTTTTGCGTATTAATAAATGCAACTATGCTACTTGACACGACGTCATTGCTAAATTATTTATTCTATGCATTTATTATTAATTAAGAATTATGACATGGCTTTAAAATTAATAAATATGGGCGCGAGACTCTAAGTGCGTAAGACTCTACGTAGAAAATGCGAAGTTGTTATTAAATTATTTATTTATGCTTGTATTAATGTTTTATTGTTGCATTTTATTATTTTTAAAATTATTAAAATTTATTGCTGAAAATTAGTGTAATTTTATGGTTAATGACTGGACGGGAGGGTCAAAATTGGGTGTCAACACTACTGCCGCTCTCGGCTCCTTTCTAATCGCCACAGAGCTGAACTCGCCGACCGCCATCGCCTCGTGCATAGTTTGTGCCCGAGTCCCGGTAACTCTCTGCGTACCACTAGCACTCATGTCGACGCCTTGCCCTTCCGGGCTCGTCGCTTCCGCGAGGCATAATCGTACATAAGAATAGGTCGAGAGGACTCAACCTACTATGACAAATTTCATCGCACGATCTCAAAGAGAGAAGAATGGAAACCAACCCTAAATGTCCCGCAGCCTCGATTATAGATGTGGTGCACAACACACCGATAATCAAGACTTACTGTGACACGGTCAGACACTTTCCGAGGACTAATCGCTCGATACCACTTTTGTCACGACTCACCTCGGGCTATGATCGGTACCTACCGGTACCCCGCCGTATATGTCGAGAGAATAGCAATGAACATACATAACACATTACTTAGAAACAAAGGGTAACATTGGCCGCCACCGATAAGTGTCGCTTTCTATAAAACATACTTAAACAAAAGTATAGTAATACAACTGGTTCTTATAGCCCAAAACACCAACGTGACTACGCACTGCAGGAATAACAATCGTATGTGGACAGGCCCCGCCATACCTCCCGAATGTACAAAAGTCTATAACCTCGTGAATCATACCAAAAGACAAGCCTCGGAGAGATGGAGCTTCCCAAGAAATGAACAGTGATCCTAAGAGCGCGGACCAAAGAGTTACGATCTCGACTGCGGCATGAACGCACTTCAAGGAGGTCGACAACAGTACCAAGTATGTGAAATCAAAATATCGTAATGAATTCATAATAGCATATATATAAAGCAGAGACATGTATGATAGCCAAACTACAAGACACAACATATACGCAGCCCATGTCAAGTCGTGGACTCACGCCTCTAAGTCATCACTCAAATATAACCATAGGTCTCACGCCCATTATATCAATCGTGCGTGGAATTCCTTCCTCACCGCCATAGCCTATGATATAACAACACTAAGGAGTACATATGAATACTAGATCCCACTCAGATCATAAGAACTGCGACGAGGCAAGACGAAGCGCATAGCTACCAGATCCACCTCGCATCCTCAATCGATCGGCAAGTACGAAAGCCGCCTACCGATCCACCCGTACCAACAATACTATAATCGAAATCACGGTCGACCGGCAAGTGCGATAGCCTCTACCAGATCCACCGCGCCACATCGCCGATCGGGCAAGTACGCAGCAAACCACCAGATCCACCTCAGATCACACCACTTCGCCTAACTCGACCGGCAAGTACGAAGCCAACTACCGATCCACCGCATCACGCCTCTCGACCGGGCAGTACGAGGCTAACTACTAGATCCACCGCATCGTGAGACCTCGCGGAGAGCTAATCCATGGAATAACATCACCAACAGGGAAACGAACCTCATCATGGCCGCATACCCGTGGAATCCTCCATCACCGACCAGACGCCAAATAGACTCATAATTACATGCTTTTAATTCGAATTGCAATACCATGCCTTTATATAAACCAAGACAATTACCATGCCTTCTTTTCACATAAACCAAGAGAATTCTTATTTAAGCAAGCCAAAGTACTTTTCAAGGCACACATAGAAAAATTCTCAATTAAACAAGCCAAAGTAATATGTACGCACATTCTTTCAAAGCCTCCTTTTATGTAAAATCCAAGATACTAACACTCGTAGTATCGAGGCGTGTCTATTTTTCAAAGTAAGTTACTACACCTTTAGAAAAATCATTTCATAGCTTGAAACCAAGTAACTTCAATCTTCCCACAATCTAGACAACTTATGCTCATTAATCAAAATAGACAACTTTCATAACCTTCCATAAAGTTATTATAACCAACTTCCCATAAAGCCGTTATACTAACTTTATGCTTTAGAAATTTACGACATCCTTATCCATTCATAAGGCCGTTATAACTAACTTCCCATAAAGCCGTTATAACTCCTTATGAACCATTTCGTTCTTTTACTAGCCAAGAGGCTTATACTTCAAGCAAATTCATACAATTTTCAAAATACTTCAAGCCTCTTATCCTTTAGAAAACAAGTTTCTTACCTCCAAAAATTTAAGTCTCTTATCTTTTAGAATAATTCAATATTCAATACTTTCACACCAAAAGTACTCTATACTTCGTTAGGTCAAGAAAATCCTTGTTTATCTTATTTAGGATAAACCATTCCTTAAGAACAAGCGGGTTAACTTCTTAACCCAACCAACTTAGACATTTTTCTTAAAACAAGTCAAGTATAACAAAAGGATTTACTTCATTCAAAACACGTACGTCTACCGTACTATATAGTTATAACTACTCATGCTCAAAGGATAAGAAAGTTTCCACATACCTCTTTGGTCAATCCACTTGCTAAGCTCAAACTACCGCAAGTAATATGCCAACCTATAATAACCATAATACGTTTATTAACCTCTAATTTCAATGTAGGAATTATTTAAGTTCAAAGCCCCTAAATTCTATGGAAAATTTGGGCAGCATTTCCTTTGTTTCTACATACTTTGCCACCTTTTTAAGGTCCGAATTCAACATCCAAACGCCACTTCTTAGGCCCAACAATCCAAACAATCTCAAGGGGATTACACACCTAAACTTGGGTGTATAA
Source organism: Przewalskia tangutica (assembly GCA_029844215.1). Lineage (NCBI taxonomy): Eukaryota > Viridiplantae > Streptophyta > Magnoliopsida > Solanales > Solanaceae > Przewalskia > Przewalskia tangutica. Next base: position 110,894,133 of record CM056733.1, on the reverse strand, counting down.
AATTCTGCCCCAAAAGGTAAAACAATTAACTTAACAAGTCTAAGGTAGTTTTTAGGCTACAACATGCTCACATAATTTTCTTAACCAATTCTTTCACGTCCAACCCATATTTCTTACATGCAATGACTCTAAGAGCATTATTCACTACCACAAGTTCTTTCTTCTTAACATGCAACACTAGAAACTAATTCTAAAGGAAGAAATGTTACCTTAAAGTTTTAGTCAAACTTATTCCAAATATTTTTGCTATCTTCCTTGCCAAGAACACCACCAACAAGCTAGCCACAAGCTTCCTTCTTGTTCTTAACTTTTCAGATTTTTCCTAAGGCTAGAATTTCTTCTTGGGATTTTAGAGAGAAGGAGGAGCTTGAACTTTTAAGAGAGAAGGGAGAGCTTTTGTCTAAGAGAGAGATGAAGTATGACCAAGTCTTGAAGACTTGGTCAATATAGTGCATGCAAAATCAGATGGAGGGGGACACTTGTCACCCTCCCAAGGTCTTTTAAAAGAAAAATCTGACTTTCCTAAGTTTTTCCGCCTGAATCCCGCGCCGCGGCCGCTTCCGGCTGGGCGCGCAACTCCCGCGGACCAGATCTTCCGCACCGCGCCTCGCTTCCTGCGCGGCGCTGAAACGTCAGCGACCAAGACATTCGGCGCCGCGTTCGCATCCGCGCGCGCCTCGCGCTGCATGTCAAACACATTTTTGTCCGACTGCGCACTGAACTTGTAATTCTCATAACTTTCTACTCCGACGTCCTATCGACGAACGGTTGGTTGCGTTGGAATCTAGACTCAACGAACTACGCCCTGGGCCTTTGAAACACTTAGGAATTCTCAATGTACCGGGTCATAACCCGCCTCAAAGTCTACTAAAACCCGTCCGGAACAATCTGTCAACCTATCCTTTGGAAATTTTAAGTCTTACATGCTTTCGTACGCTCTCATACGTAGGGTCAGAACTACGGGGTATAACAAAAACTCCAGAGAAGGAGTATACAGACAAGATCCCATTCCCACAGAGATTGCAGCGGAAGGCAGTTGATAAACAATTCTCTAAATTCTTGGAGACATTCAGAAAGCTGCATATCAACATACCTTTTATAGAGGCGTTGGAGCAGATGCCCTCCTATTTCAAATTCATGAAGGAGATCTTGGGGAAGAAGAAGAAACTGACAGAGTATGAGATGGTAGCACTAACGGAGGAGTGTAGTGCTATCTCAGGTTAAGTTGCCCTCAAACTAAAAGACCCGCGAGCTTTACACTACCTTGCACAAGGTGGTGACACGCAATGTGGCTCAGTGCGATTTAGGGGCAAGTATAAATCTGATGCCTTTATCGGTATTTAAGCGGTTGAGTTGGGTGAGGCCAAACCAACCACTGAGCCCGCACCGGGCCGACAGATGCTGGTTCATCCAAGAGGAAAAATTGAGGACGTGATTGTTAAAGTAGGATTTTTTTTTCCTGCGGACTTCCTCATTCTTGACATGGAAGAGGATGCAGAAATCCCTATCATATTGGGGAGACCATTCCTGGCGACAGAGAGAGCATTGATCGATGTAGAAAGAGGGGAGCTGACATTGAGGGTGGAGAAGGAAGAAATAGTGTTTAAAGTATTTAAACACATCATTGAGCCACTAACCATGAGCAGGTGCTTTGCAATCAGCACCATCAAAACCCCTTGTGAGCCAATACAAGTCAAACCAAGGGAGATGAGCCCACAAAAGCAGGTATGTGACGCCGAACCTCCACAAAAGCAGGTATGTGTTCCAGAACCTTCCCTTGAAGATAATTCTAAGAAGAGAAGAAGAAGAAGAAACCGAAAATGAAAAATGTGGAGAAAATAGATTGGTTGTGGGGTTAATCCACCCCACATTTATTGAGCTAAGGAACTTGCGTCCGGCTAAAAGACGTTAAAGACAGCGCTACTTGGGAGGCAACCCATGGTATTTTGATTTATTTTACTTTAATATAATAGTTTTTATTAAGAACGGTCTCACGGAGGTAGTGTTTGTGTTGTGATTGACAGGTATAGGCCAATAAATTGAAGGGCGAAAAACTGAAGAACAACAGGATTTCGAAAAAGCGGTAGCCATACAAGACAGAGCAGGGCGCCAAAAAGCGTAAAGATCTGAAGATTGCGCCGCGCTAAAAACCAGAAAAATTGCCAGTCTAGCCGCGCTTCCAGCAGGCCGCGCACAGATATTCCCGGCAAAGTGCAGAACATCAGCGCCACGCCAAATGCAGGTCATGCACAAGTCGAAATTCAGAAAGTAATAAAACGCCCAAAGACCCGATTTTCCCCAAATTCAAACCAAAACCTAACCTTTCTTCTCCACAAAACCCACGAAAATTCAAACCTCACCCACAAATCTTCCACAAATCAAACCCTACCACAGCCAAAACTCTTAAAATCCCTAAACCCTTAGCCATCTCAACCAACAAAAACCCCATCCCATTGCCTCAAATCACCATTAGAAGCAAGAACACTTTGAAGAACACCATAAAAAGGTAATCTTTTTCTGTTCTTGAGAGCTTTACTTTAGTCAAAGGAGGTAGTAGTTTAGAGGAGTATTGTAGTGTTGAAGTCGTTGGGGTGTTGAAAAATTGGTTGTGAAATTTAGGGGAGGAGTACACAAAGAGGGTGTGGGTATTGTGTAGTCTGAGTTGAAGTTTGGGGTGTTAGTGTCAGAAATGCCATTGTTGTGTGATTGTGTTGGGAACATTTGTGATACTAAGTTGTAAGTCGCACAAAGTGATTTAACCATGTCCGCCGTAAAGAGAAGAGTCTCCACATCCATCTCACTCGCAATAATACGATGATACTAGGTTCGTAGCCAACAAGCCTACCAAAGATACAAAAGCTTAAGATTAGGCCCTTAATCCTCGAAAGTGGAATGGACTATCAAAGGGATTTGTTTGGGGAGGAGGATGTCTATGAGCCCATTCGGGCAATGATTGAGATGATGGGGTGGAAGAGATTTGTAAACCCGGAGAAGATAGCACCAATGAACACAACAATGGTGCGTGAATTCTATGCTAACTTTCCGGAGAGGGTGGACAACAAATGCTTTGTGAGGGGAAGATATATGCCTGTGACGGCAGCAACGATAAATATGTCTCTAAAAACAGTTGATGTTGAAGGAGGAGATGGTGATTGGAACTATTTTAGAATATGGTCTAGGAGCACCAACAACATCAACTGGAATGTCGTCGCAGACATGAAGTTACCCCGGGCTGCATTTGATATTGCCGAAATGGGTCAAGAGGATCGGCGGTGTCGCTCAACAAAACAACGGCGGTTGGTTGTATTTCGTCAGCGCCCGCATGATTCCATCCACGCACTTCACCAGAGTGCCAGAAGATAGGATCAAACTGATATATGAAATTATGAAGGGGATGCCGATTGATGTGGGGAAAAAGATAGTGCAAAGTATTGAAGAAATCAGCAGGTTGGTAACAACAGGTGGATTGGAACATGGCTCACTTATCACTAATTTATGCCACATGAATGGAGTCCCAGTCCTACCCACTGATACTCATGAGAGAAACCAACTGCATGTGACATATGGGATAGTGCACTCTTTCCCAGACCCAAGCCCCCCAGCAGCAAGAAGAAGAGCACCAGCACCACCAGCTGCAGCAGCAGAGGCCGCCATGGACGAAGATGAGCCTGAGATAGAGGCTCAATATACGGCAGGGCCTAGCCACCAGCCAACCACAGAATCAGAACCTTCAGTGCCCATGATGGAGCAGTTACTCCAGAATCAGATGAGGATGATGCAGAGTTTGGACACGGTGATACAAGGACAACAAGAAACGAGGCAGCAAATTAACGAGATGAGTTCCTTGTTCAACCAGTGGTCCATGCACTATCCAATGTCACCGCCACCGCCACCATTTTAGCCAAGTCTGTAAGTGTCTTATTTTCTTTTATTGTTTTTGAGTCTACACACATTGGGGACAATGTGTGATTTAAGTTTGGGGGGGGGGGGTGTTTTAATTGTGTCTTATTGTCTTATTGTTATAGTATGTTTAAGTTTTTTTTTGTTTTTGTATATTTTGAGTCACAAATTTTTTCTTTTGAGTCATAATTGTCTGTCAAAGATCATGCATGCTGTAGTTACTAGAAACACCTAGTGAAGTAAGGTGGAATAATATAACGGAATTAGAAGCAACTATCGAAACACCTAGGTTAGATATGCCAAAAACTCACAAAATCTGTTTATTTGGAGTTTCTTGCTTAAATTGTGCATGCTAAATGATGAAAACATATGTGTTATGATTGCTTGCTATTTGAGGCGAAATAGTTAGGATACGACGCAGGAGATGACTCAGCGTTCTTTGATAGCCAATTCTTACCACTCTTTTCTATCCCTGACTTTAAAAGTATACCTAGTCAGCCCCATTGAGCCTAAAAATTGAACTTTTTCTTTGACACCCTATATTCCCATACTTGTGCCATAAGTAAACATGTGAAATAGTGGAATAAATTGTGTTAAAAAAGAGACAAAAAGAGTGAACAACTTTGACGCACCCCAATAAAAAAATAATGAGAAATAGGCAAAAGCCTAAGTTTGGGGGTGCTTGTTATTATAAAACATTTCACTCTCCCAAAACAAAAGAGGGAAAGATAGATTTGAAGTGACGAAAAGAATCAAAAGAAAAGGGAAACACTGAAAAGCTAAAGAGCTTATGGTACACAAAAATGAGCCTAAATGCCTATTTTTACCTACCTATACCTAAGCCTACATTACAACCCTTAAAAGTCCTAAAGATCTCTTTCATGCATATCCAGGATTAGTGGAGAATAGCAAGTAAACATGCCATAGGATTTTTCTATTTTACAAGCATGATTCAGTATGTTGACTTCCATTAAGCATGATAAAAATGAGTTTGTGAAATATCTAGCTTACTGTGTTTAGTGTGCTAAAATTTAATGCAATATGTTCCTGCATATTATTCTGCTAACCTTCATGTTTTTCTAGATAACACCAATGCAGCAAAAGTGATCAATGTCAGTGAGTCTTTTATTTTCGTTTCTTTGAGTCTTTAATTCTTTCTTTTTATCTTTGCTCGAGGGCGAGCAAAGGTTAAGTTTGGGGGTATTTGATTGGTGTATTTTATATACACTTTTCGAGTCGTTTTTAGCTAATCTTTTGTCTCTTTTTGTACAAATAAGTGTCGTATTAGGATATATTTTCTTTCTTTTGAGTCAAAGTGGTTAAAATGGCCCAATGGCGGAAAATGAGCTAAAAGAGGGCAAAAGTGGAGGTTCCAGAGCTTAAAAGCAGAGAAAGTGGCGAATGAGGCGTAAACACGCCGCCGCGACGCCTCCCCGCCAACAGCGTGGTCGCGCGCCCAATATCCGTAAGCATCGCAGAGTTGCAGGCCGCGCGCTCCGCATGCCAGTGCGTGGTCGCGCGCCAAATCATCAGAAACATCGCAGGACTTCCGGCGCCGATGCGGGAAAATCAGGTTTAATGACGATTTTCTGGGTCAGGCCTGAAGGGAAACGTTAGAGACAGTTTTGAGCCTATAAAAGGAGAACCCTAGGCAAATTTTAAGGGTTTCCTTTCTTGCACAACACAAGGCTTCTTGGATTGAAGATTGGAGACCATAATTTAGTAACTTTCTTTTCTTTTCTTTTCTTTTCTTTATTTCAGTTTTATGATGAACATTGAATTAGTTCTTGTCATGTCAATGGCTAAGAACTAATTCTATTATAGGGCTTTCCATGTTAAATCACTAGAAACTTATGTTACGAATTGATGCATGGTTATGGTTATTCTTCTTCTTGTTGAGATTTATCCAATAATTGTTTTGAATGCTTGGTAATTAATTGATCACTAATTATCATTATTTATATGATTTCTAATCAAACTTCGAAAGGAGGAGGTTGTGAATATGCTGTAAGTTGGGTAGACATATTTTGGATTGGGGATGAAAATACCTCAATTACTTGTGTAGCGTTAACGAGAGGTCTAAACACCTAATTTTACGCATGGCGCGTGACGGTTAACTAGGTTTTTGGTCTTAATCCACCTATAGAGTCATCCTTATCACCGAAAGGTAGAAAGCAGAGATACTCGGGTTGAGTGTTTATATATCCTTAAAGAGTGTATAAAACGATTTAGTAAACATGATAGCTACAAAAGAAGAAGTACAATAATTCATCAGATTAATAAGTAACATGCGGATAGTTGAGGAGACGTGGAAGCCCTATTTCCATCACTACTGAAGTAAACATATAGTTAATTAGCCTTTATAATTGTTAGTTATAAACAACAAAATCAATATCGGTTACCAAATAGATACCAAAAGATAGATAGTTGGTACTTGAACACTAATCCTTGTGGACGATATTCGGTCTTACCAAGACTATATTACTTGTCACGATAACGTGCACTTGCGTTAAAGTGTGTGCATCTTTTCGCGCATCAGTAGACGACGCCTAGTATGTGATTAAAATCATCTTATATCATGTCTATTGGGTTTGATGGTTTCCATCTAAATGAGTTTAGAAATTGCATGATAGGATGTAATATGATGTATTATATAATAGTTGATCTTGGTCATAACCCTGAATTAAAATGTTCCCCAAATTTAATACAAGTCTCATTTAAAATGAACGCGTCGTCTGTTATAATTGATTGTGGTGCAAAATCCTTTTCGGTGAGATGAGTATTTATGCCCCAGCATTTGCTCTAAGTCTACGAGAACTCATACCCTTTCATAGATGCATATAAATATTGTAGTAGGTGATAAACCTTCGTGAGTATTTACACTCCAGTGTTTGCTTGATGAAGGCTAAACATGCTTAGATGCATAATTGCAGTCGCATAACGGGGTTAACTTGCTAGGCTGTCTTGACGCCCCAGTGTCGGACAACCGAGGGACGCAGATCGAATTGTTTAGAACATTCGGTCAACCAAGAGTTGCAAATTGTTTGCAATTGGTTTAGAGACCTACCAGATCGTGTTGTTGAAGTTATCAGCCTCAGCAAACGCGGAGACAACATGAGTTTGGATCTTGGCTCATTATGACCATATTTGATATGAGTCTGTATTCTTTATGGGGTAAAATAGTATGTTAAAATAGTGAGAGTTAATTAAACTAAAGACCTTGTTAGTTAGTTAATGAACGTGTTCAATAGAAATTATATTAGAGTATTAATTTCATGTCTATCTTTTCTTCAGTTACAATGTCGAATCTGTCACTTAAAATGTTGGTTGAAACGAACAAGTTGAATGAAGCCAATTTTCCTGACTGGTTAAGAAATCTACGTTTGGTACTGCGATTAGAAAAGATTGAGTATGTATTGGATACAACACTCCCTACATCCTCGCCAAGATTCTCAAGAGTATGCTCGCTTGACAAAGCGCCATCGAAATATCTTGATGATCTTTGTTGCAAAGACAATGTGTTATTCTATCTTCTATGACTCGAGTTATAAAGACATCATGAAAATACGGGCCTCAACGACGCTAGAACACTCAAGAGTTCTATGACTCACGCCTCGCATAACGGAGTATGAACCGTTGAGAGATCTCTTTAAGTGTCTGAACGAATGAGTCGTGTCACAACATGTTTTGAAGATGATTGGATTAATTGAGAGGTCGCTTCGATCGAACGTTGCCTGCAAATGTTTCTGTTAATCTAATCTTGAACTCACTTCCTGGTTTCTTTGAGAACTTCATTGTGAATTACAACATGAATGGAACGAAAGCGAGTCTCCCAGAACTTCATAATATGTTGAAGATCTTCGAGTCGTCCATCTCCAAGGGTAAAGTTGTGCTCATGGTGGGCTCATCTAGCAAGTTCAAACCTAAGGGTAAGAATATGTAGAAGAAGAAGGGTAAGACGGTTGCCGCCAAACCCACAACTATGAAACCTAAAGGAGTTGTTCGAAAGAAGGCCAAGATAGCTGCTGATGTTTGCCTCAATTGCAAGAGAAAGGGACATTGGAAGAAGGACTGTACAGCCCCAAGGGGAGACAAAACACAAGGTGCTGGCCCTGTTAGATAAGGTATGTTTGTTATTGAAATAAATATGTCTATAACTAATTGTCACTGTGTATTAGATACCGCTTGTGGCTCACACATTTGTAATAATGTGCAGGGGATAATTGACAGCAGAAAGGTTGGACCTTGGGAAGTAGATCTACGTGTTGGCAATGGAGCTAGAGTTGATGCGGAACGCTTGGGGACTTATAGACTAGATTTACCTTCAGATTTTTCTTTAGAACTTAATAATTGTTATTTTGTTCCGTCTTTGACGAGAAATATTATTTCTATCCCTATGTTAGACATTGAGGGGTTTTCCTCACATACTACCAATGGAAATTATGTTTTTTCTTATGATGGTTTTATTTGTGAAAATGCTCCGCTTGTGGATGGATTGTATGTTCTAAACTGTAGCCATGAAATTTTCAATATACAAAATAAAAGAACTAAAATAAGTAATCAAAGATATCCCACCTACTTATGGCATTGCAAACTTGGTCACATCAATGAAGGATAGCAAGATTGAGAAAATTAGATTTCTTAGAACCATTTGACTTAGAGTCATATGGTGATTGCGAATCTTGCGGAAAGATGACAACCAAATCACTTTCTGGGAAACGAGTACGTGCCAAAGAGGTGCTTGAGTTAGTCCATAATCAATCAACTAAGTTACTAGATCCGTACTATTTAGTTGTTGCTTGGCTTTAACTGCCGCAAGTTGTAAACGCAGCCCATATAAGGGAAATACTATCAAACTCATTGAAAGGGTGACGCAATTCGAATACTAACGCTTGCTGAACTTTCGTATTAGATGGAACAAAAACATATAATAACAAAAAGGAAACGTTGTTGGGATAACATTGCAATCGGCAAATGTCCATAAGTCAAAATTAATACATGTAATCCGTTGGTTATAGTTATGTATGTAGTTTTTAGGACGACATACATGATTGATGATCAATCATATCCCTTTTACTCAAAAGAGAGTAAATTGAGAAATCTATTTCAGTAACACCCAAAAAAGGAAAACGTGTTCGAATTCAATTGAGGGCTTTAAATCATAAGGAACATGGTAATGAGATCTTATTGGGCCATAAAATGGAACCTTTTCCCTTTTGAATTTTGATGGGCATGAACTATTTTAGGCCTCAAAATCTCTAGTATTGCGAGTTTTCACTACATTTTCCTCGTGAATTGACATTCGGACGCACTGGCCTTTAATTTTTGCACCTCATATTTGTGGTCTTTAATTTTTGCTCATTCTATTTATTTAATGAAATTATCCAGCCTATTTCGCAAGGCATAATTTATGTAACATTTTTATCTTCGGAAATTGAAGTTTTGCCTTGCAGTTTTGCCTTGCTCGACATGCAGGAAGTCCAGTTAAAAAGGTTAGCCTTCGGCTCTTCAACCCTTTAAGAGGCTTAGAGAAATGAAACATCTACTTTGTTACTTGTTCAAAGAAATGAACAATCACTAGGCCCATTCCTACTTTTTATATCTAGCCCAAAATCCCAAAATGCAATGTTTTACTAAATAACGTACAATAGGTTTCTTTTGGATCATTAAAAAAGAGAAATGTCAATCAGATCACTGAGGAATGGAGAAGAAATATATACATAAACAGAATACGTCTTTGTTAATTTATTAACAAAGCTGTTCTTTATAACTTTATACACCGTGTGTGTGTGCCAATGCACACCCGATCTCATGGCCCTCAAGCTCAGTTGGCTACTGAGGGTCAAATTGCATATCTTAAGAGGTGCACAATTTTTGGTGCACTTGCACATACATACATAGAGAACTTAGCCAGTTTCTAGTTATTAGCCAGGACTCATACTCTTCCTCCTACCTTAAAGCTGCCACTTGAGCGCAACCCGGGAAGACAACATTGTCCTGACCTCGGCGATGAGGGCTTACTTTTGAACTTTCCTATGGAGGTTATCTTACCAGTAGACACCGGCACATAAGGTGTGCTAGATGTGGACTTAGGTGGTAGCTGTACATCAATAGCGAGTCCATTTTGGTTGTTAGCATCTTGCTCATTGGCATTCCCGTTTCTTGATTCTTTGAAAAGCTCAAGTAAATTCTTCCTCTTATGTCTTGGAGAAGATTGCGGTAAAGTACCAGGAGGTCTTTCCACAAAAGAGGATCTATTACCTAGCAGATTACCAGCCAACATACCCCGATGCACAGGTGTATTTCCACGCGATGGAGTATTTCCAAGTGATGGTGTAAAATCTGCATTTAAGTAAGACAGATAGACTATAAGAATAGATGGTGACAGCTCGCAACAAAAATAAGAAGTGTTCCTAACACTTTGATCCCTTAGTGTTAGAAACACAAATCTAGATGCATAACTCGCTGCATCCAACCATGGAGTTGGAGCAGCACACAGAGAGTTCGAGAGAGAACAGAGGCAGACGAAGAAGAAACATTTATGAAATGATTTTCTGTATATTTCATTCATAGCCAATGGCTATTTATAGGTATAGATGTTGCATGACTATCCTTATTACAGACATAGCCAAAAGACACAAACACAACTAAATGCTAAGACTGAAATGTATATAAGACTGAAATGTATATCTAGTGTATACTGACCAATACAAAGTGTATACTAACTGCTTATGCTATCTTCAACACGCCCCCTCAAGCTAGGAACACTGAACAAGTTTGTGAAGCCAAGCTTGGACAATAGATAATCGTGTCGACCAATCGCCAAGCCCTTGGTAAGGACATCTGCAGGCTGCTCGTCAGTGGACAAATAATGTGTGGAAATCAGGCCCTGTTGCAACTTTTCACGAACGAAATGGCAATCTATATCAATATGTTTGGTCCTTTCATGAAATACGTGATTAGCGCAATTTGTAGGTGATTTGCTATCGCTGTAATCGGAATGGGAAGCGTAAGTTGGACTGTCAAAGTCGAGAATAAACCAGAGAGCCAAACCACCTCAAAGAATCGCAGGCTGATCGCGATATTCGCCACCGAGCTCCGAAACGATGGATTGCTTCTTCGATTTCCAGGAAATGAGGGAATTCCCAAAGAATACTAGGTAGCGATGATCGACCTTTCGTGTTAGGGCATGAAGCCCAGTCGGCATCACAATATGTGGTGAGAGCAGTGGTATTGCCAGAAGACATAAGAAGACCCAAACCTGGGGCTTGTTTCAGGTATCGAACAACTCCTCGCGTCCGCAAGAGATGAAGTCTTTGGATCCGCATAACCGCTAAGGCAACCGACAAGACAAATGATACGCCGGTGCGTGTTTGTCAGAGTACCGCCAACGAGCCTTTGATAACTATTTGGATCATCCAAAGAATGATTCGATATTGGAGGAATCATCAATCGTAGAGGAATCAAGACGGTGATGGTCATACGGTGTAGAAATCACTTGACATTGAGCTCAGGGTGATCTTGCAGTTTACCACAGACAAGCCAAGATCGATATCAATTCAATAGTATACTTCCTCCGTGCATTACTATGCCACTACTATTTCTAGCAAATTCGAAGCCTAGGAATTACCTCAAGCTACCCAAGTCCTTGATTCTAAAGTTCTGTTGTAAACTCAGTTTCGTCTCTTGGATAAGAGTCTCATCATTGCCAGTAATAAGCAAGTCATCTACATAGATGAGCACCACCACTATCTTGTCATCAACCTTCTTGGTAAGCAAGAAATGATCCAGTTGACTTTGAGAAAAACCTGAGGCTTGCAAGGCTGTGGTCAGCTTGATATTCCACTGCCGAGAAGCTTGCTTTAGTCCATATAGTGATTTGATTAACTTACACACCTTCCCTTGCTTTTGATCAAATCCTTGAGGCATGGTCATGTATACTTCCTCATTAAGGTCACCTTGTAGGAATGCATTATAAACATCTGTTGACACCCAATTTTGACCCTCCCGTCCAACCATTAACTATAAAATTACACTAATTTTGTAAAATAATTTTTAGGATTTTTATAATAAAATACAACAATAAAACATTAAATACAGGCATAAATAAATAATTTGATAATGGCATCGCGTAGAGTTTTAAGCACTTAGAGTCTCGCGCCCGCATTAATTAACTTTAAGCTTTGTCGTAATTCTTAAATAATTAATAAATGCATAAAATAAATAATTTAGCGATAACGTCGTGTCAGGTAGCATAGCCGCATTTATTAGTAATCATTTGTAATTTAAAATCAATTTTAATCTGATATATGCATTTAATAGCACCGCATTTATAAGGCTTTAAACAATTCTTAAATATCGTACTTGCATTCAGCATTTAAGTAATTTAATATAAACTCAATTCAATTTTAATTTTAACTTCGCAACAATAAGATTTTAAATAATAGCGTCGCGGTCTAAAGTATTGAGCATTAATTAAATAGCACGCCCGCATTTATTTATTATAACAATTAGATTAATGAAGCACCTAATTAGTTTAATCACATGTGTTAATTTAGGTTATCACTAATTAATTAATACACTTGCCTAGAATTAATTAGCTAATTAATTAACTAGCCTAAAAACTAATTAAACTAATTAAAACTCTTAATACTAATACCTATTTAAATAATTTACCCCTAATTAAATACCTAATACTAACACTAATTAATTAATTAATTAACTCCTAACTAATACCCAATTAAAACTAACCTAAAAACTAATACCCCTAAACTAATACCTAATTCTACACCCTCACACACCGCAGCCCAACACCGCACTCACATCCCTTATACTCCACGCTTACCCATCGTCGACAATACAAAGACAGACGCAACCCCCTAAAGACCTAAACCTAGAAAATTTAGGAGAGCCGCCCAGCCTCCCGCCTCCTCTCCGTCGCCTCAGCCGGATTCTCGCTGAGAATCCGTGAGTCACCTACTACATCACCCTATCTTGCCCAAGACAAATCCTACCATAATCGTTGCCAAATCAAGGGCGAATCACACTAAATCAAGAGTGATTCCTTACCAAATCGAGAAGCAACCTGTTCATACCAAAAGTTTACCATAACCAGAATATACCTTAAGAATCCTCCCAAAATGGTAACAAATCATTGTCAATCTTCACCGATAAACACCCAAACGGTAACCAATCGCCTAAAATCAGCTACCCAAACTTAGAACCAAAATCGAGACTATAAATTAGTCCTTTTATACATGCAATAGGCATGGGGCGAAGGTAGAGGATCTGGTCCCTTTTTGAACCCAGAAAGATGCATTTCGGAAAAACAGCAGTCTAGGGAAAACCCAATAAAAATGAAGCATTCGGAAATTTTAGCAGCCTAGGAACAAAAATCAGCAGCAACATCCAAGAACAGTCCAGAGCTTTTTTTTTACTGTCAATACACCTTCGAAAACAGTCAAGTAAGCTTAGGAATCAATTCTCTAAAAGGAAAATCACAAACATCAGTCCCTCAAATCGCATCGCAACTCCGAGTGGATCGGCGACTTGATACGCTGCCCCGGGTCGCTGCCCGGAGAAGGTAAAATCGACTGCTCGATTCATTTTTGTATCTCTCGTTTACGTTAAATGTGTGTTAATTCAGTTCATTCATGTTGCTGTGTTCATAAATGTACGAATACGATACTGAGTCGCGCTTTAAATTAACCCCGATATATTCTTGTCCTGAGTTGTTGTTAAAACTTATATCCAATGCAATATGTCGTAGATAATGATCGGCGGATCTTCTGAGTTCACAACCATATTCTGATTCTGTTATGCAAGCCCAGGATTTGTATGCTACTCTGTTACTAATCTCCAAACATTGGGCTATATCATGGAATCCTGTTAACTAGTTATGTCCTTTTATACGGTTCAGGTGTTCGTGTTGGTTATTAAGTGCAAAGATAACGGGAGGAGGTCCGAATATATTTAATCCTGCTAAGTTGTACTATGAGGTATCATGAAACTTGTTTAATATGATCCGACCGCTAGATGGCCACTGGTTGGCATGAATTGACCAAATTAAGTCACTTAGAGATCATGTTAAGCCTATTTGTTAATCACCCAATTAGATAGTTTGATTCAGGAAACTGGATAAAGTTGCCTAAGTTAAAATGATACAATCTACACAATATGGACAAAGCCCTGCCCACAAAGTAGTTGGTTGCCAGTTTATACCAAAGGCCATTCATTCTTCCATCAGGGAATAATCTATCACTGCCTCTAATGTTGAGATATATTGACTGATTGTCTTTCTTGACTGTAGCATGCCTGTGAAATTTGTTTGAGTTTAAAGGGAAAAATCTTGTCTTAATAGCTGAAACTAAGGCCTGCAAATATCCATTTCTGCCTCTGTACTATCTGTTTGGCCCATGAATGTGCTAGCATGAAATTGAAGATCCTATCAGTAGCATATTGCCTAAACTGCACAGTTTGTTATCGAGTTGCTAACCATTGTATTGGATTGTTTTTTTCTCATGTCTAAATGGTATAGAAATGGCCTTAAAATTACTTCTCTTCTTTGCTAGCATTTTAATCGTCATTAAAAGCACACGCTGTTCAAAGATTGTACTCCAATTCATCTTCATGTTCTCTTGCTTCATGTTCCATTTGGCTTGCTGAATCTGATACAGTATAATAAGAAGTATGCAGGGTACCTGCTGACTTTCATGCATGTCGCGGTCGTACATCTTCGTATACCCTATATTATGAATCTTGCAATTCTCATAAAATTAATTGTTTGTTGTCTTGCAATTTGTTTCTCCTTTGCCAGATCGTCCCGTATCCATGTATCTGCGTTGTCACTTGCTACTTGTTGTCATTGTATGTCTAGCACGTCTACCGGATCCTTTAAAACTTCTGGTTTACCTTTGGGCACCTAGTGAATACTACTGCTTGGCCACTGCATTGTAAATTGTATACGTTTACTTTTTATACTAAATACCTACCTGTTAGTTTTGATTTTTTTTGGATATATACTAATCCTTATCACTTTCTTTTTTACATGGCACGCATCGGGGCGAAACGAAGAGTCTCCTGGCGAGACTCATCACGAGCTACTTCGAATGGCAACCCGCGTCTATGTACATCCCCGCATTCACATTCCCGCTTCGGAAATTCCTAAACAAAATAGGACAAGATGACGTTGTCATCCGTCTCAACTCCTCTTACTCTTTAAATCTCGTTGCCTCATTTTATGTCTTTACTTGTTTATTACAATTTTATTATCTAACTTTGTAATTAATAGAACATTTAGTCTTGGAATAAATAGATTGGGAGGGTAGTTTAAAATGTAAATCCATTTTATTGTTTGTTTTAGGTTCAACACATAGGTCTAGATTTAAAAATAATTTAACCACTCTTTATTTATATTTCATATCACGTGATTAAGACTATTTTTACTAAACCCATAACAAAAGAAATAATTTTTCTCATACTCGTAATTAACATTATATAATTTATCATTTTCTTAATATCAATAAGAACTTTAGATATCAGGACATATATATATTAGTTAAAAAATCAACTTTGCAAATATAAGTACTGTTTTCAATAAATCAATCTTATACTTTTACAAACCATGTCTACTTTATGTTTATTTTGTCCAAACCCGACTTTTGAGTTACATTTCACACTATTGCTGTACGATATGTATTTTTAAACTTTACATAAGCAAATCTTACAACTCCCTTATGTTTGTCAAAAATACATTTTTATATATACTTGCAATATCTTTTGACTTAAATATCTCTAAACATGCATTTTGTCTAATACAATAATTACCCTAGGTTTGAACGGACAACCGCAAGTTAGCGGATCCTTTAGGGTGCCTAACCCCTTCCCTTTAGGATAATAAAGAACCCTTACCCAGAATCTCATTAAGTTTAGCAGACCATTAAAATGGAGTTAATGTTTCACTTTAAACTAGTTAAACATTTAGGTGTCCTAATTCACTCAAACTAATTAGGTGGCGACTCTGCGAACCCTTAGCATTCTAGCAACCCTTTAGCCTTTTAGCACTCTTTTGCACTTTTAGCCTCTTTTGCAATTTTGGCATCCTTTAGCATTTTTAAAACCTTTAAGCATTTTTGGACATTAATAGCATTTTATTATTTTATTTTCTAACCTTTTAATTTGAGCAGAAGGAGCTTAGAAAATAAAGCCGCAGGAAAAGTAGCGCAGTAAATGGCGACTCACTGGGAATTTAGGTTCTTAACCACAATGCACTAGGGTTATTATTTGGCAATTATTTTGCATTTAATTTTTGTGTTTTGTATTTTGTTTTATTTACTTTTGATTTCTACCTGCTTTACTGCTTTCCTTAAACTGGCATTCCGCTCATATTTCTTCCATTATGGAAAATTCACACAAACACCCACTACATGCGAGGTGCGCTGGTGCATCAAAGAAAATTCTTTCTTCAAAATCCAAATTTAGGAGAGTCGGTAATACGTGGAGTGCGGCCTAATCGGTGGCCGCGTAGCCTTCACTCGAGTTGTCCGCTCGGGAACTCTGCGTCGGAAAAAGCCAAATCTTAGCAAACTTAAGATAGAGCTATACCACCTTTATTTTAGGGCATGCGTGCATTTACCTTAGGTGGCCTGGTCCTGGCATCGACACCACAATTAGGAAGACACCAAACTTGTCGACGGGTTTTCAACCCAAACGACCAACCAAAGATATTATGTGTAGCGTGGCAATGACAGACAAATCCAAACCCAATCATGACATGTCGAAATTGGGGAAAGTGCACCGTCATTTGGTCGCCATTTCCAACGAAAGCATTACAGTTGGGCGGCTTGGACAAATTTATCATAATCTCGCATATCTGGCGTTTAGGCCTACCTCTGGCATAAAGAGGTCCCAAACATGTTAGAACACGCACTTGATTTGCAATTTGCTTATTTGTATATATTGCCCGCAACTTTTGCATATTATACTAACTTGGTTTGCCTCATTTGTTGAAGGTTTATTTTGCCTAGCCTATTCCCAAAAGGTTGATTCGCGTTGACTAGTAAGCACAATCATCCAATGACTAATCCGAAGCATCGGACGAGACAACTTAGACTCATCCCGCTCATGTAGAGGATGCAGAGGCGTCAGAAAGCAGAAACACCAATGATCAACACCTCGCCACACTATTGCAGCAAATGGAAATCATGCAAGCCGAAATAGAAAGGCTCCGAGATATCACAAACATGTCTATTAGCTTGAATGCACCACTCCCAGAGCAAGGGACAAATGCAATCGTGTCACAAGCCCTTGAGCCTCCACTTCTCCAAAGTTCCCCGCAGAGGTCGCAACATACCACCACACCAAAATGTCGCCGCCTTGGCCAATTTGCAAACCGACCGCCAAATGATCCGCTCACTATATACACATCTCAACCTCCACCTACTTATATCTCCCACTCAACCCAAATTGCCAAGCCACCCAATACGAGCGGATGGCACACAAACAATATGAGGATTAGCACATCCGACCAAAGCCAACCATTTATTGTGCACGCATCCTCTCAAGAGACGGATCAATACAAGGAAATGGAGCGCGGACTGAGCCGTGATGAAAATGTGGCAAAAGAAATTCGTAGCTTGAAAGAAGCATTCAAAAGCATTCAGATGAACAAGGGGGATGAAGGTTTAGAATATGAAAATTTATGTATGCACCCTGACGTTGAATTACCTGTGGGGTACAAGGTGCCCAAATTTGACATGTTCGACGGAAAGGGGAATCCTCGAGCTCATCTAAGGTCGTATTGTGATAAATTGATTGGAGTTGGTAAAAATCAAGCAATCATCATGAAGCTATTCATTAGGAGTCTAACTGGCGAGGCGCTGGATTGGTACACATGCCAAGACCCTCGAAAATGGGACGGTTGGAACGCCATGGCACAAGATTTCATGGATAGATTCGTGTTCAACATCGACATCGCCCCGACAGATTTTATCTTATGAAACTTGAAAAGAAATCTCTGTAAACTTTCGAGAATACGCCGAGGTGGCGGGCGAAGAAAGGTCCAACCTCCATGGCGAAAGCGAAATGACCACCTTGTTCGTGCAGTCGTTAAAGGACGCGACATATTATGAAAGAATGATCAGTGTAATTGGGCGAAGTTTTGCAGAAGTCGTAAGAATGGGCGACTTCGGAAGAAGGCATTAAGACAGCAGGATTACAAACTTGATTTCTACAGTGCAACTAGCAGAGCGATGCGGTCAAATTCCATCGAGGTACCTCCTGAGGGAAGAGACGATCACCTCCATCACGGTCATTCGGGAGCATAGGCGAACAACATCCGATATCAAAGCCCACCGCCTTCTTACCAAAACACTCGGAATCCACAAATATATTATCAAGATGCGCCACCCCATATCCCGCTTACCATACCCAACCAAAGATATCCAAAATACTCACCACAATCACGAACTCGCACTCCAAACGGACCCAAACCCCGCGTAGATGCCGAAAGAAAACCAACAAAACCTATACACCTTTAGCCGAGCCCATAGCTCGAGTGTATGAAGTGAAAGCCGCAGGAATACTCCATCCATTCCGAAATACTCCTGTGCCTACTTCCCGAGGCACGATAAGACTAAACACTGCGCATACCACTCGGTGCAGAGGGACACGACATCGAAAATTGCTATACACTCGAGGACAGTAGAGGAATTAATCGGCGAGGAGTCATTCGGTGAAAGATGGTCCTCTCAATGCAAACAATAACTTTCGGGTTATGAAGATGCCCGTGTTAGCATGATAGTGAAAATGAAGAACGATGCGGAAGGGACTATTACGCCACCGCAAAGGGAAGAAAGTCGAATCATCAACCAACCGCCGTAAGAAGCGAGGTGCTCACTTGGGAGATTGTTTAACTATTGAATAGGTCATTCGTCTAGTTGTGCGAGATGATCTGCCAAGACTCAACCATCGAAGACACAGAGCAAGAAGTGGACTCGCGCCCGCCTACCACGAGTCACGAAATAGTTAGTTTAATGCATTTTGCCCTTTATATGTAATAATTGGAACTACGTTTGACACGATTCCTGGTGGATACGTGGCGGCCGTCGGCCGGTCCCACATCTAGAAATTTTAATTTTACTCAATTTCACTTGTAATGAACTACGTCACGACTGATTCCTCGTGGGGATACGTGGCGGCCTAAATCGGCCGGCCACACCATTAGGAAACTTTCCGCCGTTCGGAAATAACAAGAATGCACATAACATACAAGCAACTCCATCGAGACCCCTGTGCCAAACACCCTTTTCAAAAGCGGGACAAGGTAGGAAACCAGGCGGGGGTTCTGAGTCCCAAACAAGGCGGCGTTCGATATCAAGAGTCAAAACTACAAAGTCAATGCGAATCAACGCCCCTCTCAAACTCACAAATTTTCTTTGGCGCAGTTCTTCATATTAGCAAAAGCAAAAGAAGCGAAAAGCGAGAATCGGCGATCAAAACTCAAAGTTCCAGCAAAGCCGAGCGATCGGCTCGGACACAAAGTCAAATTCGCGCACACAACAACGGCGACATCTCGGCACAACATCTCAAAGATTCACATATCGTGGCGACATCTACCCACAAATTGCACTTCTCGTATATATTTATCATTTGGTTTAAAACAGGTACACACTAACGTTTTCTCAAGCTTAGCTTGCAGGAGCATTTATTCTACAGGAGCAAGAACACGCTCAGCAACGCGGCGTTATCAAGAACAACACGCCCGCACAACGGCGTGATCGGCAAGTCTACGCAACGACGCGCAAAGAACACGTCGAACAGCGGCGTTATCGGACAACACCCCCAAACACGACGCTATCATCATATCACATCTACGCAGGGACGTTTTCTCTATTCTCAAATTTGCATTTTTCTCATTCATGCTTTATTATTCGTCTTAGCGATTATGCACTAACTCTTTCTTGAGCTTTAGTCTACAGTGCAGAAGAACACGTCCAAAACGACGCTTAGTCGAAAGCGGCCGCGTCGAAACGACGCCACGCGTCAAAACGACGCCCGTCAAACGACGTCGAGTCAAAGCGACTCGGTCGAAAGCGACTCGCGTCCGAAACGGCGCGCGTCGAAAGCGACGCTAAGTCCGAAAGCGACGTCACGCCCAAAACGACGTCGAGTCGAAACGACTCGCGTCCGAAAGCGGCGCCACGTCCAAAAGCGACGCTAAGTCAAAACGACGCCGAGTCGAAACGACTCGGTCCAAAACGACGCCAAGTCGAAAGCGGCGACAAGTCCAAAGCGGCGACAAGTCCAAAGCGACTCGGTCGAAAGCGACTCGGTCCGAAAGCGACGCCACGTCCAAAAGCGACGACAAGTCGAAAGCGACGACAAGTCCGAAAACGACGCCAAGTCCGAAACGACGACAAGTCGAAAGCGGCGACAAGTCAAAGATATCACATCTACGCAGGACGATTTCCTGTTCTCAAAATCGCGTTTTCATTTATTATTACGTCTCGGCGATCGTACACTAAACTCTTTCTTGAGCTTTAGTACGGGGACAATTGCGGCGAGACAACATACCCGTTCCTCAATCGCAACACGCGTGCGTGCAAGGCGAAAATCACGGCGTTCGCAAAATCGCATCAACACAACAGCATCGATTTTGCAGATAACCTTTTC
The DNA here is from genome assembly GCA_029844215.1 of Przewalskia tangutica. Lineage (NCBI taxonomy): Eukaryota > Viridiplantae > Streptophyta > Magnoliopsida > Solanales > Solanaceae > Przewalskia > Przewalskia tangutica. The sequence continues at coordinate 110,873,562 of CM056733.1, read as the reverse complement.
TATTCACGCTACATTGTCTTTAAAATTATTTTGCCTTAGCGATTATGCACTAACCGCTTGTTCAAGTCTTAGATGCGCAGCAGGAGCACAACGTGGATTTTCTCTTACAATAACCGGCACCGCCAGGGGCCAACCTTCCCAACGATCGCGTAGCGGCCTCAGCGTCGGTCCCACTCGCCCACATCACCATAGAACCGACCACAAGCCATGCAAGACACCCTGTGTTCAAGCCGCTTATTTTCTTTACTTTTCAAGACCATAACCCGTGTCATCATAACTCGACATCGACATCTTTAAGCCCGCATTAGCCCGCCTCGTGTTTTGACCATGGTAGCCCGGTGTCGCCATAACTCGACACCTGGGACATCTGAGTCCGTTAACTCGCTTCGTGTTTCGACCATAGTAACCCAATGTCGCCATAACTCGACATCGGGGCGGTTTTGATTTTTACACTTTATCTACATGCCCGGCATTTTACGCAGTCGAAGATCGAGACAAAATTACTATGAGTCAACGTCTTTGTCCAAGATTCTTCCATCATCTCCATACAAAGAGGACATCCGCTGACACCCAATTTTGACCCTCCCGTCCAACCATTAACTATAAAATTACACTAATTTTGTAAAATAATTTTTAGGATTTTTATAATAAAATACAACAATAAAACATTAAATACAGACATAAATAAATAATTTGATAATGGCATCGTAGAGTTTTAAGCACTTAGAGTCTCGCGCGCATTTATTAACTTTAAGCTTTGTCGTAATTCTTAAATAATTAATAAATGCATAAAATAAATAATTTAGCGATAACGTCGTGTCAGGTAGCATAGCCGCATTTATTAGTAATCATTTGTAATTTAAAATCAATTTTAATCTGATATATGCATTTAATAGCACCGCATTTATAAAGCTTTAAACGATTCTTAAATATCGTACTTGCATTCAGCATTTAAGTAATTTAATATAAACTCAATGCAATTTTAATTTAACTTCGCAATAATGCATAACAATAAGATTTTAAATAATAGCGTCGCATTCTAAAGTATTGAGCATTAATTAAATAGCACGCCCGCATTTATTTATTACAATTAGATTAATGAAGCACCTAATTAGTTTAATCACATGTGTTAATTTAGGTTATCACTAATTAATTAATACACTTGCCTAGAATTAATTAGCTAATTAATTAACTAGCCTAAAAACTAATTAAACTAATTAAAACTCTTAATACTAATACCTATTTAAATAATTTACCCCTAATTAAATACCTAATACTAACACTAATTAATTAATTAATTAACTCCTAACTAATACCCAATTAAAACTAACCTAAAAACTAATACCCCTAAACTAATCCCTAATTCTACACCCCACCACACCCGCAGCCCAACACCCGCATTTCACATCCCTTATACTCCAGCCCTTACCCATCGTCGACAATACAAAGACAGACGCAACCCCCTAAAGACCTAAACCTAGAAAATTTAGGAGAGCCGCCCCAGCTCCCAGCTCCCTCTCCCGTCGCCCCAGCCGGGATTCTCGCCTGAGAATCCGGCGAGTCACCTACTACATCACCCTATCTTGCCCAGTACAAATCCTACCATAATCGTTGCCAAATCAAGGACGAATCACACTAAATCGAGTGATTCCTTACCAAATCGAGAAGCAACCGGTTCATAAGAAAAGATTAGCATAACCATAATATACCTTAATAATCATCCCATAATGGTAACAAATCATTGTCAATCTTCACCGATAAACACCCAAACGGTAACCAATCTCCTAAACTCAGCTACACAAACTTTGAACCAAAATCGAGACTATAAATTAGTCCTTTTATACATGCAATAGGCATGGGGCGAAGGTAGGATCCAGTCCCTTTTGAACCAGAAAGATGCATTTGGAAAAACAGCATCTAGGAAAACCCAATAAAATGAAGCATTCGAAATTTTAGCAACCTTAGAACAAAAATCGAAGAACATCCAAGAAACGATCCAGAGCTTTTTTATCACAATACACCTTCAAAACAACAAGTAAGCTTAGGAATCAATTCTCTAAAAGGAAAATCACAAACATCAGTCCCTCAAATCGCATCGCAACTCCGAGTGGATCGGCGACTTGATACGCCGCCAGTCATTTGCGGAGAAGGTAAAATCGACTGCTCGATTCATTTTTGTATCTCTCGCGTTTTACGTTAAATGTGTTAATTCAGTTCATTCATGTTGCTGTGTTCATAAATGTACGAATACGATACTGAGTCGCGCTTTAAATTAACCCCGATATATTCTTGTCCTGAGTTGTTGTTAAAACTTATATCCAATGCAATATGTCGTAGATAATGATCGGCGGATCTTCTGAGTTCACAACCATATTCGATTCTCGCATGCAAGCCCAGGATTTGTATGCTACTCTGTTACTAATCTCCAAACATTGGGCTATATCATGGAATCCTGTTAACTAGTTATGTCCTTTTTACATGGTCTAGGGTGTTCAGGTGTTGGTTATTAAGTGCAAAGATAACAGGAGGGGAGGTCTGGAATATATTTAATCCCCTGCTAAGTTGTACTATGAGGTATCATGAAACTTGTTTAATATGCATCTGATCTGCTAGATGGCCAGCCTGGTTGGCATGAATTGACCAGCTTAAGTCACTTAGAGATCATGTTAAGCCTATTGCAAAGAATCAGTCCAATTAGATAGTTTGATTCAGGAAACTGGATAAAGTTGCCTAAGTTAAAATGATACAATCTACACAATATGGACAAAGCCCTGCCCACAAAGTAGTTGGTTGCCAGTTTATACCAAAGGCCATTCATTCTTCCATCAGGGAATAATCTATCACTGCCTCTAATGTTGAGATATATTGACTGATTGTCTTTCTTGACTGTAGCATGCCTGTGAAATTTGTTTGAGTTTAAAGGGAAAAATCTTGTCTTAATAGCTGAAACTAAGGCCTGCAAATATCCATTTCTGCCTCTGTACTATCTGTTTGGCCCATGAATGTGCTAGCATGAAATTGAAGATCCTATCAGTAGCATATTGCCTAAACCGCATGCTTTGTTATCGAGTTGCTAACCATTGTATTGGATTGTTTTTTCTCATGTCTAAATGGTATAGAAATGGCCTTAAAATTACTTCTCTTCTTGCTAGCATTTTAATCGTCATTAAAAAGCACATGCCGTTCAAAGATTGTACTCCAATTCATCTTCACGTTTCTCGCTTCATGTTCCATTTGGCTTCATTGAACTGACAAGATAATAAGAAGTATGCAGGTACCGCCGACTTTCACGCATGTCGCGGCCAGACATCTTCAGATACCCTATATTATGAATCTTGCAATTCTCATAAAATTAATTGTTTGTTGTCTTGCAATTTGTTTCTCCTTGTCACAGATCGTCTCGTATCCATGTATCTGCGTTGTCACTTGCTACTTGTTGTCATTGTATGTCTAGCACGCCTACCGATCCTTTAAAACTTCTCGTTTACCTTTGGGCACCTAGTGAATACTACCGCACAACGCATTGTAAATTGTATACGCTTACTTTTATACTAAATACCTACCGTTAGTTTTGATTTTTTGGATATATACTAATCCTTATCACTTTCTTTTTACACGGCACGACGGGTAAACGAAGAGTCTCCTGGCGAGACTCATCACGAGCTACTTCGAATGGCAACCCGCGTCTATGTACATCCCCGCATTCACATTCCCGCTTCGGAAATTCCTAAACAAAATAGGACAAGATGACGTTGTCATCCGTCTCAACTCCTCTTACTCTTTAAATCTCGTTGCCTCATTTTATGTCTTTACTTGTTTATTACAATTTTATTATCTAACTTTGTAATTAATAGAACATTTAGTCTTGGAATAAATAGATTGGGAGGGTAGTTTAAAATGTAAATCCATTTTATTGTTTGTTTTAGGTTCAACACATAGGTCTAGATTTAAAAATAATTTAACCACTCTTTATTTATATTTCATATCACGTGATTAAGACTATTTTTACTAAACCCATAACAAAAGAAATAATTTTTCTCATACTCGTTATTAACATTATATAATTTATCATTTTCTTAATATCAATAAGAACTTTAGATATCAGGACATATATATATTAGTTAAAAAATCAACTTTGCAAATATAAGTACTGTTTTCAATAAATCAATCTTATACTTTTACAAACCATGTCTACTTTATGTTTATTTTGTCCAAACCCGACTTTTGAGTTACATTTCACACTATTGCTGTACGATATGTATTTTTAAACTTTACATAAGCAAATCTTACAACTCCCTTATGTTTGTCAAAAATACATTTTTATATATACTTGCAATATCTTTTGACTTAAATATCTCTAAACATGCATTTTGTCTAATACAATAATTACCCTAGGTTTGAACGGACAACCGCAAGTTAGCGGATCCTTTAGGGTGCCTAACCCCTTCCCTTTAGGATAATAAAGAACCCTTACCCAGAATCTCATTAAGTTTAGCAGACCATTAAAATGGAGTTAATGTTTCACTTTAAACTAGTTAAACATTTAGGTGTCCTAATTCACTCAAACTAATTAGGTGGCGACTCTGCGAACCCTTAGCATTCTAGCAACCCTTTAGCCTTTTAGCACTCTTTTGCACTTTTAGCCTCTTTTGCAATTTTGGCATCCTTTAGCATTTTTAAAACCTTTAAGCATTTTTGGACATTAATAGCATTTTATTATTTTATTTTCTAACCTTTTAATTTGAGCAGAAGGAGCTTAGAAAATAAAGCCGCGGCCGGAAAAGGGCGCGACAGAAATGGCGACTCTGCTGGGGAATTTAGGTTCTTAACCACAACAGACCTAGGGTTATTATTTGGCAATTATTTTGCATTTAATTTTTGTGTGTTGTATTTTGTTTTATTTACTTTTGATTGCTACCTGCTTTACTGCTTTCCTTAAACTGGCATTCCGCTCATATTTCTTCCATTCTGGAAAATTCACACAAACACACACTACATGCGAGGTGCGCTGGGTGCATCAGCAAAATTCTTTCTTCAAAATCCAAATTTAGGAGAGTCGGTAATATACGTGGAGTGCGGCCTAATCGGGTCGCGTAGCCTTCTCACTGAGTTGTCCGCCTGGGAACTCAAGGCCCGTAAAAGCCAAATCTTAGCAAACTTAAGATGAGCTATACCACCTTTATTTTGTGGCATGCACGCATTTACCTTGTGCTGGCCTGCCTCGCATCGACACCACAATTAGGAAGACACCAAACTTGTCGACGGTTTTCTCAACCCAAACGATCAACCAAAGATATTATGTGTAGTGGCAATGACAGACAAATCCAAACCCAATCATGACATGTCAAATTGGGGAAAGTGCACCGTCATTTGGTCGCCATTTCCAACAAAGGCATTATAGTTGACGCTTGGACAAATTTATCATAATCTCGCATATCCGGCGCTTAGGCCTACCGCATAAAGAGGTCCCAAACATGTTAGAACACGCACTTGATTTGCAATTTGCTTATTTGTATATATTACCCGCAACTTTTGCATATTATACTAACTTGGTTTGCCTCATTTGTCAAGGTTTATTTTTGCCTAGCCTATTCCCCAAAAGGTTGATTCGCGTTGACTAGAAGCACAATCATCCAATGACTAATCCGTAAGCATCGGACGAGACAACTTAGACTCATCCCCGCTCACGTAGAGGATGCAGGCGCCGTAAAGCGTAAACACCAATGATCAACACCTCGCCACACTATCGCAAAGAAATGGAAATCATGCAAGCCGAAATAGAAAGGCTCCGAGATATCACAAACATGTCTATTAGCTTGAATGCACCACTCCCAGAGCAAGGGACAAATGCAATCGTGTCACAAGCCCTTGAGCCTCCACTTCTCCAAAGTTCCCCGCAGAGGCCGCAACATACCAGCTCACACCAAAATGTCGCTCGCCCGGTCAATTTGCAAACCGACCGCCAAAATGATCCGTTCACTATATACACATCTCAACCTCCACCTACTTATATCTCCCCACTCAACCCAAATTGCCAAGCCACCCAATACGAGCAGATGGCACACAAACAATATGAGGGATTAGCACATCCGACCGAAAGCCAACCATTTATTGTGCATGCATCCTCTCAAGAGACAGATCAATACAAGGAAATGGAGCGGCAGACCCGAGCCAGAGCTGATGAAAATGTGGCAAAAGAAATTCGTAGCTTGAAAGAAGCATTCAAAAGCATTCAGATGAACAAGGGGGATGAAGGTTTAGAATATGAAAATTTATGTATGCACCCTGACGTTGAATTACCTGTGGGGTACAAGGTGCCCAAATTTGACATGTTCGACGAAAGGGGAATCCTCGAGCTCATCTAAGGTCGATTGTGATAAATTGATTGAGTTGGTAAAAATCAAGCAATCATCACGAAGCTATTCATTAGAGTCTAATCGGCGAGGCGCTGGATTGGTACACATGCCAAGACCCTAAAACGGGACGGTTGAACGCCATGGCACAAGATTTCATGGATAGATTCGTGTTCAACATCGACATCGCCCCGACAGATTTTATCTTATGAAACTTGAAAAGAAATCTACGTAAACTTTCAGAGAATACGCCCGGTGGCGCGTAAGAAGAAAGGTCCAACCTCCAACGGCGAAAGCGAAATGACCACCTTGTTCGTGCAAGCGTTAAGCGACGCGACATATTATGAAAGAATGATCGGTGTAATGGCGAAGTTTGCGTAAGTCGTAAGAATGGGCGACTTCGTGGAAGAAGGCATTAAGACAGCAGGATTACAAACTTGACAAATTTCTGTGCAACCAGCGAGCAAAGGCGATCAAATTCCATCTGAGGTACCTCCCGAGAGTAAGAGACGATCACCCTCCATCACGGTCATTCGTGAGCATAGGCGTAACAACATCCAAAGATATCAAAGCCCACCGCCTTCTTACCAAAACACTCTAATCCACACCATATTATCAAGATCGCGCCACCCCATATCCTCGCTTACCATACCCAACCAAAGATATCCAAAATACTCACCACAATCACGAACTCGCACCCCAAACGGACCCAAACCCCGTAGATGCCGAAAGAAAACCAACAAAACCTATACACCTTTAGCCGAGCCCATAGCTCGAGTGTATGAGAAGCTGAAAGCCGCAGGAATACTCCATCCAATTCCCAGAAATACTCCCAGGCCTACTTCCCGAGGGCACGATAAGACTAAACACTGTGCATACCACTCCGGTGCAGAGGGACACGACATCGAAAATTGCTATACACTCAAGGACAGAGTAGAGGAATTAATCGAGGAGGGAGTCATTCGGCTGAAAGATGGTCCTCTCAATGCAAACAATAACTTTCTGCCGGGTTATGAAGATGCCCATGTTAGCATGATAGCTGAAAATGAAGACATACCGAAGCGGACTATTACGCCACCGCAGCGGAAGAAAGTCGAATCATCAACCAACCGCCGTAAGAAAGGAGGTGCTCACGAGATTGTTTAACTATTGAATAGGTCATTCGCCTAGTCAGGCGAGATGATCCCGCCAAGACTGAACCATCGAAGACACAGAGGAATAAGAAGTGGACTGGCGCCCCGCCTACCAATGAGTCCTCGAAATAGTTAGTTTAATGCATTTTGCCCTTTATATGTAATAATTGGAACTACGTTGACCGATTCCTCGGTGGATACGCAGCGCCGTCTCGCCGGTCCCACATCTAGAAATTTTAATTTTACTCAATTTCACTTGTAATGAACTACGTCACGACTGATTCCTCGCTGGGATACGTAGCGCCTAAATCCGCTTGGCCACACCATTAGGAAACTTTCCTTCGCTCGGAAATAACAAGAATGCACATAACATACAAGCAACTCCATTGAGACCCCTCAGCCAAACACCCTTTTCAAACCGGGACAAGGTAGAAACTGTGCAGGGTTACGAGTCCCAAACAAGGCAAAGGCTCGATATCAAGAGTCAAAACTACAAAGTCAATGCGAATCAACCGCCTCAAACTCACAAATTTTCTTTGGCGCAGTTCTTCATATTAGCAAAAGCAAAAGAAGCAAAGAAAAGCAGAATCGCCAAAAACTCAAAGTTCTCAAACAAAGCCGAGCGCATCAGCTCGGACACAAAGTCAAATTCGCACACAACAACGACATCTCAGCACCCACAACATCTCAGCATTCACATATCAGGGACGACATCTCTACCCCTAAAATTGCACTTCTCATATATATTTATCATTTGGTTTAAAACAGGTATACACTAACGTTTTCTCAAGCTTAGCTTGCAGGAGCATTTATTCTACAGGAGCAAAGAACACGCTCAGCAACGACGTTATCGACAAGAACAACACGCCCGCATAACGACGCGTGATCAAGAAGTATACGCAACGACGCCAGCAGCAACACGTCCATGCAACGACGTTATCAGCACAACAAGCCCAAAAACGACGCTATCATCATATCACATCTACGCAGGGACGTTTTCTCTATTCTCAAATTTGCATTTTTCTCATTCATGCTTTATTATTCTGTCTTAGCAGTTATGCACTAACTCTTTCTTGAGCTTTAGTCTACAGTGCAAAGAACACGTCCAAAACGACGCTAAGTCCGAAACGACGCCGCCCAAAACGACGCCACGCTCAAAACGACGCCACCAAAACGACGCCGAGTCCAAAACGACTCCGAAGTCCAAAACGACTCGCCCAAAACGACGCCGTCCAAAACGACGCTAAGTCCAAAACGACGCCACGCCCAAAACGACGCCGAAGTCCAAACGACGACGCCACGCCCAAAACGACGCTAAGTCCAAAACGACGCCGAGTCCAAAACGACTCGGTCCAAAACGACGCCAAGTCCAAAACGACGACAAGTCCAAAACGACGACAAGTCCGAAACGACTCAGTCCGAAACGACTCGCCCAAACGACGCCACGTCCAAAACGACGACAAGTCCAAAACGACGACAAGTCCAAAACGACGCCAAGTCCAAAACGATTTACAAGTCCAAAACGACGACAAGTCAAGATATCACATCTACGCAGGACGATTTCCGTTTCTCAAAATCGCTTTTTCATTTATTATTCTCGTCTCGCCATGCACTAAACTCTTTCGAGCTTTAGTACACAGGGACACCGCAGCAGGACAACATACCCGCTCACAATCGCAACACGCCCGCGCAAGGACGAAAATCACAAAGATTCGCAAAATCGCATCAACACAACAGCATCGATTTTGCAGATAACCTTTTCTATTCACGCTACATTGTCTTTAAAATTATTTTGCCTTAGCGATTATGCACTAACCGCTTGTTCAAGTCTTAGCATGCAAGTTATGAGCACAACGTGATTTTCTCTACAAATAACCGGCAATGTTGGGCCAACCTTCCCAACGATCGCGTAGCGACCTCAGCGTCGGCCCACTCGCTCCACATCACCATGTAACCCAAAGACCACAAGCCATAGCAAGACACCCGTGTTCAAGCCGCTTATTTTCTTTTACTTTCAGACCATAACCCAAAGGTCATCATAACTCGACATCGACATCTTTAAGCCCGCATTAGCCCGCTCGTGTTTTGACCATGGTAGCCCGGTGTCGCCATAACTCGACATCGACATCTTTGAGTCCGCGTTAGCTCGCCGGTGTTTCGACCATAGTAACCCAATGTCGCCATAACTCGACATCGACGCTTTTGATTTTTGCGTCACTTTATCTACATGCCCAAAGATTTTCGCACTGAAGATCGAGACAAAATTGGCATGAGTCAACGCGTCTTTGTCCGAAGATTCTTCCATCATCTCCATACAAAGAGGGACATCTGTTGACACCCAATTTTGACCCTCCCGTCCAACCATTAACTATAAAATTACACTAATTTTGTAAAATAATTTTTAGGATTTTTATAATAAAATACAACAATAAAACATTAAATACAGGCATAAATAAATAATTTGATAATGGCATCGCGTAGAGTTTTAAGCACTTAGAGTCTCGCGCCCGCATTAATTAACTTTAAGCTTTGTCGTAATTCTTAAATAATTAATAAATGCATAAAATAAATAATTTAGCGATAACGTCGTGTCAGGTAGCATAGCCGCATTTATTAGTAATCATTTGTAATTTAAAATCAATTTTAATCTGATATATGCATTTAATAGCACCGCATTTATAAAGCTTTAAACGATTCTTAAATATCGTACTTGCATTCAACATTTAAGTAATTTAATATAAACTCAATGCAATTTTAATTTAACTTCGCAATAATGCATAACAATAAGATTTTAAATAATAGCGTCGCATTCTAAAGTATTGAGCATTAATTAAATAGCACGCCCGCATTTATTTATTACAATTAGATTAATGAAGCACCTAATTAGTTTAATCACATGTGTTAATTTAGGTTATCACTAATTAATTAATACACTTGCCTAGAATTAATTAGCTAATTAATTAACTAGCCTAAAAACTAATTAAACTAATTAAAACTCTTAATACTAATACCTATTTAAATAATTTACCCCTAATTAAATACCTAATACTAACACTAATTAATTAATTAATTAACTCCTAACTAATACCCAATTAAAACTAACCTAAAAACTAATACCCCTAAACTAATACCTAATTCTACACCCCCAGCCCACACCCGCAGGCCCAACACCCGCAGCCCACATCCCTTATACTCCAGCCCTTACCCATCGTCGACAATACAAAGACAGACGCAACCCCCTAAAGACCTAAACCTAGAAAATTTAGGAGAGCCGCCCAGCCTCCTCCTCCGTCGCCCCAGCCGGGATTCTCGCCTGAGAATCCGGCGAGTCACCTACTACATCACCCTATCTTGCCCAGTACAAATCCTACCATAATCGTTGCCCAAATCAAGGACGAATCACACTAAATCAGTAGTGATTCCTTACCAAATCGAGAAGCAAATCGGTTCATACCAAAAGTTTACCATAACCAGAATATACCTTAAGAATCCTCCCAAAATGGTAACAAATCATTGTCAATCTTCACCGATAAACACCCAAACGGAACTAATCGCCTAAAATCACTACCCAAACTTAGAACCAAAATCGAGACTATAAATTAGTCCTTTTATACACGCATGGGCGAAGGTAGAGGATCCGTCCTTTGAACCAGAAAGATGCATTTCTAAAAACAAAGCTAGTGGAAAACCCAATAAAAAGGAAGCATTCGAAATTTTAGCAACTAGAACAAAAATCAAGAAGAACATCCAAGAACAGTCGAGCTTTTTTATCACAATACACCTTCAAAACAAATAAGTAAGCTTAGGAATCAATTTCTAAAAGGAAAATCACAAACATCACCCCTCAAATCGCATCGCAACTCCGGTGGATCGGCGACTTGATACGCCGCCGTCCGCCTGCGGAGAAGGTAAAATCGAATTGCTCGCCATTTTTGTATCTCTGCGTTTTACGTTAAATGTGTTAATTCGCCATTCATGTCATTCTTTGTGTTCATAAATGTACGAATACGACATCGAGTCGCGCTTTAAATTAACCCCGATATATTCTTGTCACGAGTTGTTGTTAAAACTTATATCCAATGCAATATGTCGTAGATAATGATCGGCGGATCTTCCGAGTTCACAACCATATTCGATTCATTATGCAAGCCCGTGATTTGTATGCTACTCTTACTAATCTCCAAACATTGGGCTATATCATGGAATCCTGTTAACTAGTTATGTCCTTTTACGGTTCAGGGTGTTGGTGTTGGTTATTAAGTGCAAAGATAACAGGAGGGGAGGTCTGGAATATATTTAATCCCCTGCTAAGTTGTACTATGAGGTATCATGAAACTTGTTTAATATGCATCTGATCTGCTAGATGGCCAGCCTGTTTGGCATTAATTGACCAAATTTTAAGTCACTTAGAGATCATGTTAAGCCTATTGCAAAGAATCACCCAATTAGATAGTTTGATTCAGAAACCGGATAAAGTTGCCTAAGTTAAAATGATACAATCTACACATATGGACAAAGCCCTGACCACAAAGTAGTTGGTTGCCAGTTTATACCAAAGTCCATTCATTCTTCCATCCTGGAATAATCTATCACTGCCTCTAATGTGGAGATATATTGGTGATTGTCTTTTCGATCGTAGTACGCCCGTGAAATTTGTTTGAGTTTAAAGGGAAAAATCTTGTCTTAATAGTCAAACTAAGGCCCGCAAATATCCATTTCGCCTCAGACTATCTGCTTGGCCCATGAATGTGCTAGCATGAAATCAAGATCCTATCAAGAGCATATTGCCTAAATCGCACGCTTTGTTATCGAGTTGCTAACCATTGTATTGGATTGTTTTTTCATGTCTAAATGGTATAGAAATGGCCTTAAAATTACTTCTCTTTGCTAGCATTTTAACTGTCAAAAAGCACATCTGTTCAAAGATTGTACTCCAATTCATCTTCATGTTCTTCGCTTCATGTTCCATTTGGCTCATTAATCTGACATAAGATAATAAGAAGTACGCAGGTACCGCCGACTTTCATCGCATGTCGCTGCCAGACATCTTCGTATACCCTATATTATGAATCTTGCAATTCTCATAAAATTAATTGTTTGTTGTCTTGCAATTTGTTTCTCCTTGCATCGTCATCCAGTATCCATGTATCTGCGTTGTCACTTGCTACTTGTTGTCATTGTATGTCTAGCACGTCTACCGGATCCTTTAAAACTTCTGGTTTACCTTTGGGCACCTAGTGAATACTACTGCTTGGCCACTGCATTGTAAATTGTATACGTTTACTTTTTATACTAAATACCTACCTGTTAGTTTTGATTTTTTTTGGATATATACTAATCCTTATCACTTTCTTTTTTACATGGCACGCATCGGGGCGAAACGAAGAGTCTCCTGGCGAGACTCATCACGAGCTACTTCGAATGGCAACCCGCGTCTATGTACATCCCCGCATTCACATTCCCGCTTCGGAAATTCCTAAACAAAATAGGACAAGATGACGTTGTCATCCGTCTCAACTCCTCTTACTCTTTAAATCTCGTTGCCTCATTTTATGTCTTTACTTGTTTATTACAATTTTATTATCTAACTTTGTAATTAATAGAACATTTAGTCTTGGAATAAATAGATTGGGAGGGTAGTTTAAAATGTAAATCCATTTTATTGTTTGTTTTAGGTTCAACACATAGGTCTAGATTTAAAAATAATTTAACCACTCTTTATTTATATTTCATATCACGTGATTAAGACTATTTTTACTAAACCCATAACAAAAGAAATAATTTTTCTCATACTCGTTATTAACATTATATAATTTATCATTTTCTTAATATCAATAAGAACTTTAGATATCAGGACATATATATATTAGTTAAAAAATCAACTTTGCAAATATAAGTACTGTTTTCAATAAATCAATCTTATACTTTTACAAACCATGTCTACTTTATGTTTATTTTGTCCAAACCCGACTTTTGAGTTACATTTCACACTATTGTCAGACGATATGTATTTTTAAACTTTACATAAGCAAATCTTACAACTCCCTTTATGTTTGTCAAAAATACATTTTTATATATACTTGCAATATCTTTTGACTTAAATATCTCTAAACATGCATTTTGTCTAATACAATAATTACCCTAGGTTTGAACGGACAACCGCAAGTTAGCGGATCCTTTAGGGTGCCTAACCCCTTCCCTTTAGGATAATAAAGAACCCTTACCCAGAATCTCATTAAGTTTAGCAGACCATTAAAATGGAGTTAATGTTTCACTTTAAACTAGTTAAACATTTAGGTGTCCTAATTCACTCAAACTAATTAGGTGGCGACTCTGCGAACCCTTAGCATTCTAGCAACCCTTTAGCCTTTTAGCACTCTTTTGCACTTTTAGCCTCTTTTGCAATTTTGGCATCCTTTAGCATTTTTAAAACCTTTAAGCATTTTTGGACATTAATAGCATTTTATTATTTTATTTTCTAACCTTTTAATTTGAGCAGAAGGAGCTTAGAAAATAAAGCCGCGGCCGGAAAAGGGCGCGACAACATCCATTTGATATATGTGCCAATTTCTGGAAGCTGCCACTGAAATTACAGCCCTCACAGTCACCATTTTTGCCACTGGTGAGAAGGTATCTTGATAATCAACTCCTTCCTTTTGGTTGTAGCCCTTGGCCACAAGTCTTGCTTTAAACCTTTCTACTTCACCATTTGCCTTATACTTGATCTTATAAACCCATTTACATCCAATGGCCTTCTTGTGAGCAGGAAGATCTGTCACTTCCCAGGTCTTGTTACTTTCCAAAGCCTGCATTTCAAGCTTCATAGCCTCAACCCATCTGGTATCTTTCACTGCAGCAGAATATGAGTTTGGCTCATGTTCAAGTTCAATTTTTGCAATGTAGCTCTTGTACCTTGCATTCAGTCCAGCATAGTTTAGACTGTTAGCCATAGGATACAAGCATTCTTGTCTACCTCTTGTGGCTGCTGCTTGTGGCATATGAACAAAATCTGTCATCCAAGCAGGTTGTCTCCTGTTTCTGTCTGATCTCCTTAATGGTGGTTGAGATTCAGAGGTTGGTGCATCATCATGCAGGTTGTGGGATGGCCGATGTCCTCACGAGGTGCGCTTTTGTTGTAGTCTCCTGAGACCCTTCACTATGTTCTGGTCCAGTAGATTGTTGTCTAACAGCAGGTTCATAATGGAAAATATCAGTCTCTGCCTCTAGATTCAAACTGATATCAACCCCAGATTGTTCCTTCTGTTTGAAAGGAAAGATATCCTCATAAAAGGCAACATCCCTGCTTACAAATAGAACATTGTTAGATAGATTTAAGAGTTTGTATCCCTACGTGTAAGAGTACTGATGGAGGCGCCACGGCTCTAGTGTCAAATTTATCAGTTTTCACTGGATTTGTAGCATAACACAAACAGCCAACTACCCTTAGATGTGATAGAACAGGTGCCTTCTTATATAGTTTCTCATATGGGGTGATGTTCCCCAGAACCACAGAGGGCAGTCTGTTCATAATGTAGACAGCTGCCTCAACACATTCTCCCCAGAATCTGGCTGGCAGACCACTTTGGAACTTTATGGCTCTAGCAAGTTCTAGTATGTGCCTATGCCTCCTCTCAACTACACCATTTTGCTGAGGACTGTATAGACAGGATGTTTGATGTATGATGCCTAGTTGTGCAAACAGATCCCTACAGGAGTTGTTTATGAATTCTGAGCCATTATCAGATCTAACACATTTAATTTTGGAACCAAACTGTGTTTTGATCATTAGGCACAGATCTTTGAGTATAGTAGGAACATCTGATTTAATGTGCAAGAGAAAAATCCATGTCCATCTAGTGAAATCATCTGCCACAGTAAGAAAGAATCTCATACCATTATAAGTGGGAACTTTGTATGGTCCCCAAACATCAAGGTGTAACATATCAAATGGGAGTATGCTCATGCTTTGACTAGTAGGAAAAGGCAATCTAGTTTGTCTTTCCATAGGGCATACATCACAATGCTGAATCACAAAGTTAGAACTATTACTGAAGGCATTTATTTTCCTAAGAACACTCATTGGTACATGTCCCAATCTCTTGTGCCACAGGGCTGCCTTCACTTCTCCTGTGCTGAGCTTTGACATGTTTGTCTTAGTTGTCATCAATCCCTCCTGCTTTCTTGTAGAGTCCAAAGACATACTGACCCATCCACTTTCTACCAATCTCCTTCACCTTCCGGTGAGATCCTGCAGCATAAAGTTAAGTCAGGAAAGAACCTAACACTGCAATTGAGTTCCTTGGTCAATTTTGATACTGAAAGTAAGTTAAATTGGAAACTTGGCACACACAACACATGCTTTATAAGTTCACCTCCTGTCAGTCTACATTCTCCAGTGTGTGTGATTGGGGCACTGCCTCCATTTGGTAGTTGCACTTGTCCTGAATTGATTGTTGACGATTAGCCAGAGCAGAGTCTCAATCATACTTCTATTTTTAACTACGTGATTAGTAGCTCCCGAATCTACTATCCAAGGACTACTAATGTCTTCATTATATTTACCGCCATACTGATCGTAGCAAAGAAGACTACGGCCATGCACGATCCCTTAGACTGGTTTCTCATAGACAGCATCATCTCTAATTTGTCTGGTGTGCAAGTTCTAATCATTTGCTGAAGTTGTTGATGTTGATAAATAGAGAGTTGGTTGTTGACTGCGAACTGCCTTTGGTTCACTTCACCATCTACATACCCACCATAACTGACTCCATACCTCGCACTGCCGCTTCCACTGAGGTACCATGACAGCATTAGCCTTACTTTTCCCTTTATAGTCAGAAGGATATCCTATCAACTTGTAACATTTTTCCTGAAGGTGTCCTTGCTTTGCGAATCACGTATAAAGCACCAGTAGCATCCTTCTACTATGTACGTTCATGTTACACTGATCACACAAGGAAAATTTCCTATTCTTCCCAAATGATGCCTGTCGGTGCAAGTTCTCAACAGAATTCCCTAGAGATGAGATGCTCTTTTGGCTTTCATCTTGTGCAATCATAGCAAATGCTTGGTTTACACTAGGTATGGGTGACATCAATAGGATATGACTCCTCGCTTGGTTATATCCATCATTTAATCCCATAAGAAACTCCAATAACCTCTGATTTCCTAGATGTATAATGTATTCTCTAGGATTTAAGCAGTCACATGTAGGGGGGGTATGATTGAATCTATTTCATCCCATAAGTCTTTCATTCTAGAGTAATACTGGGACACTGGTGAGGTCCCTTGAGACAACATTGTCAATTCCTTTTTCAATTGGAAAACTCTTGAGAGATTGATCTTATCAAATCTCTCCTTAAGATCCTTCCAAACTGCAGCAGCACTGGTACGATATAAAATCCCACTCAGTAAATTTTTATCAACACTTCTCATTATCCATGACATCACTAAGGCATTGCACCTATCCCACTGCCTTATGTGACAAGATCCATATGTGTCGCGCCTTATAGATCCATCGACAAATCCAATTTTATTCCTTGTCAATAGAACTAACTGCATAGCTCTACTCCATAGCGTATAGTTTTCCATACCTGCCAACTGGATCTCAATCTGAATGGCACCTACTGTATCAGATGCATTCAGGAACATGGGGTGATTGTGATCAATAACGTCGGTATTAGAGGTTGAGCTTTCCTCCAACACAACAGAAGGTGTTGTAGTGATATTCTCCATATCCTCAGAAGACACAGTGTACAATGACTCCAAATAATAGTTTTACTCAGATCTAATGCAGATCGAGGGAAGAAAAAAAAACACAGTGAATCGAACTTTGGATGCAGACTCACGAATTGTAATTTGAGAGAAACAAATCAAGTAAATCGCAGACGACACAAACAAGTTAATCAGAAAAATATAGAATCGACCTCTATAGATGAATCGATCGACTATTGAACCTCGCAGGTGAATCTCTCAGTCCCTGTCCTATTGAGACAGAATTACCTCTGGACTCGACATGCATGGCTCTGATACCATGTTAGAAACACAAATCTAGATGCATAACTCACGCATCCAACCATGGAGTGGAGCAAGACACAGAGTTCGAGAGAGAACAGAGGCAGACGAAGAAGAAACATTTGTGAAATGATTTTCTGTATATTTCATTCATAGCCAATGGCTATTTATAGGTATAGATGTTGCATGACTACCCTTATTACAGACATAGCCAAAAGACACAAACACAACTAAATGCTAAGACTGAAATGTATATAAGACTGAATTGTATATCTAGTGTATACTGACCAATACAAAGTGTATACTAACTGATTATGCTATCTTCAACACAGCGCAATAACTATGTATCGGTTTTGCACTTTTCTTGAACAAAAAAATCAGGTACCTTCAATACCAGATTTTATTGGTTCAGTTAAATGCACAGTAGGGCATTTTCAAGTTTATGAATATAATAACACGAGAAAAAAGATGGACGGAGAATATGAAAAGAGCATCGGTTATTGAAGGTCTGTCTCACCTCCTTTCACACTAAAGAAGTCGTCGTCGCAATCTGACTCCAACCAGGCCTGGGAATCAAAGAAGGTCTCCTCCTTGCTACCTAGACAAAGGAATGCCTCAGGCTATTAGAAAAGATAATTGTTTCATAAGATTACAAATTATAATGATAATGGACAATAACTTCATCACAACTTATCTATAAACAGCCAGGCATATAAATATATTGAAAGCTTCGCAATGTGGACTCTTTTTCATGAAATCAGTTTGAGGATACTAGAGAAACAAAAGAAAAAGCTGAAAGCATAGATCATGTAGGCATTTACAGTGAAAAATTTCACTACATTTTGTCATTGGCATAAGATACATAGCAGAAACTTATTTTGAATAGAGAGCGCTATTACGTGCAAAATATTCAAGAAAACACGGCGAAGCATCGGATCACTTGAAAGTAGTCAATAAAGGATCCTCAACTATCATAATGAAACCACATGACTAGAAGGGGAGTATGACATGTAAGGCCACTTGCAATATGAAAGTAATCCTAGAGGACTATCCTTGAGATGCCAAACAAGAAACAATCCCTCAATTAAACACAATTAAACATTCCAATCTCGACAGTGAGATTAGCACTGCTTGCACAGATGATGAAATCAGACAACCAACCCGTTATACCTGGGTTTTCTACCAGGGGGGTCTTCACACAAATAACCGGGCGAATTCACTGTTTACTTTTCCTAACCAATATACATAGATTATATACAGGTATATATATAACAACAACAACATACCCAGTGAAAATTCCATATATATATATATATATATATATATATCTTCACACAAATAGCCGGACGGATTCACTATTTACTTTTTCTAACCAATATACATAGATTATATATAGGTATATATATAACAACAACAACCTATCGAGTGAAAATTTCATATATATATATATATATATATTATGCATCTGCCAGCTATGTTTATAATGACAAACCTTTCTGTATTGAGTATAAAGAATATTGAAAATGACTATTCAATTGAATTCTTCACATTAAGCTACAGGGTGTTACTTATTTTTCTCCTCAGAGGTCGTAATTCCACCTAATAGAAAATAGTAGTGCCACGACAACATGTGCTGCAGATGGCCCCTCCAATAAGAGAATTTTGGCATTACACATGATTTAACAATAGGTCGTTAGTCAATCTTGCCTAATTGCACATAGAAATTGACAGCAGGCAAAAAAGAAAAAGAAAATACTTTTCTTTTTTTCTTTTCAAAGAACATACTTAAATTATTAAAATTGTAATCTTCAACCCACAAACTTTAACTTCTTTTTTATAAAAAAACAGTCAAATCTCACCTTCATTAGCAACTAAATTGAAACAGGAATTATGTTAATCATGTCATTCAGATCAAACAGAACATCTATATAATTTAAGCAAACGAAAGAAACTAGCACACCATCAGACTAACTCAAAATTTTAACTTGAGAAAAAAGTACTCCCTCCATGTTAAACCGTACCCAGCACCGCGGCCCAAGTCTCATAGCGCCGCCGCCCAGCTCGGTCCGTGAACAGTAGATTTTGTATATATTTGATATATTACAAGACTAATATACCAAATATATACAAAGTCTACTGTTCACGGACTGTGCTGGGCCGCGGCGCGGGGAACTGTTTAACACTCCATGCCAATTAATATGAGAGTTGACGGAAAACAAACATCTTTTTTTATTATAATTTTCTAAAAAGAACAAAAAAATAAGAGTTGTTCCCGAAACTTGTTAACCCTTGTATAAATTGGGACGTAGCGATCTAGTAGTACTTTCACATGAAAATAATCAGTATCCCAGTTTTTTTTGGCGAACAGAAATTGAATAAACGTCAAAGAACATAAAAAATAAAAAGCCAAAAAAGCTAATGCGACAGTAAAACGAAAAGGTAAAGCAAGAAGATGGTACCACCATAGACGCTAAAACTGGTAACCGGGACGACCGGTGAAGGTTGAGGTTTGAGTTGAAGATCAGTAATTTTGATTTCACCATTCTGAAGGGTTTTATCTTTGATGGGTGATGGACTAACAAGCTTATCACTTTTAGATGCAAAAACAAGACGGAACTTCATTGTTGATTTTGGGTCTTTATGAACTGAAGCACATGAACCCATTGCTAACAGACTCGAAGAATCTAGAAAACAGTCACCATAAAATGCAGAGAGAGAGTGCCTTAGCGTTACGCTTTGACCCCAAGAATGGATGGAGAATTGTTGAAATCCCCGAGAGAGAGAGAGCAAAATATCATATGAAAATTGTGGGGACTTTGAATACCAAGTTTATCGGGGAGAAAAGTGGGTCCTACTTAAAAAGGTTAGTATTATTGCTAATAAATTATTTCAATCAGATTTGGATTTTCTTACGAGTTCATAACTGAAATAAAGAGTAGAGACTATTTTTATACAAAAAAAATAAATATCTACTTTTAATTGCTTAGTTTAGAAAATTAAAAAATAGTTGAAATCAAATCGATCGCTAGAAATATTAGTTTTAAAACCCCTTGGAAACATAAAATTACCGTAAGCACTTCCTTTTTTTTGAAAAGTTCGAACTCCATTTCATATTTATTTTACCCTTACAATTAATTATTAGATTAAAAACTTTAAAGAATTATTAGTGGCTGCATAATTATTAAAATATGTCTGATTTATTTCAATTATTTAAATAATTTATAATAATTAGAATTGATATTATAAAATTATCATTTTATTTGTTAGTATTCCCCGTTTCAAAAAGATTGTCTGATTTTGATTTGACATAAAATTTAAGAAGGTAGAAAAGACTTTTGAATATTCTGATCTTAAATTAAAGTTGTGTTGAATGCATAAAAATTATTTTTAATCATGTTGTCTTAAGCATGTCATGTGAAAAGTTGAAATAAAAGAGTTTTCGAAAATGAAAGATGTATTTTTTTTAAATTGACTAAAAAGAAAAGTAAACAAATATTTTAAAATGAAAGAAGTACTTTTTAAGGGATGTGTCAAGTCAAACATGGACAAGTAAAAATGGAAGGAGATTGTATTTTTTTTTTTTTTAAATTTTTAGGATCGTGGTTGGTTAAGGAAAAAAATAGAGACTGTGATTTGTAAGAATCGATTTTTATTTTATTTTTGGATAGAAGATATTAAGAATTATTATTAGTCTAACTACTGTTCATAATTCAATATTAAAAATAGATGAATCCAAAAAGAATAATGTAAAAAGATAGTGGGATTCCACTTTCTGTGTCTCGCTCGCTTTTAGTTGCAAGTTTGTAATTTCGAGTAACGATTTCAGGTGGGCCTAAAGCTCCGTGTTTGAATTCTCTCCCTCCAATTAATTCTGCTTTGAGTTTTTCTAACAATATAAGAGCCGCGGACAAGCATTATGACTGCTCAGAATCATTTTTTTTAGTAAATTATACTCCTATACTTCATTTTGTGTCAAATACTACTATTCATTTTATCAAACTGCATGTCATAAAATAATAATAATAATGAAAGTATAAAACAACAAGAAATATAACCAACAGAACTAGGGAGACAGAGAGTTTTATTGCTCTTTAAAATAATATACAAATGAACTGAATTGACTTTTTATTTATACAGGAAAAGAAGCAGCTGCGAGACTTTTCAGGAAGGTGTTGTAAGACTTTTTAGAAGCTACTGACAACTTGTCTTCTTGAGCTATTTACAATCTGTCTGTTTGAACTACTTTGCAAGTTGTTTGTTTGATTGTAAGCTTATTCAGATGATTGTGTATTTGAATTAACATTCATAATACAATGTATTTATAACAATGCATTCGTTTTCGCATATATGACATTTTGCAAATAAGGAATTATTTATTGCTTTTTTTTAACTTTCTTATTAGTTGGGTGAGACGTTTAACAAAAAAACGAAATAAAAATTGTTACTCCCTTTTGTTTTAGTATGTTTTTTCGCTTCTTAAGATTCAGATTATGTAAACTTTGATTATTATTAATTTTTTTATTATATTGATATGCGAAGTATGATTAGTTTTTTAACATATATTTTCATCATATTGACATAAGAAAAATTGTAAGTAGTAGTATTTTTTGAATAGTTTTTTATATCAAATTTTTAATTTTAAAATATTAATTTGATCCAATTAAATTTGAAGATTAGTCAAATAAACTTTTGATAAGTAGAAAGCGTCAAATTAAGAAGAAGAAAAAATACTTTTATAATCAAAATTATTACCCCTCAATTTATTTGAACCTATTATTATTCGGGGAGTCTACGAGATGATTCTTTGATCATGTTTTTCTTATATTTTTTTTAAATTATTATTATAAATTATCAGGACTTATAGTACTTTTTATGCCGTTGCTAAATATACAAATTTTATTTTTAAAAATTTATGTCAAAATTTACGATCGAAGTTATTAAAATTCACATAAATTAAAAAGAAGAGTAATTTTTTTTTGAAAATACAACATTTTAAAAGAACAAATAATATGAATCGAATCAAGCGATACTCAATGAAGTAGTCATAATACAAAGGCATTATGTACGTATTACATCGATTACCTTTGACTATTTGTAATGATACTTCCATTTCTACTCATTCAACGACCACCCTTATATATGGACACATAAAATGCTATGATTACCTTTTCGTTCTTATCAGCAGCCAAGAATATAATGGCATATTGACTCTATTTTTAATCAAAATACTATATATAGCCATGTGAAAATCTATGCACCAATTTAATTTACATTACTCCGTGCTTCCCGTTTCCATTTCCAAATGACATTTACCTTTTCCTAGTATTTAAATTTATATATAGAAAGAAAATTCTTTTATATTTCAATTAAAGATCCTGCAAATAAAGGCCTTCACATTAGGCTCTACAGTTGTCAATATTGCTGTTTGATTTCTTCGTTACGTGAATATTATTTTCAGTATCATGCACGGCACATCATGGTCACTTATTTATTAAGTTGGTAATAGCGTGGAAGATTGACAGAGATGTCAAACATTTAGACAATTGTTATTTACCAACTAAATAGAAATATGAATTAGTTCGTTCAGACATTTTTTTGGAGAACTTTTTTTCTTCAAAAAAATGTGTGTGCCTGACTGGTTTTTTTAATTATTTTTTGTTAGAACAAGGGTCGTCTCAAATATTTTGGGGGCTCTGTTCTAATTTATAAAAGTGGACTCTTAATTAGCTAAGACATGTCAATTATGGACATTTACTGAATGATGGATTACTGATAATGATGCTGATGCTACTAATGAATGTGTGGTTTGTTTACTTTTGAATTAGTTTGAATTGGTTTGTATAGATGATCTAACAATTTTTTTGGACTGTAATAGTTGGACAAAGTAGGTCTATATTTTTGGGTTCGACTAATCATGTGTATGTATAACATATGTATTGTCTTGTATATGTTGTTTGTATGCTATCACAGGTTGAGGAGGAGATTCATATAGATATGTCATTGCCATAATTCACTCGCACTAAAAAGTTTGGTTTTGTGGAGAAAGGCAAAAAGGGGGAGAATGTTAATGTTGAGTTTTATGTTATGACATTTTTCCTAACATAACATTTTCAGTACTAAGTCAAAAACCAAAATGTTGGAACAAATGTCTTTGACATTCGGACCAACATTCTGGTAACAGTTTTGTCCTTCTTCACGGACTGAAGCTTATCTCGAAGGATTTTTTACTACGATGGTAAAGTGACCTGACAAGGAACTTTGGAGCAGAATAAAAACGTAAGAGACGGAGTTAAAGCTTGGAGATCAAGACGAGTGAAGAACAAGTCAAATCAGTTGAAAAACTCGTGCCTCAAGCTACTACTTCACGTGCCCACTTTTAGCTCAACCTCTCAACAATCGATGAGCTTTTTTAGGACGACTTTCTACTATAAATAGAGAAGACAGAAGAGTGAATCGATATCCAGAAAATTACAAGAGAAAAGATCAAGAGAGCTCTCCGGATTTTAGATCAAAAACTGGATCAACAAGTGTTGTCTGAGTTTTGTGACAACATTTTGTCCAACATTATTATTGCTACTTAGATTCTAGATTTGTTCTATCATTGAAGCAATTGTAATGAGATGTTGTGCACGTCTAATTAGATAGACTTTTCAGGCATAAGTCATCTACGACTTAACCTTTTTAATTCCTTTTGTAATCTATTGTAATATTGTAAAGAGAAGGAATTTATACAATTGTATATTCATATATACAATAACTTTGGTCATTGACCATCATAGGTTGTATTAGTATATAACATATGTAAATTAAACATTTGTATTTTTATTATTTTCGCTGCAATTTAACTCTTCAAAGGTTTTTCCGTTTTTATATAAAGTGTAAATCGATTACGTGACGACATTGTTAATAACGTTCTGTTTGATTACAAATAATTTTACTTACTGTTTGTTTTTGATTATTCCATAGTATAACTCACGAAACCCAACATGTACAATATTATTTCATTTCTCAACGTTGACGTGTATACGACATAGTTATAACTATTTACCATGCTTGTACCTATCGACAATATTTAAATCTAAGTTCGACATTTGTTTTATTCTTTCTTTTTCTGACTGAAACTTTCAACTAATTTGGATAGATATGCGAACATATGGTTTTTAATCTTGCGGTCTCCACTCTCCGTGATACACTTAATTAACTTCTCATCCCACAAGAGAAGAGAAGAGAATAGACAAAAGTAATAAATGCATATATGGTGGCTAAATTCATAGCTCATTTTTATTACTGAATTAATAATTAAATATTTATTTAATGTTTTAATACAAATATTGTGGGTCTAAGTCACGTAACTGATATTGTAGTTCCGCTCCCGTAGTAAGAATGATGAAATCTTGTTACCCTTAACCAGAGGTCTCAGATGCAAGCACTTAGAATGCAAATATTCTTGTAGGAAGTATCTCCTCTTAAATGGACCATACGTAAAACTAATCTAGATTAGTAATCCAGTGTATTTCTAATATCAGATGGTTATAAAAAAATTAGATAACTTTTGATTACACAACTTCCTGTGTACGTACAGAACTTCATCACTCCTTGACAAGGTAAATGAAAATCAAACATGTAAGAGATTAGGCTTTGATGGTGAGCTACTAAACATAACGCTATAGTACGTCTTTACCTTTATCTTTTTGTATAAATTATACAATATAATCCTGGACAAAGGAAAAATTATAAAACGCAAGAATTGAACACTTTTTTGGTATATTTCTTTTTCACATAGTATTGTTTTTCTTTGCCATTTCCGAATCAAATTTTCCTCTCTTTTGTTTCCCCTTATTCGGTAGGGACGATGTACACCTTTCTTTCAAATATAAGTTGCGGGTCATTGCTTTCCAATTGCAACAATGTTGATTTGTTCTGGAAACTAAATGGTTAACACAGGGAGCTGTAGTATAATATTGGCAACTTTTTTGTTTCACTAGTAGTAATAATATTGACATTCACTATGAGGTATGAGCCATTTTTAATTCTATAAGACTTTACAATTCCAAATAAATTTTGTTTGGGATTTCTCAAGCTAGCAATGAGCAATCATGCATAACTAGAAAACTAAAGGGATAATAGTACTTTTGGTCATTAAGTTATTAATAAATTATGGTTTTGTCCTTGTGATATATAACTCAACATATTTAACCTTCATTGAATAAAATTGTAGTTTTTTGGTACCTTTATGTCGAAAATATGTTAGTATATTTTACTATTTATCGAACTACATTACCGTCAAATATCAACCAACACTATAAATTTAACATAATACATGAGTAATTAAGTTGTGAAATGATTAACAATTCTAATAAATTTGTGAATATTCACCAGCAAATGGATCAAAAATGCGCAATTCAATTAATTAAAGGTTTATTGTGACTAGTGAAATATCATACAAACTAATATAATAATTTATTAAGAACTTGGGACCAAAAGTGCTATTAACCTAGATCTAAAGAAACTATGCGAAAGACGATACAACAACAACATACCCAGTTAGAATTCCACAATATGAGGTTTGGAGAGGATAGAATGTACACAGAACTCACATCCACCTTGGTAGATAAAAAACTATGCGAAAGACGATATAAAACAAAATTTAGAGAGAAAATGAACTCTTTGTTAGGCATGAATTGAACCTGGGCGATTTGATTCGTGACTCGTGCTGATTGGAGGCAAATAAGGGTCGGCACCTAATTAACATGGCATATGCATGTCATTAATCGGTTATTTGATTTTCAGTGTAATCAATCACTACTACTTTGACCATCGACTTATTTGGTTATTTATCTATAGTTGTTATTGTTGGGTTTTGATATTGGTGAATGGAAAATGATGGGATGAAAATTAAAGGGAAGTGTTCTTTTGTCCCACATCGAAAAAAGAGAAGGAAAGAGAGGTGTATATATTACATTACACATTCTCGAGCTGCTAAAAGGGTTGAGAGGGCACTCGCCCCGTCGTCGTCGCTCGCTCGGCTCGGCTTCGACTTTGGATTGATTGATAATCTTTTTGGACAAACGTTTCTTTAATTAATTAATTATTTAATTAAAAACAAATTCAAACGGATCGACCCGCGACCCGACCCGACCCGTCCGGCTCTCCCTCTCTTTTTCGAATTTCCCTCCAAAATTAGGTGACTATTCTGAATGGTTGCAACCATTCAGAATCATTACCTCTAACCCTATAAATTCTTGATTATTTCAAGAATTTATTCACTAATTCATATTCTATTCATATTCTGAAATTCTGAAGTTGCTCTTCAAATCGAAAATTTCATTCTGTGTGATATACTGCCGTTGAGTGGTTCGTTGCTACCGGAATTTGGAGTACTACTATTCTGGTAAGATAATCGTTCTATCGCGAAGCGATATTAGATTAACCGAAATCGTGAGGAATAATTTCCTTAAGGACACACTTTGAACTAAGTGGGCTCGATTACATTCTGAAATTATTTTTCCAAAACAGATTCTGTTTTCGTTTATTGTTTCATTAATGTTATATGTTTCACTAAGTGATTAACATATTGTTTTGAATCATTATTTAGCAAAGTACAGATTATTATACCAACAGTTATTCCTTGTTTTCTTCTGTATAATTTCATCACCACTTCATTACCAAATTGTCCAATTCCACCAATTTAATCAGTGGTAGCTGTAACTAAAACAATGTAAGGATTTTGGATTATCAATTGAAAAACGTAATGGTTTTGTTAATGTAATTATGGTGCACTTTGAAAGGGACAAAAAATAAGACGACTAAAAGATGCAAGTGCCATGCAAATGCTAACACTTAAACTTTGATGTTGACACCCACTTATTATATTAAATTATTTACAAAAGGAATTCAACTTCTTATAATCAGAAACGGAAAACGACTTTTTTTGGTTTAGGCACGTTTCTTTAATATTACCATCTTGTTACCACGGACTTTGCAGTCACACACACAAAACCCTTCGGGTTGTTTGATAGGACGTATAAGAATAATGTTGAATATTGTATATTAGTAATGTTAGTTTTAATAATGCTGACATTAATTATGATATATTATATTTTATCCATTATTTAATTTGATATATTAATGCATTACATAATTTTTTTTTAAATTACGTCTTTACAGAAATACCTTCCACATTTGCTTATGCGCACTTGCTTTACATCGTTATCAGTGCGGTAAAACTTGAAGATAGGATTGCTCCCTATGATATCACATTATGTGTACCATTTCATTTTAATCCTAATTATTAGATAGGAATCAAGCACAAATCTTCTAGTCTATATATACTTTTATTTGTATTAGAACAGTAACAACAACAACATTTTTTGCAGTACCTCTTTTCTCTCTCAACTGATCAAAAGTCTTCTACTGTTTGAGAGTCCACGACACACGAGACCATAGAGTACTCCAAACATAAGCTAAAGTGTAGGGTATTGCATTCTGAAAATACAGATCTTTAAAGTCAATTTTTTGTGTCCTTTAAAGTTGTTTAATTTGCTTTTTACTAGGATAGCCTTACTCTGTCAAAAGAAACCACTACTATCGAAAATTGTAAAATGCAAGCTTCTCTATTTATATAGTTACCAATTTTTTGCCATAAATTATTTCATTACTTGATCAGTTGATAGCAGATTTTTTGCAAATAAATATTTAGTATTTTACAATTTGGCCTAAGTATTTTAACTTTAACCTTTTTCCTGGTTAACTTAAACTTGAAGTAGACCATGGCATGAGAATTAAGTTACAGAAGAAGAGAATATGACCGCAAGGCACACGAGTTCGATTCCTGCATAAACTTTCATTGAAATACAGACGTGAAACCCTATTCCCACCCGCGACCGCTATTTTTTAATCCTAATTATTAGATAGGACTTGTACTGCTACACCAACTTGTAAAAAAATAGCGGTCCCGAGTTGGTGGAAACAGAATTTTTTCCTTTTCTTTCTTAAGATTTAGAGAAGATAATATAGTCAGTTAATTGCCTCGTCATGTCTAAGAAGAGAACTCCAAATCGTGGTATTCTACAATTATACTTAGGGCTCGTTTGGTTGGGAATAATTTATGCCCACATTAATTATCTCGAGATTAATTATTCCAGAATTCAGGATCGCCTCAAATATTTTGGGATCCT
This sequence comes from Przewalskia tangutica, assembly GCA_029844215.1. Taxonomy (NCBI): domain Eukaryota; kingdom Viridiplantae; phylum Streptophyta; class Magnoliopsida; order Solanales; family Solanaceae; genus Przewalskia; species Przewalskia tangutica. Next base: position 110,844,885 of record CM056733.1, on the reverse strand, counting down.
GTTTTAATTCGGTAAAGTGGACCCTTAATATAAGTAAATATACAATTTGAATAATATGAATTTGGGCCTCCACATGCGCGCACAACTGGAACAGAATCACTTTATTTTGATTGAGCTAAGACCTGCAAATTATGGGTCTTTACAGTAAATTTTAGCGAATACTACTTAATAAAAAATAAAAAAAGGATCCCTAAAATTTTTCGTTTTCGCATGCAGAAGACATCTCGCACCTACCAAAGACAAACTGCAGAATTATTATCCCTTCCTCAATGTGGAATAAAAATAATACTATAATTTTGAAATTATTACTTATCCTGAAATTTTATTTCTATCAAACATGGAATAAACTCATTCCAAATTTAATTTTGAGATTAGTTTTTCGTATTTCTCGTACGAGCCCTTAGTGAATATCCACTAAGAAAGTAAATTATAAATTCTGCTGACTACTTCGGTAAAGATCCCTTTAATCTTTATTAAAATTAGAAGCACTGCCTAAGATGCTTAATATGATGGGATATGAACAAAGCGTTCATTAATCGACATAACAAAAAATGAGGAGACTTGTCATTTTTAATTGGTTGATGATGACTTGATGTAACAGCCAATTCCTTGCCTGCTAGCGCCACGACGTATCTATAGTACCTACCACTTCCGACGCCTCAATGGTATTGTCTACCGATTAATAAAGTGAATGAAACTATGGAAGTTCAGGATTAAAATCCGAGGGTTAAGACAAAAATAATACTCTCTCCGTTTTCTTATTAGTTTGTCTCAAAAATTGACTCATTATTATATTTAAAAACAATTTAACTTTATGAGATCATTTACAATCAAACAAGTATCTAAAATTTATTTTAGACCACACATTTCAAAAAAAATTCTTTAAATCTAAAATTTTATGTCAAGTCAAATTAGACCAATCTTTTGGGAACAGAAAAAAAGTTTTAGCAAGTACTTAATATAATAGGCTAGATGTGCGCATATTAGCTCAAACACACTCTCTCTTTTAAGGAATGTAGTACAATATATTTATATTTTGTCATGGGCTGCTAATTGTGAAGATGTTTGGGACAATTCGTACAAATGCCCTTATTTTGGGGTGGTCTTTAATTTTTGTCCGTCAAATCTAAAATATTTAATTTTTTCCCTTCATCTAATATCACGAAGTTTTGGGTTCGAACTTATGCTCAGATAAAAATCACAAGGCAAATGTTTTATAGCAAAAATAGGTCTATTTAGGTAAAATTAGGTCTATTCGGCGGAATCTCTGCCGATACAGGCCTAATTAATAGGCTTATTTTTGCCTTAAAACACCTGCCTTGTGAATTATTTTTTAAATTTTGTCAGAGCAGGGGTTCGAAGCAGGAACCTATGAATTTTTAGGCGAAAGAGAAAAAATTAAAGATTTCAAATTTATTAAAGACTAGTACCTTTAAAGGACATGACACAAAAAAAAAAAAAAAGAGATGTTTGGTCTTATTTCCGTGCATGGGCTACGACGACATGGCTCCTCCTTTGGATCCATGGGCTGAATTAATGGATTTGTAGCAATACTTTCACGCATTACTGATCTGGTAAAGATGTCAGAAAACCGTGCATTTTGCATTTCAGTAATATCCTTGACATTTAGGTGTCTTATGTCAGTGGCGAAATCAGAAATTTCATCAAGTATGTTTAAGATTTAATATATATGTACAAAAGTAGTTTTTGATACTGATATTTAGTATAATTTTCTATATAAACAAATATAATTTTCCGACAAGAGTGTTGACACCCAATTTTGACCCTCCCGTCCAACCATTAACTATAAAATTAGGCTAATTTTGTAAAATAATTTTTTAGGATTTTTATAATAAAATACAACAATAAAACATTAAATACATGCATAAATAATTAATTTAATAATGGCATCGCATAGAGTTTTAAGCACTTAGAGTCCCGCGCCCGCATTAATTAACTTTAAGCTTTGTCGTAATTCTTAAATAATTAATAAATGCATAAAATAAATAATTTAGCGATAACGTCGTGTCAGGTAGCATAGCCGCATTAATTAGTAATCATTTGTAATTTAAAGTCAATTTTTTAATCTAATATATGCATTTAATAGCGTCGCATTTATAAGGCTTTAAACAATTCTTAAATATCGTACTTGCATTCGGCATTTAAGTAATTTAATATAAACTCAATTCAATTTTAATTTTGCAATAATGCATAATAATAAGATTTTAAATAATAGCGTCGCATTCTAAAGTATTGAGCATTAATTAAATAGCACGCCCGCATTTATTTATTATAACAATTAGATTAATGAAGCACCTAATTAGTTTAATCACATGTGTTAATTTAAGTTATCACTAATTAATTATTAATACACTTGCCTAGAATTAATTAGCTAATTAACTAAGCCTAAAACTAATTAATCTATCACTAACTAATACTAATTAAATAACTTAACTAATTAAATACCTAAAGGCCTTAATTAATTAATTAACTAACCTAACACTAATACCCAATCTAAATTACTAGCAGCCCACACCCCAGCCCCACTCGCCCAGCCCATTTCCCTTCTGCGACCCGCAAGCCCAATCCCCATTATCCCCTTATCAGCCCAAAGCCCCACGACCCAGCCTCATTCTTTCTTTACCTACGCACATCACCCTCACTTCGTCTCCCACAGAAGCCCAACACCCCTCTTCATCGACAACAAAAACAAAACGCTAAGAACCCTAAACCTAAGCTTCCAATCGCCGCAACAGCACCTCACGCCTTCGTCGCCGTGATTCTCGCCTGAGAATCCGGCGACTTTCCTTTCCCTTTCCTTACCCACGCACCCTAGCCAGCCCTTCCTACCATATAAACCCGTTCGAATCAAACCAAATCAGACAAGATCTTACGAAATATCAGCACCAAATCAAGCACAATTCAGCCTTTATTGCTTACCAATATTAGAACCTAGGGTTAGGCTATATAAGCACATGCAATAGACCAATCGCGGACACCTCGCGCAGATGTCGAACGACTCGAGCACGATGAGGTCAAGAGCAATCGCCTTCTTTACGAGCAGTAGACATATACGGCAGAGCTCGCGAGTGATTCGAAAAGCGCAGCCTAGTCGAGTGATCCGTAAAAGAACCCAATCCTCAAAATCGCAATTTTCGCAACCTTCGCTCACGTAATTAGCTAGCCTTTCGAGCGACCGACGACTTGATACGCCGCCCGGTCGCTGTCCTAGAAGGTAATCTCGCTCCTTTCTTATTTTCTCCTTCGATTGATATTTTGTGATAAGATGTGTGAAATCTGTGTTTCGTGCGACGACTTAGGTGTATTAATTTGATTGCTGAATCTATTTAGTTGATATTAACTGTTATTATATCTGCGACTGTTAATTATTTTACTAGCATTTGTTATGTGATTGAATTATAAGTGTGGTTAGATATTAAGGAGTGTGTCTTAGAGGTTTCAATTTGCGATGGTTCAGTGTTAGCCTTAATTAGAAAGGGATCGAATAGGTTAGCATTCGGATTTAAGACAACGAAGTCAATATTCCTTAAAGACTCAATGTAATATATGACATGTACAGAGCTAGATAACTATTCAACTAATAATATGCATGTGTCTTGAATCAGAGTGATATTGGTGGAATTAATGTTATTATCTATCGTTAGCCTTATATTCTATTCACATTGGTCGAACCTGCCGTATTTTTGGGCTAGCATGTTCTGTTCGAACACATCAGTATCATGTCTTCTGTTATCTTATTTGTTTAGCCTACCCAACTTAGCCTGGGTTTGAAATATGTCGAGGGATATCCTAGTCTACTACAATATGCATACTATATTAAAATGTGGTTTGTTGCCGAATAAGTTAGCCCAGGGTCATCCATTCATCTGTCTAACTGTCAAAGTATACATATGATAGCAGGTAGCAATCTCTAAGTCAATCATATCAGTTTGTTGGTTTGTCTAAACATATAAATGTCCTAGAGTAGCATTATACGGATCCTGGAATTTTTCTGAAATTACCCACGTCTGCTTTAGGATCCTTATCGACACTATATGTCAAGTAGTTATTAACTAATCTGAGTATGTCTCTGCCTCTCTCATATGCCTTACTTATTGCATACTAATATACATGCCTTAGCCATAATACCATGTTCTGATGCCTGCCTTAAAACATGATAGCTTGTTTGCACACTTGTTGAATATTACCCTGTATATGTGTGACCTCCCAGTCTATATGCAGCCGGCATCCGGTCATAGATCCTCCAAAGAAATTTGCTTGTATCTCCCTAGAGTGTTCCCTCTTCTTTGAATCTGAAAAAGACATAAGTTATAATATACAAGCCAAGCTACTAATATTAGCACTTGATCAACACTTCAGATGCATACGAGTGGAAAACACCAGTACATCAGACCTATATATTCAGTACAACGCTATGTAATTACTGGGCCTATCATTGGGCCGATCGGTCCTGCCTTTTAAAGAATCTGAAATTTATTTACGGGCCCTCGCATATTTGGTTGTCCTTTCCTTTTCCTCTTCTTTAAAATCCAAATTATGTGCCTTCGAGTCCGCTCGCTCCTACTTGCTTTGTATCCTAGGTCGGGTAGAATAACGCCGTTTTTATTCGGATTGATATAATAAAAATGAAATCGTGATATGTATGTGTAAATAATCATTTATCTATTTGTGTCTTTCATAAAATATATACTAATCCTTTTCTTTCTTTGTTTTTTTTTACATGGCATGCATCGGAGCAATAAAGAGTCTCACGGCGAGACTCATCGTGGCAAATTAACACCCGCATCTATGTGCATTTTTCTATCCGCATCGGAATTTCAACCCGCCGGCGAATCACATCGCCTTCCTTCGAGTCGCCATTGTTAATTCATATCCTCTCCCTACTCATTTATTGTAATTAATTGTCTAACGCTATTAATTAATAGAATATTTAGAATAGTCAAACCTTGAGTCAATAGTTAGAAATTAGTTTGACTCACTTACTTTAAGCTCGCCTCGCTTTGTTTAATAGTTATAATAAACCATCTCATAATCTACACTTACATAATAAGCTGGAATATTATTTGCCTAGACATTTCTTAAAATCGTGGTACAATTTCCTATTAATACAGAATAAGATATACCGCGATTGCATAATAGATACATCCTCCCTCTTATCACAATAATATTATATTCTCATGCTAAGCACTACCCCTTAGGTAAAGGAATATTTGCACACATTTTACTCCTGTTATACCTATAGCTAATATAATATCTAGGCATCTTAATTGCATATTTTTTTCAAAACTGGCCTTGGCTTTCATACATAAACTTTGCAAAAAAAGAATATATTTTAGAAAGTATATCTTGTACTCTTCCTCTTAAACGTTTTTAATATACCTTTTCCTTAGCATAATAATTAACCCTAGGTTTGGCAGGACAACCGCAAGTTAGCGGATCTTAGAGGGTGCCTAACCCCTTCCCTCTAGATTAATAAAGAACCCTTACCCAGAATCTCACTAAGTTTAGCAAACCATAAAATGGAGTTAATGTTTTACTTTAAACTGGTTAAACATTTAGGTGTCCTAATTCACCCAAACTAATTAGGTGGCGACTCCGCGAACCCTTAGCATTCTAGCAACCCTTCAGCATTTAGCATCTTTAGCCTTTTTAACACTTTTAACACTTTAGCACCTTTTTTTAAACATCTTTAAGCCCTTTTAACATTTTAGCATTCTTTTAAACATTTTAGCTTTTATTTTTATTTTCTAACCTTTTTATTTAAGCAGGAGTTTAGAAAATAAATGCCGCGGCCGAAAATGGGCGCGACAAGAGTGTCTAATTGACCAGTACCCTTTGTTATATGTAGCTATGCCACTGTGTTAGGTAGGAAGGAAAATATTTTTCTTGAAAAAGAATTCCTGAAAAATAAGGTGTTTTTGATGTTTGGTAAACAAGTAGAAAATTTAGATAAGTATCATGGAGGTGGGAGGATGGAAGTGGGGTGGTCGCGGGTGGGGGTGGGGAGTGGAGGTGGTGTGGGGGGGGGGGTCGGGGATGTGGTGAAGATAATGAGCGTGAACTTATTTTTCCTGCTCCCATTAAAAAAACCGTTTCCCTAATTTAAGGAACTTATTTTTCTAGAGAAAAATATTTTTCAAAATATTGTGACCAACAAACCATAGGAAAATTAAAAAAACATTTTTTGAAATGTTTTACTTCATATCAAACACACCATTAATTGGTGTCATTTTAAATATATATAGCATAAGCTTTATTCTTGTAGGTGAATGGTGTTTATGCGACCTTAAAATAATTGATGTGGCTACTTCAGTATATATAAGCAAATTGTAACTCTGCAAGTATTATCGTGAAAGTATATGTATGTCCTAGAAACAATCTGTATTAAGATACAATGTACTTTATACACATTCGTATTTATATTAATGATGATTAATATTATGACATTTACATTTGTTGAATTATTAGTTGATTGTTTATAATATTCTATAAATGCATCCCTAGAGTTTACGTGTTTATTAATAATGTGAGAATTAATGTTATAATGTAACTCTTAAATTACCTCGACTAATGATCATCGAGATTGGAATATCGATGATATGTGATACGTCGACATGTGGTCTGCATCATATCCTTAGGGGATGTAGTATGTCTCACTTGCTACGAGTTATGACAACTCGTGATAGACACATGGATACTTGTTGAAGTATTGGTATACCCTGCTGATTTGCTTTTTTGTTATATGTCTATAATGTCATCGGCATGTGGGAGATAGAAGTCCTTAGACTTGAGGTCAGTATCACATTGTTTACAGAGTAATGTACTTTGATCCTGTCCAAAGCTCAAATGCCTTATACGGTTGAGACGCGACTTGTTTTGGGTCCATTATGAAGTAGATTAAAGGTGGTATGTGAGCCAAGATTAGGATTCATTCCTTGAATGTATATTCGAGTGAATACTCAGGTACTCATATGGTATTAGGTTGACTAAGTCATTGACCAATGCAATTGACATGTCTATGATGTGGTCCTATTGTCAACTAATATAGATGAGTTATAATGATCAAGTCATTTGGATAGACACTTGACAAATTCTAAGTTTGATTGAGTGTGTCGTGAATGAAAGGATTTTATCTTCTCACATATAGATTCGGTTCACATGTTTCGTGTAGTTAAACTTTACATATTGGGTTCGTCTTCCGGCGCAGTCTAGGAGTTCCGTGAAGATCCTAATGTAATTAGTGACAATATGTAAAGGCCTGAAGGGTAACACTAAGTCAAAAGTTTCGTCGATTGAAATATGTAATTAGAAGGAGATTATATATATATGTTCGGTTGACAACCGGGACATTGGAAATGGAAAGGGGGCTGAAAATTAGGACAGGATCGCGGTGCCGAAACGCGCAGATAAAGACCGCGCCACTTACTCGCCGCATGTGAGGGTTTTCGGCGATCCAGTTTTAGCCAGTCCGAATTTTGCTGGGCCTGGTCCATAGAAACCCTAAAGCCTCTATTCTCAATAGACCTGTCCAAAGCTCGGGTCGAGCCAGGATCGGGTCGGATCGGGTGACTTTTTTTCCCAACTTGCCCGACCCTGACCTTATTGTTTTTTAAATTTTCCGACTGCCCCCGACCTTCTGCACCCTACTGCCTTCGGATCGTACGACCCTACTAAAAACGTAAATTTGCACTGCCTGATTGGGGCCCGACATTTTTTGTTTAAAATTGAATTTTCAATACTGAAATTGACATTCTCGGAAATATTACTACGAAATTTGGACGTTGAAATCTATTATATATCGCGAGATATTTAGCGAAGAAAAGAGAAAATTAGTAACGATTTGGGGAAAAGTGAAATTGATTGGCAAGACGGACGTTTTTGGAGAAATCGGCTAGTCTTTGTCCGGCCCCGTCTCGAAAAAAATACATAAAATCATTTTTTTTAGGTAAATCAGACATCCGAGCGCAAAGTTATGACCATATAAAGTTTGACAAATGCTTCACATTAAAACATAAAGTCTACATCACATATGAATTATGATCGGACAGTGGCGGGTCGAGGTCGCCTGAGGTCGGTCAACGCCCGTCGAGGTCGTCGAGAGGTAAAAATTTCGACCGCCCGACTTCTAAGTGATCGTCCCCGCATTTTCGGGTCAGGTGGCTCTCGGGTCACAAAAACGTTGTCCTGGCCCTGGATTTTTGTGTCGGGTCGGGTCCCCGACCCGATGGACATGTCTAATTCTCAACTGTAAATAGAGGCTTTCTCCTCTTATTTCAACACACCAAAGCAAGAGACTTAATCCCTTCTAAAGCTCTGTCGGAAGCCCTAGCATTCTAGACTTAACAAATTACATCAAAAAATTTCAAAATTTGTAAATCGATGGACATTTGCGTGTGCACCCTTGGACTACACAAAGCCTCGGATTTCGCAGATTGCAATCTAAAAAATGTAAGTCTTCTATCGAAGTATTACATATGCTTTGTGTTTATTTTACATTACATATTCATACATCAGTTTGACCTCTTATGTCGGGTTTGAAACATAAATTTTGAAAGTCCGCTGCGTGTACGAACCCGACGTAAACTCCTACATATCGATGGTGTGGTACAACGGGTGCAGGGTTGATGCCAAAGAGGTAAAGACTAAAGAGTATATGAAGAATTTCATTGGCTTCAAATCATTATGAAGTACATTTAGTGCTGCAAAATGACTAAATTACATTCTAGTTTCTCAGTTGGATGATCGGAAAAAGGGGAAATAATCAAGAAATGACTATTTCAAAATTGAAACCGACTATGATTTCTGACTTATTTGAGATCGAAAAACACTTGGCCAATGCTTCAGTTTATGAGGAAAATTATCTTTTCGGCTTTGAAAAACGACTTTTGTTATCATTCAAAAACATACTTTTTTTACTGGTTAAATATCTATAATAATTTCTAAGAAACTTGATCAAACAGGCTACTCTTAATAACTTGATTCCTCATATGTCTAACACCTGGCATTCGATCGATTGAAGCTAACTCTTCTAGGGCAGGAGCTAGTTAGCATTGTGGTTAGGCAGAGTACGATAACTTAGACTTATAACATGTATTTATATTAAAAATTCATTTAACAGGTAAAAATTATCTATTTAAAACTTAATAAGCAATAAAAAAATATAATTTAAAATGAATAAACTAAAAATTGTGACTTCGCCTCCCGTTACTCTTCCATCACAAATTTAAGTGGTGGCCTGTTTGGCTATGGATGCATTAAATTGCAAGGGAGATGTCTTCGTGAACGGTGAATTCGTAAAACTCTTCTCTAGATTTCAACTTATCATACTGCTGGCACTAGCTCATATGAATTTCTCGATAAAATAAACCTTTTTTTTGTTGGCCTCAGAAGTCAGACAGCTCTCGTAATTCTCACCTCTGTAAGGGCTTTTTCAATCTCTTTGTTTATCTGGAGCTTGCTCAATGATGCTGGCACATGGTCTCACGTGCACCATTCTTTCTTCACATTTTCTACAAAAATTAAAATGAAAAAGTCTCACATATCCTCGAGGAAAGATGATTTTGTAATTGAAATACAGCTTAAGCTACATGGTATAGTGAGGGACGAAATTAGAGTTCTAGTTGTAATAATTGTGGTTATACACATTCTTTATATTTGTGTTAAGAAATATAATAAATAATTTATTTAGAAATTAGTAAACTGCCTTTTTTGAAATTCAGAATCTATAAATTTAAATTTTGGATCTGTTTTTAGGTACAATATACTTTTTTTCATAAATCATAGCAACGAAATGTAGGCTATAGATATGTGTAGATGGAATTTTCGAGTCATCCATCATTTAAGTTGAAGCGTCCTTTAAATGCCTCAACTTTAGCATGCAAATGAGGTCTCTATTGGCATGTAATGCAATGCTTGTCCATTGTACGTCTCCCTTATCCTCCCCTTTAAGACAAGAGAGCATATATCACATTGAATTAATTCTTTGAAATTATCATTTTGATTTAATTTGCGCATGTAGACATGTCGAACAATTGGTGTATGATATTGATTGAGGTAGTACTATGTGCTTTTGCATTTAGTAGTCCGATATACGATTAGGATATACTCCATATATTGTTCGTTTAACAGTGAAAATTAAGTGTTAATACTATTGTTTGTCTGATGAAATTTGTCACTTGTCTTACTAAATATATGTCGGTTGAATTGAAGTAAGGAACTAAATCGTCAACAGTGTAGCTTTTGTGCTGAGCAACACTAATTCACATCCATTCAGTAGGCAAAATGTGGGACAAGCCTACTAGTTCCTATATTGATGACCCTCGAGTTGGGTCTGGAAGTGGATAAAATATATGATAAACCAGTTCAATTGAACACACAATTTCTTACACTGAACATAGAAATATATGCAATCTCAACAAATATTAAAATTTGAATCCATAATTATAAAAATTTAATGAGTTTAATAGTATGACATAAATGGTTAAAATTGTCAACTTAAAATCATGAATTCACCTCTAAACTTGATTGAGACTATTTGTCTTTGTTAAGTGTGGTTAACTCTTCCTATTTCCTCATTATAAATTTTCCCAAGTGAGCATATAGCTAAGTTCAATATAGAAATTTCATCTTCCTCAAGAGCTCTCTCTTATCCTCTAGATCAATTATCTATTGAAAAATAATGAATGTACGAAAATAGTAAACAACTATTAGAAGTGCTTCAAAAGGGCAAACAATAAGATTACAATAGCCACAAGCTTGTAATAAACAAGAATTGTGGCAACACCAAACTTTTGAGTTCTTGAATCAATCTTGGATCTTTGTGCCAATTGCAGCAAGCTCCTTGAATCTTGATAACCTGAAATCAAGAGACACTAAATCTACGAGAGTTACAACTGTGCTGAGTCGAGTGTTAACATTATGTCCTTAAGACAAGATTGCCCCGTATATATCTTTTTACGTTAATGGGTAATAGTCTCCCAAGATAAAACAACATCTAATAAATGAACAAATGAAACTCAAGTGTTTCTCAAGAAGAACTTCGAGTGTTTGAATTATGCTAGAGATGTAGAAGATTTTCAGAATTTTGCAAGTGTTGCAAGCCTTTCTAGTGTTTCAAGTATCAAGTTTAAGTCTTGTGTTGAACAATTGAGCCAAATGCCTCAATTTATAGTAGTGTAAAATGGCCTCTTCAATTGCCCATGTAATGGTCATTCAATCCACCAAGTAATGCAGCCAAATAATGGTTGATTTATGGAGGAAAAACTGACATTTGAATGCCCCAAAACGTCTCCATAATCAGCCAAACTTTTGGACTTCCATCGCACAGACACTGCCCCAAAAGCGTCGCAGCTGGGACTCGGAGGCGTCGCGGCTCCAGTAAGCATCTGACCAATTAGCGTCTCGGCTCGACCATTGAGGTGTCGCGGCACCACGGCGCTGCGACCCTGATGGTGGTGACGTCGCGGCCCTTTTCCGACCTGTTTCAATCTTATACTTCGCACACTTCTTCCCTCATTTACCAACGTGGAACACTCGTTATTTATCCAACAAACGTCCACTATTCTATGTTTCAAACTTTTTACTTACGTACCTATATCTCTTTCACTAATAAAATTTACGATACTTGGTATTATGAGTGCACGTGTGTGGGAACAGGGGCGAAGCCAGGATTTTGGTCTAGGGGGAACCTATTTATATTTAAACATAATTAAAATATATTATTAAATAAATTAATATGTATTAAAAATCATGACAATCACAGATTCAACAATGACTTCGGCGAGTTTTCATTTTCTGAAACGTATCTATGATATCTTCATTATCAACTTCAGCAAATACGTCTTTATCAATATAGGTAACCATGTTGTCATTCAACCATTGATCTCCCATTCTGTTTCGTAATTTATTCTTCACAATCTTCATTGCAGAAAATGTCCTCTCTACCATCGCAGTAGTAACATGTAGTGTCAATGCTAATTTCAAAAACAAATAAACTAGAGAGAACACTTTATCTCTTCTTGTTTCAACCATTTTCTCTGCAAGCTGACTAATCCCTTTTAAATTAAAAAATTATGTTGTAGTACGCATATCGACAATATAAGTCTCAAGTTAATCATCAAGTACCACCAAGTCCATCTCAGAAAAATCATTTGGATAAAAATAGCTAAGTGAATAAGCTTGTTCTTGTCAAAAGCTGAAAATGAGTCACTTGGATGTAAATATGTCATGGAAAGAAGCAACTCAGTGCTTGTCACTTGAGGATTCTATTGTAATATCATGAATATTACTAGTAGTATACTAGGAAAAACATAAATTTGAGGGGGAGCCCGGGCCCACCCTTGTTACAAGGTGCTCCGCTCCTGTGTGGAAATGATGTTTCCGACATGCGGGGTCCCAATTATTTGAGTCATAAATAACGGGATAAACTTAATTCCACATTAGTAAATTTTCAACCGTTATACCCACTCCATTATTCTCCTATATAAGAAGTGGCAGCGAAGCTACTGAAGCAGGCATGTCTTTGTTGACATGTCTGCTACTTAGGAGGGTAATTTTGAAACTTCAGAATTTGTATGCCTTAAAGCGTTGTACTTGATAGCCTTATCAATTGTACACGCGGGTATAAACTTGTTGATAATCTGGATCCACTGAAAGTATATGAATGTCCTAGAGACAATCTGTATTAGGACACAATGTACTTTATACACATTCATATTTATATTAATGATGATTAATATTATGGCATTTGCATTTGTTGAATTATTAGTTGATTGTTTATAATAATCTATAAATGTATCCCTAAAGGTTACATGTTTATTAATGGTGTGAGAATTAATGTTATAACGTAACCCTTAAATTACCTCGTCTGATGATCATCGAAATAGGGATATCGATGATATGTGATACGTCGACATATGGTGTGCATCATATCCTTAGGGGATGTAGCATGTCTCACTTGCTACGAGTTATGGCAACTCGTGATGGACACGTGGATACTTGTTGAAGTATTGGTACACCATACTGATGCACTGTTTTGTTATATGTCTATAATGTCATCAGTTTGGGGATATAAGAGTCCTTAGACTTGAGGTCAATATCATTTTATTTACGGAGCAATGTACTTTGATCCTGTCCTAAGCTCAAATGCCTTACAGGTTGAGATGCGGCTTGTTTTGGGTGCATTACGAAGTAGATTAAAAGTGATATGTGAGTCAAATAAGGATTCATTCCTTGAATTTATATTCGAGTGAACACTCATGTACTCATATGGTATTAGGTTGACTAAGTCATTGGCCAATGCAATGGACATGTCTGTGATATGGTCCTGTTGTCAATTAATATAGATGAGTTATAACAATTAAGCCATTTGGATAGACATTTGACAGATCCTAAGCTCGATTGAGTGTATCATGAATGAAAAGATGTTATCTTCCCACATAATGGTTCAGTTCACATGTTTCGTGTAACTAGACTTCACATATTGAGTTCGTCTTCCGGCGCAGTCTAGGAGTTCCGTGTAGACCCTAATGATATTAGTGTCAGTATGTGAAGACCTGAAGGGTAACACTAAGTCAATTGTTCCGTCGATTCAAAGGATGTAATCAGAGAGTTAATCAATTAATGTTCGGTTGATGATCGAGACATTAAAATAAAATAGAAACAAAGCATAAATGGATCAAGGGTCGCGGCGCCTCACGTCCAGTGGGTCCGAGTTGACCCAAATCTGCCTCATTTTCTGGGCCTGGCCCACGAAGGAAACTCTAGCTGATTTATTCAGCTATATATACAGGATTTAGCCTCATATTTTATACACCATCTTTTCATAAGATTAAACTCTACTGAAACTCTGTCGATTTTCCTAGCTTTCCGAAAGAGAGTTACATCACAGTCTCTGACTTGCGAATCGAGGACGTATCAGGCGCACTCGTGACACATAATCCAAGATTGAAGATTTGAAAGCTGCTCTAACTGTAAGTGTTCTCATCGACGCATTACAATTCTTATATGTTTTACATTATTGTAATCATCCTACACAAGTACTCATATGATATTAGGTTGACTAAGTCATTGGCCAATGCAATTGACATGTCTGTGATATGGTCCTGTTGTCAACTAATATAGATGAGTTATAACAATTAAGCCATTTGGATAGACACTTGACAGATCCTAAGCTTGATTGAGTGTATCATGAATGAAAGGATTTTATCTTCCCACATAAAGGTTCAGTTCACAGGTTTCGTGTAACTAGACTGCACATATTGAGTTCGTCTTCCGACGCAGTCTAGAAGTTCGCAGAATTAATGATATTAGTGTCGTGATGAAGACCTGGCGGTAACACTAAGTCAATTGTTCCGTCGATTCAAAGGATGTAATCAAAGAGTTAATCAATTAATGTTCGGTTGATGATCGAGACATTAAAATAAAATAGAAACAAAGCATAAATGGATCAAGGGACGCGACGCCACTTACTTAAGGGTCGTGGCGCCTCACGTCCAGTGGGTCCGAGTTGACCCAAATCTGCCTCGTTTTTTGGGCCTGGCCCACTAAGGAAATCCTAGCTGATTTATTCAGCTATATATACAGGGTTTAGCCTCATATTTTATACATCATCTTTTCATAAGATTAAACTCTACCGAAACTCTACCAGATTTCCTAGCTTTCCGAAAAGAGTTACATCACAGTCTCTGACTTGCGAATCGAGGGACGATTGTGTAAGCACCCTCAGGACACACAATCCAAGATTGAAAAGATTTGGAAGCTGCTCTAACTATAAGTGTTATCATCGACGCATTACAGTTCTTATATGTTTTACATTGTTGTAATCATCCTACAGTTCTGTCGAAGTCGGATTTGAAACATAGATTTTCTAATTTCGTTGTGTGAACGAACCCGACGTGAACACTTACATCCACTTCTATTTTGAACGCCACGCCCTGACTTTGCAATATCTGAAATTATGCATCATGACCATGTGTGTCCCACGTTGAATGTCTCAATTTGACATTTATTTGATGAGGGGGAAGCCCCGAAGGCGAAATCCCCCACCCAGGGGCGGATCTACGTCTCTTGTAGTGGTTGTTCGGAAAAAAAAATCACAGCGTTGTATAAGAGAATGAGAATGTTGTGCTTGTTCAAAAGTGGAAAATAGCACTGCAAAAAAAATCGGTTGTTCACGTGCACAACCTTGCACACTGACGGTCTGTGCCTGCCCCCACCTGTACCAGAGGCCCCTTAGCCAGGTGTGATGTAAATCGAGGGATATGCGCGAGTGGCAGCCCTGCAAGGGAGAAGACCAACGGGATACGAACCCTGCAACAACCTTTGCAATATTTCAGCAAAGATTGTCACCACACGGATTCGAACCCCGACGTCGGGGTGGTTGTACCCAATCAACTTATCGCTTACCAATTCGTCTGTATCCCTGGAGGCTCAATTTGACATTTCTCTCTCTTTGTTTTACTGTTGGCTTCTATTTCCTATTTCGTTTTTTTTGAAGTAACATGTAGTAGATCCATCTCAATTTCCGTCTCAATTTATATGATATAATTTGACTAGACATGAATATTAAGTAATATAAGAAAAAAATTGAATCTAGTGATTTAAAACAAGTCAAAGATATTTATATTATTATAAATTATTTCGTTAAACATAAAAGATAAGTTTAAAACTAAATTATTATCAAATAAAAAATATATAATTTTTTAGGACGAACTAAAAAGGAAAATATCACTATGTAATAAATTTGTATTTCCATTACAAGCATTCCAGATTACTTCTAAGAGCATTTCAATTGCCGTAGAATTAAAAGATATAAAATGAATTAACAGTGTTTTTTAAGGTATTTATACTGATTTTTGAGTCAAGAAGATTAAATATATTATCTTAAATTTGATATGCTTTTCCAATTTAGTGAAACAAAGGACACAAAATATTATATTGCTAAATTTGCATAGATTATAAATATTGTTGTTGTTCTTGATAAAATTCTTACCATTGTTAATAATATTTATTCGTTATTTAATTTACTTTTAATGAGATAATTTATTATCATATGAATTTATAATTAATTTTAAATCATTTAATGAATACTACTTAAAAATAAAATTTTAAATAAATATTGGGCCAGTGCAAAGGACGGATTTCTTCCCACTAGATAATTATAAAGTAACAGTTGCAACAAACAAATTTAGCCTTACGAGGGGTCTCTGCGACCAACCCAATTCACTAGTCAATTTTTAACCTCGTTACTTGGTTTTTAGACATTCCTGGCAGATTTTCATTGGTTACGGCCCATTTCACATTCTCATATTAAAACATACTATACCAAGTTCAAAGCCAAGTACAGAAGAAGAGAATATGACCGCAAGGCCACGTAGCTCGATCCCCGCATAAATCTTCTTTGGCACAGTCATTACACTGGCCGCTGGTTAAGACCTGGCGACGTTTGCAGACTATCATACAAATGGTTTCGCGCAAGACTGAAGAAAGAATGATCGCGTTCCTTAAAAAAAAAAAAAAAAAAAAAAACTTATAATATATGTTTTTACCCCAATGCACATTTGTTGCTCATTCTTCCTAATCAAGAATCATGATGACCTTTTTCAAGTGCATGTATGAGCATAAGTAAAATAAAGCAGTTCCGAAAACCAAAAGGAATTCGTTGAGGGTATAATCATGATAGCCATCCATACTGCCAGATAAGTCACCCCAACAAGACTACAGTCAACAAATATACAAGAATTGCAACATCCAAGACTCTTGTCCAAAAAATTATACCTTATCATACGCCGATTTGTATAGATCCAAAATAATATTCATTCCATAGACCAACCTGCTATAGAGTGGTCCTTCACTTAATTAGTTAAACTATGATAGTCGATATTCATTTCTGTTCTTTATTTTACTTCTTATTTCTAACTGTTTTTGTTCTTGGAGAGAACTTATTAAGTTGCGAATCGAAATCTCTAGCTGCTTCTGGCTATCGATGTGATCGTAACGTGCAACCGTTGCAATGTGGAACATTTGCAATTCTACGGACTAATTCATATTACTCTTCTCTTTTCAATCTGAGCTCGTACTTGGGCATCAACCGATACGTTCTAGGAGAAGCAAATGGCTTTTCTGCTGATACGGAGTTTCTTCCAATTGACCAACCTTTAATAATTCCATTAGAGTGTAAATGCACTGGTAGTTTCTTTGAAGCAGAGCTAACAAAGACAACAACCAAAGGTGAGAGCTTTTACAGCATTGCTCAATCTTTGGAAGGTTTAACGAACTGCAAAGCCATTCAGGAGAAAAATCCAAATGTTACTCCTTGGAGTCTTTCGGAGAAAATTCTGCTGTCGATTCCATTGAGATGTGCTTGTCCTTCTCCAGAAGAAATTAGTCCTCTAACTACACTTTTGCTGTCTTACCACGTGAAGCAAGGCGATACAATTGCAGCCTTAGCAATCATCTTCAACACTACTACTGAAAGAATAATTGATGTCAATCGAAGATCAGAAGGAGGTTTTAGACCTGAAGGACTTTCACCAGCTTCAACTCTTTTGATTCCACTTGAAGGTAACTGTTAGTGTTAGGTTCTGTGTCCTAACATTTTCCGTAACATGTCTCTTTTTGGTGTTAAGTAAAAACAGGAAAATGTCATCCCAAATGTCGTGATATCTGGGAGGACATTTCTGGCAAGAGTTTTGCCTATCTTCACGCGCGATTGAAGTCGAGAAGATTTTATCACGTGAATGTTTGGCTTGGTTAGGAGCTAAGGAAAACACGATAATACTTAACAAGACCAAGTCCAAGGAGAGTGCATAACGGAAAGAGCATTCTCAGGAAGACAAAGTCAAATCTGTTGAGAATTTTAAGGCTGAAGAACACCTCACCAACCCTATTCTCGCTCAACCTCCACCGAGAATCATGAGCGTCTCGGGTGAACTCTCCACTATAAATAGAGGGTTCACTCCAAGGCTTCGACATCCGCTTTTTGCGTAAGAAAATTCAGATCCGAGACGCCTCAAATATTGCCTCAAACACACTTTGGATCGAGGTACTGTTTTGTGATTACACTTGTTCAAAATTGCTAATTGTTTTCTTAGATCTATACTTGTTCTTTCAATTCAAGCAATTGTAATAGGTGTTTTTCACTTCTATTTTAGATAGATTTTTCGCTTAGAAGTTAAGATTTAACTTCTTTTAATCCCTTTCGCTTTTACTGACATCGCTCATTCTCAAGGATTTGTAAGATTGTATAATTTTTATACAATAAATTTTTGGTCATGAGACCACTATAAGTTATATACAATTATATAACTTATGAAAAACAATCTGGGTGTCCTTGATTTATTTTCACGTGATCTTAACTCGCTTTTTAGGTGCGTTATTGTTAATGTTCCAGCCACGTCACGTAACATTTTGGGAACATTCCTTATCGCTTTAAGTTTACCTCGTTCTTCTTTGAAATTATTTATTCCATAGTTTAAGTTCGACAATTCCTTTCAAGTGGTATCGAGCGACACTTGACATAATAAGTCTTAAGGTCCTTTTACTTAACTATGGATCCCGCTAATCCAAATATTGGTAGACTTCCTATTTTAGATGGATCAAACTATCCTTATTGGAAGATTCGCCACGCTCTCACATCAAATCCATTGATGTTAGAGCATGGAGATCTATTACTAACTGATACATCGCTCCTATGCTTCCACCTGACGGCGAAGGCGACATTTTGGTCAAGCCCGAGGCGAATGGACTTTCAAGAAACTAATAGCGAAGCTTCAACGAAAGGCACTAAATGCTATTTTCGGATGGGTTGATCTTTATATGTTCAAACTCATCCAAAATTGCTTCATCGCCAGATGCTTGGGATACTTTACAAACTCATCGCGGCGTAGCTCGTTGTTCGACGAACGAAGCTTCGTACGCCACGAGTAAGTATGAACGTTTAAGGATGGAGGAATCGGAGGATATTAAAACCTATTTTGAAAAGTTGATTGATATCTCTAATGAATGTCAAGTTCTTGGTTCTCCATTGACCAACAATCAACTTGTTGAAAAAGCCCTTCGATCTCTTCCTGAAAAGTTAAACATTAAGATTTGTGCGATTGAAGAAGCACACAACCTTGCCACAATGGACCTACATATTTTAATGAGCATTCTCAAAACATATGAGATGAACATGGAAAATCAAAGGTTTTTATACAAAGGCAAGGATGTTGCCCTTCAAGCAAAATCCTTAGAGACTAAGTCAATGAAGAGGATGAAACACTCAAGAAATGGGGATGGTGCTAACGCCGCTCTTCTTACTCGTAGGTTCAATACGATGTTAAGAAGATTCAACGAAGATAAGAATAAAACTAAGTCTAAAGAGCACCAAAACCAAGGACTCAATCCACGAATTACCAAGAATTTTCCCACCGCACAAAAAGGCAATCAACTTAGAGAATAAATTGACCAACCGTGTTCGATCCCGCGACTCGACAAAGATTCAATGTCACGCCGCTGGATGGGGCTATTATGCCAACGAGTGTGCAAACACTCTAAGAAAGGTTGGCAAACGCCTATGGATTTTCCTAAGTGATGATGGCGCGGCGGGAAGAGAATACGTAAATAGAGTCACAAGCAACGCCGCCATCGCTTTTTGAACATTCTCCGGATGATGGCGTTTAGCTGATCGTGATACACTAAATGTCATGACATTTCCGAACATCACCGTAACATCTCGCAGATACAAAGAAATGCAGATGTGTATGAGTTTTTAATTCTTGGATGTCAATTGCTTCGTGGCTTTATTTCAAAATGATTCTAAACCCGAGACTCAAGAAGACTCAAGGATGATATGATTAAGGAATTGCAAGCCCTTTGCAAGGACTTAATCATTGAATCTAATCAACTTGAATCAAAGGTGAAAACTCTAACTCGTGAGAACGCAGATTTGATAAGTACCATTACCCGACTGGAAGTGACTCTTACCAAAAAGATCTTGAATTCGAAAGATAAGTGCAAAGTCGATCTAGCCAAGCAACCTTCAAAAGCTTAACACGCAACCTCCAAATTAGATGAAATCCTTAGTGTTAGTCAACCTCATCTGCTGGTTTGGGCTACAAGAATCCTATCAATACATTATGCTCCAACTTGTTTGTTAAAAATGGGAAATGAACCGTAAGTATATGGTAGCAACTATGTGCAATTATTGTAATAAATCTGACATTTAAAACCTTTTTGCTTTAAGTTACTAAAACTCGAAAGAAAAGGTCTTCCGCATCGTCACAAGAACTTCGCATAAAGACTTCAAGAGACTCTCTATCTACAAAAATCGTAAGGTAACAAAAAGGTTTGGGTTCCCATCAAGAAAACAAGTTGTAATGTAGCCATAACCGCATCTGCGACCAATATCTCTCGGATCGTGGTACTTTGATGCTGGTTGTTCCCGCCATATGACAGAACAAAAGATCGTCTAAAGAACTACGGCTCTAAATGGAGGAAATGTTACATATGGAGGAGGTGGAAAGAGTAAGATAATAGGAAGAATCATTAACGCCCCCGGAATTCCAAAGATCGAATAATGTCTTGACGTTGACGGTCCGATGGCTAACCTAATTAGTATAAGCCAACCGTGATGACAACTTAGAGGTAAGATTCAATAAACACGCATGTATGCTGATCATTTAAAACTAACAAATGATAATGACAGTACAAGAACAAGTGATAATTGTTATCTTGTCGAGAACATAAGGTATGTAATAGTGTTAGATCGATGACACAACATTGTGGCATCAAAAACTGTGACATGTCAATTACCACAACCTTAGAAAATTGATATCTTATGAGGCAGAAAAGGCATTCCTAAACTAAGTCCCATGAGTGAAACCGTGTGTAAGATTGTCTCAAAGGTAAGCAAACCCGTGTCCTCACAAAGTTGTTCAGAGTGATGGACATTTCTCGTGCACGCCTCATTGCTTTCAACTTTTACATATGGATCTTATGGGTCCAATCGAGGTAGATAGCCCAGGAGGCATGAGGTACTCTTTGTGATTGTAGATGACTTTTCAAGATACTCTTGGATATTCTTTTTGAAAGAAAAGTCTCAAACGCTTGACATGTTTAGAATATTGTACTCTAGAATTAGAAATTTATATCATTTCTCTATTTTTCGGATAAGATCTGATCATGGAAAGGAGTTTGAAAATAATCAATTTTCTACATTTTGTGAGAAAAAGGTATTTTCCATGAATTTTCTCGCTCCCAAAACCCCAACAAAATGGTGTAGAGAGGAAGAATAGAACCCTACAAGAAATGGCTAGAGTCATGCTAAGTTCTAAAATCACAAAACGCTTTTTGGCGTAAGCCCTAAACACCGCAAGTCACATCTCTAATAGAGTCTATCTTAGACCAGAACAAAAATGACACCTATGAGATCTTGAATGGAAAGAAACCAAATCTACGTTACTTTCATGTTTTGGGTGTGTATGCTATGTTCTAAATGATAGAGATAATCGAGCAAAGTTTGACTCTAAGAGTGATAAGGAATTTTCATAGGCTATTCTCAAAATAGTATGCTTACCGAGTGTACAATCTTGAACTAACTCGCATACAAGAATCATAACATTGTTTTTGATGATAATGCAGATTATGCAGAAATACACCAAGAATGTGATGTCCGTGAATAATACGGGAGGGGCGCATCACGTAAAAATGCAGATGTTACACCAAATGTCACAACATCCGCAGCAACACCGTGAATCAAGATGAGAACACCGCAGTTCTCGATGAGGATTCTGGTGAACTTCGTGATTCAAGACGCAGGATCCTCATCCGTAATCGGAAGAAACCATCCCACCAATGTAATAGAGAAGTATTCAAGGAATAAAAACAAGGAGAAAAGAGCCAAAAATTACCGAGACATGGTGAAGTATGCGTGTATGCCCACCATACATCACAAGGTAAGTCAATCTTGCTATGTTTCTACTTTGGAACCTAAAAACATTAATGAAGCACTAAAAGACAGTTGGTGGATACAAGCCATGCAAGAAGAACTAGAACAGTTCACCGTAAAATGAGGTTTGGGATCTAGTTCCTCACCCCGATGAGACTAATGTAATAGGAACTAAATGGATCTTTAAGAATAAATCATTTAACTGAACTGTTATTAGAAATAAAGCTAGACTAGTGGCTCAAGGATACTCTCAAGTCAAAGGTATCGACTATGATGAAACCTTTGCTCCAAAGAGCTGTAATTGAATCAATTAGATTATTACTTGCCATAGCTTGTTGTTTAAAGATAACTCTTCACCAAATGGATGTGAAAGGTGCCTTTTTGAATGGAGATATTGATAAGGAGATATATGTTGAACAACCCAAAGGATTTGAAGATCCTCACCATCCACAACATGTATACAAAGTTAAAAAGGCCTCAGATGGACTAAAACAAGCTCCACGTGCATGGTATGGTCGCTTAACTCAATTCCTTCTTGAATTTGGTTTCCAACGTGGTGTAGTGATTGTACTTTATTTATAAAACACCATGGATCAGATATGGTTATTGCTCAAATCTATGTAGATGACATAGTTTTTGGTTCGACTTCAATGTCTCATCTTAAGACTTTTGTCGAAGCTATGTCCTCAACATTCGAAATGAGCATGATAGGGGAATTAACCTTTTTCTTAGGCTTGCAGATAAAACAAAATGAGGAGGGTATCTTCATTTCACAAAGCAAATATGCCAAGAACCTGGTTAAAAAATTTGGATTGGAGAATGCCAAACATATGAAGACTCTGATGGGATCAACCTGCACTATATCCAAAGATGATGTTGGGAGAATGTTGACCCAACTTTATACAGATCTATGATAGGTAGCCTTTTGTATCTCACCGCGAGTCGTCCAGATCTTATGTTTAGTGTTTGTGTGTGTGCACGATTCCAAGCATGCCCTAAAATTTCCCACTTAAACGCCACAAACGTGTCATAAGATATGTCACGCATACGCGAAGTTGGGAATTTGGTATTCCAAAGACACTAATCCTAATCTAATAGGATATAGTGACTCGGATTGGGCTGGGGATGTGGAAGATAGAAAAAGTACTAGTGGAGGATGTTTTTACCTTGGCAATAACTTAGTTTCCTGGTACAGTCGTAAACAAAATTGTGTCTCACTCTCAACCTTGAATCAATATGTAGCAATGAGAATTGTTGCTCTCAATTATTATGGCTAAGACACATGTTAGACGATTATGGTGTTTCAAAAATATCTTAGTTTTGTCTTGTGATAATATGAGTGCCATCAATATATCTAAAAATCCTGTTCAAGACTCTCGCACAAAACATATAGATATAAGACATCACTTTCTTCGAGACTTGGTTGAAAAAACAAATAGTTAGAATCGATTATGTTGACACTTCTCATCAACTAGCCGATATTTTTACAAAAGCTTTAGATCATGAGAGGTTTTCAAACTTGAAAACTCTCTCGGTCTGCTCAATATAAAAATTAACACCTTTGGGTGTGTTATCCGAAATGTCCCCGACATTTGTGTAACATTCATCCAAAGGTAAAATCTGAACCGCTTCTTTCAGTAAATGTTAAAGTTGTTTTGTGTTTCTAACGGTCATGACTTCTCAAAGGAACACCTTTTAAAATGATACCGCTTCTTCCGATGATATAAAAATCATAAAAAGTGAGTATCAAAAATAAGGCAAAGCCTTAAATTCCTCAATTGTAAAATGTCATTAAGCCCAC
Organism: Przewalskia tangutica; assembly: GCA_029844215.1. NCBI lineage: Eukaryota > Viridiplantae > Streptophyta > Magnoliopsida > Solanales > Solanaceae > Przewalskia > Przewalskia tangutica. The sequence continues at coordinate 110,821,135 of CM056733.1, read as the reverse complement.
AAAATTGATACTGCTCCTATTCTATAGGAGTATCAACATACTTATAATTTATATCATGATAGACACAAGATCTTATCTATTTGGACTCAATATACATTGTTCCACTAATTTAGAGACAAAACTCTATAAAGTGTCTTGTTTAGTCAAAACATTGCTCCTATGAGAAAATGACTCGTGTTACACAAAATGTGCTAAACATTTCGATAACACTCAGATTTCCAGATTTTTCAAAAGACGCGTGTGTCGATTAATGTTGAGTTGGTTTTGTTGAAAAATTTCTCTTGGTTTTGATGTCATTTTGAAACAACCTCTAAACCTTAGGAACTAGTCTTTGTATAGAATTTAAACACTTATGTAGATAGTTTTTGCCAAGTGTATAAATACTCATTCACTAAATACTAATTCTCACTTCCAAAGAAACTTCCTCCGAGAAACAACAACAAAAAAAAAAAAAAAAAGTGGGACCGAAATTTTCGCCCATTACCCACTTGAATCCTCGCACAACACATCTCCCTCACAAACTTCTCCCATTCCCGTAACCTCCGAAAACCCTAACTTCTCCTTCTCTTCTTTCCCTTTCTCTCCAATGGATGTCTCACCCATGTCACCGAAAATGTCACCACTACCCTAACACTCCCAACGAGCACAAGTCCACCATCAGGCATGATTTGGTGATAAGTGACTTCCAAGAACCTCTGAAATCGCCTATCCAGGAGACAAATAATCCTATCAACTTAGAGAAACCCAGATGTTTCCGTCCTCCCAAAGAGGACAAATCAAGCGCCTTTTCCCACTCGCAGATCGGTCCGAACTTTGAGAAGGCCTTTGGCGATGGTGAATCCTCCACCAAAGGAAGAAGTCGGCGACTCCTCCTCTTCAAGCTCGATTCTGATTCGTAGAAGACTCTTGGTTGAGTCCCAACTCGAATCTCCCGCTTCACCTTCCTTCACAACCGCTGCGAATCCGGTGAGAAGATGAAATTCCGACGACACCCCGCTGAAGAAGTTTTATGTCAAGAAATCTGGTCATGCCTCAGGGGAAACAAAATCATCATCAACCCCTCAAGATGTCACAGAAAATGTTATGACATCTTCTGGATCATCTATCCACAAAACTTCAGATTCCAGTGTCCGAGGTCTCACAAGCAGTAGCTCTGAATCTGCATCTAAGGTAACCCCTTTCTCTCCCAAGTTTTTAACAGCCAATCACTCAAAACGTTGGTCTTGGTTCAACGGTCGAGCCATTCGAACCGGAAGGTGTTGGACATTGCGCCTTGTAGTAGCCACTGCCCGTGGATTTCTTCACTTCAAGAAATCTACTAGACTTCAGAATAACAAATGTCCCCATGTAGACAAGGTAGTGAAGTTATTTTATGCAAATCTAACAAGTAAAATAGAAACCAAGTCGAAACACTTTGGGAAAGTGTTTCATAACAAATTTTATGACTTCACACCGACTACAATTAACCAATGTTTGAATAGAGTGAATGATGATGAGAGGCAAAATGGGAAGTGATAAATGACAGGGATGAGGTGATTTCATACCTCACCGGTGGAGTTGTGAAGAAATGGGTTTCAAGGTGTCCAACCTCCAAACTCACTGCTTTATTTGTTGTTTTGCACAAGTTAATGATACACAATTGGTTGTGTTCTTTGAACAAATCAATTGTAACAATTGAACAAGCATTGTTCCTATACAAAATAGGAAAAGGTTTTAGTGTTGATATAGGAAAAACAATCTTTCAACAGATTGTAAATATGGCAGAAAAGGACACAGGTATCATCCTTCCTTTCCTCATCGATCTTTAAGGTACTAACCTCACAGGATTCCAAGCCCCTGCCAGGATCTCGCCTGGAAAGAACTCAAGTATACGTCGTTAATTAGACGATCCCAAGAGCAAGAGCGGTCATTGATCTTCCATGGACAAATACACTGGAATTGCTAGTGTTACGAAATGTCCTGCATCTCCTAATATCTCACAGCCGTCTTGACAATCGCTGGCCGGTGCAAGATTGCAAAGCTCAATGCCCGATCGCGAGTGGACTGTGCACGGAGCCCCGGTGGAAGCTAGAACGTTACCTATTTTTGCTTTCTTCCCAAAAAGGAAGATGGGTGCAGTCGGGAGCAATCGATGTGGTGAATGCTCAAACCAGAGGGGATCTTGATACAGGGGGAGATGAAACCAGAGGACAATCGGAGGCCGGTGAAATGAGCCGGGAAACAAACTCTGAGGTTCTTGTGTTTAGCCGCTAAGTAGCATTGTTGAATACTTATTAGTTGTGATCGTAGTTATTTGGCTTGTGATTTGAGACATTTTAATTGCTTATATATTGCTATTTATTCTATATCGCTTATGTGTATATTGATGGTTTCAGCATTAATCTTTTAGATGTATACTCGCATTTGCATCATACTCGATTCGAGTAACTTATCGCACATAGTGTATATATCGTGCTTTATAAATGCTTTGAGTTGAAGGTTGAGATATTTGTGCGTGATAAAATCATTAAACTATTTAGTTTTGTGAAGAAAGGCAAAAGGGGAGATTGTTAGTGTTAGGTTACGTGTCCTAACATTTTTCGTAACATGTCTCTTTTTGGTGTTAAGTAAAAGCAGAAATGTCATCCCAAATGTCGTGACATCCGGGAGGACATTTCCGCAAGAGTTTTGTCTATCTTCACGCGATTTCGAGAAGATTTTATCACGTGAATGTTTGGCTTGGTTAGGAGCTAAGGAAAACACGATAATACTTAACAAGACCAAGTCCACGAGAGTGCATAACGGAAGGAGCATTCTCGTGAAGACAAAGTCAAATCATTGAGAATTTTAAGGTCAAGAAACGACTCCACCAACCCTATTCTGCTCAACCTCCACCGAGAATCAAGGAGCGTCTCGGGTGAACTCTCCACTATAAATAGAGGGTTCACTCCAAGGCTTCGACATCCAGTTTTTGCAGAAGAAAATTCAGATCTGAGACGTCTCAAATATTGCCTCAAACACAGCTGGATCGAGCAGCCTGGTTTTGTGATTACACTTGTTCAAAATTGCTAATTGCTTTCTTAGATCTATACTTGTTCTTTCAATTCAAGCAATTGTAATAGGGTGTTTTTCACTTCTATTTTAGATAGATTTTTCAGGCTTAGAAGTTAAGATTTAACTTCTTTTTAATCCCTTTCTTGTTTTACGGATTACTGTTCATTCTCAAGGGATTTGTAAGATTGTATAATTTTTATACAATAAATTTTTGGTCATGAGACCACTATAAGTTATATACAATTATATACTTATGAAAAACAATCTTGGGTGTCCTTGATTTATTTCCGCTGCATCTTAACTCGTTTTTTAGGTCTGCGTTATTGTTAATGTTCCAGTTCATGTCACAGAACATTTTTGGGAACATTCCTTACTGTCTTTAAGTTTACCTCTGTTCTTATTTGCTGAAATTATTTATTCCATAGTTTAAGTTCGACAATTCCTTTCAGTAACGTTTAGAGCGAGCACACTTTTTATTGCTTAACTATATATGTCTCAACATGCTAGTCACATGTAGGCCTAAGCTTTTTTCATGTGGTAGGGGGGTGCGATTTGAACCTAAAATCTCTTGTCTGCTCCGATAACTTGTTGAACTGTGTAACCATGTCATTTAAAAGTTTAAGATGTTAGAGAACATATATTTATTTAATTAATTAAATTATGTCTTGACATGGCGCCTCACATGTTGACCTAAGTCTTTTTCATGAGTATTAATGGTGGTGCGATTTGAACCTAAAACTTTTTGTCTGTCCGAGTAACATGTTTAAATTATGTAATCATCACATCTAAAAGTTTAAGCTTTTCAAAAACACGCTTTTAAATATATAATTATATTATGTCTCAACAGGTAAACCCAATCTTAGCTCATCCACAACACCGGAGCAGCCGGATTTGGGATATCCAGCAGCAAGCATCGCGTCATCCAAAACACATAAAAGGAAGTCCAAAATGCGGATGATAGGAGTTTATATTTCTGCCGCTGTGGTTGCCTTTGTGGCAATTGTCGCGCTTGCAGCAGTTTTCTTATTTATTTTTCTCAAGAGGAAAAGGGATGATTCGCGCAAGGAAGGAGATTTGGAGCTACAAAAATTACGTTTAAGCGTGAGAACTACCAGCGAAAAGAAAGTTTCATTCGAGGGGTCTCAAAATGATCTTGACGGTCAGACTGTTGATGCCATGCCACATAAACTGTTAGTCGAGACCTACACTATTGATGAGATAAAGAAAGCAACAGATGAATTCGATTCCTCCAATCTTATCGAGGATTCTGTATTCCACGGTCGCATCAGTGGTAAAAATTTGGCAATCAAGCAGATGGAGACTTGCAGTATCTCAAAAATAGGTTTTGGACTATTCAACGATGCAATTCATCACCCGAACATTATCAGGCTCTTAGGGACGTGCGTTACAGAGGGTCCTGATTCATTCTTGGTATTTGAATGCGCTAAAAATGGTTCGTTAAAAGACTGGCTTCATGGTGGTCTAGCAATGAAAAATCAATTCATTGCTTCATGTGATATTTTCTTGACATGGAATCAAAGGCTAAGGATCTGTTTAGATGTAGCCACTGCCTTGCAATTTATGCACCACATTATGGATCCTGCTTACGTCCATCGTAATATAAAGTGCCGGAACATTTTTCTTGATGAAGAGTTCAAGGCTAAAGTTGGTAATTTTGGGATGGCTGGATGTGTTGAAGAGGATGTTGCCAAAGCTTACCTAGCGCCAGAGTATCTTGAACGAGAAATCCTTGCCCCGAGCATTGATATCTTTGCTTTCGGGGTAATTTTGCTTGAGGTGTTATCAGGCCAAACACCTATAATAGATGAAGTTGCACTCTCTGAGAAAATAAAGGTCATTTTAGAGTCAGACAACGCGGAGGAGCTAAAGGAATGGATAGACAGTGCATTGGGAGAGAATTATTCATTTGATGCAGCAGTGACATTGGCAAACTTGGCTCGAGCATGTGTGGAGGAAGAGCCGTCATTAAGACCAAATGCTCGTGAAATTGTGGAGAAGTTGTCAAGGTTGGTTGAAGAATTACTAGAAGGAGAGGAGCAACTCATAATCTCCGAAAGCTCTTACAAACCTTTGTTCAAGGCTGAAGCCACAAGTACTACCATGTGATTTGTTAAAGTCACTTTGTTAATTGTAAAGTGACTAATTTTTGAGGTGTTGTTTAACTTGTAAGTTTTTTGTCAGACATAAATTCTGTATTTATTCTGTATTTGAGGCAAAACACGATAAGAGAGTTTATTCCGCTTATTATTACTGTAACTTGTAAATATGTATGTATCGAGTAACTATATAGTTACTTTTAATCAATAATGATCTTCTTATGTCAATTAATTTTCAGTTCATTACAATAAAGTGAAATATCAATTGCTTAGTGTCGCTTCTTCATATGCTCATTGGCAAGGAAAATATGTCATGCAGCCTTGATGACGACACTGCTAAGCGAGGCAAAGCTCTCAACATGTTTTGTGTCTCGCTTTAGGTGTTTAAGCACGCCTTTAACAACACCGAGCAAATTAAAGAGAAAATCAGTCTTTTACAGCCAAATGATAAACAAGACAACTGATGTAGATTACTAAAGTAAAGGATAAAATACTTTATAAGATTCAAATACCAATAGGACATATTTCTAAATGTAGAACCTTTAGACTAGATAAGGTGCAATCTGGTAATGTACAGAAAGAATGAGCCATCCACAAATCGACCAAAGACTGAAAGAATCAAAGATTCAATGAAAGCAGGAAAGAAAAACAGGGTGAAGAGTAACAAGGACAAACAACAAGGTCCCTTCACTATTACTAGCAACGCATCATAATCTCAAACTCATTAAAATTGAGGAGACCATCCCCATCAATATCATAACGGCAAATCATTCCTTTGCATTCATCAATTGTTCTCGCTTCTCCCAATCTAGCAAGCATTCTATTCAAACTCTCAGGCGTTATGCATCCACATCCCTCCATCTCATACATCCTGAATGCCTCCTTCAATTCGTGCGCCTTCTCTTCTTCGCTTCCACCTTCAATTAATCTCACAAAGTCTTCGAAATCCAACAAGCCATCGTTGTCCGAATCATTGAGCTCAACCGCAGCCTTTGCTTCCTCGTACGACATGTCTTTGCCGATCAAATGTACGCACTGTTGAAGCTCTTCAGCTGATATTTTCCCATCTCTGTTCTCGTCGAAGCGGTCAAATAGGCGTTGGTGTTGCTTGTATTCTGCCATGACGTAATATATATGGTGTGTTACAAAAACAAAGTGTGCTAGCCTGGTTTATCAAGAGAAATTGTACGTCCACAATCAAAGAGGGAGTACTTGGGCAAGAATTAATAAGGCAAATACAAAAGTAAAAACTAAGAGGGAGGGTAGAGTAGAATTGTTGACACCCTATATATTTATATATGAGCGCAGTAAAAGCGTGTGGCGTGCGTAAAGAAACGGGGAATTTCGGGTGTGTACCGTTTAGGTTTCATAGAAGAAGTAGGCTTCCAGATATAGAGGAAGAAACCTAGAAGAAGGTGCTTCTAATGTACCAAGTCATGGGGAAGGAGACTAGGAAAGCCAAAGGAGGAAGAATAATATTTCAAAGTAGGAGCTATTTATTTACTAGTACAATATATATGGGGTATTTCTCTTCTTGAACTCTTCATTCAGTTTGAGGTAGGGTGGGGTCATGGTCATGGAAGACATAAATACAAAATTACAAAGTAATTATTCAATAGGATTAGAAATGAAATGTATAACATATATATAAATATATCTCGTGATCCATTTCAACAAGCCCGTCTAGCTCAGTTGGTAGAGCGCAAGGCTCTTAACCTTGTGGTCGTGGGTTCGAGTCCCACGGTGGGCGTTTTAATTTGTATTTTTCTCTTTTTATTTTTCTGAATTCTTTAGGCAAGTATAATAATGCATTTATGTAATTACATTTTGTATTTTAGGGTGTGCTCGGTATTACTTATTTTCTAGTGTTTAGTAAGGAAGGAAAAAAATAGCATACAAAGACATTTGTATGTGAATAGCAAAATACTGTAGGGGTGGCGGGAGGTGGGTTGGTCGGGGGGGGGGGTCGAGGGCGTTGGGTGGGTGGGGATGAGACAATGAACTTGTTATGTAACTTGTTTTTTCTACTTCCATTAAGAAAGTCATTTTTCTTATTTTGAAGGAATTTTTTTTGCTAGAGAATATTTTTCAAAAAATTTGGCCAACCAAATATGAGAAAATTAAAAAATATTTTCCTCCATACCAAACACACCCTTATTTTTTTATTTTTCTACAAGCAGATTGCAGAGTGAGGCTATGTCAAATTATCAATTTATAATGATCAATTTTATATTTTGATTTTTGGATTTTCCAAAATGTAATTTGAATAAGTTCGAATTGGATCGAAATTTTTAAATTCGATATTCAAGGTAGAGATAAGGTCTTCGTACACTCTATCCTTCCCAAACATCATATTGTGGATTTTACTGAATATGATATTATTGTTGTTGTTGATTTTGAATTAATCAATTTGAATAATTTGAATCTTCGATTTCGAATTAATAAAAAAATGTCAATCGTTTTGGAGTTCGAGGAGCAAACTGCAGAGAAGTGAGGTCATGTAAAATTACTTACTCTGTCCAAATATACATGTCATAGAGTTAAACAAGTTTTTTAATCGTGCTTTTTCATATGCCTTTTAGTTATTTTAATATTTATGACTTATAGTATTTTATGTGTTTCAATTTATGTGGCATCTTTTAGATTTCGAATTTAACTTTATATAGTTTCTAAATATTTCTTCCGTTTCATAATAAGTGGTGTTTTTAGCTTATGCGTATCCCTCAAGAAATTGCTTACTCGTAAAAAGTTATGAGTATTTTTACTAACTTACCCTTAATTAATGTCTTGAAAAGTAAAGCTACTTTAATAATTTTTATTATATAAACAAGAATAATTAATTTTAAAAGAATAAGGTCAATTTTTTCTTGAAATTCTAAAGCACTATTTATTTCGAAACAAAATGAAAAATTTAAAACACCACTTATACAACTTATTATGGAACGGGAGAGTATGTAAATATTAATTTCAAAAAATTGAAGATTTCATGTTTGAATTCACGATCAAAATTAAATTAACTTTCGAAATTTGAATTATGCCACATAAATTGAAAAGAACGAATACCTTGTTACATAGTTATTAAATATATAACTTTTTACTTTAAAAATTAACTCTCAAAACTAGAACATTGTCACTTAAATCGGAAGAGAGGGAGTTTCAATTTTTGGGCGGTGAAAGCGTTGGAAGAACACACACAATGTTCCACGAAGTCCACATGTCATTTAAGGTACGTGTTGATTTCATTGCCCTTGGACTAGCTCAAACAAAGTAGGATTGGACCCAGTCACATCCACCCCATTTCTTGGTCAACTCCTTTCATTCATGTAATCCACACATTTTCAGCATCAACCATCAGAGTCTCTTCTTCTTTAGGCGCCTCCCTTCACTTCCTTGTATAGGCTTTTCTTTTTCTTCTTTTTCCCACAAGTCATGGCAGTGTTGAGATTCCTTGGAGTTTCAAGCCGAACACTTCTTCGGGCTTCCGACCAGCGGGTTCGGGCCTACGGTTCAGCTGCTGCTGCAGCTCATCTCGATTACCATTATGATCATTATTACAACTATGAGGAATCTGCAGGATCAGTTCCGCCAAGGGGAGTACAGTGGCTGATCATGGGGGACCCACTGACCCAAAGACATGTGTACGCCCAATGGCTATCCAAACTTCTTGATGTCCCTCATATTTCCATGGGCTCTCTCGTTCGTCAACAACTCCACCCTCGCTCTACTCTCTACAACAAGGTATTTCTCTTTTACTCCTTATATTCTTGAATCTTGACTATCAACTGCCTCACGTTTCTTGAAGGAAATTAGCTACTTATATGGTTTTCGACAAATTTCGCCACCCGAGTTGAGTTACGCCTAAGGTCGTTTTTCTAAATATTAGAGTCAGTCCTATCTCTATTCCTAGTTTACCTTGATTCCTATATTATGTTCTCCTCGCTCCAAATATTCTGAGGTGTACTGCGAAGTGCGAAGAGGCTTGAGAAAATGGTGTTATTGTGTCCTTAATTATAATATGGTCCAATCTTTCAGTTTTTAGGTTGAATTAGGCCCAAATTTTATTTTCTTAGCTATGACCTAGAATTTTGTTTTGTTTGGGAATTGGGAGTACTTTCATTGGAAGAGCACAGAACGAATTCTTTGAAAAAAACTACACTAGTGTGACATGATGAATTCTTCTGTGCTTGATTTAACTATGCTTGTTATTTTATTTGTTCTATGAAGATAGCGGGTGCTGTGAATGAGGGAAAGCTTGTTCCAGAAGAAGTTATTTTTGGTTTGTTATCAAAGAGACTAGAAGAAGATTATTGCAGGGGTGAAAATGGGTTCATCTTGGATGGGATTCCTCGTACAAAGTTTCAGGCTGTATGTAAACCTCTCTCTGCTCACTTAAGGCTCTATCTTTATCGTCTCGTTTCTCTTTTAATATTGATCTTTAAGGTTTGATCTATTCTTTCTCATGAAAAATGTGTAGCCTTTTCTCTGATATACAACATAGTCATGCTTTATTGTGCATACAGGAAATCCTTGACAAAGCTGTGGACATAGATTTAGTTCTGAATCTCAAGTGTTCCGACGGTTATATGTCAAAGAATGATAGGAGCAACGGAATTAATTCAGCTGATTTGCAGCAGCTAGAGGGTGGTAATTTAATGTCTTCAGGGGTCATAGATGGTGCCTGGAGAGAGAAGCAGCATGTGCATGCTAAACAGGTATCTATATAACATGTATATTTTAAGAAAAGCAGTAGCCAAAAAAAATTGTACTTTATTTGAAGATGAAAGTTGTCTCATTGTTTTCCTAGTTGGAACTACAAAGGCAACTAATACATGTCATTGTTCTGTATATTATTTGAAGATCAAACCCTTGGAAGAATACTATAGGAAGCAGAAAAAGCTCCTCAATTTTCAAGTAGCGGGAGGACCTGCAGAAACATGGCAAGGCCTTTTGGCTGCATTGCATCTTCAGCACATGATGAGTGCAGTTGGTTCTACTCAGTTGACTGCAGGATGCTGATTTTCTTCTCCAGTGATATTTATTCATTTTGCAAGTATATTAGGTGAAGTAATATGAGTGTAACAAAATCAGTTTTGGGCGGGAATGTAGAGCTAGTTATTGTTTCATTCTTGTTTACGAGTGTAATCATGTTGTAGCAACGAATCTCTAGCAGAAAAGAGTGTCTGTTAGTTGTTCTTATCTATATATCTTTTGAGTGTATTTTGCATTGTTAACTTTGTGGTAGAAGCAGAAGAATGTCAATGTACTATTGATTCAACTGCAATAACTCAATCACAAAATGGAAAGAAGGCCTCTTTTCCTTTCAAGTTTATTAAATCATTTCAACAGACACCCAACTCTTTCAATATCTACACATGAAGATACATAACAAGTGCTTTTCATATCCACAAATCATGCTCTCATTGTTGATCCCTACATCCTTTCAGAATTCAGATGCAAATCAAGAATGATCTTTTAACACCACAACTATTCAGTTCACTCGCTGTTAAGCCAAACCTCACGGAGGAGTTGATACCTTTGCCTTCCACTACTTTTTGGCATCGAACTAGATTTTGCTAAAGACTGTGAAACCTCAATGCCATCGTTAATGATAAAATTCAACGGTGAATCCAATGGCTCGAGCTCCTCATCACTTGTGTATGCCTTTTTGAGCACTGAAGATCCATTTCGTGTCAACTTAGAATAGATATAACCATCGCCTAACATACCAGATACTGAAGCTATTGGAGGCGGCATATAAACCACAGGAGCTGCTGTGCATGGGTAGTTTGTAACAGAATCATCCTCAGCCACAGAAGGTTCCTAGACAAGAAAAATTCGGAAGCAGATATGACTTGTAAGACTTATTTCATCATGATAAAATGCCTAACATTATACTCAAGCTAAAAACGTAGCTTCAACTTCTAGCTTGGAAAATAAACGACGAATATTTTCCAAAAGTTATAGATGAGCTTACCTCTAAAAGAAGAGCATCAAGTACAGCTTCAGGTATTGAATCACGGCAAAACTCATCTGGGACAAATATATTAAGAACCCTTCTTATTAGTGATGGACCAAATGCCGGACATACCTGAAGAAACAAGCAGCACGATATTAAAGAGGAACAAAAAATAAAGAAACGAAGGACAGATCTTAATGGTTGGGGTTTTGAGTTTGACCTCTTTCCTCGTTGTCCTGCTTAAAAGCATATCCTTCGGAAGCATCATAAGATCACTCAACGCATTAAGAAGGTAGAAAGACTTTGAAGAGGTGTCAAGTTCTTTGCTCCCATCCTTTTCATTATTATCTGCCTCTTTTACATCTTCTAGTGATTCTCCATCATCAATGTCGAAAAGGTCAGTAAGCCATCTGGACCAATTCCCAATCTGTCATCCAAATGAAAAAAAAGTTGCATCTCTATAAATGGACAAATAATAAACTTTCACAAACGCTGCCAATGAAATCTAGGTAATGTCCATTAGAATGTATATGCAGAAAAAAGGGGTTGAATGTACAAATAGGAAAAAATGGATTAGTTAGGAAAAATAATAGGTTTGTAGATTGGGAAACAAGTCTGTAATTGAATGAGGCACGATTCGTTTCAAAATTCCCTTTTTATTGGATACGGAGAGGGGAAAAGTGAGGTGGCTGATTTATTTTGATAAGTAAACAAGAAAATTAATGAAATTAATACTTTTTCCATCCAACGTAACAGCAGGCAAATAGCTATCTATCATTACGTCAAACTCTAATACTCCATCTAACTGGGCAAAATCCAACTGTAATTCTTACCGTATTCTTCAGCTGTGCCCCCGCCCCAAAGCTAGCCTTTCCAGTTGGAATGGGAAGAACATTGGCATCACTAATCGGGTCTGATATAGGATCTGAAGGAATCTCATCAGCAGACTCTCGAAGGATGGCATTGAACATAGCTACATCCAATCTAGTCACACATTGTTCCATTATCTGGTTACAAGAATGACATTATGAGCAACAATATAGAAATGTTTTAGAATATCAAGCATGATGCACATTAAGACTCCAATCTCAGTCAGCAACATTTTCATACATTATAGGAAAAGATGCAAATGAAGTTAAGGAGTTCACATTTTCTGTAGCTTAGAGCTCACAATGTCATATAAATCAGTGTTTATGAGGTAAACCTTAATGTAGTAATTTTCCAAAATTGCCTGTGAAGTTCTGCTCAGACTAATATTATTGCATGGTTTTGAGAAAAGTGATATTGTAGAACAACATGCCAGCTAGTACCAGTTTGGATAGAAAACGCAAACAACCACACTCGTGTCCTCCAGCTCGAACAGGGCAAATCCTTTCGCATGCATCTTTGAAGGCTTTCTTCCAAAGCTCTGAAGAATAACTTCCACGCTCTTCATTATCTGAACTTGTTGTCCTTCTATAGACTTTGCTTATCGAAGAATTCATACTTTCACGGATTTCTTTTGCAGATTGCATATGTGGAGTGAGAGTCTGGACAAAGAAAACGCCAATCGTATTAATTAAGTGGAAAATGATTCTTCTATTTTAAAGTTCAAGTGGACCTTGAAGAGAGACCTGCCACCAAATAGATTCAACGATACGGGAGAATATCCAAGCCTCTGTTCTCTGAAGTGCTCTTGTAAATGTACGAGGGTCCTCCCAATTGCCAAAACTTTCACAAAAATCATCCCTAATACCATTGCTGGAGAAAGCCTCCCACTTAAGTGGAGACGATATCTTTTTCTTGTCCCTGGATACAACTTTTTGCTCTCGCTGAAACTTGCTTATAGTTGCCCTCAGCACCAGCGAATTTGATAACCAGAAAGTTAACCTGTGCTCAGACATAAAACAAGAATAAGTTAGGGAAAATGGTAAATACTTTCTTGGGCATAAAACTTAGCTGCCTTTCCTAAAAGGTGACGATATAATAGTTGTAAACGTGTAAATATAGGAAACAATATATTCCCTACCCATAATTAGAATATTTTCATATATTGTGTAAATATAATTATGGTAAGACTAGAATTTCTCTTTTGTATAGGCTTAGGATTCCTATTGTATAAGGGATGAATATTGTATTCTATATATACATTCATATTAATGAAAGACTTCTCAAGGGAGATTAATATCATCTTACATGGTATCAGAGCCAAACACCCAAAACCCTAGAACTCTTTCTTCCTACCGTCGCCGAGAACCCCCCTCGGAACTCGCCGCGGCCCCTCCTACAAATTCTAGGTTTTCTTCTTCATTCATCTCTTCTCTAAATGACTATCCCTGAATCTTCCACACTTTATGAATCTTCTACCTCCACAAATCCCACCACCACATTGTCATCCTCTTTTCATCCAGCCCTAACTGTTACAAACATCAAGAAATCTATTCTCATTCTTCTTGATCAAGAAAACAACAAGATTCTCCTGGTTGAACTGTTTTGTAATCATGCATGTCTCTATAACGTGCTTGATCACATCGATGACACCATTCCGCGCCCTCCGGAGGTTGATGAGTCTACTTGGCGTAGTCTAGACGCCGGCGTCAAACAATGGATTTATGGTAGTATTTCTCAGGACCTTCTTCTTACTATCATGAAATCTGGCACCACAGCCCTTGAGTTATGGAATCGTTTGGAGGAAATTTTTCAGGACAATAAGCACACCTGTGTTGTGTATTTAGAAGAGCAATTTAACAATACACGTCTTGAAAACTTTTCCAATGTGACTGAGTACTGCAAACAGTTAAAGCTAATGACGGATCAACTTGTTGCTGTCGACGAGCATGTTACTGACACCAAACTGGTGTTACAATTGATTGCTGGCCTTCCTAAAGGCGAATATGATACTTTGGCCACCATGATTCAACAGGCAGATCTGTTACACAGCTTTAACAAAGCTAGCTCGCAGTTGTTGCTCGAAGAGACTCGACGTGCTAAGCAAGATGAGCACAGTCAGAAGGCATTAGCGGTCGAAACGCGCCCTCAAGATCCAACGCCGCCATAAAACTCTCAATCGCAGCAGGACGCGCGAAAGCGCGCAGGGCCGCGACAGTATAAGTCGCGTCGTGGCGCGTCGCGGTCAACGGAACCAAAGAAGAAGAATAAAGAATGTGGATCACAGAACAACCGGCCGCGCCTCGTAAATTCGCACACAGGCAGCGCTTCAAAGATAGAGTCTGCGGCCCTGGGTCAGAGTCATGCGGCCGAGTCCATTCCAGCATCAAGAAATTTCTACAATCCGTATTCTTACCCTGGTTTGTTGGGCCCCGCTCCAGCCTCGCAGCAGGTCCACTTCATACAAGGTCAGGTTTTGCAACCCTCATCCGGTACGACACCCACTGAGTTGGGACAGGCGTTCAGCACCCTCTCCATGCAAATACCGCAATACTGCATACGGACTCAGCGCCACATCTCACGCCACCCAACTGCAGTACTATCCCTAAACTGTTTAGTTTAAAGCATCCTCAATATGTTACAGTTGGTAGTGGACAACACATTCCAGTTAAAGGGTATGGTACCTCATACACACAACCTCCTCATCCACTCTTCTCCCTCAAAAACACCCTATATGCCTCACACATGATTAAAAACCTTATATCTGTCCACCAATTTACTCGTAATAATTCTGTCTCCGTGGATTTTGACCCTTTTGGTTTTACTGTGAAGGATCTTCATACGGGGACACCTCTTACGAGATGCAATAGCACAGGGGATCTCTATCCATTCACTTCCACCTCCGCTGCCAGATCTTGCTCTCCCGTCACTCTAGCGGTTGTTTCTTCTTCAACTTGGCATAATAGGCTTGGTCATCCAGGAGTCTCAGTTTTTAATTTTCTTAAAGGCAACAATTTCATTGCTTGTAATGGGAAACTTGCCCAAAATTGTGTTTCTTGCTCTTTAGGCAAACATATTCGTCTTCCGTTTAAATCATCTACTAGTGTTACACTTGCTCCTTTTGATATTATACATGCCGATTTATGGACATCTCCTATCTCTAGTTCTTTCGGTCATAAATATTATCTTGTGTTGCTTGATGATTTTTCACACTATGTTTGGTTATATCCTCTTAAATTTAAATCGGAAGTGTTTGCCAAGTTTCTTGAGTTTCGCAAGTTTATCCACACACAATTTGGAAAAAGTATAAAATCATTTCAGTGTGATAATGGTCGTGAATTCAATAACTCTATGTTTCATCGATTTTGTACAAATAATGGCATGGTTTTTCGCTTCTCCTGCCCTCACACCTCACCACAAAACGGTAAAGCTGAAAGAATCATACGTACCATTAACAATATGATTCGCACCCTATTGATTCATGCCTCCCTCCCTCCTTCCTTCTGGGTATATGCTGCTAAAATGTCAAAATACACTCTAAATATTCTCCCTACTAGCACTCTTCACAATATGACCCCTACCGAAATCCTCTACCATAGACTCCCCTCCTATGATCATCTACGGATTTTCTGTTGTCTGTGTTATCCCAACCTCAGTTCTACCGCCCCTCACAAGCTTGCTCCTAGGTCTACTCCCTGTGTCTTCCTAGGATTCATGTCAAATCATAGGGGCTATCTATGCTATGACTTGTCGACTCGTCAAATCCACATATCTCGTCACGTCACATTCGACGAGACCACATTCTCGTTTTCGAATCTTCCAAAATTCCAAAAACCGGACTACTCATTTCTTGACGAGCCTGCCAAATCTCCCCTCATCCTCGAACAACTCACGTCCTCTGTTCCGTCGTCAGAGCCGCGGCACCAAGGGGAGGCGTCGCGGCGCCTGATTTCCAGTGAGCAATCTTCAGGAATACCGTCGACAATGCGCGCTCACAGCCGAAGCGGCCATGCGCGCCAAACTCGTAAAAGCTCGCCAACCTTCTAGCGCCGCTGGCCGATCCAGAGTCGCGCCGCCCCACCTTCTCCTTATCCAACTTTACCCACCGCCTCGCATACACCACTCCGCCACCCACCGCCCTACTCATCCAATGAAAATTGCTCAAAGCATGGAATCTTCAAACCCAAAGTCCATTTCAACTTGTCCGCCAAACCATCTCTCCACTTCCAAAGAACCCAAAATTGGCCAAACAAGACCTTAATTGAATGCGCTATGCATGTATGAGAATTCAACGCTTTAACCAAACAAAGACACGTGAGATCTAGTACTGCACTGGGGTGAATGTAATTCACGATGTGGCTTTTTCGTCACAAGTTTAGAGACAATGGGGATCTTGAGAGGTATAGGATCCGTCTTGTGGCTAATGGCACAAATCAGCAGGAGGGCATTGATTGTGGAGAAACCTTCAGCCCGGTTGTCAAACCGGCTACTATTCGCACAGTTTTGAGCATTGCCATGGGCAAACACTAGTCGATCCATCAACTTGAAGTGAATAATGCATTATTACATGGGGACCTGAGAGAAACAGTGTACATGTATCAGCCGTCTGGGTTCACCTATCCAGCAGTCCCTCACTATGTGTGCCGTCTTCGTAAGTCACTAAATGGCCTGAAACAGGCTCCCCGTGCGTGGTATGATCGTTTTTCCAGGTATATCTTGCAGATTGGGTTTGTATGCAGCAAGAGTGATACATCACTCTTCATTTTTCATCGAGGTAGTAGCACTGCTTATTTATTACTGTACGTGGATGATATTATTCTGACTGCCTCTTCAGATAGATTGAAAAATGAGATTATTGCCTTACTTAATTCCGAATTTGCAATGATTGATTTGGGAAAGCTGAGTTATTTCTTGGGGATATCGCGACTGTGTCCACAATCACATGTTTCGTGCCGTAAGTACGCAGAGAGGAGATAGTGGCAGGGCTAAGATGGCGAATGCAAAGTTATGCCTACTTGATCGACTCAAATCTAAGCTCGATGCATGGATGGTGCTCTAGTCTCGATCCTACTCAGATAGGACTTGGCAGTGCACTTCAAGATCTCACATTTACTGTGCCGACATAGCTTATGTTGTTCAAAGAGTGTGCTTATTCACGTATGCCGCGAGTCTCATTTCATCGCTTCTTAAGCGTATCATTCGATACATTAAAGCGTACTTTTGATTATGGTTTGACCTACACCCTCTCGCGCCAAACAGGTTGCTCTCATATACGGATGCAGATTGGGCGGGTGTCCGGACACGCGACGCCCACCTCCGCTTTTGTGTTTTCAGGATAATCGATTTCTGTCCGCCGGCTGCACTACCCTATATAGATCCAAAGGTCGAGGCCGAGTACGAGGCGTTGCAAATGTAAGAGCCGAGATTTGTCGCTCGTAAACTTACTGTTAGAACTTCAGTGTCCTTTACGTCAGGCATCTATTGTGTATTGTGATAACATCTCTGCCATCTATTTGTCTCATAATCCGGTTCAGCATCAGCGAACCAAACACATATAGACCTACACTTTGTTCGTGAAAAAGTTGTTCTAGGCCATGTCAGAGTGTCACATGTTCCATCATCCTATCAGTATGCAGACATATTTACCAAAGGACTTTCCAGACAGTTGTTTCTTGACTTCAGATCCAGTCTAAGCGTCCGGCCTCCTCCCGCTCCGACTGAGGGGGTGTGTAAACGTGTAAATATAGAAAACAATATATTCTCTACCCATAATTAGAATATTTTCATATATTGTGTAAATATAATTATGGTAAGACTAGGATTCCTCTTTTGTATAGGCTTAGGATTCCTATTGTATAATGGATGAATATTGTACTCTATATATACCTTGATATTAATGAAAGACTCCCTAAGGGAGATTAATATCATCTTACAAATAGTGCTTTGAGCCTTTGAAAATAGCTTGTTGTGGACTCATGTACTGGATTTAGGACTAAGAGATAAGCCATCACAGGTCTGCAAAATTACTTGGAGATGATGATATGAAAGAATTGCGAACACTGTCATATGGTTGCAGCTAGGTTTTCATAGCAAAATACTTGTTATTGAACAACTTGTTCCAGTAAGAAAGAAATGCATCATCATATATGTGAATTGAAAAACACAAAACTGCTAGTTGAATGCCAAAATTGATTAGAAACTACGAAGTACCTAGGAACATCATTTCCACATGCCCTTGCAACCAAAATTAATCCAGAGACGACACTTTTAGCAGCAGTTCCCCTTTTCAATAGTGAGTCTTCTTTACAGGCATGGAAATAGAACCTTGACAGGCGTCTAGCAGGAGCATGGACCTTATTTGTGGAACTTCCATGCTCTGCAACAACCGAATAAAGACCAACTTCAATTGCAGTAGCTTCTCTCAATTCTCCTTCCGCCATCTTTACTCTTTGTTCCAACTTATGGAGTTTGTTTTGCAAAAGAATTGTTGATGTGTCTGTTGACTGTACCTTTCGATCTTTCCTCTCATTTCCTAAACCGCCTCTGACAGACCCGTTTACCTTATTAGGTTCTGCTGATGACCAAACTGACTTTACATGCTTTAATCTCTCATTATTCAGAATATTACTCTTTGCTCCATAACTATCCATGTCAGCAGAATTTACGTCACTTTCTTCTGAGTCATTCTTCATAGCATCGTCACCTTCTTCATCTTCAACAATTTCTTGTACTTGTTCATTTTCCTGATAATTCTCTCTGTTATTGGCATCAAATTCTTGCCTCCTCTCTTGATAGTTCTCACTGTTTTCACCCTCATAAGAACCAGACTCAGTAACAACAGATCTCGCATCCTCGTGCCCATTCCCAACAGGAGTAGAAGCATTCTCATAGCTTGAGAG
The DNA here is from genome assembly GCA_029844215.1 of Przewalskia tangutica. Classification (NCBI taxonomy): domain Eukaryota; kingdom Viridiplantae; phylum Streptophyta; class Magnoliopsida; order Solanales; family Solanaceae; genus Przewalskia; species Przewalskia tangutica. The sequence goes on along the minus strand of CM056733.1, from coordinate 110,802,263 downwards.
ATGACTTGCTGTGTTCATAAAGCTCTTACTCTCATCTGTGATCTGTGAAATTGGAAAGCCTTCTTGGTCTAGATCACTATTGACCCTCCCTTCCTCAGAACTTTGTGGAGTATATATTTCACCACCACTTTCACTATTAGCCAGTATTCTTTCCATTTGTTGTACTGGTTCGACATGTTCGGTTATCACATACGGATTTTGAGAGTTTTCAGTTATTTCATTCTCACTTGATGTTGACAATTTATTGTTAGCACTACCGCCAAGTTTCCTTGAGAGCCATGCCAGATCAGAAGACAAAAAATCAGTTGAAGAGTGAGACAAACTTGCCTTCGAATCCGATAATGATTCCACCACTTGCTTCTCGTTCAAATCTGTAGACTTTTTCTTTGAATGTAGGACATGTTCATCTTCAATTTGTCTAGGGTTACTTTTCACTCCCTCAGCTTCATCCTGCAATGACCACTAGGTGTCAAATCTACTGCAGATTTTGTATTTTTGTTTACATCATTGGCAATGCCATGCATTAACTACCCATAATTTTACTGTCAAGCACAGATGTACAAGGATTAGTTGTCTGTTTAGTATGTGTTGATAGTTTGCAATATATATGAAATGGGATTCTTCCACAACGGAAGGCGAAATGAGTTTGAAAGCTTTAAATATTAGAAGCCTTGGTATTTACAAATTATATTGAAAACTTGAATTTAAATGGACATGTCTATTTAGAATAGTCACTTTTCTAACTCTATAAATTAGGCCTTCCTTCATGAAGCGACAAAAGAAAAAGGCTTTGTTGTATCCTAAAGGGTATTGTCAGTATTTTCCTCAATCTGTATACGGTGTATAAGGGCAATATCTGTTTATGGAAAGCCGGTTTTCATGCCTCAAAGCCTTACTTCTTCAAGTTTTGTTTACCTATTTTTCTAACAGTATAGAAAGATGGATATCACGAAGTTACTTCCCATCTCCTATGCAAAGTATATATTAAACACAACACAACTGAAAATTACTTGCATCATGCAATTTGGAAGCAACAAAAAGGAAGGACTCGGGATCATGTAAGGTGAATTCATACTGCAGCGGACAAAAACTAAACTGAAAAAAGTAAGCATTATACCTCTCCTTGTGGTAGTGAACCACAGTTCGATCCATTAGCCGAAGAAGATACAGCAACTGATGAGTGTGAGGAACCATCATCATCAGTGAACGAGGCAATCTCAGCTTCCTCAGCGTATTCTTCACTTGTCAGTGTAGAAACAGATTCAACACCACTACAGTCTATTGACGCTTCTCTTGTTAAAACTTCCCTTGAGGATGATGAGCTCATTCGACTCCTCTCAAATGGCTGGATTTTCAGGAAGAGAAGGGGTTGTGCAGTGTTCCTATAAGCCCGTGTGCAGTTAATAGGGGCACTTACATTCAAACCCTCCTTAACAACACCATATTCAGCCAAATTGATAATAGCAGTTCCTAATGGTTGACCTTTCACTGTCTTATCACGACGGGGTACGTACAAGTTGAACTCAATGCAATTTTTTTGGAAAGCGTCTCCACCTTTAATAGAAATTTCCTTCAGTAATGTCACAGGAAGTTTAAAAGACTCGTTGAACTCAATTCTTCCTTCACCAACACCGGACCCTAAAGATGGGACAACTTGACTAGTAGAGCCATTTCTATCTCCATGTTCCCATTGGATCAAAATAGCGTGAACCGACCTCAAGGACTGTGAGGGTGGCCAAGGTTTGATCTCCTGAATATGGACTAGATAATCAACTTGAACTGAGGGGCCTTTCCTAGTTTTAGCCATCGTCCCCGAAACCATGATTTCAGTGACACAAATGTAAAATAGTCTTCAATGGAATTACACAAGCCTGCAAAGGCTAAAGCAAAAATCTTAGCAAGAAATCAACTTAACTTGGTGGCTTCTCAAAGCACATTGATTCTATCCTTTCTACAATGGTTTAATCTACTATTGAACACAATAAATGCAACCTAACTTGGATAAGGCAATATCAACAATAAAATAGAAGTAGCATCAGTAAGTGAGTAACGTGATTAGAATATCAAGCTACAACATACCCGTGTAATCCCACACAGTGGGAGGATCTCAAGCTAATTACTCCATATATTCCACGACATATCATTGTGTTTGCACATGCTCTATGCTTTCTTTTAGGAAACAATTATAGTAGACTTTTTTACACTTACTTTAAATGCTTAAAGCCAATAAATAACTCATAGAAAAGAAAGTAACCATGTTGTTAGATAAACATTTCAATCTGTTAGAAGGAAATCAAATGTGTATATGAAGCTCAATAACAACCATCAATATTTAAAAGCTTCTAGACATATATTTGCAGACTTACTTAGGAGAACTAGAAGGCATTGAGCATTGGAGTGGTTGCCGACAACTTGTGTGAGACCCTGAGGGAGTGAGCAGTGAGAAGAATGTTTTTTTCTAATTGAAAATTGGGAACAGACAACATATAGTATAATATTGAAACAAAAAACAAGTACTAAAATAAAGAAATGCAGCGCTGAAAATGCAAAGGTTGAGTGGTGGAGACTGCTGCTTTTGTTAAAAAAAATCAATGATGCTTTCCGGTTGTCCGAAAATACAAGGTTCTACTCGCAAAATACACACCATTAACAAAAAGTTTCCACATCTTTATTTACACATTAAATTAAAATCGTACTACTTATGTTCAAAATATTTGTATAGTTTTGATTTAATACGGAATTTAAGAAAATAAAAAAGTCTTGTGTTTTTTAATTAAATATATGTAGAATATATTAAAATATTTTTAATTTGTAATCTTAAACATATTATATTAAAAGTTTAAATTAAAAAACTTGAAGCTAAAATGAAATACTCCATTTTATATAATTAACTTATTTGTTTCCCTATAGAATCTAAGATTTCAAGAGAATTAGTACATCATTACTTTTAAAATAAAATTAAAAAATTAGTGTAGCGAGTTGAATTTGATCTCTCACAATCTATAGAGATTAAACTCAAAATGGCAACGCCTTAACCAATGCACTACTTAGTCACTTTTGATCATAGGTTCCTTCAGATAATATTAGACATATTTTAAGAATTATATAAATAATATATCGAGTTTAATCGGGTGATCATAAATTCACGTTACCTAATTTTTGCACTTAGATTCGCCCCGACTAGAATAAAAAAGCTCTCATTAAAATAATGATGAAAGATAGTTATCAACTTATAATTATTTAATAAATTACTTGATAGTATAAATATTTTTTAACACTGTCAATTTTCACGAGTTTAAACTCTCACGTAATATTTTCGGCTACGTGTTTCAAATATTAAAGAAGGAAATTCCTTTTAAAATGAACTTGCCTTATATATAGTAATAATTTAAGGATTTATTATACTATGTTAGTATATTTTAATGTATATAGCAAGTTTATTGATTAACATATTATCAACTTATCAATTAGTGATGATTACGTGGGTGGTAATGTGTAAAACGGAAAAATAACAATAACAACTATTTGTTAGAAATCTGCAAATAAACAAATAAGTGGGCTTGTTGAGTCGACCAAATTCTTAATCTATCCTTAAGATAATATTGTCTGTATATCCTTTCAACGGTTGTAATGACAACTTATCTCCCAAAATAAAACAACAATCAAACAAATGAGCAAAAGGAACTCAAGTGTTCGCTTGGGAAGAAAGATCTTTGAGTGGTTTGTGATTGCAAGAGAGGAAGACAATTTCAGAGAATTGTTAAGTAAAAATATCATGTGTAATTTGCAAATGAGCCAAAGACCTCATTTTATAGTGTTGAGAAGAAGACTCTCCAACTAGTCAATTTATGGCTTTGAATGATCAAGTAATGACCATTAGTATAGAGTTACAATTCAGCCAAGTAATGGCTGAATTCAAGAACAAAATAATGAGGAGTTAATCCTCCAAAGTCAGCTCAAACGTCAGTTTTTATTTCTTCTCCAACAGACTGAAAACGGTCACAACATCGCGGCCCTACAGGGAGGCGTTGTGGCGTCAGAACTTCAGAGACGCAGCGCCGCGGCCCTGCAGAGTGGCGCCGAAACTTCAGGGACTTGGCGTCGCGACCCTGCACCACGGTCCTTGCCGTCGCAGCCCTATCGTGCCGCGGCGATTCATGACTCGTTTCATCTTTTAACACATTGTACACTTCTTCCTTCATTTACCAACGTGAAACCTACGTCATTTGGCCAATAACCGTCTATTACCTTACGTCTCAAACAATTCGTATACGTACCAATATCTCTTCCATTTAAGAAAATTATGATCATTGACAATGTATGTACACGTGTGTGGAAATAATGTTTTCGATGTGTGAGACTCTTAATTGTTCGATTCGTAATTAAATAGGATTAATTATATTTCACGTTTAATAAATATTTTCAACAGATTATCCTACAAATTTATCTGATAACCACCTTATAAATGACATAATTATGTAAATGTTATTTATAACTCGTATAGAATTTAAACTCTTTTTAAATAAGCAGAAGACAGTGATAAATTTGTGAAATGCAAATGTAACCCACGAAACACGAAATAGGAAAATGAAGGTTGTTAATTGGTTAAAGATTTTTGTTGGTTGGCATGTCCATATTAAAGATGGATGAAACGAAATATGGCCCTTGTTGGTACCTGACCTGAACCACGACCCATCTTAATCTAGTGTTTGATTTTGTCCTTTTTCCTCTTCTTTTTGTTCCTAACATTTCTTTCTCAATTTGGAGATGAAAAGTCGTTGTTTGTGTAACCCCTCATTCCAAGAAGATTTAATTTTATAGTCCATTATAAATATTATTTTAGTCATGTTGCCTTTTTTTCCTTTCAATTTTGTAGTTCTGTGTGCAAGTTATATTATAGTATGTTTTCTCAACCAACTGCTCCAAACAGCAGCCACCAGAGTTTTTGTTGGCATAGTCATAATGTCTTACATTTGCGGTATCCACTTTTTCTCTGTTTCACCAAACATAATGATGACTAGAGTTTTTTTTTTTTTTTTTAATGACGGGAACCCGCATCCGTTCTTTGCCTTGGTAAACGCCGGTGACGCATGATAGCGCAAACCACGTCGGTCAGTGCCACACTGCAGCGTCAAGTGTGCCAATTCAACCAAGAAGGTGTTGGCAGGGGGAATCGAACTCGTGACCTTTTGGTCCCGCGCTCTCCTACTCCACCAACTTGGCTACCCTTGCGGGTAAAGGGATATCTAGATCTCCACGAGTTCAATTGGCTACTTGCAATGATATATAGATACCAAAATTTTTGATCTCTGATCACAAGTAACAACAAATTCAGCTAAGCACTATTGTTCTAGTTGTACCCCTTCAAGGATACAATTTAAAATGAGAACATCACCTATTACTCGAATCAAAGAATTGACAAATTTACAAATCTAGGGTAAAAAAAGGACAATGAGGGAGGACCTGTAGCTTAAACTTGAGCCTTAAGGCTAGCCTATCGGTTGGTACTCCCGCAACCATCATGAAATCAGCTAACTTGCTCCATGCTATGACCAAATTAAATACTGTTGGTCCAATGCAGTTGGACTTCTGAAATAGCTCATGATGGCGAAGTAGCATCGGATTTCTGATCTGCATCAGCTGTAGCTTGGACTTGAGCTGCATATTGTAGGTTCCAGAGAACATCCTCAAACGAGGGACGAGTTGATGACTCTGGAGATATGCATTTGTTGGTGATGGATATTACAATTGACAAAGACACTTGGGAGCTTGTGGTTAGCACTATTGGATCCACAATTCGTCGTCGACCATCTTGGCTACCAAAGGATGCCTGTCATTCAAAGATAAAATTCAAGTGTTTATCTTCCAACTCAAACTACATTTCCCAAAGATATCAATATAACACCAGAGAAAAAATCAAGCCTTTTGACAGTTGTAGCTATTAACAAGCTCAACTTTTTTCCCTATGGCATTTGCATATCAAAAGGTTTAACTTATAAAAGTTGAATACTTTGTAGCTCAATGTCTGTTCTGTTAATCTATATTCATAGTGATCGTAAAGAATAGGTTGTAGAGAGATTTTTTTACTTTACTTATCTAAGATTGCAAGAGATGGCAAGAAAGTTTAGGATCCTAAAGGGAACAAATTGCTGAAGAGCGTCTAACATTTACATTACTGTCAATGACAAAGGAGTTGCATATATCATAATATTAGCAGTTTCATACCATTTCATTAAGCAAAAATGTTTCGCCTTTTCCGCTAACAGTAGGGCCCACCAGTGACTCCAGTAATATGAAACCAAAGTTATAAACATCGTCCTCTTTTTTTGTCATATGCCTACAAAAGAAGGGGAAAAAGCCACTGATTTATATTCTGCAAACAGCTGTAGTAGATGATATATGTATCTAGTTGACATTCTTGAAATAGAATGCCGGGAAAATCTATCCCAGTTGCTAAGGTACGCTACGGAATATATATGAGTAAAAAGTTTCTTACCAGGAGGTGAAGTCATCTCCTTTTGCCTAAAAAAGGACATATTTAGTATGAGAAATTACTGTATATCCTAAATTTTGAAATTCAACCTTGCTCACCAAAATATTTAAATATATACCTTTTCACTTTGTTCCATAAGAATGGACATCCCATAATCACTTAGCTTTGCCATGTTATGTTCATCAAGCAATATATTACTCGTCTTCAAGCGGTTGCTAAATGAAGAAGGAATTACGCCTGTGTGAAGAAAGTGCACAGCCTTGGCAACACCAATCAGCACTGACAACCTGTCTGACCATTTGAAGATCTTTCTTGGACTAGCTTCTGCAGGTACAAGTGTTAGAAAAAAATAATCAATTAGCACTCGATGTGCATATACTGTTTCCATATTCAAACAAGCATCAAAACCCATCCAAATGTTCATGCTAAAGGGTTTACATGGCGGACCTGATAGATGAGCACGGAAGTTTCCATTAGAGACATATTCATATATGAGAAAAATTCTGGGAACAGTTGAATCATCTGGTGCTCCACCATCAATGCAGTGACCCAGAAGGCCAACTAAATGGGGGTGACGAAACTTTGACAGTAAATCCAATCGCAATTTGAGGTTCCGATTAGAGTATTTTCTGTACACATTTAATGACCTTACAGCAATGTAAGCTCCATTCTCTAATCTTCCCTTGTAAATCTGAAATGGAGATAAATATTAAGGGAGTTGTTGATAACTAAAATAATTGTCTTTTTCAAGCAAGAAGAAATAAGGCAAAAACCTGTTTAAGTCAATCAAAATATGTGACTATCTAGTTTAGCCTTTAAGGGCATTCTATATATTGCTATGAATTGTGATGTATTCACTAGATACTAAATAAAGGCACAAAACTATTAATGGTGACCACCAGTTTTTTCATCAAATAAGTCACAGATATACATGCAGAATATGAATATAAATTAAATAGGCAAGCACTTAAAACAGAAGCAATTATTAAATCCATATTATAGTTTGGTGAATTTGTGCATCCATTGCATTATCATCATCAGACATGGTCTATGCAACAAAACTAACAGAGAAAACTTACTGCTTCACTTATTCAAGGTTTACAACAAGTATCTAATTTCGAATAAATGACTATCAATGAGAACCATAAAAATTGTTTTGAAGCCATACTTTTCCAACTGACCCTTCACCAAGTAATGCCGACTGATCAAAATTTTCTGTTGCTTCTAGCAATTCTTCCATGGAGAACACTCGATATGATGGGGCACCTTGTGATCCTATGTTTGCCGCTTGAGAAATGATTCCTGAGGATTCGAAGATTGAGTTCAAGCCATTCTGGAGAAACATTTCCTTCATATAAAATTAAACTGATTAAAAATGATAACAAAAAAATCAACTCACTGGCATTTGTTAGGAGTTCAGAGGGAATCCCGGGTTGTGCACTACGTTGCACAACTTTCGGAAGCATATGCTGATCCACCATGTTACCTGCATGTTTTCTTCTACGAAAGACGAGAAGCACAACTAATAGAAACACCAAAACAATTAAAATTCCCCCAATAACACCTGCCAATAATGCTATTTCATTTCCTGTTATCCGTTTCTTTTCCGAATTTGCTTGTTTGCAATAGCCCTCTGAATGCTGATATTGAGTGTTAAGAGACAAGCAGTTTCCACCAACCTTAACAATTCGCTTATCCGAAACTGTGTTCAAGCAAGAAGGAAGTCTACCAACCAATCTATTATCAGAAATATCAACAAAACCAAGTTCACCCCCACAATGTAGAAGGTTAGGAAGTGAACCACTAAGAACATTAGATGCTAAATTCAAGTAACTAATGCTTGACAAACGGAACAAGTCAGCAGGCGGCATTCCACTGAGAGAATTATTCGACAAATCAAGGTGTTGGAGTTGATTCAGTATGCCAAATTCTACTGGAATTTCACCCGAAAAAGTGTTGCTGCTAAGAAGAACTGTGGTAACTCCATTTGGCAAGGGTGGCAATTCAGAATCCAAATGATTTCCCCTTAAATCCAATAAAAGCAAATTCGACAAGGCAGTTAAATCCGGTACTTTACCAGAAAGCACATTGTGTGACAGAACAATGTCAGTTAGGGTTGTGATTTTAGACATTGAAATTGGAAACTGACCCTTCAACCTGTTATTCTTCAAGCTTAATATAGTAAGATTGGCTAATAAATCCAACCAATCAGGCATAGTATCATTGAAAAAATTGCCATCTAATGTTAAAGTATGAAGCTTTATCAATCTTGACATCTGAAAAGGAACAGAACCAAATAGAAAATTTGAACTCATATCCAAAAGTTCAAGTGAAGCCAACCTATGAATTTTATCAGGAAGTCGTCCCCAAATACCAAGAGAAACTAAAGTAAGAACCTTTAAGTTATTTAACCTAGTCAAAGTAGTAACAAAAGAATCAATAGAGAAACCCTCAGATAATGTTTGGTTTGGAATTGCAAATCCATTAAATTCACTTAACTTGACCAACTTATCTCCTTTGATTTTGAGCTCAGTAACAGAGTTGTCTTGACAGGTAATGCTCATATGTAGTGTTGAAGTTAAACTGCAAAAATCACCATTGTAATTCTCCCAAACATCAAGCTGAACTGGATATTCTAAATGTTTTCTCAACTGAAGTAGTGCTTGAATTTCATACGACTGTAACTGGTAAGTATTTGTTATGAAGAAAGCATATATAACCAACACTATCAAGAAAATCTTGAAGCAACCCATTTAACAGTGTCTTCAAATGGAGCCAAATTTCCAAATTATGAGTCCTCCAAGATTGGACCTTGGAATTCTTGGCTAATCATGAATAACCCCAAGTGGAAAGAAATGTCTGCCCAGTTAAGTGAAAACAAGAAGCATTTAAATCAGAAGACAAGTCAAGATAGTGGTGCCCACCAATCAATACTCTAAGAACCTTGTTAAAACCCCATTAAGAAAAGTGAATAAATAACCTATAATTGCTAATTAAAGGAATGTTCTTTGTTTCTTGGGAGAAGGAGAGGAAGCAGAACAAGAAACTACTCTCTCATTCTCAAATTATTTGTTTGTTTATTAAAATTACATATCTTAAATTATTTATCCTTTTAAAAGTTGAAGCATAATTTTTTTTTTTATTTGATCATTTATTATTAATAAAAATGACACGTAAAAATAATTTGAAATAGCATTAAGCGGCAATAAATGAGTTACAAAATGGAGGGTAGTTGACAAAAGAGTACCGGACAGAGAGAGCAATTAGTGCTGCATGCAGAGAGTCAAGAAGAGAAAACAGGGGACCACTGAAGACAAGTTTACTGAGGTCTCTGGCTTTAATAGGTGACGGTTTTCTTTTCACACACACGACACACCCTCGAAAAACCACAGTTCTATTTTTATGCGCAATAAAAGACTTTATAATAAAAAAATTAGATTCTCATTATTAAATTTATTTTTAATTTTATAGTATCTAATTTAAAAAGATTAATTTTAATTTAAGAAATATGTGGTTTTGGTTCCATTAAATAGAAAAATATATTATATATTTCGGAAATATATTACCTTCAAATATTGAATAAAATATATACTATTACACATAGACAATTCGAATAAAAATATATATTTTAATTACACATAGACAATCAGTTTTTTTATTAACATTTGAAGGTAATATATTTTATTATATTTGTTTCTAAATATATATTTGAGGGTTATAAAGATAATTCAGAGTTTAAGAAATAAATGAAGATTTTTGAAAATGTGTGATCCAAAACAAGTTTTATATACATGTGTGGTTGTAAATTATCTCATAAAATTAAATTATTTCTAAATCTATAAATGTGACATTCTTTTTTAACAGACTAAAAAAATAGTGTCATATAAATTGAGACAGAGACAGTACTTACTAATAGTGTGTTCTCTCTTTTAAAAGCCTTCCCAGTAAGACTAGTGATACATGCATATGTTGGAAATATTTATTAAACGTAAAATAAAGTAAATCATATTAATTATGATTCGAACAATTCGGGTCCCGCACGTCGGAAACATGGTTTTCACACATGTGCACATAATGTACTAAGGATCGTTATTTCCTTAAATGGAAGAGATATTGGTACGTAAATGAATTGTTTGAGACATAAGAAAATAGACAGTTATTGATCAAATGACAAATGGTTTCACGTTGGTAAATGAAAGGAAGACATGTGTAAAAGATGATACGAATCAGAATCGTCGCAGAGCCGAGAAGGGCCGCGGGGCGACAAAATCAGGGTCGCGATGCTTAGAGCGCCGCGGCACCTCCTCCGAGAGCCCCGTCTCTAAATGTCGTGATAATTCCAGTGACTTACTGGAATTGAAGGGTCGAGGTACCTCACGAAGCGCGACCATTGGCGTTTGATTCGGTGAGTTATCGGAAATGCAGGCCATGGCGCTCTCGAAGTCGCGGCGCGCATTTCCGATAACTCACCGAACCGAACGCCAATTTGGGTCGCGGACCTTCGGGGAGGTACCTCGACCTCCCGAAGGGTCGTGGCGCTTCGACTGTTTTTCAGTCCTTTGGAGGCGAATTTAATCTGATTCTTGGGCTGACTTTGGAGCATTTAATCTCCATTATTTGGTCATTGATTTCAGCCATTACTAGGCTGAATTAACCTCAATATCAATGGTCATTACTTGACATTGATGGTCATTCATTTGGTTAATTGAGAAGACATCATCCACCTATAAATTGATGCCTTTGGCACAATTGCAAAACACACATTGAAATCACACTTAGCAATTCTCTGAAATTGTCTTCCTCTCTTGCAATCACAAAACACTCAAAGATCTTTCTTACCAAGCGAACACTTGAGTTCTTTTTGTTCATTTGTTTGATTGTTGTTTTATCATGGGAGATAAGTTGTAATTACAACCGTTAAAATGATATACGGGGCAATATTATCTTAAGGATAGATTGAAACTTCAATCGACTCATCAAGATCACTTCTTTGTTTATTTTCAGATTTTTAAATTACTTGTTGTTGTTGTAACATTTCCCATTTTCTTGTAATGTCACAATTGTTCCCACAAACTTAAGATAATATTCGTTGTTCAACAACAACATGACTGGACAAGATCAATTCAACCAACTCAACGTTGAAAATCTCATCGATGTTCAAGGCAATCCCACTGCTCAAGGCACTACCGTTGCCTTCAACTCCACTGTTTTTGGCACTTCTAGTGTCACCACTGATCATGACATTCCTAATGTCTTCCAAACTTCTAACTTTGGCACAACTAGTGTCAACACTATTTTTGGCACAACCAATGCCTCCACTGCTGCTCCGGGAACTTATAGTGCCCATGTCACTGCCCAAGGCGTCCAGAACGCCTATGCTCCTGTTAGAGGCGTTCCCAACGCCTTTGCAACTGCTCAAGGGGATGTCACTGCCCCTACACCTACTGGTTTTCACCATGAGCGTCCTGAAAAGTTCATGGGTGCTCACTTCAAATGATGGCAGCAAAATATGTTGTTTTTCCTAACGGTTATGGGAATGTCCCGTTTCATAACCGAAGACCCTCCACTAGTTGGGGAAAATGTGGTCCCTCAGCCAAATAATTTGGCGGTAGGGGGCCAAGATAACCATGTCGCTGACGACATGAGGATGGTTTGAGAAGCATGGAAACATAGTGATTTCATGTGTAGGAATTATATTCTAAACAGTTTATCCGATCCACTATACACGGTATATTGCACCGTTGAAACTGCCAAGCAGTTATAGAACAAACTTCAGAAAAAATATAACACCCAAGATGCGGGTAGTAAGAAGTTCATCATTGGGAAGTTCCTAAAATTTTTAATGGTAGACAACAAAAGTGTGGCATCCCAAGTCCAGAAATTTCAAATGATTCTACATCACCTGGATTTGGAAGGATTGAAGCCCAACGAGCAACTTGGTTGGGGAATTGATCGAGAAGTTGTCTCCCTCGTGGACTGAGTTTATGAACTATTTGAAACTCAAAACGAGGGACATGACCTTAAACGAACTTATTATCAAACTCCAGATTCAGGAGGACAGTAAGAAGGTCATGCCAAAGGGGAAACAACCCGTTGAGGCTAAGGCGAACCTGACATAAGTCAAAGGGAACTCAAGCAAGAAGCGGAAGTTCCAGCAGGCAGGCAAGACCCAAACAACTGAAAGGTTCGAGGGAAATTATAATCACTGTGATATAGTTGGTTACATGTCCAAAGACTGCCGCAAGCTCAAACGTGAGAATAAGTCCAAAGACAAGACCAAGGCCAACATCGCCAAAGACACGCTCGTAGAAGATATGATTCAGGAGTTTTCAGCGGTGGTTCTTGAAGCAAACCTCGTTGAGAATCCGGTGCAGTGGTGGTTGGACACAGGTGCCACCCGTCACATATGTTCCAACAAAGAAGCCTTCTCCACTTATACACCAGTCACAGACAAAAAATTGTTCATGAGAAACAATTCTTCTTCAGAGGTGTTGGGGGTAGGAAAGGTGATCCTAAAGATGACGTCCTGTAAGGAGCTGACTCTGAAGGAAGTGATGCATGTCCCAGAAATTCGAAAAAATTTAATTTCTGGACATGTGTTAGTAAATGTTGATTTTAGGCTAGTGTTAGAGGCTAACAAGTTTGTAATCACTAAAAATGGAACATTTGTAGGAAGGGGCTTCGTCTGTGAAGGCTTCTTTAAAGTCAATGTTGCACCTGTAATGCCTTCTGTTTCAACTATCAATAAAATTGCACCTTCTACTTATTTGATTGAGTCATCTAATTTATGGCATCATAGATTAGGACATGTTAACTAGCAATCTATCCAAAGATTGGTAAAGCTAGAATTATTGTTGTCTATCGACATAAACCCTCAACGTAAGTGTGAGGTGTGCGTAGAAACAAAACTTTCCAAGAGTCCCTTTAGATCCGTCGAAAGGGAAACCGCTCCTCTAGAACTTATACACACTGATATATGTGATTTGAAGTTCGCCCAAATAAGAGGGGGAACAAGTACTTTGTGACTTTCATAGATGATGGCACAAGGTTTTGTTACCTTTACTTACTAAAAAGTAAAGATGAAGTCTTTGAAGCATTCAAACGCTACAAAACAGAAGTTGAGAACCAACTAAGCGGACAGATTAAAACAATATGTAGCGATAGAAGGGGAGAATATGTAGCGCCTTTGAAGAATTATGTACCCAATCGGGTATAGTTCATCAAGCCCCTTACTCACCTCAATCAAACGGTGTGATTGAACACAAGAACAGAACACTAAAAGAAATAATGAATGTTTTACTCATCAATTCAGGCCTTCCCCAACACATGTGGGGAGAAGCAATCCTTACCGCAAAACGCAAATATGATTCTTAATAGAGTCACACACAAAGGTAAGGACAATACTCTATACGAGTTATGGAAAGAAAAGAAACCTACCTATAAATATTTGAAGGTATGAGGTTGTCTGGCTAAGGTGAAAGTATATATGCCAAAACAGGTCAATATTAGACCTAAGATTGTGGATTGCATACTCATCGGATATGCCAATAACATTAGTGTTTATCGCTTCATAATGCATAAGTCGGATGTACCAGAGATTTATGAAGGTACGATCATGGAATCAAGGAACGCGTGGTTCTTTGAAGACACGTTTTCATATAAGGAAAATAACATAACCTCTCGCAAACGAAGTTATGATCAAATATCTGAGGATCAAGGAGTCAATGACTACCTAGATCCAAACGGTTCAGATCCAATGAATTCTGAAGTGGCTGATTATCCGGATTCCAATATTTCAGATTCTCAGGACTTGGAAGATTCAGAAATGGAACCAAGGAGAAGCAAAAGGGCCCGGAAGGACAAGTCCTTCGGTCCAGATTTTGAAGCTTATTTGGTTCAAGATGAACCACAGACAATTGCTGAAGCATTTTCAACTCCAGAAGCATCGCTTTGGAAAGAAGCTTTAGAAAGTGAGATAGATTCCATCCTGCATAACCACACCTAGTAGTTGGCTGAACTTCCCCCGGGACGCAAACCTTTAGGTTTTAAGTAGATCCTTAAATGGAAGTTAAAGGCAGATGGATATATCGACAAGTACAAGGCTAGGTTGGTAGTCAAGGGCTATCGCCAAAAGGATGACTTTGATTACTTCGACACCTATGCTCTGGTGTCTAGAATGACATCCATACGTATGTTCATAACTATCTCCGCCTTGTGGGATCTTGAAATACATCAAATGAATGTTAAGACAGTCTTCCTAAATGGTGATTTGAAAGAAGAAATATATATGCACCAACCCGAGGGGTGTGTGGTTCCAGGACAAGAGACAAAAGTGTGTCGACTTGTTAAATCGTTGTACGGGCTGAAACAGGCCCCTAAATAATGGCACGAGAAATTTGATAGTACTCTACTATCAAAAGGGTTCGCCATTAATGGATGTGACAAATGTGTCTACATGAAAGGAAATGTTGAATCTTTCATCATGATATGCCTCTATGTAGATGATCTGTTAATCACTGGAAGCAGTCCTGGAATAATCCTAGAGACTAAGAATATGTTAAAACAATATTTTGACATGAAAGATATGGGCATTGCAGATGTCATCTTAGGGATCAAGATCTCTAAGACATCTGATGGACTGGTCTTGTCTCAATCTCACTACATAGAGGATGTACTGAAGTAATTTGGGATGTTCGACAGTTCACCGGTGACAACACCATTGGATATAAGTCAAAAGATTGACAAACATCTTGATAAGCCCATACGCCAGGAGCGGTATGCGCAGGTGATTGGCAGTCTGATGTATATCACAAACTGCACTCGACCTGATATCGTTCATGTAGTCAATAAATTGGCTAGGTTCACCCGTAATCCAAGTGAGGATCACTGGAAAACGTTGAATAGGGTACTACAGTTACTAAAGTTCACGCAAAATTTTGGGTTACACTATTCGAGATATCCAGCTGTACTAGAGGGTACAGTGATGCAAACTGGATATTTGATAGCGACGACATCAAGTCCACCAACTGATATATTTTTACAATCGATGGTGGAGCTATGTCTTGGAAATCCTCTAGGCAAACAGTTATTGCCTGATCCACGATGGAGTCGGAATTTATCGCTTTAGACAAAGCGGGAGAAGAAACTGAGTGACTTCATGATTTTCTAGAGGATGTCCCATGTTGGGATAAACCCGTGTCTTCTGTAATGATTCACTGCTACAGTCAGTCCGCTCAAGGAAGGGCACAGAGTTCTATATACAATGGTAAGTCTCATCATATTCGACGGAGATATGAGTCTGTTAGGCAGCTGATCACCTCGGGTGTTATTTCCATTGATTACATAAAATCTAAGGAAAACATAGCAGATTCCTTGACGAAGGGAATATCCAGAGATCAGATGGACTGCCTGTCTAGGGGAATGAGCTTAAAACCCAATCAATAAGAATCAATACAGTGGACACCCAACCTTACAGACTGGAGATCCCAAGAATAAGGTTCAATGAGAAAATTAAACTATAAAGGTTCAGTTGAGCGCTCCGGTGGAAGCAAGAACACTTCAGATAATGTTTATTCTTAAGAAACATAATCCAAAGTCGTTCACGTGATAGACATAAAGTGCTACCTGTAAGAGGGGTAAAAGATAAGTTTTCAAACCTTTAATGATCCTCAATAGTTGAGTTAGGTTGGGAAATTTTTAATGGTTCCTAACGCTTGTGTAGCAGGGTATTGCAGGATACCTTGTAGGAGACCACCTATTTTAGTGCGAGGACAGACTGCCTCAAATGAACACACTTAAGAAACCAAGTGTGTCCACGGCCCACGGCCCACGATGGACAAAAACATTAGAAGGATTGAGTAGGAAATATGTTGTGTTGGTACCATTGTCTTGGAATATACTAAACACTGACGGTTCAAGACATCACGTTCACCGTGCAGTAAATATGTCCGATGGTATTCTACTATGGAAGGTTCAAAGCTCCGGCTACCTCTCCAGATTCAACATCGATCCGCCGAGTGATTGCTTGAAAGGCACCATGTGCGTGCACCAAAATATCTTCCAAGAGGAGATTGTTGGGAATATTTATTAAACGTGAAATAAAGTAAATTCTATTAATTATTACTCGAACAATTGGGGCCCCACACGTCGAAAATATGGTTTCCACACACGTGCACATAAAGTACTAATGATCGTTATTTCCTTAAATGGAAGAGATATTGGTACGTAAACGAATTGTTTGAGACGTAAGAGAATAGACGGTTATTGGCCAAATGACAAATTATTTCACGTTGGTAAATGAAAGAAAGACATGTGTAAAAGATTATACGAATCAGAAATCGCCGCGGAGCCGAGAAGGACCGCGACGCGACAAAATCAGGGCCGCGGTGGTTGGAGCGCCGCAGTGCCTCCTCCGAGTGCCCCGGCTCTAAATGTCGTGACAATTCCGGTGACTCACTGGAATTGAAGGGCCGCGACCCTAATTGACGTTTCAGTTCCAGTGAGTTACTGGAAATGCAGCGCCGCGGCGCCCTGCCGAAGGGCCGCAACGCTTCGACTGTTTTTCAGTCCGTTGGAGGCGAATTTAATCTGATTCTTGGGCTGACTTTGGAGCATTTAATCTCCATTATTTGGCCATTGATTTTAGCCATTACTATGCTGAATTAACCTCAATATCAATGGTCATTACTTGACACTGATGGGCATTCATTTGGTTAATTGGGAAAGCATCATCATCCACCTATAAATTGATATCTTTGGCACAATTGCAAATCACACTTAACAATTCTCTGAAAATTGTCTTCCTCTCTTGCAATCACCAAACACTTAAAGATCTTTCTTACCAAGCGAATACTTGAGTTTCATTTGATCTTTTGTTTGATTGTTGTTTTATCTTAGGAGATACGTTGTCATTACAATCGTTGAAAGGATATACGGGGCAATATTATCTTAAGGATAAATTGAAACTTCAATCGACTCAGCAAAATCACTTCTTTATTTATTTTCAGATTTTTACATTACTTCTTGTTGTTGTTACATTTCCCATTTCCTTGGTAATTTCACAATTGTTCCCACAGCATATATAGCCTTAGTCAATGATCATGTTCAAATATATAAAAAAAAAAAAATCAGTCACTAGTCTAATTTGTACCTTAGATTGTAGATTGTTACTCGTTAAGTGTGAAGTCTGAGATTCAAATCTTTAAAAGAGAGATATTTAAAACATGTAAAAGATCAATATCCCAGGGAAGGCGACTGAGATCATAAATCACATTGTTATTGTTATAAAAGATCAAAAGAATATGGAGTTGACGACAGACAAGGGGGAGGGTGCAAGGTGTTGGAATTTGAGCCGACTGGAAAAGGACACATGGCCCATTCTACAGCCTGTTCTAATTACGACTAGAGCTGTACTTAGAGATCAACTTGGCGTTGTGGGCTTTGAACATTGAAGGGATGTTTGGTTCTAAAAGAAAATCTTGGGAATGGGGGGACTTTTATATATCTCTCATTTTGGCATTTTTTGGTCATTAGTGCAAAATGACATGCAATCCAAATCTCACATGAAAGATCGAGCACCAATTTTAATTGATTTTATGTTTGTATATTGACAGTAAAAAAAAATTAACTTGTATAAAACTCTTATGTATGATAAGGTGACCTAATAATAATATACTAAACCAATTAAATTGCTTATAATGTATTTTTTTTTACTATTAATGCATATACCATTGAAATTATTAGTGCACTACGTTAATTAAAATCCAAACTCCGAACTCAACTTTATTTAGTGGTAATCCCATTCTTATTGAAGTCCCGTTAGTAAAGTCTGTAAAAGTGTAAAGCATGTTTTGAACCCCTCATAGTTTTTGCCTTCTTTTTAGAGCTGTTATTGAAATGGTTACTCTTCTTTTTGGAATGCTTTGGAGGTAATTTTACTTTAATTTGCACTTTGAAGGTTTGAGGTTTATTCCTTTTGCCTCAGAAAGTTGATACAAATAATAATTAATTAGAACAGGGAGTATTATACTTTTATGGAATCTGCGCCAGTAAACAAGTTGAAAACTTTAAAGTTAGACCATTTGGAAAATTGCCATTTTAGTCCATGTGTTATTTTTTTTTTCTAGTTTTGGTCTTTATGTTATTGGACAAAGCACATTCTTTCTTTAATTAAATAGAGTTTGTGATTTTAGTCCTTATATCTAACTTTGAAGTTAACACTGTTATCTAACTAGCAGATTCAATACCCATGTAACTCAAACTCATTCCATATTAGGGGGAAATGATACAAGGAACAATATAATTTTTTTTGTAGAGCTGGTATTTGCTAAATATATAATAACAATATATTTGGTGTAATTTTAGAAGTTGGGTCTTGGATGTAGGAGTATGCAGATCTTATCTCTCTACCTTTGTGTGGTAAAGACATTGTTTTCGATAGACCATCGACTCAAAAAATAAATATAATGATGCGGTGATATTTGCTAAATATGTCCACTTTTTTCTCAATTCTTTTGGAACTATATGAACTCGTGAATAATGAAAAAGAAATGCTTTTGATGAGATTAAAATCCTTATCTCTAAATGATGTAAAGTAGAATTGCCAATACGATCAATTGTACTACTTCAAATCTGATTCTTTTTTGTTTGGTTGTTTGGTTGGTTTGCTTTCTTTCTTTATTCGCAGAAAAGTAGAGGAGTATCTTCTTTTTTTCATTTCATTAAGGTAACAATAGGAGCAGCTCAGTCGAGTATTGTTCCCCTTTCTTCTAAGGAAAATGATCATATTTGTTCTTGTACTCCTCAAAAAGGTTATATTTGTCGTTCGTTATACTTTTTTGATATATTTGTTCTTGCTATCCTACTTTAAACACATATGATAAGTTATGCTATGCTTTATTTTGATAATTTGACAAACATGTATAAAAAACTAAAAGGAACCTGAAGTGGATCTGGTTCTCAAGGGAACTTAAATTCTAAGTTTTTCATCATCAAAAAAAGGGAAATTGATAAGTTATGATACGCTTTGTTTTGATGATTGACAAACATGTATGAAGAACCAGATATACTTTTGAGGGATCAGATATGCTCTTCAGAGGAACCAGATGGGATCTAGTTCCGTAGCTATTGTAGGGTCAACTCTATAGATGTAAACACGTGACATCTTGATCGATCGGCGATGAGCAGCAACAGCGATTATTGCAGGCTTTCACACCTACCCACTTGCTATTACGAGGAACCAGATGAGGAAACAGGTCCATGTCTATACGAAATTCAACTTTACAGCTGTAAAGCTGCTAACACAATGCAACAAGTGTAGCAACACAATAGCAAAGTTGCTGCAGTTTGACCAATGGTCCAAAGACTAAGATTTTGTCATTTCCACTCACTCCTCATACATAAATAATATGTAAAGTGAAAAATCTAAGCTTGCAGGTCTGAAAATCTCATATATCTCAAGAGCAAGCTACCGACACCTCAAATGCCCTCAAGAATAAAGCTAAGATAAGATATTTTAAATTCTTAGGTTTGTTGAGTCTTTGTCTTTTGTTCTTTAACTTGTAAACCTACTCTTCTTATAAGTAGTTGTTTGTAGGTAGTTTATTTTCTCAAGTTTTTGAGTTGTATACTTGGCTAGAGTTAGTCAAGGTGTGTTCTTTGCAGTAGAGTTATTGTAAAGGTCTTGCAATAGATTGTAAGAGAGATGATTAAGAGCTTAATTCCTACGTTGCAATAGGTTTCAACCTTTTGAGTTATTCTCTTTGCTAGAGTTAGTAAAGGTGTGTTCTTTGCAATAGAGGTATTGTAAGAAAGATGGATTAAGTGTTAATTTGTGTAATCCAAACTTGAATATACGATCTGGAATTGATCCAGATTGTTTTGATAGAAAGAAGAAAAGGAAAAGAAAAATAGAAGAGAACGAGAGAGAGAGAGAGAATAGATATTTTTGCACAAGCTTTTCTTATTTTCTTGATGAATATCACAGAGTGACCCTTATATTTATAGAACTTCAATTAACCTAACAACTTTAACCACTTAATAACCACTTAACAAACTCTTAACAAATCCAACAACTTACTAACTCAATATATCTCAACATTAAGAGTTTAATTTCTAGGTTGCAATAGGTTGTAATCCGAAGTTGCTTAGTTATAGTGAAATTTGAGAAAATCATAATGTGGTGGGTCGTGATTTTTAATCCCTGACCAATGAGTTTTTCACGTAACTATCTTGTGTTATTTACTTTTTATAATTATCAAGGAAACAGACAGAGAACCTGATTCTCTACACTATTTTGGTTGACTAATAATTTTTATCAACATATTTATCTCTGAAGCGTTAATTCTCTTATCCGTGTCTTTATTATACTACGTGGATATTTATTTTTCCAAATTTAAATGCAGTCACAATTAAACCCAACCCACTTTACAAAACAAACCCATCCCAAAAATTCCCAAAGACCGAAATGAGAAAATTGGAGGGTACATGATGATTCCCAAATCTTGTGTTCACTTCTAAATCATACAGAATCGTAAGGGCTTATTATCAAGAAAAAACAGAGCTTTTTTTCTTGCTTTAGAAGGAATGTTCAGTTCTTCTGGTTCTTTATACAATCGCCAGTTGCGTTCTTTTGGTTTAAACGTGACTAGATTTAAATTGAAAAAATAATTATTCAGGTAGCCGTCACTTACGATAATAAAGATGGGACAAGGGAATTAACGGTTCAGAGATAAATATGTGACAAAGTAGGATGATCGGGATAAATATATTAAAAAGATATAACGAATGTCAAATATAACTTATTTTTAGAGTACGGGGCAAATATGACCCTTTTTCGCTTCTTCCATTACTTTGAGGACTGAATTAGTTCTAATTCTAATTTTTGTTATTCCGTCTCAATTTATATGATGTAGTTTGATTGAGTATGTAGTTTAAGAAATAAAAGAATATTTTTGAATTTTATGGTTTAAAACAAGTCAAAATTATTTGTGTGGTTATAGATCATCTCATTAAGCGTGAAAAATAAAGTTTAAAGTTAAATTATTGTCAAATAGGAAAATATGTCATTATCTTTTAAAATGACTAAGTGCCCGTTTGGTTGGACTTTTGGAAATGCCAAAAGTGCTTTTGGAAAGCCAAAAACACTTTTGACCTTTAAATGAAGTGTTTGCTTGACAAATGGATATATTTGGGCTTCTTGAGTATAGTTTATTTTGACTTTCTACTTTTTTGTTTTTTATACAAAAGCACTTTTTTTATTGGCAACTAAACACCTAACAATTTTTTCATGAAAAAACTTTAATTCTATAAGCTCTTTTTAATAAGCTATATCAAACGGGCCCTTAAAAGAAAATTGTCTCATATATATTGAGATAGTACGAGAAAAAAGGATACTATTTATTTGAATTCCACGTGCCCTAATTTTCCATAAAGTTGCATTTAGTCTTCTTACATATGAAATCAACAATTAAATCTTAAAGCATATCAGTAAGAAGAACGTATGATCAACAGACTGATGACAACATTACAAACATATCTCATTTAATTATGCTAAAAGTAACCTAATTAATCATTTTTCTTATTCCTTTTACTGATCATCATGTGACGGACAGGGTCATCTTTTGTGGGCAAACGTGAAACCACCACTTTCTTATTGTATTTTTGGCACATACTGTTGAGATATTCATTAGTATATAATTAGTATACATATATTATACACACAGTTTTTACTTAATAGTATACATATATAATATTAGTCTAGTAATGGTTATTTCTGTAATGGTCATTTCTGCATATTAGTTATTATAAGTAGTTGCAATAGTTGTAATATTCAGTTGAAAGGAAATAATCAGAATATTATCAATAGAAGAGCAGTTTCTACGCTCCCAAAATATCCTCTCCTCACTTTTTCATTTTCGATCCTTTCTTCCTCCTCCTCATCTTCTTCGATCCTTGTAAGTTCGGATTACAAGTTCTAACATGGTATCAAAGCGGGATTAACAGATCCGAGGCGCGACAATTGATGCGATTGAATTTTTCGAAGAAACTGAAATTGTTCTCGATCGAAACTGAAATTTGATCAATGTTCAACGATTGATTCAAATTGAAGTGTATCTTAGAAGATTAAAGGAGTTGATCGAGCATACTGAGTAGGAATTAACGATCGCGAAAGAACTGAAAAAAATTGAAATCGCGATTGACTGAAAAAAATTGAAATCGTGATTGAAAATCGAAATTGCGATTTTCTTTTGAAAATTAGAGAATCGAAGATCGATTCATCCTATTTGTTCCGCGATGGAGATACTATCGTTTTCTGCGGATACACTCCGCCTTTGGCTATCGTTGTGACGTCGAAGATCGTCGCGAATGTGTGTGCTTCTGAGGCATGCTAGTCGAGTTGATGTGATTCAGATTTCAAGGCGTGGAATGATCAAATTCGGTATCGATTTGTGAATTTCTGGAAATTCAACTTCATTTTTCTGTGTTGGTGAATCATTTTGTATTGTTAAAACTGATTTTGTGTTGACGGATTGGAGAAAAATGTCGTTAGTTATTGTTGTGTTGGTTTCTGTTCTATGTTGACCAGTTGTATTAAAGTTGAATTCGTGTTGGTGCATTTGAATAATGGAGTTGTTGTTTTGATATTCGAATTGAATAAGTGTAGAGGCTAAAATAACAGTGAATGGAATAATGGAGTTGCTGTTTTGATAGTTGTTGTCGTTGCTTAACGAAAATTATTTTACTTGCTTTGTCGGCTAAGAACAAAGCTAGAACAATAGATCGATTGAAGGATCGAGGAGTTCTTAGCGACAAATAGATTGAGAACTGAGGGGTACTTCGTCGAAGACAATATGGATTGAGTTGAAGCTCAATTCAAAGAGTTATTCACATGTCGATCAAGTGTTAGATTGCCTATTTTTATATGTGTAGCTCAGGATAGGAGAATCGAATGATTTCTAGTCGGAATTGGACTAGAAATTGAGGAAGACTCCGCTGCATATCCGAGCTTATTGAAATAGCTTGCGTGATGATAATCGAGGAATTCTCTAATCCAAGCGAGACTAGAGAACGATGGGTTCTTGTCGCTTATTAAAATAGCTTGCGTGATGAGAATCGAGGAATTCTCTAGTCCAAGCGAGACTAGAGAACGCGGGGTTTTTTTGCCGCTTATTAAAATAGCTTGCGTGATGAGAATCGAAGGATTCTCTAGTCTAAGCGAGACTAGAGAACGAGGGGTTCTTGCTGTCGTTTTTACATAAGGAGAATCGAGGGATTCTCTAGTCCGAGTGAGACTAGAGAACGAGGGGTTCTTCGCTGTTGTTGTGGGAGTTGAAACTCCTGCTTGAAAATGATTAATGTTGTAATTGCTGGAAAATAATGCTGCAGTTGGATGGGATTATTGGGACTGCATGTATTGTTGTATTTGATGCAACCACTGCATCCTTAGGTGAAAGCAGTGTTCTGCTGCGATGTTATTCTTTGTTGTGGTGTGAGCATGGCGTTTTATTGATTGGATGGGATAATTGTTGGTACTGCAGGACTAATTCAAACATTTGTTGTGGATGCTGGTATTTCTTGCTCACGATGAGCATCTTTGTCTTCTTCTGTTGATAATGAAGCGGCCGCTCATCTTGAGTGTCTCTGCAGCTACTGCTAGTGTTTAGGTTTTGGTTGCTGTTAAATGTTGGACCTACTACTGGTTTTGTTAGTGTTGTTGATAATCGACACTGGTGAAGAAGGTATGTGTGTCATTTCAGAGAGACTGATAAGAGTAAAACACTGGTTTTGAGGTGGTTCCTTGCAGTGTCAACAAGGAAACTCTATATGTATGACAACACTTCATCAATAAGTTTGAGAAGTTTCAAATAATAAGAGAGCAAGCAAGGGTGTCTCTTACTTATGAGGTTGAACTGTTGCTGCTAGAGCTGTGTTGTGGCTGCGACTAACAGCAGGGAATTATGGAGTTTATGCAGCACATTGGTCAGGGAAACAGACGAGTGCTAGCAACTGATGAGTGGTTGCGTGTTGAGGGACAGTTGATATGACTGTTGTGGTTGAAGCTAATGTTGGGACTGCTGCTAATGCAGTTGTTTGGGATGCAGTTGCAACAGTGAATGCTTGGTTAATGGCTGGAAATGGGAGAAGGAATTCCAAACAGAGGTTATGTTGGCTTCTCACTTGAGATTTGGCTTCTGATATTACTGACACAATGTTGCATGACACATTTGCTAGTAGATATCCAAATCTTAAAGGTGGAAAAGTAGTAGTAGATGCAAACACAAGCCACTCGAAATGATGTGGCTTTGTAAGGTTTGGTGATGAAAGCGAGAGGTCTCGGGCCATAACTGAAATGAATGGTATATATTGTTCCAGCAGGCCAATGCGTGTTAGTGTTCTTCTTTGAAATTAACGGTGGAGCATGAACATTCTTTGAGGTTTAGTCTTCTTTGTGGTGCAAAAACATTTCTTTGGTGTGGCTAGTGGGATGAATGCAACTGTTGTGCTGCTGTCTAGCATTGCTTCCAAGCTAGGACTGCAAGCTTTATTTTCAGTGCCTAGATTGAGGGGGGGTGTTGAGATATTCATTAGTATATAATTAGTATACATATATTATACACACAGTTTTTACTTAGTAGTATACATATACAATGTTAGTCTAGTAGTGGTTATTTCTGTAATAATCATTTCTGCAAATTAGTTATTATAAGTAGTTGCAATAGTTGTAATATTCAATTGAGAGGAAATAATCAAATTATTATCAATAGAAGAGCAGTTTCTACGCTCCCAAAATATCCTCTCCTCACTTCTCCATTTTCGATATTTTCTTCCTCCTCCTCATCTTCTTCGATCCTTGTAAGCTCGGATTACAAGTTCTAACACATACTATAGTTGTTAGTCGACTAAAGTAATACTTAAATAACATGTTTCTTGTACTTATTGGAGTATTTAGTGTAAAATGATATTAATCTCCTTTGGGGAGTCTTTCATTAATATCAAGGTATATATAGAGTACAATGTTCATTCCTTATACAATAGGAATCCTAAGCCTATACAAAAGAGGAATCATAGTCTTACCATAATTATATTTACACAATATATGGAAATATTCTAATTATGGGTAGAGAATATATTGTTTCCTATATTTACACACCCCCTCAGTCGGAGCGGAAGGAGGCCGGACGCTGAGATTGGATCTAAAGTCAAGAAACAACTGTCTGGGAAGTCCTTTAGTAAATATGTCTGCATAATTATAGGATGATGGAACATGTAACACTCTGATATGGCCTAAAGCAACTTTCTCACGAACAAAGTGTATGTCTATCTCAATGTGCTTGGTTCGCTGATGCTGAACCGGATTATGAGACAAATAGATGGCAGAGATGTTATCACAGTACACAATAGATGCCTGACTCAAAGGACACTGAATTTCTAACAGTAAGTTTCCGAGCCAACAAATCTCAGCTACTACATTTGCAACGCCTCTGTACTCAGTCTCGACACTAGTTCTAGATAGGGTAGTCTGTCGCTTGGCAGATCAAGAAATCAGATTATACCCTAATATGAGAGCAACCTGTTTGGCGCAGAGGGGTATAGGTGCAAACCATAATCAAGAGTACCCTTAATGTATCGAATGATACGCTTAAGAGCAGTGAAATGAGACTCCCTGGGGGCATGCATGAATAAACACACCTGCTGAACAGCATAAGCTATGTCTGGCCTGGTAAATGTGAGATACTGAAGTGCACCTGCAAGACTCCTATACAGAGTAGGATCAGAGACTGGAGCACCATCCATAGCACTGAGCTTAGATTTCGAGTCGACTGGAGCATAACTTTGCAATTCGTCATCTTAGCCCTGCACACTATCTCCTCTGCATACTTACGCTGACACAAGAACATGTGATTGGCAGACCTGATCACTGATATCCCCAAGAAATAACTCAGCTTTCCCAAATCAATCATTGTAAATTCGGACTTAAGCAAGGCAATAATCTCATTTTTCAATCTATCTGAGGAGGCAGTCAGAACAATATCATCCACGTATAGTAATAAGTAAGCAGTGCTACTACTTCGATGAAAAATGAAGAGTGATGTATCACTCTTGCTGCATACAAACCCAATATGCAAGATATACATGACAAAGAAATCATACCACACACGGGGGGCCTATTTCAGGCCATATAGAGACTTACAGAGACGACACACATAGTGAGGAACTGCTGGATGGGTGAACCCAGACGGCTGATGCATGTACATTATTTCTCTCAGGTCCCCATGTAAGAATGCATTCTTCACATCAATTTGATGGGTCGGCCAGTGTTTGCCTATGACAATGCTCAAAACTGTGCGAATGGTAGCTGGTTTGACAACCAGGCTGAAGGTCTCTCCACAATCAATGCCCTCATGCTGATTTGTGTCATTAGCCATAAGACGGGGCCTTATACCTCTCAAGATCCCCATTGTCTCTGAACTTGTGACGAAAAATCCACATACAACAAATTACATTCACCCCCTCAAGTCTAGGTACTAGATCCCACGTGTGTTGTTTAGTCAAAACATTGAATTCCTTATACATTGCTGCATTCCAATTAGGGTCTTGTTTGACCAATTTTGGGTTCTTTGGAAGTGGAGAGATGGTTTGGGCACACAAGTTGAAATGGACTTTGGGTTTGAAGATTCCATGCTTTGAACGAGTTTCCATTGGATGAGTAGGGACAGTGGATGGCTGAGTGAGGTTTGAGACAGGGGGTAAAGTCGGACAAGGAGAGGTGGGAGAAGCGCGTCGATGGCGCGTAGCGACCTTCTTCAGTACATTTAGCGCCACGGCTCCTCTGTGCAGGGCCGCGGTGCCGACTCGCAGGAATTTTAGAGTTGCGGCGCCTCAATGCAGGACCGCGACGCTGAGGACGGGACAAAATAAACGAGTTGTTCGAGAAGGATGGGAGAGATGACAGGCTCGTCAAGGAATGAGTAGTCCGATTTTTGGAATTTTTGAAGATTAGAAAACGGGAATGTGGTCTCGTCGAATGTGACGTGACGTGACGAGAGATGTGGATTTGACGAGTCGACAAGTCATAGCATATACAACTCCTATGATTCGGCGGGAATCCTAGTAAGATACATGGAGTGGACCTAAGAGCGAGCTTCTGAGGGGTGGTAGAGCTAAGGTTGAGATAACCCATGTAACACCCCATTTTAACCGGAGTCGAAACGGGATTACTGCTACATATGGTTGATTCCTAAAATGTATTTTAAGGAGTCGCCACCTAATTATTATAGTGAATTAGGACACTTGATTTATTGCAATAAAAATACTGCAATTAATCTCCATTTAATGGTCTACGAAATTAATGAGATTCTGGATCAGAGTTCTTTATTATCCTAAAGGGAAGGGGTTAGGCATCCTCTAAGATCCGCTAACTTGCGGTTGTTCGTTCAAACCTAGGTTAATTATTTATTGCTCTTTTTATTCTACCTATTCTAAGCATTTTACATAATTTACAATTTAAAATAAAATACAATGCAAAATAATAAAACTGAAATTAAATGCGGCATAAAATAAACTCTGGGGCATTCTTTTTGAAATGCATCTCCGGATACCTGCATAAACACTTAGTAAAAGTATTAGTAATAGAATACATAAATTTTAAAATAATAGCAAAAATTAACAAACAAAGCAAATAAACCCGTCTTTTGTACAGGGGAGGCCTTGAAAATCAGACGGGGATTCCTTCATCGGCCAATATTGCTAAAAAATAATAAAATAAATAAAACATTCGGATCCGCTAAAAACAAGAATAGTTTTAAACACGGAGGGCTCAGATATGTAAAAATATAAAGTAGGACAACCTAAACAAGTGCGGCTGCGAGAATTCGCCTTGCCAAGCGCATGTTGGTTATCCGATGTAAGTGGAATAAATCATCCTTGCCCAGAAAGCTTCATTTATTTTATTTTCCGTCTTTGCAATCATGAGGCCTCAAAATCGACGGATAACTTTTTCATCGCCAATCAAGTGTAGTATCTTGTTTATTATCAATTAACCAGAAAAAGAGCCTAAAACGATCCAAAGAACAATGGGCCCAGAATATCGTGAGCAAAATGGCGAAAATCACCCAAAGAAATGGCCAAAAATCACCCAAAGAAAATGGCCAAAATCAGTAGCAACATGGCCAAGATCCAATCCAACATAAATGACAAAAATCAGAAATGACAAAATGGCCATAAAATCAGCGAAAACAACGGCAAAACATCAGCAGCAGAAATGGCCAAATTAGTAACAACATAACCAAAATCAGTCCGACAAAGCAAGAACAATACGCAATCGATCCATAACCAATGATAACAAACAACAAATACTGAAAATCGAGCCAACAGGGTCCAACGAACAAACGGTTCGTAATCAATCCAATTAAACAATAATATAATAGCAACGAAAGAGGAACAAACAGCGATTTCAACAATGCAGAAAGCGTGGCGGCTGATGGGGTTCACGCGAGGTGGCGGCGACGGAGTGCGATGATGGTGTGAGGCCGAGAGGATGAGGATTCGACGAATGATGGTGAGGCGGTCTGCCGAGGTGTTGCTATGGGGTTCGCCGGATTCGCGACGGAGCGATGGTCGACGGTGGTTCAGGAGAGGCGACGCGACGGAAATGATGAGGCGACAGTGGTGCTGAGGTAGAGGTGTTCGCCGGCTAGGGTTAACAGGGCTCACGGAGTGGCGGCGCGATGTATGTGTGTGAACAGTGGGTAGGTTAACAGGGGTTCGCCAGCGTTGTGAGTTGAGAGTTCACGAGTTTTTAGAACTCCAGGCGCGCGGAAGGAGAGAGTGAGGTGACGGTGGGTGTACGGTGGACGGTTTTGTGGGGCGATGGGTAGTTCACGAGATAGAACTCCGTGAAGCGGCAGCGGCGAGCGGCGACGGAGAGTGAGAGTGTGAGGAAGATGAAGTGGGGTGGGGTGAAGTGCATGCGGTGGGGTTATGAAGGAAATGTTTTGGTTTTATAGGGTAGGATTAGGGTTAGGTATTGGGGAAAATGAAAAGTGGGGTATTGTTTTGGGGAAAATGAAAAGTGGTATTTGATTTTAGGGGTGAAATAAAAGAGGTGTTTGGGTGATATTAAAAATAGTGTTGGCTTGGATGATTCAAATTGCGTCTTGGATCGATGGTTTGACAAAACGCGAGGTAGTTAATTATTTAAAGAAAAATTATTTAAAAGATACAAAATTATAAAAATGCAAATGCCGACGCAATAATACTACAATGCAATATTTAAGACACGTTTAATGCACGATTAAAAGTAAGAATGCTTAGATTAATTATTTAAAAGATGTGAATATTATTAAAATAAAAACGGTATAACAATAATAAAACATAATATTAACAACGACAATATGCTTAATTTAAAAATAAAAGATGCAATGCCATTTTGTGAAGAAACAAACGTAGAATATTATGTAAAAATATGCAAAATAACAATTAAAATGCGGTGCTAAAATACTTAAAATTGCAACAAATATACAAAAACGGGTCAAAATTGATCATCAATGACATGTCCTCTTTATGCGGAGATGATGGAAGAGTCTTGGACAAAGATGTTGACTTGTAGCCAATTTTGTCTGTTTTATAAACTAGAACTCAAAATAGGGATGATCGGACCCAAAATGTCGATGTCAAATCATGATGACACTGGGTCGTTGTGACGCAAAAATAAAAAGCAAAGCTGACGCTGATTTAAAAAATGTCCCAGTGTTGAAGTATGATTGACACTGGGTTGCAGGTGATGTGGTGCTGAAAAAGACAAGGTTATTGTAGATGTTGATGGCGTCATTGCATAGACGCGATGCAGATGCTCGTCGTTGCATGGACGAAACATGAATGAAGCCGTTGCATAGGCTTTTATGAAATGACGTCGTTTTCGGACG
Organism: Przewalskia tangutica; assembly: GCA_029844215.1. Lineage (NCBI taxonomy): Eukaryota > Viridiplantae > Streptophyta > Magnoliopsida > Solanales > Solanaceae > Przewalskia > Przewalskia tangutica. The sequence continues at coordinate 110,771,846 of CM056733.1, read as the reverse complement.
CAATGCAGATGCTCGTCGTTGCATGGACGAAACATAAATGAAGCCGTTGCATAGGCTTAAATGTAAAGGCGTCGTTGCATGGACGCGATGCAGATGCTCGTCGTTGCATAGACGAAACATGAACGGTTGCCAGATAGGCTTAAAATGAAAGGACGTCGTTTTCGGACGCAATGCAGATGTTCGTCGTTGCATGGACGAAACATGAATGAAGCCGTTGCCTAGGCTTAAAATGAAAGGACGTCGTTTTCGGACGCAATGCAGATGCTCGTCGTTGCATGGACGAAACATGAATGAAGCCGTTGCATAGGCTTAAATAAAAAGGCGTCGTTTTCGGACGCACGCAGATGCTCGTTGCGTATGGACGAAACATAAATGAAGCCGTTGCATAGGCTTATATGAAATGAAAAGGCGTCGTTGCATGGACGTGATGCAGATGTTCGTCGTTGCATAGACGAAACATAGACGGCCGCCAGACGGGCTTTTAAAATGAAAAGCGTCGTTGCGTGGACGCGACGCAGATGCTCGTCGTTGTAGACGAAACATGAATGAAGCGTTGCGTGGGATTTTAATGAAATGGCGTCGTTGCATAGACGCGACGCAGATGCTCGTCGTTGCATGGACGAAACATGAACGGCCGCCAGATAGGCTTAAAATGAAAAAGCGTCGTTGCGTGGACGCGACGCAGACTTCGTCGTTGCATAGACGAAACATGAACGGCCGTTGCATGGGCTTTTAATGAAATGGCGTCGTTGCGTAGACGCAATGCTGATGACGTCGTTGCATGGACGAAACCTGAATGAAGCCGTTGCGTAGACTTAAAATGAAAAGGCGTCGTTGCGTGGGCGCGACGCGACGAATGCTTCGTCGTTGCATAGACGAAACATGAATGAAGCCGTTGCATGAGCTTTTAATGAAATGGCGTCGTTGCATAGACGCGATGCAGATGCTCGTCGTTGCATGGACGAAACATGAATGAAGCCGTTGCAGGGGCTTTTAATGAAATGGCGTCGTTGCATAGACGCGATGCAGATGCTCGTCGTTGCATGGACGAAACATGAATGAAGCCGTTGCATAGGCTTAAAATGAAAAGGCGTCGTTGCATGGACGCGATGCAGATGTTCGTCGTTGCATAGACGAAACATGAATGAAGCCGTTGCATAGGCTTAAAAATGAAAAGGCGTCGTTGCATGGACGCGATGCAGATGTTCGTCGTTGCATAGACGAAACATGAATGAAGCCGTTACATAGGCTTAAAAATAAAATGCATTGGTTTAGGGGCGTACCTGTTTTGTGACCCGTCTGGATTGAGATAGCGTCATTGCATAGACGTTGTGCATTTGTGACCCGCATGAGTTTATTGTTGTGTTTACGCTTTGGCGATATGAAGATCCTGCACTCAAAGAAAACTTAGTGAGTTTTAGGAAATGAGTGGTTGATTAGCGTCGACTCTGTAGCTTTGGCTCTTGACGCTTGCATTCTTGGTTTGCACTGGAGACCTAGTTGGTCTGCTTTTCCTGTCTATTGCCATTTCCTTGCAGTGAATTCCTTAAAATGTCCCAGTTTCTGGTAATGAAGATGTTGAACTGGGTAAGGTTGCATCTTGACGCTATCAAGGCGATCAGGTAAGCATTTTTTTTTTTTTATAATGAATGAAAAGCTAATGCTAGAATATGGACAATGTACAATTGAGTAGATGAGAATGCAACCCCCCGAAAATATGTAGGTAGTAATGGATGCAAAATATACGAGGATGCTAAACTCTCCAATGGACAAAATCGAGTCGCGTGTAAACAAGGAAGAAATATTTCTAACGGTGTGGCCGATGTGGTACGCCACGTATCCCGCCGAGAGTCGATCAAGACGTAGTTCATGCCGCAAAAATAAGAATTTTTATGATTTTAAAATGATGCGGACCGGCCGATGTGGCGCTACGTATCCTCCGAGGAATCAGTCAAGACGTAGTTCGTGTAAAATAATTTTTATGTAATATGCATTTTGTTGTTTTTTCAAAAATGGAAGACGACATTACGCTCGACTCGATTGATACCAACAATTAGTATTGTGCATAAGGATGTTCTTTTATTGTTTTGATCTACCGAGTTTGACTCTGGTGTAATTCACACAGTTTCAGATAGTACCTCAAACATACCTGAGTGTCGACACACTTGCTTGCATCCAAGGTTTCTAACTAAACGTAATCTCATGTTTCAAATGCCTCACTGAAAGAAGGTCTCATCTCACATATATTCCAATATTTTGAATTTTGGGGCGTTGAGAGAATTGCGCTCACACTCAAAAAGATGTTCAATGCAATTGTGATACCATAGGCTCGCCGTCATGTAAGTATCCACTAATGTGAGAACCTCGTGATAAGATCATGTAGGCTCACACGCTTGTAATGTAGGCTTGGTGAAAGGAATGGATATCATTTGGGTAAAGCGACTAATCATTCCTCGAGAGTTGGACTACGTCCATGCTTGATATTTGTGTGCTTTAATCTTGACCGCTTTCTTTTGTCCCGCTTTTCAGACGACTTTGAATCTTTCATTTGAAGCCCTTTTTTTTTTTTTTTTTTTTGTTATGTATTCCTTTTTTTATAACATGAAGCTTTTGATTTTTTTGTGTGAAGTCGTCGCTTTTGTTTTGTTTTCCTTTGGAATTTTGACAACTTTTGTCTTTGCAAACTTCAGTGAGATTTTGTCACCACTTGCACATTTCTAAAGCGCTCGGGAGGTCGCCAAAGAGGATAGTGCATACGCACTCAGAAAGGTTATAGGTGTAATATGCGGTTGTCAAAAAATAGGTTTTAGGCTCAAAGGGGTGTACTAGGGATAATGTTATTTGGTAGGCTGAAAAGGCTCAAACGGGTCAAAGAAAGCCTACGATCATTTCCCACACTGAGTGTTACTCAGGATTTCGCCTCAACAAACATTCAGGCCAAGTTCTAGATCACAATGCAATGCAATTGAACTTATTCAAACACTCACCACACAATGCATATGAAACGATGAGGTCGGTTTCATTCTTATCTTGGAAACATGCAAGACAATGTTATCTGCGGGTATGAATAAGAGGTACCAAAAGAATCTATGGTTTACCACAAAGTCAACCCATACTGATTATCACTTGTTTTTTTTGTTTTTTTTTGTTTATGTACATTTGTAACTGTGTTGGTATTAACAAAGTCAAACAATAATACTTACAAAATGTTTTTGTATTTTTTGAATAACATCATTTTTTTTTTGTATTTTTTGAAGAAAATATACATTTTTTTTTTTTGAATAAAGTGTACCGAACCGAATAGAGTCGCCACGTATCCCGTAGAGGAATCAAAGCGTAGTTCGTTCAAATATGTTATAAAATGTATGCTTGGAAATATTTATCAAAAGGATAGCAATATAAAGCTGTGCAAAAATAAATGATTGTCCACTGTGGACGAATGCAAAGTAAAATGAATGCCCGAAAACATGATGAATGAATGCATGAGTGAGGAAATATGTTTATTTTTTTTTTGTTTTTATTTTTTATGGTGTCGAACCCAAAATGAGTTGCCTACGTATCACACCGTGTGGTGAGAATCAGACACGCGTAGTTCGGAATAATTATGCTGTAAAATGCATGATATGAAAAAACTATGTAATTAACGCTAAACATATCAATTGAGTTTGCAAATATAAATAAAAATACAAAGTATAAAAGAACTGAGAGCGATGTCTCCTTGAATATGGTATAGACTGACTTCTATTAATCAACATAACTAATGCTCATTTTTGTGATTTTTTTTTTTCGCCCGCCCTCGGTTGTTTGCGAGGACGACCTTCCTGCAAAAAAAAAAATGAGAAATAGGTGAGTAGGAAAGTGACAAAATAATAAAATGAAGGGGTGTGACCATATAGTCAGAGACTCCCCTGATTGGTTCGACCGGACTGGTGGTTGATGCTTCACAAAGTCCAAATCGCGCTATTCAAGAGTGATTTACGCAGTAGAAGTCCCGATTGCAATGTGATAGCAAAAAGTGCAAAAATGCAAATGCTCGAGCCCGGAATCACAAAAGAGCAATTATTGAATTAAATAATATGTACAGAGTTGCTAGCGACAAACGATAATAAACAAAAAAAACATGCAAATCAAGCGCGTACCCTAATATGCTTGGGACCTCCCTTATGCCAGAGGTGAGCCTAAACGCCAAATATGCGAAATTATGATAAATAAGTCCAAGCCGTTAAACTGCAATGTTTTGTTGGAAATGACGACCAAATGACGGTGCACTTTTTCCAATTTCGGCGTGTCATGACCAGGCTTGGATCCGTCTATCATTATCACGCTACACATATATGCTTATGGGTCGTTGGGTTGTGAAACCCAACGACAATTTGGTGGATTTTCTAATCGTGGAAACGCGATACCAGGATCGACCCACCTAGGGTGTATCGCATGCGTGACTTAAAAAAGGTGGTATAGCTCTATCTTAATTTTGCTAAGATTTGGCTTACTAGACAAAATGGTTCCCGAGCGGACTACTCGAGTGAAGGCTACGGCCACCTTGGGACGGATTCTCGCGTCATTACCAACTCTCCTAAATTTGGGTTTTGAAGAAAGAATTTTGCGATGCACCAAGCACCTCGCGTGTAGTGTGCGATAGTGTCAATTTTCCAGAATGGAGGAAATATGAGCGGAATGACAATTTAAGGAAAACAATAAAAGAATGTAGCAATTAAAGTAGTTAATTACAAAATAAAAGCAAACAATATAAAATATTTACAACAAATATAAAAGCAAAATAAAGTGCAATATTTAATTAACCTGAGTATGTTATGATCAAGAACACGATATCCCCAATGAGTCGCCATGTCAGTAACACCCCATTTTAAGAGTCAAACGGGATTACGCTACATATGGTTGATTCTAAAATGTATTTTAAGAGTCGCCACCTAATTATTATAGTGAATTAGGACACTTAATTTATTGCAATAAAAATCGCAATTGACTTCCATTTAATGGTCCGCAAAATTAGTAAGATCGAGTCGTGGTTCTTTATTATCCTAAAGGGAAGGTTAGGCACCCTTTAAGATCCGCTAACTTGTTGTTCGTTCAAACCTAGGTTAATTATTTATTGCTCTTTTTATTCTACCTATTCTAAGCATTTTACATAATTTACAATTTAAAATAAAATACAATGCAAAATAATAAAAAAATTAAATCGGCATAAAATAAACTCAGGCATTCTTTTGAAATGCATCTCAGGATACTGCATAAACACTTAGTAAAAATATTAGTAATAGAATACATAAATTTTAAAATAATAGCAAAAATTAACAAACAAAGCAAATAAATCCGTCTTTTACAGTGGGGAGGCCTTGAAAATCGACGGATTCCTTCATCGCCAATATTGCTAAAAATAATAAAATAAATAAAACATTCGGATCCGCGCTAAAGCAAGAATAGTTTTAAACACGGAGGGCTCGGATATGTAAAAATATAAAGTAGGACAACCTAAACAAGTGCGGTTGCGAGAATTCGCTGCCGCATGTTGGTTATCCGATGTAAGTGGAAGAAATCATCCTTGCCGTAAAGCTTCATTTATTTTATTTTCCGTCTTTGCAATCTGGAGGCCTCAAAATCGACGGATAACTTTTTCATCGGCCAATCAAGTGTAGTATCTTGTTTATTATCAATTAACCAAAGAAAGAGCCTAAAACCACCCAAAGAACAATGGGCCCAGAATATCAGTAGCAAAAATGGCCGAAAATCAGTCCAGCAAAATGGCCAAAAATCAGTCCAGAAAAATGGCCAAAATCAGTAGCAACATGGCCAAGATCCAATCCAACATAAATGACAAAAATCAGAAATGACAAAATGGCCATAAAATCAAAAAACAAGAAACATCAGCAGAAATGGCCAAATTAGTAACAACATAACCAAAATCGATCCGACAAAGCAAGAAACAATACGCAATCGATCCCATAACCAATGGATAACAAACAACAAATCGAAAATCGAGCTAGCAGGTCCAGCGAACAAGCGGTTCAGAATCAATCCAATTAAACAATAATATAATAGCAACGAAAGAGAACAAACGATTTCAACAATGCAGAAGCGGCGTGCGATGATGGGGTTCACGGTGAGGTTGGCGGCGGAGTGCGATGATGGTGTGAGGCCGAGGATGAGGATTCGACGGAAATGATGCGGCGGCAGCTGGTCGAGGTGTTGCTATGGGTTCGCCGTGTTCGCGACGGAGCAGCTGGTCGACGGTGGTTCGGGAGAGGCGACAGAAATGATGCGGTGGCAGCTGGTGAGGTAGAGAGTGTTCGCGGCCGCCAGGTTAAGGGCTCACGAGTCGGGCGGCGATTGGCAGTGTGTGTGTGAAGTGGGTGGGTTACTGCGGGGTTCGCCGCGTTGTGGTGGTTGAGTTCGGAGTTTTAGAACTCCGTGGCGCGCGAAGGAGAGAGTGGGTGAGTGGTGGGTGGTGGACCGGGTTTGTGGGGGCTTATGGGTAGTTCGCGAGATAGAACTCCGGCTGGCGCAGCAGCGACGGCCAGCGACGGAGAGTGAGAGAGAGATGAAGTGGTGGTGAGAGTGCAAGCGGTTTGGGGTTATGAAGGGGGGGGGAAATGTTTTGGTTTTATAGGGTAGGATTAGGGTTAGGTATTGGGGGGAAAAATGAAAAGTGGGGTATTGTTTTGGGGGAGGAAAAATGAAAAGTGGTATTTGATTTTAGGGGGGTGAAATAAAAGAGGGTGTTTGGGTGATATTAAAAATAGTGTTGACTTGGACTGATTCAAATTGCGTCTTGGACTGGACTGGTTTGACAAAACGCGAGGCTGGTTAATTATTTAAAGAAAAATGATTTAAAAAGATACAAAATTATAAAAAATGCAAATGCCGACGCAATAATACTACAATGCAATATTTAAGACACGTTTAATGCCTGATTAAAAGTAAGAATGCGGTGCCGATTAATTATTTAAAAAGATGTGAATATTATTAAAATAAAAACGACGGTATAACAATAATAAAACATAATATTAACAACGACAATATGCTTAATTTAAAAATAAAAGATGCAATGCCATTTTTGTGAAGAAACAAACGTAGAATATTATGTAAAAATATGCAAAATAACAATTAAAATGCGGTGTGCTAAAATACTTAAAATTGCAACAAATATACAAAAAACGGGTCAAAATTGACTGTCAACAACCCAGACAACCGAAAATCCGTAGATGATCATAGGAGGGGACTCTATGGTAGAGGATTTTGGTAGGGGTCATATTGTGAAGAGTGCTAGTAGGGAGAATATTTAGAACGTATTCTGACATTTTAACAGCATAGACCCAGAATGATGAAGGGAGGGAGGCATGAATCAATAGGGTGCGAATCATGTTGTTAATGGTGCGTATGATTCTTTCAGCTTTACCGTTTTGTGGTGAGGTGTGAGGGCAGGAGAAACGAAAAACCATGCCATTATTGGTACAAAAACGGTGAAACATAGAGTTATTGAATTCACGACCATTATCACACTGAAATGATTTTATGTCTTTTTCAAAATGTGTTTGAATGAACTTGCGAAACTCAAGAAATTCGACAAACACTTTGTAACACCCCATTTTAACCGGAGTCGAAACGGGAGTACTACGTATGGTTGATTCCTAAATGTATTTAAAGGAGTCGCCACCTAATTATTATAGTGAATTAGGACACTTGATTTATTGCAATAAAAATACTGCAATTAATCTCCATTTAATGGTCTACGAAATTAATGAGATTCTGGATCAGAGTTCTTTATTATCCTAAAGGGAAGGGGTTAGGCATCCTCTAAGATCCGCTAACTTGCGGTTATCCGTTCAAACCTAGGTTAATTATATATTGACTTTTATTCTACCTATTCTAAGCATTTTTACATGATTTACAATTAAAATAAAATGCAACACAGAATAATAAAAACTAAAATTAAAGTGACATAAGATAAAACTTCGGGACATCTTTTAGCCCTTTTTTAAGCCTTCTGCACAAGATGATCTCCGGGTACCTGCATAAACACTTAGTAAAAGTGTTAGTAATAGAACAAACAATTTTAAAAGCAATAACAAGAATTAATAAGTAAAGCCAAAATAAATCCGTCTTTATGCGGAAAGGCCTGAGAAATCAGACGGAGATTCCTTCATCGGCCAATATTGCTAAAAAATAATAAAATAAATAAAACCTTCGGATCCGCGCCAAAACAGTAATAGTTTTAAACACGGAGGGCTCAGATATATATAAAAATAAAGTAGGACAGCGTAAACAAGTGCGGCTGCGAGAATTCGCCTTGCGGTAGCGTTGGTTATCCGGTGTAAGTGGAAGAAATCATCATTGCCCAGAAAGCTTCATTTATTTTATTTTCCGTCTTTGCAAATGTGGAGGCCTCAAAAATCGACGGATAACTTTTTCATTGGCCAAACAAGTGTAGCATCTTGTTCAAATCAGTAAAATACCAACAGTGTAGTATTTGTTCTAAATCAGTAAACCAGCAAAATATATGTCATGATCAATATGCAACATAACAAACCTCAGTCCTCTAAAAATGGCCAAATCCAGTAGCAAGCTGGCCTGAAAATATTATCAAAATAACCACAAATATATGTTCAAAAATCAGTTTCAACAGAAGAATAAATGGTAGCATGTCAAAAACAGTAACGAATACATATCAACAATAACCAGCGGATAACTTTCAGAACGCCGCCAAAGTTTTTGCGAACTCCAGCAAATACCCAAAATTAGAGAACCATTCCATTAGCCAACATAATAATAAAATACCAAAAATAACCCAATTAGTTGGACAAAATCGGGTAAAACAATAACGGATTCAGGCAAGATCACCAGAAATGTCACAATATCGTCAGAGAAGTCAAACCACTGCCAAACAAACATACCAAAGAGTAAGATAGCGAAAGCAGCACAAGATTGAACAACCATGAGCGAAACAGAGGTCACCGGAAAGCAACGAAACAGTAGGAGCAATGGGCAAAATCGCAACAGTTGCGGTTCGCCGGAAAGCTAAAAACGTCGCCGGAGTTTAACGCCGGCCAGACGAAACCAAATCAAAACATCAGTCCCAACAAAACAAATACAACAAAACATATGTAAAATGAGTCACCGGAGTATTTTTCGGCATAACGAAATGTGGGCAAACAAAGGGAAAATGGGCGGCGTCACTTCGACGGTAAGAATACCGGAGCGACGCCGCCATGGTGATGGCAGTGTCGATGGTGTTGTGGTAGTGGGGAGGAGACGGTGAACAGTGGTAAGGTTCGCCGGAGCACTGAGCTCCGTCGGTGGAGATGGAGTTAGGGTTGCTGCTGAGGGAGGGGTAAATATAGAGAGAGTGTAGACGGCTGAAGGGCTAGGGAATGAAAATGGGGTCCCCTTTTAGGGTTATGATGAAGGTAGGTTTTAAAGGGGTAGGGGGTGTGCGGCTAGGGTTCGTCGGTGATGGCGTGTGGGTGGTTCGCCGACTGGGGCGGCGGCGACGAGAAGCAGGGGCTTAAGGGTCAGGGAATGAGGGTGATGTGGGTTGCTGTGTGTGCGTGGGTGAAACTGAGGTTCGCCGGAGCTTGGAGCTCCGGCGGCGGCGGGAGAGAAGGGTGAGGGATGAGGGAGTTAGGGCTGGCTGAAAGTGAAGTAGGGTTGCTGTGATGAAGTGTGCGGCTGGGGTATAATATGGTAGCTGAGGGTAGAAGTAGGGTTAGAAATAGAGTTAAAGGGGGATCGACGGCTGGGGAGGTAGAAATAGGGTTAAGGGTGATAGACGGCTGGGGGGTAATAATAGGTTAGAGAGTGTGTTGCGGCTGATGGGCTGCGTGAATTAGGGTTCCCCACTTTAAAAGGGGGGGGGGGGGGGGTAAGGTTTTTATTTATAGTGTGGGATTAGGTTTAGGATTTGGGTTTTGGGTATTGGTATTGGATATTGGGTATTGGATGGAACAGATGAAAGGTGTATTGGGCCTCAGTTTGGGCTTCAGTTTTTTGGCGGATTGGACTGGTCCAGATTGCGCCTTGGACTGGATTGGTTTAATGAAATGCAAAACGGGTTAATTATTAAAAAGAAAAATTATTTAAAAAGATGCAAAATTATTAAAATACAAATGCCGATGCAATAATAATAAAATACAATATTTAGCAAATATTTAATGTCTGATTAAAAGTAAAGACGGGATGTCAGTTAATTGTTTAAAGAGATGCAAAATTAGTAAAATAAAATGATCGCGCAACAATAATAACATAATATTTGAAAATGTTTAATACCTAATTAAAGTAAAAACATGATGTTAATTTACAAAAATAAAACAACATAGAATGTTAGGTAAAAAATATACAAAAATGTCAAAAATTGTGATAAAATGTGGTGTCCTAAAAGGCTTAAAATTGCAAGAAATGACTAAAGATGGGTCAAAATTGGGTGTCAACACACTTCCGATTTGAATTTAAGAGGGTATAATCAAACATAGTGTGAAAAATCATCAAGCAACACAAGATAGTATTTATGACCGAGAGAACTAGAGATAAGAGACGTCCATAAATCGGCATGTATAATATCAAAGAGAGCAAAGGTAAAACTAGTAGATGATTTAAATGGAAGACGAATATGTTTGCCTAAAGAACAAGAAAAACAATTTGGGCAAGCTTCCCATTACAAGTAATGAAATTGTTGCATCTAAGAAAATTAAAGACTGGGACTCCTGGATGACCAAGCCTATTGTGCCATGTTGAAGAAGAAATAACCGCTAGAGTGACGGGAGAGCAAGATGTGGCAACGAAGGTGGAGGTGAATGGATAAAGATCCCCCGTGCTATTGCATCTCGTAAGAGGTGTCCCCGTATGAAGATCCTTCACAGTAAAACCAAAAGGGTCAAAATCCACGGAGACAGAATTATTACGAGTAAATTGGCGGACATATATAAGGTTCTTAATCATGTGTGGGGCATATATGGTGTTTTTGAGTGAGAAGGGTGGATGAGGAGGTTGTGTGTATGAGGTACCATACCCTTTAACTGGAATGCGTTGTCCACTACCAACTGTAACATATTGAGGATGCTTTAAACTAAACAGTTTAGGGATAGTACCTGCAGATTGGGTGACGTGAGATGTGGCGCCTGAGTCCAGGTACCAAGTATTGTCAGGCTGTTGCATGGAGAGGGTGCTGAACGCCTGTCCCAACTCATTGGGTGTCATGCCGGATGAGGGCTGCAAAACCTGACCTTGTATGAAGTGGACCTGCTGCGAGGCTGGAGCGGGGCCCAATAAATCAGGGTAAGAATACTGTGTAAAGTTCTGATGCTGGAATGGACTCGCGCGACTCTGAATCGAGCGCCGCGGCTGCTGCGCTATGTAGACTAGCGGCGAGTCGCGGCTGGTTGTTCTGCGATCCTGTTGTTGTTATTCTTTCTGGTTACGTTGGCGCGACCGCCACAACCACGATCTCTCTACCGCGGCCTTTTCCACCCTTGCCGCCGCGGCCCTGCCGCTGTTGGGAGTTTTCCGGTGGCGTCTGATCTTGGGGTTGCGAGTCCACAATTAACACCTGCTGGGCGTGCTCATCCTGCTTAGCACGACGGGTTTCTTCGAGCAACAATTGTGAGCGAGCTTTGTTAAAATTTGGTAGCGGATCTGCATGTTGGATCATGGTGGCCAAAGTATCATATTCGTCCTTAGTAAGGCCTGCAATTATTTGGAGCACCATTTTAGCGTCAGTAACAGACATGTCGACGTTGGAGAGTTGATCCGCTAGAAGTTTAAGTTGCTTGCAGTACTCAGAAACATTAAAGAAGTTTTCAAGACGTGTTTTGTTGAATTGTTCTTCCAAATACACGACACGAGTGTGCTTGTTGTCCTGAAAAATTTCCTCCAAACGATTCCACAAGTCAAGGGCTGCGGAGTCAAATTTCATGATAGTAAGGAGCAGATCATGAGAGATACTACCATATATCTATTGTTTGACGCCAGTGTCTAGACGACGCCAAGTAGAATCATCAACCTCCTGAGGGAGCGAAATTTTGTCATCAATATGATCAAGCACGTTATAGAGACATGCATGATTGCGAAACTGTTCAACCCAGAGAGAATACTGAAATTTTTCTTGATCAAGAATGATATGGATATGGTTCTTGATGTTGGAAACAGTTAGGGCGGGATGAAATGAGCGTGATGACTTGGTGGTGGGATTTGTGGAGGAAGATGCGTCAAGGATAGCGGAAGAATCCTGAGTATCAATTTAGAGAATAGAGGAATGGAGAAGAAAAACCAAGAATTTGGGTAGAGAGAGGGAGGTGTCGCGGCGAAATGCCCGAGGGAGGGGGGTGGAGCGGCGGCTGCTTGGTAGAGAAATTCTAGGATTTTTCTTTCTAGGCTCTTGATACCATGTAAGATGATATTAATCTCCCTTGGGGAGTCTTTCATTAATATCAAGGTATATATAGAGTACAATGTTCATCCCTTATACAATAAGAATCCTAAGCATATACAAAAGAGGAATTCTAGTTTTACCATAATTATATTTACACAATATATGAAAATATTCTAATTATGGATAGGAAATATACGATTTGCTATATTTACACATTTACATTTAGTTCTTGGTATCTTTTGTCAAATTGCACTCAATATTGACAAACATGCGGGGCAAATGGCAGGGAACCATTTTATCAACTTGACAAGTGACAACATATAGGATTAGCCAATAAGTAGACTACTGGGGATTCATTATTCATGTACCACCCGAGAATATATGTAATTAATGAAACATATTCATACTTAATTTGCTGCAATATGACAAGATAAATTTCACGTCAAAGGTGTAAGTCTTTATAATGGATAGATATGTCTCTCAAACATAATGGATCATTGTTAAGAGTTTAATTAAAGTGGTAAAGGTTGAGAAATTTGTGATCTAGGTCACATGTTCGAGTCTTGGGTCATGCAAAGTAAATCTGGTGTGCATTTAAAAGGGGAAGGGTAGAAAGACTCACACTATCTATGAGTTTCGAAGGTTACAGTTGATCCTAAGGATTTACTTAAGACGGATTTTTGGATCATAAAAAAAAGATGGATCAGCAAGATGACTTGCATTTGACCCAATTATTTAAGTGGAGAAGGATAGAAATGTTCGCACTATCTTTGAGTTTCGAAGGTTATAGTTGTTCTTAAGGATTGACCGAGACAAATTTTTGGGTCATAAAAAGAAATAAAGATGGATCAGTACATTACTTGCATTGGAACCAAAATAGAGAACTGTATTTTGTTTATTGGGTTGGGCTTCATCGTATTCGCAACTATTCGGCTTATCCAAATGGGTCATCACTGATCCTGAGCTGTATATGTACCTTTGTTTGTAGCCCAGCAGACTAGAAAAGTAGCGTCATTTAAGAGTTAGGACGCAGCCACTTTTTAAAACCTTTCCTATCGTAGCCACTAATCTTCAGTCTCCGAGACCTGAATTTGGTTTAGTAGTTGCGTTTTGCAAAGTGTTTTCAAATGTGACTGAGTCCTAAATGGCACTAAGAAAATGGATCTTGAGATTCTAAAAGTATAAAAGTGAGATTGCAGCGTCAGTGATAAAGTTAGTGTTGTTTAAGATCATATAAGGAGACAAACGACTAATTCCTCAACTAATTTGGACGCTTAACATCCATGTGTGCTAGTTTCAGTCCTTGATTTAACTTGTCGATTTTGTAAATTTGATTGAGTTTGGTGTGATATATTTACATGAAGTTTAAAGTAAATGCAACTCAAAATAATCCATTCAAATTGTTTGGTCTATTTGAACTACCTTTGCGGGCAGTTTGATTTATAGAAATTTCGTCATTAATCGAAAAAAATAGAAAGATATTGTTTCTTACTAATCATTTTTTTGAATGCCCCAATTGAATAACTAGAGTTAGGAAAAAGGAAACAAATAAACAAGTGGTTTTGAGTGTGACAGGTTAGTAATGCTAATGATCAATTCAACGATTTATTTTAACCCAACTTAAATTCATCAAACAAAATTTTAGAACGAAAAGTTATCACTTGTTTAGTCTATTCATTTTAACCAATCTAAATATAATCCAACTCGTTATGTAGCACCTAAGTGATGGCTGTTTAATATGTCTGGATCCAGTTGTCAAGTAACAATTTGTGATATTGATCTTAGCCAGTCAATAGGATTTTTGCAAGTAGTAGTAGTAGTATTAAATATTGTGGTACCGACAGATTAAATAATGACGGGGAATTGTGAAGCATAGACTTCTATACACTGCAAATGAGTCAATCTATGTTGTTGCATGGAGTATCGTTCAATTTAACAATTGCAAATTGGCAAATAGAATTGCATACATTGGAATAATGTTACTCCATTAGAGAGATTTGATCAGGCATATACTAGAATATACTGACTTAATTAGCTTGAATCTCAGATGTTATGTCTAGGTTTTCATCAATTTTATAATGGTGTTATTTATGTCAGCTTGTGCGCATTTTGGCTATTTCACACATGTGAATTAGAGATAAACTTTATGAATCCGGATACCACCAGCCATTTAAGTTATTCAATCCGAATTTTAGTTTTGTGCATATTTAGTAAAAAAAGTTAACACATATACATTATTTGAGCTAAAGCTATCGGATTCGGCCAAACCCGTAGCCTTATTTGTGCATCCGGTCCATCAAGAAGGTACTTTAACATGTAAGAAGTAACTCAGGCTATTGTCGTACCGAGTAACTTTGTCCGCCAGTGTTTAGGCCTATGAGAAAAATCACCAAATATTTTATTTTTTATTGAAATCTGAATTCTCATCTTTAGTGATTTTCACTCATTTTATTGATCGGTTGGCCATACCTTCGGATGCACCACCAATTATGGACTTTTACGCCAAGTACAAATTGACATACAAACCAAAACAAACATAACTTCAAATGGGACAGATTTGATTGGTGAAGAGTGCTAAAATATTAACTCCTACAAAGTCAAACAGCTTTGCACATGTTATACTCTTAGAAAAAAATATCCTAATATATGTCTTCCTTTTCCCCCTTATTTTCCGCTGTTAGAAGTAACAAATTACTAGTAATATAATAGTACGACGACGAGTCATACAGCCAATATCATAGATAGTCCGAGGCAAGTTATATCTAAAATAATGGACTAGTTGTAACTTGTAAGTCTTCTCTACGCATTCGCATGTGACTCATTCTCGTAATTCTCATTTGCTTCCAAATCTCAGATTTCTAATCTTTTTACATAATTGTAGATCCACTAGCAACTCTTTTCATTTCCTTTTAGTTATATATAAATGTATATCAATTAAACCATCCTGGAAGCTTCACTTCACTTAATAGGTGATAGTGATACTGATACCAATCGATGTCAGCCCACACTAGCAGCCTGGCATTTGCAGTAAGTTCACAACATTTATTAGAGCACATTACATTACAAATAGTCCTAACCTGCTTCTTTCCCAATCTTATCAAACATTACTAGTCAATAAATTTGTCAATGTTTTCAGTAGTTTCAACTTGTAGCTGATATGAAGGATGTTACTAGTTGAGATTAGTCCCCTAAACGAACAATGGGGTGCGCGGTTTCTGTCTACGCAGTTGGAAAAAAGAAGACAAAGAAAAAGAGCATCATCCGTGAGGTCAGCATATTTGTCCCGTCAATGCGTGTTCCTGCTCAATGTGATCTCCAGAGGACACTAAAGGGTGTGATTCCTAAGGATCTTGCTGATAGACTAACTTCTATTAGGAACCAGATTGTGCTGATCGCGCAAGATACAGGTATATATGCACTGAAAATGGAAACTTGAACATATGTCACTTGTACCTTATCGATCATTTGATTACTTCGTTATGTTCTCTAGATGTTTCGGCTATTGATGAATTACAACAAGCGCTCGAGGAGTATTTGTCTGTTGTTGTTGGCCTTACTAGAAAAGGTTTGCACCCTTTTCAGATTTGCTACTCCTACTGTTATCTCCACTTTCAAACAGTGGCGGAGCCATAAATCAACAAGGGGATTCAAAAAAAATATATATGTCAAGGAGACTCAACAACTTATATATACGCAAAAAGAATCATTTTGCCCTATTTAAATAATATGATATTTCAACGAAGGGGTTGTACCCGTCAGCCTCCGCCCTTGATTTCAAACAGACAATGTTAGTGCTAATCGATCGATCATGTCATTTTACAGAATTCGGGCTTCAAGACTTAATTGGATTTAAGTGGAAAAACTTGGAAGATGGGCAAGAGGTTCAAGTTCTTTTATCAATTCAGTATCTGCTGAGTGGTTGTCACTTGTTGACATGATTTATGATCCTTTGCTTCTTTTATAATTAGCAGGAAATATCTCTAGCAAACTCCTGGTTTGAACTACTGTCTGTTCTCCACATGATGGCAATGTTAACATTAGTAGAGGCAAATATGAAGTTGATACCAAAAGACAGTGATATGACCGAACGGGTTGTATCCGGAGGTATTGTGCTTATTTCTGTTGATTAATCTTAAACACTCAAAAGTGTGCTCAGCATTTATCTACGGCGTTTCGTTTTCAGATTGCATGAGGGATGCTGTTGATTTGCTGCTGAAAGCAGCAGGTTATTTGGATTTCTGTGTCCAGGATGTTCTAGTCCACCTACCACCTGATGTTAAGTATGTAAATATATGTTCAGTCTTATTTCTACAGATATATAGGTTCCTGTCATTTTTATTAGGTTATTCTAATTTGACCAGGAACAGGTTGCCTAAAGATCTGCATCAGGGTATTCTTGAAGCCACCTCAAACCAAGCACTAGCTCAGGTATATGCTATGTTACTCTGCGATTAATTGGAACACAAGTTTTGATTCCTTATAGCCAATAAAATCAATGAAAAGATAACTGCTTTACATTTAGTTACCGGGAAGCAGCATGTTAAGAAAGAGCTGGAGAAATGGAAATACCAATTACATCATAATAACAATCTCCAAAATGGAAAACCTGTTAGATGATTAAGTGGGATAGAAGAATCTAAATCAAGTCATACAGGACTGTTAGTTAATTAATTCAGTTAATGATAAGATCCAAGTTTCTTAACAGCTAGTTCGGGTAGAATTCCATGACGATTAGCTCGGACAGATTGATGCCAATAAAAAAGATAAAACTGAGCTATTGAAATTCATAGAAAATTCATTTACTGATTCCTGACACTGCTTAAGTGATATTTCAGGGAACTGAAATCCAATTAGGTTTGGCTCTTGAAAGTCAGAATGCGACTTTATCAGTGAAGAGGAGGCTGGCATGTGAAGCAGTAAGCTACTATGGCCAGGTACTTAAAAACTTATCAATGCTGATTTATTTTATTTGGTAGAAATTTCGCCGCTATTACTCCAAGTTAACTTGACAATTCCTGCTATTCATTAAGGATCGGACTAGTCGACTTTCCTTTTTGCATCATATGATTGTATATCTAACTTTTTTCTT
This sequence comes from Przewalskia tangutica, assembly GCA_029844215.1. Lineage (NCBI taxonomy): Eukaryota > Viridiplantae > Streptophyta > Magnoliopsida > Solanales > Solanaceae > Przewalskia > Przewalskia tangutica. Next base: position 110,754,375 of record CM056733.1, on the reverse strand, counting down.
TCCTTTTTATTTTTCTCTTTCAGGCTCTTTGCTGCTTGTCTGGAGATAATAATTCCCATGGAACAGCAAAAAAGCATCTGTCGTTCATCAAATGGAAGTATCTCGAAGCAAAGGTTTTTTTTTTCTTACCCAAATTGTTGATTTCTTGTTAAGCTTTTTTCATTTCTTGCCTATATGTTAACGGCATAGTCAGGCTGCAGCTTACTACTACCATGGTATAATCGTTGACAAGGGCACAGAACCTTCCTGCCACGTTTGTGCGGTATGCTGTTTCCTCGCAGCAGAAGAACTACTTGCTGAGAGCAAAAAGGCCTCCCTAAGTTTTTGCCTTGCAGAACCTGTCACCAGGTTTAATTTGTCTCTTTTCTTTTTACATACATTGCAAAGAAGGACCATTATAGGAGTTATTAACTTTAATTACTTGTTGTCTTACTTGTGTTTTCGTAGAACTCCTCCAGCATGGGGCGTTATGAAACATTTAAACAAAAAAGTTCCTGAAACTGCTGCCAAGAAGTCTCAGATGTATGGCTACCTTTTGGACCAAGAAAAGTGAGGCTTACAGCTTACCACAATTAGAAATTTTCTTCTTATGCTTACTCTATCAGTCTCTTTTTAGTTTTAACAGCACCAAACACATGAACTGCTTATTTTCAGCTTCACCACTCTTAGCCAAGCACATATCTATTTATCTTTAAATTCAGCTCCAGTACTTTAAAAGTGTCTGCTTAAAAGCTACTTTTATTCAGCTAATCCAAACGAGCTCTTACATTTAAATATGATGACTTTGCACTTGCAGAGGTCTTCAAGTACTGCCTGATCTTCCAGAATTCCAGTTGTCGCTCAAACCTGACGACTACATATTGCCAGAAGCAGTTTTAACATGGGATAGTGAAAAGTGGGATATACCTGGACAAAGCCTCAAAGAACATCTCAAAGATTGTGAAGATGGAGTTGAAACTGGATAACACAATCCGCATTAATGTTGTCTTGTCTTGAAATATTTGTACATTCTTTTAACTATAGAAGTGTTGAGCGGATGTGCTCGCAAGGCAACTTGTGTCTGCTTAAAGACAATGTCAATTAAAAGATATATCACGGGTGCAGCCATTGCTGGAACATCAATACGAGAAGATTGACATGAGATCGATCCTCTTATGTATTATGCACTCAATGGTTAAGATGCATTAATTCCGGTTTCTATTTCCTTTTCAGAATTGGCGCATTTTGTTTCTCTATTTATCAATCCATTGATTGTTAGCCATAGGAAATTAATGTTCTGGTCTGTATTCCCTAGACCTCATCAGATCCAACAAGTTTCGTTTTTGTCATTTGAATTCAGTCCTCACAGTAGCTTGAAGACATTGAGATGCAAGTACACAATGACCAAAAAAAAAAAGAAGTCAATTTAGGCATTACTCAGCTAATCCACTTGTGTTATTTTTGTTAACAGAAGGAAATTGGATCGGGTCAACCCGAATCCATATTAAAGAGATAAAAAGAAAAGACACATTGACATGGTTAGGACACTCCTAAACCGATGTGTGCTTTACGCTATCAAAAAGAGGAGTCTGTGAAACTCCTCGCCTCATTCTCTGCAAGAAGCAAAAACAGAAAACTTCTTCTCTTGTTCAAAAGTTCCTGAAACAAAGAGTTCTTGATTGAAGAATCTTCTACGAACGTTAGGGACAATTGTGTATGACCTTAGACTGTGGTTATTTTGGTGTAGTTAGTGTTTTATAAATATGTGATTGCACTGTTAGACTAGTAAAACGAATTCAGTGATCCTGTAAAATGTGTTAGACTAGTAAAACGAATTCAGTGATCCTGTAAAATGTGTGTTTGATTCAATTCTTCATTAACAATTTTAAATATTGGATCACTTAGGTTAAAAGTGAGCTTACGTGGAATCCTTTTACAATGACAAAACAAAAAAGTACTCCAATCCTTCTAGGAATCGAATTTTATTTCTACAAGGAAACATAGTTATAAATAGAAGTGAATTACTACATCAACGCTTAACCATGAGTCGTCTATGGGTAAAGTTGCTGAAGTTTGGGCTTTAGGCCTCCAATTTTTGAAGACATCACTTTACACTATAACAACAACATATCTATTAAAGTTACACAATGTGGTGTCTGAATAGGTTAGATTATACACACACCTTACATCTATCTTGGTGGAGAGATTAGAGTATACGCAGACCTTATCTCTATCTTGGTAGAGAGATTAGAGTATACCTTACCTCTATCTTGGTAAGTACAGAGGTTGTTTCGAAAGACTATAGACTCAATACAAAGTGTAGGCGCAAACAAAGTAAAAGAATACCCGGACAAAAAATTTAAAACATTATGAAAATAATGATAACAAAAGTAAAATAATTATATTATAAGCTTTTGTAAAAAATAAAGTACTACAAAATTTTACTAAAAAGAAAAGATATCTTTTGTACTTTGATTTGACATAAAGGACGCTTCAAAATAAGCTTGTAACTTGTAGAAATAAAAAATTTATGGAAGAGAGTGTAAAAGTAATCATAAATTCTTATTTTTACCTTTTATAAGACTTTTCATTTCCTTTCTTGAGCTATGTAATACTCAATTCTTACTTACACCCTAAACTACCTCTTTATTTATATATTTTTTTGTTCATTCAAGGCTTCAATAGATTTATCTTTAGCAATATTATTCATGAAACAAACGAGAGCAAAAGTGTGTGGCAATTTTTTTTATTGATATGCATTTTCTTAATCAAACATTATTGAAAGTTTATGAACAACGCGTTCTTATTTTTAGATCAAGTTCTGTTTTTCAATTTTTTTTGTTTTTTTTTATTAAAATTTATTGTTCTTGATATTTCTATTACATAGGCATATATTATTCTTTTGTTATTTATTGGAAGAAACTTTTCAAAACTAAAATTGATAAATAAGATCAACCATGTGTCAAGAGAGGTGGAATGAATTAGGTATATTATCCATTGAAAAAAGAATTATTAGAAAAAAATAAAATCGCTTATAAGATGATTATTTATAACTTTGCATCTCAAAAAGCTAAAAAAATAAATTTTAAATAAAAAATACATATTATATAACTTTTTTTTTTTTTAAAATATTAAGGTCTCTCATTAGGGATGTCAATGGGGCGGGGCGGGGGCGGGGGAAGGGTATCCCATACCCGTACCCACCACCTAAAACACATCCCCACCCCCGCCCCACCACCCATCACGGGTAGTAATTCTTCCACCCGCCCCCGCCCCACTTACTTCACGCGGATACCCACTTACCCGGCGGGTACCCATTAATAAAATGCTCAAATAATGTCTAGCAATTGTTTTAGTCACCAAAATGAAAGTTATATTAAGAAAAAGGAAAAAAAAAAACCTTTTCACTATTGTGTATCGAATATCAATTCTAAAACCTTGTCAAAATATTATGAATATTAAAAAATAGTAAAGATGAAAATATTTAACAAAAAAAAGGAGAACAAAGAGAATAAGAAAAAGAAACGTGGTGCATTACGGTGCGGGTTAGCTCAAGTCACATTTTAAATCAAGAAATGGCCAAATAAATTCGTAAATAAACTAATAGATGATACGGATATGGGCGGTGCGGGTACGGTCGGTGTGAGTATGGTGCGGGTAGCGGGGAGTGCGGGGCGTCTTATATGAAATCCACCGCCCACTACCCATGACGGTAGCACTTTGATACCCATACCCGCCCCACCACCCACCAAACCATCCCCATACCCGCCCAATCGAGCGCGGTGCGAGCGCTACCCGCCCCACTGACATCCCTATCTCTCATCGAAGTTTGGTTTTAGGCCACCAGTAAGGCTGCACAACATGGTAAAATCTGACCGGACCGAAGATCGAATTTTTAGAAAATTAGGACCGAAAACCGGACCGAATTTATCGGTCCGGTCCAAGTCTTTTCGGTCCGGTCCGGTTATATGGATCGAATGGACCATGTACCAGCAGGCCAGTAGCGACCGCGCGACGCTACAACGATTCTGGCGAGCTCAGGCCTCCATTGGAGACGAGACTAACACTGAAACCCTCGATTCATCCCCTACACCTCCGACGACTAGATCACAAAACACTGAAACCCTAGCCGACGATTAGATTCGTCTTAGTCCATACTACAAGAAACACTTACCCCCGTTCCTCGATTAACACTCGTCGTGAAGACACCATTGTTGACGTCGACGGTTCGAACTTGAGTTCGGACATGGACCGGACCGAAACCCGAAAATATAAATTAAAAGAACCGAGGACCGGACCGGACCGAACTTACCGGTCCGGTCCTTTTTTCGGTCCGGACCGAATTCTATGCAGCCCTAACCAGTAGTGTTGAGCCGCCCCTGCACTTAACCCTATTCCGAAAACACAGATCAGCATTATATTCTTTCTCTGGATCAGCATTGGCCTTTTCTAACAAATTAAAGAGTGAGTTTATTTTAAATACTTCTCTAAACTAGTAAAGCATTCTTGTCCAGTATCCATGGGAATTAACCAAGAGGAAATTCCTATAGACATTCTCAGCAGGCTACCTGTGAAGTCTCTTCTTCATTTCAATTGTGTTTACTAATCTTGGAAGAAATTAATCTCCGAACCTTACTTTAAGAAGAAGTATCTCAATCATGCCAAGAACCAACTCAGTTCCCAAAAAAATCTTTTTTCTCAATGGTCTAGAGATAAAAGTTTTTACTACTATAGTTATTCCTTATCCTGGTTTGAACTTGTTAATCATATCCAGAGATATGATTGGCCTTGAAATTGTAATCCACCAAATGGTATAAAAGTCCATAGTTGTTGCGATGGCTTGTTTCTCATCGGGATTTGGAGTGAAACTAATCCGAAAGAGCCTTCAAGATGATTGATATGGAATCCCTCCACACGAGAATCAATAGTACTTCCCTGTCTAAAATTGCCACCAATCTACTTATGGATTGGGATATGACTCTACTAGTGATGTTTATAAAGTCTTCAGGATGGATACGTCTTAGGATTGTGAAATAGAAATTCTGGCACTGAAAAGTGGTTCCTGGAGAAAATTTGATAGAACCTCATGTAGCACAAATAGTTGTTTGTTGTCTGTTCAGAAACGTTTGGCATTTATAGATGGAGCATTTCATTGGTTTGGTTCGTTATCAAGGTCGTTCTGTGTGGTTTCATTTAATATTTTAGATGAGATGTATGGAGAGATACCATTGCCACAGATTATGTGCTTGCTCCCTACATCCAAGATCGTACGTGATGTTGATGCTAACGTATTAAGTGTTGGGAGGAATGCTTTGTGTTTATTATAACGACAAGAAATCTTTTAATTTATGGGTAATGACATACCATGGTATTAAAAGATGGACGGAATTTTTTACTATACCAAGTTACGAAGTTCATAAGATCGTACTGATGTACATGTTTTCAGATGATGAGTCCGGACGATGTACTAAGAGGGTGTTTGGGTTGACTTTTAAGCATTTTTTAGCCTTTTTTGAGTGTTTGGCACTGCTGAAAAGTGCTTAAAATAAGTTAAAACTGCTTTAAATAACCTATAAGTAATAAGTTGGGCAACCCCAATTTGTTGTTACTTCGCTTTTAAGCTCTTTTGAGTTGACCAAAAATTCTGTCAATTTTACATGTGTATCCCTTATAACTTTCTGTATGAATAAGGCACTATTACCCCCCCCCCCTCACTTTATCTTGCGGGAGCCCTATTACCCCCTAAACTTTTTTTTCCTGTATTTTTTGCACGTTATGTGCTGACGTGGAGGAGGGCGTGATAACACCTCCTTTAAGTGCGTGAGAACTTAAAAAATGACTCTAACCTATACGAAATGGGCACGCTAAAACTGATTTTCAAAAGCTCTTCATCTCCATTTTATCACCCATTTTCAAGAACTCTAAATCTAATTTTTGGTCTCAAAATTCAATAAAATTTCAGTTAAATGCGCACCAAACAAGCTCAAATTTCAACTACAACTTCACAACAACATCATCACTGTAATGACTCGTTCAGTCATTATGTGCCTTTTGATCATATTACCCTTATTGATCCAATTCCCAAGGTTATCTGGCGATCCTAGTGAAAATTGAAAGAATTAGAATCCTTAAGTGAAAGTGTTTGACCAACAATTGACTTTTGGATAAACATATTTTTTTTGGAATTCCATCGAGTTCGTGAGGTCTGGGTGATCGTTTATGACTTGGTGGGATGGTTGGTTTGGTTTATGAGAATCTCGGGAGGTTTTTGGTATTTAGTTTGAAAGTTAAATTTTGGCTGTTGGGGTTGACCCGGAGAAATAGACCTCCGAAAGAAATTTTGAGACCACGAGTGAGTGTGTAGCGTGTTTTTATGAAGGGTTGTTTGGTTTTATATTTGTGGGTCTCGTGATTGTCAGTTCAAAAGAAGTTGTGAAAATCAGCAAATTGTTGGTGTTTGTTACCTCGCTGGGGCGAGCAGTTGTGCGCCACAGCGTGGCCTGGTCCGCTATGGCGAGAGGTGAGAGTTTGTAAGGAATTGTCGTAGCGGGCAGTGGGCCGCTACGATGAGTATTGGGATTTCGCGTTGGGTCGTCGTGGAGAATGTAGAGCCACTGGTGCGGCCACTGCAACAGACGATAGGGACTAGAATCCTTTTTAAGTGTTAAGTTAAACTCTTCATTCCCCATTTAGAAAATTATTCCTCCATAGCATTTCAAGGAAGATTTGAAGTGTTTCTGAGTAAATTTTTCTTGGAGTAAGTCTCTTTAACCTTGTTATCTTTTAATTTCCTTCCTAAGTTTGAATCTATGGTGGGGAAGAAAACTAGTTGAAGAAGATAAGCCTCTATCTTAATTGAATCTTAAGCTTTAAATGTAAGATTAATTAATGGGTTAGACTAAGCTAAGCATGGGATTTCATTAGTTAGTAACCAATTGGCTTGAATCTTCCATTCTAGTTGAGAATTTGAATATGAAAAAGCTAGAGTTATGTCTAATTTGGGGGATTTAGACTTAGAATTGTACCATAATTAGTAGTGTAATATTAACATAATTGTAAAGTTAGTATTCTTATAGAATAAGAATTTAGAAGTAGAATAGGAAAAGGATTCTCTTACGTAACTTGTATATATATGTCATTCATCAATAAGAATAATCAAGGGATTAATTCTTTCATGGTGTCAAGAGTTTAGGTTCTCTTTACCCTGCTTTCACTCCTCAAATTTCTCCTTCTTTTCTCGATTTTCTAGCCCTAGCGCCGCATCCCTCTTCTCGAATTTCTTCCAAAGTCGCGGCTCTTCTCTCCAGAAAATTCTATCTCCCAAATTTCCTATGGCTGATAAGAACAATTTTCATCTAACATCAAGAGTGTCACCCCTATCGTTCTTTACCTAGAAAACGTTCAATATGGGACGTGGGCGAAATTATTTAAGTTCATGTCTTGGCACATAAAGTCTTCCACCACATCATTCCTCCAAATGAGGGTGATAGGGTGTCTACTTCTACGACCGTTGTGCCCACTAAAGAAGCAGATCCAGAATTATGGGTCATGCTTGATGCCAAGGTTCTTCAGTGGATTTATGCCACTATCTCCTTGGATCTTTTACAGACGATTATGGAACCCAACTCCACAGCTATGGCGGTGTGGGATCGGTTGCGAGACATATTCCAAGATCCTTGAGCAGGAATTCTCACAGGTGTCTATGGCGAGTTTTCAAAACGTTTCTTCTTATTGCGAACGCCTCAAGTACTTGGCATACCAACTCAACAACATCGGTTTTCCTGTTTCTAATAGTCGTCTAGTTCTTCAGATGGTTGCAGGTCTGTCAGAGGCCTATAGCGGTGTTGCTTCGGTTATTCGTCATATTAACCCCCTGTCAGAATTTTATCAAGCCCGTTCTATGCTTACTTTTGAAGAAGCCGGATTGGCTAAGAAAGTGGCGATTGGGGCCAGTCTTGTCGTCATGATGACCACTTCCAATTTTTCTCCCTCCAATCCAGCCAATGTGACCCAAAATCACAACAATTGGGGTGGTAAGAAGGGCCAAAATCAGAAGAATAATGACAAGAATTATGGCGGCAACAACGGGGGCAACCGTCAACAACAACAGCGATTAGCCGAGCCCACAGGCCCCCGCAGGCGATGGCTGGTCCCATCGCCTCACGCCGCGGCCACCTTTACAAAGATCGCGACGCCTCGATGTCGGCTAGTACACGCGCGCCCGCCTTCTTCCCGAGTCGACTCGTGGTTCGAGACCAACGTATGGGTAGCGGCGATCCAAGATATCGGGTCGCGCCCCCATCAAGTCCACCATGCAGTGGTCCCCACTCAAACCGACATTGAAGCAGCGATGCACACGATTGACTTGACTCAACCAGACCCTAATTGGTACATGAACACCAGCGCCACTACCCACATGACATCCGATCAAGGTGCTCTCTCGTCTTATTCCAATTTGAGCATTAATCTATGTAACTTGTATATATATGTCATTCATCAATAAGAATAATCAAGAGATTAATTCTTTCAGTATCACATATTCACAATTGCCTAGAAATCTCTTCTTCTTTTTTCACACTTAAACATTAACAGTAATTCATGTTTATAAAAATTATCTTAGGTAATCAATTTCGAAAGCGAATCAAAATCTAAATTATTTTTTATTTAAATTAATTTAGACTTTAAAAACTGATGGCAGTAAACTTCTCTATGATTTTAACAAATTTATAGATAATTCAGTCATTTTAACAGGAAAATCCATACGTGTTTACCAAAAGTATCAACAACTTTTTTTGTCTCTGCACTTCCATTCAAACAGACTAACTTCTTATTTATAAAACTAATAACTTCAACACTTTCTTTTAAGCACTTTTACTTAAAAGCCACTTTTTTGGCTAGACTCTAAATGCTCTATGATCCAGCCATATCCGTTGGGCTAATCTGGAAATTTGTGGGCCAACTCCAAGAATGAGATTCAAATGAATCCATCAATCAATTATGTTTGGATCTTAAATTAGCTGGAATTAACAATACGTATCTCGTATTTTGTATATGAAAAAGAGGTTTAAATTACCTTTCACTAAGAAATATTCTAATTTTACCTTTATTAAGAGCGCAGATAAATAATATAAACAAAGTACATTTGGGAACATATAGCGACAGAAATCAAACTACAGGAAACTTATTTAGGCATAAAAATAAATTTATTTGGGGTTTAATTTTGATATGAAAAAGAATTATGATCTCTGTCATTTGTCAATTATACATATTGTTATAAAAGAACAAATAAGCAAACAAAGAATTATTTGGAGTTATCCAGTTTGACATTGTTTAGCCAAAATCAACCCAATCTTCTTAATCCAGAGCAAACATTGGGCCAATTATGACCTAATGTTTATTGATTTGAATCCCTCCAAATGTAGTCCATTCATCACTATTAAACATTAATATTACGCAATATAAAAGAAAAAAAGAACGATATCTATGTCAAAGGAAATGTGAAATATTCTTTCCGTTCACTTTTACTTGACACGTTTAAATTCTCGAGAGTCAAACAATATGAAGTTTGATCAATATTTTATGATGTATTTTTATCATATATGAGAAGAATTGCGACTTATAATATTTTTTGTGTAGTTTTTGAATATTTAAATTTAAATTTTAAAATATTAAATTAATCTAATTCAATTTAGTTCCAAAAATTAGTCAAAATGACTCTCGACGAAACATGATAAGTAAAAGTGAGGGGAGGAAGTAAAGTATATTGCATAATTAGAGCAATCTAGCGTAATTTACTGCGTGATTGGAGCATTTTGGCGTGACACAGATCTATGAAGTCCATTATGCACTGAACTTGATATTAATTCTCTATTTCTGTTTATTGAAGAGTAGGATGAGAAAGTGAACACTAAGGTCCACGAGCAGGGGCAGATTTAGAATTTGTAATTTGGTAGTTTTAACTTTTTAAATTTGTAACATTAAATACATATACTTTAAAATTATGGGTTCAAAATATTATTATTAATGAAAATTTTAATTGTTTTCAAACACATGTATGTGTATTTGTATTTGTCAAAAATATTAAATTCAGCTAAACCATAAATTATATGTTGTATCTATCCCTGCACTCGTAATATATCAATTATATAATTAAAAGATTAGTGGCTATAGATAGCAATGATGTCCCAAAATAACGAGATTACTAGTATCAAATAATTAATTGAATGGTAATGATTACTTTTGTATATAAGTACCTGTTTGGAAGCTTTAAGAAGTGTTTATGTTGCCGAACAGATACTTTTCAGAAGTAGAAATACTTTTTTAAAAGCCAAAAAATATTTCTAGATAGGAAGAGAACCGGAAATTCTTTTTGCCCATTAATGATTTTTTTTGAACTCATTTACCTTTTTATTTTCACAAAATTTCTTTTAATCTCATATAATATCCCATATAAAATAGAAATTTGGAAATGGGGTAGGATGGGGTAAGGGGTAGGGTGGGGTAAGAAAAAATTATATTTTTTAATATTTTTTTTTATAAAAATAACAAAAAATATGAAATAGAAAGTTGATGATGGGGTAGGGATTGTCCTTACAATTTTATAAACAATATAATATTATTTTTTGATTAAATGTTGCAATTAAATCATTTTAATTTTTTTTATTAAATTGTAAAGATATAATAATTTTTAGAAACATATGATAGAAAATAATATTTTAAATAGTTTTAAATCTATTAAAAAGAATATTCTAGTAAATTTGCATAAATGTGGGCCAAACATGAAATTGTTTCTGTTTCTCAGAAATAATTCTATAATTATAGGCCAAACACCCTAACAGATTCTCTAGAAATAATTACTGCAGAACTACTTCTAAAAAACAGAAACACTTTTCCAGAGGCTTGACCAAACAGACCCTAACTAGGATTATCCCTATAATTTTTATTTGAACTAATTGTGGATTGTTCTCTTGCTTTTAAGTTGAGTATTTCTTAGATGGGAAAAACATAGTACATAGCTTAAAGTGTGGATTACCTTTTTTATTAGAAGAAAGAGAGATACTCCAAAGTGTCATTAAAAATATGCATGGAGGATAAGTAGCACTAAGCAAAACGAAATCATATTTGCTTGAAAACGGGAACTTTGAGAATTAAGCAATTCAAATACAACATATTAGATAAACAAGATGGTGCACTCTTTGGTAAAGTCTTACCTACTTTACTTTTCGATGCCTAATTTCCAACCTAGCCTCCAAATTATAGTAAAGGATAAAACGAGTTAGGCAGGACCATTTTGCTTTTGCTTTGTTGGGTTGAAATTAATTCAAGGAATGTAATTCCCGTGCCGTTTTCATTGATTGAATTGCATATTTATACAATAGATACAGTGCAGAAACTAAGGCTACCGAATAGGAATAGTATTGACCGACTATCTGCTAACCTAATATAGAATAACCTAATATATGCTAGCCTAATATAGAACAATGTAATATATGATAACCTAATATAGAAGATTACAAAAAAATATACAAAAATAATTGACATATTCTATCACACCCTCGCAGTCAAAGCGGGAGGTTCTCGTACGCTGAAACTGTCCCTGAAATCCTGAAATAACACTAAAGGAAGTCCTTTTGTGAAAATATCTGCAATCTAATAGCGCGAGAGGACATGTAATACACGTACTTGTCCACGATCAACTTTTTCGCGAACAAAATGAAAATTGATTTCGATATGTTTAGTGCGTTGATGCTGAACTGGATTACCATAAAGGTATCGCACTAACATTATCACAGTAAACCAATGTAGCCTTATGGATAGGAAAATGTAGCTCCAGAAGAAGATTACGTAACCAACATGACTCAGCACATTGGCAACGCCTCGGTATTCAATTTCAGCACTGGAGCGAGATAATGTGGCTTGGCGTTTAGAGGACCATGAGAGTAAGTTATCGCCAAGAAACACACAGTAACCAGAAGTGGACCTCCTGGTATCTGGGCACCCACCCCAATCTGCATCGGTATATGAAATCAGAGAAGATATAAACGACTGATAAAGATGCAGTCCATGATGAAGTGTTCCTTGAAAGTAGCGCAAGATGCGCTTGAGAGCATGCATATGTCCATCCATTGGATTATGCATAAAGAGGCAGATTTGTTGCACCGCATAAGAAATATCAGATCTCGTGAATGTGAGATATTGAAGAGCCCCTGCAAGACTGCGGTAGTGAGAGGGATCCTCATACGGAGTGCTAGTTTTAGCACTGAGTTTTGGTTTAGTGGCAACCGGAGTAGGACAAGACTTTAAACGAGGACAAGTCGACAAGCTCAATAATTTCTTTTTCATACTTTTTCTGAGACAAAAATAGACCTCCTGCATGATGATTGACTGCTATACCCAAGAAGTAACTCAGTGGACCCAAATCTTTCATAGCAAATTCGGAGCTGAGAAGTGTCATAATAGACTTGCGAAGAGTATCAGAAGAAGCAGTGAGGATGATATCATCCACATATAGAAGTATGTAAGCCATAGTTATACCATTCAGATAGATGAAAAGAGAGTTTTCAGACTTGCTTTGATAGAACCCAATAGAAGAAACGTAGTCGGCAAATCGTTTGTACCACGCTCTAGGAGCTTGCTTGAGCCCGTATAACGATTTTCGCAGAAGACATACATGATTAGGACGATGTGGATCCTTAAACCCCAGTGGCTGATGCATGTACACTGTTTCTTTGAGCTAACCATGTAAGAAAGCATTCTTGACATCCAACTGATTAATGGGTCATGTCGCGCCCCTTTTCGGCCGCGGCATTTTTAAATAAGCGAACCCTGCTTAAAAATGCAAAATGTTAAAAATAAAATAAAATGCTAATAATGTTCAAAAATGCTTAAAGGATGCTAAAATTGCAAAAGATGCTAAAAGTGCAAATGTTAGAAAATAAATAATAATGCTAAAAGGTGCTAAAATTGCAAAAGATGCTAAAGTTTTAAAAAGGGTGCTAAAATGCTAAAGGGTTGCTAGAATGCTAAGGGTTCGCGGAGTCGCCACCTAATTAATTGGGTGAATTAGGACACCTAAATGTTTAACTAGTTTGAAGTAAAACATTAACTCCATTTTAAGGGTCTGCTAAACTTAATGAGATTCTGCAAGGGTTCTTTATTAATCTAGAGGAAGGGGTTAGGCACCTCTAAGATCCGCTTAACTTGCGGTTGTCCTGCCAAACCTAGGGTTAATTATTATACTAAGTAAATGCATGTTTTTGAAGGGTATTTAAGAAAAAATCTTTGTAAGAAATAAGATGTATTCTTAATAAAAGAAAGCTGTAAGATTTATCTGCAAAAGCCAAGGTTAGTTTCAGATGAGAATATCTATTCATAAAATACTTTAATAAGGTATATATATTGCATAGCCTGATTATAGTGCAAAAATATTGATTATGGCACAAGATACGTTTATGGAGTATACCTAGAATACAAGGGGTTTATTACTATTTCTCCTATATGAATATTAATAAGAAAGTTAGTATAAAATAGGTTTCTTATGCTAGGATTTAGTAATATATATCGTAGCTACCTAAACAATTATAGGAGTGGAAATATTAAATGATAAGACTTAAACAATGTATGGCGAGCTAAACTAATTCAAAGCTACTAGCTAATTTATTAATTCCAGGTTTAATTGTTCTAACTGTTCTATTGACTAGAGTAATGTTAAACAATTAATTTACAATAAATAAATGAATGGGGGGCGGGGTAGAAAATAATTTAAAGGACTCGAGGAATGGCGATGTCTTTCGCCTGCGGCTTTGGAATTCCGATGCGGATAGAGAGATGCACATAGATGCGGGTACTAATTTGCCACGATGAGTCTCGCCATGAGACTCTTCATTTTTGCTCCGATGCGTGGGGTTCATGTAAAAAATAAGAAGATAAGGATTAGTATATATCCTAATTACTTGAATCATAAAATCTGTACACACATAATCTATATTTGTACGTAATCAGCATATAAAAATGTGTAAATCAGTGAATAAGATGGCGCAGCTGCTGCAACAACCAGCAAACAGTGGGTTAGGGGTGCACGCAGCAGGCAAACAAAGGTTCAACAGGCCAATAAATTCTAAATCATTTATCGTTTTTTAGGCAGAAATGAAAGGATATTATCGATCCTAGGCAGCAGGCCTTTGGGTATGAACGGCAATCAGTAGGGGATTTTTTCTTCTTATTCTTTTAGACATGTTTTAGCCTGAATATATGTAGTCCATAGGTACACTTTTAAGCAGGGAACAAAATACTCTTGTAGGAATTCCTTACTTAAACAAGTCATAATACCAAGTTGTATCTTATATACCTGCTTACTACAAGGGGGTAGTTACAGGTAAATGTGGGAGGTAACAGGGCATACAACTTAACATGGCATAGGCTAGCTTCCCTGAGAGCTTACCACTAATGTCAATACCATTTTAAACAAATCAATCAAGTAGGATATAAACTAGACAACCTAAGAGATGTCACATGCTAATATGGAGGTATTTTGTCATCCAAACATACAAGATAGGCAAGTGGATAACCCTGTAGACACGAGAGCTAAGGAAATGAACATGTGATCCTTTTACGGAAAAACACTCTAAAGGGTACAGAATTACTCAGTATATGATAGTCATACAAGATCCAATTTATTCTATACACTTGATATAATGACATTTAGACATATTGGGCATGAGGATCTCAGACAAACATAGAGAAACTGACAGACAGGGGACATATCATTCCTGAGTGAGACCTATTCAAATCGTATGCCAAACCATCTCTGACTACCTAAGCATTTAAGATCATATTATGTCAATATACACACCCATTAAAGGAAACAGGACCCAATCTGGGTATGAAATGCAAGCAGGATCAGATGATAGCAACCGGGTGCACACCTCCTCTGAACAAACTTAATAGATGAAAAGACAGTCGCATTAACACTTCATTGGTTCGGAATGACACGACATAACCTTTAGATTTAGCTTCCTACTAAATGAATGCATATGAAAGCAGCACTCCAATTGCCCAGAAATAACAAATCTTAATAAAACAGGCTAAGACTTATATTCAGTTTGGACTACCATGATGGACACAATGCATTGGGGGGCATGACCAGTTAACTAAACATATAGACTGCATCAAACCAACTGATTATCATCAATCCCTTTGCCGACACATATTTAAGCAGCATAATAAGCCTTAGTATATTAAACATCAATCCTAATCGATAACTTAGAAAATCAGAATCTTGCTAAGATAAACTAAGACATGTCGAACACTTATATAACGATGTTAACAAATTTATCAAGAAATATATAATGAAAGCACATAAATTCGCATAAGGAACCGAAATGACAGAAAGTGAGTTTACCTTCTCCTGACAAATGACGGCGGCGTATCAAGTCGTCGGTCCACCCGACGGGTTATTGCGATGCGATTGAAAAGGTAGAGCTTGTTATTGAGAATACTCACTGATTTGCGATTGACTTCCGCGACTAAGAAGAAGAGGTTTTGAATCGGTGTTCTTGCTACTTCATCGAGCCACGACGATCGATGTTCGACTTCCTATGTTCGACATCGCCGCTGCGAGGTTATTGATCGCCCTTTCTCGCTTCATCAGATATGCTCTCTCCTCTTATTGTCCTCTCTGTCCCCCCTATAAATGTCTATTGCATGTGCTTATATAGCCATGGTTTGGGTTCTGCAATTGGTAAGTAAATAAGGGCGGATTGAGTGATTCAGTAAGAAAATCCCCCCCTGATTTCGTGCGATTTTGTGCCGATTGTGAAGGATATTGTGTGCGATTTCTGCTGATTTTGAAGCAAGATTTGGGTGTTGGTTATGGTAAGGGGTGAGCTGGTCGTGTGTGTGATCGGTGTATTTTATATACACTTTTTGAGTCTTTTTTAATTAGTATTTTACTCATTTTATTTATGTTTAGTATAGTATTAGGGTCGTTTTCCTTTCTTTTGTGTCACAGCGGTCAAAAATGGAGAAATGGCGGAAAGGAGATGAAATGAGCATAAATGAGATGGAATTGCACACTAAAAGGGCCAAGAGATGAAGTCTAAGAAGTTCCGGGAATTATAGAGAAAATCAGACGAAGTCCGGACGAGAAAAGACGACGAAACGGAAATTCGCCAGAAAAATGTCACAGGCGCCGCGGCGCCGGGCAGCAGAGCCGCGGCGCCCAAAGTGCTGAAAGTCCCGAGAGTTTCTGAATTTAGCCGCGCCTGATCACAGGCCGCGGCGCCGACGCGGGATTTATGAAGTCTGAGCCGAATTTGACATATTTTCAGAATCCTAAAGGGATTATTTTTCCTTTCTAAAGGGATAACTTTTCCTTCCTAAAGGGATAACTTTTCCTACCCTAAAACCCTTACCTAAAAGGATTCTAATAACTTTTCCTACCTAATAACTTTTCCTACCTTAAAACCTTTACCAAAAAGGATTCTACCTAAACTTTTCCTTTTCCTACAAATTCTTAACCCTTCACCTAAAGGATTCTTTGGCTATAAATACTCTACACCATTAGAAGAATTCTTCATTCTCCAACCAATTCTCCATTCTACCATTCACCATTCTACATCCATCCATCCACCACTCCACTTGTAAATATTCCACAACACAACCCTTGGATGCTTGGCTTGGAGGCTCGTTCTTAGTTTAGTTAAGTTTCTTTCCTTTTTCTTTTCTTTATTTCAGTTTTGATGTTAAATATTGAATTAGTTCTTAGCGTGACAATGGCTAGGAACTAATTCTCTTATAGGGCTTTTTCTATGTTGAATTTCTTGAACCTTATGTTATAAATTAATGCATGCTTATGGTTATTTTTCTTATTGTGAGATCTATCCAATAATTGGGCTGAACTCTTGGTAATTAATTGACAACTAATTATCACTATATGATTTCTAATGAGTTTCTGAAACGGAGGTTTTGTGAATTTGCTGTAAGTTGGGTTGACGGTCTCGAGTTGGGGTTTATAATAACTGAATTAGATTTGTAGCGTTGATGAGAGGCTTAACAACCCTAATTTTGCGCATTGCGTGCGCGGCCAACTAGGTTTTGTGCTTAATCCTCCTATAGAGTTACCCTTATCGTGAAAGTTAGGTAAGGAACAATACTGGGTTGAGTGTTTATATAACCCTAACGGGAGTATAAAACGATTTCGTAAACCTGCTTTCTCCAAAAGAAGAACACCATAAGTAACGCATTAACAAGTAACATAAGCGGATAGTAAGGATACATAGAAGCCCTATTCTCATCACCTCTGAAGTAAATCTTTATATTTAAATAGCTTTTATAATTCTTAGTCATAAACAACCAATCAAATATTAATTCACCAAATAGATACTAGAAAATAGATAACTGATACTTGGACCCTAATCCTAGAGGACGATATTCGGTCTTATCTAAGACTATACTACTTGATACGATAACGTGCACTTGCGTTTAAAAGTGTGTGCATATTACGCGCATCAAGTTTTTGGCGCCGTTGCCGGGGATTAGGCAATAGTTCAATATCAAATTATCTATTTTTAATTTCTAATTTGGTTTTAATTTTTTATTTTTACGTTTTTCGTTATTTAAAAAAAAAAAAAAAAAAAAAAATAAAAAAAAAAAAAAAAAAAAAAAAAAAATCGAGGTGCCGTGATTCGTTGTTGGTTTTGATTTATCTCAGGGATCCTTAAGACATGGATTTCTACTGTCAATATGATCGAGCTCCAACCGTAGAAGAAGAGAGAGAAGAATTGCGAGAAGTCTTACTCAGTCTCACGAGGCGCCAAGCTCAGTTCATGGACGAAATGAGGTCGGGCATAAAGAGGTTGGAAACAGAAATAGCAGAACTCGCGATCATATTCAACAGCGAACAGCAAAGTGAGGAGCCTGAATCACACCCAACTATTGAGGAATGCAAGCGGTTGTAGAGAAGGAGAAGATTGCAGAGATCCAATTATTCACCTTCTTGGATTCCTTGGAAAATCTTTTTCTTGTACCTATTGCAGAAGAAACACCACCAGCTGTCAAAGTTGACTCCCAAACAGGAAGTCAATACCATCAAGGGCACCCCCTAGAGTTTAAAGATGTAGGGAATCTCACTGATCCCTACATTAGAGAGATCCTAAAAGACAAGCATGTCTTGAGTACTTGGGGGATAATCGTATATTTGAGGCCCTTGTTTGAAGCAATTGTTGTAATTGGAGTAAGACCTACACAATAACTCTGCGGATTGCAAGCGATCGCGAGAAGGATCCAATGGGCACTCGTAAAGGTTAAAGGCGTCCGGCTAAAAGACGTTAAAGACAGCGCTTGTTGGGAGGCAACCCAATGTTTTTAATTATGTTATTTCAATTCATGTCTTTATTTTATTTTATTTTGTCTTGAAACAGTCTCACGGTCTTGGGTTCTTGTTTTGTGTTGTTGGATGAGTGGGTGAAAGCTAAAACCGAGGAAAAGGAGCAAAAAAAAAAAGGAAAAAGCTGCCGCGCGGCTCCAGAATCGGGCCGCGCGCCAGAACTCGAAGAGCCACAAGATTAGCAGCGCGCGCTGAATCTCGCGCATGGCGCCGAACTTCAGAGAGCAATATTTCGCCAATTCGAATTTTCCTCCTAGACCTCCATTATGACCATGTTGTGTCAGTAAGTTGTCCATATTTTTATTTTTTTAGTATTGCACACATTGGGGACAATGTGTGATTTAAGTTTGGGGGTGTTTTATTTGTGTCTTGTTATGTTTTATTTGAGTCTTTTTGATTGTTTTATGTTTATTTTGAGTCACCAAAATTTTTTCGTTTTAGTCATAATTGCTGTCACAAAGATCATGTATGTTGTAGTTGCTAGAAACACCTAGTGAAGTAAGGTGAAATAAGGTAGCAGAATTATAGCGACAATCTAAAACACCTAGGTTAGATATGCCAAGAATTCACAAAATCTGTCTATTTGGAGTTTCGTGCTTGAATTGTGCATACTAAATGATTGAAAACTTATGTGTATGATTGCTTGCTATTTGAGTAAATAATTAGGATATGCATGTTAGAGAGATGACTGGGCATTTCTTTGATAGCCAATTCTTACCATTCTTTTCTATCCCGTACTTTAAAAATATATCCCTAGTCAGCCCCATTGAGCCAAAAATTGAAACTTTTTCTTTGACACCCCATATTCCCACAAATTGTGCCATAAGTAAAAATATGAAAAAGTGGAATACATTGTGTATTGAAAAAGGAAGACAAAAGGAGTGAATAGCGTCACGACCAATAAAAAGTAAAAATAAAATAGGCAAAAGCCTAAGTTTGGGGGTGCTTATTATGATTATACATTTCACTCTCCCAAAACAAAAGAGGGGAAAGATAGAATCGAATGAAGGAAAGAACCAAAAGAAAAAGGGAAAAATTGAAAAGCTAAAGAGCTTATGGTACACAAAAATGAGCCTAAATGCCTATTTTTACCTACCCTACCTAAAGCCTACATTACAACCCTTAAAGTCTGAAGATCTCTTTTATGCATATCCGAATTAGTGGAGAATAGCAAGTAAGCATGCCATAAGAATTCTTGAATTTATATGCGTGATTTAGTATATTGACTTCCATTAAGCATGATGAATATGAGTTTGCGAAATATCTAGCTTACTGTGCTGAAATTTCATGCTACATGTTCCTGCATATTATTCTGCTAACCTTCATGTTTTTCTAGATAACACTAATACAGCAAAAATGATCAATGGCAGTGAGTCTTTTATTTTTCGTTCTTTGAGTCTTTTATTTTCTTTCTTTCTATCTTTGCTCGAGGGCGAGCAAAGGTTAAGTTTGGGGTATTTGATCGGTGTATTTTATATACACTTTTGAGTCTTTTTAATTAGTATTTTACTCATTTTATTTATGTTTAGTATAGTATTAGGTCGTTTTCCTTTCTTTTGTGTCACATGGTCAAAAATGGAGAAATGGCGGAAAGGAGATGAAATGAGCATAAATGAGATGGAATTGCACACTAAAGGGCCAAGAGATGAAGTCTAAGAAGTTCCGGAATTATAGAGAAAATCGATTTAAGTCCGGACGAGAAAAGACGATAAACGGAATTCGCGTAAAAATGTCACAGCGCTACGGCAGAAAGCCGCGCGCCAAAGTCTTGAAAGTCCCGAGAGTTGCTGAATTTGGCCGCGCGATCTAGGCATGGCCGACGCGGGATTTATGAAGTCTGAGCCGAATTTGACATATTTTCAGAATCCTAAAGGGATTATTTTTCCTTTCTAAAGGGATAACTTTTCCTTCCTAAAGGGATAACTTTTCCTACCCTAAAACCCTTACCTAAAAGGATTCTAATAACTTTTCCTACCTAATAACTTTTCCTACCTTAAAACCTTTACCAAAAAGGATTCTACCTAAACTTTTCCTTTTCCTACAAATTCTTAACCCTTCACCTAAAGGATTCTTTGGCTATAAATACTCTACACCATTAGAAGAATTCTTCATTCTCCAACCAATTCTCCATTCTACCATTCACCATTCTACATCCATCCATCCACCACTCCACTTGTAAATATTCCACAACACAACCCTTGGATGCTTGGCTTGGAGGCTCGTTCTTAGTTTAGTTAAGTTTCTTTCCTTTTTCTTTTCTTTATTTCAGTTTTGATGTTAAATATTGAATTAGTTCTTAGCGTGACAATGGCTAGGAACTAATTCTCTTATAGGGCTTTTTCTATGTTGAATTTCTTGAACCTTATGTTATAAATTAATGCATGCTTATGGTTATTTTTCTTATTGTGAGATCTATCCAATAATTGGGCTGAACTCTTGGTAATTAATTGACAACTAATTATCACTATATGATTTCTAATCAGATTCTGAAAAGGAGGGATTGTGAATATCTTTGTAAGTTGGGTGGCGGTCTCGAGTTGGGGATGAAAATACCTCAATTAGATTTGTAGCGTTGATGAGAGGCTTAACAACCCTAATTTTGCGCATTGTGCGTGTGGTCAACTAGGTTTTGTGCTTAATCCTCCTATGAGTTACCCTTATCGAAAGTTAGGTAAGGAACAATACTGGGGTTGAGTGTTTATATAACCCTAACGGGAGTATAAAACGATTTCGTAAACCTGCTTTCTCCAAAAGAAGAACACCATAAGTAACGCATTAACAAGTAACATAAGCGGATAGTAAGGATACATAGAAGCCCTATTCTCATCACCTCTGAAGTAAATCTTTATATTTAAATAGCTTTTATAATTCTTAGTCATAAACAACCAATCAAATATTAATTCACCAAATAGATACTAGAAAATAGATAACTGATACTTGGACCCTAATCCTAGAGGACGATATTCGGTCTTATCTAAGACTATACTACTTGATACGATAACGTGCACTTGCGTTCAAAAGTGTGTGCATATTACGCGCATCAAGTTTTTGGCGCCGTTGCCGGGGATTAGGCAATAGTTCAATATCAAATTATCTATTTTTAATTTCTAATTTGGTTTTAATTTTTTATTTTTACGTTTTTCGTTAATTAAAAAAAAAAAAAAAAATCGAGGTGCCGTGATTCGTTGTTGGTTTTGATTTATCTCAGGGATCCTTAAGACATGGATTTCTACTGTCAATATGATCGAGCTCCAACCGTAGAAGAAGAGAGAGAAGAATTGCGAGAAGTCTTACTCAGTCTCACGAGATCTCAAGCTCAGTTCATGGACGAAATGAGGTTGGGCATAAAGAAGTTGGAAACGCAAATAGCAGAACTCGCGATCATATTCAACAAACAACAGCAAAGTGAGGAGCACGAATCACACCCAACTATTGAGAACTGCAAGACGGTTGGTGTAGAGAAGATTGCAGAGATCCAATTATTCACCTTCGATTCCTTGGAAAATCTTTTTCTTGTACCTATTGCGGAAGAAACACCACCGGTATCAAAGTTGACTCCCAAACAGAAGTCAATACCATCAAGGCACCGCAGAGTTTAAAGATGTAGAATCTCACCGATCCCTACATTAGAGATCCTAAAAGACAAGCATGTCTTGAGTACTGGGGATAATCGTATATTTGAGGCCCTTGTTTGAAGCAATTGTTGTAATTGAAGTAAGACTCACAACAATAACTCTGCGGATTGCAAGCAGTTCGCGAAGGATCCAATGGGCACTCGTAAAGGTTAAAGGCGTCCGCTAAAAGACGTTAAAGACAGGCATTGTTGGGAGGCAACCCAATGTTTTTAATTATGTTATTTCAATTCTGTCTTTATTTTATTTTATTTTGTCTTGAAACGATCTCACGGTCTTGGGTTCTTGTTTTGTGTTGTTGGATGACAGTGGATGAAAGCTAAAGCAGGAAAAAGAGCAGCTGAAAAAAAAGCGATCGTCAGGCCGCGGCTCGGAGATCGCGGCATGTAACTTCAGAAGAGCCACAAGATTACTAGCGCGTAGCTGAATCTCGCATGGCGCCGAACTTGAGAGCAATATTTCCGTGCCAATTCGAATTTTTCCTCCTAGACCTCCATTATGACGTATGTGTGTCGGTGAAGTTGTCATATTTTTATTTTTAGTATTGCACACATTGGGGACAATGTGTGATTTAAGTTTGGGGGTGTTTTATTTGTGTCTTGTTATGTTTTATTTGAGTCTTTTTGATTGTTTTATGTTTATTTTGAGTCACCAAAATTTTTTCGTTTTTGAGTCATAATTGCCTGTCAAAGATCATGTATGTTGTAGTTGCTAGAAACACCTAGTGAAGTAAGGTGAAATAAGGTAACGGAATTATAGCGACAATCTAAAACACCTAGGTTAGATATGCCAAGAATTCACAAAATCTGTCTATTTGGAGTTTCGTGCTTGAATTGTGCATACTAAATGATTGAAAACTTATGTGTATGATTGCTTGCTATTTGAGGCGAAATAATTAGGATATGCATGTTAGAGAGATGACTCAGGCATTTCTTTGATAGCCAATTCTTACCATTCTTTTCTATCCCGTACTTTAAAAATATATCCCTAGTCAGCCCCATTGAGCCAAAAATTGAAACTTTTTCTTTGACACCCCATATTCCCACAAATTGTGCCATAAGTAAAAATATGAAAAAGTGGAATACATTGTGTATTGAAAAAGGAAGACAAAAGGAGTGAATAAGCGTGTGCACCCCAATAAAAAGTAAAAATAAAATAGGCAAAAGCCTAAGTTTGGGGGTGCTTATTATGATTATACATTTCACTCTCCCAAAACAAAAGAGGGGAAAGATAGAATCGAATGAAGGAAAGAACCAAAAGAAAAAGGGAAAATTGAAAAGCTAAAGAGCTTATGGTACACAAAAATGAGCCTAAATGCCTATTTTTACCTACCCCTACCTAAAGCCTACATTACAACCCTTAAAGTCCTGAAGATCTCTTTTATGCATATCCAGAATTAGTGGAGAATAGCAAGTAAGCATGCCATAAGAATTCTTGAATTTATATGCATGATTTAGTATATTGACTTCCATTAAGCATGATGAATATGAGTTTGCGAAATATCTAACTTACTGTGCTGAAATTTCATGCTACATGTTCCTGCATATTATTCTGCTAACCTTCATGTTTTTCTAGATAACACTAATACAGCAAAAAATGATCAATGGCAGTGAGTCTTTTATTTTTCGTTCTTTGAGTCTTTTATTTTCTTTCTTTCTATCTTTGCTCGAGGGCGAGCAAAGGTTAAGTTTGGGGTATTTGATCTGTATTTTATATACACTTTTGAGTCTTTTTAATTAGTATTTTACTCATTTTATTTATGTTTAGTATAGTATTAGGTCGTTTTCCTTTCTTTTGTGTCACAGCGGTCAAAAATGGAGAAATGGCGGAAAGGAGATGAAATGAGCATAAATGAGATGGAATTGCACACTAAAAGGGCCAAGAGATGAAGTCTAAGAAGTTCCGGGAATTATAGAGAAAATCGACAAGTCCGACGAGAAAGACGACTAAACGGAATTCGCGAAAAATGTCACAGCGCCGGCGCCGCACAGCCGCGCCCAAAGTCTTGAAAGTCCCGAGAGTTGCTGAATTTCAGCCGCTGGCCAGTCTGCCAGGCGCCGACGCGGATTTATGAAGTCGAGCCGAATTTGACATATTTTCAGAATCCTAAAGGGATTATTTTTCCTTTCTAAAGGGATAACTTTTCCTTCCTAAAGGGATAACTTTTCCTACCCTAAAACCCTTACCTAAAAGGATTCTAATAACTTTTCCTACCTAATAACTTTTCCTACCTTAAAACCTTTACCAAAAAGGATTCTACCTAAACTTTTCCTTTTCCTACAAATTCTTAACCCTTCACCTAAAGGATTCTTTGGCTATAAATACTCTACACCATTAGAAGAATTCTTCATTCTCCAACCAATTCTCCATTCTACCATTCACCATTCTACATCCATCCATCCACCACTCCACTTGTAAATATTCCACAACACAACCTGACTGGATGCTTGGCTTGGAGGCTCGTTCTTAGTTTAGTTAAGTTTCTTTCCTTTTTCTTTTCTTTATTTCAGTTTGATGTTAAATATTGAATTAGTTCTTAGCGTGACAATGGCTAGAACTAATTCTCTTATAAGGCTTTTTCTATGTTGAATTTCTTGAACCTTATGTTATAAATTAACGACGCTTATGGTTATTTTTCTTATTGTGAGATCTATCCAATAATCAATGAACTCTTGGTAATTAATTGACAACTAATTATCACTATATGATTTCTAATCAGATTACGAAAAGGAGGATTGTGAATATCTTTGTAAGTTGGGTAAGCGGTCTCGAGTTGGGGATGAAAATACCTCAATTAGATTTGTAGGCGTTGATGAGAGGCTTAACAACCCTAATTTTGCGCATTATGCGACGGCCAACTAGGTTTTGTGCTTAATCCTCCTATAGAGTTACCCTTATCAAAAAGTTAGGTAAGGAACAATACTGGGTTGAGTGTTTATATAACCCTAACGGGAGTATAAAACGATTTCGTAAACCTGCTTTCTCCAAAAGAAGAACACCATAAGTAACGCATTAACAAGTAACATAAGCGGATAGTAAGGATACATAGAAGCCCTATTCTCATCACCTCTGAAGTAAATCTTTATATTTAAATAGCTTTTATAATTCTTAGTCATAAACAACCAATCAAATATTAATTCACCAAATAGATACTAGAAAATAGATAACTGATACTTGGACCCTAATCCTAGAGGACGATATTCGGTCTTATCTAAGACTATACTACTTGATACGATAACGTGCACTTGCGTTCAAAAGTGTGTGCATATTACGCGCATCAGTGTGCGTGGGTAAGGGAAACCCCGGATTCTCCGGCGAGAATCCAGGCATGGCGGCGATGGTTTTTCTTTAGGGTTGCTGGTTTTTTTAGGTTTTGTTGAGGACGATGGAGTCGATTTTGTGTTGGACGAATGGGCTTTGGGAGGCGTTTAGGTAAGGTATAGAGGCGGGCGTGTGGGCTTGCGGGTGGGCCTCGCGGTCGCGTCGACGGCCGATCGGTCACAGTAAGGTTAATTAATTCTAGTTTTAATTAGGTATTGGGTATTAATTTTAGGTTAGTGTTATAATTAATTAATTAACAAATGTGATTAAATTAATTAGGTGCTTTATTATAATTATCTAGGTGCTACATTAGTCTAATTGTTATAATAAATAAATGCGGGTGTGCTATTTAATTAATGCTCAATACTTTAGACCGTGGCGCTATTATTTAAAAACTTATTATTATGCATTATTGTGAAGTTAAATTAAAATTGAATTGAGTTTAGATTAAATTATTTAAATGCTAAATGCAAGTATGATATTTAAGAATCGTTTAAAGCTTTATAAATGCGGTGTTATTAAATGCATATATCAGATTAAAATTGATTTTAAATTACAAATGATTACTAATAAATGCGGCTATGCTACCTGACACGACGTTATCGCTAAATTATTTATTTTATGCATTTATTAATTATTTAAGAATTACGACAAAGCTTAAAGTTAATAAATGCGGGAGCGGGACTCTAAGTGCTTGAAACTCTACGTAAGACGCGATGTCATTATTAAATTAATTATTTATGCATGTATTTATGTTTTATTGTTGTATTTTATTATAAAAAATCCTAAAAATTATTTTACAAAATTAGTGTAATTTTATGGTTAATGGCTGGACGGGAGGGTCAAAATTGGGTGTCAACAGATGTCCCTCTTTGTATGGAGATGATGGAAGAATCTTCGGACAAAGACGTTGACTCATAGCCAATTTTGTCTCGATCTTCGCACTGCAAAATGCCGGGCATCCGACTGGCGCCGACGCAAAAATCAAACCGCCCCGATGTCGAGTTATGACGACACCGTTACCATGGTCTAAACACTCGCGCGCTAACGCGACTAAAGATCGCCCCAAAGGTCGAGTTACGACGACACCGGGCTACCATGGTCAAAACACCGCGCGCTAACGCGGCTTAAAGATGTCCCGGTTGTCGAGTTATGATGACATCGGGCTATGGTGCAAAAAGTAAAAGAACATAATCGCTTGAACTCTGAGTGTATCATGGCGGCTTCGTGCGCTGGTTCTACGGTGATGTGGAGCGAGTGGACCGACGCTGAGGTCGCTTCGCCAATCGTTGGAAGGTTGCCCCAACATTGCCGGTCAGAAGAGAAAATCCACGCCAGGCTCTCGCCACGCATGCTAAGACTTGAACAAACGGTTAGTGCATAAATCGCTAAGGCAAAATAATTTTAGAAACAATGTAATCGTGAATAGAAAAGGTTATCTCGCAAAACGCGACGCTCGTTGTTGATGCGATGTTGCAAATCCGTGATTTTCGCCCTTGCACGCACGTGTTGCGATTGTGAACGCGTATGTTGTCCTTGCCGCAATTGTCCTCGATACTAAAGCTCAAGAAAGAGTTAGTGCATAAATCGCTAAGACGTAATAATAAAGACGCGTAAGAAATGCAATTTCGGAGTATAGAAATCGCCCTGCGTGATATCTCATGATGGCGTCGCTTTGGACTTGTTGCGCTAATAGCGCCGCTTGGACGTGTTGCCGCTGGCGCTATCGCAGACTTGCCGCGGCCGATAACGCCGTTGTGCGGACGTATTCCGCCGCGCCGCTGCACGGACTTGCCGACACGCCGTTGTCCGACGCGCCGCCGGGCGCCGCGGCGTGACTTGCCGATTACGCCGTTGTCCGACGCGGTTGCCGCCGGGCGCCGCTGCGTGGATCGCGGCCGATAACGCCGTTGTTTGGACGTATTCCGCCGGGCGCCGCTGCGTGGACTTGCTGCGGCCGATAACGCCGTTGTTGACGTACGCCGCCGGGCGCCGCTGCACGGACTTGCCGACACGCCGTTGTCCGGACGTGTTGCCGCCGGGCGCCGCTGCATGGATTTGCCGATTACGCCGTTGTCCGGACGTGCCGCCGGGCGCCGCTGCGTGGACTTGCCGATTACGCCGCTGTCCGACGCGGCCGCCGCCGGGCGCCGTTGCGTGACTTGCCGACACGCCGCTGTTCGGACGTGTTCGCCGGGCGCCGCTGCACGGACTTGCCGATTACGCCGTTGTCCGGACGTGTTGCCGCCGCTCGCAGATGTGATGCGGTCACGATGGTGTCGCCGACTTGATGTCGCCGATAACGCCGCTGTCCGACGCGGCCGCCGGGCGCTATCGCAGACTTGATGCGGCCGATAACGCCGCTGTTCGACGTATTCCGATGGGCGCTGCTGGTGGACTGGCTGCGGCCGATAACGCCGCCAGATGGACGTATTGCCGCCGGGCGCCGCTGCGTGGACTTCACGATCACGCCGTTGTCCGGACGTGTTGTCGGGCGCCGCTGCGTGGACTTGCCGTGGTTGATAACGCCGCCGTTCGGACGTATCGCCGCCGGGCGCCGTTGCGTGGACTTGCCGATCACGCCGCTGTATGGACGATTCCGCCGGGCGTCGTTGCGCGTGGACTTGCCGATCGCGCCGCTGTTCGGACGTATCGCCGGGCGCCGCTGCAGACTTGCCGCGCCGATAACGCCGCTGCCGACGCAGCACGCCGGGCGCCGCTGCAGACTTGCCGTGGCCGATAACGCCGCCGGACGTGCCGCCGGGCGCCGCTGCGTAGACTTGCTGCGGCCGATAACGCCGTTGCTCGACGCCGCCGCTTCCCGTATAATAAATGCTCGCAGCCGAGCTTGAGAAAATTAGTGCATAAATCGTAAAACAAAATGATAAATATATGAGAAATGCAATTATGTGAATAAGGATGTCTTCCCGTATGATGATATGTGGGTGTTGTGAATGCCGAGATGTTGTCTCGCGTACACGCCAGACGCCGCCATCGACGAATTGCCATGACGCTTTGTTGTGATGCATTCGTGAACCATGTGGATTGTCATGATGTCTTTGTTGTGCGTTTGTGCATCGCATGAGTTGCAACTTGACTTCAGGCCCGAGCCGACGCGCTATAATTTGTCGCGACTTTTGAATTCTCGATCGCTGATTGTGCGCTCTATCTCTCGAGCGTATGGAATCATATTTGCTCGGTGTCCTTTCGTGGCGAAGTCCTTAAAGATTGTCCCGCCATCGACGAAATCGAGTCGGATATATGTCGCCGCTCGACATACGCCGATAACGCTGCTGTTCGACGTGTTGCCGCCGCTTCCTATAGGATAGATGCTCCGCAAGCTTGAGAAAACATTAGTGTATACCGTTAAATGAAATGATAAACACATACGAGAAGTGCAATTTTACGGGTAGAGATGTTGTCCTCGCTACGCGGATGAATATCGAGATGTCGCCCTGCATGGACATGCTAAATGCCGCAAATCGACGAATTGCCATGATGCCTCTGGTGGCGATGCGCTGGTTGCAAGTTTGACTTTATGCCCGAGCCGACGCGCTAGGTTTTGTTCACGGAACTTTGAACTTTGACCGATTGTTGATGCTTCTTTCGCCGCTTTTGTCGCGAACTTTGGATTGTTGTCATCCTCTGCCTTTGTTGCTTTTGCTGCTTCTGCTAATACGAAGAAACCTTTCGCCGTATTTTCTATTTCAGCTATTGCACTTTCTGCTCCTGTTAATATGAAAAGACCTGCGCTCAAAGAAAAATTTGTGAGTTTTGGGGGGGGGTCGATTTGTATTTGACTTCGCCGCCTTGTCCCTTGACATCTGCGTGCCTGGTTTGCTTGGATTTGCACTGCCTCAGTTTCCTACATTGTCCCGCTTTGAAAAAGGTGTCACGCCGCTTCTTCTTTTCGAGACCTCGCTTTTTTTAAGGAACCAAGACAGTTCACTGCTCCGCTCAGATGTCCTTGAATCGGTCATGTCGTTGGACCGTGCCTTTGATCTTGTGAAATATTGATGCTCTGCCATTGCTAAATCAAATACAAATCGACCTTTGGGGGAAGATGATAAATCTTTCTAGAAATGCAACAAACGGTGTTAGCATAAAGCACATAATTTGCGGGTATGTAGCGTATATATCGCACATAGCACATTCAAACGCTTCCTAACACGCAGGGGACCTCTTTATGCCGGAGGAAGCCTAAACGCCACTTATGCGAGATTATGACGATTTGTCCAAGTCGTCAACTACAATGCCTTTGTTGGAAATGACGACCAAACGACGGCACTTTTCCCAATTTCAGCATGTCATGATTGGGTTTGGATTTGTCTGTCATTGCCACGCCACACATAATATTGGTTGGTCGTTGGGTCGAGAAACCCGCGACAAGTTCGGTGTCTTCCTAATCGTGGTGTCGATGCCAAGACCGACCCACCTAAGGTAAATGCACGCATGCCCTAAAATAAGGGTGGTATAGCTCATCTTAAGTTTCTAAGATTTGGCTTTTCTGACGCAAGGTTCCCGAGCGACAACTCGAGTGAGAAGGCTTACGCGCCACCTGTTAGACGGCACTCCACGTATGTTACCAACTCTCCTAATTTTGGGTTTTGAAGAAAGAATTTCTTGATGCACTGCGCACTCGCACGCAGTGTGTGATTGTGTGAATTTTCCAGAGTGGAAGAAATATGAGCGGAATGCCAGTTTAAGGAAAGCAGTAAAGCAGGTAGCAAAAAATAAACAAAATACAATACACAAAAAATTAAATGCAAAATAATTGCCAAGTAATAACCCTAGGTCTGTTGTGGTTAAGAACCTAAAATCCCCAGCGGAGTCGCCATTTCTGTCGCGCCCCTTTTCGGCCGCGACATTTTTAAATAAGCGAACCCTGCTTAAAAATGCAAAATGTTAAAAATAAAATAAAATGCTAATAATATTCAAAAATGCTTAAAGGATGCTAAAATTGCAAAAGATGCTAAAAGTGCAAATGTTAGAAAATAAATAATAATGCTAAAAGGTGCTAAAATTGCAAAAGATGCTAAAGTTTTAAAAAGGGTGCTAAAATGCTAAAGGGTTGCTAGAATGCTAAGGGTTCGCGGAGTCGTCACCTAATTAATTGGGTGAATTAGGACACCTAAATGTTTAACTAGTTTGAAGTAAAACATTAACTTCATTTTAAGGGTCTGCTAAACTTAATGAGATTCTGGGTAAGGGTTCTTTATTAATCTAGAGGGAAGGAGTTAGGCACCCTCTAAGATCCGCTAACTTGCGGTTGTCCTGCCAAACCTAGGGTTAATTATTATACTAAGAAAATGCATGTTTTTGAAGGGTATTTAAGAAAAAATCTTTGTAAGAAATAAGATGTATTCTTAATAAAAGAAAGCTGTAAGATTTATCTGCAAAAGCCAAGGTTAGTTTCAGATGAGAATATCTATTCATAAAATACTTTAATAAGGTATATATATTGCATAGCCTGATTATAGTGCAAAAATATTGATTATGGCACAAGATACGTTTATGGAGTATACCTAGAATACAAGGGGTTTATTACTATTTCTCCTATATGAATATTAATAAGAAAGTTAGTATAAAATAGGTTTCTTATGCTAGGATTTAGTAATATATATCGTAGCTACCTAAACAATTATTTGTGTGGAAATATTTAATTATAAGACTTAATCAATGTATTGCGAGCTAAACTAATGCTGTTACTAGCTAATTTATTAATTCCGTGTTTAATTGTTCTAACTGCTCTATTGACTAGAGTAATGTTAAACAATTAATTTACAATAAATAAATGAATGGGGTAGAAAATAATTTAAAGGACTCGAGGAATGGCGATGTCTTTCGCTCGCGCTTTGGAATTCGATGGATAGAGAGACGCACATAGACGCGGTACTAATTTGCCACGATGAGTCTCGCATGAGACTCTTCATTTTTGTCCACGCGGGTTCATGTAAAAATAAGAAGATAAGGATTAGTATATATCCTAATTACTTGAATCATAAAATCTGTACACATAATCTATATTTGTACGTAATCGCATATAAAAATGTGTAAATCATGAATAAGATGGCGCAATTCCGCAACAACCAAAGAAACAAATGGTTGTGGTGCACGCAGCAGGCAAACAAAGGTTCAACAGGCCAATAAATTCTAAATCATTTATCGTTTTTTAGGCAGAAATGAAAGGATATTATCGATCCTAGGCAGCAGGCCTTTGGGTATGAACGGCAATCAGCAGGATTTTTCTTCTTATTCTTTTAGACATGTTTTAGCCTGAATATATGTAGTCCATAGGTACACTTTTAAGCAGGGAACAAAATACTCTTGTAGGAATTCCTTACTTAAACAAGTCTTAATACCAAGTTGTATCTTATATACCTGCTTACTACAAGGGGGGTAGTTACAGGTAAATGTGGGAGGTAACAGGGCATACAACTTAACATGGCATAGGCTAGCTTCCCTGAGAGCTTACCACTAATGTCAATACCATTTTAAACAAATCAATCAAGTAGGATATAAACTAGACAACCTAAGAGATGTCACATGCTAATATGGAGGTATTTTGTCATCCAAACATACAAGATAGGCAAGTGGATAACCCTGTAGACACGAGAGCTAAGGAAATGAACATGTGATCCTTTTACGGAAAAACACTCTAAAGGGTACAGAATTACTCAGTATATGATAGTCATACAAGATCCAATTTATTCTATACACTTGATATAATGACATTTAGACATATTGGGCATGAGGATCTCAGACAAACATAGAGAAACTGACAGACAGGGACATATCATTCCTGAGTGAGACCTATTCAAATCGTATGCCAAACCATCTCTGACTACCTAAGCATTTAAGATCATATTATGTCAATATACACACCCATTAAAGGAAACAGGACCCAATCTGGGTATGAAATGCAAATGTGATCAGATGATAGCAACCGGGTGCACACCTCCTCTGAACAAACTTAATAGATGAAAAGACAGTCGCATTAACACTTCATTGGTTCGGAATGACACGACATAACCTTTAGATTTAGCTTCCTACTAAATGAATGCATATGAAAGCAGCACTCCAATTGCCCAGAAATAACAAATCTTAATAAAACAGGCTAAGACTTATATTCATTGACTACCATGATGGACACAATGACGGGGCATGACCAGTTAACTAAACATATAGACTGCATCAAACCAACTGATTATCATCAATCCCTTTGCCGACACATATTTAAGCAGCATAATAAGCCTTAGTATATTAAACATCAATCCTAATCGATAACTTAGAAAATCAGAATCTTGCTAAGATAAACTAAGACATGTCGAACACTTATATAACGATGTTAACAAATTTATCAAGAAATATATAACAGAAAGCACATAAATTCGCATAAGGAACCGAAATTCGACAGGAAAGTGAGTTTACCTTCTCCTGACAATTCGGCGCAGATCAAGTCGCTTGTCCACCCGACGGTTATTGCGATGCGATTGAAAAGGTAGAGCTTGTTAT